>JAQSUU010000115.1:12902500-14152500 GCA_038087645.1 Saccharum hybrid cultivar R570
ATCAGGACCTCCTAGTGATGGTCAATCAACTCATAGGTTCAGTGCTGGCAATTTGCAGGAATGCTGGTCGGGTACCAATGTTTAAGGTAAAGACATGTTTTCATTTCAATTTTCCCAAATGCACAAACTGCAACAATTAGCTAGGTGTCTTGCAAATAAATAGTATATGTGGTACTATATGAACAAGAAGAAGTCCACACTCCACAGGGAACACGGGCGGAGCTACGTTGCCGACTGTGGGTGCGGCCGCACCCACATGGAACTCAGAAATCAACACTTACCTCTAAACTTTCACCTCTTTTGCACCCCCCAAGAGCGGGGCCATGCACCCAGGCCAATCAAACAAAGTCCATTAGCTAGTTAACCACCCCGACACACTATTAGTATTCCACCAAAAAAAACATAATACTAGTAGCTCATTGCGCCACCAATCATCAGGAAAATTGTAAATGGGAACACAATAGGAGTACAAGAGACAACACTACAGCAGCAGAGCGCCAAAAAAATCTACTGCCTTTGCTAGCCAGCGCATTGGCAAGCTACGGCCACCGCCCAGCGACTGTCCACCTCGGCAAGATGACAGCTCGTCTCCAGGCTCCAACACTCCATCATTCCGTCAAACCGTGAATCCTTGTTCGTGTTGCTTTACTAGTGCCCTTCCTCAACGTTGGTAACAAATAAAAGCAAGGTAAGGAAACTAAAAGATTACCACTTTGTATTTAATTATTGGTTCTAAAAGTGTGTTCATTGCACACAATTAAGTAACATTAATTCTCGAACATCGTACATTCAATTTCTGTATGAATCTAGTCATGTCGGTATTTTTATGTCTGTAGATCGTCAAAAAAAATTGTTGTTTTTTTTTGACGAAAATATTTTGCTGTCAATAGACTAATTTTTACACTTTTTTCATCAACATCGTTAGCATACTAATTTTTGTATAGGTTTTTTCGTCGACAGATTAATTCGTTAAAACATTAGTATATGAATGTATATGGCATGAAGAAAGTGCCGCACCCCCCTTAATTTTTCTCTAGCTCCGCCCCTGGGGAACCGTCCATATCCAATCACACGGCAGGTAGTACAACGCAGACAACAAAGCAAGTAATCAGGCAATGCTATATGCAGACACGGAGCAGATCCCAATCCCATGACCGCAATATGATCCTACATGCACATACGGAACATAGATCACAATGTTTCACGACCAAAGCAATCAGAGATTCAGGATTTCAGCCTTTCAGGGGATACAGGTCGCAAGCAGTCTGGGACGGTACCAGAAGGCTGTGTAGTTGGTGAAGCCGGGCGCGGAGGCCATGGCGCAGATGGACGCGGCGGCGAAGACGAACTGGCTCGCCCGCAGCGCCAGGCCGCTCGACGTCCCGGGGCGTCCGGCCAGTTCCGTCATCTAGCCGGCAGCAGGTCCTCCAGCCGCTTCCTCTCAAGTCTCAAACGATGCCGCTTTGTTGGTCGGCGGCCACGTATTGCGCGCGGCGGCGCGGGTCTCGGTGGGCGGCAACGGGGCTTGCGCGAAAGAGCAGCGAGAAGCTGGTGCTTTCGGTGCTGGGGCCTCGCGGGGTGAGGACTGAGGAGGATTTGGGAGCTTTCGACTTTCAAGGATGAAGGATGGGTGCCCTGCTCGTGGCTTGCAGGAAAAAGATGGCGTCTTTTTGGGATCGGCGGCGACCAGGCGTTGGTGAAACCCTGATGAAAGGCTTGGGTAAGGACTCAGACTACCCGCACTCGTGGACCTCTATATTCATCCTCTATACGTCCTAGTCAGCAAGATTCTCTCCTCTATACTCAATTCTCCCGCACCCATCCATCCTCTATATCATCCTCTATCCACTCTATCCACTGTGGGACCCACTTGTTACTTTATCTAAATATATCCATGTGTGATCTAGTTTTGAAGGATTTATTGAGACGAATTTAATGGTGCAATCGAAATTTAATTTGGATTTTTGGTTTGTGAGTTATAGCATTTTTTCCTTTGTTTAGCTAGTGGGGCCCGCCACTATAGAGTATAGAGTAAGCACAGTACTACTCTAAATATAGAGTGAGAGAAAAGATAGAGTATCGTTTTAGAGTACCCAGTGCAGCAGTTTTTACTCTATATCCATACTCTAAAGCTTTAGAGTATCGTTTTAGAGTATCCACTGCGGCTGGTCTCAAAGGTGTCGAGCAATCTGGGGGTGGAGACATCGGTTAACCGCCGGCCGATCACGCAGGCAGCGGATTGCTGGCTTGTTTGATCTGTTCGTTACAATTTATCACTCTCACGAGAAAACAGCTTCAGCGGATTTATCAGCGGTAAAAAAAACATCAGCCGAACAACTAATTAGAGGCGTCTCTTTCGTTTCAAAATAATAAAAAATAGGTGCGTCTCTCAGTCAACAGAAAATAAATATAGTTAAGTTTTACATGCATAAATTTATATACTTAAGTTTTTCATATTTATAAATATATGTATGCTTGATTTCTTACATGTATAAATATGCATATTTGATTCCTTTTACATACTAAAATAATTGATTTTTAATTGCATAAATATGTATAAATGCTAGAATAATTGATTTTAGATCAATAAATATGCACATTTTGATAATATTGTGTAAAATTGTTTAACTCCGTTTAAACACCATGTAAACGGCCTAAACGCTAAGCGAAAGGCGAACGACTATTTACCATTTAGCGTTTAGGATAACATTACTTGAGATTGAGAGTGAACATTTGCCTTGTCGGCCAGCCAGTTAGTTCACGCTCAACTTGGCATCTATCGATGCAGTCATGGAGAGAAGAGGATGACAACCTCATCAGCACTAATCTTGGCACAGTGGCACCAATCCAAGGGCGAGCAAAACTGGCTGGAAGTTTACTTGTTTCAAGTTTCCAATCCAAGCGTGTCATGACAAGCAAAATCCCATGACGATTTACACATTGTTGCCAAAGCATATGCGCGCTCATGTTTTCCATTTTTAACAAGGACCACTACACTACAACAGATCATGTGGCCATCCTATGCTTTTCGCTTGGGCTGTGAACTGTGATGATTACTGCTGCAGCCCTGCAGGCCGGAGGATTCAACTCATGATGGAGAAAGGTTGTTGGAAATAAACTGAATGCACCGATTGAAAATGTGATGGATAAAATAGAACAACGAAATTGAAGAAGTTACTGAAAATACAAAGTTTGTTGCTAAGTGCAAAGAACTTCCTCAATGTTAAACGCTGAAAACTTGACAGGCATACTGCTTTTTTACTTGCTTGTCTTTCATTATCAGCCGGCTGAAGGCTCAAAATGATAAGGTCATACACGCACGCCAGAGTTACATGCCACGTCTCCAAATGATGTGAACCCGACACTTGTTTAGCTAAAGTATGCGCTACTTTATTACACACTCTACTAACATAGGAAATAGAAAAATCCTAAAAGGCAAGACGAAGTTCATCAATCTCCTTTAGAACCGGATCAATGATCGAGCGCCGGACATCTTTCTTGTTCCACAATTGCACCAGCTAAAGGCAATCTATTTCCAGCTCTACTCCCTGCAAACCCAACTGCACCGCAAGTTTCATGCTATCCCTGCAAGCCCTCGCTTCCAATGCACACGCATCATATCCCCTCTCATACCATATCACCTGTGCAGCACAGAAGTTACCACGGTAGTTGTAACAGAACCGACCAAATTATAAGAGCACAAGTACAAAAACAAGCACCGAAGCGCTCAAATTTTCGAACTTGAGCCCATATAATCCCGGTAGTCAATCGAAATCACGAAGGATTTCAAACCAACTTACTTACAACCAAGATCGCATTATTCAACATAACACATTACACGCTACATTTCACAAGTAGTCCCGAAATACACTTATACACACGGAGTCTCAAATTATTACAAACCAAGTTCATAAAGTAGCGGAAGCATAACACACACCAGTTGTTTATATACTACTGCCAGTCTTACTGATCAACATCCCGCAAAAGCATTAGGGAAAGTACATAAAGGATGATCACGCCCTAGTGATCTAGTCTTCGTCACCCGCAGGGTGGAGACATGTCTTGCAGAAGCCTTGGTAAAGCATATCATCTGCAACAGGAGGGAATAAACCCTGAGTACTGGAATGTACTCAGCTAGACTTACCCGTCAAAAACCAGAAATAAGATGACACCAAGGATTATGCAAGACTTTCACAAGTGGGCTAGCTGACATCATATTTTACAGAAAGGCATAAGTACTTGAAACTCTTTCAACCTATACTAGCAGTTATTTTTAGCATTTACCTGTCATCTATCTTAGCACCTGTACTAAACATACACTTGATTATAATCAAACAATTAATATCATTATATCCATAGCAGGTATAAATTGCGGCAACATTGTATCATTCACTTAACCATCTGTTCAATTTAATGAGATCTACGTTGCCGCTGCTCAAGTCAAGTGCTCACTAACCGGGAGCGACGGCGATTCGAATCGAATTCCTATCCAGCTGGAGGGGTATTTCTAACACTCACCGGGCAGACCCCTGCCAGGGTCGCACAGGCCGCCTTTTCGTATGATTCAGGAATCGCGGGTCCGAATGATGTCGCGACCCCAAAGGCGACACTCTGTCAGGTGATAGGGACTCTAACCCCCCTTGGTCTCATTCCAATATCCCCAAGCACATCCTTTCTCTCCTCTAAGAAGCAACCTACCATTCGATTCCCGGCCTGAACCATATTACTCGGCTTCGCGGTCGGAACGACTTATCCGGCCAACTAAGTGTTAGACTGCGTTCAACATGACTCAAGGACGTACAGCGAATCGGTCCTTAAACGACTCAGACGGGCATAGCTCCATACTCAAGACGTGAAGTGTCTTGCGGCTGTACTATCGAACTCCCGTCCGGTCTCAATTTTATTTTAAGGCATGATTCCATCCACGATAGCCATAGAGCCACTCGTGACCCATTCCTACATCTCGTGGATGACTGAAAATCACCCGACTTCTACCGGACTATGCAGGGCTAAGCATTGACACGTGCCTAAACTTAATTTAGGATTAAGTACGATATCTGGACAAGGACAGGTATAATGCAGCAAGTGTTTTCACACAACTCCTACAACTTAATGCAATAAACAATTAAAAGTACTCAAAATTGATTTATAAAACAATAGGGTCAGCATGCACCGGGGCTTGCCTTTCAGAAAGGTAGACGACCAGTGATCAGGACACTCGGGCAGATTTCCTGCAGGAACTCCTTCGCCGGCTGGTTCCTCTGGCTGCTCCGGCTGCTCCTGGATTTCCTCCGGGATCGCTTCCTCGAACTCGAGGAGAGTCACCCCCTCCGGAACACCTATTGCATGAGTGCATAATAAATTTCATGGATGCATAATGAAAGATGCAGCATGCTCGGAATGGAATGCATTACAACCACCCCTAAAGCTCTATTTAAATCACTTCAATTATTAAGTACAAATTTCTTCTCCGGTAGAGAAGTACTCACCTAATCTACTCAACCTAAGGTATAGTTGTTCCTTCTCTGTTAAGACCCTAACACCTAATAATCACAAGAACAACTTTACTTAAGTTACCACATCCAAACACAAAATATCACAGCAAGACATTCTGGACAGCAGCTAAATGTTTCTATCATAACTGGAGATTCCTAATTTCAAAAGATATGATCCAAGACAATCTGGAAAGCTTATAAAATGCCCTACAAATCATTTTCAGACCTCAACCCTTAATTCCTAAGTTTTCCTGATCAAATTTCTAAAGTTCCAGAAATCTGTCCTCTCTAAACAGAGAGCAGCCATTTCTGGACAGTCACTTAAAACAGAAATAACTCATAAACTACTAAGTCAAATGCCCCCAAATTTTGACACAAGCTTGTTTATCAAGTTTACTACAACTTTGGTATTCATAAGTTTTCCAGCAAACACTTTTATTAAGGGTCAAACCCAAAGATACTAACAGCTGTCTAGAAAACCTAGAATTATAAAGATTAAATATTTATTTATGTGGCAAACTTTCTCTACGACCAAACTAATGTTACCAAAAGTTCACATAGGTCAAAAAACACCAGAAAGTAAGGTGTGCCCACCTAGAACATTTATTTACACCCCTTTCTTAATTTACTTAATTAATTAAGTGAAAAATTAATCATATATGTAAACTGCTCATAAAATTCTACAAAAATTACAAGAGACTCTCTGACCCAAAAAGAGGCTACTGTAAAAATTTGAACTAAAGTTATTTACAGAAACTCCCTACACAAAATTCACAAGCCAAAAAGGCTGATTTTTGTATAGTTAACAAATCACATTGAAAAGTATAAAAAAAACAGAATTCATATTTTTATTAAACACTTTAGGGTACCAGGACACTCTCCAAAAATTTATATGAACATTCCACATGTAGAAAAATTACTAAAATTCATTCAATTATTTCCTAAAACAACATAATATCATCATAACTTGAAAACTACACCAGCACTAGTACCTAAATTTTTATCAGAGCTAGTACAGGCCTAACATAACCTACCCACCAATTTGTATAGTTAACAAATCACATTGAAAAGTATCAAAAAAACAAAATTCATATTTTTATTAAACACTTTAGGGTACCAGGACACTCTCCAAAAATTTATATGAACATTCCACATGTAGAAAAATTACTAAAATTCATTCAATTATTTCCTAAAACAACATAATATCATCATAACTTGAAAACTACACCAGCACTAGTACCTAAATTTTTATCAGAGCTAGTACAGGCCTAACATAACCTACCCACCAATTTTCACAATTTTTGGGACAATAGAACTCCAGTTATTCATTTAACAAATTTATATCAAATTTAAGACACATTTTAAAACCCTAATTATTTCTTCCAGGAAATAAACATCACATACCTATTTTATATTTTTCTTAAATACAACACATTATGCAGAGCCCAACAAAATTTACTTCATAATTTTTGAGCAAGTAAAACCCTAGATATTAATTTCCTAAACATTATCTAAAACTGTGACAGAATAACGAAAAACAAAATAAATTCTAACTCGCTACTGGGCCGGCCTGGGAAACCGACGCGGCCCAACCGCGCGGCGCGGCCCGCTCCCGCGCGCGGCCTGCGGTCGGCCTCCCGCCCGCGCGCGTGCGACTGCCAGGAGGGACCCACTATCAGCGGCAGAAGGACAGGGGAGCGGCGAGCCGAGAGCTCCGGCGAGCGGTTTCGCGCCGCCGGCGGCTCCTCCGTCCAAGCCAAGCACATTGCTGTGTTCCCAGACCAAACTGCACCGAGGCAAATATTTTTCCCCAAAACTACCGCACCGGAGCGCTGTAACGGAACCGTCCAATTATACGAGATTAAGTAGGAAAATCATCCAACGGGAGGACAATTTAACAAACTTAAGCCCGTATAACCCGGTAGTCCGTGAAATCTCGACGGATTTCAAACCATTTCACATAACAACCAAGATCGTACTAAGTTTAGCGGTCACCGTCATAAGTTACATAAAAGTTCGTGGCACAAAATACATCGGAGTCTAAACATAGTTATTACAAACCAGGTTCGAATAAAAGTAGCGGAAGCAGTAGTTCAACTCACGCATACACACAGCGTTTTAAAATAAAGTGCCAGCTTGTGATCATCTCCAGCAAAAGCATCAGACAAGAAGTAGCGAATGACCATTGCCCATGGTCCTAAGCTTCGCCCATCGCAGGATAGAGGCAGTTGATACAATAGCCGTAATACATCTGCCCATCTGCAACAAGTGGGAACAAAGCCCTGAGTACGAGAAGGTACTCAGCTAGACTTACCCGACAGAACCAAAATAAAATGACACCAAGGATCATGATAGGCTTTCTGGTGGGGTGGCTGACTCATTTACGAGAAAAGCATTTTTAACTTAACTGTTCTTTTACAAAGGCATGCGGTATTTTAATCTTTATTACCCTGTCAACTATGTTTTCACTTGTGCTAGAGTAACATGTAGTTAAGCAAGTAAGGATTACCATTGATCCTTTACAATAATTATCATATCATCTTCCACATAACTATCCAAGTGTTTCATCAATATTACTACGATAAAGTAGCTCAAGTCAAGTGTTCACTATCCAGTGAACGATGGCGATTCGAATCGATTATTAACCAGCTGGTAATTTATTCCTCACACAAACCTCACTCACCCGCTAAAGTGAGGTATTGGTCACCGAGTCAACTATTCAGGTAAAATCGCGAGCTTGCCAGGAACCACATGTACCCGGGGGCCGCCCGACTGCTCTTTGGCCTTATCATCGCGCCCCCGTATCATGCCACTACTGCTCCGGTACAGTGCGTTGCGGGCAATCCACTCGGCCCGAATAATCTCCCAGCTTCGCGGTCGAAAGGTACATTATTCGGCCAGCTAAATGTGAGGCATGCGTTCAATATGACTCGAGGCCTAACAACGGTCGGTCCTTAATTGACACAGACGGAAAACACTATAGTCCGAAACCCTGCAAGTTTCCGTCCGGTCTCGGATTCATTTCGACACTTAGTTATTCTCATATGACATACTTTCACATAGATTCAAGTAATCCCCTATAACTCGCGGATGACAGGAAATCACCCGACTCCTACCGGTCTAAGCAAACTAAGCAATTCTTGACCGCGGACTCTAGGGTAACAAGGATCGGGTAAAGCAAGGTGAAACAAGGTATAATGCAGCAACGTTTGCAAGCAACTCCTAAACGTAATGCATCAAATTAAGTAAAGTTAATAATAAATTCTTTGCAAACCGGGAGAGAAATACTCCGGGGCTTGCCTCTCTCAAAAGAGCTCGGACGGTGGTCGGGGCACTCTGGAAGATCTTCACCGGCCTCCTCTTCGGCTTCGGTTGACTCCTGCTCTTGAACCTCGGACTGCTCTTCCGGGTCCTCGGAAACTGCTACCGGGTTCGCTTCCTGCGATCCTGTATGATGCAGAATTATAAGTGCTCATGCCTAGGTGCATTGCAGGGATGACATGAGCTGATGATGATGAATGCATGAGATGTAAATGAGCATGTTACTTTATTTGGATTACGTGGAACTTACGACTCTTCTACCAGGTAGTCTACGTTATCCAAGAACATGTACTCGAAAACTACCACCACTATTCTCTACCATGTAAAGGCACCTCGACACTCAAGATGCTTCAAAGATACATCAAAGCATAGTTTTCTAACTAATCTTGCATTAAAGATCGAATGTAAACCCTAGTTAGCCCTATGCTTGAACAACAACATAAAGTTTGGTAGCACAGAAAAATCCTAGAAAATTACAGTCGGTTACTAACATCAATACTAGCCTGCCACAAAATTTTCATTGCAATTGGATTACTAGAACTGTATATACAAAAATAACAAGCTAAGGCCTAAAAATGAGTATGAAAATACTTTGCATTATGAAAAGTATCAAACAACAGATTTAGAAATTTTCCTATTTTTTACACTGTAAACGATCACTGTAGAAAAATTATTACTTGCATGTTTTATTCAAATTTATTTAATTAACAAAAATAGCAAATACTAGTGATAGAAAGCATTTGAACTACACCTACACATTTTTCTACAGAACAGACATGATATATATTTTTTCTAGCAAATACATGGCACAAAAAGATTAACAAACTTGGAATCACATTTTCTTGATTTTTCTATGATTTAATAAGCATTTATCAAGAAAATAGCCATTTCACTAATTAAATAAAAACTCTACAGAAAAGTATTCCAAACTTGACATGCAATATTTTTACATCGTAGATCTGGTTTCAATGAGTCCATAGAAATTTATTTCACAATTTTTGGAGCTGAAATGACTACAACAATATTTTTCCAAAGTATTTTTCACCATGAATAATAAAAGAAAACAGAAATTGATTTTTCAATATTGGTACTGGGCCGGCCCGGGGGAGTCAACCGGCCCGTGGCCGTTCTCAGCCTGGTTCGCGCGCGCGGGGGAAAGAGCGAGCAGGCCCGCTCGAAGGTGCGGCCCACAGGGCGTGGCCCAGTGACGACCGATGGGGGGAGAACAGGGCGTCCTCGTCGGCGTCCGGAGCCGCGACGGCGTGGCGGTGGCCGACGGCCAACGGCCATCTCCGGTCACGTCACGACCCGCGAGCGCGCGCACCACGTTCGCAAGGAAGTAGCGAACTCGAGAGGGAGGCTCGGGAGGAGGGAAAGGGAACGAGCGAGGCGGTGGGCGGGGCGCGAGCTCGGCGGTCCCGACGTGGTGGCGCAGCGGGGCGAGAGAAATGGAGCCCTATCGGAGCGAATAAGGAGATGGTGACGCCCGTTCGGAGGAGAGGAGACTGTGGCGGAGCTTTGTGTACGAGCAATTGAACGGTGGTGGTTCACCGGCGTCGGAACACGGCGGTGAAGGCGGGGGCATGCGGTGGCGAGCGGCGTTCCCGCTCGGTTTCTCCGGAGGAAGGGAAAAAGGGAGCGAGCGAGGGACGAGCGGGATGGAGACCAGGTGCTCGTGACGTTTTGAAGAGGAGCACGAGCGCGGGGTCCACGGCGGCCACGCGGGGGTGTCGCCGGCATGCGGCCGCCACGCGGCGGGCGTGTTCTGCCGCGGCGCCAGCGAGCCGCGCGCGCGGGAGCGGGAGGGGGAAGAGAGAGGCCGGCTTGGGCCGGGCCGAGGCGGGGAGCGGGCGCGGGCGCGCGCGTGCGGAGGCAGGCCGTAACCGGCTGCGGGCCGAAACCGAGGCGGCGGCCTGCTAGGTTAGTTTTGACTTTTTTTCAAATTTCTAATTTCAAACAAAATTCAAATACAGTTTTCAAACCCCATTTTGAACAAGAAAAAGACCTTTTCTGGAAATGACCCAAAAATAAAAGTTGCTTAGAGTTTAATTCTCTACAACTTTGATTAAGGGGCCAACTAAAAATTCTCAACAGATTTTGAATTAGAGAATAAAAGCTAAAATAGGGAGTATTTTTGAATATTTTTAAATAATATTTTTGAAACAAGTTTTTGACAAAACTTTGAGTAATTTAGTTGCTCCAAAAATTTGACCTATAATTCTAAGTGATATAAAATTTGTAATTGCACAATTTTGATGAAAAGTAATTAGCACATTAACATATTACTTCACGAGTACCAGTTTCCAAGCTTTTATTTTACTCAAGTTATAATATTAACATATATGATTATGAATGATATGAAATGTCATGCTTATGATTGCAATGAGAATGCTTGCGTAACACCGGAGTGTTACAGCCCTCCCCCCTTATAAAAATCTCGTCCCGAGATTTGGGTTACGAACCATTTATTATAAAAATCTTCGTATGCTTTTTGTAGGTATTCACCCGTTTCCCAAGATGCATCCCCTTTATCATGATGACTCCATTGTATCTTATACGTTTTCACCACACTGTTTCGAGTAGCCCTCTCCTTGGAATCCAAAACTCGAATTGGCTGCTCACGATACACCAGATCTGACTTAAGTTTTATGCCTCGAGGTTCAATTCTTTCCTCTGGAACGCGCAAACACTTCTTGAGATGTGATACGTGAAAAACTGGGAATATAGCACCCATTGCTTCCGGTAATTCCAATTTGTAAGCCACTGGACCCTTCCTTTCCAAGATTTTGTAGGGTCCTACAAATCTGGTGGCAAGCTTTCTGCGTATTCCAAACCGCTTCTTCTTCATTGGCGTGACTTTTAGATAAACATAGTCACCAACTTCGAACACAAGCGGTCTCCTCCTCTTATCCGCATAACTTTTCTGTCGTGATTGAGCTGCTCTCATATTTTGCTGGATGATATGAACTTTCTTTTCGGCTTCTTCCACGAAGTCAATACCATAATACCTTCTTTCCCCTGGCTCAATCCAGTTTAAAGGTGTTCTACACTTCCGACCATACAGAGCCTCAAATGGTGCCATCTTGATACTTTCTTGATAACTATTATTATACGCGAATTCTGCTAAGGGTAACCATGACTCCCATGAACCTCTGGAAGACAACACACAAGCTCTTAGCATATCTTCTAAAACAGCATTAACTCTTTCAGTCTGACCATCAGTTTGAGGATGATAGGCAGTGCTACGAATCAGACTTGTCCCCAAACCTTTGTGTAAATGCTCCCAAAAGTGAGCAGTGAACTGTGACCCTCTGTCAGACACTATAGTCTTCGGTATGCCATGCAATCGCACAATCTCCGTAATATACTTCTCGACATATTGAGGTGGTCTATAATCTGTCTTGATAGGCAGAAAGTGGGCTGTCTTGGTAAGACGATCCACGATTACCCAAATTAAATCATGGCCCTTCTGAGTAGTGGGCAAACCCGTGATGAAATCCATACTTATATCATCCCACTTCCAACTAGGTACTGACAAAGGTTGTAACAATCCGGCAGGTTTCATGTGAATAGCTTTCATCCTACAACATGTGTCACATCTGACTACATAAGCTGCAATTTCTTTCTTCATCTTTGTCCACCAATAGCGAGGTCTTAGTTCTTGATACATTTTACTACTGCCAGGATGAATGGACAACTTAGAGAGATGAGCTTCGTCCATAATTTTATTCTTAAGCTCTCTATCCTTTGGAACAACAAGACGGCTGTCGAACCACAACACGTCCTGCTCGTCCACTCTGAAGTGTTTGGAGGGTTCTTTTTTAATTTTCTTTTTGATGTGGAATATCCCTTTATCTGCTTTCTGACCTTCTATTATCTTACTCTCCAAGAAGCAACTGATCTGAATACTATGTAACACGACAGGGTGCATTAGATCAAAACCATCCTCGAGTAAGGGTTGCATATTCAGACAATGTGACTTTCTACTCAAAGCATCGGCTACCACATTGGCTTTCCTAGGGTGATACTGTACATTCAAGTTGTAATCTTTGATTAGTTCTAACCATCTTCGCTGTCTCATGTTCAATTCCGGTTGGGTAAAAATGTACTTGAGACTCTTGTGGTCGGTAAAAATATTGCACACATTACCAAGTAAATAATGTCTCCAAATCTTTAAGGCATGCACTACGGCGGCAAGCTCAAGATCATATGTCAGATAATTGATTTCATGTTTCCTCAAGTGACGGGAGGCATAAGCAATGACTCTTCCTTCTTGCATCAGAACACAGCCTAATTCTGTTTTTGATGCGTCGCAGAACACATCAAAAGGTTTTTCGATGTCGGGCTGCGCAAGAACTGGAGCAGTGGTTAACAATTTCCGCAAGGTGTGGAAAGTTGTCTCGCACTCCTCTGTCCATACAAACTTGTGATCTTTCTGTAACAGACTTGTCATCGGCTTGGCAATCTTCGAGAAGTCTGGGATAAAGCGGTGATAGTAACCAGCTAACCCTAGGAAACTCCTGACTTCTGACACTGTGGTTGGAGTTTTCCAATCCATAACCTCTTGCACTTTGCTTGGATCTACCGAAACTCCATTCTCAGATAGAATATGACCAAGGAAAGGAACTTTTTTCAACCAAAATTCACATTTGCTGAACTTAGCATACAACTTATGATCTCTCAGTCTGGTCAAGATAATTCTCAGATGTTCTTCATGATCTTTCTCATTCTCAGAGTATACTAGAATGTCATCAATGAAGACAACTACAAACTTGTCCAACTCTGGCATGAAAACCGTATTCATCAGATACATAAAATATGCAGGAGCATTTGTTAAGCCAAAAGATATAACAAGGTACTCGTACAACCCGTATCTGGTAGAAAAGGTGATTTTTGGGACATCTTGCGGCCTAATCTTTATCTGATGATACTCTGATCTTAGGTCTATCTTGGAGAACACTCTAGCTTTAGCTAACTGATCAAACAAAACATCGATATGAGGCAAAGGATATTTATTCTTGATAGTTACAGCATTAAGAGGTCGATAATCCACACACATTCTCAGAGTACCCTCTTTCTTTTTCTTCACGAACAAGGCAAGACATCCCCATTTAGACTTACTCGGTCGGATAAACCCCTTCTTTAATAATTCTTCCAGTTGCTTCTTTAGCTCAGCTAACTCATCCGGAGGCATCTGATAGGGTCTCCTCGAATTAGGAGCTGTCCCGGGGATCAACTCTATTCCAAACTCAACATCTCTATCTGGAGGACGGCCAGGTAACTCGTCTGGAAACACATCCGGGAACTTACACACTACCGGGATCTGATGGATAGGAACAACTTCCATGGCACAGGTCACACTCACAAGGTCTGTTCTTCTAGGCAATGGTACCAAGAAAGTACCCTCTGCCTGGGGATCCTTAAGGGTAAGCATCCGATTACTAGTATCTATGACTGCTCCCCAGTTCTTCATCCAGTTCATCCCTATTATTACATCCAAAACTAGTCCAGGCATAACTACCAGGTTCACTCGAAACTTCCGACTACCTAACTCAAGGGTTGCCCCTCTAACCATCTTATTGGTTAACACATCAGCTCCTGCTGAACTTATGCGATAACCATAACTCAATTCTGTGCATAGTTGTTCATGCTTCCGTGCAAATGCTTGACTCATAAAAGAATGCGAGGATCCAGAATCAAATAGAACAACTACAGGGTGATGATTAATAAGAAACTTACCGGCAGTTACAGGCTCTCCCTCAGGAATCTCATCAACGGTGGTGTGGTGTACACGAGCAGTGTAAGTCTGTTGCTTCTTTTTAGGCGGATAAGGGCAGAACTTTGAAAAGTGGCCTGGCTGACCACAATTGTAGCAGGGCCCCTTCACTGTACCAGCAGATCCTATAGCTCCCTTGGAGTTGCTCTATTCTGCAGCTGCGGTGGTCTTTGCTGGCGGCACGGCCATCTTGTATGGCTTCTGTGGTCCCTTGTAGTTCTGGGTCTTATGCTGTGGAGGCCTGAACCTTGCACCAGGTGCGGACGGACGATAAGAAGAACGATTTGCAGTGACAACTCTGGACTGTGATGGTCCTGACTCGAACACCCTCTTGCGATTCTTGGATGTAGTGTAGGCGTTGTTGTTCTTTTCTTGTTTCAAACAATCACTGACAAAGTCATTAAATCTAGCGCGGGTATTGGTACCCACATGCTTCATCATCTTCGGACTTAACCCTCTCTTGAAACTAGCAATTCTCTTTGCATCTGTGTCGACCATGTCTGGAGCATAACGACACAAGTTGTTAAAGGCATGCAGATACTGTGTCACAGTCTTGGTACCCTGATTCAAGGCCAAGAACTCTCCGAGCTTCATTTCAACCAAGCCTAGGGGAATATAAACTCCCCTAAACGCTTCAGTGAATTCTCTCCAAGTAATCTGGGCATTGGGAGGAAAGGTGGTGCGGTGATGCTTCCACCACATCCCTGCCGGTCCCTGTAGCTGATGTGCAGCATATTCTGTTTTTAGAACTTCTGTCAGCCTCAACACGCGGAACTTATCTTCCGTAGTGTTGATCCATTCTTCAGCGTCGAGTGGCTCTGCTGCTTCCTTAAAAATAGGTGGCCTAGTATCCATGAAATCCTTGAAATTGTTGTACTAGTTCACCCCATGGCCACCACCTTGATTGTTACCTCTCTGAATATTTTCAGCGATGGTACGCAGAAAATCTTCCATATTCCTCTGCGATTGCTCGGCATTGCGCTGGCTTCCAAGGAACTGTGCGAAGAATACTTCTGCAGTGAGCGGTGGAGGAGGGGGCAATTGTGGCTCTGGCTGTGGCTCCTGATGGTTGACGTTGTTTGCACCACCCCCACCAGCCCCTGCACCGTTGCCACCAGTTTTAGCGGCCTCATACGTGGCACGGCGAGTGTTTGCCATCTGCATATTTCAGCAACAAGTAATAATTGAGCAAAGTTGTAGTAATTGTATTCGAATGAACAATTATGCCTTACTGAATTCATTGGAGAGAACAAGTCATACAATAAAACAGAGGCACAATAATCACATTCCAATTAAAACAACATCACTAATTAAGTTACTTCGAATGCAACATCGCGTTCCATACAACCACGTTGCCAGCATACATACACTGGACTTTTATGCGTTCGGGCATCGCATACACAACCAAGTTCCAAAAGATCGTCAGTCTCAAGATCGAACAGGATACAACACGATACATAGAAACCAAAAGAAGGCCATCGCGACAGAGCCTAGCTAATAACGCAGGGCACTATCCTACTCTTCGGGGCCGTCGTCGAGGTCGGAGGCGTCACCACCGCTACCTTCAGTAGCAGCGTCGTCGTCGACGTCCATCTGGGCGGCGTTCGGAGGAGCATACGGGCCCATCCCATTGTAGAGGGCATGAAACTCTTCATGCAGGTTGGCATTGTACTCTTCTAGCTCCTGACCCTCTGCCTTAGAAGGTCCCTCTCGTTCCAGGCTTCATTCCTTTCCTGCACTATCTGTGCCATCATGCGGTCTGTATTTCTGTTGGCCTGAGTCAACGTCTGCACCCGCTGCATGGCACTCTCACCTCTCTCAAGAGCCCGGTCTCGCTGCAAGCTCATGTCGGCCAACTGCTCCTGCAAGCTAGCTATAGCACGTGCTTACTTCCTCTTCTGCTTCCTTGCTTCAAGTCGGTCATCGCCACGCAAACCAGTCAAGGTCCAATAGGTACTCTCAAGACCCTGGTATGCTCTGATGGCTGCATACATGGCACTCATGGCGTGGTTGTCGCTAGCCCATCCTTCACTGGGGCCTCTAACCAGGGCACTTCCTTGCGGTTGCACCCAAATGGCATCGCGAGGATCATCTCTCAGAAAAGTACCGGCCAAAGCTGCTGCCAACTCATTGGGAAACCTGCTCATTATGTCTCGGATGACGCGAAAGGCTGCGCCCTCTGCACCCTCAACTGGAGTGCGTCCTTCAAACTCCAAATGCCAACCATCCCATTCTGGCGCATCACCAAGAGCAGGGACGGTGATTTCCACTGCGGCAAGTCCATCCTCAGCTAACTGGCTCTCACTCCAAGAGTACACCGGCTCTTGACCCTCTGGGTATCCCACATCATGGAGCACTCTCCAAAGCAAGGTGGGCATGCAAAACTCGCTTAGAAAAGTGTCCGTGCTGCGGCGCTCCCGTGGGGCCATCTGACGACGGGGTGCTCTTCTGCCAGTGGACTTATAGGCAATCTGTTTCGTACGGGCCATCTGTAGCATAAATTTTAATTACCCGGTGAGAACATAATTTAAGTTGATGTCACTTTTATCAAAATGGGACAATCCTTTTATAAGGGGAGGAATGCATGTTATGAATGAAATGCACAGGCAATATGATGCATGCACGAGTCTTACGTTCTCACAAACTTAGAAAATAAGAACATCTAACGATGAATTCGGTGGCATACAAACGATCTCTCATATACGTAACTAATTCGATCTACACGATAAACGCTGTTATGTACCTGCAGAAAATTCATTTCAGCCCATTCCCATGAATAAATAAAAGCAGTAAATCTACCTACACGCTCTACACGAATCCCCAGATGCGTGTACAATGGTAGTATCTACCCAAACACATCGTCCTATTGACGGCATCGCCTCAACGGACGGAACACCCACACATGCGATACTTTCATAAAAATATGTGTAAAACATGTAATTATTCTAGTATCATATAAGCACTCTCCCTAGATCGGTGGTGTATCCGATCATGCTCTCACAACTCACACTTACCGAAGCGTAGAGATAATTTATCCATACATTACCACTCAATTAAGTGGCACTCATACAATAGCACACCGTATGAGCAACGAAAAGAGAAATATGGTGCAAGAACCCTAAGTTAGTACTTAAATAGCCACCTAGAGTCCTTAACTGGGCATACAGGATATGACCACTGGCACACTTTTAGTTTGAAAATCACACTTTTTAAATAGAATTTTGTTTTAAATACACTTATGAACAGTAATCACGCTAAACAATGCTTCGATACCAGCTGTAACAGAACCGCCCAATTATACGAGATTAAGTAGGAAAATCATCCAACGGGAGGATAATTTAACAAACTTAAGCCCGTATAACCCGGTAGTCCGTGAAATCTCGACGGATTTCAAACCATTTCACATACACAGCCAAGATCGTACTAAGTTTAGCGGTCACCGTCATAAGTTACATAAAAGTTTACGGTACGAAATACATCGGAGTCTAACCATAGTTATTACAAACCAGGTTCGAATAAAAGTAGCGGTTTCGCGCTGCCGGCGGCTCCTCCGTCCAAGCCAAGCACATCACTGTGTTCCCCAGACCAAACCGCACCGAGGCAAACATTTTCCCCAAAACTACCGCACCAGAGCGCTCTAATGGAACCGTCCAATTATACGAGATTAAGTAGGAAAATCATCCAACGGAAGGACAATTTAACAAACTTAAGCCCGTATAACCCGGTAGTCCGTGAAATCTCGACGGATTTCAAACCATTTCACATAACAGCCAAGATCGTACTAAGTTTAGCGGTCACCGTCATAAGTTACATAAAAGTTCACGGCACGAAATACATCGGAGTCTAAACATAGTTATTACAAACCAGGTTTGAATAAAAGTAGCGGAAGCAGTAGTTCAACTCACGCACACACACAGCGTTTTAAAATAAAGTGCCAGCTTGTGATCATCTCTAGCAAAAGCATCAGACGAGAAGTAGCGAATGACCATTGCCCATGGTCCTAAGCTTCGCCCATCGCAGGATAGAGGCAGTTGATACAGTAGCCGTAATACATCTGCCCATCTGCAACAAGTGGGAACAAAGCCCTGAGTACGAGAAGGTACTCAACTAGACTTACCCGACAGAACCAAAATAAAATGACACCAAGGATCATGATAGGCTTTCTGGTGGGGTGGCTGACTCATTTGCGAGAAAAACATTTTTAACTTAACCGTTCTTTTACAAAGGCATGCAATATTTTAATCTTTATTACCCTGTCAACTATGTTTTCACTTGTGCTAGAGTAACATGTAGTTAAGCAAGCAAGGATTACCATTGATCATTTACAATAATTATCATGTCATCTTCCACATAACTATCCAAATGTTTCATCAATATTACTACGATGAAGTAGCTCAAGTCAAGTGTTCACTATCCAGTGAACGATGGCGATTCGAATCGATTATTAACCAGCTGGTAATTTATTCCTCACACAAACCTCACTCATCCACTAAAGTGAGGTATTGGTCACCGAGTCAACTATTCAGGTAAAATCGCGAGCTTGCCAGGAACCATATGTACCCGGGGGCCGCTCGACTGCTCTTTGGCCTTATCATCGCGCCCCCGTATCATGCCACTACTGCTCCGGTACAGTGCGTTGCGGGCAATCCACTCGGCCCGAATAATCTCCCAGCTTCGCGGTCGAAAGGTACATTATTCGGCCAGCTAAATGTGAGGCATGCGTTCAACATGACTCGAGGCCCAACAACGGTCGGTCCTTAATCGACACAGACGGAAAACACTACAGTCCGAAACTCTGCAAGTTTTCGTCCGGTCTCAGATTCATTTCGACACTTAGTTATTCTCATATGACATACTTTCACATAGATTCAAGTAATCCCCTATAACTCGCGGATGACAGGAAATCACCCGACTTCTACCGGTCTAAGCAAACTAAGCAATTCTTGACCGCGGACACCAGGGTAACAAGGATCGGGTAAAGCAAGGTGAAACAAGGTATAATGCAGCAATGTTTGCAAGCAACTCCTAAACGTAATGCATCAAATTAAGTAAAGTTAATAATAAATTCTTTACAAACCGGGAGAGAAATGCTCCGGGGCTTGCCTCTCTCAAAAGAGCTCGGACGGTGGTCGGGGCACTCTGGAAGATCTTCACCGGCCTCCTCTTTGGCTTCGGTTGACTCCTGCTCTTGAACCTCGGACTGCTCTTCCGGGTCCTCGGGAACTGCTACCGGGTTCGCTTCCTGCGATCCTGTATGATGCAGAATTATAAGTGCTCATGCCTAGGTGCATTGCAGGGATGACATGAGCTGATGATGATGAATGCATGAGATGTAAATGAGCATGTTACTTTATTTGGATTACGTGGAACTTACGACTCTTCTACAAGGTAGTCCACGTCATCCAAGAACATGTACTCGAAAACTACCACCACTATTCTCTACCATGTAAAGGCACCTCGACACTCAAGATGCTTCAAAGATACACCAAAGCATAGTTTTCTAACTAATCTTGCATTAAAGATTGAATGTAAACCCTAGTTAGCCCTATGCTTGAACAGCAATACAAATTTTGGTAGCACAGAAAAATCCTAGAAAATTACAGTGGGTTACTAACATCAATACTAGCCTACCACAAAATTTTCATTGCAATTGGATTACTAGAACTGTATATACAAAAATAACAAGCTAAGGCCTAAAAATGAGTACGAAAATACTTTGCATTATGAAAAGTATCAAACAAAAGATTTAGAAATTTTCCTATTTTCTACACAGTAAACAATCACTATAGAAAAATTATTACTTGCATGTTTTATTCAAATTTATTTAATTAACAAAAATAGCAAATACTAGTGATAGAAAGCATTTGAACTACACCTACACATTTTTCTACAGAACAGACATGATATATAATTTTCCTAGCAAGTACATGGCACAAAAAGATTAACAAACTTGGAATCACATTTTCTTGATTTTTCTATGATTTAATAAGCATTTATCAAGAAAATAGCCATTTCACTAATTAAATAAAAACTCTACAGAAAAGTATTCCAAACTTGACATGCAATATTTTTACATCATAGATCTGGTTTCAATGAGTCCATAGAAATTTATTTCACAATTTTTGGAGCTGAAATGACTACAACAACATTTTTCCAAAGTATTTTTCACCATGAATAATAAAAGAAAACAGAAATTGATTTTTCAATATTGGTACTGGGCCGGCCCGGGGGAGTCAACCGGCCCGTGGCCGTTCTCGGCCTGGTTCGCGTGCGCGGGGGAAAGAGCGAGCAGGCCCGCTCGAAGGCGCGGCCCACAGGGCGTGGCCTAGTGACGACCGACGGGGGGAGAACAGGGCGTCCTCGTCGGCGTCCGGAGCCGCGACGGCATGGCGGTGGCCGACGGCCAACGGCCATCTCCGGTCACGTCACGACCCGTGAGCGCGCGCACCACGTTCGCAAGGAAGTAGCGAACTCGAGAGGGAGGCTCGGGAGGAGGGAAAGGGAACGAGCGAGGCGATGGGCGGGGCGCGAGCTCGGCGGTCCCGACGCGGTGGCGCAGCGGGGCGAGAGAAATAGAGCCCTACCGGAGCGAATAAGGAGATGGTGGCGCCCGTTCGGAGGAGAGGAGACTGTGGCGGAGCTTTGTGTACGAGCAATTGAACGGTGGTGGTTCACCGGCGTCGGAACACGGCGGTGAAGGCGGGGGCGTGCGGTGGCGAGCGGCGTTCCCGCTCGGTTCCTCCGAAGGAAGGGAAAAAGGGAGCGAGCGAGGGACGAGCGGGATGGAGACCAGGTGCTCGTGACGTTTTGAAGCGGAGCAGGAGCGCGGGGTCCACGGCGGCCACACGGGGGCGTCGTCGGCATGCGGCCGCCACGCGGCGGGCGTGTTCTGCCGCGGCACCAGCGAGCCGCGCGCGCGGGAGCGGGAGGGGGAAGAGAGAGGCCGGCTTGGGCCGGGCCGAGGCGGGGAGCGGGCGCGGGCGCGCGCGTGCGGAGGCGGGCCGTAACCGGCTGCGGGCCGAAACCGAGGCGGCGGCCTGCTAGGTTAGTTTTGACTTTTTTTCAAATTTCTAATTTCAAACAAAATTCAAATACAGTTTTCAAACCCCATTTTGAACAAGAAAAAGACCTTTTCTAGAAATGACCCAAAAATAAAAGTTGCTTAGAATTTAATTCTCTACAACTTTGATTAAGGGGCCAACTAAAAATTCTCAACAGATTTTGAATTGGAGAATAAAAGCTAAAATATGGAGTATTTTTGAATATTTTTAAATAATATTTTTGAAACAAGTTTTTGACAAAACTTTGAGTAATTTAGTTGCTCCAAAAATTTGACCTATAATTCTAAGTGATATAAAATTTGTAATTGCACAATTTTGATGAAAAGTAATTAGCACATTAACATATTACTTCACGAGTACCAGTTTCCAAGCTTTTATTTTACTCAAGTTATAATATTAACATATATGATTATGAATGATATGAAATGTTATGCTTATGATTGCAATGAGAATGCTTGCGTAACACCGGAGTGTTACAAGCACCCTTGCTGACGGTGAGGGCGGACGGCAGTGACGCCTGGCGGCACGCCGGCGAGCTCCGGCCGCTAAACGGCCGGCAGAGGGGTGCACCTGCTCCCTGGAACCCTAGCGGACCTCCCGAGGCTACGCAAGTGGATAGGGATGGAGTGGAGTCGCTTGGCCGCGTGAACACCTGGCCGGCGGCCATGGCGCGGCAGTGCGCGGCCGTGTTCCGGCCCGACCGGACCGAGAATGGTGGTAGCATCTTCACCCGAGCATCTAGGTGTGATGGGGAAGGGGGAACGTGAGCAAAGGAAACGGAGGAGTGGGGTGCGGTGCTGGACACGGTGACCGTGACCACGACGGAGTTCCGGTGGCATTTGGGACGGGTGGAGGCGGCAATGTGGCTCACCTCGGGCTCAATTGAAGCCACAGGTTGGTCGAGGGGGTGCAGGGCAGTGTGGCGGAGTGAGGGACACGATTTGGTGGGCTGTGGTGCTGTGGCGAGTGCGCGCGGCGATGGCGGAGCTCGTGGTAATGGCGGTGGCCTCTTTTCCGCCCGGCGCACGCAGAGGGGTGCAGAAGGGAAGGGAGGGAGTGAGGTGGGTGGAGCGTCGGCTTCGTGGCGCCTTTGAGCGCGCCGTGGGCTGACCGGTGGGGCCGCGGCCGGCGTACGGCTGCCACCGCGTGGCCACGCATCGGCGTCGATCTGTGGCCGGTCGGCCACGCTGCCCAGACCGACTGAAACGAAGCCTCCGATTAGCGACTGACAGAGCAAGTTTGACACTGATTAACTCCTAATCCATTTCGAGTTAGTGGTAGATGCTAATATCAAAGTTGTAGAGCTACATGAGGGCTACAACTTCGTCAATTGGAGCTTGGTCTAGTTCAGCATAGTTTGTGAGGTATAAGGCGTCAAAGTGAGGTACATTGAAACTGAAAATCAGGTTTCTAGACTTAGAAAATTTCAAGTGTTGGGCAACCCCTTAGCCGACTTGTGGGCCATTTTTGAGCATGTTCTGATCATTTTCATGAGATGACCATATTGAGACTTTTGTTCCCTAGGAAATTCTCTACAACTTTGATTAAGGTTGCTCCTCCATGCAAGGTCTCTAGGCTAGACTTTTTAATTGGTCAAACTAAAGCATTCTAGGGTCAAATGTTGGTCAACAGCACATTGGAGGGCATTTTGGTACATTTGTCAACATGAACATTGCTCCATTAGTTACCCTAAGTGCAATTAAGGTGTTGTAGGATATACTTAGCCACTCTACCCCTTAGTTACACAAAAATCCTAGGATCACATGATTGAAAACAAATCAAAACCCTAATACACCCAATAATGTTGCAAACCAAGTAAGACATAATGAGATGATGAATGTTCATGCTTATGCAATGCAATGCAATTATGGAAGCTAAACACCTGAGGTGTTATAGTAGTCCCTGATGATACTCGAGATTGCACCTTCTTTGCTTCCTTCAGAAAAAGCAGCACTGACACCGGTTTCTTTCATCTAGGGACTTCTGGTCTGGTATTCTGCTGATCAGATTGGTGTCATGACAAGCAAAATCCTATGATGATTTACACTTTGTTACCAAAGCATACGCGCGCACGTGTTTTCCATTTTGAACAAGGACCACTATACTACAATAGATCATGCAGCCAAGTGTGGCCATCCTACATTTTTCGCTTGGGCTGTGAACTGTGATGATTACTGCTGCAACCCTGCAGGTTGGAGGATTCGATTCATGTTGTAGAAAGGTTGTTGGAAATAAACTGAATGCACTGATTGAAAATGTGATGGACAAACTAGAACAACGAAATTGAAGAAGTTACCGAAAATACAAAGTTTGTTGTTGAGTGCAAAGAACTTCCATGATGTTAAACGCAGAAAACTTGACAGGCAGACTGCTTTTTTTTACTTGCTTGCCTTTCATTATCAGCCGGTCGAAGTCTCAAAATGATAAGGTCATACACGCACGTCAGAGTTACATGCCACGTCTCCAAACGATGCGAACCCGACACTTGTTTAGCTAAAGTATGCGATACTTTATTACACACTCTACTAACATAGGAAAAAGAAAAATCATGAAAGGCAAGACGAAGTTCATCGATCTTTTTTAGAACCGGATCAATGATTGAGCCTTGGGCATCTTTCTTGTTCCACAATTACACCAATTGAAGGCAATCTGTTTCTAGCTCTACTCTCTGCAAACCCATTGCACCGCAAGTTTCAGGCCATCCCTGCAAGCCATCGCTTCCAATGCACACACATCATATCCCCTCTCATACCATATTGCCTGTGCAGCATAGAAGTCAACCTAATAGTTCCTGATGATACTCGAGGTTGCACCATCTTTGTTTGATTCAGAAAAAGCAGCGTCGGTATTGGTTTTTAGATAGCCTGACGTCGGTTTCTTCCATCTAGGGACTTCTGGCCTGGTATTCTGCTGATCAGATTGGTGTCATGACAAGCAAAATCCCATAAAGATTTACACTTTGTTGCCAAAGCATATGTGTGCGCCTCTTTTCCATTTTGAACAAGGACCACTACACTACAACAGATCATGCAGCCAAGTGCGGCCATCCTACGTTTTTCGCTTGGACTGTGAAATGTGATGATTACTGCTGCAACCCTGCAGGCTGGAGGATTCGATTCATGACGGAGAAAGGTTGTTAGAAATGAACGGAATGCATCGATTGAAAATGTGATGGATAAACTAGAACAACAAAATTGAAGAAGTTACTAAAAATACAAAGTTTGTAGCTGAGTGCAAAGAACTTTCTTGATGTTAAACGCTGAAAACTTGATAGGCAGATTGCTTTTTTGTGACTTGCTTGCCTTTCATTATCAGCCAGCCGAAGCCTCATAACGATGAGGTCATACACGCACGTTGGAGTTACATGCCACGTCTCCGAACGATGCGAACCTGGCACTTGTTTAGCTAAAGTATGTGCTACTTTATTACACACTCTACTAACATAGGAAAAAGGAAAATCCTGAAAGGTAAGACAAAGTTCATCAATCTCCTTTAGAACCGGATCAATGATCGAGGGCTGGACATCTTTCTTGTTCCACAATTGCACCAGCTAAAGGCAATCAGTTCCCAGCTCTACTCTCTGCATACCCAACTGCACCACAAGTTTCAGGCTATCCTGCAAGCCATCGCTTCCAACGCACACACATCATATCCCCTCTCATACCATATCGCCTGTGCAACATAGAAGTCACCCCTGATAGTTCCTGATGATACTCGAGGTTGCACCTTCTTTGCTTGCTTCAGAAAAAGCAGCATCGGTGTTGATTTTTAGATAGCCTGACGCTGGTTTCTTCCATCTAGGGACTTCTGGCCTGGTATTCTGCTGATCACATTGGTGTCATGACAAGCAAAATCCCATAAAGATTTACACTTTGTTGCCAAAGCATATGCACGCGCATGTTTTCCATTTTGAACAAGGACCACTACACTACAACAGATCATGCAACCAAGTGCGGCCATCCTACGCTTTTCACTTGGGCTGTGAACTATGATGATTACTGCGACAACCCTGCAGGCTGGAGGATTCGATTCATGAAGGAGAAAGTTTGTTCAAAATGAACTGAATGCACAGATTGAAAATGTGATTGATAAACTAGAACAACAAAATTGAAGAAGTAACTGAAAATACAAAGTTTGCATGTGAGTGCAAAGAACTTCCTTGATGTTAAACGCTGAAAACTTGACAGGCAGACTGTTGGTAGGTGTCTAGGATACAAAAGGATTGATATATTTGGTATCTTGCGGATCTTCTGACCGACCATGCCAGGAAAGTTCTACTCAGAGACATGTCTATCTTGTTGCGGATCTTCTGACCAAGCGTGTCGAGAAAGTCCTACTCAGATTCATGTATGTCTATCTTGTTGCGGATCTTCTTACTAGCCACGCCAAGAAAGTCCTACACGGATTCATGTGCGAACACCATAGACAAAGCAAATTCAAGCAAATTCTATGGCGTCTCTAGTAAGAAAGGAAATAGATTTAAAAATCAAACAGATTTAAAACTCAACAGATTTAAAAGTAATTTCTAGTAGATATACAAGAACATTGTGGAAAGTAGATATACAAGAAACACCTCAAGCCATTCATCATCTCCATGCAAATATGAGGGTAAGGATGAAGAAGTGAGCAACATTTTATAAAAACCACAAAGAGAGCAAATGATATCAGCAGGACACCAAATTAACATTCTTTATATTACATATTCACCCCATGCAAGAATTTTCATAACAAGATCCAACTTTAAAAATGTTACAAATAATTTGAGCTCAGAAAGAGAAGAGATAGTGAATGACTAGTATGCTTAGACCGCCTTGCCCAAATTCCAAAGACGACAACCAGTTTCCTCTTGCATTTTCATCTACATCTACTTAGTGAACACCCACCAACTTGTCGATGGATACTCTATTTCATATGTCAGCACTTCATTTCCTACTCCAGTTTCGCACATCTCCTGTGAAAAGCTGCCATCATTGATGTTCAACACATATAGTGCATCCCATCTCGTACCCTCAATTATGGTACCATGGCCTTATGTGAACCCCACCAAATTTAAGCAAGGGATGCTCTTGGGAGCAAGACACTCATGTGTAAGAGTCCACTGCTTAGATATTCGATCAAAGACAGATATGGATAAATGAGGTCTTCTTGCCTCTTCCAGGGATGTCTGCTACCACTCGAGCTATAACTAGGCATAAGGAACCCTCTCTATTCCGGCAAATGATTTGGTGTCTCTGTGGAATAGAGTCCAAGGCATCTTGCAATGGTAATAGAATAATTCCTGCTTAGATAAGATGTTAGATATGTATATTTCTAGGGGGTCTAATTGTAAATGTACTGATGGTCTTGTGGCTATATATGTGAAAGTCACCCCTTCATAATGGGTGTGAGGTGTTATGCTATCTCTCTGTCTTTTTACATGGTATCATCCGCCTAGGTTCTTCTCCTAGCTCTTCTCTAACCCCTCTCCTCCCTGCGCCGCCGATCAACAACTGGGCATCCACCTCCTCTCACACTATCATGCCTCTAATTCTTGCTTGCAGTTGTCTCCACACGCGTGACCTCCCCGCGCCACCGACCCTACGACTGCGCGTCCACCTTACCCGTGTCGTCTTCTCTCCCGCGCATATATCTAGGGGTCTAATTGTAAATTTACTAATGGCCTTGTGACTTTCATATATATAGCAATAAGGCCATCAAATCATTTACAATTAGACCCCTAGATATATACATATCTAACACAAAAGAATAGTATAATGAGATCAACAAGCACCCATTCCATGGCTCAGAAAAGACAACTTATGATATGAACTTACTCATCATTAGGTTCTGAATATTGATACTGATCATTCCAAATGTAGGATTCAAAATATTTAGGTGTCAATTTGAGAAAACCGCTATAGTGCGAAGCTTTGATCTTGCAAGAAACTAGAAAGCACACTCAACCAGTGAGCAAGATCAATCATCACCTTTTGAAACAAACCTCTTTAGGCAAGCAACTGATCTATTTGAAACCTTAACTGCTATAGTCACGTGTTGCATCATCAGGAACAAATGCTGCACATATAAGGTCCTTCCCATCTGGTGCAAGAACATGGCACATGGGTAACCAGTTATAGCGATGTTCTTCAAAAGGGTTGTACACCAAGAACCGTGTGCCTCAATGGCATGTGGTAATTAGCAATATCCCATCCCTTTAGTCCCTCAATGTAAAGTTGATTCTTATGCTGCTCTCTGTTAGTAGAAAGTCAGGAAGTGTCATTACCACTCTTTTCAAAGGGATCCTGAGATGTGGGGACCGGAGCTAAATTTGGGCTCCCCTTTGTATGACAACACCCAAGAAGGGCCAGTTCTTTGCATGGAGTTATGTTGTGTTCAGAGTTGGTGGCGGAGGGAAGGCCAGTTCTTTGCCTGTAGCTATGTTGTGTCCTGAGTTGGCGGGAGAGAGAAGGCATCTTTGCAGTGGCCAGTAAATACTTAGAAGCTGAACAATCCCATGCAAGATCTTCTGGGGATAGCCATCCAAATATTTCCCCAAGAAGATCAATTCCCAAGATATGAAGTGGCGCAGCGACACGGGCCACCACATTTGTTTCAATTATCATTAGAGCTTCTGACTTAGCTTGTACCTGCAGAAATTCATTAGATTTTATATAACCTTAAACCTTCTCAAACATTCCTAGATACTGAAAAATGCAACCTACATATATGTTAGGTGTCCCAGTCCTTTATCACATATGAAACACACATATGTTACTAGAGTAGTAGAGTATACATGAACATTAATCTATCTTGAAACAAAGAATAGTCTCTCTCATAAATACAGATATTACTGTGCGAACTAAGGGTAACGAGACAATAGATAATGTCATAATGAAATTTGACTTTGCTATGGTGGAAAAAATCATTATGAGCCACAAGAACGACAATGTTGATCATAAACTCAAATTTCCTTTTACAGAGTTCAAATGAGTTTGCTTGCATTTGCTCATATATAAAGGTCAAGTAAATACTTAATCAACACTTTGATAGGTGCTAAGCAACTCAGAAAAATGTTGATGCATGAAAGGATCTATGTGTAATTATCATCTTAATTTATGTATCAAGATTCTTTGCTAATTAAGAGGAAAAAGAAGGAAAGCTTTGCATTGCTTACTAAATTTTTGCTATGTGACACAATTTTAATTATGACATCAACATTTAATGAAGAACATAGCCTCACCTCATTTGTTCTCCGCTGTTCAGAAACAATGTCATCGTCATCCTTGAATCTTCATTGGCATTTTGCTGCATGAAGCCAATTGTTAGAGGTAGTTGAGGGTTTCATGCTTAGCAAGAAGGATTCAAGATCGTTCGCACAGATCAAAAATTCATTAAGAGAAGTGCCACTGGCTGAAAGTAACTATAAATCAAAAGCACATAATTCGCAATAAATCTTATCATATATGGTGAATAACGTAGACAAAAAATAATCTACAGCAAAATAAGGTATAGAATATAGAATCACCAAAGTTTCAAGCCTAATAAATGTATGTTGCAATTTGCAAAGCTCCATAACTTTCATACATATAGCAACAAGGCCATCAATACATTTACAATTAGACCCCTTGAAAGATCCTTGTTTAGTTTTGGTAATAGAGTGACAACCTTAGCTGGATTAATATGTGTTTGAGTGAGATATACAGGTGATTAGTCCACAGGTACAATTGTGTGAGCAACTCATGCCATGATGGTGAAATGGCTTGGATATGTTGTAAAGATCACACATGTGATGAAGGAGCTCATTGCATATAATACATGACATTGAGTCATGTGACTAAGGTGGAGAAGATCAAGACAAGACTTGGCTTAATGGACTAGTTGCAAGCGTGAAGGGCAAGTTGAAGGCTTTGGAGCGATGAACCGTGTGGCGGTGAAGCTTGAGCAAGACTTGGCGCTGATGGACGAAGGCAACGGTGAAAAGCAAGTAAGGTCAAGATCGATGAACCAATACGACCACGTGATGATATGAAGTGTATCATATCATTTGTGATTGGTTGGTGCATGTGTTGCATCAACATTGGAGGAGATGGAATGAAAAGCGCAAGGCAAAGGTATAACCTATAGGGCATTTCATTTCACCAGTAATAGGTGTGTAGAGAAGTTTATGATTGGGTTTAGGATAGATGGCCGTACTATTAAGAAGGGCAAACTTGTTTGCATATCGGTCATCTAGTGCCACTCAAGTGATCTAACTTTGCATCATTGCTAGGATCAAGTGGCGTGGTGAATTGAGTGACTAATCCTTTGGAAAATATTTGTGAAAATGCTAACACACTTGCACAAGTTGGTGAACACTTGGTGGTATCGGCACATTTGCAAAGGTGAAGTCGAAAGGTGAAGAAAGAAGGTGAAACCAAGCTCGGGTTCTACCCTGGGGGCACCGCACCTCCCTGTCTAGTGCACCACCACCCCTAGGGCAGTGACCAGCTGGCCTCGACCGAGAAGGAGGAGTTGGGATAGCACTGCCACTGCTTGTTTGGTGGCACCGCCACCCCTGGGGCGGTGCCCACCTGGCCTTGGTCTAGAGCAGCAGCGTGGAGGTGGTCACCGCCACGATCGGTGTACACCGCCATGGTGAGGGCGGTGCACCGTCGGGGCATGTTTGGTGCCACCGCCTCTTTTCTCCAAAGAGCAAGGAAAGCCGGGGTGGGCACCGCCATGGGCACTGCCCCCCTGTCCGGTGCCACCGCCGTAATTTTCCCGAGAGCAAGGGTTTCGTGGGGTTGGCCTGGGTGGTCACCACCACCCCTAGGCGGTGCCACCGCCACCCCTGTCCGGTGACCAATGGCTAGAGCCGTTGGAATTTGACCATTGGAAGGGGCACCGCCGTGTCCGATGCTAGGCACTGTTGTGTCCGGTGCCCTCGCAGACAGCAGCCCAAATGCTCCAATGCTCTATTTGGCTTGGGAGCTATAAATAGAGGTGGAGCTCGGCCTTGGGCTAGTTGCTGAGCACCCTTAAGCCTTGGTGGCTTGTGTAGGTGTGCTTGGGAGCCCTCTAACTCACATAGGCTTGATAGTGATCGTCCGATCGTGTGTGAGTGATTCTAGTGCAATTGCATCGTGTGGTTGCATCGAGTGGCACTAGGTGATTGAGTTGCATGCCGGTGGTGCTTGTTACTCTTGGAGGTTGCCACCTCCTAGATGGCTTGGTGGTGGTCTCTGTTGAAGCACACAAAGAAGATTGTGCGGTGCTCCGGAGGAGTGATTATGAGGAGTATTGTGCTCGCCCCATGGGAGCCACAAAGAGCAACTCTAGTAGAGCGTGTCATTGAGCTACCCTTACTTTTAGGGTAGGTTCTTGTGGTGCCCAATGTGTGGGCTTGGCGGGTGATGCCAATTAGCCGCCGAACCGCCAAGTGAGCGGCCGACACAACGGGGACTAGCTTGGTGGCAACCAAGTGAACCTCAAAATACAAATCACCGTGCCATCCTCGTCTTCCCGTTGGTTTGCATCCCCATTACACAAGCTTATATTTACTATCATTTACATTGTGCTTGTGTAGTTGCTCTTGTAATTAGTTAGCTTGTGTTGCTAGTTAACTTCTTGCGTGTGTAGCATAGAAGTAGCTCCCTTGCGCAACTAATTTGGCTTGAGTAGCCTTGTTAGTTGCATTGCTTAGTTTGTGTAGCTAAGTAATTTACGCTATCTAATTTGGCTTGTGTAGCCTTGTTATTGAGCATTGCTAGTGAGTTTAATTAGGACCTTTGTGCTTTTGCTTACTAGATTGTGTAGGAGCTCCCCCGATTGCTTGAAGTACTAGTTGCATAAGTTTGTATGACCTTGCAAGCTAGAATTATTAGGTGAGCTCTAGCTAGCCTGACACTTTTGATACCTTTCTAGGATCTTTGTAAGGTGCTTGAAACTTAGATAGAGGGGTGTAGTCTTGGCTAGACCGATAGTTTTAATTTCGTATTTGTTTCGGTTAGCTGACACGATTAATTTCAGAAAGGACTATTCATCCCCCTTTAGTCTGCCATCTCAACCTTACACCCCTTTACAAGATGGGGATCACATCATACTACTTCAATTTGTTTGTATCAAATGTGCGATAGAGATGTTGCGTATAGTCCATGAAGACGGTAGAGTACCAAATCAAGCGACTGGTTTGATACAAAAAATGGAGTGTTTCCTGTTTGTTTTTATTGTGGTGGTTATGTTAAATTTGCTTGGTATCATAAATGAGCTCTCATGTGTCCTTCAAACAAAGGGTCTTAACATTGTTATTGCACTTGAGGTTAGTACCTAGTACTTACAACTTACTAGCTGTCATTTGTTCCTTTTTTAGTACTTACAACATTTGCCGGGTATTGATATTAGGGATACCCGGAAGAAGAAAGCTAATGGCCACGAATGTTAATTCGCTTGGATGGTCAAGGGTGTATTTACGGGCTTGCTCGGCCCCTTAAGGAGGGCTCCGCCTCGCCTTACCCTGAGGGCCCGGACTCCGTCTCGCCCGACGCCAAGGGCGTGGACTCTGCCTCGCCCAACCCCTCGAGAGGGGCTTCCGCCTCGCTCGACCCTGAGGGGGCGGACTTCGTCTCGCCCAACCCCTCAAGGGGGGATTCTGCGGGAGTATAGGCCCCATGGGGGCCCGCACTGTCTCCAACCACTACGGATGTAAGAGCGCGGACCCGAGGTCAAACTTCTGATGCTAGGAAAGGAGTGGACGCGTCTCGACGTGACCCGTGGCCACGACGGGCCATATCTAGGAGCTTACGTCGGCCACAGCGTTGGGCAGGCCAACACTGTGCTGCCTAACCCCCGTATGACTTTCGTCAAAGGTGCTTGTTGACCATGCCACCCATTAGGACGAGATGGGGCGCCACGACCGGCTGACGACGCCTGCGAGTGGCGCCAGTAGCAAATGGGGCCACGACGTGGAGCCGTCCCCATCGTCATCTATGCCACGACATGGAGCCATCCCTATCATCATCTACAGGACCGGCAAGACCTGCGCAAGGAGGCGAAGGACGATGCAACCCCGGAAGCCCTTTTCCTCCTCGTTCTCTCTCTCCCCCCATGTAACCTATACCTTCCCCTTGGCCTATAAAAGGGGGACAGGACGCCCCATAGAGGGGGAGGAACCCGATCCAACTGAATCCAACTCAACTCCATTCGACTCTTCCATCAGAGACTTGGGACCTTTTCCCTCTCTCGCCTGTTTGTAACCCTTACTGCAAACTAGTGCCAGTAACATGAGCAGCTCCACACTGGACGTATGGATCTTTTGCCCGAACCAGTATAAATCCTTATGTCCTCTGAGCACCATCCGGGCCAGACGCGCAAATACAAATTTACTAGTCGGCGGTTTGAAACACTGACAACATTGTTATTGTAATGCAGCTTATTTATGATGTGAAGTCTAGATTGAACACCTTGAGATAAAGTGGTTGGAATGACTTATTTGAAGAAGCAAAACAGTTTTGTGCAGCAAAGAGTATTCTAGTCCGATATGTCTGTAGAGATGCTAGTGAGGGGTCGTTCAAAGCGTGATGGATTTACTGTCACTAATCTTCGTCATTATCGTGCTGAAATTTTCTATGTTGTTGTTGACAAAATATGTGTTGAGATGAATCACCGATTTAGTGAAGAAATAAACTACAGAGGTATTATTGTGCTTCTTTTGTCTTGATCCAAGTAACTCTTTCTCCAAGTTTGATATCAACAAGCTTGCAAGACTTGCTGAAATATATGATGCTGATTTCTCTGATCATGACCGTGGAATAATAAGTGAACAACTTGAGACATATGCTCTTCAGGTGAGGAGGCATGCTGCCTTTGCTAATTGTACAGATATTGAATGTTTGGCCACAAAGATGGTTGCAACAAAAAAACATTTGATGTTTCCATGGGTGTACAAGCTTTGGCATTGTTAGTACCGGTATCAACTGCTACTGTGGAAAGATTGTTCTCAGCAATGAAAATTATTAAGTCTAAATTGCGGAACAAGATTGTCGATGATTGATTGAACAACTTGATGGTGTGTTATGTTCAGTGAGAACTATTCAGATCACTTGAAGAAGCTATTATTCTTCAATGGTTTCAAAATTTGAAGACTAGAAAGATGCAACTTCCTCCTAGCCGTATGCTTGGTAGTTAGAAACTAGTATGTGATTTTTTTCTGTTAAATTTTACTCTCCATATCCATGATGTGAACATGTGTTGCAACATGATTTTGATTAAGACTAATGAGGTTGTCAACTTGTCACATTTTACTTGCACTGTGATCTAGTATGTTTCTAAGCGCTTGCTATTTAGACTATGTTTGTCGACCAGTCTCGTCAAATTTTCTGGGCCCACCACTGCTCCGATGTATGCTGCGATGCACGCAGTCACTTCTTACTCCACACTAATATACTAGTGTAGTGCTCCAAGAGAAAAAAAAAACATTTGTAAGGTTATGTGTACCCTGGGTACATAGAGGCAGGAAGTGTTTCAAGGTCTTTTCGATATAACGATATTGAAAATAATAAAGCTTTCTTATTGGAAAAAAAACACGCCGGCATCTGCTGATGCGCTTTCTTCATCAGAAGACGCAAGTCATCATCAAATAATAATGTCTTATGCGTTCGGCGCCTTGCATATTCATCAATGTTGCTAGTAGTTACCATATCGACAAGAAAAAAATGTTTTCTTTGCTTCTTCCTTCAGCTTCACGTACGACGGAGACGCCGATCAAATCCAGGGGACGGCACGACGGACAAGCGTAGGCAGCCGTAATTAATCGTATTTGTGCCGTGCACGAACGCCACGAAGTTTAGATTAGCCCTTTCTTAGTGGAAATTCCAACCTTTTCCTTTTGGATAGGAAATTCAGATTAGCTGCTAGTGTATCGTCGCCGCTCTTTGTCACGGGGCCCAGGTCCGAAGCTTTTTGTCACGCTGCATGGCACCAGTGACCAGCCTACTAATAACTGCCACCACCGCGGAGACCCCATCGAAGGAGCTCACCACTCGCTCGTGCTGACTGTGCCTGCGACAGTGCGACGAAGCGGCAACTGTGCTGTGCATCGTCACTCGTCAGTCTCTCTCTCAGTGCGTGTGTGAGGCAGAGGAAGATATGGCGAGGCGCTTCGTGCTCAACACCGGCGCCGAGATCCCCTCGGTGGGGTACGGCACCTGGCAGTCGAAGCCGGACGTGGTCGGGGACTCCGTCTACGCCGCGGTCAAGGTTTCGCACAGCCGCGCCTCCACTCGCTCCTACCTCCTCTCTACCTCATGCGCTTTGATTTCTTCTGATCATCCCCCCACCCCCACCCCCACCCCCGCGCGCCCTCCTTCCTTTTTTTTTTCTGAAATTGTTGGGTGGTACCATTTCCTCCGGGAGAATCACGGATGTGAAATTGTTTTCGGATCGTGCAGGCAGGGTACCGACACATCGATTGCGCCAGGGCTTACCGCAACGAAAAGGAGGTAATAATCACTTTTGTATTCCAAGCATCACACCCGTATATAGTTCACGAGCAGCATCTGCAGCTCCAGCGTTAACTACTACTGTATAGTCTATATGCTTGCCTGCAATAATATTGTCTCAAATCAAATTGGTAAGCAATTATTGGAGTATGGAGGGCGCTAAATCCACTTTCGCTCGGGTTATCCAGATTGGTTTGGCGCTGCAGAAGCTATTCGAAGAGGGTGTGGTGAAGCGTGAAGAATTGTTTATCACCTCTAAGCTATGGTATGCTCAAAGCTTCAGGGCTGAGTATCCAGATGTTTATTAATTCACTTTCTTGCAGGAATTTCTTTGCAGTTCAAGTTTACTGAGTATCCAGATGCTTGTTTGGTGGTTTAAGTCCCTCATGTCCTATTGATCTGTGATGATGTTTTAGGCATGATCATCATGCTCCAGAAGATGTGCCGGAGTCACTCGACAAAAGCCTGAACGACTTGCAGCTCGAGTACTTGGATCTTTACCTTGTATGCATCTTCCATTGCAGAGTCATGTTTCACTACCTATTTGCTCTAATCTTGCCTTTGTCTTATTACAATCTCACTGTGTGTACTTAACATTGAGATTACTACTCTACTTTTAGATACTCCTTTTTTCTTATTTATTTACTAAGGCGTCTCAGCAAGCGAGGGGTATTGCTCTCAATCGAACTACAATAAACCTAAGATTTACTAGGGTTTTTTTTCTCGATCACGCAAAAGGTTTGTGCGTCTTTGTATTAAGGTAGATAAAAAGCTCAATACAACACGCCTACGGGCGCCCTAGGGGGTCAGTAAAGACTTACAAGGAAGCTCAGACCCTCTCTGGTGTACTGGAAGCTATAGATTGTTACATTGAAAAGAGAACGACCCAAATTTGCGGCGCTGGCAAGGAGGCAAGATTTACTAGGTTTATCGACACATATATGTTATCCATGCCATTAGTAATTCTATAGTTTACAATCTGGAAACAGGATCCTCTATTGTCCATGGATATGTGTGTTCTGATTCCTGTAATCTAGTCACACATCCACATCCAACTCAACGAATTATGTTCGAGTATCCACCATTTAACACACATACATGTTTCTCCACATGCTTTGCTACGGACTTATATTATGTTTTTACTTCTGGTGCGAATTGGTTTATATTATCTCAAGTTTACTCTGGGCATCATGAATACTCCCTACATTATAGAAAAGATATTAAATGTTTTGGTGAATTTTACCACTTTTTTAATTGAATTATGTTTTTCTTTGACATAGAGTTAGATGATTACCTATTGGAGCTATTTAACATTATTTTAATGAATATTTTTTTAAAAGAATAATAATCAGTGAATGATTTTGTAGATACATTGGCCATTTAGACTCAAGAAGGGGACCGACTGGAGTAGCCCTGATAACTTTCTTCCACCTGACATCCCAGCTACTTGGGGAGCAATGGAAAAATTATATGATAGTGGCAAAGCTCGCGCCATCGGTGTGAGTAACTTCTCAACAAAGAAATTGGGTGACCTGCTTGCCGTAGCCCGTGTGCGTCCAGCTGTTAATCAGGTGGAATGTCATCCGGGTTGGCAGCAAACTAAGCTCCATAGCTTTTGTCAGTCAACTGGTATTCATCTCTCTGTAAGTCTGCACTACACTTTTTAAGGGGCTGGCTATCTTATGTTAAAGGCTATGTTCTTATTGTTACTCACTTTGCGTCTGCATTTTGCAGGCGTACTCGCCACTAGGTTCACCTGGCACGGCTTGGATGAAGAGTAACGTCCTGAATGAACCAGTCGTCACCTCGATAGCAGAAAAACTTGGGAAATCTCCTGCACAGGTGGCACTACGCTGGAACATTCAGATGGGTCACAGTGTACTACCAAAGAGCCTGAACGAGGGAAGGATAATGCAAAATCTTGATGTTTATGATTGGTCTATTCCAGATGACTTGCTTGCAAAGTTCTCCGAGATTAAACAGGTTTGTGATTCTCTTTAGAATACTTATTAAATGGGGACAATCTTGCATTGATATTTTTATTACGGTTGGACATCTTTTATAGGATGGGATTATATTTTGGAATTTCACCATGTTGAAATTCATAGGATTTGACTCTACCCTGACAACTGACAAAGAAATCCATGTGTTAATCTCTGTGCTTGGTTGGAGGCTTGCAGAATGATAATTGCTAGAATCAAGTCTCTGCATAGCTCTTTTTTTTTTGGGTTGCTTGAACATGATAGAAAAAACATCTTGACCCCTTGCGTTACCAATTGCTTCGTCGAATGACAGCCGTAACACCATTTCCAAATGTTTGATGCAGCCTTTGGTAGTGCGGCATAGTTCTTTTTTCAATCAATTTTGTTCAGACATAAGATTATTTGTATTTTCGAGGAAAACAAGTTCAGACTTCAGAGGACCATTTTGAATTTCTTTAGATATTTTTTCAAATCAATTTATCTCGTTGTTATTTACATTCTCCTAGAGTTTTTTTTTATAGCGCAGACCCTGCAGAGTTCATCTGACTACCTTATTCTGTGTCCATCAGGTTCGGCTGGTCAGAGGCGACTTCACAGTTAATCCAAAGAGCGTTTACAAGACCCTTGAGGAGCTCTGGGATGGGGAAATTTAGTATCGATCTTGGAGTTTATCCTGAGCAGGGAGAAACCTATATTAGTGCCGAGCACTTGGCATACACCTCCAAAATGATGGTTGACCGCTCGTTACCTAGCACTTTTCACGAGCTACTATTTGTAAGCGATCTCATCCCTATTGTCACCTTGGTTTTCTGTTCTGAATGAAGCGGTTGATCACCCTGGCAGGCGGCTGGATTTTATCCGATCCTGTGCTACCAGTATGTATCTGCATCAGACAATTGGCACCGCCTATCTGTACACAGTTATCTACTTATATATAAGGATAATAACTTATTTGTCCGTGTGAATATGATTAGCACATTAACACTATTGTGCCTGTGCTGTGCGTAGCATATAGCATTGCACAATTGCACGAAACTGTTGCCCGTTTTGAACAATGCTGGCGTTGGCGTGGCGGGTCTCTGGCCACGGGGGCTGATGATGGGCTCTGTTTCGTCACAGGCCACCGTCAAGCCCGATCCGAAGCCACGCACACGCAGAACATCGGCCCAGCTGATGTGAACGGTGCGAGGAGCCCAAGCGGGAGCACAACTGCAAAGCCAGACGTTCAGCGCGGAGCTAGAACATCCTTCACTTTCGGCTTCCGTTCCACGCGGAAAAGATTCAGACGAAACGCGAAAACTCCGGCGGTGGTGGGGGGCCTTTCTGCTCTCGCCGAGCAAATTCCCGAAGAGCGAAGCAACCGACGAGGCGACGAGACAAGACAGCGCAGCCAAGTTTCAGATTCAGGCGAACGAACGGCGGTTTGGTCCACTGATCTGCCGATTTCTCCCATGACGTTGAACAAACAGGAAAGCCGCATCAGAACTTGGAACCGAGAGGCGAGAGGTTGAAATCTTGAAAGCCCCGTGCATCGGTATCGCCCGACGGTGGGTGATCGTCGACATGTGGCAGTGGCTACGTGGCCGCTTCCGGGCCCAACGTACCCGTGACTCCGGCCGGTGCGCACAGAGCCACAGACCACGGAGACACAAGGCCGATACGTTGGCATCGGTCGTTTCAGGGAAAAAGGAAAGGGCGAACTTGTGATCCCGTCACTGCTTACGCTCGTGATGCCGACGATTCGCCTATCCCATTTGAGAACCGATAGTGGGCGAACTTGTGATCCTCTGCGTTGCCGCATTGCCTGCTAATTCGGCTGCAGATGAGTGCTGATGCGGATTCGTAATAGTGTGGATGATGTTACATGGTCAAAGAGCTAGTATACGATTGCGGACAAAAAGGTTTCTCCACTTCGCGCTCCTTGTGTAGATGCCAAAAGGAGAACCCGGGCGGGACACGGCGCAATCGACGAAAAGCAGGAGTAGGTATAACCAGAATTATCATCCTCGTGTGATCGTGTCAGCCACGTTCACAAATGACAATACGATTTTAGATTCTGTTTGATATACTAGTAGCTGCTCTTGTTAGCTGACCAACAAATTCATGTATAAAAATAGCTAGCTAACTACTACTGTATTAGTGGATCCACCGGCTAAAAGTACTCTTCAATTTCTATTTGCTACTAGAATTATTAGAAGAACACATACATAAATATACTGAAAGCTCTAGTTTGGTTTTGGTGAATTGATGAAACCCTAGGTGCTAACTCTTTACTCTAAGTGATCATGAGATACGGTAGATTCCAAGTGGTGGAGCAAATGACGAAGATCATGATGATGGTGGTGATAGTCACGGTGATGATCAAGTGTTCAGGCTTGGAAAAGAAGAAAGAGAAAAATAAAATGGGCTCAAGACAAAGGTGAATTTGATAGGATCATTTTGTTTTGATGATCAAGACACCTAGTGGGTGTGATCACATTTATGATATATAGCCGTACTATTAAGAGGAGTGAAACTCGTCGTGAAATGCGGTTATCAAAGTGCCACTAGATGCTCTAACTCATTGCATATGCATTTAGATTCTAGCGAGTGTGAAAACATGGTAACACACATGCATAAGGTGATACACTTGGTGGTTAGCACATTTGACCAAGGGTGAGGTGTTTGCGCTTGATTGGAGTGGAATCAGGGGCGTCAGACCCTGGCTTTCCAGGGCGTCGAACTAGGCTGACCCTGGGTCCGACGGTCCCCCTGCACGTCTAAGCAAAGACCGAGAGTGAGGACATCGCGTCGGACCGGCCTCTACCTGGGTCCGACGGCTAACCCTAGCGCAGGGCTGCGGGCGCGGTGGCGTCGGACTGAGCCAATCGATGGCGTCAGACCGTACGCGCGCACTGTTCATTCACGCGGGAAAGAGTGAAGCGCATGCGTGGCAGCGTCGGACCGGAGTCAGACCGATTTAACTCTCTCTGGACCTTACTGGACCACATCGGACCCTCCCTGTGTGGAGTTCGACGGCGGGTCCGACCGTGGTGATCAGCGCGCGACTGCTTGACCATTGGCGGCAACGATCGACTCGTTTGACTGGAACCCGTGGCAACACGGGAGTGGTTGTGGCTGGGCGTCGGACGGTCCGAAGGCCCCGTGCAGCCGAGTTTGACGGTCACTTATGTGACCCAACGACTCTATTTCGAGGGGGCTTCTATTTAAGCCCCATGGTCGGCTCTAGCTCACTCTTTTGGCCATTTTCATAGCAACCTAGTGAGCTGAGCCAAAGCCCTCCCACTCATCTCCATCATAGATTTATCATCTATGTGAGATTGAGAGTGAATCCAAGTGCATTGCTTGAGTGATTGTATCTAGAGGCACTTGGTGATTGTTTTTTACTGCGGGATTTGCTTGTTTTTCTCGGTGATTGCTGCCACCTAGACGGCTTGGTGCAACGAGGATCATCGAGCGGAGGAAGGTGATTGTCTCCAGCTCCGATCGTGGTGATTATGAGGGGTTCTTAACCTTTCTCTGGTGGAAAGCTAAAAGGTACTCTAGTGGATTGCTCGTGGCTTGTGTGATCCTCATCTTGTGTTGGTTGTGCGGCACCTGATTGCGGGTTAAGCGTCCTATTAGCGTGTGAACCTCCAAGTAAGTGAATCGCTACAACGGACACTAGCTTGCCAACAAGCAAGTGAACTTCGGTGAAAAATCATTGTGTCATCTTGTCACCGAGATTTCATTGGTATTCATTGTGATTAGTTGATTGTATCTTGCCACGGTGGTATAAACATCACATCTCCTCACTTGTAATTACTTTCCTAGTATAACTAGGCTCTTTAGTGTAGTTAGTTTTGAGAGCTAGCTTGTGTCTTTTGTCTAGTGGTTAGTGAGGCTCTTTAGTTTGTCTTTGAGAGCTCACTAACTTAGTGGTAGTGACCTAGCCTTGTGTGTGACATAGAGACTATAGCAACTAGAATTGTTGGTAGGTGGCTTACATTTTTAGTAGGTTAACGCAACATTCGCTTCGCCTCATATTTATCTAACCGCTTGGCTTAGTATTGTTATAGAATTTTTAATATGCTATTCACCCCCTAGCCATTAGGACCTTTCATGTACTCCCTCTGTCCTGATATGTTCGTTGTTTTGGCTCTGTACCACGTGCAGCAAAAATTAACTGAAGTGTAGATGCATTGAAGGTTGTGTGAATCTACACAACCACTGGAATGACACACATAGTGGGGAGGGAGTACCTGTTAGGACAAAAGTATTTTTGGCAATATATGAACTTTTTGGAGACGTTGCAATATATTAGCTGGAATGAGACAGGTAGTGAGATAGTTATTAGATGGATGTCCAATAAAATTAACCAATCTATTAGTTGAATCCATCTGAGTCCATTCCAACTAGTATTTTTAGATAGATAGTAAAATAATTATTAGCTGCAGCTAACAATTAGTTGGATCCATCCCGTCTAATTTGTAGCAACTGCTTCTTTGTCTAGTATATATGTCAAGATCAAGGAGGACATTTATTTCCGCTGCATTGAGCTAGGCTGGATGCTTGATTTATAGCGTTGGCTTCTCTTGCTCACCCACTAACTAATTACTTGTATGTATATTAAGACCCTCTTTGGCAAGGCCCTCGGAGGCTCTGACTCCTACTTCGAAACTACTATAGAGATACTGTAGCAAGAGCCGTTTTGATTCTCGAGGCAAAAAATGAACTAGCAAGAGCCAGAACCGGTGAAGCTCCAATCCCTATCTCCGCCAGCTCATTGCTACAGTACATACTAGTAGGGAAGCTAGAGCAGAGCTGCCAAACGGGCTCTAATTCAACAAGAGAATACGTCCTCTTTTGTTAGAGTGAGACTAAAAAAAAGTTGCACGTTCTACACTAGGATGGAGGGAGTAAGATGAATTGGAATGCTCCGGAAAGTCCATGAAATGTTACTGAGCTCGTGCACGAGTGCGCTCGTGTTGTGTATAACGATCCAAATCACGCTTACCGAAAAGGAAATCACGGCATTGGAATGCTCCGGAGCAGGTTTTTTTTTACCGACCGGTTTCCGGTAACCGCCGGGGTCCGGTAGCGGTAAACCGGCCCGGTTTACCGGTAACCGGCCGGTAACCGGCCGAATTCAAATTCAAATTCAAACGCTCCTTCAGTTCGGTTCGGATCCGGTTTACCGGCCGGTTTGGAGCGATAACCGGCCGGTTTGACCGGTTTACCGCTTGGTTTGAGTTTGGAATTTTCTTTTTTTCTTTTTTTCAACTTCTATACGTATAAATAAATACTAAACGAACTCGAATTTGAAAAATTTTTACACCATTGGATTCTATAAATCATGAACTATTTTTAGGAATTTTTTCAGCATTTTTTGTTTTTTTCAAATTTTAAATTTGAATTTGGGGGCCTTAACGGGCCGGGACCGGGATTTTTTTTCTTTTTTTTCAAACTTCTATACGTATAAATAAATACTAAACGAACTCGAATTTGAAAAATTTTTACACCATTGGCTTCTATAAATCATGAACTATTTTTAGAAATTTTTTCAGCATTTTTTGTTTTTTTTCAAATTTGAAATTTGAATTTGGGGGCCTTAACGGGCCGGGACCGGGATTTTTTTTCCTTTTTTTCAAACTTCTATACGTATAAATAAATACTAAACGAACTCGAATTTGAAAAAATTTTACACCATTGGCTTCTATAAATCATAAACTATTTTTAGGAATTTTTTCAGCATTTTTTCAAATTTTAAATTTGAATTTAGGGAATATCTAATCGGACCGGACCAGAACCGGTCCGGTTAGAGCGGTAACCGCGGTTTACCGCGGTAAACCGAGCTGTATTTTTAACCCTGCTCCGGAGGGGCGAAAAGGAGAATCTTTCATGGAGTCAATGATCCGATCCCATGCCCATGCTGACACGCATGCTGTGTCAGTACTCAGTAGCATAGCGTGGCCCGTGGCCGTTCGTTTTCACGGCCGGGAACCAGAAACCCCGGCAAGCCACTTGGCGCATCCGCACCAGCCTCTAGTCGGCCAGTCGGAACGAAGCCTCCCGAACGAGCGAGGCCACCGGGTGCCCGACGCGCGGCCCGTGCCCAGCCGGCCTCGCCGGCCGGGCCCGCCGCCCTATATAGGCAGGCACTACTCCCTGTCCTCGCGACCACCGCTGCTTCCCGTGCTGCGCCCGCCTCCTCTACGTTCCCCATTTCCGGTGCTTGTGACAGAGAGACGCAGAGAGAGGCGGCGATGGCGCGGCACTTCGTGCTCAACACCGGCGCCAAGATCCCCTCCGTGGGGCTCGGCACCTGGCAGTCTGACCCCGGCGTCGTTGGCAACGCCGTCTACGCCGCCGTCAAGGTCCGTATAAACCCGCGCCCGCTTCCTGTTTTCTCCCCACTTCCTTCAGTCCTTCACTGTCCAGATTACATTTTTTCCCTTTATAATCCCTTTGTGCAACCCTGTTTCCTGGGTTGTGGGAGATCCTTCTTCTCCGAGGAAGAATCTCACATGATTGCTTTCGGATCGTGCAGGCGGGTTACCGACACATCGATTGTGCCAGAGTTTACGGCAATGAAAAAGAGGTAACAGTTAACTAGTTTTGTATTCCCACTTCCAAATTGTGGCTTTTTTAGGTACTGGTACATAGCTTTTGGTTGGTCACTCACTCATGCGTTCAAAGCGTGTCGGCCAGTAGATTCACTTCCTTATGTTTTTTTTTGGGTGCGTGTATGACTTGTTATTTATTCTCCTGCACATGCATCTAGAGAATAAGAAAAACAATGATACAAGTACTGCAATCTAGGTTCAACCATATCCCTCCATGTGAGAACCATATCGTTATACCAGAAATTTCTTCTGTCCATTTAACATTTACATGGGCAAAATATCGCTGTCCATTATGGGCTCATAGTGAACCTGACTTAGGGTATAAATAAAGGCCTGATTAAGGACTATTCTGAAGCTCAGTGGCCAAATTGACATGGCTTTATGGCATGCATAGCTCGCAAGCAGCATTTACCCCTCTTAGGATAAGACATGTGTTGCCTGCAATATTGTCTCCATTCATTTTGCATAACAATTGGAGCAATGAAAGCCTGATATCCATTTTTGGATTGTCCAGATTGGTGTGGCGCTGAAGAAGCTATTTGAAGAGGGTGTAGTGAAGCGAGAAGATCTGTTTGTCACCTCTAAGCTATGGTATGCTCAAATCTCTGGTGATATTCCAATATTTATGTCTCATGCATCTCAAGTTGAGTATATTGATGCCTATTTGAAGTTTTCAATCATTCATGTCGACCTGATTTGGGGATGGCTTATGTTTCCAGGAATGATCATCATGCTCCTGAAGATGTGCCTGAGGCACTAAATGAAACCCTGAATGATTTGCAGCTTGAGTACTTGGATCTTTATCTTGTACGCATCTCCTATTTGCAATTATATATTTCAATACCTGATTTCCTCTATTCTGGTCTCTATAATACCATTAACATCTCCCTTTGTGTGTGCTGATATAGCTACTTCTGTATATTTTCATTTATTTTTTATGAAGAAAAATCTCCTTGGCAAGCTGAACTAGTTTATGCTTAAATGTTAATCATAGTTACTGGCAAAATTATATATCCACGCCAGTCTATTGTGTGCTATGTCTATGTATGGTTTCTAATGTGGAAACTGGAAACATGGTTTTCTATGCCATTTATTGAATATATGTGCTCCTATTCCCTGAATTCTGTCTGTTCAGTTAGCCATATTACCATATTTCTTTCAAAAAAAAAGTTAGCCGTATTACATCCATGGGCGTTCCTCCATCTTATTTGGTGATTGACATGGTGTTTTTGATTTCTGGTGTAAAACTGTTAATTGTTTCAAGGTCACTTCTGCTGTTTGTTTTTGGCATCTTGAATACGTCGCAGAGAATATCATGTATGTTTGATGAATTTTGTCTTTTATGTTGTGCAACATTTTTTCTGTGGTACCTTCGGATTGTCGTGTCTCCCTGTTTCTCGTCTCTTTTGGGTTTCATCTCTAGCCTACCCCAACTTACTTGGGACAAAAGGCTATGTTGCTGTTGTTGTTGTTGTTGTTGTTGTTGTTGTTGTTGTTGTTGTACCTTCGGATTGTCGTTTGATGATTATGTTTGAAAGTTGAAACTGTTTAAGCATGATGTTTACGAATGATTCAATTAAAATCTCTGATCATCTGTGTTCTTTGTAGATCCACTGGCCATTTAGAGTCAAGAAGGGAACAAACCACAGTCCAGAAAATTTTGTTACACCTGACATCCCTGCTACTTGGGGGGCAATGGAGAAGTTATATGATGCTGGCAAAGCTCGTGCTATTGGTGTGAGTAACTTCTCCTCAAAGAAATTGGGTGACTTGCTTGCTGTGGCTCGTGTACCTCCTGCTGTTGATCAGGTGGAATGTCATCCTGTTTGGCAGCAAACTAAGCTCCATAGCTTTTGTCAGTCAACTGGTGTTCATCTTACTGTAAGTCTGATTACCGCACATATTGCTTTATCACTAAACAAGCTAAATTGCTTTTGCTGAACAAATTTTTTCTATTGTTTTTTTAATCTGTATGTATGTTGCAGGCTTACTCACCACTAGGTTCACCTGGTACAACTTGGATGAATGGTAATGTCCTTAAAGAACCAATAATCATCTCAATAGCTGAGAAACTTGGGAAAACTCCAGCACAAGTGGCTCTGCGCTGGAACATTCAGATGGGTCATAGTGTACTTCCAAAGAGCACGAACGAAGAAAGGATAAAGCAAAACCTTGATGTTTATGATTGGTCAATTCCAGAGGACTTGCTTGCAAAGTTCTCTGAGATTAAGCAGGTATATGTGTACTGAGTACCCTTCACAATACTTTAATGAGGATAAAATTACATAGATATTTGTTGATCATGATTAAACATCTTTATAGGATAATGTACATTTCAAAATGTTACCTTGTGTCCTTGTTATGCTCCTTCGAAATTCATATGATTTGGATTTATTCTGATAAACAAACCACTTGGAGGATTCTAAATTGCTAGGGTTAAGTAGCACCTGTACTTTTTTTAGCTTTCTTGGAGCTCGAAGCTCCAGTGGTGCTGTGACATGAATCTAGTAAGGGTGCCTACTTATTTTTCCCTTGATCGTGCACGTGCAAACAAATAATTACTATAAACATATCATTATACATTTAAGTCGAATTATGTTTCAGCAAGATGCTGTCCCCTGCCCTTTATGCACCCCCGCACACCAGCTGAAAATTTGGCCTGGTGCTGTAGTCACAGTTCTCTGGCAGCCTAGGATGTTTTTGAATAATAAGACCATCAACCCCATAAACGGATTGCCTCTTGTATTCTTTTCATAGCCATGCTCAACCTTGATATATGGTGATATATGTACAAACTCCACGAGAACAAATATTGCATCACATCTCATATCTGTAGCCCCCAAGCCCCCTTGTTTGTGGCTCACTAATTCTTTCTTGAAATGCTGCCACTAGATTTACTTACCTTTCCCTCTGAGATTCTAATGAAAAGGAAAAAAAACATAAAAGATGTGCGAGTTCAAGAATACTTGCTGTAAGATTAATAAACACATTTTTATAACTTTGGATTTCTGAATATTGTGATTCTTACCTGGCATGAAAATACTGTAGATGTCCGACTGTGTGCTATTAGGTGCTGACACATGACCAGTCTGGATAGAGTGTTGTTTCACGCCTTATTATTCACACCTTGGGTAGAGTAGAAGCCAATCCACGCCATCATTGTCCAATGATCATTTTTTGCTTGTTGCATAGGGAAAAGCTGTATGTCCCTTGTCTATATCGTTCAATGTAAAGCACTTTTCCATAAACACAAAAAAGTTATCTCGACCTCTGTCATCAATTGCTTTTCTAGAAGAATGTCAGTAAAAATTTCTGAACCTTTTTTTCATGTAATCCAGTTCATTAAATCAACAATTTTGAACTATTAATTTGCATCCATCTTTTTTTCCTTTTAAGACCCTTACATAACACGACTGAATGCATCTGACAATTTTATTTTGTGATCTTCAGGCTAGGCTACTTAGAGGCAACTTCCTTGTTAATCCAGCGAGCGTTTACAAGACCCATGAGGAGCTCTGGGATGGTGAAATTTAGGAAGGACACCGTTGTTCATCCTGAACAGGGAGCAGCGTTCCATTAGGACCTGTCAGATCATTTTATCTCCAAATTTGCTCTTTTGAAATGAAGGTTCAGTGCTCGGAAGCAATGATGCCATTCTGTATCACGAACTGTTCGGAAATTTGTCAGCGGTTTACTTTGTACCACAGGATGTGCTGCTGCGGTCCATCCTAAGTGCCGCTTGATTTTTCTGGTAAACTGTGACCAAAGAAGTTAATTCGCCAGGCATCATTAGTCTGTATTGGAATTTCATCGCTTTATCACCCCACACTATTTTTATGCTCCATTTATTCTCTGTGAATTTAGTGCGTATCCTATAAACAAATGTGCATTCAACGTATGAAATCGTCGTATAAATGTCGCCTGATTCCCGATCTAATTTTTGCGGGGCAAACAGTTCTCGATCGTTCCTGCAACCATGCAGATGCAGAACACTAGATTCCGTGCACAATCGACAAAGGCGTGTTTGAGGCGCCAGGCCTAGGCTAGGCGCGACTGAAATGGGGCCGCGGTTTCGGCATCTTTAGCTCGTTTTTTCTTGGCACGCGCGCTCGACTGGCCAGGACACCGGACGCGTGTGTCCGTGGCAGTTCCCGTCGCTTTGCGCCGTTGCCCGAACCGTTCCTCGGTATCCAGCACGGCTCTCTCACCAGGCGACCACCATACCGTCGCTCTCGACGAGACCAGACAGCGACACAAGAGGAGAGCGGCGGGCGGGCGGAGAGAAGTGGGGGAAGAAGATGGCCACCTATTGCACGCTCAACACCGGGGCTCGCATCCCTTCGGTAGGGCTCGGCACCTACAAGGCCGGCCCCGGCGTCGTCGCCGACGCGATCACCGCCGCCGTCAAGGTCTTCGCCCCCTCCCTCGAGCACTCTTTTGTTCCGAATGTGCTGTTCCGTTTGTTTTGCTCACAAGTATGTTCCGTGTACTACCTGTACATGCGTGCTGCTTGAGCCCGGGTCTTAGTCCTCCTTGCTTGCTTGTCATGGCAGGCCGGGTACCGACACATCGACTGCGCGCCGCTATACAAGAACGAGAAGGAGGTATCCTTAATCCACCCTGCAATTAGTATCCTCGATTCACATTTGCGATGGCAGTTTGGTTACAGTTGCCCTTAACGCGTATCCTAGATTGGCGCTGCTCTGAACAAGCTCTTTGATGACGGCGTCGTCAAGCGAGAAGACCTGTTCATCACTTCAAAGATATGGTACTACTACTGCCTTGGATACTGTCACTGCTTTAACCATTTGCTCGTGTCCATCAGTCTCGTAACAGCCGGAGGGTCAAGCTATGCAGGTGCAGCGATCTCGCACCTGAAGACGTTCCGTTGGCAATCGACAGCACTCTGAATGATCTGCAGCTGGAGTATCTTGACCTGTACCTGGTAATAAGCTGAATGTGCACACTGCAAGAGTGGACAGATAAAGTATGCCCTTTCTTTGCTACTAGTAACAAGCTCAGTGATAACTTCTGGGATCTTCGTAGATACATTGGCCCTTTCAGATAAAGAAAGGCAGCGAACTCAGTCCAGAGAACTTTGTCCAGCTTGACATGCCCAAGACCTGGCAGGCAATGGAGAAGCTGTACGGTTCAGGCAAAGCTCGTGCAGTAGGCGTAAGCAATTTTTCGACGAAGAAGCTAGCCGATTTGATTGCCGTAGCCCGTGTTCCTCCAGCTGTTGATCAGGTGGAGTGCCACCCCGGTTGGCAACAGGCGAAGCTCAGAGAGTTTTGCCGCTCCAATGGAGTTCATTTCTCTGTAAGTCAACATGGTTTCAAGCTTGGCGACTTGGCGTGTATGATTCTGGGCAATTTGCTCATGTTCTTTCTGCAGGCGTATGCGCCGCTAGGGAGGATGAAAGCCGTTGCCAATAATAAGAGCATCTCCAGCAATACTACCTAAAACACACCCCCTACTTCTCTATTTAGGAAGCCACCTATTTTGAGACTACTCATATTTTACTTCCAACTCCAGCAATACTACCTAAACCATACTACTCAAATTCGTTTTAGTAGTCAATGACGCGTGGGGCTCTTTTGTCATCTCTCTCATCCAGATTTTGCACGGTAGAGAGTAGGGGGCCAACAGAAGTAGAGGGTGGAGGGGAAAAAGTAGGAGGCCAACAAATGTGGGGGGTCTAGTAGGGGGCCTGTTGGAGTTGATTTTTTGGCATCCGCTACCTAAATCTGAAGTAGGGGGTCAAGTAGGGGGTCCTGTTGGAGATGCTCTAAGGTGGTTGCATCCGTAGCCGAGAGATTGGGGAAAACGCCGGCACAGATTGCTCTGCGGTGGGGTATCCAGCAGGGTCAGAGTGTGCTTCCCAAAAGTGCCAATGAGTCAAGGTTGAAGGAGAACATTGACCTGTTTGGTTGGTCCATTCCTGAAGAGCTGTGTGCCAAGTTTTCTGAAATTGAACAGGTACAGATTCGCTTCTCCAGTTATCCGTGAGTGCAGGAAATGATATTTTTACCTTTTTTTTTTCTTGATACGTATGGATACATCAAGTTTGCATATACAGGTTTCACAGCATAGGATGACTAGTATCATTTATCTTTGCAATAATGCCTCTAGCTCTCTGCCCATATGAACTCGTTTCTTATGGAATTGACTCATTGTCACTTTTGCTTTTTTGGTGGGTGAACAGGTTAAGCAAATCAGAAATGACGCATTTGTGCACCCTCAGAGTATTTACAAAACAATTGATGAACTCTGGGATGGTGAGATCTAAATGAAGATCATTTTCGGTTTGAAATCAATCTCTGACCAGAGTTGAAATTTACACCAAAAAGCAGGGACACTTTTGTTTTCGACGAAGGGGGGCAAAAAAAGAAACATGCTTCATGCCGTTCTTGTGACGTACTAGTAGCAACGGGCTTGTGTTGCATTTTTGGCAGGGCTAAGTGACGTCCGCATATTGTTGCATCACAGAAAATCTAGTGAAGAGGCCCCTGAATAAAGCATAGAACGAACACATTTACAGCAATGTATTCCTTATGTTCTGTTGTTGTATGCACGTTTTATCGATGCCTCTGTATGTAGCATTAAGTTTAGTTCTTAGATAACCGAGAAGTCATATCCTGGCCTAGCCAAAGCTTATATTGCATTATTTCAGCACATAGCTGATCACAATTCACAGAGCATTGAGCATAGCAGAGCTCTTTATTCCGGAAACATTAGGAAACGGTGAGGAAGCATCGACATTTGCCGGCCTTCAGATAGCTTCAGGCGGCGTGCAGCTGCGCTCGCAGAAGTTGACGAGGATGTCCGCGCACCGGAAGACGGGTGGTTCGTCGATGCCGCCGGTGGTGAACTTGAGGCAACTCCTGCACGCCGGATGGCACCCGCGCTGCGAGAAGTCTAGGCACTGGCACCGTGGCGGGAACGACCTGTAGCAGAAGCCGCACTTCTCGCAGCACGGCCATGGGCCTTTGGCGCGCGCTGCTGCTCCTTCCTCCTCGCCTGCGGCCACCAAAGATCGATCCCACCCGGTTGAGCCAAAATGTACATCCTGACACAGGTGATTTTGAAAGTTTAACATATCACAACAAATCTCACCTTTGCTGAGTGGCAGAGCTGCCAGGACGGCTAGAACACCCAGTGTGACGAGTAACACATGAATTCTCATGTCGGCTTATCTTCGCAAGAATCAGGCCGGCGGCAGTCTGTAGCTTGGATTTCCTCTCCTGCCGTCGGCCATTGTAATGGAAGCCTTCTTATGGAGGGGGTGCCCAGCTAAAAGAGAGCAAAATGGCGAGTGGCAGAAAAAAGGAAAATCGGGTGGGGACATATGACACATCAGCAATCGGCACGCGCAACAGTAAGCAATATGGAACGATGCTCGGCATCATCATTCTTGTCTTGGAGTCTAAACGTGAGAGTCATGGCAATAATAGCCTAACCGTTTTAAAAAAGACAAGTAATCTGGTAGCTGACATCATCAATGTACTGGGCTACTGCATGGGCTGGTGCGTGCACGCGGGAGGAGCAAATGGTGCGTGCATGTGCATTAGTGGGCTCTTCACTCTGGGCTGGTCATAGGAAATTATCTGGGCCGATGGGGAGGGGGGAAGCCCAGTTTCACCTTTACTTCACTAGTTCACTGGGCTCCGCTCCTGGCCATCACCCTAGTATAAAATCTGGGACCAGACTTGAAATTTATACCACAAAATACGCACAAATTTTTTCCTGAAGTAAAAAAAAAGAAATCGGCATCATGTTGTCTGTATGTACCACTAGCATCAAGCAACGAAGGTTGTGCATTTTGTCGTCGTTTTCTTTTGGCAGACCATGTGACTCAGCATAAAACTTGATCCGTGGTGGTCAGATAGTCCCCGATATTCTGATTTAAGAGAAGATCTTCTCACGCAGATTGAAAAAAACCCCTAAACCTCTACCCTGGACATACACCGCGGCACGGTAGCTCCGTAAGATGAGCTAGCCACAGACCTGTGCTTTGGATGTAAAGCATGTGAGATTTTTTTTCCCCTGGTCGCTGTGGCCGAAGCCACAAATACAGAGTGAGTCTCACGGGATTCGAACTCTTGACCACGTCGGGAGAGGTACGGAGCCTACACTGACTTAGCATAGTCTGTGGACGAAATGCTTTGTGCATAGCATAGCTCTTTATTCGAGAAACAGCAAAGGCACGCTGAGCATGCGCGCAGGCATCGAACGGCAACGCTTATTTCTTGTCTGATGGGAAGCGGTCCGCGAAGGCAAGCTAGCTAATCAGTCGTTGCCGGCTGCATCCGATCAGATGGCCGGCCGCCCCAACATCAGGTTCAGGCGTGCAGCGGCGCTCGCAGTAGTTGTAGAGGAAGTCCGCGCACCGGTAAACAGGCGGTTCGTGGACGCTGCCGCTGGTGGTGAACATGAGGCAGTTCCTGCACGCCGGGTGGCACCCGCCCTGCGAGAAATCTAGGCAATTGCACTGTGGCGGGAACGACAGGAGGCACAGGCCGCATTTGTCGCAGCACGGCCACGCCTGGTTCGCATCCTTCTTGGCGAGTGCCCCTCCTCCTTCCTCCTCATTCTTCCCTGCTGCGGCGAAGAAACATGCATGAGTCGTCCCATCTAGCTAGTTGTTGGGCCAAACTGTGTGCGTTCAAACAAGTTTGGAAAACATTAGCAAAGCAGAAAAGGATTCACCTTTGCCGAGTGGCAGAGCAGCGAGGACGCCAAGAACAGCGAGTGTGACGAATAATAGCACCTGAGGTCTCATGTTTGTTTCTCTTCTCTCAACAACCGGAGGCACGTCTATGTCTATCTGTTGCTTTAGATTTCCCTGCTCCCATCGAGGCTTCTTATCTTATAGAAGGACGGTTGCCCGTCGCAGCTGTGTGTATCGTCCACGGTCCACGTGCTTGCGCACTGAATAGAGAGCAAAATGACAAGTAGAAAAGGGAAATCTTAGATGAGGACGCACGACACGTCAAAAGTAGACAGGAGCAACACAACAGCAAGCAATATGGAACGATGCATTGCATCGTCATTCCTTATCGACCCGCTCGGATGACCCACACACCACGGCACTGTTTAGCACCAAATTATGCTGGGTTGGTCTAGTGGGTATTAACACCGTTCTTAATTTTTTGGGTGTCGGGTCAGTGGGTCGACCCACGAAATTCTGCATCGTGATGTCATATCACGGCCTTTGCATCAAAGACATGCAAGTAGCCATGAGGTTATTAGTTACCACAGTGAAATAGTCATGTCTCGGTCTACGGCATCTAAAGATGCACATAGCCAAAGCGATTGTTACATTTTTTTTACGTCTCATGACTGGAGGGCTCCGAGCATAACATATTCATGCTCTTTATTTCAGAAACAGCACGTCTGAACTAAACAGGCGACAAGCAAGCATCGCTTTATTTAAATCCTGTCTGCATCTTGGCCTTGTTTAGATCCTAAATTCCACCCCAAATTCCACTATGTAAAAAGAAGATTCCTCATCACATTAAAATGTCGGCACATATATGGAGTACTAAATGTAGATGAAATCAAAAACTAATTGCACAGTTTTGTTGTACTTTGTGAGACGAATATTTTAAGCCTAATTAATCAATATTTGGACAATTATTACCAAATAAAAACAAAATTACTACAGTGTGACGAGACATTTACTATGCAAAATTTAAATCCCAAATTTAAGATCTAAACAAGGCCCTTGAGAAAGATGCAATATAAAGGGAACTCCGAACGGAAGCTTATTTGCCGGCTCTCTCGGATGGGACGACCGCGCGCAAGTCACGCATCAGCAGCAGCTGGACGGGTGCAGCGGCGCTTGCAGAAGTTGACAATCCTGTCCTTGCACTCGTAAAGGCCGTCGCTGATGGACCTGACGCACGCCTTGCACTCCGGGTTGCAGCCGCTCGTCGACGTGTCCAGCCACTCACATGTCGGCGGCTGCGACCTGGTGCAAATGCCGCACTCGTCGCAGCACGGCCACCTGCTCGCGTCCACTCCCTCCTCCTCCTCCTCGTGTGCTGCGGCAACCAAAGATCAGGCCGCCGAACCGACCGACCCCCATCATTTCAAGTGGTTCTGGCGATGGAGAAATTAAACAAAAGGTCCACCGTCCAAGTCTCACCTTTGCCGAGTGGCAGAGCTACGAGGACGGCGAAGACAGCCAGCGCGACGAGCAGCACCTGGGGCCTCATGCTTGTTTCTCCTCGCAGGAACCGGTTTCAACAGCTGCTTGGATAGGATTTCCTAGCTAGGTGTTTTTTCTGCACTGCCTGCACGCGGCTTTTCGAATGGAAATGGAGGCCTTCATATAGGAGAAGAAAGGCTCTGGGTCACCGTCCGTGCAGCTCAGCAGTCAGCAGTTGTGTGAGGCCTTGTTTGAAATTTATCGGATTCGTCTCGGTCCACGTACAACACAGTTGGATTGATTCGAATCCAACTGCCCCAAACAAGACGTGACACTGTGACCCCGTGTGCCCTCGGACAAGAGAGCCCATGTGGCCATTTGATAGAAAACGTACGACACGAGCAGGGACGGAGCCAGCAGAGCCCCATGAAGCCCCCCTGAGCTCTAAGTATAAAGCCGTATAAAGCCAAAGGGTAAACCAAACACCAGTAACATAGTCCTATAAATGCTCGGGGTTTTCGTTTTTTCTTTTGCCCAATGTATGCCAGAATTTGTCGTCCAACTCTGTGACCAAACGTAGCAGGAGTTTCTAAGAGTAAAAAACAATATCTTCTTTGTTCACTCGAGAATAGTTGTGCACGACCTGAACTCTAAGTACGATTTCCCCCAAAATCTAGAAATGAATATCAAATTATAGAGATGCTTATCTAGGGGTTGGGCACTGAGATATATATCACCAATTCACCATCTAATGATATATACAAATGTGAGCAATTCAATGGGAAACCAAAAACGACCTTGGTGAAATCTCCCTCTGAGGCCCACAAACAACAATCAAGTTTTGGAACTTGGCTGATCATTCTCTTGTGACGAAAACCTGCATGCCAAAAGGGAAAAACAAAATCAAAATAACAGCAATCAAACCAATGCAGATCTCACATCATGTACCATTTACAAATCCAGGTATTTAACATGCAGATTTGCAAGGATGCACTCAATTTACATCTTACTGCAGCATACACCATGCAGTATTTTCAGGTGTCAAACTATCAAGTAGCCAAGATTGTAGTAGAGTAGGAGGGCACTCACATGGGACAAACCAGACATTTACAGCTCACTGTAGTTCCGCCATACTGCTCGAAATTCCTCCCTGAATGTGTTCAGACGTGCCTTCAGATTAGGTGTTCTGAAGCTGGCATGTAGCAAGGTTGCTGCAAGGCAGGAATTCAGTTATTAGGCATAGTGTTTGTAGATGCATAATTTAATTATTTAACTAAAAAATTCCATGCTCATAGTTGGCCTCACCAAGTAGACCAGTAAGTAGTGCCCACAGAACTGTGAGGAGGCTGCAGGAGTTCAACCAGAGCACACAACTAACTGAAACATAACAGCAGTCAATGTTTTTTGGGCCATCGTGACTGAATATATTCAGAGTGCAAAATGGTATGTCTGGAGGAAGGTGTTCTACCAACCTGCAGAAAACAACAGGACAAAGATCCAGCGAGGTCGGCCACATATATGAATTGATCTTCTTTTACTTGGTCGCCCTTGGATGACAGGCCTGAAAAATGTCATACGTAAAGCATTAGTGTATCCTCTGTGGGTTCATGGCAAAAGAAGGATATCAAAGAGATATTAGAGGGGAAGGAGATTCTCACGTTATGGGTGGCCTCATCTTCGCGGCTAAGTGTGGTGAAAATTGTCTGACACTCCTTGTGATTTTCTCATTGAAAGTAACTGCAAAACTGCAATCTCAGACATGAGAAGTGGCTGACAGCAATGATCCTGATGGAAATTGTCATTATTTCAAATGTTTAAGAGCATTATATATAGAGGGAAAGTAAATAATTTATAATAGAAACACAGTTGGACAAAACTTGGGAACCATTGGTTGATAACATGGAGACTTTATAGGAAGTAAAACTTGCAGATAACGTAATCCGATTTCAGGTGTCAATAATAAAGGGAACTCGCAAGAGATGGGAAAGACTAAAACAACACTTATGCTCTTCTTAGTTGGAAGGAAAGGGAATTAACAGAAACAAAGACAAGAATCAGGAATGTTACAGCAGCATATCAATCAGTTAAACAATTCTGGTAAGTAATTAACCTGAAACATCAGAGGCTTTAACTACTAAAGTCAAACAATAAGTATAAAAGTAGAAGAAGACACATGTTCAACACTTGAAATTGTCTTGAATTCTGCTTAATGGATGAACAAGTCATGGCCATTAGCAACAACTAGTGTATGCAACATCCTAGTTATTTGAGCATGAAATTATACTGAAGTTTGTATCTGAACCAGGAATTCTGTACTGAAAGTAATAAGAAAATAATCATAATGTATCTCAAGTAAATTGTAGTAAGATCAGCACAAACAATTTATCGTGCTCTCTTTAACATCTTATTCAATCACAAAAACAGAGTTTCTAGTACATCTGAGCCTACTGAAATAAAAAAAAATTGAGGCAGTGTACAAGGCCACAAGCTATGTTTCACAAGGGCCGGGCCAAGGGGAGTGCAAGCAGTGTGAGGGAACAGGGCCCCCAATTGCCAGGGGCCCCATGTTCTGATGGATTTACCAGCCATCACTTCATCATTAGTTCGTGTGTGCGATTGAACTGCTAGTGACTACCAGCTAGGCCTAGCTAGGGATCAATTCAAGCCCACACCGTTAATTTCATGATGGATTAAACATGAGTCAGGAGTGCAGGAGCAGGACCAGTAAGCCTGAAGCCAACAACAACAGGCCAGCATGAGTCAGGAGTGCAGGAGCAGGACCAGTAAGCCTGAAGCCAATACCAACTCCTAAGGTAATTTTAATCTTTCCATTCAATTTGAATTCTACTGTTCTCCGTATCATTATATGAACCATTTTTTTTGGCAATCATTATATGAACTATAACTATCCTTCATATGACTATGTCTGGTGTTCCAAGATTAACACACGTGTAAGATATGTATGTAGAATTTGGTAATTACTATAGTCCTATTTATCAAGGAATAAGGCCTCATTTTATAGTTTGGTACAGGGCCCCAAATTTTGCCGGTTCTGTCCTGTGTTTCACAACTAAAGAAACATAGGAGCATGCTTCATGACTGGCCATAATCAATTTTGGAGGGGGGGAGGGACTAATATTCAGAGCTTATAGATTCGTATATTCAAAAAAATTGTTTGGTTAACGTGAATTTGATGTTTTCCTTTTTGACATAATATGAAGACACACAGGAATACAGAAGTAAAAGGAATCAAGTCACAAGAACCTAAATATATGGCAATTATGAACTGAGATTTGTAATACCAGCTCACCCTACTCAGTTGAGAGTGAATTTCTGAATATGAATATGCTTTCAGACTTTCCAGGTCATGGTGAGAATAGAATTACAGAAAGGCTATTCAACAACCGGGTGTTTTAGCACCCGGTTAGAATTATGAATGCTCCGCAAACCATAGTGTAAGCATAATATGAACATTTCAACTCAAGTTAAAATCACCTGTCATTCAGAAACGCAATGCTGAGGCCAGTTGCTAGAGCTGCAAGGATGGCAACTGGCTTTCTAAGAAAGCCCATTCCTGCATATACAAGAGGCAGGAGGCATTTAAAAAAAAAAAGCAAAATCCAGCCTAAATAACTGAAGAACTGTTCTGCCACATATAGGAATTGTTACCTACCAAGAAGGAATATTACCAAGATGAAGTAGTTGGTCCGATAGCTGCAAACAGGCAAGGGTGGAAAGAAGACTTGATAAGATACAAATGGAATGGTAGAAATATACTCTACAAATCAGTTCATACTTAAAACTAGACTGGCAAATTTCCAAGCCTCCTCCTCGTATCTCATGGTATGGTTAAGAATGTCGTCTAATTGTCCATCAACATAATTGAAGTATATCGCACACATCCCTCAGATTATAAGCTGTCAGTGAAGTACATGCTTACTAACAAAACATTTTAGCATGCAGTAAAAATAAAAAGATGAACATATCTGCATAAACTCCTTGTGATAAGTAGTTGAAGTTCCACCTAATTACAAGTATCAAATTAAAATCTCCAGCTGGCCAGCAGCCATACCACACTAATGGTGTATATATTCCACATTTTAAAACTCCAAATAGTGCATCGCCTGAAAGCAGATCGACGCCAACCATAAATCGAGCATGAAACAGTACTCCACGAGGTAAAGCCTTGAGCGTCATGCCGTCATTCCGTACGAACTAACAAGGGTTTGAAGCTCATCATCGACCCTGACCTGATAACCTCATCGTGAGTCCGCAACCCAGCTTCTAATCTAAATCACCAAAAATAACAGGGGAAAAACCAATCTACCTCGCCAATTATTCAATTGGTGATTGGATAGGCATCAAGGCATACAAGAGGAGGGCGAGATTAGAGTGGCGGATCGTACTAGTAGAGGTTGCACTTGAGACGGCTGGTCCACTTGGAGTAGGATCGGGGAGCGGTGAAGCGGGAGAAGAATTCGGAGACGGGGCGCGGCGGTGTTGACCAGTCCACCTCTCGCAGCGCGTCCACGAGGTCCTCCGCCGTCACAGAACTCCAGTCCATCGCTGCCGCTGCCGCTGCCGCCGCCGCCCACAGTGCTTACGAGCTCGCCGTCGACAACGAATTCGGAATTGCAAAAGACCCTAGCAAGCAGAAGACGGCGCTTCTAGATGGGTCGATGGAAGGGTGGTCCGTCCAAGCCGGTGGCGGTTCGGCTTCGGCCGGTCGGGAAGGGACAACCATGGCCATCCACGACGGGTTTGTGTTTCTGGCCGTCCAATCGGGTGTCAAGCGGTTCAGATCGAGGGTGCATCACGGCATCAGTCGCCTTCAGGCCACTCCCGCAGCCCCAAAACAATCGTAGGTCTCGTTTATTTTACCATCTAGAAGTCGGAATATATACCACTATTTGGCATTTACACATTTATGCACATGGCGAATGGCGTGGATATATCACTAAAAGAATACAATTCTGGCTTTTGAGCAGTCAAACTATCTGAACTTTGATTAAATTTAAATAAAAAATTATAAACATTAATGATACATAAGTACCATTAGATTAATTATAAAATATATTCTCATAATAAAATTATTTTAAGGCATAAATGCTTACACTATTTATTATAAACTTAATCAAACTTGAACTAGACGACATGAGTACCATAGTTGTATTTTTTATGGACAGAGAAAATACAACATCTCAACAAAGCTCAAGTAGCAAATGCTTTAGCTGCTTTTCGCTTAGGTGGCATAAACACTCTATGATTTGTTGGAGACAAGCACCTTCATGTGTTCATCATACACCTTCATGTGTCTAGGATCTCATCAACACTGGCGGAGCCAGGGGGCTGGCCAGGGGCCATGCCCCCCCCCCCCCCCCCCCCACACATAAGTGCACACTTTTTTATGTAATAGATAATTTAATGATCTATATTAGAAGGATATAATAAAAGCTTTGTTATATATTTTTTGATGATATCTGGACAATAAAATCACACAAATTTGCATTCTATCTTTGGATGAGCTCATCCAAAATGTAAAAATCCAAACAAATAAGCTACACTCAGTTATTTTATGGTTGAAACTCTTTGGACCGGCCCCCCTGTCCATAATTTCTTTGGACCGCCCCCCTGTCCATAATTTCTGACTCCACCACTGCTCATCAATACCGATCATATAAACAATCATGTCTAGTTAATACATCCCTCTCTTTGCTCGCAAAAGAAATGTTTGCCTAAGCAGGCTTGCCAACCCGAAGTACTGTTTAAAAAAGTCTTCCAATAATTTGCTTTCTAAACTGAAGTTACTAGAAAGTGGCAGCGATAGGTTGGTGCTGTGCGTGCAGAAGTTGCTCAACCGGGCGGTGCTGGGACGGAAGTTGTAATAACAAAGGAAACACAATAAAAATACAAATTCACTAATAAATCAGAAAATTTTCTTAGTTCCCCTGTTCGGCTGAGCTTATCAGTACGGCTTATCAGCCGTGGAACAGTGTTTTTCTCTCACAGCAAATCAGCCACAGCCAGCTTATAAGCCAAAAAACAGCCTGCCGAACAGGACCAGTATATCTCCGTCTAGAAAGAATACAATTACAACATCCAAATGTTGTCCATAAAGAATAGCTTGTGGAGCCCTTAACTCTATGTGTGATGTCCTAAAACAGAGCGAAAAGATGCATGATTGACAATTATGGATATAATCATTTACTTTCCTCCAACCAATATATACAGAGAATAAAAAAGGACAAATATGTTATTTTTTCTGTCTATTATAATTTGTCCTTCAAACATGAGTACTTTATGGGCGTATACATACATTCAGTTTCAGGGAGTAAAAAAGAAATGAAAACAAAACTGATTCAGTTTCAGGAGAGGTAAAAGGAAATGAAAAAAAACAAAGGGCATACTTGGTTCACTTTTAAAATTTACCAAACCAAGGATTTGGCAAGCCATGATTTGGACTAGTATTTGGCTGGCTACCAAAACTTGCCAACTTCTCACATTTGGCTTGCCAAATCTTTGGCAATTTTTTTGCCCAACTTTTGGCTGCTAAATCATTGGCAAAACAAATTTTGGTCGCAAACCAAGCAAACCCAAAAATCACTTTGTATATATACACACATACACATTCAATTTCAGTTTCAGTTTCAGTGAGATAAAAGGTAATGGAAAAAAAACAAAACTAATTCAGTTTCGGGGAAATGAAAAAAAACAAATGTCACACATACACATTCTTTTTTTTTGATACATCTCATCTAGATACAGCTGTAGAACCTGTTCATGTATGAACATATACCTACTCCACACACGCACGCCACACTCACACCACACATATATAACCAGATCTACAACTACACTCAGACGATCGCGTCCTTGGAGAGATCACCGAGATCATCAAAGACTCCTTAGGTGACGGACACGTCACAATTCCTTTGTGGCTCCACGCGAGAGAGGTTGCACCTGTAAAAATTATTTGGGGAAAAACCCCGGTGAGACACTGCGGTCTATAGGAATCGAACCGCGGTGGGTGGCACGCACACCTGCGACGCTCACCACCACGCTACGAGCGTGTTCTCACACATACACATTTAGATTCACAGAGATAAAAGGAAATGAAAAAAACAAAACTAATTCAGGAAATGAAAAGAAAAACAAATCTAATTCAGTTTCAGGGAAATGAAAAAAAAATGTCACACATATACATTCACAGAGAAATGAAAAAAAGATAAAAGGAAATGAAAAAAACAAAATTAATTCAGGAAATGAAAAAAAACAAATCTAATTCAGTTTCAGGGAAATGAAAAAAAACAAATGTCACACATATACATTCAGTTTCAGATCAGAGAAATGAAAAAAATGTCGAGACTAACGTGATAACCAACTACACCACCAGACACTTGTGTCGGGTTTTTTTCCTAAAATATCTAAATTCCTTGTATCATAAGAAGGCAATCCTCAATGCGAAATGATTCTCTTGTTCCTAGGACCGAATATCCTCTACCATCAAAATATCAAAGCGCAGATCACGGGTGAATGCGTGGGGCAGCGTGATGGGTCCGTGCTACCTCCCAAAATCCACTTGTCGTCCCAAGATGCGCGAGGAACATTTCCCGGTTCCCCGCATAGCCAGGCGGCGCTTGATCCTTCCTGGTCCCGCGCGAGGCAACGTGGTGCGGGCAGCGGGCATGTGCACAACGGCTCTGGGCCTGTGACGCCTGGATTCTTTTTTCGAAAGATCGACGACTGGATTCCACGGTAGTAGAAGACAACATAAGAGGACTTGAGCCGAGGCACCAGATTTTTGCAGGCTGATCGCCCCCATGTTAGTTTAGGAGGCCGCGCCTTATTTTATCTTGGTTGGTAACGATGTTCTCTCCATGATTAGTAGTAGACTGCAAAGTAGCTTATCCTGGTACTAATAAATGAGTGATGCCTTGAACGTTTACATGAACTCCAAAAACATAGTTTTGGCTAATTTTTTATAGACTATTTATAATACATAGATAGAAAAGAATAATTTCACATTATTTTCTACACCCTTCATCCCAAATTATAAGTCATTCCAAGAATCTTAGAGAGTCAAATGATCTCGAGTTTGATCCAAGTTATATGAGAAGATAATAATATTTATGATACTAACTAAATATCATTAGATTCTTCATTAATTATATTTTCATAGTATATCTATTTGATGTTATAAATGTTTGTAATTTTTGTTATAGTTTTGGTCAAATTTAAAATGCTTTGACTCTCCAAGATTTTTGGAATGACTTATAATTTGAAATGGAGGGAGTAATATCCAAACTCAACATATAAAAAATACTACTCCCTCTGTTCAAATTATAAAGTTTTGGCTTTTATAGATTCGTAATATTTGTTGTGCACTTAGATATACATTATGTCTATATATGTAGTAAACGCAATGTATGTAAAAAGACAAAACATATAGAAAAGAGTGATATCTAGTATCCTCATATGAAAGAGAGTGGCATCTAGACATCTACACTCGCCATCCTAAAAAGAGCGTCATTCTAGCTATGAATCTGAACAACTCCGTCCTAAAAGAAATGTCATTCTAGCCATGAATCTAGGCACTGTTTGTCCAGATGCTTGTGGAATGTGGACCATTCAAATAGGGCACATCTCACAAATGCCACAAGTTCCTCCCAATTGCATACCAACTATATGCATGCATGCAGTGTTGCAGCAATTAATCTTGCCAATTACCTACTCCATCCATCTCCAAATAATTACATATCTTCATTCTTGAGCATTCAAACTTATATAAGTTTGACTAACATTATATAAAATAATATCAATATTTATACCACAAATAAACTTAATATAAAAATATATGCCATGATTAATCTACTGATATTTATTATGTATTATGAATATTAGTATTTTTTGTTATATATTTGATTATAAACTTAATAATCTTTTGAGTTCTCGCAAAACGAGATAAGAAATTATTTTTGGACAAACAATTAGGAACCAATGTCCTTAGAAATGACACTGCAGTTAACAAATAGGAGCATTCATGGTCATATATTTCGTCTCTTACCTAGTCGATCTGATTTTTTTTCAAAATTATCACTATTTATGGAAGGTGTATTTTTATTAACTGATTTATAAAATGGTGGACTTGAGAAAAATTTAAGCACGACTTATTTGTCATTGGAGCTAGAGAGGAGTTTGGCGAGTGTTGGCCTGCTTACATATGTTAGCTTGTCTTTCATTTTTTTTTCTTTTTCTCCCTATATATTTGCATATGTTACTATGACATCTCTGATCCTTGTCAAATACTCCTGTCCCTGAATAAATTGATTCCTAGCAAGTTTAGGGCAGATTAGTACGATAGAGAAAAAAGACCATACTACCCTTCATTAGCTGAAGTAGTTGCATACTGATCAGTGGTCGTTCCAATAGCACATTAGTTATAACATTTACTACATATATCCAAATGCAGAAAGTCAACATTGGATTGAGAGATGGGAGGGGGTACAGTAATTGAAAGGAGATGTTGAGAAAAATAAATGGCTCAGTGGACCATTCACCTCGTAGAGATTGATTTGTTTGTAGACAAGTTCTTGAGCTAGGAATCTATTTATTTAGGGATAGATAAAGTACTCTCTACTTTGCTATGTTTGTCTACTGAGGATATCAAGATTGAAGAGTGTAGTTGTTGCAATATTACCACTCTTTACCCAACTTAGGCGCTTCAAAACAAGATAAATACTGCTAATGGTACCATGTTAGCGGGCACAAATAGTCATTTCGCATTGATTCTCTGAAGAACTCACGTTTCTTCGATACACACAACCACAAATGAAGTAGGAGTTAACAACCTTTGATGAAACATTGAAACTCATGCAGAGGGAGTGCGAACCTTCCATGAAACTCACGATCGTCATCTATAGTAAACTCATATGACATTTTTGTTGGGACTCGTCTCAACACACAATCATTAACCATATGACGCGCTTGACGTGTAGTAGTTGAACTTCTCTTTCGACACACCTTGACACGTTGTACAAAAGTCATGTACTATATCAATATATATACTCCCTCTGTATCGGATTTAGAAGTCGTTTAGGACAGCGACACGGTCTCCAAAACACAACTTTGACCTCTTGTTTTTATAAAAAATATTTATGAAAAAGTGATATATGTATACTTTTATGAAAGTATTTTTCAAGACAAATCTATTCATATAATTTTTATATTTGCAACTCAACAACTTAAAAGTTATTGATGATTTATATTCCCAATGTTTGACCCAAACCTTGTCCAAAATGACTTCTAGATCTGATATGGAGGGAGTATATGAATTTTCAGACGTCACGTACTAATATTACAAGTAGGAGACTATTGTTTGTGGGAACCGAATATATATTTTGTACTCTATCTACCGTATAAAATAATATTTTTTTGTTGATTGGTGTACATTGTTTCGCTTGTAAAAGAGTTACGATAATTTTTAACAGTAGAAGTAAACAATATGAGAGCTACATTTTCCTTTTACATCTCATGAATGACTCCGACTTACCGAGTGATAGCTCAACCCCAGAAAGTGAAACAAAAAAGCTCTATACACTATACAATACTGGTTAGGTGTGATAGCATAGGCTCCCCTTATTGTCACCTTGGGATGCATGTTAGTCAGACTTTTTAACTAGATTTATTGAAAATATTAGCAACATTTGTATCTCTAAATAAATTTACTACAAAATTAGATTCAAATATCTATCCATTCATATTAAGTATGTATTATAAATTTTAATATTTGTTAAGATATATATTTAGTCAAAGTTCAATACGTTTGACTTCTTAGGGAGTGAGAACGACAGATAAAAGGAGGCGGAGGGAGTAGCATGCAGCAATTCAAACAATTGTGTCCTTTGAACTTTCCAAACTAGTGCTCCTCATAGTCACAAAAAAATCTACCGCTCCACATCTTGATAGCCATAAAAAAGAAGTGCCCATCTTGAAGTTGCTCGAATAAGTTGGTGAAATATCTAGCATGCATATGTTCCTTGTTTGCAAAAATGAAATAACACTGTGATGGCTTCACCTAATTCTCACGGCTTGGTGTGAGAACAAACTCCTATATTTGAGAAAAAAGATTTATAGCCAGTATATTACTGTTTAGATTTCATGGGTCAATCTTAAAGTTCCTATAAGCGTCAGGTAATGAACCAAATAATATACGTCTCTACCATGGTAAAACATGACATGAATACTACTTAAGGCAAATTAGAATGACATAAACTATACCTAAGGAGCCTGTGGGGAAGGTAGAAAATAGGTTGGAAACTTGGAAGTGCAATCAACTTTCCTATGGAGGAAGATCAACTTAATTAATTCCAGCCTAACAAACATTCCAATGTATATTATGGGTTTTTACTGCTGCACGAAGGTATATATATAAAAGGCTAGACTCAAATAGAGAAAGATTCTTGTGGAAAGGAGTAGGTAATAACAAAAAGTATCATATGGTCAAGTGGGAGGCTTTGGCAACACAATTTTTGCAAAGGTTTAATAGAGGTGAAAGGTTGGTATGAGAAAGGTATGCGGTGGAAGATCGGAAATGGCTCACAGGTAAGATTTTGGCATGATGTGTGGTTAAGGGAATGCCCTTTAGAAATTGTGTATCCAATCGAGATTGATAAGGAGTTAGTTAATGATGTTTGAGCATGTACTTTTTTGAGTGTTTATTTATTTTCGATTAGTATCTATGGACTGATCACAAGCTGAAACATGGTTAGAGCTCTAATATGTCTTGAACTTATAAGGCTTTTCAGGATAAAGAGTCAGCAAGATTGGTTAGTGGCCGGTATGCATAAGAAAGAGTGAAACTCGGAGTTTAGGAGAAACCTTGGAGAAGAGGATGTGAAGGAGTGGGAGAGATTGATGACACCTTTGGAGAATGTGGAGGTGAACAAGGAGGATAAGGTTATCTAGAAGCTAGAATCCTTTGGCAAATTTTCCACGAGATCTTATACAAACTTATGACTTTTGGAGCGGTGATAGATCAAAGAATGAAGGATATTTAGGTCAGTAAGTTACCTTTGAGAATTAGATGTTTTCTATGGATGGTTTGGCACAACAGAGTGCAAAATAGCGAGTATCTTAAGAGGAGGAAGTGGAAAGGCTAGAAAAGAGTAAATAATGTGACAATTATAAGGAGCAATCTTTTCTTTGTGCTTCTTATTAGCTCTGGTCCAAGTTTAAGTTTTTAGAGAGAGCTAGTCTTTAGTTTTTTTTGTTTTGCTACACATATTTTTGCAATGCAAATTTTGGCCAGGCAACCCTTAGCATATTAACCATATGCATATCAATAGAGTGTTCATATATCTCAACATGACTCATTGCATCACACATATATGTAAGAAATATCTTTGATTTGAACACTAAATCAAATTGCACGTTCAAAAAAAAGTGAACTCAAAAGAAGAGGAGAATCGAAAAAGGAAGAAACATTTATCTACGACTAGTAGCCACTAATTTTTTTAAAAAAATATCTATTCTATTTTAACTAGTTTTTGTGACACAGATTATGCCAAAATTGTACAAAGCAAACACCCATGACCCATTCGGTGAGATGGATTTGAGATGCGTCTCTAATGTATAATTAGAGATAAGTCAAGATGGAACACGTCGTGATATGTTGGCTCCAACAATACAGATGTATGGGGTGCACAAGTTAGAGACGGGGCTCAACAACGCATGTTTATGATGTATGGCTGCGATGCGTCTGTGTATACACATGGATATCGGTCTCTCATACGTCGTACCTAAAAAAATTAACTTCTGTATAGACATGCATCTTAAGTCCGGACTCCACATATCTCCCTCCCACCACATTTGCTGCCCATGTCTCTCTTTACTCCTGACCTGTTTCCACTCTCATCTCATCCGGCACCACCGTAACACCACCCTATCCTCCTCCGTCACTGCCCTCCTCTTCCACCTCCTCCAACACTACCACCTCCGTCACCCCACCCATACCCCTCGGTCCCCTCTCTCGCGTGATGAATGTTGTGCCCGTGGCCGCCTCCTCCCCTATTCGTGACGACTATCACGCATGTAGTCTCCTCCCCCATTTGAGACATCCTGACCAAGCACAAAGACTGCCGTGCCCGTAGCGTCCTCCCCCGTCCGTGATTACCCCGAGGGTCCGACCCCCACTCTGGTGGGGGCAAGTTGTCAGAGCTCTTCTTCGGAACTTTGGCCTCCAGATCTCCTCCTCTAGCTTGATAATGGATCCCCTCTCTATCATCCTATCATCTCTCCATCACTCTCACTCTCTACCTCATAGGCCATATCTAGTGGGTCTGACTAGTGCTTGCTGCCCATTTGCTCTATCGCCGTCGACCACCATCTTCAGATCGGGTACCTCCTCTCCTCCATTACTCTCTCTCTCTCCTTTCTTATTTCTACCAAATTGACTCCATCTTTGACTGGATTTGCTCTTGGGTATGGGAAACCATCAAGTCACCGGGGAGGTGTACGCAGGGATATGGCTCTTGTGATTGCACGGATGGATGACCTAGAGGGAGGGTGTTCCTGAGTGGCGGCCATGGCATACTATGGATTGCTTGGTTAGATGCTTGTCAGGCAAGTAGTCGGCTAGACATCGGTCTCGACCTAGGCGTCCAAAGTCAGACACCTGGGGAGCTCCCTGCACCAAGCAACCTTGTCTGGATAGGAACCAAACAAGCCCTACATGCACAGAAGACAAAAGCATTTCAACGTGGACGCCTCCAAGCCTGCAAGTAGAGGCCTCGCCTAGTAAATTCCGCTCGATTCTAGATCTACATGTTTTATTGTTTGACGAAATATCTGCAACATTTGGTAAGATATTGGTACTGTGTGTTTGTGGTACTATGATGTCTCTCATTAGAAACGTGGGTTGGCTAGCCACATCTGTGATGACTCCCATCAAAGACACGAGTGGAACAAGACATGTAAAAGCGCGTCCCTGTGTGTTCAAATTAGAGGCAGAATTCTTTTTTACGTGTGTCTAATAAAAGTTGAGCCGAGTCTCTAATAAGCGAATGAGATAGAGACGTAGACTGAGCTAGCATATGGTGTTTTGTATTACTCTTACGTGTATTTAGAGAAAGCACAGAAGCCAACTATTTTTTGTTTTTATGGCAACAATTCAATTTTGGCAGACAATTTTAGTCACCACAAAAAACTATCTTGAATCGCCTCATGACATCTGTTTATCAAGAGTACATATCTATTGTGACTCATCGTTTTGGTACGAACTTACAATCTCTTGGATGTTTCGATCATCACGTGGCCCTAATCTTGAAACCACATGCCATATATCCACAGAATTGGGTTCATATCTAACGCGGCATGTAGTTTGGTTGTAAACGTGAAACCACTAGTGTGTGAACACCAAATCGACATATATGCAAGCTTCCAAATGCTTAGTTTCGTAGACAAGCTAATAGAAAAAAGACAATTCATTGCAAGTAGCAATAGCTTCCATCTTTCTCATCCCATTCTAACTGGGTCGTGTGGCACGTTGGAGCACTCATTCACTCTTGTATGTTTGTGCCAGCTATAGCTAGGTGCTTTGAGACGCGACCTCTGATCGAATGGGCGCGCAAAAGGTCACCACAGATGACGTCTGGCACTTTGGCTGGTGGGATCAAAAATCATCAAAGCCTGCGACTGCGAGGCCGTAACACAACAACCTGCCCTATATCTCCTCCGCTCGGAACGAAGGATATTTTAGGCAATGCGCTGCCTAATTCCACAGGCCACGCCACACGTGGTGCGGCTCGTATCGTATCGTTATCGTCCCTTACCTAGCGGGGCCGCGCCTAGCGGACACTGACGGGCCGTCACGGGCCCGGAGCGCCGCAGGCGATCCAGGGGCCAGGCGGCGCGCGGGGGATCTCGCCACGCCACCTTATGTGTGGCCCGTGAGGGGAGGCGGAAGAGGGGAAGGGGCGACGCGACGCGGCTCTATAAAACGGAGCCTGCTCCCACCAGTATCCCCCCGGCACCGTAGCGATTCTGTGTTCGCACCACCGCCGGCACAGGCAACGCAGCGCCGCACCGAGCCGAGCCACTTAGCGAGGGAGCAGCAGCCTCCACGGCGAGGAGAGAATGGGGAGAGGAGGAATCGGAGGCTCGGCCGGCATGACCATGGAGAACGCCGATTCCGCCCGCGCATTCGTGAAGGACGTCAAGCGAATCATTATCAAGGTGGTTGCTCTCTCTGTCTCGTGTTGTTCTATAGGGTTTTATTGTCTCGTCCTGCGAGAATGCAGTGGATGTTTTTCAGTCCGGTTGCTCTTGTCGAGCGGTCCATGTTTGCAGTGAGATCTCTGCGAGGTGGTTTGCGAGGGCAGAGAATTCGATTTCGATCTGATTTCACATTATTTTGCGGCGTGTTTGCAACTGTATTTTTTTGAAAGTATTTTTAAAATAAATCGGTGCTGAATATCTTTCGGTGCCAACTCAGAGCGTTGTTCGCTTTGGGGATCTGCGACCTTAAAGTATTTTCGTTGGGAAGGGGGACCGTTTTTGTGTTTCTCATGTGCTATTGTTTCAATATACTATTTCGCGTATTCCCTATGTTTGGTGCCGGTGCTGATTGACATCTGATCGTTGATACTCAGGAGGAAAAAGTCTACATGACCCCCTCAACTATCATACTTGGTCTACTTCACCCCCTCAACTATGAAACCGTCTGTTTTACCCCCTGAACTATCTAAAACCGTCTGATTTACCCCCTGGGGCGGTTTTCAGCGGCGGTTTTGCTACAGTAACAGCGGATTTGCTACAGTAACGGCGGGTTGCTACAGTACCCGCGGTTTTGAATTTTCTTTTTTTTATTTATTTTCGGTGAATTTTTGAAAAATCATAGTAAATCATAGAAAAATCATAAAATGAAAAATCTAATTTTATTGGACTCCACATGAGTAGATCTACATAGTGAATATATAATATGGTATACTTTAGTACAAAATTTTTACTGTAGCCTTAGATTAATTGGAAAATCCAATTTTGTCTGTAATTAATTAGAATTTATCTATAACTAAGTTATACATAGTTCAATGAGTACGAAATTTTTACTATAGTTCAAGCATACAATAATTAGCGTACCATAAAAATTTCACCACAATTGGACCATAGAAGCTGCAGCTATGAATTATTCTAATTAATTACAGACAAAATTAGATTTTCCAATTAATCTAAGGCTACAGTAAAAAAATTTTGTACTAAAGTATACCGTATTATATATTCACTATGTAGATCTACTCATGTGGAGTCCAATAAAATTAGATTTTTCATTTTATGATTTTTCTATGATTTACTATGATTTTTCAAAAATTCACCGAAAATAAATAAAAAAAAAGAAAATTCAAAACCGCGGGTACTGTAGCAACCCGCCTTCACTGTAGCAAATCCGCTGTTACTGTAGCAAAACCGCCGCTGAAAACCGCCCCAGGGGGTAAATCAGACGGTTTTAGATAGTTCAGGGGGTAAAACAGACGGTTTCATAGTTGAGGGGGTGAAGTAGACCAAGTATGATAGTTGAGGGGGTCAGATAGACTTTTTCCATACTCAGGATGGGGAAAACAACTCTAGATGTTCCGGATTTTTTTTTCTGAGTAGCAGGACACTCGTTGGGATAGGATGTGTATTCAGTTTCAGTTTCAGTTAAATATTGGCATACCGTATTTTTCTAGGATACCTCACTAAACAAAGATGAAGGGACAAAAAATAATCTGCAAGTTTTGTTCACAACCAAAAAAAATAGTTAGCGGATTTTGTCGTTATGTTTGTTGGCTTCACATTTACTATGTCCTGTTACAGGTGGGCACAGCTGTTGTCACTGGGCAGAATGGCCGATTGGCAATGGGCAGGCTCGGTTCTCTCTGTGAACAGGTAAATAAATACACAATAGAGGAAATTTCAAAAAAAAAAAACTACAACTATTGTGACATATATGTATACAGAAACATCTTTATGAGTTGTGACCACATAACAATGTGGCCCACATGTCAGCCTCATGGCATGCGACATGGTTCCATGAAGCTAACATGTGGGGCCTCATTGTCATGTTCTTACAAGGGCTTCAGATTTTTGAAACCATGTATAACAGAGTAGCTGTAGCCTTTTTTATACAAATGCCAAAACAGTTGTAGATTTTAAAGTTTAATCTTAATAGCATGCTTTCACCCATGTAGTTTTTGGTTTCAGTATCATTAAATAGTTAACTTGCTTCCATATGCAGGTGAAGCAACTGAATTTTCAAGGGTATGAGGTGATTCTGGTAACCTCAGGAGCTGTTGGTGTTGGGAGGCAGAGGCTCCAATACCGTAAGCTTATACATAGCAGGTACACAAAAGTTTGGCTTACATTCTCATGACAGTTTGTAAGTGTTTTCTGCCACAAGTATATCTTGCTGATGATTCTCCTTGCTTGCAGCTTTGCAGATCTACAAAATCCTCAGATGAACTTTGATGGAAAGGCCTGCGCTGCTGTTGGTCAAAGTGGTCTGATGGCTATCTATGACACATTATTTAGCCAAGTGAGTCATGCCCGACAAATTTGTATCCTAGTGGTAAAAAGAGTTTGGCGTTACCTGTTTCTAACAGGATGCTTATATGATTGCAGCTTGATGTAACGTCATCTCAACTTCTTGTAACCGATCGTGATTTCAAGGATCCAAGTTTTGGGGACCAGCTCCGCGAGACTGTTTTTTCACTATTAAATCTTAAAGTAATACCGTTGTTCAATGAGAATGATGCCATAAGTACCCGGAGACAACCATATGAGGTCTGTTTTTTAATTGTTTCTGTACGGCAGTACATCAACCTTCCAATCTAATAACAGCTGGGCCCTTAGTTGTGTTCCTACTTACTACTGTTTGTAATAATGAATTTAATTTGCAGGATTCATCTGGTATATTCTGGGATAATGACAGTCTAGCAGCTCTGTTGGCAGCCGAACTTAATGCTGATCTTCTTATCATGCTTAGTGATGTGGAGGGACTCTATAGTGGTCCACCAAGCGATCCTCAGTCAAAGATTATCCACACATATGTCAATGAAAAGCATGGGAAGCTAATTAGTTTTGGAGAGAAGTCTAATGTTGGAAGAGGTGGCATGCAAGCTAAAGTGGCTGCTGCTGCTAATGCTGCATCAAAAGGTGTACCTGTTGTCATCGCAAGGTGAGACAAACATTTTTTTAATGTTATTTTAGAATAAAATGGAGAAATGTTCATAGCAACTAAATATGCCACACTGCAGATACTGTGTAGTAAGAATCCTATTTGGTACCGGATTGTAATTATGGTCTGCCAACTGCAGATACTGTGTTCCTGTCTTTAATCTGATATAAGCTCACTGATCATTTAATTAATAGTGTCGTACTTTATTGCAAAAGTTGGTAACTATCATGGTGTAGCCTGCAGATTTGCATTACATAATCCAATGGCTCCCCAACTTTGGTGAGCTTGTTTTGCTCGCAACATGATGATTGCTTTGTTGAAGAGATGATCTACCAAACCCTTATTCATTATATAGGATAACTTGTGTTTTCTTATCCTTAATTGGTGCCTCAACTCCCTACATAGCCTCCTGATTTATACTACTGTGATACAACAAAATCTAGTAATGTATACTTCTATATAGAACACTTAGAACCACTTATAACTTTGTTACTCTCTGTGAAGTGGATTTGCAACGGATAGCATCATTAAAGTTCTCAAAGGAGAAAAGATTGGTACACTTTTCCACAATGAAGCAAATTTGTGGGAATGTTCCAAGGAAGCTACAGCCCGAGAGATGGCAGTTGCGGCAAGAGACTGTTCGAGACGTCTACAGGTTTTCTTTTCCTTCAAACACACAACTATTTAAAATACCCAATCACCATAACTAATTTATCGTGTTGCATGCTGCACCTACACAGAAGTTGTCGTCAGAGGAACGCAAAAAGATTTTGCTAGATATTGCTGATGCTCTGGAAGCAAATGAGGATGCAATTAGGTCTGAAAATGAAGCCGATGTTGAGGCAGCACAAGCTGCTGGTTATGAAAAGTCGTTGGTTGCTAGAATGACCCTAAAGCCAGGAAAGGTAGTTATCTGTTTCTCACAACCTAGTTTTTTCTGTTCATTGTCTTCTTAATTCTATTAATGTTTGATTGATTATATCTGTAGATAACAAACCTTGCAAGATCCATTCGTGCCATTGCTGACATGGAGGACCCTATTTCCCATACATTGAAAAGAACAGAGGTGATTGCTATGGATCACATTTTGATATGTCTCATAGGGGAAAGAGATGCATGCTGTGATGTGGTTTACTAAGCTTATAGATAGTAAGTTCCTGCAGTTCCTAGTTTTTAATCAACCAAGGATTCCTTTTCAGGTTGCTAAAGATCTGGTTTTTGAGAAAGCATATTGCCCATTGGGTGTTCTGCTCATTATTTTTGAGTCTCGTCCTGATGCATTGGTCCAGGTAACTTCTGATTCAGAAGCGAAGTACATATACAATATCTACAAGATCAATAATCATTTGTGGTTGATATATTATTGTACAGATTGCATCTCTGGCAATCCGAAGTGGTAATGGTCTTCTTTTGAAAGGAGGAAAAGAAGCTATGAGATCAAACACAATATTACACAAGGTAGTATGGAACTAGCTTTCTTGATCTTATAGTATGTAACAATATGTTTCTTTGCTTACGTGAGCTGTGCATTTTCCCCTTTAGGTCATAACTGGGGTTATTCCAGATATTGTTGGTAAAAAGCTCATAGGCCATGTGACTAGCAAAGATGAAATTGCTGATTTGCTAGCGGTAAGTATGTAATGTAATTCTTTCAATGGTAATTAAGTGCATAAATAAGTCTAAGCTCTAAAACTTTGCAGCTTGATGATGTGATTGATCTTGTCATTCCTAGAGGCAGTAAGAATCTAGTCTCCCAAATCAAAGCAACAACTAAGATTCCAGTTCTAGGTCATGCTGGTAAGCTGTTTTTAACAGTTTCAGTAAAAATATGGTTATGTTAATTCTTAAGTTAGTACCTGTAATTCTTTCTGATTTTAGCAGTACTAAATTATGTTTTCCAATTCTGTTCAGATGGTATCTGCCATGTTTACATTGACAAATCAGCCGACATGGATATGGCAAAAAGGATAGTATTGGACGCTAAGGTTGATTATCCAGCAGCATGTAATGCAATGGTATGTCTCTAATTTAGTAGCTAATTGATGTCACAGTACATGTCTCATTTAGTACCCTGAGCACAAAATCTTCAAAGGCCATGTTCCTTCACTAGACTAGTTTAATAATTTATTATTTCTCAATAGTCACTTTCCTGAGAAAGTAGTTCACAGCCTCACTAATATAATCTATCTTGTTGAGTTGAAACCTTGCCTTTGCTATTACATAGTTGTCTACATTTTGGTCTACTCCTTTTTAAAATTTCCCCCTTTGAAACATATCGTAATACGTGATTTATGGCCTTTTCATATAACATATTTACTAAAGAACACTTTATTATTATTTATTGATTTATTGAAACATTTATTTTTTGAATTTACTTGTATATCTTCAAATGCAACAAACCATGCAGCCACCTAATTGGACTCTTAAAGTTATGTATGATGAAGTTGTATCATCTACCACATAACAATTAATTTAAAGAGTTTTTTATCATTTTATTTAGGAGAACTAATTTTATTGAACCTATTGGTTTATTTTAGAATTTAATACAGGTTATGTAATTTCTTGTGCAGGAAACACTACTTGTTCATAAAGATCTTAACAAGAGCGAGGGCCTTGATGATCTATTAGTGGAACTTGAAAAGGAAGGTCAGAACTCAAAATCTCTTAGTCTGTCATTTGTTTATTAGTAACTGGTGGATAAAAAGTGACTTTTGCACACTAGTTAATACTGAATAGTTACAATCACAGCATCTTTACTTTGAGTTTCATATTGCAGGAGTAGTTATTTATGGTGGGCCTGTTGCACATGACAAATTGAAAGTACCAAAGGTAGATTCATTTCGTCATGAGTATAGCTCAATGGCATGCACTCTTGAATTTGTTGATGATGTGCAGTCAGCCATCGATCACATAAATCGTTATGGAAGGTAAGGAAGTTTTATTTTAAGCGTATTATGGCTACAATAGGCTACTTTTGACCAAAATTTGTGTTTTTTTCAGTGCACACACAGACTGCATCATCACAACTGATGAAAGTGCTGCAGAGGCTTTTCTGCAGCAAGTCGATAGGTATTGGAACCTTTCAGCCATTCTCGTGGTTGAACTTTGTTATGGAAGTATTTTTTGTTACTGATTTGTTTGATTATACTACTGGTCTATGATGATTTTGGATCTAATGACGTGGCATTTCTGTTGACTGCAACAGTGCCGCTGTGTTTCATAACGCAAGCACAAGGTTCTGTGACGGGACGCGCTTTGGGCTAGGTGCAGAGGTACTTCTTTTGGTCATCTGTTTTCTGTACATTTTTCTTATTCTTGTCACTTTATACCATGAACAGTTTGTGTTTAGATGTGAAGATCATTTGTTTGAATTCCTTTCGCTAGCCACCATTGATTTGCCAGAAGCCTTGATGGATGATGGCGTGAATCATTTATTAAGTTAATAAATATGTTTTGTGCTTGAAGCCTTAACTATCAAACCAATGAAGTGTTAGTAGTTTGTATGTCTATTGAATGTTCAAAATGTATGTAGAAGCATAGTGAGTTATAAATGAAACTGCTGAGAGAACAATAGTGAGGTCAAATTGAACCATGGACTGATGTTACTTGGACTGTTCAGGAAATTACAGCATGTAATTTACTTAGGTATATACATTGTTCTACATGCAACAATGCCTTCATAGTCATTTTATTGTTATAATAGATGTCAAATTGGTGTAGTCTAAAAGTTTAAGCTGCCCAATACTAAATTGTTTTCAGTTACGGTATTGGCACTTAACTTCAAATACCTTCTTATTGAATCTTTTCGAATGGTTTGTGAAGGTTGGCATAAGTACAGGGCGCATACATGCCCGCGGACCTGTTGGAGTTGATGGACTTCTAACTACTCGCTGGTACATTTTTTATCACTTGAATATGTGTTCCATGTTTGGTATTTCTCATTTCCTCTTTGTCACCTTATGACAGATTCCCTCTGCTCTGATTCTTTATTTGTCCGTGGGGAAGTCCCACTTTTGCTCACACAACTATTATGTTCATGTCATACTTATGATCTTTTTCACCACATCTAGCATTTTACGCGGTAGTGGACAAGTGGTGAATGGTGACAAGGGAGTGGTTTACACCCACAAGGATCTTCCTTTGCAATGAGGCAAGTAATGGTTCACACTTCACACTGTTTGAAAAAGAATGCACTACCATAGTTACTGACTTCTCACGTCTTTGTTGCAGGCAAAGAACCTCTGTTGTAGTACAATTGCTCGTAACGAATGGCTGAACTACCTTTTAAGTACCATTTTCTTTATTCCATGCAACAAAGATAGGTGTCGTAACAAGCAGAAGGACCTGATACTTTCTCGGCGGTGCCTATTTATTAGAAAATGATGTATTCAGACCATTTCGGTACGAGGCTTGTAAGCTGTGTTTGTCGTTGTGTTCTATAAGCCCTAGAACTTCCGAGACATCTGTATTAGAAGCGTTTTAGCTGGTTGATATGCGATGGTTTTGGATGAAACTTGAATCTGTTCCCATGCAATGATAATGCATGTGTGATGAGATCCTAAAAATCTGTAATGGTCTGTAATTTTATCTGCCCTGGTGTTGGTTCTCATGTGGGAAATAGGTTTGGCTCAAGGAATCGTCTTGCAAAACGAGGTTGCTGCCCTGGGTGATCTTCGACGCAAAAACAGACATATATAAACATCAATTGCATTAAAAATTCATTAGTCAGTAACACAAAATATTACAGAGAATCAGCCCTTCTGATCTCCACAATCCAGCAGAGATTAGTGGTTGTGCAACGGACAGTAAAAAAGAACTGTCTAAATGATCTGCATCTTTTCAAAACGCAGGGATCAGTGGTTGTGCAATGGACAGTAAAAAAGAACTGTCTAAATGATCTGCATCTTTATATCCCAGGCACAGCAGAATAGTTGGCAGATTTACTGTTGCATGCGTGACATAGACGGTGTTATCCAAATCAACGGTGATCTCATCTACGGCTTGTCCACGGATCAATGACGGGGCCTCTGCCATCGCCACCACAATAGTTACAAGTTACAACCACCACATGAACAGACACGAACATTCAATAGTGGTGCCTCCAAATTGTCATAGCTTATACTCACGTCTCTGACCATGTATAAATATGTAATATCAAACAAAATCAATAAAGCAATTAATCATTTATTCTCATTCTTGTCTTGAGTTCGATCTCTTTACATTTAAAGATGGGGCATCTTCACAAGCGTGTCAAAATTGTTTGTCAGGTATGAGTTCCACTTTTCTCCAGACTCAGTAATCAATCTGAGGCCCATCCTGAAAAGCTATCACCATGCCTAGTCTAATGAAATATGTTAGGCTGTACAAATGGTTTGAAGAAACAACAGCTTCTACTTCTTCAGTTATCATCCAGTATAATCAGTAAAGGTAACTAAAAAGAGGAGTTTGCAGCATCTTCACCAATAATCCCTGCATGAGCAAACTCCATCCCTGAAGTGGTGAAATCGATTCACATCCCTCACAATAATCTCCCGATCTGTGAATTTGGAGATGAACTTGGTGACTGAATGACAGTCCTCACAAAGCCTGAGGTTCTTTGTGATCCTGATAACCTCTCCACTGCCAGTGTTGATAAGCCCGAAAGCAACAGCCAACTTCTCACTGTGGCCAAGCAAAATCCTCTCCTTCTCCTCTTCTTCAATATCATACAGAACTGATCCAGTGTCAGGGACATAGCCCTCGTTTTTCATCTGTGTCACAAACTCACCAATCAATGCTTGCAGCTCCTCCACCTGTGGGTTCTTGTCAACTGAAGCAAATGAGTACAGCTTCTTCTTCACCTCTATCCAGCTACAGCCTGGCACCTTCTCCAGTGCATGCTCCTCAAGTAACTCCTTTAGTACATCAACTTGGTTCTGCAACTTAGCTCGGGCATAAATATCTGCCAGGAGAACATAGTTTCCAGCATTTTGGGGTTCAAGATCAAAGAGATGAGAGCATGCCATCTCAGCATACTCAACATGGCCATGAATTCTGCAAGCTCCAAGAAGTGAGCCCCAGACTTGAGGGCTTGGTTGAATGCGCATGCTCTGTATCAGCTCCACAGCTTCATCCAGGCGCCCAGCACGACCAAGAAGGTCAACCATGCAAGCATAGTGCTCAGCACGAGGTGTGACATTGTAATCCAACATTGATTCAAATAGCTTCTTCCCCTGCTCCACAAGTCCAGCATGGCTACAAGCCCCAAGGACGCTGATAAATGTGATGATACTTGGCGAAATGCCTTCCTGAATCATCTCCTCAAACACCTGGATTGACTCACGACCAAAGCCATGCATTCCATATCCAGATATAAGTGAATTCCATGACACAACATTCCTTCTGCGCCCTATCCAATTGAAGATGTAGCGCCCGATCTCAAGGCACCCACATTTCATGTACATTGCCATCAACGCATTCAGCACTGAAACAAGTGAGTCAAACCCCCTCCGAAGGATATATGCATGCAGTACTTTGCCCTGACCGAGTGCATTTACCCCAGCACAGGCATGCAAGACGCTAACAATTGTGATCGAGTTTGGTACCAGGTCTGCATCAGAAGCCATCATCTCCTGAAAGATCTGAATCGCATCACCAGGACGCTCATTCTTGGCATAGCACCCAATCATGGCACTCCATGACACAAGATTCCTATCAGGCATTGAAGTGAACACACGCTCAGCATAGCTGACCATCCCAAGCTTCGCGTAGCAGTCAATAAGAGTGGTGGCAACATGCGTGTGTAATCCATAGCCGCGACGGATGGCATGAGCGTGCATCTCCCGTACACGGGCAGAGGCCGGCCCGTGCGACGCTGACGCTGCAATGCAGGCCTTAAGACCGTGCGCGTAGCTGTAGCTGTCGACGGGGACACCGAGCCGGCCCATGTCAGCAAGGCACGCGAGAGCCTCCTCTCCATGGTCGGCGAGCGCGAGCGCCTTGAGCATCGCGTTCCACACGAAGATGTTCTTCACAGGCGCCTCGTCGAACACCTGGCGCGCGGCCGGGAGCACGCTGAGCGCAGCATAGGCGTCGATGAGGCGGGTCGATAGGAAGGGGTCCGAGCGGAACACCGGGTCCGCCTCGAGCCTGCGGTGTACGGCTGCGGCGAGCGCGGTGTCCCCCGCCCGCGCGGCTGCGAGCAGGAGCGACTCGTAGGTGCGCTGCGTTGGCGCGGGAAGCCCCTGCAAGAGCGCCGCGGCCCGGGCGAGGCGCCCGTGGCCGCAGAGCGTTTGTATGAGGTGGTCCTCGTTCTCCGGCGAAGCGCCCGGCGACGCCGGCGCGAGCGACGCGAGGCACCTGAGGCGCGTCAGCTTCGGTCGCCTGGGCCCGAACGGGCGGTGGGGGAGATGGAGGAGGGAGGTGTGCGGGGAGGCAGTGGCGGACATGGGGATGGGGGCGGGGCGGGGGCGGGGGCGGAGGCGGAGGCGGAGGCGGCGGAAGGCGAGGAGGGGTGTCACCGTGAGTCGGCGCGGGAGAGGGAGATATTTCGGGTGGGTTGGGTTCGGTTGGGTTGGGTCGGACGCCGGAGCTCGGACGGCAGCTGGAAGCCTGGAAAAGTGGAAAGCAGCGGCGAGGCGGGACTGAATGGGCAGCGCCGCGCGGAGACGGAGAAGATTGCGGATTTTTTGCGGGATTTTGGTGGCTTGGCAGAATCGTGGGCTCGTTTTCTGGAGCGGCCTGGCGTGTTGGTTGGGCTTGTGAGTGGGCGAACATAGGTTGCCCATTTTGCAACGGAAAAGGTCCACATTACCTTCCTCAATTTTCATAAAAGTTCATTTTTTCTCTCTAAACTCCAAAACCGGGTAAAACACATCATTCAACTTTTAAAACCGTTCATCTTACCTCCCTAGTTCTGTTATAAGCAGTTTTGAAGGCGGTTTTGTCTTTCTCTTTTTTATTTATTTCGGCTGAATCTTTGAAAAATCATAGTAAATTATAGAAAAATTATAAAATAAAAAATTCAATTTTGTTGGACTCCATATGAGTAGATCTATACAGTAAATATATAATATAGTATACTTTAGTAATTTTTTTTGCTGTGGCTTTAAATCTATGCTTTTATGTAATTAATTGGAATAATTCATAGCTGCAGTTTATATGGTCCAATTGTGATGAAAATTTTATGGTAGGCTAATTATTGTATGACTGAACTGTAGTAAAAATTTCATGCTCATTCGATCATGTATAGCTTAGTTATAGATTTATTTATATTTAACAAGCATAAACCTAAAAAAATCTATAACTAAGTTATACATGATCCAATGAGTATGAAATTTTAATACAGTTTAAGCATACAATGATTAGACCATCATAAAAATTGCACCATAATTAGACCATAGAAACTGCAGCTATGAATTATTCCAATTAATTACAGAAAAGTATATATCTAAAGCCACAACAAAAACTTTGTACTAAAGTATACCATATTATATATTCACTACGTAGATCTATTCATGTGGAGTCCAACAAAATTAGATTTCTATTTTATGATTTTTCTGTGATTTACTATGATTTTTCAAAGATTCGGCCGAAATAAATAAAAAAGAAAAAGATAAAACCGCCTTCAAAACCGCTTATAACAGGGCCAGGGAGGTAAGATGAACGGTTTTAAAAGTTGAGGGAGATGTTTTGGCCGGTTTTGGAGTTTGGGGAGGAAAAATGGACTTTTGCAAAAGTTGAGGGAGGTAATTTGGACTTTTTCCTTTTGCGGCCGTAGATGGACAGCCCAAAACGACACTGCTTTGCTCTAGATTGAAACTGTGAATGTCTCCATGGCATCACAACCAGCAGAAAGGAAGAGACAAACAACCAGTATAATGCAAGGTAGTTATATGCTTAAGGAAGAAACTAAACATCAGTATAGAAATTTGTTTCTACCGTGCCAAGATGTGCTTAAATTGGCTCAACCACCTTATTACACATAGATTAAGTATTAGTACTAACTTAAACATCTTAAGGCTTGTTTGGATCCCCTCCTCTAAAATTTAGAGCTCCAAAAGTTTTAGAGCACTTTAGCTCACTTTTGAGCTCTAATAAAGCTCTAATGTGAGCTGGGCTAAAACTATGAGCTAACTTTAGGCCACTTGTTTGGAGCTTTAGCTCTAAAGTTTAGAGTTCAGAATCCAAACAGGCCCTTGCCCACTTCTAAGTATCAGGTGCTAAGATACTATATGGTAAAAAATTGGCTAAGCAAATTCTCTAAGCAATCCCATTGTGCATGCTCTTAGGCTACAAAATTGCGTCCATGGCCCATGAGGTGACATGTCTTCAAGAGTGTCGTTTCTCATTCTGTGTTTAGATGCAAAAACTTTTGGAATTTAGCTATTGTAGCACTTTCGTTTATATTTAGCAATTAATGTCCAATCATGGACTAATTTCGCTCAAAGGTTGGTCTCGTGATTTACAACTAAACTGTACAATTAATTATTTTTTTTTATCTATATTTAATGTTCAATGCATATGTTTAAAGATTCGATGTGATGAGATAAAAAATAAAAATTTGAAATTTTAAAGGCATCTTAACCAGACCTGGTTCTGTTACCCTTGGAAAACCCAAATATCTGCGCCTTCTGTTGATGAGAATCGCTCGCTCAGTCGCTCCCTACCATTTGAAAACCTCATTCTGGCCGTCAATTTCCCGTTCGGACATTCTTCAATCAAACGAACTAGTACTCCTAGAAAGCCGAGTGCAGCAGGCTACGTACTCCTACGAGGCTACCCGACGATGTGCCGATGACAGATCCGGGTTAGCCCCTCGTTTAGTTAACCAATTCTCCCCAAATTTTACTATAAAAAAGAAGATTCCCCGTCACATTAAAATGTCGGTAAATGTATGGAGTATTAAATGTTAATGAAATGAAAAACTAATTGCACTGTTTTGTTGTACTTTGCGAGACGAACATTTAAGCCTAGTTAGTCAAAATTTAGATAATTTTTATCAAATACAAACAAAATGCTACAGAAATTCTGATACAATGTTTTTCTCCCAATTCTCTGAGCTAAACGAGGCCTAGCTCAACATTGGTCGACACCTGAAAAGAGCACGAGCCCACAACAAAGCCCGATGTCCCCAGCGGCAGTCCGCACTAGCAGCAGCACTCCCAGTCGAGGGGCGTGCGTGATGGGAAAGCGATGGTGCCGCATCCCATGACCAATGCCGCTCGATGCTCTTGCTCTCCGTGTCATTTCCAAGGAAAGCCGCCAATTATTCTACTGTGGCCATGTTTAGATTTCAAATATTTTCTCAAATTTTACTATGTATGCAAAAAGAAGATTTTTCATCACATCAAAATACCAGCACATGCATGAAGTACTAAATGTAGATAAAATCAAAAACTAATTGCACAGTTCTATTATACTTTTCGAGACGAACGTTTTGAGCCTAATTAGTCAATGTTTAAACAATTTTTACCAAATAAAAACAAAATGCTACCATACCTATAGTGTTTCAGGCGCCCCAAATCGGGAAACTAAACACGGCCTGTATGCTGCAAAACAGTGTATGAGCCTGTCATTTCCGAGACAAAAGCAGGTGATGTGCCAGTGCCAGTGGCGGGTAGTGGTAGCAGCTGCGGCCGCGGCAGGGAGAGCATCGGCAGCTGCACCACTGGCTTGTTTGCAATTGGCCGAGAACGGGGATGGATGGATGCCATGCCAGACAACCCAAACCCAGCGGGCATTTTTAAAGCCATTCCAAATCCAAGCAGCAACGCAACGGGGATCGGATGATCACCCATATCTTAGCGTGGAAACTGGAAACAGCATATGCTTAACGAGAATCAGGCAGGCCATTGGATTACGGCGAGCCCCACTTGGACGAGCTCTCGCTTTTTATCATGTGCTTGTGTGGCTGGCCGTGCCCACGCTGCCTACGGTGTCGGTGTCTGGCTGGAGGCTCCCGGTCGAGATACTTCTTCGTGCAAAGAAAAAAGTAATTACGGTTATGGGGGACAGAACAAAGCCTTGCTTTAGAGAGGCATGTACCTGGACAAGGAAGCAAATGGTGAGCGAGAGAGCTCGAAGATAACCCTATCACTAATCCACCAATCAACTCATGCCGCACTCCAGTTTCATGCTAATCTAGCTGATGCGGTGAACCTTTCTTTTCTGGAGTATCTTTGTACGGGAAGGAGTGAACTAATGTCACCGTTACTGCAATAACAACACTCACGGTAAACTAGGGCTGTGTTTAGTTAAAGGTCAAGGTTGGATGGGAACATCCTGTCCATAAATTTAGGGATATGGCTGTCCAAAATATTGTTGGTAATGTTCGAAAGAAACAATCATACGTGATTACGTGTTATTGATTAGATCATAAGTATACGCCACTAAATGTTGATACGTTGCATCGGTAAGCAGAGGTTATCTCCTTTAGAAAAATGTTGATACATTAGCGTCCTAATGGGCCTCTAGGTTAGAAGGCCATTAGTAAGGTCTGTAGTATGGGGGTGAGGGTTAAGAAAGAGATACACTTGTGTTGCTAGAAAAATGTTGATACATTAGCGTCCTAATGGGCCTCTAGGTTAGAAGGCCATTAGTAAGGTCTGTAGTATGGGGTAAGGGTTAAGAAAGAGATACACTTGTGTTGCTGCTGCCGGACATGAGGACATGCGCCTACTTCCGCTACACCTCAACTCGATCGGAATGACCCAACTAACACTGCAAACTTGGTCGAGAATGACCCAACTAGCAATTTAACTACCCAACTAGCAACTTAACTACACTAACAATTGGCTAAAAACTAGAGCCACTAAGAGCACCACTCAACAAACTATCGAGCACCATCAACGGTCGAGCATCAGCATGGTTGAGCAAGAGCGGAACGGTAGAGCGGGAGAAGCCTAATGAAGCCTTCAGGAAAGAAACGACAACACCAAAGGCACCGGCAGCACTAGCCCAACATGGGAAGGTTTTCACCCGCAAACACTAGCAAGGCAGAAGACGTGGTATGAAGAGGATGCCTCCAAGGAGGAAGCGGCATCCGCAGACATCACCGTTCCTTCGATTTAGAGTTACAAATATTACCATTATTTATAGTATATAATTAGTATCATTAGATGAGTCGTTAAAATATTTTTATAATAAACTTATTTAGAGATATAAATGTTATTAATATTTCCTACAAATCTAGTCAATTTTTTTATAAAAAATTAACTAGTACTCCCTCTGCCCTAAAATAGAAGTCATTCTTGCTTCATGAGAAGTCAGCTTTTTTAAACTTTGATCAATTATATATAAAAGAATATTAATATTTATAATACATAATTAATATCATTAGATAGATCGTTGAATATACTTTCATAATAAACTTATTTGGAGATATAAATGTTGCACGTATTTTCTACAAACCTAGTCAAAGTTGAGAAAGTTTGACATGCATGTATCCTATAATGTCATCTATTCTGGGACGGAAGGAGTATATTTTTACAGAGACACGTATAGTACGGAGGAAATACAGGATGAGGTGAAAGAACATTTACACACCCATCTCCCAGCCTGACGCGTTCAAAAGGACACGAACAGTACTCTTTTAAATATGAACAGTACACCGTAGCTTGCTATAGCAGTTCCTTCGATTTCTTTGAGAGGGTCCTGGGCTCATGGCAGCCGTCGCTGACGTGCATGGATTCCTTCCAAGCAATCGTGTGCATGGAGCCAGCCACACAGCCTAGCTCGAGATACAATTCTATATTGGCCAAAATCACAAGTGTCTCGTGGATCTTGGAGAGAACTACATAAACCAAAGATAGAAGCTATAGGTACAAATAGGCTAACACCAAGGTCTCATCCAAGAAGACTTATAAGGAGAGAATCAGGCTACAAAGTCTTATTACACCAAATTGTTATACAACAAGAATCAATGGGTTTCAAAGGATCTAATACGGTTGTGAGAGAGCAACATTTACTCCAACATCGTCATCTAGTTTGTTTTTTTATGAAATTCATCTTGGTATGGCGTAGGTTTGTGTCATACTCACAATATTCTTTCGAAGATCCGAGGATTGCTGCGCACAACTAAGGATATTAGATTAACAAAACTAAGAACCAAAATTAGGTCTCGTTGGAACATAGAATGTTTCCTGGTGTTCAATACCTTTTCTATAAAATTAAATTGATTCATATAAAATTCCAACATTTTTTATAAAATGGTTGTGTTCTAAAGAAAGCTAAGATGGAAATAAAATCGCTTGTGTTCTAAAGAAAGCTAAGATGGAAATAAAATCGCTACTCCCTCCGTTTCAAAATAGATGATTTTATAGGGTTTAAATTTTGTTTGCGGTACTTCATGATACATATTTCTTTTCTCTCAATACATATCTTTTCATCTCCTAGTATATCTCTATTTTAATTTCTCTATCTCTCTCCTTGTTTTCAAATGTCAAGTACCAATATTGGGGTACCCATAAGACAGGGGTTAAAGGACATCAGCCTCGGCCCATCTAAAACGATTGTGAACGTAGTTGCAGCCCGGTCTGGCCCAACCAAGAAGTTTCTGGCTCGCCCGATCCCTCGGGCGCGAGTCTCGGCTTGCCTGACCTCTCGAGTGAGGGCTCCGCCTCGCCCGACCTCTCGGGCACGGGCTCCGCCTCACCCGATCCCTGCAAATACGCTAAACCTCGGGCCAGGGCGTTGGCCTACGCCGTACTTCGACCACTCCAGGCATGGCCGTGCACAATCTTGACGTCAGAAGGGAAGGGCAACCACGTCTCAACATGACCAGCAGCCACGACAGCTCGGTTTGCACGTCTCCAACAGTGCTGAGCAAACAGGCACTGTGACGCCTAATCCTTGCACGGCGAACCTATTGACCACGTCCTGCGCCATGACCGAGCGGCGACGCTCGCATTTGGCTACAGCGATGGGTAGGGCCGCGACGTGGTGGGCGTCCCCGTCGTCTTCTACAGGGCCACCAGGGCCCACTGGCTGGGGAGGGAGGACGGCGCAGCTCCGGAACTCCATTCCCTCTCTTTTGTTTTTCTCTTTTTTCTTTTTCTCTATCCTATCTCAGGTATTTCAAGCCTTCCCTTGGCCTATAAAAGGGAAGGCCTGGCACCTTTCGGAAGGAGGCTTTTTGGGAAGCTCTCAAGCGCGCGCACACACACATTGACAAGTTCCCAAGTCCCCTCCACTATCAGGAGAACAGAGCAGTCTTGGGCGCACATCACTCGCACACCAGAGACCTAAGACACCCATCCCTCTCTCAATCATTTGTAGCCCCTATTGCAAATCGAATACGGAGCCGGTAGCGCAAACCATCACGAACTGGAGTAGGGACATTCTGCCCGAACCAGTATACATCTTTGCATCCTCCAAGCTCACCATCTGAACCTAAACGCGCAATCCACAAATTTACTGCTCAGTGGTTTAGAACACCGATAGTTAGCGTGCCAGGTAGGGGCCTTTTGCACATTTTGTTGTCACCATCGGGCTTCAGATGGCAAGCCACGACATCAACTGGACCCCCGGTGCACACATGCGCTTCGGGAGTCTGGACTTCGTCATCACCATGGAGGGAAAGCTGGTGCAGGATCTCGCGCCTATCCAGCCTCCTCCTCCCACTGGCCTCAACGCGATTGTTGAGGCTCTCGAGGAGGTGCAGCTAAATGCCCCGGAGGACCGCGCCCCTGGGCGCGACCAGCATCTCGACTTTGACTTCAGGAGATTGGAGCACCAGCTCGCCGTATACCTGGAACCTCACCCATCCTGGGAGGACCTATGTGCTCTCACCTTCTCCTTCGTCAACATCATGACGCAGCTCACCGGCGGAGAGACGCTCTCCCCAGACATCCTGACCCAGGGCGCCTCGACGGCATTCCCTCACGGTTTGCGTAACACCGCGCAGATCATAAAGCGTCATACGACGCAACATTTTTGTCCGCCACCCTCGAATGATGAGTTTGTGGGCATGGCCGACTACATCAAGGAATCAATCCATGATCTCCTCGCGAATGACTTGCAGTAAATCACTGATTCCGCCTCTAGCCAGGGGAGTTACCACCGCTCGTGTGAATGTTTCGCGGCGGACATCGTCGATGACCCTCACCGTGAGGCGACCCCCGAAGGACACATCATGAGTGCCAACGACGGTAAGCCTCATGGGGGAACGGGACTCCCCCACATCCTGCTGACGGGCGTGGGGCTGCGGTAGACGCAGAAGTCCCGCCCTACCCGCATATGAACCAGCTGAGGGAGCGGCAGCAAGAGCTCAAAACCGCACGACTCCATCTAGAGGAGGAGCGCGCGATGCTCGAGCACGAGATCGCATAGCACCGTGATGAGATGCGTGCACATGCCCGTGACGCGCACCAGATAATCATCGAGGACGACGATGGACTCCCACGCTTTACCTAGGCAAGCCAGAACATAGCCGCGATGGTGGCTCTGCTCTGAGGGCTCCCGGAGCCCGTGACGCCCGAGGGACGCCAGGCGCAGTGCGAGATCCGCACGCTGCTCAGGCGCGTGGCGGTCCAGCAGGCGGAGAACTTGGCACCTCGATGATGCAATGCTAGCAAGCGTGCGCCGTCGGGATGACACGTCAATGACGCATCCATCCTCTAGCCCTCTTGTGGCAGAGAAAATCCTATCGAGGACCATGGCAAATCCGCATCCGTCCACCTGCCGGCGCGTGACAGCGGGAAAGCCGCCTCAGCCCCGGTACATGACTGCCTCGGTGATAACCGCGACACGCACAACCCCCATCGCGGCGATAGCTACAACAGTGGCGAGGACCGAAGCTAGAGTCCCCCACCGCCGTCCCCACCGCCGGGGCCCCGGGTCTTCAGCTGACACATCCTCAGTACACACATCCCGGCGCAGTATCGCCTGTCGACGAATGTCCAGAAGTACGCTGGGGAGACAAACCCCGGCCTGTGGCTCGAGGACTACTGGCTTGCTTGTCAAGCCAGTGGCGCGGACAATGACACGTTCATCATCCACAACCTTCCCTTGTACCTTGCCGACTCGGCACGTACATGGCTAGAGCATCTTTCGCCCAACGAGATTAGATGTTGGGCGGACCTAAAGGGGATTTTTGTGGGTAATTTGTAGGGCACCTATGTGTGCCCTAGGAACCCTTGGGACCTCAAGAACTGTTGGCAGAAGCCGGATGAAACTCTCTGCGAGTACATTCATCGTTTCTCCCGGCAATGCAATGAGCTAACCAACCTCTCTGACGTCGACGTGATCGAGGCCTTCTTGTCGGGGACCACCTATGAGTCCCTGGTCCACAGATTGGATGCAAGCACCCACGGACCACCAAGGAGCTCCTCGACATCACCACCAGCCATGCCTCGGGCGAGGAGGCGGTCGGAGCGATTTTTGACCGCGCCCGAGGCAAGTCCAAGCGGGATGAGGACGTCAGCGAAGGTGCCTCCAACCGCTCAAAGAACAAGAAGAGGAGCAAGCAACGGTCTGGGGATTTGCTCATGGCCACCGCAAAGTGCAAGGGCAAGAAGACGTCCACCGAGGGCGCCCCGGATCACTTCGAAAAGATGCTCAAGGGACCCTGCTTGAACCACGCCTACCCTGTCAAGCATTCTTACGAGGACTGCAGGCTCATGATGAAGTTCTAGGCTGGAGGTTCCAAGAAGGGAGACGGTAAAAGGAAGCTCGACTCCCCAAAGGACGACGCCGAGGAGAAGGATGACGAGGGCTGCCCGCAGAGAACAGGCTGCCTAATGATCTTCGGTGGGACGGAGGCTTACGCGCCCACATGTCAGCAAAAGATCACACACCGAGAGGTCTACACCGTCGAGCTAGCCACCCCTGTTCGATGGTCCGAGCCGTCCATCACCTTTGATCGGTCCGACCCCGAATAGCGTTCCACACCTAGGCCGGTACCCGCTCATCGTCGACCCAATCATCAGCCCAAAGCACCTCAGCAAGGTGCTAATGGATGGGGGCAGCGGCCTCAACATCATGTACGTTGAGACGCTTGACACCATGGGGATCAGCTGGGCACGCGTTCGGCCGACCGGGGTGCCCTTTCACGGCATCATATCGGGGAAGGAGGACAAACCCCTCGGGCAGATCGATTTGCCCGTCATCTTTGGGACTCCTTCCAACTTTAGGAAGGAGACTCTCACCTTTGAAGTGGTTAGTTTTCATGAAACCTACCATGCCATCCTAGAGCGCCCATGCTACGTGAAGTTCATGGCTATCCCTAACTATACCTACCTAAAGTTGAAGATGCTAGGCCCAAGGGGTCATCACAGTCGGTAGCTCCTACCAGTGCGCTTACGAGTATGAAGTGGAGTGCTGCAAGCTCGCCGCCGTGACCATCGCTTCCAAGGAGCTCACCGCCATCAGGGTGGCAACAGTCGAGGAGGCGCTCGACTCCAAGCAACCGGCGTGCTCCTTTGAGCCCACGGAGAACACAAGGAGGTCCCCGTCGATCCCACGGCTCCGACGGTAAGGCGATGCACATCAGCTCTGACCTTTTCCCTAAATAGGAAAGCATGCTCGTCAACTTCCTCCGCGCGAACCGCGACGCCTTCGCATGGAAACCCTTGGATATGCCGGGCCTTCCAAGGAAAGTCACCGAGCACGCCTTGAGGATAAAGCTGGGCTCCAAGCCGGTACAGCAGCGTCTGGGCTGCTTTGTCGAGAAGCGTAGGGCCATTAGCGAGGAGATTGTGAAGCTTTTGGCTGCTGGATTCATCAAGGAAGTGTATCATCTCGAGTGGTTAGCCAATCTTGTTCTTGTAAAAAAAGAAGAGGGAGAAATGGAGAATGTGTATACTAATCTCAACAAGGCGTGTCCTAAGGATCCGGTTCCTTTACCGCGCATAAATCAAGTAGTCGACTCGACCTCGGGGTGCGAAACCCTCTGCTTCCTTGATGCGTATTTCGGCTACCATCAGATTGCGATGAAAGAGTCCGACCAGCTCGCGACTTCTGTCATCACACCGTTTGGATCGTATTGCTATGTCAGCATGTCGTTTGAATTAAAAAACGTGGGAGCAACATACCTGCGATGTACGCGGGAGCAACATACCAGCGATGTATGCTCAAGTATTTCGGTGATCTCATCGGAGAGACCGTCGAGGCTTACATGGACAACATCGTAGTCAAGTAGAAAAAGGTTGACCAGCTCGTGGTTGACCTCAAAAAAACCTTCACGAAACTCTGAGAGAACGGCATCAAACTCAGCCCCGAAAAGTGCGTTTTCGGGGTCTCAAGGGGAATGTTACTCGGGTTCATTGTTTCTGAGTGTCGCATCAAAGCCAACCCAGAGAAGATTACGGCCATCACTCAGATGGGTCCGATTTAGGACGTAAAGGGGTGCAGCGGATCATGGGATGCCTCGCGGCTCTCAGCCGCTTCATATTGTGCCTCAGCGAGCGAGGTCTCCCTCTCTACCGTCTTCTGAAGAAAACTGACCGGTTCGCGTGGACAGCCGAGGCTCAGGAGGCGCTTGACAAGGTCAAGGAGCTCATGATGAAGGCCCCGATCCTAGTCCTGCCAGCAGAGAAGGAGTCGTTCCTGCTCTATGTTGCGGCCACCGCGTAGGTGGTCAGCGCTGCTCTGGTTATAGAGCGAGAGGAAGCAAGGCACGCTCTCAGGGTGCAATGCCCTATTTATTTTGTCAGTGAAGTTTTAGTCGATTCCAAGATCCCCTATCCCCAAATCCAAAAGCTCATGTACACGGCCTTAGTCGCCCAGAGAAAACTACGCCACTACTTCGAGTCACACCTAGTGACAGTAGTCTTGTCCATCCCTCTTGGTGAGCTCATCCAAAACCGTGACACCACGGGGAGAATCGCCAATTGGGCACTCGAGCTCATGGGTGAGGACATCACGTACGCCCCCTCGGATGGCCATCAAGTCTTAGGTGTTGGCTGACTTCGTGGCAGAATGGACCGAGACCCAAATACCACCGGCGCTCGCCGATCAAGAGTACTGGATGATGTACTTTGACGGGTTGCTGATGAAGAAAGAGGTCGGTGTAGGCCTAGTCCTCGTATCCCTCCTCAGAGTGTGCATGAGGTACACGGTCCGCCTTTATTTCCTGGCCTCTAATAATGTGGACGAGTATGAAGTACTCATCAATGGCCTGTGCATTGCCATCGAGATGGGGATCTGACGGCTGGACATTCGAGGCGACTCGCAGCTCATCATTGACCAGGTCATGAAGGAGTCGAGCTGCTGAAAGCTCTATGTTTGGTGTTGGTAATTAGTGACAATGCCTAAGTACTAATCCTATGCCTAAGTTGTTTGTAGCACATGAGGATTAGTACATTTCAAGGTTGGTGGCAAGATGGACATGGTGATCATGATGGCCACACTTGGATTCGGACGCAACCCTACGTGATCAAGGCAAAGGTGTATGCTTAAGGGTTGTGTTTTAGTAACCAAGACACATAGTGGGTGTGGTTACATTATAGGATAGATAGCTGTACTATAAAGAGGGGAATGACGCGGCTATTGAACTCCTAAGTGCCTCTAGGTGTGCATTTCATAATCATATGCATTTGGATAGAGATAATAACGCCTCGAAAAATGATTGTGAAAATGCTAACACACATGCACATGGTGATGATCACTTGTGATGTTAGCACATTTGCGATGGCGTTGAAGTTTGAGCGGTAGAGAGGGTTTGGGGTCCTCTCTCCCTCTCGCCGAGCTTGCGAGGCGGGATTCAGGCGTTTTAGAGGAATTGAAACGCCTATTTTCCACTACGCCAGAAGTCGGAAATCGAACGGAGGCGAACGGAGGTCACAGAGGTGACCGGACGCTGGACTGGACGTGGTCATTGTTTGACCGGACGCGTCCGGTCAGCGTTCAGCGTCTGCGCGAGTTTCAGTTTGTTGATCGGACGCGCGGTGCGTCCGGTCACAGTCGACCGGACACGTCCGGTCGATCAGGGAGCTTACTGGACTCCAACCGGACGCTGGCACTGTGGCGTCCGGTCAGTTCTCCAGCGCATCCGGTAGCTATTTCGTTGTGCGCTGCTCTGGCTTGACCAGCGCGTCCGGTCCGTTACGGGACCGGCGCGTCCGGTCGTGACCAGCGCGTCCGGTCCGCGTGACCAGCGCGTCCGGTCGGTGTTTCGCGAAAATAGCCGTTGTGTAATCGGCGCGTTCGGTCAATTGGACCAGCGCGTCCGATCAGCGCGACTTCGGCTGTTTCAAGTTCCTAACGGCTATATTCGAAGGGGTACATCTATAAATACTCGTTGGCCGGCTCAAGGCTCTCTCTCTTGGACTTTTGACATACTTGTGAGCACTTTGAGCTAAGCAACTCCCCTCCCACTCATCTCTCTTGCTTCTTTGCATATTTGAAGTGAGATTGAGTGATCCAAGTGCATTTGCATTGTGAGATAGCATCTAGTTGGCACTTGGTGGTTGATTTGCTGCGGGATTCTTATTTCTCTTGGTGGTTGCCACCACCTAGACGGCTTGGAGCAGCTTGGAGGCGTTGGCAAGAGTTGGTGATTGTTCTTGGCCACCTCCGGTGATTGTGAGGGGTTTGTGCCTACCTCAGCGAAGTGCCAAAGGCAACGTTAGTGGATTGCTCGTGTCATTTGCAACCTTTTGCCATTTGGTAGGTTCTTGTGGCGCCTTTTGAGAGGCTCGGTGTGAGACCGATTAGCCACCGAACCACGTGGTAAAGAGGGACACAACGGGGACTAGCGTGCCGGCAAGCACGTGAACCTCGGGATAAATCTTTGTGTCATCATTCTTATTGTGATTGATCGATCCCGGTGGTTGTGTATTATGGAATTCATCTCTTGATCTTATTGTTTGGTTGGCTTAATACTTCGCCCCTCGGTGATACCTTTCTAACTCTCTCTTGTATTATTTTCTTAGTCACTTTGCTAGAGTAGCTCTATTGTGTAGCTTGCTAGTTGTAGTTGTAGTTGCCTTCTCGGTTTGAGTTGTGCAGTTGAGTGCAAATATACTAGAATTGTGAATTGGATAGGTGGCTTGCAAACACCCCGTAGGCTAAGCAAAACTCGCATCTCGCTATTTGTTATATAGATAAACTTGTTTAGCTTGTCTTTGTAGAAAATTTTAAAAGGCTATTCACCCCCCTCTAGCCATCAAGACCTTTCAAGTGGTATCGGAGCCGTGGTCACCGTTTTCTAGGCTTAACAACCTCGGTGCAAGATGGCTCAAGTTATGTTCAATCATGTTAATGGCAAGCCTCCATTCTTTGATGGCGTCTCTTCCTTTGATCATTGGAAAAGAAAGATGAAGCAATATCTTAGCAATATACATGAGAAGGTTTGGGATGTGACCAAAGAAGGATACATCATTCTTGATGAAGAAAATCTCACTCCAAATGACCGCATCAACAAACAATGTAACACGGCGGCACTTGACACAATCTACCGTGCTATTGATGATAAAGTATTTGAGCAAATCAAAGATCTTGAAAAGGCAAATGAGCTTTGGATAAGGCTTGAAGAAACATATGAAGGCACTTCAACGGTAAAAAGTGCCAAGCTATATATGCTCAAGGACAAGTTCTCCACTTTCAAGATGAAGGATGATGAATCCATCCCGGAGATGTTCTATAGGCTCAAAGTCATTGTCAATGATCTCAAGGGGCTTGGGGAGAAGGTTGAGGACAAGGACTTCTCACACAAGTTCTTGATGTGTTTACCCAAGAAGTTTGCTACCTTGAGAAGAATGATCTTTAGAGAGGGATTGGATAAGGTCAAACCAACCGATGTGCTTGGAGATATAATGACCGATGCCCAATACAATGATGATGAAGATGAGGTAGAAGAGAAGAAGGAGACCAAGGTCAAGCAAGAGAAGCCCATTGCATTCAAGGCTTCATCTTCTAAGGGCAAGAGCAAGGTGGAGAGTGATGATGATGATCCATTCGATGATGAGACCATGGCCCTCCTAGTGCACAAGATGGGGAGGTTCATGAAGAAAGGATATGGTGCAAGAAAGAGAAGGGACTTCATGAAGGCAAAGGAGGTGCTTTGCTACAATTGCAATAGCCCCGATCATGTAGTGGCAAAGTGCCCGTATGAAGACAAAAGATATCATGATGGGGAGTTGAAGTTGAAGAAGAACAAGAAGGACAAGAAGGAGAAGAAAGAGAAGAAGAGCTTCACTATCAACAAGAAGAAGAAGGGTGGTGGCTATGTGGTCACTTGGGATAGTGATAACTCCGATAGTGATGATGATAGCTCTAGTGATGATGAGAGGACCACTCGGCGAGCCATTGCAAGCATCGCCCTCTCCAACAAGCCATCCATCTTCGACACTACATCGACATGCCTTATGGCCAAGCCTACCAAGATAAAATATGATGATAGTGATGATGATTCTTGTGCTAGTGATGGTTGTAGGAGTGATGATGAGGAGGATGAGGACTACTCTAAGGATGATCTATTAGGCATAATAGATCAAATGAGCAAGGGCTACAAGAGGACAACCAAGAAGTGCAAAATCTTGGAGCAAGAGCTCATTGCCAAGAGCAATGAAAATGATGCCTTGATGGAAGAGCTTGTTGCTCTCAAAAAGAGTAAGGAGTGCAAAGGAATTGAACAAGAGCTTAAAGCTCTTAGGAAATCCTTTGATGAGCTAGAGGCCTCTCGTGAGTGTCTAAAGGAAGACCACGATGACCTTAAAGTTGCTCACACTAGGCTTAAGGAAGCCCACTCCTCTCTACTTGAGCTCATCAAGGAGAAGGACCTCAAGTTGGAGAAGCTCATGAAGGAAGCTAAGGAGGAGCAAGTGATTGTCACTTGTGATATTGGACTAACATGTGATATTATTGATGATTCTTTATTTGTTGGTCCTACTAATGCTTCATGTAGCTCATCATCATCCACCACAACCAACTCTACCTCTACTACTAGTGATTCATCACTTGTGGTTGAGAATAAGACTCTCAAAAGAGAAGTGGATGATCTCACCCGCGCATTAGGCAATGCCTATGGTGGGGATGCCCGCTTGCTAAAATATTTGGGTAGCCAAAGGTTCTCTCTTAACAAAGAGGGTTTGGGCTATACTCCCAAGAAGGGTAAGGCGTCCTTTGCTACTCCAAAGCCTCGCTTTGTGAAAAGCAATGGTCGTTATTGCAATAGATGCAAGCAAGTTGGGCATCTAGAGATTAATTGTAATAAAATGAACAAGAATAACAACAAGTTTCATGCTAAAATGGATTACATTCCTTTTGATTCTTGTTATGTGCTTACCAAGGGTGAGAAAGGTGTGCATGCTAGGTTTGTTGGTACACCAATTGTGGGTCCAAAGAAGAAGGCCATTTGGGTACCAAAGAGCTTAGTTACTAACCTCCAAGGACCCAAACAAGTATGGGTACCTAAGAAACATTAATTTATTTTGTAGGTAAATTACAAGGCCGGAGGAAGGCATTGGGTGCTTGATAGTGGGTGCTCTCAACATATGACCGGTGATTCAAGAATGTTCAACTCTCTCAAATCAAATGATAGTGGCATTGATAGTATCACATTTGGTGATAATAGCAAGGGTGATGTGAAGGCTCTTAGAAGGATTGCAATCTCAAATGATCATAGCATTTCCAATGTGCTCTTAGTTGAAAAGTTGAACTTTAATCTTCTCTCGGTTGCTTAATTGTGTGATCTCGGTTTCAAGTGCATATTTGGTGTTGATGATGTGGAGATAGTTAGTGTTGATGGCTCCAATTTGATCTTCAAGGGCTTTAGATATGAGAATCTATACTTGGTTGATTTCAATGCTAGTGACACTCAACTCTCAACATGCTTGCTCACCAAATCAAGTATGGGTTGGTTATGGCATAGAAGACTTGGTCATGTCGGCATGAAGCAATTGAACAAGTTAGTGAAGCATGACTTAGTTAGAGGCTTGAAGGATGTCACATTTGAGAAAGATAAGCTATGTAGTGCATGTCAAGCCGGAAAGCAAGTAGGCAACACTCATCCATTAAAAAGCATTATGAGTACTTCAAAGGCATTTGAGTTGTTGCACATGGATCTATTTGGACCAACTACATACACAAGCATAGGTGACAACAAGTATGGCTTTGTGATTGTGGATGATTTTACTAGATACACATGGGTATTCTTTCTTGTGGACAAGAGTGATGTATTTGACATATTCAAGAAGTTCATCAAGAGGGTGCAAAATGAGTTTGAGACCACAATCAAGAAGGTGAGAAGTGACAATGAAAGTGAATTTAGAAACATAAGAGTTGATGAGCAATGTGATGAGCTTGGAATCAAGCATCAATTTTCGGTCAAGTATACACCTCAATCCAATGGCCTAGTTGAAAGGAAGAATAGAACTTTGATTGATATGGCAAGATCAATGTTAAATGAGTATAATGTGAGTCATTCATTTTGGGCCGAAGTAATCAACACGGATTGCTTCTATAGCAACCGCCACTATTGCCACAAGTTCCTAGAGAAGACACCATATGAAATCTTGAATGGAAGAAAGCCCAACATTGCATATTTTTGGGTATTTGGTTGCAAATGCTATATCTTGAAGAAAGGCACTAGATTGAGCAAGTTTGAGAAGAAATGTGATGAAGGATTCTTACTTGGTTACTCAACTACTAGCAAAGCTTATAGAGTTTGGAATTTGGCTAGTGGTCAACTTGAGGAAGTTCATGATGTTGAGTTTGATGAAACAAATGGCTCTCAAGATGAGGAAAATAACTTGGATGATGTGAGAGGAACTCAATTGACTAATGCTATGAAAGAAATGGATATTAGTGATATTAAGCCAAAGCAAGTGATTGATGTGGATGACAACAAAGATCAAGTGCTCCAAAGTCTAATTACACAAGCTAGTGGGTCTCTAATGCAAAATCAAGCTAGTACATCATCTCAAGTGCAACAAGATCAACAAGTGGCTAGTTCATCATCTCCAACTCATGATCAACATCAACATCCAAGCAATCAAGTGCAAGTGCTTCAACCAACTAATATTGCAAGAGACCATCCATTGGATTTCATCATTGGTGACATACAAAGAGGAGTTCAAACTAGATCAAGATTGGCATCTTTTTGTGCTCACTCTTCCTTTGTGTCAATGGAAGAACCCAAGAACATTGATAAAGCATTGAGAGATCCGGATTGGTTAAATGCAATGCATGAAGAGCTCAACAACTTCAAGAGAAATGAAGTATGGGAACTAGTTGAGAGGCCTAAGGATCACAATGTCATTGGAACAAGATGGGTCTTTCGCAACAAGCAAGATCAAGATGGAATAGTAGTAAGGAACAAAGCAAGACTAGTGGCTCAAGGTTATACACAAATAGAGGGTCTTGACTTTGGTGAAACTTATGCCCCGGTTGTAAGATTGGAAGCAATTAGGATTTTACTTGCCTATGCTTGTGCTCACAATATCAAGCTATATCAAATGGATGTGAAGAGTGCATTTCTCAACGGTACATTCAAGAGGAGGTGTATGTGGAGCAACCTCCCGGTTTTGAAGATGACAAGAAACCCAACCATGTATACAAATTAGGAAAAGCTTTGTATGGATTGAAGCAAGCACCTAGAGCATGGTATGAAAGATTGAGGGACTTCTTGCTATCCAAAGGATTTGTCATAGGCAAAGTAGATACTACTCTATTCACCAAGAAGATTGGGAAAGACTTGTTTGTGTTGCAAATATATGTTGATGATATCATCTTCAGTTCAACCAATCAAGATTATTGTGATGAGTTTGGGAAAATGATGGCAAAGGAATTTGAAATGTCAATGATCGGTGAACTTAGTTTCATTCTTGGACTTCAAATCAAACAAATGAAGGAAGGAACATTTGTGAGCCAAACCAAGTACATCAAAGATATGCTCAAGAAGTTTGGCATGGAAGATGCAAAGGGCATTACAACCCCAATGAGCACTAGTGGAAGTTTGGATAGTGACAAGAGTGGCAACATGGTGGATCAAAAGCTATAAAGATCAATGATTGGTAGCCTACTCTATGTGATGGCATCAAGACCCGATGTGATGTTTAGTGTATGCATGTGTGCAAGATTTCAAGCCTCACCAAGAGAAAGTCATTTGAAGGCAACAAAGAGAATATTGAGGTACTTAAATCATACACAAGATGTTGGATTATGGTATCCCAAAGGTGCAAGCTTTGAGCTAGTTGGATACTCGGATTCCGACTATGCCGGTGACAAAGTGGAGAGAAAGAGCACTTCCGGGACTTGTCAATTATTGGGAAGATCACTCGTCTCATGGTCATCCAAGAAGCAAAGTAGTATTGCACTATCTACCACCGAAGCCGAATACATCGCCGTGGGTAGTTATTGTGCACAAATCTTGTGGATGAAGGCAACATTAAAGGATTTTGGAATCAATTTCAAGAATGTGCCATTGCTATGTGATAATGAAAGTGCCGTAAAGCTAACCAACAATCCGGTTCAACATCAAAGAACAAAGCATATTGATCTTCGTCATCATTTCATTCGAGATCATCAACAAAAGGGTGACATTGCTATTGAGAGTGTGGGCACCAAAGATCAACTAGCCGATCTATTCACCAAGCCACTTGATGAGAAGAGATTTCACAAGCTAAAGAATGAGTTGAACATAATTGACTTCTCTAACATGAGTTGATGCACCCTAATGTTATGACTTGCCTCTCCTTCAAGCCCCAAGGTACAATTGGTTGACGTGTCATACATTCTATGCTAAGGACTTGTTTAGTGCATCTAGTCATAATTTACATGTTCTAGGCTCATTCATGAAAATCAAATGACTTTGAAGTTTATATGGTGCCACTATTGCTTCCATGACTTGTATGATCTAGTGGTAGCATATAACTTGTTTAAGTAGCTTGTGATCCTAAGTGTTTAATCTAGATCACTTGTCTAAATATTTGCTTCAACATGGTGCATGATAACCCTTCTAGTGAGGTGTGAAGAAACTTGCCCTTGGATCAAACCGAAGCATTTTATTTATGCAAGCAATCTAGGTTGAATCACAAACTTGATCCTCACCCCATATTTCAACATGACAATCTCTCTAAAATTGGTCCCTTGTGGTCATTGGTGCCAAAGGGGGAGAAAATGTTGTTCACAAAGATAGATTCTAAAGGGGGAGAAAACCTAAAGGGGAGAATTGATAAAAGAAGGGGATCAACTAAAATTTTGAGCACACAAGTAAGGGGAGCAAGCTCTTAAACATGAATGTTGCATTTCTTTGTGCACTTCATATGTATGATGCATAGTTATGCATTTCTTTTTCTCCAATACTTTGCTTGTGTGGTGACTTGCTAGTATACAATTGAATGGTGTATTGAAGTACTAGCATGAATAGGAAGTAGTTAAATTTCTCTTGCTTCATGTTTTTCAAAGCGGTACTAGAACCTTGCTTATAATGTTGATCTCACGAGGTTTCTAGTTATGTTTGTGCTTTTCCAAGTGGTATCTAACTACACAAGGTGCTAAGATGGTGTTTATTGCTACTCCGATGGTATCACGCTTCAAAGGTCTATAATCTAAAACACTTAGCACCTATTGGTAGTCAATGCTCCTAATCTTTCCTATCTAACATGTATGCTTCCTATATCCAAACATATAGCATACATGTAGGGGGAGCCATTGCTATCAATTTGAATTCATGATCACATGTCCATAATTCTTACACATGGTAATATACTTGGACAATGTGACATGGGTTCAATCAAAATTTTATCACAATATCTTTGTGAAAGGGTTGTCACCAATTACCAACAAGGGGGAGATTGAAAGCTCTATGTTTGGTGTTGGTAATTAGTGACAATGCCTAAGTACTAATCCTATGCCTAAGTTGTTTGTAGCACATGAGGATTAGTACATTCCAAGGTTGGTGGCAAGATGGACATGGTGATCATGATGGCCACACTTGGATTCGGACGCAACCCTACGTGATCAAGGCAAAGGTGTATGCTTAAGGGTTGTGTTTTAGTAACCAAGACACCTAGTGGGTGTGGTTACATTATAGGATAGATAGCTGTACTATAAAGAGGGGAATGACGCGGCTATTGAACTCCTAAGTGCCTCTAGGTGTGCATTTCATAATCATATGCATTTGGATAGAGATAATAACGCCTCGAAAAATGATTGTGAAAATGCTAACACACATGCACATGGTGATGATCACTTGTGATGTTAGCACATTTGCGACGGCGTTGAAGTTTGAGCGGTAGAGAGGGTTTGGGGTCCTCTCTCCCTCTCGCCGAGCTTGCGAGGCGGGATTCAGGCGTTTTAGAGGAATTGAAACGCCTATTTTCCACTACGCCGGAAGTCGGAAATCGAACGGAGGCGAACGGAGGTCACAGAGGTGACCGGACGCTGGACTGGACGTGGTCATTGTTTGACCGGACGCGTCCGGTCAGCGTTCAGCGTCTGCGCGAGTTTCAGTTTGTTGATCGGACGCGCGGTGCGTCCGGTCACAGTCGACCGGACGCGTCCGGTCGATCAGGGAGCTTACTGGACTCCAACCAGTCGCTGTTTCGTTGTGCACTGCTCTAGCTTGACCAGCGCGTCCGGTCCGTTACGGGACCGGCGCGTACGGTCGTGACCAGCGCGTCCGGTCCGCGTGACCAGCGCGTCTGGTCGGTGTTTCGCGAAAATAGCCGTTGTGTGATCGGCGTGTTCGGTCAGTTGGACCAGCGCGTCCGGTCAACGCGACTTCGGCTGTTTCAAGTTCCTAACGGCTATATTCGAAGGGGTACGTCTATAAATACTCGTTGGCTGGCTCAAGGCTCTCTCTCTTGGACTTTTGACATACTTGTGAGCACTTTGAGCTAAGCAACTCCCCTCCCACTCATCTCTCTTGCTTCTTTGCATATTTGAAGTGAGATTGAGTGATCCAAGTGCATTTGCATTGTGAGATAGCATCTAGTTGGCACTTGATGGTTGATTTGCTACATGATTCTTATTTCTCTTGGTGGTTGCCGCCACCTAGATGGCTTGGAGCAGCTTGGAGGCGTTGGCAAGAGTTGGTGATTGTTCTTGGCCACCTCCGGTGATTGTGAGGGGTTTGTGCCTACCTCGGCGAAGCGCCAAAGGCAACGTTAGTGGATTGCTCATGTCATTTGCAACCTTTTGCCATTTGGTAGGTTCTTGTGGCGCCTTTTGAGAGGCTCGGTGTGAGACCGATTAGCCACCGAACCACGTGGTAAAGAGGGACACAACGGGGACTAGCGTGCTGGCAAGCACGTGAACCTCGGGATAAATCTTTGTGTCATCATTCTTATTGTGATTGATCGATCCCAGTGGTTGTGTATTGTGGAATTCATCTCTTGATCTTATTGTTTGGGTGGCTCAATACTTCGCCCCTCGGTGATACCTTTCTAACTCTCTCTTGTATTATTTTCTTAGTCACTTTGCTAGAGTAGCTCTTTTGTGTAGCTTGCTAGTTGTAGTTGTAGTTGCCTTCTCGGTTTGAGTTGTGCGGTTGAGTGCAAATATACTAGAATTGTGAATTGGATAGGTGGCTTGCAAACACCCCGTAGGCTAAGCAAAACTCGCATCTCGCTATTTGTTATATAGATAAACTTGTTTAGCTTGTCTTTGTAGAAAATTTTAAAAGGCTATTCACCCCCCCTCTAGCCATCAAGACCTTTCAGCTGCCACAACCCTAGATGGTCACGTATTGCCAAGAACTATGCAAACTGGAGGACAAGTTTGACGGCCTTGAGTTCAATCACATTCCCCGATGACTTAACGAAGCGACCGATGAACTGGCAAAGATGGCGTCCGATCAAGAGTTAGTCACAGCCGACATCTTTGCCAGCGATCAACATAAGTCCTCAGTCTATTGTGAGGAGCCAGAGCAGGCTAGCAATGAGGTTGTAAGGTCCAAATGGCTAGAGGGGGGTTGAATAGCCTATTTAAAAATCTACAAGCTTCACTAATCAATAATTGTTAGTATAAAAGATGGCAATGCTAATTCTAGCACTAGCTCAACTATACTAAGCAAACCACCTATACAATTCTAGTGAACAAGACTATGATCTCTAATTCACACCAATAAAGCTAAGTCACTAACTACTTACTCCTATGTGATACAAACTACACTAAGCACACTAGACAAGATAAAGTGCAAGAATGAAAAAGGGGAGTGAATTGATTCTTATACCAACAGTGTAGAGATGAGATGTATCCAAAGAATCAATCACACACAATCATAAAGAAAATCCTCGGCAAGAGATGACACAAGATTTTTTACCGAGGTTCACTTGCTTCCTAGCAAGCTACTCCTCGTTGTGGCGATGCACCCACTTGATGGATCGCGAGCTAATCAACTATCAAGAGTTGAACCCTCAGCGGGTGCCGCACATCCACTCACAAGATGGGGATCCTCCAAGCCACGAGCTCCACTAGAGTAGCCAATTCGCGAACTCCCGTGGGGGAAGGCTCAAGAACCCCTCACAAACACTTGGTGAGGCTCGAAACAATCTCCAATCACGAGCTCAACACCACCGCTGCTCCAAGCCGTCTAGGATGTCGGGAAACACCCAAGAGTAACAAGAAATCCGCAGCCAACTCAATGGATCAAGTGCCACTAGATGCAAATCACTAAGCAATGCACTTGAATCTCACTCAATCTCTCTAGAGTATACAACCAAGCAAGGAGATGAGTGGAGGGGAAGTTCTCTAGCTCAAAGTATGTCTCAAGTGTTTAAAGAGTCAAGAGTCGACACCCCAAACCCGGCCACCATCTATTTGTAGCGAAGGGGTAAGCAACTAGCCATTGCTAGACAACGCAATGAAAAACGTGATGACCGAACGCACCGGTCAGAGTTACGGGACAAACAGCAGCAGTGCGCGTTAGAGAGAGCTATTGCTGTGACCGGACGCGCTACACTGTTTGGCCGGATGCGCTGCACCCGGCGTCCGATCGGAGTCCAGAGAGCTCCTTGCGCGATCGGACGCATCCGGTTGCACATGACCGGACGCACCACCACGTCCGATTGGCACTGAGACACGCGCTGCCCATAGGGTGCGTGACCGGACGCTCCGGTTCCTCGAGGGACCGGACGCGCCGGTCCGTGACTTTCACGCGTGCATCTCTGCCTACGGTTTGAACTGATCGGACGCGCAAGTCCACCCTGGACCACGTTCGTTCCAGCGTCCGGTAGGAGTTTTTTTTAGAGATAAGCACTCTAGAGTTTTGCCACCTTTTCTCGCCTCTGGCGCAATGAAAAATAGGCATTTCATTTCCTCGAAAACACCTCTCTACCGCTCAAACTCCACCGCCTTCGCAAACGCGCTAACACCACCAAGTGTACACCATCATGTGCATGTGTGTTAGCATTTTCACAATCATTTTCAAGGCGTTAAGTTAGCCCGCTACTAGATCCTAATGCATATGCTCAAGATGATGACCTAGTAGCACTTGATTCAAGAGCTAACTGTGATTGCCCCTCTTGATAGTCGGCTATCAATCCTAAACCCGGTCAATCACTTCTCTACTCATCTTAGACCGGCAAAAGCAAACCCTATGATTATACCTTTGCCTTGATCCCTATGTTCCATGTGCATCTCCATCATGATCATCATTTCATGTCCATGCACCATCATGCTCCTTGATCCTTCATCACATGTGTTGCTATGCCTAACTCAATTCACTTGACACAATGGCATTAGCAACTTGGTGTCATTAATTACCAAAACCAAACTTGGGCTTTCAGAGGTGCCCGCTTCAGGCTCAGGGGCTAGGGCCTGCGACAAACCTCTTGCCTTGAGCTCAGGGGCTGACCTCCCTACGGCTACGACAACCCTGAGGTCATGGAAATCGATGAGGATCCAGAGGCGAAACCCGACGACAATCCATCGATAGGGTCTGAATCCTTGCCGGACTGGAGGGTCCCATATCTCGACTGCCTCGTCCAAGAGATACTCCCGACCAACAAGGTGGAGGCCTGACGGCTTGCGCGCCGCGCTAAGTCATACGCCATCATCAAAGGAGAGGTCTATAAAAAGAGCCACACCAAGGTCTTGCAGCACTGCATCCCCACCGAGCAAGGGAGAAAGCTACTGGAGGACATCCACCGCAGTGCCTGCGGACACCATGCTGCGCCGAGGACCCTCGTCGGGAACGCTTTCCGATAGGGATTCTACTGGCCAACCGCGGTGGTTGATGCCATGCATATTGTACGCACCTACGAAGGGTGTCAGTACTATGCATGACAAACCCATTTGCCAGCCCAAGCACTCCAAACCATCCCCATCACATGGCCATTCACGGTTTGAGGGCTTGATTTGGTCGGGCCCCTCAAGAGGGTGCCCGGGGGCTACACCAATTTGCTTGCCGCCATCAACAAGTTCTCCAAATAGATAGAAGCGCGGCCCATCACCAAGATCAAATCCAACCAAGTCGTGCTCTTCTTTCGCGACATCAACCATTGGTTTGGGGTGCCGAATTCCAACATTACCGATACACGGGGAAGAAATTTCTAACATTCTATGACGAGTACCACATCCGCATCGACTAGGCCACCATGGCACACCCCCGCATGAATAGGTAGGTGGAGCACGCGAATGGCATGATCCTATAAGGGATCAAGCCTAGGATATTTAACAAACTCAATAAATTTGGTGGACGGTGGGTCACGGAGCTCCCCACGGTGTTGTGGAGCCTAAGGATGAACCCTAGCTGGGCAACCGGGCACACACCTTTCTTCTTGGTCTACGGCGCTGAGGCGATCCTCCCAACTGACCTCGACTATGAAGCACCAAGGGTCATGCAGTACAAAGAGCTAGAAGCCAAGAAGCACCTTGAGGATGGCCCAGATCAACTAGACGAAGCTCGCGACATTGCTCTCCTCCACTCCGCTAAGTACCAGCAAGCACTACGTCGACACCACAGCCATCGGATCAAGGGCCGAGCTTTTAGCGTCGGGGACTTGGTGCTACGCCTCGTCTAGAGCAATAAAGACCACCACAAGCTTTCTCCGCCGTGGGAGGGGCCATACATCGTCGCTGAGGTCCTCAAGCCTGGCAATTACATGCTCAAGACCGCCGACGGCCAAGTATTCGCCAACGCCTGGAATATCGAGTAGCTACGTCGCTTCTACCCTTAGATTTTGTTTCTAAGTTGTTGGCATACGTATGCAAAAATCATGTTTCTGAAATAAAGGTGTTCTCCTTGTCCGTTTCATTACCATTCCTTGGTTTTTTCAATGACGTCCGACCCCCACTATGGCCAGGGGTCGGACCTCACTCGGGGGCTGATAAGGGAATACTTATACTCAGGGACTTTTCTTTTGCATCCAACCCCTTTTCCTATGATAAGATCTAAAAGCAAGGGCCGCAGAAATAAAATACCGAGTAAAATGGGTCGAACCACAGAAAACCTACACCCCTGCGGCTACGGTGACTTTACCCACTCGCGTGATCGGGATTTTTCACTCGCGCCATAAGCTTTATGATCTCAGCGTTAAGAAGGGGTCGGAACGCATTGACTTTTACATAAAAACGCTAACAGTCTTAATTCGATTAAGGCAATTGTTTAAATGATAAAGGTTTGCTTGACCAAACTATGACAAAAGAAAATACTTGTTTCTTTACAAGTTTTTGGGCACCACGGCCCGAATTCATCATCACAACCGGACTAACCCCTCCGCGGGAGAACTATGTCTTGTATCCTCCTTGCCAGGTCCTGCAAAAGAGGCACCACCGCCTTCTCCAGCTCCTCCAGCTCTGTAACACCCCGGGTGTTATAGTGCTAATTAATCTGCCATGTCATCATAATGCATTGCAAAGCATCCCTGTTAGGTTAACTTTGTTATGCATCAACTAAAATAAGTTTACTTATCTAGGTTGAATGTGCTTCTCAGTGGTGTGCTCCGAACCCGAAAACCCTAATTTCGAATGCCACCGCAAATACTTAGTCCATACCCTGCGTAATTTGAGGTGTGCGACTGTGTTGCACACTAGTGTCAATTGTAGGGTGTGAGCTCAAGTACAACATCTAAAATGAATCTCCAAATTTGAGTTTGAATTGGAGTCCCAAAACTTGTCACGAGTTTTCCGATTCGAATTCAAATTCAAAATTGGGGAAAATGTAAAAGAATTTCAAAAGCTAATTGGTCAACCAAGAGTGGCATTTGGTCAACCATGTCATGTTGGTCTAAATGATGCCCTTGGGTGAGGTTTTGATCACCAAGTAATCACAAATCAAAGTAGCAACAAATTTCAATTTTAAAAATTCCTCCGAAAACCCTAAATTTCAAAACCCTATTTTACCCCTTTTGAAATAATTCAAAATCTAAGAAAAATTTGGGAAAGAGTTCAAAACCAAGTTTGTATAACTTTTCAAGGGCTACAACTTTGGTGTTTTGAGTTTTCAAAGTTTTAGTATAAAATGTAGAGTAATTTTGAAAATAAACAAATTTCAGTTTTTAATTCATTTTGTCCCCAAACTAAGATTTCAAAATGGAGGCAGAATTTGAAAAAGTTTTAAACAGCAAAGTTGTAGGTCTAGTCAAGATATACAACTTTGATGTTTGGAGATTTTGAAGTTTCAATATAAAATCAAAAGTAATTTCTAAATTACGAAATCTGAAAAATGTGTCCCTTTTTGAATTTAAACTCAATTTTCAAAATCCAGTGAGAATGTGAAAAAGTGTTCAATACCAAACTTGTAGAGCTTGAAATTCTGAAGATTTCATACATTATAAGTTTTTCAAGTTGTTATACAAATTTGAAAGTAATTTAAAAAATCAGTTTGAATTCAGAGTTTTGGGGGGATGCTACAGTGCTGAGCCAATGACCGACGGCCACCGCGCGGCATGGGCGCCGGCCGACCGCCGCCGTGGCCGCTTCCACGGTCTTCTCGCGCGTGCCTGGATCGCCAACGCAATGACGCAGCAGTGCCGCTCTGTAGCCGCGACCTCCTGCTATAAATACCGACGTTGACCGTGACCTTGTTCGTTTTCGCCACTGCCGCCACCGCAGCTCCGTCGCTCGCCGCTGCCACCACCAAGTCGTCTCCGGCTACGCCAACCGCACCACTAGCTCCACCTCGGCCTCGCGCACCTCGTGGACCACCGGAGTTCACCGTTCTCGCATCCGAACCACCGCACCGCCTGTTCCCGTGCTCAACTCCGGCGACTGCCCGCCATCCTCGCCTTCCCGTGGCCAGGCCACTCCAGCTGCTCCCCGTCGCCACCGTGAACTCCACTGCAACCGCGGTGAGCTTCTGATGCTTCTCGACCCTTCAATTTAGTCTCTACCGCTTTGTAGACGCCGGCGTGCTGCTCCCGTGATCATCGTGCCGCCATTGCCGTCACTCGTGGGTCGCTAGGGCCCGAACCGTGGCGCTACCGAGCAAAATGGAATCGCGGGGAGATGTAGATGGTGCTGGTAGGGTTCAATTGTTGACCGAAGCGCCGGTCACCGACCGACCACCGTGGGGGAGCGAGTGAGCGCGCGGGAGAGCGAGGGCGAGCGGGAGGAAGGAGATGACTAGTGGGACCGCGCTGTCAGAGAGAGAGGGAGAGGCAGATGCGCGTGGGCAGAGGTAGGCCGATGCTGAGCTGGGCTGCTTGCTGGGCCGAGCGCGGGTGTGGGCGAAGGCGCAGGCACGCGGGCCGTCTGGTTGGGCCGGACCGCGGGAGAAAAAGAGAATCGGCCCGTTTTCGTTTTTGTTTTTCTTTTTCAAATAAATGAATAGTGCAGTTATTTGTTTATTTCATTAAATATTGTGTAGAGTTCCAAAATTCATGAAAATTTTTGTGTAAGCTTTTCAATGTATAAACTTCCAGGATTAATTGGTTCCAATAATGATTAAATGCAACTTCCAGGAATTTTAATAATTAATTTATTTATCCAAAAATTGTGAAATTTATTATGGCACTGTTATAAATCATTCTTAACCCATAGAAAAAGTTTGATCCTATTTAAATAAAGTTTGATCAACTTCTAATTATGTCCTAATTATTTAAATAGTAAATAAATGTTAATTTGAGAACTTTAAGTGTTGTGTGCCCTTTTGATTGGGTGATGTCCTTAGGTCACTACCCTTTGGTGATCTCTGGCACCTTAATTTCATGATTGAGCTCGTTAGTAACTTGTTAGGTTAAAAGCTGGTATCGTTGGGAATCATCGCTACTAGTTAGTAGGTTTTCTGTTTGCGACTGTACCGTGAAGGGAAGTTGTACTCAAGTCGTAACTCGTAGCATGTTATCATCAAGCATCATGTTTATCATCGAGCATCATGTTAAAGCATGTTATGTATTCGTCTAGTCTCCGCTTTCGAAGAAGCCGAAGTCACCGAGCAGGTCTCCGGAGAAGAGCGATCGTCGGTGGGTTCCGGACCAGACGTTGGAGTCCCCGAGTCTGAGTCAGTCATCGTGTCTGAGCAAGGAAAGCCCCGATGCATTTAAACCATACCTTGAATTTTACAAATGTTTTATTATTTATATTATTGTTTATTGCATTAAGTAATTAGGAGTTGAGTGATAACCTAATTGCTGCATTATCATCCTTGTTTATTGCGATATTAACCTTGATACCTGTTTTACTGAAAATGCGTAGTATGCTTCGCCATGCTTAGAAGTTAAGTTTTTAAATGCAATGTTTACATAGCCATGACGGCATATTGAATGAATATTGAAATATGAGAATGAACTTGAAAGATCGGGCGGGTGGTTTGGCCACTACTAACATGCATTGGGAAAGGAGTCTCAATGTAGTGTTTCCGCCTAGTCAGTTAAGGTCCGTTCGTTGTAAGCCTATTGTGTTCGAGACTTTGCAACTAGCCTCATGCCTTGGGTAAGCCCAAAATGTTGGTGATTCCATTACGAGAACGTCTAACCTCGCACTGGGAGTGGAGAGATGGCGGGAGTAGCGTGTACCCTCGGGGCTAGAATCGGGCCTTGTTCGAGGAGTACTGTACTCTCGGGTGGCGATGGACATGTTCTGATTTTGGGAGATCTAAATGAGGGTTGATATATGCAGATTCGATTCTACATATGTCGTGATGTTAGGGATCCCCAGCTGGGTATAATCGGTTTGAATCGTCGTTGCTCCTCGGTTATGGAGACTTGATCACCTGACTTGCATCGTAGTTAAGAACTGGAATGAAAGAAAGAATGAGAAAGGATTTGATGATAATTACTTTGATCTAGATTAGGATCACCTAGATTTGGTTAATGAACCATCAATGGTAAAAGTAAAATGTTGAAGATATGGACTTACTTTAGTAAGCTTTTCTGTAAAAGAAAATCTTGATTCTGGATTACCCGTGCCTTGATTCTCTAAAGCTAGCATGCCCTTGGAGTCTTTGTCTTAGTCGGGTAAGTCTTGTTGAGTACTCTCGTACTCAGGGTTTGTTGAACCCCTTGTTGCAGGTGCGGTTCATGAACAAGTCTGCTTCGAGCCTTGTTGCATGACCGTCGTGGTTGAAGACAGTGACGACGAGTAGACTGTGTGGCCTTTGGGCAAGGCATCTCGTTTGGGTGTTGTAATAAAGTTACTACGATACTTCTCTACTACTGGTTTGTAATAAAGTTACATTAGGTTTGAAGTTTGAAAACTAGTTTGTCATCCTATATTATTGTAAGACTTCCGCTACTTTACTCTGTTAAATATTTTGAATAAACTATTGTAATATTGCAATACTCCTGTGATTGGATCCTGTTCGGAGGAAAGCAGGCCTTTTAAGTTATGGTGAACATAAGTATGACTGTCAGAGGTCATTATGGCAATGACGTGTACTTGTGGGCCATCATAATTAGGAGGTTCTGTGACAAGCTCGCTCTCGTCGTAGTGAAAGCCTAAGTTTGGTTTTGGTAATTAATGACACCAAGTTGCTAATGCCATTGTGTCAAGTGAATTGAGTTAGGCATTGCAACACATGTGATGAAGGAGCAAGGAGCATGATGGTGATGGCCATAAGATTACAAGTGCATGAAGATAAAGATAATGGTGAACATGCACATAGGTGATGGATAAGGAATGAGATGATCAAGGCAAAGGTATAATCATAGGATTTTCTTTTGCCGATCTAAAGATGAGTAGAGAAGTGATTGACTGGGTTTAGAATTGATTGCCGACTATCAGGAGGGGCAATCACGGTCATCTCATGTAACAGAACCGCCTAATTATATGAGATTAAGTAGGAAAATCATCCAACGAGCGGATAATTTAACAAACTTAAGCCCGTATAACCCTATAGTCTATGAAATCCCAACGGATTTCAAACCATTTCACATAACAGCCAAGATCGTACTAAGTTTAGCGGTCACCATCATAAGTTACATAAAAGTTCGCGGCATAAAATACATCGGAGTTTAAACATAGTTATTACAAACCAGGTTCGAATAAAAGTAGCGGAAGCAGTAGTTCAAGTCACGCACACACACAGTGTTTGAAATAAAGTGCCAGCTTATGATCATCTCTAGCAAAAGCGTCAGACGAGAAGTAGCGAATGACCATTGCCCATGGTCCTAAGCTTCGCCCATCGCAGGATAGAGGCAGTTGATACAGTAGCCGTAATACATCTGCCCATCTGCAACAAGTGGGAACAAAGCCCTGAGTACGAGAAGGTACTCAGCTAGACTTACCCGACAGAACCAAAATAAAATGACACCAAGGATCATGATAGGCTTTCTGGTGGGGTAGCTGACTCATTTGCAAGAAAAGCATTTTCAACTTAACAATTCTTTTCCCAAAAGCATGCAATAAGTTAATCTTTATTACCCTGCCAACTATGTTTGCACCTGTGCTAGAGTAACATGTAATTAAGCAAGTAAAGATTACCAATGATCATTAACAATAGTTATCATGTCATCTTCCACATAGCTATCCAAGTGTTTCATCAATATTACTACGATGAAGTAGCTCAAGTCAAGTGTTCACTATCTAGTGAACGATGGCGATTCGAATCAATTATTAACCAGCTGGTAATTTATTCTTCACACAAACCTCACTCACCCGCTAAAGTGAGGTATTGGTCACCGAGTCAACTATCCAGGTAAAGTCACGAGCTTGCCAGGAACCACATGTACCCGGGGGCCGCCCAACTGCTCTTTGGCCTTATCATCGCGCCCCCGTTTCCTGCCACTACTGCTCCGGTACAGTGCGTTGCGGGCAATCCACTCGGCCCGAATAATCTCCCAGCTTCGCGGTCGAAAGGTACCTTATTCGGCCAGCTAAATGTGAGGCATGCGTTCAACATGACTCGAGGCCCAACAACGGCCGGTCCTTAATTGACTCAGACGGAGAACACTACAGTTCGAAACCCTGCAAGTCTCCGCCCAGTCTCAATTTCAATTCGACACTTAGTTATTCTCATAAGACATATCTTTCACACAGATCAAGGTAATCTCCTATAGCTTGCGGATGACAGGCAATCACCCGACTTCTACCGGTCTAAGCAAACTAAGCAATTATTGACCGCGGACACCAAGGTAACAAGGATCGGGTAGAGCAAGGTGAAACAAGGTATAATGCAGCAACGGTTGCAAACAACTCCTAAATGTAACGCATCAATTAAATAAAACCAATAATAAATTATTTGCAAACCGGGAGAGAAATGCTCTGGGGCTTGCCTCTCTCAAAAGAGCTCGGACGGTGGTCGGAGCACTCTGGAAGATCTTCACCGACCTCCTCTTCGGCTTCGGTCTCCTCCTGCTATTGCACCTCGGGCTGCTCTTCCGGGTCCTCGGGAACTGCTACCGGGGTCACTTCCTGCGATCCTGTATGATGCAGAAATATTAGTGCTCATGCCTAGGTGCATTGCAGGGATGACATGAGATGTAGATGAGCATGTTACTTTCTTTTGGATTACGTGGACTTACGACTCTTCTACAAGGTAGTCTACATCATCCAAGAACATGTACTCATAAACCATCACCACTATTCTCTACCATGCAAAGACACCATGACCCTTAAGATGCTTCAAAGATACACCACAGCAAAGTTTACCAACTAATCTAGCATAAAAAAGGTGACTTTAAACCCTATTTAGCACTATGCTTGAACAGAAACACTTATTTTGGTATCTCAGAAAAATCTAACAAAATTACTGTGGATTAATAACATGTAGTACAGCATGTCACAAAAGTTTCATTGCAATTTGAGTACTAGAACTACCTACACAAAATAGCAAATATAGGGCCTAAAAAGGAGTATAAAATACTTTCTACTATGAAAAGTATCAAACAACAGATTTCTCATTTTTCCTGGATTCTACTCGGTAAATAATCAATGTACAAAATTTATTACTTGCATGTTTTATTCATATTTTTCTATTTAACAAACATAGCAATCATTAGCAATAAAAAGCACTTAAACTACACCTCACAAATTTTCTACTAAACATGCAAGAGACATATTTTCCTAACAAGCACATGTCACAACAAGACTAATAAATTTGAAATCATATTTTTCTAAATTTTCTACAATTTACTATCCATTAAACAAGAAAATAGCAATTTTCAATGTTAAATAAAAACCCTACAGAAAAGTAGTCCAAAAATTAAATGCAATATTTTTACATGGTAGATCTAGTTGTAAGGAACTCATACAAATTTATTTCATAATTTTTGGAGCACATTTAATCACCCAAATAATTACTAAGCATTTTTATTTCCAATTCATAAAAGAAAAGAAAAACTGAAATTCTTATTTGGAAACGGGCCGACACCATAAAGGGGCAGACGGCCCGGTCCGCTCAGCCTAGGGCACGCGCGCGGGATAACGAAAACGGGCCGCGTCCCGTTGGATCCGGCCGGCCCAGCTACTCGCCTCACCCACTGGCGAGCGGGGCAACGCGCGCGGCCGAGCGGGTGCTCGACACCACGGCGGTGCGGTGGCCGCCGACGGCAAGCTGCCGCTCCAGTGCTCGAACGAGCGAGGCAAGGTGCGCAAAACGGCCACGGGATAACGGTGAACACGTGAGCGGGGTTGAGAGATAAGGGGGTGGATGGAGGTGCCGGTGACCGGAGCACGAGCGCGGTGGCTCCGTCACGGTGGCGCGGCGAGGAAAACGAATTGACGTCCTATCGGAGCGAGCAAGAGGACAACGGGGCTTGTTCGGAGGAGGCAAGGGGGTGGCGAAGCTCGGTGCAAGACGAATTTGGTGGTGGTGGACGGTCGCCGCCGAAACGAGGGAGCAGAGGTGGAGCTCGCGGCAGTGAGCCGCTCGCCCGCTCGGTTCTTGGAGAGGGGAGCGGATGACGAGCGGGAGTGGGAGTGAAGGGGCGAGGAGGGGTCAGGCAGGCGGATTTTGAGCACGCCTGAGCTGGCGGGGTGGCAGAGCGGAGGCGACGCGTGGCGGTTGCCGACGGCGCATGGCCGACACGCGGCGAGCGCGTTTTGTCGCGGCGGCCAGCGAGGCGCGAGGCGAGCGGGAGGAGGAAGCGGCCGCGCTGACGCGGGTCGAGCCACGGCGCTGCGCGGGCGCGTGCGCGGGAAGGCGCAAGCCGCTTCAGCCGATGGGCCGAAAGGGTGGCGGCGGCCTGCTAGCGCTGAAAAGGCTTTTTCATTTTTATTTTCCAGAGAAATTCAAATAAAATTCACATTGCAGTTTTCAAATTCAATTTTGGGCAAGCAAAAGACCTTTTTCTGAAAATGGCCCAAAAATGAAAGTTGTTTAGAATTTTATTTCCTACAACTTTTATTAAGGGGCCAACCTCAAAACTCTTATAGATTTTGAATTGTAGAATAAAAGCTAATTTAGGGAGGATTTTTGAATATTTTCAAATAACATTTTTAAAACAAGTTTTTGACAAAACTTTGAGTAATTTAGTTGCTCCAAAAATTTCATCTATAATTCTAAGTGATATAAAATTTATGGTTGCACAAGTTTGATGAATATAACTAGCACATTATGACAACATGTTATGAATACTAGTTTGCAAACTTTTTATTTTACTAAAGGTACACTCTAACTATATATGATTATGAATGCCATGACATGTTATGCTCATGATTTGCAATGTTAAAGCTCGCGTAACACCGAGGTGTTACATCTCATGAATCAAGTGCTACTAGGTCCATATTCTTGAGCATATGCATTTAGGATCTAGTGAGATGCTAACTCCTTGAAAAATATTTGAGAAAATGCTAACACATGAGCACAAGATGGTGATCACTTGGTGGTGTTAGCACATTTGTGAAGGAGGTAGAGTCTTAGGGTAGAGAGGGGTTTGGGATTTGGCGCTTTCGTGGAAGTAAAATGCATATTTTCCACTACGCCAGAGGCGGAGAATTTCTCTAAGTCATCGTGGATAGAAACGGAGGTGAACAGAGGTCACTGGTAGTGACCGGACGCTGAGGTCGAAGTAACCGGACACGGCAGGCGCATCCGGTTAGTTCAACGCTGTAGCAGAGGCGCGCGGACTAGGGTTTGCCACCGGCGCGTCCGGTCACTCGCAGGACCGGCGCGTCCGGTCAGGCGCCCAGAGAGACAGCATAATGCGAGACGTTGATCGGACGTGGTGGCACATCCGGTAAGTCACAATCGGACGCGTCCGGTCGATAAAATGCTCTCTGGACCCTTTATGTACTCAAATCAGTCACCGGGTGTGCTGCGTCAGGTCAGTTCTGTAGTGCGTCTGGTCGAAGTGTTTAGCAACGTGAATTCATCACGACCGGACTCCAGGGCGTGTCCGGTCAATTCTAGCGTCACGTTCGGTCATGCTATGACTGAGAAGATAACGTTTTGTGACCGTTGGAGATCGAACGAACGAAATTTAAAATGGGACACATGGCGAGCATCAGGCGGAGGTGCGCAGTGTGATCGGACGTTATGTCCACGTCCGGGCAGATCAACCTGGGCGTTCAATCAGCGCGCAGAGCAGTTTCTTGAGGCTAACGACTCTATGTTTGAGGGCTGGCTATAAATACTTATTTGGCCAAACTTCGGACAGAACTCCTAACTCTTTGAACACTTAAGACATACTTTGAGCTAGAGAACATCCTTTCCACTCATTTCCTTGCTTGATTGTGCATCCTAGTGAGATTGAGTGAGATTCAAGTGCATTGCTTTAAGAGTTGCATCTAGTGGCACTTAATCCATTGAGTTGGCTACGGATTACTTGTTACTCTTGGGTGTTTCCTGACGCCCTAGATGGTTTGGAGCAGCGGTGGTGTAGAGCTCGTGATTTGAGATTGTTTCGAGCCTCACCAGTGAATTTATAAGGGGTTCTTGAGCCTTCCCCACGGGAGATCACAATTGGCTACTCTAGTGGATTGCTCGTGGCTTGAAGGATCCCCATCTTGTATTGGATGTGCTGCACCCGCTAAGGGTTTGGCTTTGGAATGCCAATTAGCTCGTGGTCCATCAAGTGGGTGTATCGCCACAACGAGGACTATCTTGCCGGGAAGCAAGTGAACCTTAGAAAAAAATCTTGTGTCATCCCTTGCCGAGGATTCTCTTGTAACTGTGATTGATTCATTGCTATATATATCTACTCTTCAACGTCGGTATAAGAATCTTTCACTTGCTCATCTCCTTTGTGCTCTATCTCTTGTTCTTTTATTGTGTGTAGCTTTGTTGTTGTGGATTAGAGATCATAGCCTTCATATCTACTAGAATTGTTTAGGTGGCTTGTATAGTGTAGTTGAGCTGGTGCTAGAGAAGCTTCACTATTTGTTTTACTAACATCTTGATTTAATAAAGTTTGAAGATTTTTGAAAAGGCTATTCACCCCTCTCTAGCCATTTAGGACCTTTCACGTAGTCGGGCGTGTATCTGAGGCTCATCGCCTCCAGGCTGATGGTCTCCCATAGTGGGGCGAGCGATCGGTTGATGCTAGCATGGAAGACGTTCCTCTCAAGTGCCCACCTGGGCCGTGATGTCGATGACATGAGCCGCCAGCAAGCTGGTCCCCTCTGTCTGCGCCACTCCGAGGTCATCACAAATGACCCCAATGGTGGCACACAGCATGCCATGCTCACTGGCCTCCGCCTCGAGGTTCTTCCTCGCCTCAGCGAGCTCCTTATCTAGAGCCAGTGCCTTCGCCTTCTCCTGGCCTAGGTCCACCGTGAGCCCGGTAGAGGCATTCTCGGCATCCAGCTTCTCAGCCTTCTCCCTTTTGAGCTCAACCTTGAGGTAGCCAACCCGCTGCTGGGTGGCGTCACACTCCTGGCAAGCCACATCGCGCTTTGCACGAGCCACGCCATGCTTTGTGCGGAGTCTCTCCTCGGCCTGGCATGACCCGTCTCGCTCTTGCATAGCCTCTCAACCGTCGCGGCGTCCTGGCGTGCCTTTGTCTCTGAGGTCGCAAGCCTCTACTCGACCGTTAGCTTCTGATCCGTCTCCAATTGAACTTTGTCCAGAAGCTTGAAGATTCGCTGGCGGGCCACAGTATCCCTCTGAAGGAGCACATTTCGCTGCTTCCTGAGCGCCGCGGCCTCCTTATCGTCCTTGTGTGACCTCTCCAGCTGCTCCAGGGCCATCCGCTCGGCTTCATCGGTGTGTCGACGGGCCTCCGCCTCGCGGGTCTGAAGGTTGGTCACCTCCGCGTTTAGGTAGTCCCAGGCCTCCTTATGCTGAAGAAGGAACTCGGACTTTCACTTTGACTATGCTTCATGAGAGACTGCAGGGAAGGCACGAGTTAGAGACACCAAAACACAAAACAGAGACCGAGAGTACAAGCATTTCATACCTGGCCGATCGGGGCAGCACCATTCAGTGTGCTCAATGTGTTGGTGAGCAGCTGCGCCACGCCTCCTAATGACAAGTGCAGGTCGCGCCACTCCGACCCCTCCATGGCGTCGTCAAGGGTGAAGACCGCAGTCCCTGGGTTTCGTAGGTCCGTCCACTTGATCCGGGGTCCGCTCTAGGCCTTTGGGTCGCCGCTCGCCCGAGTCAAGTCCAGGGACGACTCCTCCCCGGACACGGGCGCCGTCGACCCCTCTCACCGCAGCGCCTCCATGGGGATGACCTCTCTAGCGGCTGAGAGGATCAACAACGCGGATGCAGACCCCTACTCCATTGCCGCAGCCACCTGGGATGCCTCAGCCGCGCCTCCTCCCGTCTGCCCCACCGTTCCTTGCGCCATCGGTGGCTCGGGCTGTGTCACCTCCTCCTGCAGCATTGCGGTCATGCCAGGCTGCGACATGTCCATCATGAGCATATCCGGCAGGTATGTTAGCGCCACCGTCACCGCCGGCGCGACGACTGTGGCCGACTGCACCGCGACCGTCGTGGAAGCCTCTCGTGCGCCCGCCTCCAACTGACCCCCTACGGACGCGTCGCTGCTATTGATGGCACTTGCCTCGCCGATGTCATAGTACCGGCCGACGGTCCACGCGCCACTTGGTGGGCGACACTCTTCTTCGGCGCAGCGCCAGGGGCATCCTGAATCTGCCAGCACTACAAAACGTACAAACGTAAGCCCACGGCGGAATCCGACCAAAGCGAAGGAATAGAGGGGTCGCTGCTCACCTTGGTGCCACTGGGCGGCGGGGATGTTTGGGGGACGAACCATCCGACCCTTGCTCCGTCTCATCAGAGCCCGGGTGTTTGGAGCTTTCCCTTTGCTCCGAAGGGTCGAACGAGGCGGGACGACTCGCCCCCAGTTCCTGGGATGTGTCGACGGGACGCCCTATCCATGTCGGCTCCTAGGGGGCGTCGGCTGTGTGCCCCATCTCCGTCAGCCCCTGTGATGGACCCATTCCCACATGACGGGGGAAGGGCCCCGGTGCACCAAGGGTCAGGCCCACGACCTCACCCGCTTGCTGCTAGGAAGAGTCACCGCCCGCCGGCCCGTCCTCCTCTACAAGGGCGTCCCAGGCAACACCACCGTCATCGTCATTGTCACCGATTCCCCCCTCTTTCGCCTCGTCCTCCTTGTTGGTATCCGAGACGTCCTCGCCTCGGTCTTGCCTCGCCTGCCTTTCAAACTTCCTCTTCTTCCTGTCCTCCTTCACCTTCCTTTGTGCCTCGTTCAAAGCGTGATTCACTGCCCTCACGGCTTCGCTCCTCGGCAGCGGCGCCAGGTGTTCCGTAAGCGTGAGGTCCCTCGGCTAGCACCATCCCACTCAACATCAGATGAGCAAACTCGAACAAGTCACTGGGGAAAGGAGGGAGATGGGAGAGGATAACTTACGAATCTGATGAAGCCGAGCTCTAGCCGCATCTGGGGATGCCTCGGCACCGAGTACACAAACTCGATGATGGCTCCCGACAAGTCCTTCTAGGAATCCATCGCCTCCTTCAGGCGCTGCGCGATCTCCGAGTTGGCAAGGGGGCCCTCGGTGAGCACCGTCCCCTCAAGCGGTGCGATAGGGACCATCTGGTACATCGGGAGTGCGTGTGCCATCAGGGGCGCCACCCTCCTCGCGTTGTACGCCCCGATGATGCCACTCCCCTTCACGCCATCCTTCCTCAAGATCTTGATGGCGACAAGGTGGTCGACGATCCTCTTCAAGTCCTTCTTTGGGATGCCCCACCCCCACGAGTCTAGGACCACTTCAACCACGCGCCCGGTATACTCCGACAGGGCATGCTCGGGTAAGGCCGGGGTGGCATTGTTCTTCAAATAGAACCACTGCAAGTGCCACCCCTTATTCAACAATGACAGCTTCATGGATATGTACTCTTTGGCCCGGTTGTTCCTGAGGCTAATGCCGATACACCCCGTCGCCATCGTCACATCCGGCCGGCCGTGCTCCCTCCTCGTCTACAGGCTGACGGAGAAGAAGTACCTCCAGAGATCAAAGTGAGGCTCGATCCCTAGGTAGCCTTCGCATAGCGTGATGAAGGCTGCAATGTGCTGAATTCCATTGGGATTCAGATGTTGCAGCTCGATCTTGTAGTAGTGAAGGAGCCCCAGGAGGAAGCGGTGGGGAGGAGCCGCGAGCCTGTGCTCGTGGAAGTGCGTGAATGACACCACGTAGCCATCAGGCGACGGTGGGAAGTCGTGGCCGTCTGGCACAGTCAACTCATGCGCGGTGGTCCTCATGCAAAGAGGGTCGTGGTTGACAAGGCCCTCCATGCACGCATGGCTGCAATCCGAGTGAGTCCACAAATCCATGGGAGGCTAAGGTGGACAAACAGAGGTTGCGGTGGCAGTGGCAGCAAGGGAAACGGAGGCGGCGAACCCTAATGCTGGCAGCTGCAACGGAAGCGAAGAGTACGAGGATGCAGGGACGTGTACCGGGTACGGGAGGCTAACCCTTTGGTTCTATATGGGGACGGGGCTGAGGCGAGATGCCAATTGTTTGCCTCGATCTCCGTGCCCACCGCGTCCTGTCATTGCATCCCATCCCATCAAGTGGCGTGCACACGTGACCCCTGGCTGTCCCCTCGAAGGACACATTGGGAGGCGATCCGTCTCCTCCCGGGCCAACAGGCCGCAGACCACAGCAGGTAAGAGGGGCAACATTGTTGAAAATGCTCTTATGACCCATCAAGGCCCAAGAGTTCGAAGGCTGGCCCATCAATGGGTTCGACAGCTGCTCTATGGCACCCCTTAGAGTAAGGGGTAGAAAGGGATGGGCCCGCTAGTGGCTAGCACCTGGGCGCACGAGCGCCGTGGGCATCTCAGTCCGCATTCGAGTCTTGGCAGTGCACGATCCATAGTTTTCCCTCACAGGAAGGTAGCGAGCCCCTGGGACCGGTCGAACGGGCCTGAGAACTATATGGATTGGCCGCTGAGAGTCTGGAGTCGGTCACCAGTTGACCCACGACGGATCCTTGCGAACGGGAATCGGGGCTCCACTCGAACCAACCCGTTAGCAGCTCGCCGAGCACCACGGTTCGGCTGGTGAGGAAAACCGTGACACTGCTCAACCCCTCCATTTTATCAAAAAAATGCGTGAGGGAAAATGAACGAAAGACGGGCCGACCCCTTGACCAGACCCCTACTGCGCGTAGGGCTCGGGAGCTCGGACTCGCAAGAAAGACCCAATGCATGGTCACTTATAACAAGCCAACCGTGATCGCCTGGCCAAGCTAGAACTTCAAAGACTCCCCGCATGAAAAAGCCTTTGGCGAAGTAATCAACTCTCCCAAAGGCAAGGGGGCTATTGTCAGGTACCAATATTAGGGTACCCATAAGACAGGAGTTAAAAGACATCAGCCTCGGCCCATCTAAAACGATTGTGAATGTAGTTGCAGCCCGGTCCGGCCCAACTAAGAAGGTTTCCAGCTCGCCTAACCCCTCAGGCACGAGTCCCGACTCGCCAGACCTCTCGGGTGAGGGCTCCGCCTCGCTCAACCCCTTGGGTAAGGGCTCCGCCTCGCCTGACCTCTCGAGCACGGGCTCCGCCTCACCCGATCCCTGCAAATACGCTAGACCTCGGGTGAGGGCATGGGCCTCCGTGTCGGGCCTACGCCGTACTTCAACCACTCCAGGCATGGCCGCGCACAATCCTGATGTTAGAAGGGAAGGACAGCCACATCTCGACATGACTAGCAACCACGACAGCACGGTTCGCACGTCTCCAACTGTGCTGAGCGAACAAGCACTGTGACGCCTAATCCTCGAACGACGAAATGCCCGCACATGGCTACAGCAACGGGCAGAGCCGCGACGTGGTGGGCGTCCCCATCGTTGTCTACAGGGCCACCAGGGCCCACCAGCTGGGGAGGAAGGGCGGCGCAGCTCCAGAACTTCATTCCCTCTCTTTTGTTTTTCTCTTTCTTCCTTTTCTCCATCCTCTCTCAGGTATTTCGGGCCCTTCCCTTAGCCTATAAAAGGGAAGGCCTAGCACCTTTCGGGAGGAGGCTTTTTTGGAAGCTCTCAAGCACGCGCGCACACACACTGACAAGTTCCCAAGTCCCCTCCGTTGTTAGGAGAACAGAGCGGTCTTGGGCGCACGTCACTCGCACACTAGAGACCTGGGACACCCGTCCCTCTCTCAATCATCTCTCAATCATTTGTAGCCCCTACTGCAAATCGAATATAGAGCTGGTAGTGCAAGACGCCACGAACTGGAGCAGGGACATTTTGCGCTCTCTAAACTCATCATCCGAACCTAAACGCGCAATCCACAAATTTACTGGTCGGTGGTTTAGAACACCGACATCTATGCATCGTACCTTTTCACTTCTAAATTCTCATGTCCATGAACGTCAAATATTATGGGATTGGGTGAGTACAAGATTTCTATGAGATTTAGGGTTTAAAAAGGAATCATGCTGTGACACATGACAGGTAGCATGGTTGCTTTGTCCAAGACCAAGACAAAGCAGGATCCATCAGATCTTTGCCATTTGAGGTGCTGTTAGTTGCAATAATTTAACCCATAGATCAGGAGGCAAGCCAATCATCAGCTGACAGACCCAACATAGTTTGTTAACGTCACAGACCGGGCTACTAAACGTTAACAAGTGGGCAAATCATACTTTTGTCCAAGCTTTAGGAGGCTACACCATACAAGGATACAAGATGCACCCAAATGCCTGCATGCTTACTAGTTGGTCATGTTCTACGGCTACGGGGACAAGTAAAAGCTTCAGCACATACTCCCTCCGTCCCAATATTAATGTCGTTGTAGGATCCGAAGCGGATGCCAAGAACGAAGTAAAATGACCCTGTATACCCCTACCAGTCCTGTAAGAGACCTGTTGCTCAGATGTCCTGTGTGTTTGATACAGTGAGGAATGTCTACAGGAACGGCAATTGATTACCATCGAATACATCAACTTTTTCACCACGGCAATGTCTCAGATGTCTTGTCAATGGTCTAGTGAAAGCACAGTACAATTGCTTTACTAGGGTGCAGGACCTATATGCTTCCTCAAACGACATTCATTTTGGGACTAATATTGAAGGCTAAAACGACGTTAATAGTGGAACAGAGGGAGTACAGTAGTACTACAGTAGCAGCATCCCCACTTTTGATTATAAATAAACAGGAGCTACCAGAGTTTTTCCTTGGGAATATCTGTATTTAGCAAGACTTTGACTTCACTGTGCTTAAGGAGACAGTATATTCATCTTAGGCCTTGTTTAGATGACATCAAAATTCCAAGTTTTTTCACTCTCTCTCCATCACATCAATTTTTAGCCGCTTGCATGGAGTATTAAATGTAGGTAAAAAAAATAACTAATTACACAGTTTAGTTGAAAATCACGAGATGAATCTTTTGAGCCTAGTTGGTCCACGATTGGACAATATTTGTCAAATAAGACGAAAGTGGTACTATTCATCGGGTTGAAATTTTTTCAGCATCTAAACGAGGCCTTAGTTAGGAGTAAATCTCAAATCAGACCAAACAAGTGTGAACTCGGGAAGGTAACCTGATCTCTATTAGCCTAGGAAGTCAAATAGCATTTGACAGCACATCCGGGCCAACAAGGACTCGCCAACTCAGCAATGCTTTTTTTTCTCCAGTCTCCAAAGAAATTGATTCAAACTGATCAAGCCAAAGCCACCAAGTGATACACTTATATACCATTCTAACATACTATTAGTGGTACAAATACATGCTTGTGCACCATCAGCAAGCTGAGCTCAGCTCAGCTGACCATAAGCAACAATGGCAGCAGCAGCCTTCTCAGCCAACAAAATCATGAACCAAATGGCCACCGATCTCCTTGCCGAAATGCCGGTCCTGGTTTCCAAAAGAGCCCATCATGTAGGGGTCGCTGACCTCCTCCAGCCCAAAACGGTGAGCAAGGTTGGGAGGGAGGGACGCCGGGAGCGGCTCGGCCATGCAGACTCTGTTATTCTGGTGGAGACCAAGGGTGAGGGAGACGCCACCGGTGCCCATACCACCAATGCCGCTCATTGGCCCTGCCTGCTGGTGGTGCTGTGATGAAGCGAGGCTGTTGTGTGGCGTCGACAGCCCATTGTATGCAAAGGTTACCTGTCCCTGCTGAATAGACTGGGACATCTCGGAGAGCTCATCTGCAAAGCCCTGGGACGCAGGGATGTTGTGGTTCCTAGTGATGCTGCTGCTTTGGCCAAGCTGAGAGTCGGAAGGATCAGAGGGCTTTCCACTGCTCTCGGACGAATGCTGGGTTTGGTGATGCAGCGCGTGCTGGCCCTTGTCGAGAACAGGGTGTTTGTGCACCTGCCTCATCTCGAGGTTGTGGATTTCTTCCACCATTGGCTTCCAAAGACGAACCCTTGCATTAATAAACCAGTTTGATACCTGGACGAGTGTTACATAGGCCATTAGAAAGTTTCAAAGACAAAACACAAGAGATCCACCTAACCTAGTTGAAACTAGTACACAACAATCACTGTAACAAATAAAACATGAGTACCTTGTCTATACCAAAATACAAGTAACATGGCTATTTACCTGGTTCCGTGTTAAACCCGTCTGTTTAGCAAGCATTTGCTTGTCTCCATCAGTTGGATATCTGGATAATTGAACAATCAAAGTGTGACTGATACAGCATTATTGGAGCTCGTTAAAAGGTAAACTAGTAATCAGTAGTCAACAAAGGTGTACAAAAACAACACGCAATTTGACAATATACAAGAAACTAAAATGAAACCACCCGAAGATTAGATCATTACATCAAAGACAATCGTTGTGGTCAAGTGCTTCTCATTGCTACATTACTTCCAGGATTGAGCAATGTGATATGTCGAAGCTGACAAAAGGTAGCACTGATTGATATGGGATCTAAACAAAGGACAAAATTGACTAACGGTGGATGGGAAACCTTTTTCGACCATAGGCCAGGAAAGACTGGTAGCAATAATTAAACAACTTACTGAACTCCAGATACTGGCTCTAAAGTGACAAATTATCAGCAATTCAACATTTACAGGTTGTACCAATCAATTTGATGTAACGGTTGATACATAATTTCAACTTTTAGATCATGCATCATGTGAAACGATTGTACTATGAAAATTAGACTTAATCTGCAGATCAAACTAATAAATCATAGTGTTTAGCTTAGGTTGGTACTCTATTAATTTGGTTGCAAGTAACACTCACTTTCAAGTAATGGATGATTGTGCTACCATACCCATCAGAAATAGGGTCCGTTACCAAACTAAAGAACAAGACGCCTTAGGATGCTTCGAAGTCATGAGTACTATCTAACAAAGATTGCAGCAGCGACCTTAGATCCATTAAATTGGTCACTCCAGCATATTTATGATGCGTACAGCTAAAAATGCAGCTCACGCACTGGTATAAAGTCTGACGGTCCATCATGTTACAAACTCCATCGTAATGATTTGGAAGCCATGCATTCTATCACGCAAGTTCAACACAATGATTCGGACAAACAGGTATGCTTGCTGTGGTGTCAGCAAAACATCTAATCCCATACTCTACTCTCCATGCATGTATCAAATCACATACCGTCGTTTTAGAATGCATCACGGCACCATGTTCAACAAACAGCAACTCATCATGAACGGTCAGGTTGACAGGTCTCCAATAAAACTAGTAATTGGCGAGCAATTGCAAAACTAATCGTCCTTTTAGCCATGATCGTCTTGAAACAAGTGCAGGGTACAGTATGTAATCATGTCCTAATGGCATTTGCATTTAACGAACAGTTAAAACAGGCAAGGCGACTTACGGGTGCAGGAAGTGTTCGAAGAGCCAAGCGCGGAGGACAGACACTGCACGCTCCGGCAGCCCTCTCTGTGGCCGCCAGATGTTGTGCGGCTGGCCGTGGCCGAAGGCAGCTACGCTGCTAGCTCTCTGGAGGGCGGCAGCGCTGCCGCCAGCAAGCCCGAACATGACGATGTCCTTGCTGAGGCCCTCCTTGCCGGCAGCGGCCTTGGTGGTGTTGCGCAGCTGGCTCAGTATCATGCTCTTCAGGCACTTGAAGTGCTTCGCCATGGCTCTCAGCGCCATCGCCGCGAACGGGGCTGCGTTGCTGAACCCGGCGACGGTCTCGAACGAGTTGATCACCGTCTGAACCTGCTGGTAGTACAGCCGATACCTCTTGCAAACCTAGGAAAAAAGGTATTCTTAATTATTGGAATCACAACTTAGTCGAGAGGTTGAATCATTTACATTAGACAGCTTTTAAGCAAAGAAGAAACTCTATGTTAGGAAAAGGGAGCAGGGCGCTTTTGTTTGCATGAAGACATGACATCAACAAAGCAGGCCTGCTTCCCAATTATGGAAGCGAGATGCCATTAAAGAACTCTGCAAAAAACCAATCGCCTATTCAGGGTTCCAAAAATGGAAGCAAGACACACTTATACGTGGAAGCTTTGCTGCCCTGCTTGCGGCAAGCCACGACGAATCATCACAAGACATACGAGGTGATGCCAGTTTTTATCGTCTCGTGACATTAGAAAGAGAAATTCAAAGCAGTCAACCTCTTTGTACTCCTATAATTTCATGTAGAATACCAGTAGTACCTCGGAGGCAATTCCTACAGCTAGACAGACGATCAAAATAATCATATTTATAGAACGAACACGACTGTTCGATAAACAGTGCGAACTGTAAAAACTCACAACCACGTAGTAGTGGTCACAGAGTATATAGAGAGAAAAAAAACTCGGAAAAGATGTACCGCGAGTATCAACAGCAGAGGAAATCATCAAATCAAAAGCACATGCAACTACAGTGAACAAAAGCAGGCCACAACTGCAGTGGCGATGTGACCTGTATAAGCAAGATTCTTCTCCACCCAGAGCGAGCGATAATTGCAATTCCGAAACAAGCGAAGAAAAGATGGACACACCATGGAGGATAGATAGCACGAGAAACCTGCAGGGAGCCAGCCAACGCAAGCAAGCAAGGTAGCCAGAGAGAGCTCACCTCTTCCATCATGGAGATGAGCCTAGTCTTCTTCCACTGCTGCTCGGCGCCGGAGATGGGCCCAGCATCCGAGGCGGCGCGGTCGGCGCCGTCCATGTCGTGATCGATGGCTTCCATCGGATCAGCGTCGAGCAGGCCCTCGTCGGAGACGCTGCGGTCCACGTGCGAGGCCGCTCCCCCGACGTCGCAGATCTCCTCGAGCAGCTTCTCCGCGGGGACGAGGAAACGGGAGCGCCCAAGCACGGCCGCGTAGCCAGTGAAGGGCCCGAAGGGTGCCGAGGGCGCGGCGTGCGCCCTCCTCGGCTGCGGGGGCGCGGGCGGCGGGTTCGAGGACGAGGACGAGAGCGAGAGCGCGAAGTTCTGCGTCGGGATCTGCGACGACAGCGGCGGGGCGAGGCCGTGCGCCACGACAAGCTGTGCCTGCGCCAGCGCCAGCGTGGGGCTGTGCGGGGAGTAGGACGACGTGGAGGAGGACGCGTAGGAGTAGAACGCCGGTGGCGGCGGCCAGGCCACCCCAGCGTGCTGCTGCTGCGGAGCGGAAGCGGAGGCGTGTGGTGGCGAGTCGTCCGGGGGGAACCGCAGCTTCTCGCGGCGGCTGTGCTGCGGCACGTGGTAGAGCTGCTGCGCGGCGACGTGCTGTGCATGGTGGTGCAGCATGAAGTCGCCGTGGCCGTGGCAGTGGGGCTCGGCGCCGCTCCCCGCACCGCCGCCGTACCCGCCCGCGGCGGATGACATGGCGAGCGCGCGCGGCCTCGGGTAGCAGCGACGCGATCGGGAGCACCTGGCGGCCTGGAGAGAGCGCGAGGAAGCGTGGACGTGGGCTGAGTGGACGGAGGCAGTAGAGCTGCTACGAGGGGAAACGGCTCCGCACTTTCCGAGCGGCGGTCCTGCCTGCGCTCTGCTGCTGCCCCTGCCCTGCCGCCGCTGTAGCCTTCTCGCCTCCTCCCCCGCCTTTTTATTCCGCCCCCCTTTTCATCCCCTCATCCCGTCCCTCCCGGACTCGACTGCTGGCTGCTGCCGCTGTCGTTGGGTTCCTGGTGCCTTTCTTTCAGCAAAGCCGAGACCGGGGAACTGAACTCGACCGTGAAGAGGCGGATGCGGGCGGAGGTGAAAAAGAAGAGGCAGGCTAGCTAGCTGCGGCCTGTGCCCGCTGGAGGGGTCTCCAGTAGAGCGATGGTGAGGAGGCCGCCGTGAAAGCGAAAGGAGAAAGGGCAGAGAGACCAGACCAGGTGTAGGGGCCGAGGCGCGAGCGGGACGGGTAAAAATAGACAGCGCCCGCCCGCCTCTTGGCGTCGCGTACAGGGAGTGGGCGCCCGTGCCAGCGCCAGTACGTGCCCCTCTCTCCGTCCTCCCCCTACGGCTGATTAAATCCGTCCGTCGCTTGGCGCGGCCTGCGGGCGGGAGACGGATTTATTACCGCGGCCCGGCCTGGTTCGAGGAGGCGGACGCCTGGCTGGGGATGGTACTCGGTTTGACCACTCCGGGGAGCAGGAGTAGAAGACATTCCATGTGCAGCGCGATTCTGTGTTTCGTTTCCCCGCAAAATTTTAGCGGGGTCACATAGAATATTTGGCCAAAATACTAAACATAGACTAATTACAAAACCCTTGTCTAGATTGGAACTATTTCCTGAGACGAGTCTATTAAGCCTAATTAGTCCACGTTTTGACAATGTGATGCTACAGTAAACATGTGCTAATGATGGATTAATTAGACTTAATAGATTCGTCTAGTGAATTAGTCACGGGTTCTATAATTAGTTTTATAGTTAGCTTATATTTAGTCCTTATAATTAGTATCGAACATTCGATATAACACCTCCTAAAGTACTTTAGTAACACAAACCAAACACACCGATTAATGTCATACGTACTGGTAGAACGAACTGGCCTCCACAGTGGCATTCCCAGCCCCAGCTACTGCTGCTGCACGGCCGCTTCTGCTGCTGCGTGCTCCTAAATGCTCAAATCAATGCGCCCGTGCGCCACACACCGCTGCGTGTACTACTAAACAGGACAGTAATTCTCAAAAATAGAGAATGCTTTGCAGGACTATGACTATCAGTTTTCACCAAACCAAGCGCGGATCAACCGAACCCATTTGGCTGCTTGCGTGGGAGTCCTACTGCCAGTACATATGGGTGGTGCGCTTTCCGCAGCCAGCCTGCCTGCTGCGGTGCCTAGCCAGCCTTTGTTCTTGCCTTGCCTTCCCCCTCCCTTTGACGCGAGGTGCGAGCAGCAGCAGGAGCGGGCACTGTAGCAGCGGTAGGAGAGGGAAGCACCAAATCATACGCGCCCTTCAATGCGCCCAACAAAACCAAACACGACCCATTGGGCAGAGGGCGCCGGGCCCACGGGTCACTCATAATTGGGCCCGCGAACAAGCAATCAACCCCTCCTGGGCCCCGCCCGGGACAAGACCGAACATAGCACTGCCTCCTGGCCCGCGGTCCAGTCGGCCTCCCTCCGCGTCCCCCGCCCTACTCTACAACTACTACAAGGGCGAGACGCCGACCGGCGGGGCCCTGCCCACTGGTCCCGGGATCTCTCAGCCGTTCCACCGCAGACGACGTCAGCTGCGACGCGTCGCTCGGGGATACTGTAGGAATATCCGGCGTTTTGGAGTTAGGACGCCGCTGCGTAATGGCGCAGCGTTTGGAGTGACGACGGCGTGATGCGCTGCTGTGCCTGTGCGGCAGGGCTATGCTAGGCCTGGGAATATATGATGACGTGGCTGTTCCTCTTGCCCCGCCGTCCGTTCCGTATGATGCAGCCACAGGCCAGAGGGTGATGGGAGTGCAAGACCACGGGCCTCGTAGAGCCAGGGGTAGACTAGACTGGGATAGCTATAGCATCTGCGTGATAAACAGGTGAAAGTGGGAACACCGGGCGCACAGTAGAAGCACAGTGAACCTTTGGCGCGGGGGCGGGGCCCGGCCCGGCAGTGCTTTAGGGCACTGCGCAATCTTTCGTGTGAGCACATGCACAGGTAAAAGTAAAGTTGTACTGCCGCAACAGTACGTACTACTAGACTCGCACGTTTTTGCTTGCTGCCCGCTGCTGTCACGTGGGGAGCGTCGAGCGAGGTGGAGTTCCTCCGCCAATCAAATCAACTGAAACCACGTCGTAGACTCGTAGTCTTTTGTTTCTCTACATACTGCTCCCTGTGCGAACCGTCACGATTTACGTGACGATAATTTTTTAAAAAAATACGTGCAATGTTTCTTTCTCTAAATAAATTTATTAAAAAATTAAATTTAAATATCTATCAATGGTACTAATTATGTATAATAAATATTAATATTTTTAATATATATTTAGTCAAACTTGTTTATCGGGAAGTGAAAACGACAAATATTTAGGGACGGAAGGAGTGCACTACAAAAGGTTGTTTTATTAATATATTTAAATGACAGTGTAGAAATAAGTCCTATATTCATACAGAATCTAACCATATCTATAAAAACCGGTGGCACGGCACCCCTCACATTCTACCGTAGCGCACTGTTTTAAGCACAGTACTGGTTCATGTGAACAGTGTATACCCGTAATGAACAGTATCTGCCCGCTATGAACAGTACATACCCGTTAATAAAACAGTCCAAACCCGTTACCAACAGTAACGGTTTCGCATGAAACAGTGCTATGCGAACCCGTAATCAACCAACGAATCTACCCGCTATAAACAGTGCATACCCGTTAGTAAACCGTCCAAACTCATTCGAACCCTTAAGCAATAGTAACGAATCCCATTACCCGTACACATCCACTTAAAAAACAAAACAAAACACCCGTGCTTTGCACGGGCTACCTGCTAGTATTTATATATTAGGAGATTAATAAAAAAATACACTGTTAGATTTTATAATGATGTAACAAATTAAATCAAACAATCTGTACCTAATACAATTAATACATAACAAATTTAAAATAATAAATTAAAACAACAAATTGGTTTTCTATGAGTTTAGGGGAAAAAACCTAAATAAACACAGAGTCCATGTAAAATATAATTAGTGGAGATGAAATTTGAATAAAAGACTATGAAAACATTAGTAGTTTGGCTTCCAAATGAATTAGAGAGAACAAATATCTAAATAAATTTGCAATATAAACAGCAATTAGAATTATCTACATTTTTAATTGAAAATTGACAAATAGTATTTTGATTTTGATATGTTGGAAAAGATACATAAATAAAAAAAAGTCAGTGTATTTCTATAAGTAAAGTTAAAAGTTGTTCTTTTCCACTATCATCCGTTAAAAGATACCGCATTGATCCTATATTTTAAAATTGTAATATTCAAAATTTATTAAGCAATATATAGAAAAGAGGCTATGGTATAGAACTCAGATAGCATTATAACTTGATTTTTGTCCATGTAATAAAAGATAAGAAAACTACATGCAACATCTAAGAGAGAGATAAAATCATACATAAGAGCTATCCACGCCAGCCACAGAGCCACTGATATATTTGACATGTCTATAAAAACTATTGAAGCACGTCAAATTCCCATGTCGCTCCTTTGTCGGGTTGTAAGCACCCCCCATCTCTAATCGTTCTTCTGTTGTAGCCTTAAGATTGTTAGCCAACTCTTTTTATGTACTCATGTCGAAAGGTTTTAGTATCACCACAAAAATTGACAAAGGGGGACAATTAAATAGAATATATTGGTTACAACAATCATGGCTCAAATCTGACGTAGTATTTCACACTGGTGCCCAAGAAGGAAATAGAGTTTAGACAGCGAAGATTATGATAAAATCATGAAACGCAATCCTCTTTGGTCATAGCTGGAAACGATTGTGGTCATTGCATTGTTCGCTATAATTCAGTAGAGTGGTATAAGTTGTAGTCCAGAGATCAGCAACTCGCTGGTGCTAGTGATGGTTCCATAATCTGTATTGGAATGCTTGAACGAATTGATGGTATTATGACGAAGCCGAACTCCAGCAGATTATGACGAAGCCGGCCAACGGCTATTCGAGGCAAACGTAGCTCTAACAGACATGAGCAGTTGTCACAAACAAAGCACTATGATGAATCGATAATGTTTCAATGGAGAAAAGGCAATTGCAAATCTGTAAGTCCGGTATAAGATTATTGAAAATTTAAGTTTGCAAGAGGGACAAAGAATCAGAAATTGTGAGAAATTTGATGGAGCTTATCAAGGAATTGAAACTGGATCTTGCTGTTGTAAAAGCTGCATAACCATGGGATAGGAGTGGAATAGAAAGAGGATGAAATACTTTTAAGACAAAAAAAATAGTACATGCAGTTATATCGAGTTCGTGCAAATGGATATAGTTAAAGAAAAATTATAGAGGTTAACTACTGTCAAATAAAGTATTTTTCAAGTAGAAGAATTTAATAATTGTAATGAAAAACTAAGGTGTGTTTGGTTGCATGCCGCAACTCGCCACTCCAAAAACACTTTGGTCGTTGCTTGGTTGCCATGTAATCATTAGCCACCGCATCTTGTTTTGCTTCTGCTGTGGTGACCAATTTTTACGCCACGGTCAGTGGCGCTGAACCTACGGCGTGGTGAGCCGTGGCAGGCAACCAAAAAGGCTTTAGATTGTCCGCACTCATGGACCTCTATATTTATCCTTTAAAAGGCCTAGTCATCAAGATTCTCTCCTCTATATCTAATTCTCTCGCATCCATTCATACTCTATATACTTCCTCTATCCCAACTATCAGCTCATGGACCCCATATTTCATACTCACCCCTCCTTTTTTTTCTCTCCCACCCCATCCTTCACCCCATTTTCTCTCTCCCCACCCACATTTACCCATCCTCTTCTCCAGACCAGGAGCTCGAGAAATGACCGGCACCATGCCCGGCGCCGCGGCCCCCTCCCTCGCCCCCGCCACCGACCACGTGGCCCGCGGCCGCGCCACCACCATGAGGCGCAACCCCACCGCTGTCCCACCGGAGAGGAGGCGCGCGAGGTGCGGAGGAGCTCGTGGGGCGGGCCGCCATGGGCGAGCAGGGCCATCTCCTCGCGAGGAAGGAGACCGCCATCTCCTGCTCCCTTCGCGTGGGCGAGCAGGGCTGGAGCAGCACGCCGCCCCGCGCGGACCGGCGCGGCTTCCTCCCCCACTCCCGGCGAAACCTGCGAAGGAGAGCTCCCCACTGCGGTCGCGCGGGCCGGGGTGTGGGCGCCGTCGCGAGCTCCTCTGCTCCCCTACGCCCTCCGGCCGCCGAGCTCCACTGCTCCACGAGCGGCGAACGCGGCGCGGTGAGGGCAGGCGGGCCCCGCGCCACGGAGGCACGTAGCGGAGGCTCGCTATCCCGCCGGGAATAGCGGAAGCGCTCTCTTCCCGGACGGGATAGGTACCCGGTGCAACTCATTTTTACGGTAAACCACACGCTACGATGGATACTGGAAGCGTTTGGAGTACCTGGTGCAGACCATTTTGGTGACGTAACACTGAGTTGAAGAAATGCATGAAAAATTTAATAGGACGCTCAGTTCACACTCCACATCTCAGTACAACCATTGAGGGTTGCGTCGTGGGTGGCGGCATCCGTATGTGCACGAACCCGTCCTGGCTGTCTTCACTCTTCATCTTCAGATGCTGCTGCGGTAGAAATATCCGGACTACGAGCCTGCAGCCAGGTGTTGCCACCATCATATCATTGCTACTATATTTTTGCTTGCCGTCACGGCGTGCAGCGCATCGGAAACCGTTCACGGGCGAGCGAGAGACGCGGAGCAAAGGCAAAGCATATGCATGGAGGCCCTGCTGCTCTTCTGCAGCGCCCCGCTGTTGCGCGCACCGATCGATACCACAGTGGTCATTCACGGCCAGCTGACCACATGCGCCAGGGGCGCGGGCCTCCCCTTTGTTTTCTTGCCCCGCACAGCACCACAAGTCCAGTGGGCGCTGGATGGACGACGGTGGACAGACCGATTGACCGAGCCGGAGGAAAGGGGAAGCCACAGCCCACAGGCCGCCGGCCAGGGGCCGCGTCAGGCTCCCCCTGTTCCGGCTGACACGGCTGGGCAAAGGCTCGCACGGACACATGCGTGTCTTAGGCTATCCGCACCCATCCACCTCTATTTTCATCTCTAAAAAGGAATATTCTATCCTAGTCATCGAGATTCTCTACTCTATATCTATTTCTCCTGCACCCGTGTTATCTCTATCTTATACTCTATACCCACTATTCCATATTTTATTCCCCTCCCTCCCTCTTTCTCTTTCTCCTCTCTCTTTCTCTCTCCTCCTTTCATTTTACAGGTGCTCACGCAGGAACGTTGTCTGTGACGTATGACTGTAGCGAACGCAACGATGGCGGCTCCTTTCGCGCTCTGCGGTGCGGGCGTGCAAACGGCAAATGTAGGGTACCGGGCGTTTTCCAGTCGGCCGGTGCGGACAGCCTTACGCCTGCCACTGCATGCATGGGGTGTGTTTAGATGGTAAAAAAGGTGTAAAAAAAGTACTGTAGCACGTTTTGGTTTTATTTAGCAAATAGTGTCCAACTGTTGACTAATTAGGTTCAAAACGTTCGTCTCGTCAAGTACAACCAAACTGTATAATTAGTTTTTGATTTCATCTACATTTAGTACTTCATGCATGTATCACAAGTTTGATGTGACGGAGAATCTTTTTTTCGCATAGTGTTTTTTTCGTGGAACTAAACAGGGCCCATGGGATACATCTCCATGGACGCTAGCGACCTGCGCGGCCTGCGACGTGATCTTTGCAGGCCGAGATCACGGAGAGAGAAAGCGAAAAGGGCGGCCAGCCACAGCCAGCGCGCACCAGTGCGTCGTGCATGGATCATCGCTTGCTGCTTGCAGGCAGAGGCAGCCTGCGGCCACCCCGGCGTTCGCGTTCCATCGCGCCAAAGCCGTCGCGAGCTTCGAGGAAAGTATGCATCGGCAGTGTTTACTTCCTTCAAAATTCTAAAAATTTTACAAGATTCCCCGTCACATCAAATCTTTGACGTATACATGGAATATTAAATATAGATAAAAAAATAACTAATTATACAGTTTATCTATAAATGTCGAGACGAATCTTTTAAGCCTAGTTAATTCATGATTAGATAAATTTTACCAAATAACAACGAAAAGTGCTACATAAACTTTACACCAACTTTTACGCCATTAAACTCTGCCTGCGGCCGGAGTCTTATCCCGACGCCATCGATCAGGTGTTCCCGTTTCATCTATGGGCGACGCTGTGTGCTCGCGTCTGCCTTGCCTCTCAGGAATCAGGATGCGGGCGGCCAGTCCGGCGGTCCCCTCGCCGCGCCCTGCGGCCCTGCCCGGCTGCCGTCTCCGTGCGTGCGAGGCACTTTGCGAGCAAACCTGGCGGGGCAGGGCGCCGCGGTTTCCTGTGCTGCTTGCAGCACGTCCTAGCTGCCTACAGCTTCCGCCTTCCGTACGAAGCCAGCTGCAGCCCGGGCACGAGAGGGGTGAGAATGATACGGATATTTTCTAACCGTATTAGGGGTTGTTTAGTTGGTGTAAAAGTTTGGGTTCGGCTACTGTAGCACTTTTCGTTTTTATTTGGTGATTTGTGTTCAATCATGGACTAATTAGGCTCAAAAGATTTGTCTCGTGATTTACAACTAAACTGTGTAATTAGTTTTTTCTTTCGTCTATATTTAGTACTCCATGCATGTGCCGCAAGATTTGATGTGACAGGTACTGTAGCACTTTTTAGGTTCATTTTTTGGTTGGTGACCCAACTAAACAGGCTCTTAGAGAACGAATTCATTTAGAGTGGTTCAGATATATCCATATATAAATCCAGATATTCAACATCCAGTACCTATCCGTATCTGGATACTCAAATCGTATTTTTATCATGTCGATGTCCAATCATATTCTATCCGGCACCTAATTCGAATTCACCCCTTGTTTAGATCACCTCAAAATTCCAAGTTTTTTCACTCTCTCTCCATCACATCAATTTTTAGCCGCTTGCATGGAGTACTAAATATAGGTAAAAAAATATCTAATTACACAGTTTAGTTGAAAATCACGAGATGAATTTTTTGAGCCTAGTTGGTCCACGATTGGACAATATTTGTCAAATAAGACGAAAGTGGTACTATTCATTAGGTTGAAAAAATCTTCAATCTAAACAAGGGCTCAGACAGAAATATAAAACATGTAATATCGGTCCTTTACGCTTCCTATCCTATCCGTTTTCATCCACGACGCACCGCGCGTCCGCCCCGGCGCCGTGCGGTAGATATGAGAGCGCGCTGGCCAGGGGTTTTCAGGATTCAGCTGCATTGCAATCATGCAGGCACACGGCACGGCAAGGTCGCACATGCGTGCCATGGGCCGGGGTGGTCTAGGAACCGTACGTGGACAGCCATGCTACAGGGCTATGCGAAGAAGGGACCCCCGCTACTGTATGGAGCGGTGCACAGAGATGACTAGTACATGCATGTCAAGCGGAAAGGCAGCTTCATTGCGCGGTATGGGCGCGCTAGCTACTCCATGTTTTTTCCACAGGGCGTCCTCATTGTCGTAGGCCCGCACGCTCCAATGATTTGAAGATGGGTGGCAGTAGTATCGGTTGACTACTTTGTATGAAATGTTAGAGAAAGGCCGGCTTGAAATCTTTCTTGGCAACACCACATTGCCGGCAAGTATGAATAAGTGAAGAACCCAACCGATGATTACAGAGAGATGGTGAGTGGAAGTTCCAAAATTTTCACATCGAAGATTGATATATAGACTTAGGCTGTGTTTAGATAGTGGTGTAAAATTTTTGGAAGCACGGTAATTCTTTCGTTTGTATTTGACAATTAGTGTCCAATCATAGGCTAATTAGGCTCAAAAGATTCGTCTCGTGATTTACAACCAAACTGTATAATTAGTTATTTTTTTACCTATATTTAATGCTCCATGCATGCGTCCAAAGATTCGATGTGACGGGAAATCTTGTAAAATTTTTGGAACTTTGAAGGATCTAAACACACCCTACAATATCCTAGACGGCAACCCAATCATCTCTTTTAACTCTCACAGGATCAAATAGTAACAACAAACATATTCTCTGCGTCATTAAATACAGAGAGAATTATTTCCTTAGCCCTAGAAAAAGTTTGACCTACTTTATTTCTGGATCCTTTTATTTTTGAACTTACCAATTTGGCTCGAAAGCTATCTTTAGTTCCTTATACGACTCTTCCGTTAGTTTTGGACCCACTTACACCTACTTTGGCTCCCGCTTCTTGTTGCCCGTGCTCTCTCGGACCCGAAACGACGCCGTTTTCGGCCCGTTCGCTGGTCTGAACTTGGCTGAACTTGACTGAACTTGGCTGAACTTGGTTGAAATTGCTGAGGGGGATCAGCCGGCTGGTCTGGATGGACCAGACCAGCGAACACGCCCTTTGTAGGGATCCTACAACAGCTCCACCTCCCAACCACGGAGAGGAAGAAGAGGGTGGGGCTAGATCGGTTCGAAGAAGAGGGCGCGCGAGAAAGGGCACCACGACAGCGGCGAGGAGAAGAGAAGGGTAGGCTTGATCTCAGCGATGACAGGGTTAGAGGCAACAACGGCCGATCTCCTTCGACGATGGCAGGAGGGCAAAGGCGGCGAGATCTAGGGGTGATTATGGCGCCTTGGGCAGAGAAGAAGGTGAGCGGCTTTGGCAATGCGCGCGGAGAGATACGTGAATTGGTTGGGAGCGTGTTTTTTTTCGCTCCTCACCTGTAGTGCAATGTGGGGGAGCACGGGGGGGAGTGATTCCTGGGTAGAGCTGCATGGAGGCGTTTGGTGAGGCTCCGCCGCTTCTTCTCCTGGGAGTGGAGCGGTGGAAGCGCTCCCAAAGATACCCTTAGTTATGCTTCTTCACCTAGTTTGTCTCTGTTTTTCCTTCTTCCATCTCTCATTAATATCTTGTTGAGTGTTTTCCCTGTAAACCTCGGTGTGTCTGGTTTATTTATTCACGTTGCTTACCTCGCCTTGTCGGACAAGGCTATAAAGTATACTTGCTAACCCAAGAAAGCCAATCTGACTCTACCCAAGGCAATGTGGTTGCACATCCAAACGTCTCAGCAACCTGAATTCCTCGTCTAGTTAGGTCAGTAAAATATCAAAATTGACTCACCGCGTACTTTTTTCTCTCATTTTGTGTTGTCACTTTAAAATAACCTGTTTTTATTAAAAATTTGTTAAGTGCATCCTTGAAAAGAAATACTACAAAAATGTGCCTTGAGAATTAGGCCCCTAGAACTTGTTTAGGAACATGAGAAATATATGGAGGACGTATCTCCTTTGTTTTTTTACATGTCGTGTTAGATTTGTCTTAAGTCGACCATTTCTACTATTAAATTAAACACAAAAATCTATATAGTTTCACAACGTATAAACTATATAATGAAATTATTTTTCATAGTGAATCTAAAGAAAATCTTAAGTTGTTAACCTACACAGGAACAAAGGGAGTAGTAGGGACTTGATTCTTTTCGAGAGGTAGAAACTATCTTTAGGCTAGTCACAGTGGGTAGTTTTATGACAGTTTTTTGACATTAAATAAGCTATAAAACGGTATATAACAGATGAAGAGAGCGATGATGATGAAAGTTTCATCGGATAACAATTTTTACGGGAATAAAACTTGTCTACTATTAACATCGTGTCACTTTATTTATACTGTGTCTTCTTAGTTTATTTACTAAGTTGGTAGCTGATCTGAAAAAAATTCTTTTATGGTAGCTTTTACCGACCTCAGTCTCAATGTGGGCTTAGGGTCCCCGTTTTCAAGACTGTCATATGTCAGAAATAATGCACAGAGGTTTCATCCCATCAAGCTCATTTAATTTCATGAAATTTATTATTCCTCTTCGTCTATACTCATAAAACTTTTGCAGTACCTCAACTAAGAGGATCTTTAGGAATTTGAAATAGTTTACTTGGTAAACTAATAGATATAGCAGGTTAATAAAAAAATAACAATCTTAAATTTTATCCTTCTTTAATAGTCTTCTATAATAGCTTTTACACGATTTTGCATTGGGAACCATGAACTATTTCTAACGAACCAAATATTTTTTTTAATAGTTTTCTTTGTTAGTTGCCACTTTTTTATCTGTCATCCTTTATTTTCTCAATTTACTCGTGTGTCCAGTTTACTCTAATCTTTTGTGAAAACATTGGACGAGAAGCGGATACGGAGTCTCTCTCAACTGCAAAAACTTTCGAATTGGAGAGGACATTTCACAACACTTTTTTATGTTTTTAAAAAGCTATTTTTTTATAAAACTGTTGGAGGACATTTTTGCTAAAAAATCAAATTAAATAATTATTTAAAACTCTATACACCCAAAGCAATTAATTTTTATATGTGGGTCCAGCATAAATTTATTCTTTATCCATTCACTTCTCCCTCCATCCTCTCTCGCTCACTCATCCGTCGTCGCCATGGCCCGCGCACGGCCCAAGTTCGATTTTGGCGAGGCGCGCGGTGCTGCGGCGGGTGCACCCGGATGTTGGTGCGGCGGCGGGCGGAAGCCACACCCTCAGGACTGGGCAGCGGCGGGCGGCGAGCCTGAAAGAGCCATCGCAAGCCATGTGCACGCACTGGGTGAGCATGCTTGCGGCACCAAGACGTCGAGGTGGTAGTGCTAGGCGGCGGGTTGGGTTCGGAGACGGCGGCCCTGCGGAGTGGGCAGCTGCGGGGGACCGGAGCGAGGCGTCAATGCACTGATCACTGTTGCAGTGCACGTGGAAGGCTAGCTGGACGGTACCGTGGAGCCTGTCGTCGTCGTCGCCGAAGTCGGTGAGGCACACCACGAACTCGAACCGGTTCCGGTGCCGGCTTGCTTGGCCTCTGCCACTCGCTACATATGCGAGCCGCAGTCTGACTCCCTGGTGGATTGCGTGGCGTCTCTCTGTAGATTATGAACACCAGCGTCAGTTCACGGAAGCCTGCGGTTTACTTTCGGGCCGTGTTTAGATGCTCGATTTGGACCTCCCCAAATCACTCTGCAGCACTATAGTAATTTTGTTTTTGTTTGGTAATAATTGTCCAAACATTGATTAATTAGGTTCAAAACGTTCGTCGCGCAAAGTACAACCAAACTGTACAATTAGTTTTTTATTTCATCTATATTTAGTACTCTATATATGTGCTGATATTTTGATGTGATGAAGAATTTTTTATTTTGTATAGTAAAATTTGGGGTGAATATGAGAAACTAAACCAGGCCTCGAGCAAACTGATGGATGCATGACAATGTTACTGACTACTGACTGTGTTTGGTTCTGTCCTTTCAGGTGGTTGGCCAATGACGGTCCCGTCCATGTACGTATTCCCATGCAAAGCTAGGAGTACTACTGTACACTACGGCGAACCAGCGATTTTATTAAGCAGTGGACAAATGTGATCGTATTTTTTTATGTAATAAAATATACTTAATTATATGTTTTAACAAATTTTTTAAAAAAGTATACACTATTTCTAACCAAAATCATCATATTTTAATAAAAAAATAAGTTAAATTAATATTTTTATGCTATAAATATAAATATTTATATAGACATTTAAATGAGTCTACTGTGCTTATGGGTGGAGGCCACGGCCCCTGTTAGCGCCCTGGTTAGCTTTGTTTAGATACTCAAATTCACCCCTAAATTCCACTATGCAAAAAGAAGATTCCCCATCACATCAAAATGTCGGCACATATATAGAGTACTAAATGTAGATGAAATCAAAAACTAATTGCACAGTTTTGTTGTACTTTGCGAGACGAATATTTTAAACCTAATTAATCAATATTTGGACAATTATTATCAAATAAAAACAAAATTGCTACAGTATAATAGGACATTTACTATGCAAAATTTAGATCCCAAATTTGAGATCTAAACAAGGCCTCAAATTTGAAAGCCTGGAGTCCTGCACTGCCTCAAATCCCCTATCGGCTATCGGACGCCACGTACGTACGCGTCCCACTTTGCCTGGAGCCCGATGGTGAACTGAAACGTGTGATGGCCGCTGCCGCTGCCGCTTGGCTGCAGTGTTTGATTGACAACGACCAGGCCCTTGTTTAGTTCACCTCAAAATTCCAAGTTTTTTTACTCTGGGTGTGTTTAGATTGTAAAAAAGGTGTAAAAAAAGTACTGTAACACGTTTTGGCTTTATTTGGTAAATAGTGTCCAATTGTTGACTAATTAGGTTCAAAACGTTCGTCTCGTCAAGTACAACCAAACTGTACAATTAGTTTTTGATTTCATCTACATTTAGTACTTCATACATGTATCACAAGTTTGATGTGACGGGGAATCTTTTTTTCGTATAGTGTTTTTTTCGTGGAACTAAACAGGGCCTCTCTCTCCATCACATTAATTTTTAGCCGTTTGTATGGAGTATTAAATGTAGGTAAAAAAATAATTAATTACATAGTTTAGTTGGAAATCACGAGATGAATCTTTTAGACTAGTTGATCCACGATTGGACAATATTTGTCAAATAAGACAAAAGTGGTACTATTTATCGGATTTAATTTTTTTTCAGTCTAAACATGGCCCAGAATTGAGGCGGCAGCAGCCATGCCTTGCCGTACAGGTGACGTGCAGTACAAGATCATGAGGCCACCAGCGGCCATGTCATTAGAGTGACCCGTGATTTGATACCGGCACAGGCCAGGCCGCCAGGCAGGGCCTTGCTTGCTCGATCTATCGCCCCAGCCCAGGGCGAACAATGCGATGGCTTTCGGCGCGCTTGCATGAAGGACACGGAACGTATTCCCTCGAGAAATACATACAATTTTAGTACAGTATTATAGTTTAATATCTTAAATTTATTAATTATAGATAAGAATATATCAATATTTATAATATTAAATAAATATTATTAGATTAATTATAAAATATATTTTTTAATAAATTAATTTGTAATTATAAATGTAAATAGTATTTACTATAAATTTAGTTAAATATGAACTATTTTTATCGACATAAAACCCATAGTTGCATATTTTGTTAGAGAGTACTCACTCCGTAAAAATAAAAACGTAATCCTACTTTGAACCGACTGTCTAGTTCAAACCCAGGATTTCGGTTTTTTTTGACGGAGGAAGTACGAACCCGACTGTCTAGTTGAAAGTTAGGATTTCGTTTTATTGACGGAGGAAGTACTACGCATGCAGGTAGTAACAGTTACAGTGTCTGTCGTCGTGTCTTTGGCTGTGTCAGTGTGTGTGGCTTTGGTCGCTGTGGTGACGTTAACATGTGGTACGCCACTGGCAGTCAGTCACTCCATCGATCGTTGACCTGGGCTGCGTTTAGATGCAAATTTTTTTGCAAAATGGCAATGTAGCTCTTTTCATTGTTATTTGGTAAATATTGTCTAATCATGGTCTAATTAGACTTAAAAGATTCGTCTCGTCCATTTCGTCTAAACTGTGTAATTAGTTTTATTTTTTATCTATATTTAATACTTCATGCATGTATCAAAGATTCGATATGATGGGAAATCTGAAAAATTTTGTAAAATTTTCTGGGAACTAAACAGGCCCCTTGATGTTCTGAGAGCCGGATTACGTGCAGCTGTCCGCGACCGGAAGCAAGTCACCGCTCACCACTTCACTGCTTCTGCGGGGCCTTTCTGTTCATCTTGAGCACAATGCATGGGTGGAGTACCCGGTCAGCCAAAACATGAACACGCCGTTCGAGAACTCAAGTCTATTCAGGCCTGGTTTAGTTCCCCTCAAAATTTCAAGTTTTTCACTCTCTCTGTCACATCAATTTTTAGCTGCTTATATGGAGTATTAAATGTAAGTAAAAAAACTAATTACACAGTTTAGTTGGAAATCATGAGATGAATCTTTTGAGCCTAGTTGGTACATGATTGGACAATATTTATCAAATAAGACGAAAATGGTACTATTCATCGGGTTGAAATTTTTTTCAATCTAAACAAGGCCTCAGGCTGTGTGTGTTTAGATGGGGCTGTAAATTTTTTTAGAAGTACAGTAACTTTTTTGTTTTTATTTGGCAATTAGTGTCCAATCATGGGCTAATTAGGTTCGAAAGATTCGCCTCGTGATTTACAACTAAACTGTGTAATTAGTTATTTTTTACCTATATTTAATGCTCCATATATGTGTCCAAAGATTCGATGTGACGAAGAATCTTATAAAATTTTTAGAACTTTGAAGCATCTAAACACAGCCTCAATGCACACCACACAGCCTGTTCGCTTGAGATTATCAGTCAAATCAGCCAACTAGCTAGTAGTATTTTTCTCTCATAAAAAACCAGCCAGCAGTATTTTCAGCCAGCAAGATCAGCCCAAACGAAGAGGCCGCACATCAACCAGCTGCATGTAGCTCCTCCTTGACTTGGCGATGATGCATGCATGGCTTGGCTACGCAAGTAGTACTACACGAAGGCCGTGTTTAGATTCTAAACTTTAGAGGTAAAATTTATATATTTAGTGTCCTATTATACTGTAGTAATTTTGTTTTTATTTGGTAATAATTGTCTAAACATTGATTAATTAGGTTCAAAACGTTCGTCTCGCAAAGTATAACAAAACTGTGCAATTAGTTTTTAATTTTATCTATATTTAGTACTCCATATATATGCTGATATTTTGATGTGATGGGAAATCTTTTTTTGCATAGTGGAATTGGGAGATGAATTTAAGTATCTAAACCAGGCTCTTTTTGTATAGTGGAATTGGAGGATGAATTTAGATATCTAAGGGCCCAACATCTTGCATGATTGCATCGTGTATAAAATGACGGTACGGGGTCATGACCGTGACCGGCCTCGCAAGTCGCAAATTGCTGCTACGTACAGTGCAAGTACACAACCGGGAGGGCGCGCTAGGTGCTTTGCATTTGCAACGCATGCATGGGCACGAAACTTTGAGCTACTCCTACATCTTGGTGCGTGGCTTGTTCCGGCCGCTGGGGCCGGCAGCGGCCGCCGTACGGCATGGGCACACACACGCACGCCACACCCCCATCGAGTTTAATATTTTTAGATAACCGATCATATCCCACGGCTATAGCCCCGTTTGATACTCTACTGTATATTATAAGAATTCGGATAGAAAAAATCCCACAGTTCTAGATTCTTATTCAAAAGTCTAGATTTTATAGGGATTCTATCTCACATATTTTTAGGATCTCGAAATCTAATAAAACTGTTGATATTCTTTTTATCCGGATTCTCAAAATCCCTTGAGATCCAAATGGTACCTATAACTCGAGCAACGAGGCAAATCGCTCTCTTTTTTCTCCATCATGCAAAAGGTTTGCGTGTCTTTGTATTAAGGTAGAGAAAATATTTGTTATGGTACACATTAGCGACGCCCTACGGGGTCAACAGTTTTAGAAGGGCGCCTTAGAGGCAAATCACTCTCTGAGTGACGATACAACGTACTACTTCCACCTACGTCTAAAAATGATGACGCAATTTAGGTTTAAATTAGATTAAGATTTTAAATTTGACTAAGTTTATATAAAAATATTAATAACACTTAAAGCTTTAAATAATTATACTCCCGAAACACATTTCAAGGTTAATCTAATGGTAGTTATTAAGTATCCTAAATGTTAGGACTTGACGTTTTTTTATAGTCAAATCTAAAACTGTTAGACTCATAAAAAAATGAGAATTACGTTCTTTTTTCTTTTGTTCTCTCTCTAAAAGAATGAAATCCTCATATCCCGAGGAGTACAACAATGTCGGGTTTTAACTAAATTTATAAAAATGCACTAATAGTAAATATATTTGAATATATAAATCTTAATATTATTGTTTATAAATCTAGTTGAATCTAGGATTATTTGACTCTTTAGACAGTGAGATTTGTATTCGTTTTGAGATGAAGGGAGGAACATGCTATCACCTGACGCTAAGGATTTTTTTTTTCTGACGCTTGACACTAGTTTCTAGTGCAGGATCTACTAGCGACTGATGCGGTATCCGGATAGAAAGCAAGCTAATAATGGAAGAACGTACATGCCACCACTTTGGTTGGCCTAATGTGACATGACGTGAGTACATGCTATGTCATTTGTCAATGTACACAAAAGTTGGCCCTATACAACCAACCCTCCCGGCCCCTTAAAAAAAATCAAATAAGCGTGCGAGCCTAGGGAAGAAAGCAGCAGTCGGTAGGTACTATATTGTGCCTAAAATACGAAGAACATGCACAAAAAGGTTCTCTGATGAATTGTTCAAGGATAGGGATTAAAACAGGTTTTCTGCTGTGTTAGGGCCCCGCCCAAGAGCACGTTCCGAGCAGAAAAGGGCAAGTTAATTATTCGTACGACATGTCTATGAGACTTTCTGCCTGTTCGCTGGATGGTTTTTAGGTGGCTGATGTTGATTTGTTATGAGAGAAAAACACTGCTGAATGGCTGGCTGATTCCAGCGGACAAGCTGTCTATAGGTTTTATATATAAAAAAAGAGATAGAAAGGTGAAGCGTGTGTTCAAACTATCCAAAGTTGCCCTTTCTTGTGTCGCTGTGGGCCACTGACGGCAACTTGAGCAGTATCAGGTCAATCTGCGATCCAGTGATCGATCGACAAGCAATCTCAAGGTCTCACCTATAAAAGGAGGCATGGACATAATTCGGGATGAAGCACGGCAAATTTCAATATAAAACAGCAGCGTCGCCTGGCCTCAAATGGCTCAACAAAATCGTCAAATAAACAAACAAACAAAGCTGCAGTGTGGAGGGAGAGGGAGGATGGATCCATGGAGGTCGGCAGGGTGGTGGGCCATGCAGCTGTTACTCATGGTCACGTCCGCACATCCAATCCAAGGAGGAGGCGTGAACCACCGTGCAAGCGATCGATCGATTTGAGGCAGAAGAAGAGTGTATGCAGTGAAGTGGTTGCGGGGAGGCCATCGCCCATCAGCCAAGTCCACCGCGACACGGCTGGAGCACGGGCACGGGTCAAGGAACAGAGGCCGGCCCTGGTGACGCGGCTGCGATGGCAATGGCATCTACGGAACGGACCCTACGCGGCTGCTGGTGTCGTCGTCGCGGTTTCATGGACCACAGCGATAAAAAACACTGGTGCAACGGTTCAGTATCATAGCGTAACACACAGGGCTGTCTACAGTAGTTTGTAGAGTCCCACCTTTTGCAAGTTGTGGGCTTCTGTCTAACATCACGTCAGTACCCGACAGCTTTCATAGCATCGAAGGTTTTTGCACAACAGCAGCATTCTGCGTTACTCCTCACTTGACGTGCCAAACTGTTTTATCAGCCAGGTCACAATGGTACCAGAGATTATTATTGCCATCATCAGGAGAAGAATGTGTTACAGAGTACATACAGAATGTTCTTCAATCCGTCCAAGTATAAGTTAAACAACAAATGTAACAAGAATATGCTTCGACTTGACAGGTTACACGTAGTATATTATGGTAGAGGAAGTTCCTTGTGATAAGAATCGAATCACCAGTCAATCAATGGCTTTGGAAGGCAGGCAGATAATGCAAGGCGATGTACAACCTACACGCAGCTGTTAATGTGCAGCTCGGCAGAAGTGAACCCTTCCGAGACCCCTCTTCTGCCGTCGGAAGCAGCTCTTCAGCTAGAACAGCACGAGCCTTTTGTGGCGGTGGATGATTCAGCGACGTTAATGGTGGTTCCGTGCATCGAGCGCCCGTTGCTGGATGCAGACTCTTGCGCGGCGAGCGCCTTCTTGCTTACCGTCTGATGAATCTCGCTTAGGATGGTGTGGAACGCCTTCTCGACGTTTATCGCCTCCAGGGCGGAGGTCTCGAGGAAGGACAGGCCTTCCTTCTCTGAAAATGCTTGGCCGTCTTCCTCCGGGACCGACCTTAGGTGGTTCAGATCCGACTTGTTACCAACCAACATAACAACAATGTTCGCGTCTGCGTGATCCCGGAGCTCTCGGAGCCACCTCTGAACATTATCGAAGGTTTGCTTCTTTGTGATGTCGTAGGCGAGAAGCGCTCCAACTGCGCCCCTGTAGTAAGCACTGGTGATAGCGCGGTACCGCTCCTGCCCAGCCGTGTCCCATATCTGTGCCTTGACAGTCTTCCCCTCTATCTGCCTCAAATAAAAGAGAAAAGGAACTTGTGCTGAGATGATGCATAACACGAACAGCTTCAGAAGGCAACACCATCAGTAAGGAAGGAATTACAACTCTAGATGCACAACGACGATGAACAATGGGCGGAACAGTAATATTTTTGTATGTCCTGAACATCAGGGTATTTCTACTGAAAAAGGCTAAATGGAGTGCCGAGTTCATAGCTTATTCTGTGAGAAATAGGCGAGGCAAACTCATAGCTTATTCTGTGAAGTAGGCAAGGCAAACTCAAACTTTGACCTACCTGAGCTTAAGCCACCCAGCCATATAATCAGTAAAGAGAGCCAATGAAAAGGAACATCACTATCTTGATAGAAAAATCTCATGACACCAGTTTTCAACCAAGTAATAAACAAGCTGAAAAGCCAAATTAAACTAAAGAAAAGATATAATTCCAAAATTTCAGAGGATATCTTCACCATGTATTAAAAAGAATGGCTTCAGATCTTATGTCACTCTCTAACTACACTCCCACCTTCATCATTCTTTTATCAATTTCTATATATGAACTAGATAAAGTATCTGTGACAGCAAAAACTTCCAGTGCACGTAGAAATGAAGCACAAATAATTGTACCTTAGTGTCCCATTGTACAACTCACTATTCAATAAAACCAAGATTGGAAATGACTAGTTGTAACATCCAGTCCCGGCATACACGGCCCAGGCCCACTCTACTGAGTAGTAGTCCTACCTGCGTAGGACGCCGCTTGAGCTTTCGTCCTCGCTTCGCTCAAAACGGTTAACCGAAGGTTACTACGCGTCCCTGGCCCTGGTATTTAAGTCGGCTGAACTCACTCATGATTCACGATACGGTACTAAACCACCGGTTGCTCCGCGATGCTACAGGACCTGATAAACAGTATCTAGTGAACAGTACTCTGAATTCGGCCCAGCCACCCGACAAACAGTAACAGACTGCTACAATATTCCCCAGCTGCAGTATTGGCCGGAACCGTACCCGGAGCCGGATATACAGTGCCTTCTGTCTACAGTACCGGCCCACTGCCACCGCTGCAGTACCATCGGCCTGTTTCGCAAATTTGGCCCACTGGACCCATTTTTGGGCTGTTACACTAGTGAAAGAGACAATTAAGGCCATCCCTGTCGATACGACTATCGGAAGGAATTAGTACCAAAATCATATGGCTGACAATTCAGAGGATTGTACATGACTATATATGACCATACATGACTATCTATGTCGCGCTGGCACAAACACTACTACAGGATCTGTACCAGCAGGTGGATACTAACCCTGGTATATACTCCTATTTTGTGGGATGAAAATTTACTCTTCTCAAGGCTAATTTTACTTTTCTCCTACTTATACTTATGGAGGTACCTTCCCTATCACTTCACCTCTCACCTTGTGGAGCAATACCGATGCAATACCTCCGTTCCAAAAATAATAATACAAATCTTGCTTCAAGGGTCATCAATCTCAAGTCTGACTAAATATATACAAAAGTTAGATTAATTGTGAAATATACTTTAATAATGAAATCTTTCGGAGATAAAGTATTGATATTATTTTCTATAAATTCTGTCAAAATTGAGATTGATTAACTCCTAAATAGGCAATATTAGCATTCTTTTGGGACAGAGGGAGTAGGTGCCTTTTATTTTCCAATTTTACTATGTTGCCATGACAACACATTACGAGTATGCTTGCATTCTTTGTCCAAGAATATGTAAAGCTAGGAATTGGAGTGGGCAGGGTGTTGGATGTATATCTAACTAACATGACAACACATTACGAGTATGCTTACGAGTATGCTTGTATTCTTTGTTCAAGACTGTGTAAAGCTGGGAATTGGAGTGGGCAGGGTGTTGGATGTATATCTAACTAGTCTTGATTTCAATGCAGACAAGATTTTTCCTGCTAGCTTAGGTGAGCCAAATTGGCTCTCCTGGCCTATGCATTGTCGCACTGTCCTCAAAACCATAATATGAGAACAACCACATCGGTCTTCAGAGTCAAGCATAAAACAGACCATTCATCTATTAATCTCTCATTATTTTTCTTTGAGATGATTAATGTCTCGTTCTGAAACAGAAGACCACGGCATAAGAGATAAGATTGAGAAATCAAGCGTGACGTACTTGCACGAAGCACGGTCAAAATGTAGCAGCCTAAACAACAATTGACACAATAACATCTCAAAATCAAAATACAAACGCGTCGTGCATGGCGGCAAATTGCGCCGGAGGCCGGACGGACGCCACCACGCAAAATTCTACCCCACATTGCCACATTGGGGGCGCGATCAGATCGGGGTTGATGTATATGGGGGTACCTGCAGGGTGCGGGTGGCGAACTCGACGCCGATGGTGGATTTGGACTCGAGACAGAACTCGTTGCGCGTGAATCGCGAGAGGATGTTGGACTTGCCGACGCCGGAGTCGCCGATGAGCACGATCTTGAAGAGGTAGTCGTACTCGTTGTCCACCCGGTGCGCCATGTCTGGTTGATCGAGCGAGCCCGAAGCCCCGAACCAAAGCTCAGCCGGACGGACGCCGCTCGCCGAACGGGACGGGATTCGATTCGCCCGCTTTTCCGCTCGCGTGGGGATTTGAAATGGTGGAGGGCAGCAGATCCGAGGCCGGGATGGGGTGGGGCGGGGGAGGGGGGAGGAAACGGGAATGGGCGGCGACCGTGGAGGCGGAGGCGGAGAGGGACCGTGGGCTGAGCTGGACGTGCTTGGCGGTTGATTTGGCCGTATCTCGCGACGGCCAGCCAATGGACGGCTGGCGCGTCGCTGGCGGTTGTTGGCTTTGCCCGCCCTCGGCTCAGCGCGTGGCGGAAGATCTGTCATCAGATCTGGGACGGAGGGGGAATGTGCCGCCCCCGTGGTTGAATCGATAAGAATGCAGTGTTTGGTTAATGGGCCTGGGCCCAACAACTTTGGGCCTGGCTGGGCCTAAGATGACAGATGTTTTCTTGTTTCCCTATGGGCCATGCAAGAGTGGAAGACTAATACCTATTTGGAACAGAAATTTCACAAAAAAAATCATACATAAAATTTATAAAAAAAGGGGATTTGCTAAAATTTAGGTGCCTAAGTTTTAGTTTCCTTTCAGATGACGGTTATTGCATATATTTTATACTAAAATTATAGATTTCGTTCACTACAACTTCTGTAGGCGCAATCTGCAATTTTCGGTACCAAGAATTAAAAAACCCATTAGACAAAATCATAAACCCGACAAAATCTAATTTAGAATTTATAATTATTTCTATAGGTGGACAATGACAAAAATTTAATATGTTATTACATAAAGACAAATAACAAATCACGAAAGTAACAATTTCTTGTACTAGTTGGTGGTATAAGAGTGTTGTCTAAAATCATCTTAAAATTCAGTCACCTGAAATATAGTAGAAGTAGATTCAAGAAAAAAAATTCATGCGTTCTAAACGGGGTTTAAGGTTGCGAACTGTGACAATGAACCACCAAAAATACATAATGAGACCTACTAATCAGTCATCAAATAATAGCATGTCGGGTTCATCATATGAACATAATATGTATAAAAAATGATCTATCCATGAACCCACCTCATCAAGCAATAAAATACTCATCCATCAGTCAATTGTTCCTCGCCCCGCCCATTCCCTTCTTCCACACGCTCTCTTTCGCGTCGTCTCGCTCGTTCAAAATTGATCTTCCTCGACCTGGATTACTTGTCTCTACCCTACCCTGAATCAATCCTTTTGTACTCATGTCTAAGAGGACGACGTGACCCCGTGTCTATGTAGCCGTCGCTGCCGCTCCTCGCTATACAATATTGGGTCCCTACAATATTTGTTCGCTCCAGAGAGGCGTATCAATGCGGCGGGCTGGCGTCAGTCACTCACCATCAGTGGTGACATCGTGACGATGATGCTCATCTGAAGGCACATCGATCCAAAGGCGTGTGGACGCTCCAGGGGCACTATCATGGTGAAAATTTTAAATTTTAGTCCTTTTTAAAAACTTGTTTTATAAATAGACCCTTGACAAAACTTTTTCTAAAAATAGACCAAGGGTGTGTTCACTTCCCATGCAAACCAAAAATATTTTCTCTTCTATCCATCACATCAAATCTTTGGACGCATGCATGGAGCATTAAATATAGGTAAAAAAGATAACTAATTGCATAGTTTGTCTGTAAATGTCGAGACGAATCTTTTGAGCCTAGTTAGTACATGATTGGACAAATTTTGCCAAATAACAACAAAATGTGTTATAGTAACTTTTTACCCACTTTTCACCAACTGAACACACCCCAAAGTTTGGCATACAGTGACTCTACACTGAGATATGCGGCTTGGTATCTTACGATTCAATGTAAAACTTGCCACGTAAGCGCTAGCGTGGCGATGTGGCCAAAGCTCTGCGTTTTCTCAATTAACGCCTAGATTAGCCATGTCGGCGTTTGACCGATTAGCGCCGAGGTGTTGCACATGCACAATACAAGCTAATAGCTGAGCCCAAGTGCATGTACTTGTTCATTCAATATCTTTTGAAGATCCATAAAAAATAAATAAGATCAATTTTATCAGAACCATAATGTTCCACTGTCTTGTTGTCAAAAAAAATTGTTCCACTGTCCGGGACAAAAATACATGGATTGATAAAACATTTTCCAAGATTTCTAGAGATAGCTTATAGCACAGTCCATGCTCCATGAAAAATGTATCGTGCAACTGCAGCACCTCGGCGTCCATCGCTGAACGCCGAGATAGCTTTAAAAGACACCTATTTCACCGTGGTATACATGACCATGCTGTATGCATAATTTGTTAAAACTAGAGGAAGCTTTAAAAGATCATACTAGGTTCGTAGAAAATATTAGTAACATTTGTATTTTTTAATGAATTTATTACAAAATAAATTTAACGATCGATCTAATGATACTGACTATACCATAAACATTGATATTTTCTTATATATATTTGGTTATACCATAAACATTGATATTTTCTTATATATATTTGGTTAAAGTTTAAAATGTTTGACTTCTCAAGAAACGAGAATGACACTTTTATGGGACGGAGTGAGTAGTCATTAACAACAATGCCTCAGCATTGCACATAAAATCTACTAATGCTACTTTCATGCACTTGAAGTAAATACACCATCTGTCCCTAAATAAATCAATTCCTAGAATCCATGCATGCCAAACTATCTTAAGTTTGATTAACTTTATAGAAAAGAGTAATAACATCTATATTATAAAATTAGCACATTATAAAAATATATTCTATGGTATATCTAATAATATTAATTTGATGTCATAAATCTTGATGTTTTTTTTTTCTAAAAATTTGGTTAAAGTTTAAAAAGTTTCACTTAAGACAACTCTAGAAATCTATTTATTCAGGGACAAAAGGAGTAGCAATCAGATGCATGCATAAATTCAATGCATAAGATTTACATATAAAAAAAATCAATGCATAAGATAATGCATGCTCATATGTCATATGTGCTCCAAGTTTAACGCATACGCATACAAACAAATGCTATTAGTACATGCACTAGTCAAGTCTGAGTGCCTCGATGCACGAATTTTGACGAGCGTTTCTCTCCGTTTTCACTTTTCACTGTGACATCCGGAGCTGATCAGGCCACAACGCTCGAGCAGGATCCTAAGGCTACAAACTTCGTTCCAAAAAATCAAAAAAATTATAATTTAAAATAAAGGGAGTACTTGATAACTCATGCACCAGCTTTATCCCAAATTTTTTTCTAGAAATTTTGGCAAACATTTTATCAATCTATGTATTTTTACCACGCAGAGGGTAACATTGCGGTTCTAATAAAATTGATCTCATGTTGAGGCGATTTATATTTATTTTTTTATGAATATTCACAAAGTTTTGAATGGACAAGTACATGCACTGGGCTCAGCTGTTAGCTTGTACTGTACAGGTGCAACACCTCGGCGCTAATTGATCAAACGCCGACATGGCTAGTCTCGGTGTTAATCGACTAAACGCCGAGCTTCCGCCAGATCGACACGCTGGTGACTATGTGGCAAATTTAACGTTGAATCGTAGGACGCCGAGCTGCATATCTCAGCGTAGAGTTACTGTACACCAAACTTTGGTCTATTTTTAAAAAAGGTTTTGTCAAGGGTCTATTATAAAATAAGTTTTTAGAAAGGACTAAAATGTAAAATTTTCACCATGGCCATGAGAGAGAAAAGAAGAGAAGAGAAGAAAAATATTTCATTTCCATGGTCGATCCATAGCCATAAGTATATCTTTACCTATTGTATGTGCTATTGTTCACTTCACAATGTTGAGTCACACATTGTGACCGTTCCTAAAGAGAAACTCAAATTCGATTACTACCTCTATCTCTGAAAGGATGTAACTATGTGTTGCGTGTAGATTAAAGTACTTCACGTTTGACTAAGTTTCAGTAAGTACTCACTCCGTGCTCAAAAGAATGCAATTCTAATACAATGTCATGTCTGAGTACCTTAAGTCTGACCAATTATAGATGAAAAAGTATCCATGTTTATGATACCAAATAAATACCAACAGTTTAATTACGAAATGTATTTTCATAATAAATTAATTTAAAGACATAACTGTGAATATTATTCACTAAAAATTTAGTCAAACGTAAACCACTTTATGGCACGCAACCTATAGTTGCATTCTTTTGAGGGCGGAGATAATATTATTCATATTTATTGCTTCAAATTAATATATAATGAAAATACATTTCGTAATTAATCTAATGATATTTGTTTTATATTATAAAGATTTATACTTTTTTTATCTATAATTGACATACTAAAATATGACACTATTTTAGAATTGCATTCTTTTGAGGACGGAGGAAGTATATTTAAGGACGGCCTGAGTATAATGCTGCATTGCAACATGGACAGACAAGGTCAATCGAGTTATGTTTCAACACGTTTCAATTCTTTCCTATGGAAAACCAAAAGCTGTCTCAGATCATTTGTGCAAGTCATTTTTTTTACAGCGCGAACCTTTGTTTGAATAACAAAGAAGCAAACAATTATACAAAACCGCATTCATTGGAATCCGATTTAGATCTGCCACGAGAGTATCAAAGTAACGCTTAGGATGGTCCCAGCCTACTGCCTAAATCAGTCCCAACTCCCAAACAGCCAAACAGGCTAGAGAGGCAGAGGTTCCACTTCCAGTCTTCCATCAATCTACCCAAAAAACTGAAGCAGGGAAAAGAGCACAATATGCTCCAAGCAGGCACAACAACGCCTTATTTAGATGCACCCTAAAAGTTAAAAAAAAATTCGCTCTCTCTCATCACATCAATCTTTGACCCATGCATAAAGTAATAAATATAAATAAAAAAATAACTAATTACACAGTTTAGTTGGAAATCACGAGATGAATCTTTTGAGCCTAGTTGGTCCACGATTGGGCAATATTTGCTAAATAAAACGAAAGTGGTACTATTTATCGAGTTTATTTTTTTTACAATCTAAACGAGGCAAGTCAATGGGAAAAAGAGCACAAGACAACATGCGAATCTACACAAAGGCCAGGAAGACACGAAAACTGCACAAACTCCCAGCTCCACACGACATACCGTACATTCATGATTCAACCAATTTGAGGAAGCTGGAGCTCTTTCTTTGGCTGAGAGGTGGCGCCCTGACTCTGAGCATCCTTGCTCTTACTGATCCTGACGACGCACGACAGCACGACATGGATCACAAAATAGGCTAGCACGGCGATGACGAGAGCGGAGACATATCCAGAGGTCTTCCACGACCGGCTGGACCCGGCGGCGTAGGCGACGAGGAGGCCGAGGAGGTCCAGCACGATCGTAAAGTTCATCACGCCGAGCCACCAGTCGTCCATCCACCACTTCTCGGACGCTAGTGCCGACCCCTTCTCGGACGCTGGCAGCGACCCCGGCAGCAGAAGGACGATGACCACGACGGATGCGACGAAAGAGGCGGAGTTGCTATAGAAGAAGGCAAGGTACCGGTGCCTCCTGTTGTCGTGCATCACCGGATCGCCCGCCTCGTACCCGCCGTCGTTGCTCTGCCAGACCCCGCCGGGCGGTGCCAGGCCGGCCTGGTAGGTGATGCCCGCCACCAGGATTCCAAGCAGCATCAGATACTTGCGCTTGGCATGTAGCTTCTTTTCATATCCGCTCTCGGCTTTCGTGTTATTGGGGGCGTCGGTTATTTGTGCTTCGAGATTGGATTCTATGGGATTTACAGTGTCAGCGGCCCTGGGGGTTGCCTCATCTGCACTCCTTGAGAAGCAGGCACTGATGGAGATACAGTGGCCCTGACACCTGCCTTCCTGGGCTGCCACGACGGTTATTTGTGCTTCGGGATCGGCTTCTATGGGATTTACAGTGTCAGCAGCCCTGCCTTCCTGGGTTGCCTCATCTGCACTCCTTGAGAAGCAGGCACTGGTGGAGATACAGTGGCCCTGACACCTGCCTTCTGGGGCTGCCTCATCTGCCGACCCGTCTTCCTGGTTTGACTCATCTGCCGTTTTGTTCTTCTTGTCCGGATCGATCACCAAGAACAGCACAACCAGTAAGATGACTACGGAGAGGACGAACCCCGCCAACGCGAAGATGTAGATGGATGTCTTCCGATGCTGCGTGCTGCCGGCGGCATAGGCACCCATAATCCCCATCATACCCACCGCCGTGCAAACGGAGAGCGCGTTGCTCTGGATGGCCGGCCGGTACAGGTTTGGGTTCACGAGCAGGATGATGAGCGCAATGGACAGCATGAAGCTCACCGAGTTGCAGTAGAAGAACGCCGTGTAACGGCGTGGGTAGTTGTTGAGCAGGACGGGGTCGCCCGCGTGGTTCCCGGTTCCCAGATCGTTCTTGGCCAGGAAGCCGCTCGGCGGCGTCAGCCCGGCTTGGTAAGTGATGGTCGCCGCCAAGATCGCGAAGAGGAGCAGCCGCTTGCGCCGCTTCTTCACCATCTCTAACTCGGCATCCTTTTTCTCCTCTGTGGAAGCTTCGTCATTCCGCCTCGTGCTGCCGTCGTCGTTGTGGTCCAGCGTGAATAAGACGACATGGATCACAACGTAGACGAGAACAGCGCCGGCCAAGGCCACGGCGTAGATGGAAGTGCTCACATCCCGGCAGCTCCCGGCGGCATATGCGCCGATGAGGCCAAACAGGTCCAGTATCATGGCGGCCTCCAGCGCGTTGTGGTGGTGCAAGGTCTTCATCCTGACCAGGACAATGGCCACCAGGGACGCCACGAAGGCGACCGAGTTGCAGTAGTAGAAGGCCTTGTATCGCCTGGGGCTCATGGTTAACAGGATCGGGTCGCCGGCCTTGTAGCCGTCGCCGTCGTCCTGCCAGAGCCCGCCCGGCGGGTTCAGCCCCGCTTGGTAGGTGATGGCCGCTGCCAGAGTGGCGAGCAGCAGAACAAGAGAACGGGCATTCTCCAGCGCTTGAGTTTGTTGCTGCTTAACACTGACAAATTACACCGGAAAACAAAAATTAATCCCAATGCTGATAAGTGATAAGAGGATGAGGAGGAATAAGGAAGGATATGTGCTCTGTTATTAATACCTGGCATCTTCACTACCGGTGCTTGGATCTTGAGTGGTCGGACCCAAACAACATTGCTTTGCTCGACGCAGCCATTCTGACACTTTACCATGGATGCTTCCTTCTCCATTACACAAGCAGCTATTCTTTGTGGATGCTTTGCAGAACTTCTTTATGGCTTTTTTGCAGAACTTAATAGCAGCCGCTTGAAGAAGAATGCAGGCAATGACGGCACCAATCAGAGAGTTGACATAGATGGTAGTATCAACCTGCCTGCAGCTGCCGGCAGAGTATGCCCCGACGAGGCCGATGAGCGTGAGGGCGATGAACACATAGAGCTCGCCCAACCGCACATTTCGGCTGAATGTCAGCTTCTTATCCAGGAGAATGACGATGATGAGCAGGGACGCGACGAAGGCGGTGGTGTTGAAGACAAAGAACGCCTTGAGGCGCTCGTCGTGGCGGCTGCCCTTGAGGACGGCGTCGCCCGGGCGGTAGTCGCCCTCGGCGCGGTCCCGGAAGCCGCCCGGCGCGCTGAGCCCGGCCACGTACGTGACGCTCACCGCGAACGTGGCGAGCACCATGAGCACCTTGCGGAGCCTCTCGGGCGCGCTGTCCTTGTGCGAGGCCAGCGCCATGTGGACCGTCTTGTGGAACCTCTCGGACGCGCTGTCCTCCTGCGAGGCCATTGCCATTTGGGCCACCTTGCGGAGCCCCTGGGGCGCGCTGTCCTCCTTCCTGTCCTCGGGCCAGGCCAGCGCCATCTGGACCGCGAGGTAGAGAACGACGCCGGCCAGGAGGACCAGGGAGTAGATGGCCGTGAGCTTGTCCCGGAACGCGCCGGCGGCGTAGGCCCCCATGAGGCTGAACAGGTCCAGCACCATGACGACGCGGAGGATGCGGAGCGGCGCCAGGCTGGCGCAGCGCCTCTCGTGCAGCACGGCGAGGATGAGGACGAGGACGATGACCACGAGCGAGAGGGCGAACGCGGTGGCGTTGCTGTAGAAGAAAGCCAGGTAGCGGCGGTAGTTGATGTCGCGGATGATGGGGTCGCCGGCGATGCGGTCGTGGGCGGGGTCAGCGTCCTGCCAGACGCCGCCCGGCGGGTTGAATGCCGCGCCGTACGTCACCGTGGCCACCAGCATGGCCAGCAGCAGGAGGTACTTGCGGAGCCTGTACTCCCATGAGTTCCCGCTGTCGTCGGACTTGGACTTGGCCATCGCCGGACGGCTCGACCCGCATCCGCATCCCATGCCGGCCACCACGAGCGCGCTCACTGCCTCGCTCCGGCAGGTGGGCTTTAGCTTAATTTAAGGTGGCCGCCGGCAGGCGACGCGGGACGCGCCGTGCGCGTTCAGACGCAGGGGTTTTTTATGACCTTCACAAAGACTTGACCGGTTGACCTCCCACGCATCGTCCATCACTCTGGCTGATGATGAAGCTGCCTGCCTGGCTGCCTCGTTGGCTGGTTTCCTGCCATGAAACTTCCCTCTCCGGAGGGTACCCGTAGGCCGTACCCGGGCGTGGACTTGACCCCGAATGGGAACCTCGTCAATTCGTCGTGTGCCTCACTCCCACCTACAGTACCTGTCCAGATCCGACCTCTGAGTTGGATGTGTAGTACCGGGGCGGTGTTAGGCTATCCGCACTCATGGTCCTCTATATTCATCCTCTATACGTCCTAATCAGCAAGATTCTCTCCTTTATACTCAATTCTCCCGCACCCATCCATCCTCTATATCATCCTCTATCCACTCTATCTATTGTGGGACCCACTTGTTACTTTATCTAAATATATCCATGAGTGATCTAGTTTTGAAGGATTTATTGAGACGAATTTAATGGTGCAATCGAAATTTAATTTGGATTTTTAGTTTGTGAGTTATAATATTTTTTTCCTTGGTTTAGGTAGTAGGGCCGCCACTGTGCACTATAGAGTAAACACTGTTCTACTCTAAATATAGAGTAAGAGAAAGAATAGAGTATCGTTTTAGAGTATCCAGTGCAGCAGTTTTTACTCTATATTCATACTCTAAAGCTTTAGAGTATCATTTAGAGTATGCCACTGCGGACAGTCTTAGACTTCCCGATACTCTAAAGCTTTGGAGTACGAATATAGAGTAAAACTGTTGCATTGAGTACTCTAAAATGATATTATATCCTTTCTCTCACTCTATATTTAGAGTAGTACAGTGCTTGCTCTATACTCTATAGTGGCGGTCCCCACTAGCTAAACAAAGAGAAAAATGCTATAACTCACAAACCAAAAATCCAAATTAAATTTCGATTGCACCATTAAATTCGTCTCAATAAATTCTTCAAAACTAGATCACACAGATATATTTAGATAAAATGACAAGTGGATCCCACAGTGAATAGATGATGATATAGAGGATGGATGAGTGTGGAAGAATTGAGTATAGAGGAGAGAATCTTGCTGACTAAGACGTATAGATGATGAATATAGAGGTATATGAGTGCGGGTAGTCTTAACTCATGGTCCCCATCTGCATCAACGCGCCAAAAAAGGATCCTGCAAACATAACCATCGATAACATTTCACTATTTGATTTGTACTCTAGTTAACTGTCTATTGATATCTGGTTTCTTCAATACCCTGTTCGTTTCGCTGAAATTTGGTTTATGCTGATTTGTTGTGAGAGAAAAACACTGTTAGTTCGCTGAGAAATACTGCGGCTGAAGTAGTTCAAGAGAAAGTAAGGAAGGATGATGATAACAATATAATTCTATGTTAATGAGAACTAGAAAAGCCAAGACAACAGCAACGCCACGCCTTTGTAGCCCTTTTCCCTGACGTACTGCCAATAGATTTCACCATTGGTTTATTGCCCATTTGCCCTTACATTCTGTTGTCGCCGATATTGATGATAGAGGAACAAAGCTGTTCTGCTTTGCGAATGGAAAAATGATCAAAGTTGCTAGGGCCTTGTTTAGATTGCAACTTTTTGCAATCTGAGCTACTATAGTACTTTCGTTTGTATTTAGCAATTAATGTCCAATCATAGACTAATTAGGCTCAAAAGATTCGTCTCGCAAATTACAGACAAACTATGTAATTAGTTTTTTTTTACCTACATTTAGTGTTCCATACATACGTCTAAAGATTGATGTGATGGAGAGAGAATGTAAAAATTTAGAATTTGAAAGGTAACTAAACAAGGCACTAGATATCTTGTCTTACATATATAAGGTACTTTGCCATGACCTTGTTGGTGGAAACCAGCGTATGGATCTTTGTCGGTTTGCAAAGAGGCCCTGGGCTATTCCTGCTTTGAGGCGACATTTCAGTAATCAGGTGATTACCGTGCTGTCTGCTTCTTGTTAATGGTTATCTACTCCTTCTTAATGAATATGTGCCTAGGCACGATCGCCAAAAAAAAAGAGGCCATGGGCTATTGGTATTATGGACCCATATCATTGGGTCGTACTGCCAAGTACTGAAGAGATGGATTGTAATAGATTGGACCAAGTCACCAAGATAAGCAGGGAAATGGATATTATTGTGGTATACAGATAGTAATGACAGCATGGGTCATGTAATGTAAAGAACAAAGAAAAGATATTACCTTAATATATTTTGATCTGTTGTGCTTAAGAGATGTCTTCGATGTTTTCAATGGTCAGGTATAATGCCAAGTAGCACTGGTTAGTAGGAAGAACACAAATATTTTCTCTCTTTCTTATCGCTTCTCTCTTTTCTACTGTTGGCTTGTAGAAACGTTCAGCGGTTGGATATAAGTCCCATGGTTGTCCTTGTGCTTTAAATCTGTTTGTACTCACAAATATGCTTATACATGTACATGTCAAAGAATCCAAGAACTAATATGATTTGTTTTCATATTAGTTCTGAATTGTTTTCAATTAAATGGCTAAGGAACTGTGGACCTGTGTTGCACTTACTGCATAAGGTGAGTGGAGTTACCTTTGATAATCCTTGCTATAATAAAGGTCACTACAATGCCAAAAAGAAAAAACAATTTCATAGAAACATCAGCAAAGCCAGATAATTGGATACATTGGGAAAATAAACATTGGACTGCACTTATAGGTACAGAAATCATTAAAGTCAGTTTTAGGCTTTTAGCAGTGCTTCATCCTCAGGGGAAAAAAAATCATTAGTAACTGGATCTTCCTGGAGGAACATAATATGCTTTGGTAGATAACTCTTTGCAAAATCAGGATCAGCCTACACAGCTAATTTTGAGACGTGAGTTATTAGATTGAGCAAAACTTCAGTGGCAAATGTGATCCATTCAAATTTGTAGCAGCCGGCGTGTATACAGTTATCTGTAAGTTCCAAAAGGGGTCCTTTTTACGTCTTCACAGTCACATATTTCAGGTGGCAAAATCCTGATTCCTAATCTCAAAGTTGTTTGGTTTGTTTTCACTGTCTGCTGGATTATTTTTTCAGGCTGATGCAAACATCATTGTTTAGCTTTTGCTCCATGCACTGGAAGTGGTAGTAGAGATATTATGACGAGTCCATCAACTGAGCCCTCAAACTGGTTTATGAGGGAACTATGCATTCAAAACTAAAATAAGCACTCTAGCTACAAGTAATTCTTTAGCAAACATAGTCAAAGTTAAATTACATTTCCAGGTAACAAAGGCATGGCCAATTTGGTAAACACAAAATTGGTAGTATTTAACTAATTAACTAACTACAGACAATAAATTTAAAGGCATGTTTAAGTGGATCAACCCACATTCCCCTCCTATTATTGCTTTCTCAATTTCAATAAACCAATAGCATTCCTAATACATGATTTGATATAGAAAGCTTAAGCTCAGTAGATTACCCAACAAGGAACATTGGAAGTTTAAGATGCCTAAATTCTACAATACTAGTTTCCATATATTCACATAAAAAGTAATCAGGTTCCATTTTCTAAAGCTGGCATTAAGATGCATGCAATGTTGTCTAGACCAAGAAATTTGGCATTGTGGCTTGTATGCATTTTTAATCATTCTGGGAAACAAAATCGGAGGAAGTTGAGGATGGTGTACCTTAATCTTGCTGCACACCAATGAAGAATGCTCAGCAGCCCAGAGCAAAATGACAAGGATGGCAAGGGAAACCCCAGCATGTGTGGAGACGATGCAGGTCTCCCCACCGATGTAGCGCAGCTCAATGTGGCTTAAAATGGTTTGAAATGCATGATTACTTAAGCTTAAATCGTATTAGACTCGCACTGGAGACACAGTTGATAATCCATATGGTCAGAGGGAATCGAATAAATAAAAATATTGCTAGCCGCTGTTAAAAGAAAAAAAAACAGGCACCTGAGGGACTGAAGCATTAAATAATTTGTAAGCAAGAATGACTTGTGGAAATAATGAATTAACTATGAGAGTACACGATACATGTATATATTGGGAGGATGACCAATTAATCCTGGTCATCCAAGCCCGTCCCAACACAATCAAGGGCCTGGATTATTGGCCACTAACAGCCCTATGTGCCTTGGCCTAAGTCCATCCACAATACAAAGCCTGTCTAATATAATTGACATGGGACATGGAGAAACACCTGATGTGAGAATTGAAATACAAAATTAAATATAGAAATAATATATTTTTGAAAGCTTCAGGATGCACCAAATCAAGTATTAGTCTTGCAAAACAACCAGGTAAAAAAGCAATGCAAAAATACTAATATACTATCTTCTATCATCAATTATTATAGTGTTATCCACTGACCACTCATGTTGAACACGTTGAATGGCATAGGAAGCTTCCCAATGCACTTCACCATTCTAAATAGTAGCCCAAAATTTCTATGGTTTATTGTGACACACGGATAACACAGAGTTTTGTTACAAGATTAACATACTTCAACTGCAGTTAGTGGAGCTTAGAAGCACTTTCAGATTAAGAAGCCAGTAGTAGAGACAGTGCATCAAACACTGGAATGCCATATGGGAGTAAGATGAAGATGTCACTTTTGATGAGATGCAAATGGTAAGAACTTATATCTTTTATCTAATGCTCCCAATTTCTGAACTACCTAGTGATTTTCAGTCATCTAAACTAATAATGTTGGTGAGAAAATGAAGGGAACCAAAAAATGTAGAAGCTGGATGCCCCGTGAAGTTTCCATGTCATATGAGACTGCATTTACCAGCGCCGGCGCAAGGGAATCAGGGCAAAAGCTATGTCGTCAAGGTGATTGTCATTTAGTTCATATTTGCAGTTAGTTCAGCTTGAGTTTGGTTAGTTTGAGGATTCCTGGAGGATTTGGCTGTTAGAAGATTTAGGTTTAATAGGAGATTAGTTGATTACTTGCATATGGGGCACATGTAATCTGGCTATCTACATCTAGGAAATTAAGCAAGATTAATACTCCTCCACCTCTATCTCTTCTGTCAAGCATTGGAGTCACGCAAGGCAAAGACCTCACCCTCTTTTTCGACCAGGTTACCTTGGTCACCACACACCATTAATATTTGCAGAACTGCAGCCTGCAGAACCAGCATGTTCAGTTAGCTTACACTTTGATTCTCCAGTGATGAACTTTCAGGATTCTTAGAAGTATAGCATCTGTCAATCTAGAAGTATACATAACTGACGTACCCATGAACTAAAATTAGAGAAAATGTACGAGTTGTATTGGAGATACGTTAGTATCTGAACGTGTAATCAGGATAGAGGATCCTAAGAATCACTATACTAAGATGAATAATCATAGATTATTTAGTAGAAAAATGTGAACGTGGATTGTTAAGATAACCCAAACCCAGACGTTCGTATGTACAGCAAAGCAAAATATGGAAAAAGTAGCACTGAAAATTCACTCGAGCAAAACAACAAACAGGTGCAGGGCATGGTCTGTGTGATCTCACCTGGGGTTGAAGGGAGTGCAAAGTGTTGACGAGCACATCCTACTATCCTACCGACTGGGAGACTGCGGGTGCTGCGAGAAGAGGCAACGGGCCGTCTGCGGCTTGATCTCGGTCGCCCCATGCCTTGCGCCGGCCGCCAGATGCCGCGCCTGTGGGCTGTGGTGGCGGCTTCCGCCGGGGGAAAGTGTTTCACGCGTTCGCTAGACGCGTGCAGCTTCGCGACTTGGCGGAGCGGCCGCTGAGCCTGTGCGTCGGTCGGACCGTGCGCGGCACGTGCAGCTTGTCGCCGAGATCGAGATGGATGTCAGGCCCGGCAGCCCCGTCGATGAACTCTGTTGGTATTAGAGCAAGAGCAATAATACAGCTAAGTTGTTTGGCTATAAGACAAGCTATAAAAGCCAAGTTATACAATAAGTATCTCTTATTTGTCTTTAAAAAGTTTCTCTCTCCTATTTCTCCTCACAACACTTGCTATTTGGGCCCACTAATACCTATGCTTCCGTGCCCAGCTTGGTGCTTGCATGAGAGCCAAGCTCTCATCTCTCTCCTCCCTTCTCTCCTCCACATCAGCATTAGCTTGGCTATAAGCCCATTATTGTACCTGCTCATAGGGGCCTGCCGGCCTGGGGACGCTCTACCAATAGGGACGAAAATAGGCCGGGTCGAGCAGGGCAGGGCCGGTTTCAAAATCGAGAATAGGTCGCCGGAACAGTTTTTTTTATCCGATATGAATCAATCGGCCTTTTTAGATGCCTTCGAAATTCTAAATTTTTTACTTTTCGTCTTATCACATCGAATATTTAAACACATGCATAGAGCATTAAATATAGATAAAAAATAACTAATTACACAGTTTGGTTGTAAATCACGAGACGAATCTTTTAAGCCAAATCTATGATTGGACACTAATTGCCAAATACAAACGAAAGTACTACAGTAGCAAAATTCCAAAAGTTTTTGCATCTAAACACCCCTAATCATTGTGTGACAATATTTTCTTATTTATTGGTTTTTTTTCTCAAACCAGCATGGTTTGGTTGATGTTGACTTGTGAAGCATGTCCCTGCTTGAAAGTGAGAAACATATTTTATACGTGAAAAATGTACAAATTTAGAGTTATGGTCATTTTATTTGATGCATCGCATCATATAATATTACTTTATTCTGATGGTATTTTAATCTTTTAATCTTGTTTTTTCTATATAAGTGCTCATAGTATTTATGATCTATAGTAGTAAGAAAATATTTGCAACGGCTCATGCTTTCCATTAGGCCAGCGAGACCAAAACCTTTTATGGCCCCTTTGGAACGTAGGAATTTTGTAGAAATTGTACAAAAATTTCACGGGAATCAGTTTATTTTCATAAGAAAAATACAGAAAATAGTATATTTTCCTCCATTCCAAAGGGGTTGACCTATGTCCCCTTGAGATTGGCCTTGAGACCATGTTCGAGGCCATGTGCGAGGTGACCTATTCCTATCCCTACTACAGAGTGATGGTAACAACGATGGAGCGAGGATGGGGATGGAAACACGCATGGTCGTGGCATCACCAACAATGGGACGGGAGCACATGTGAGCTTCATGCTAGAAGCATGATTGGTGGCAATGGCACGCCCATCACATCTAATCTTCCTTGTGCTAGTGTAGTCATTGCCGAGCGCCACAATGTCTATAGACTATGTGTTCTTCAGGATTGCAACTCCATGCACAATGCACAATGAGAACAATGGACCCTTTCTTGACGATTCTAACTATTGAAAGGTCTTTAACCTTGAGTCTTAACTTGCAATACTTGATTCATCCATGATCCACTTGATCTCGAGTACTTGATTGCTTTGCTTGACTCTTGACTGCTTTATATCTTCAATCTTCGGATCTTTGATCATCTTGTCATCAACCCTTAGGGATGTCTCGATTTTCATTCTCTATGCATTGTGGCCTAATGTTAACTCTTGATTCTCAAAACTATATGCTAGCCATATATGCCAAGCTGTCCTCTTCATCAACAATTGAGGACACTTCTTTATCTTTGTGACATAACATAAAGCATGTTTCTCCAAAACATACACGTTAATCACCAAAGCGAAGTTGTCATTAACCACTGAAACCACTTACTTATTGAGGGGCATGTCATTATAACCTAAAGTAACCATAAGAGTTATCTACATCTATTATAATTTAAAAAAACAAATATTTTATATACGATTATGATCCACTTCTGCCATTGTTATTTGTTAATATAGAAAAAACTAGCTCAAGCTATATACATGGAGTGTCATCATTCACACCACATATACATGTACGTAGGAAATGATAATTATAATATATATTTCCATGTCAAACATACAGATAGCTTAGCTCATGCTAAGGTTTTGGACACGTATCAAAGACACAAGAAGGTGTGATGCAAAAAAAGAAAACTATGAATGGGGATAGAAAAGTATAGAGTAGTTAGTTACGAAACTCTAAAGCAAGGAGACAAAGATATGAAAGTATCAGTACCTTGTTAAGATATAAATGAGTACCATGTTAAAATAGAATATGAGGAAAATAAGCAATTTTGATTAGAGGTGGACCCTAATTTTGTCCATAAATTCCTAACATTTGCTCCATATCTCTTCAAATTATTAGCCCAAGCATCAGAGTTCATGGATTAGCTTGTTAATTTGAAATCAAATAGTGCTATATGGTAATGAAACAACATCTAGCTATATATGTAGGGTCTGAGTCAAAGAGATGCCTTCAAACCCCACAAATTATTGATGCTTAAGAATATGTATGCATTATATACTAGATTACAAGGAACAATGTATGCTGGCCTTAGAAACTCCCATCGACTCGATATGGTGGCAGTGGTAGTGGCGAAGAACAACCTCGCATGTCAATTCCATCAAACCACACCACCCTTCTCCCGACACCACTCCAATGGTCTAGAACCCTTGCTCCGACAAATCTATGCGGAGCTTGCTGCCTTTCTCGCTAGCCAGAACTGAGCGAACAACATCCTGCTATATTCTTGGATCAGCCCGAACCTCATCACCTCTGAGGCCTCGACGACCGAGTCCATTGGTTATCCAGCTCAGTCCGCATCGATCCGTATCCCAGGCCGTGGATTAGACGGCTCCCAAAAGCAAGCTTCCCGCCTCATTCGAGTAACATGCTTGGCGCCGGCCGAATTCTCTCCTTATCGCTTCTGAGCTCCCATGCCGTGCCCACCTGCTCGACAGCCCCTCACTTGGATCGTCGTTCCCCCGGCCCGCAAGCCGCAAATGATTCTCCGCATGCGCATCCGGCTGCTTTCACCAGTCTCTGCTTTAATCCCATGCTCGCTGCGCCGTGCCCCGGACATAGACGGTTTTCCGGTGCGTGATCAGCCCCGCGCGGCCGGCAGCCGGCAGCAAGCATCGGTCGCTGTCGTTCCCGTCACCGTGCCCCGTGGCCGCGCGTCGCCATCGACGGCGAACAGGATAAAAAGGCGGGGGCGGCGGCCGCATCAGCGAGCGGCAGGGCCAGAGCGCGCCGCATCTGCGACACGTCGGCGCGGGCCTACCGCGGCCGGGCATCGGCCGATGCGAGCTGCCGCGCGGGGGGTGCACGTGTAGGCTCCGAATCCGAAAGATATGTGCAGCGATTGTTGGGTCACCACGACACCACAACAACCACATACGTGAGCGCGCGAGGAGCACTGCTGCTCTGCGCCTCTGCCCCTCGCGTTCCAGACCGCCTGCAGGTATCGCAAAATCGCGAGAGCGAATCGGGTCGTGTGGACGGGACGGCGGAGGCTGCCGGTTTCACGTCGATTCCAAGGGAGGGACGGGGACCCCAGCCCCGCCGGCCGCTGCTGCTGCCACCGCGAGACGGTGGTACGGTGCCGGCCGCGACGCGAGTGGGGTCTCGACGGACCTGGACCTGGACCTGGACAGATCTAGCTCGATCTCGGCGGCGGAATCTTGGCAAGGATATCGAGATAAGGATGATGATCGCCGGGCCGCGCCACGATGTGTGCAGTGCCCGCGTACGTGCGCCGTGCATCTTCTCATGTTCAGATAATATCTATGTATCCTCCAGTCCCCACTGCCGGCCGGATCAGGCACTTGATCGGGCAGTGTCAATGTGTCCGTCATGCACGTTCTTGGGATAAACAGATAGATGGATTATCCAGTCAGGATAGACGACAGCATGATGATGACACGATACGCGTTGATGTGCCAGGCGCTGTGTATCAAGCGCCTGATTACAACATGCATCGATCTGGAATGCCACGGCAGATGAGCCTATGGCGGCGCGACAGATGTGTGGACGAACGCACGGTGCCGGTGCGTGCGTACGTGTTGCGTGCGCGATCGTGCCGCCTCTAGCTTCGCTTAGCTCTAGGTGGTCGCCAATGCAATGCGGGCAACAAGTGAGCAGATCAGGTTGGCCAACTGCTCGGAACAGGCGGAGAGCGAGACGGTCCGCCGGTTGGCAAAGGTTCCTTTCGCATTCAAAGATCCCGGCGTTGAAATGTTGCGATCTTGCTGTGGCTTTTGGACCATCCCAACCAACCCCAACCGATGGAGTCCGGTTCGGCAGCGCATGCAATGCAAGCGGCGGTCTATCGCCAGTCTCCGCCCCACCATGGTCCATGCACACGCTGATCGACACGACGCCCATGCAAGACCGATGGAGCCATGTCCCAGCCTATGGCAGGGCTACAGGTGCCGTGCCCTCGTCAGGAGTACGCAGGATCGAGATCGACCGGCGGCCGAGCAAATATTCGCATGCATCCGTGGTTGCCTGCCGCAGTTTGTTTCGTCGCGGACACTCCAACGTACGGAGGAACCTCACGGGAAACCTCGATCAAAGCAATTGCCAAGTTCCTGGGGCTAGTTCGGTCGAACAGCTCGTGCGGCGCGACACTTGTTGCTGACTCGCGGTGGACGGAATCGAACACACGGAAAGCTCGCGGAATCCGGCACGGAAAGAGGCTGGCCGCGCGGGGCAAAGGCGTGTGGGCAGCAGCAGGACTGGAGTGGGGGACTGCAGCGCAGAGGGGGGGTGGATATTCAGCGTGGCCATCGATGGCCAAGCCGCGGGGTGGAAAGAGCCAAAGAGAGGAGAGGAGAGATGGTGACGATAAGGGCGTGGCTCGACATCACCGCCGGGGAAGGGGAATGGAATCGGTGGGGATGGGACTGCGATGCAAGCAAGCAAGCAGACGGCTGGGTTGGGTTCATAGGTTGGGTATATGCCATGTCCAGCTCGCCCCAGACCCCAGTGGCACTGGCATGTGGATTCTTCGCCAGTGCGAAGTCAGAGTGTGCACGAGTGTGATGCGTGATGCCTGCGATGGGAATCTCTATCTTTTTATCTGCTAGTTCCCCCGGCCCGGGGTTGTTGGTCGATTGCTGCATCTGCAGACTGCAGAGGCCATCGGAACAGTTATTTTTATCTGAAAAGGAACGCCATGGGGATGGAAATTAGACTTGTGTGTCAAATGCCGAGAGAAACCCACCTTTAAAGAATTTTTTATTGTTAGCCCAAATTTGAAACATATTTTGGATTTGATCCGGATTTGATTTTTTTTAAACTAGCCCGTTTGGCTCCGCCACCATGCATGGCGGAGCAATTGAACTGAACCCCGCCATACATGGTGGCGGGTCCATGTGCCACGTGGCAGCCCGCCGGGAGACGTGGAAAGGCGTACCCTGCCATGATGCGTGGCGGGGCATGCCTAACCCGCCACCCATCATGGCGGGGTACGGCCCCACTTAAATGGCCGCACCCCGCCATCCGCTCGTTTCATCCCCGCCACGCCCCCGCAGCCCGCCGACCTCGGCCCCGCCGCGCCGCCACCTTTTGCACCCCGCCCTAGTCCACGCCGTGCCGCCGCCTGTCGCACCCCGCCCCGGTCCCCGCCGCACCCCGACCCGGCCCCGGCACGCCGCCGCCTGGCCGACCTCGCCGCGCCGCCGCCCGTCGCACCCCGTCCCGGCCCTGGTTCACAGTAATTATTTTTTTATTTTTTTGTTACTTAAATTGTTAGGTAGTTAGTTAGTTAGTTAGTTAACGATTATTTGTAGTTAGTTAGTTAATATTAGTTATTAGTTAATAATTTAGTTAGTAAGTTAGTTAGTTAGGTGGTAGTTAAGTAAGATTAGTTAGTTAGTTAAGTAATGTTAGTTAGTTATATAGTAATTAGTACTACCATATTGGTTAGTTGATAATCGGATGTCAAATCGTTTTGTAGATGGATTACGGTGTAAGAGTTTTTTACGGAGGAAGTGTTAGGAGAGAGGATTGCCAGTTTGAGGATATGTATGAAGAATTAGAATGGTTTGATGGCACCCCTAGTTTCAGCGATCTATGTGACTGTTTGAGTTTGAAGTTTGGCGAGGCTTTCACACTAAAGGGTAGGTTTGATGTTGGAAAGAATAGGGAACACTATGTGATGATGGACTTGTGCAACCAAGCAGAGTGGTCCCGATACAATAGGTTCATCCAAGGTTCGAATGTCGGCATGGCTGAGTTGGTGCTGGAGAATGTTGAGAATGAGGAGCCGTCCTTCGACAGTGGTACTCAAGGAGATTGTGGTGTGCAGGTGCAACAACCTATGGAGAGTATGGACTTGGATGGTAATTGGACGCAGGAGCGGGTTCATTCTCCTCCAGTTGGTCATATAAGCAATGATTTTGATGTAGACGAGTTTGAACAGGAGGAGGAGGCGGCAGAGGAGGAAATGATTGGTGATGATGTTAGCACTGATTCTGATGATTCAGGAAATGAGGAAGGAGGTCCACATGCCATGCGAGCACCGGTTCGTGCCATGCCCTCTGGAGGTGCACCTGCCATGTGTACACCAGTTCGTGGCATGCCCTCAGGAGTACCGCTTGAGGTACTTCATGCCATGCAAACTCAGGGCACATTAGCCATCGGTTATCCAGATGATGGAGTGGAATATGAAGGATGGAGCAGGGTTAGGAGAGGCACAACAATATGTTGCACCACCCTCTTATACATCGGTAGAGCTTACACAGCTGAGGGAGGCTGGCTTGCCCTTTACCGGTGTGCCAAATTATAAGGATGTCAGCATGTCGCATATGACAGTTTGTGACACGGGTTTGCAGATGTGTAAGGAATCATTGTACAACCATAAAAATGTAATACTCAGGAAGTGTCTGAGATAAAGTTGTTCCTTCAGGACTATGCTGTGTATCATCATAGGCCTTACACGGTTCGACATTCCGACAAGGAGGTAAAATTCCACATAGTATGTAAGGCTGGATTCCCATGCTCGTGGAAATTGAATGCACGAAAGAGGCGGAGTGATGGTAAGTAGAAGGTAACTTCAGTGGAACAGCTGCACAGATGCCAAACTAATGAGGGGAAACGGTACCATCCCCAGTTGACGGCTCGGTACCTTGCCTGTCGTATATTGGGTCTTGTAGATAAGGACAATGACGTATCGGTGTCTTTTTGCAGGAGACCATAGTCACTTTTGTTGGATATGAGGTCACGTATGGAAAGGCTTGGCGGGCAAAGCAAATTGCCCTGACAATTCGTTGGGGTAGCTGGGAGGAAGCCTATAACAGGGTTCCACACATTTTGTGTGCAATGGAACACTTCAACCCTGGCATGAGATCGTTCATATACACAGGAGGGTTGTATCTTCAGAACCCATTGAGGCATATTCTGTATCGTGTGTTCTGGTATTTCGATCAGTGCAAGCATGCATTTCAGTATTGCCGGCTAGTTGTTCTTGTTGATGGCACGTTCCTCACCGGCAAGTACAGGGGCACATTGATGATGGCTGCTGCTGTAGACCCAGAGAACCAGATTGTGCCAATGGCTTTTGCTTTGGCGGAGGGGGAGAACAATGATTCATAGTCATGGTTCATGCGTCTGTTCCGTGTTCATGTGCTTGGGCCTTCTCGCACCATTTGTTTGATTTCGGACCGTCACATTGGAATTCTTAATGCTGCCGGTGAACACATTGATGGGCACCCGCCCCTAGTGCACCGTTGGTGCATGCGGCATTTTGCCACCAATTTCTGGCGGCGTCAACGGAAGAAGGAGGTGGCTGACAAGTTAAAGGAGCTTTGCAATAAACGTACGGAACGCGAGTTCAACGAGACAATGGTGGAACTAGAGAAGATGCTCAACCAAGCGGGCAAGGCATGGTTAGAGCAGTAGATGGAAAATAAAGCCAAGTGGGCATTACCATATGATGAGGGCGGCTTTCGGTATGGCATCATGACAACGAACTCCTCTCTTTCAATCGTGTGTTCAAAGGCGTTCGATCTCTCCCAGTGTCCGGTATTGTTGAGTTCTCTTTTAAGAAGTGCAATGAGTATTTTGTTACGCGGTATGGCCTAGCCCTGAGGAATGAAGAGGAGCTTGGAATATGGGGAAAGGCTGCACACGAATATTTGAAGGAGGCTGAGGAATTGGCCAAGCAACAAGTTGCCGAGGCTTATGGACGGGACATGCTTGTTTTCTGCGTACGAGCTAGAGAGGGCACAAATCTGGGCGGCGAACGATTTGGTGGGTGAATGTACCATGTCGATCTTGATAAAGTAGAATACAGTTGCAACATCCCTCAGATCATGCATGCCCCTTGCTCACACATGATCACGTCTTATTGGCTTAGAGGTTTTGACCACACAGTTGCACCATACATGTCACCCTTGTATCTCCGTGCCAACACCCTCAAAGTTTGGGAGAAGAGTTTCGAGTCGTACCTTGATGAGTCGCAGTGGCCTCCATATTATGGTGAGGACTACGCGCCTTATCCAGACCTAAAGAAGGTAGGGAAGGGAAGGAGGAAGAAGAAGCGACTGAAAAGTGATATGGACAATATGAAAGGTTACGACGACGACATGTATGGTGGCGGGGACTTTGATGAAGAACGTGCGCAAAACCTTTGCTCCATTTGCAAGAATCCTGGTCATAACGCTAGATTTCATAAGCGGATGAGACAAGAGGTGGTTTATATTGCTCATCGAATTTCATAGTAAATATACATTTATGATATTCATCTTCAAATTTACTTGGCTTTATTTTTTTATAATGTTATTAATTGTATTAATGTTGTTACTTCCATTTTCATACAGGCAGGTTCAGGGTTGCAAGATGGAGGCGCGGGCACCTCATCCGTGCTTTAGCCTCATTGAGGCGGACTACGACAAGGACCACCGGGCCAAGGCCTTGTCGGAGCAGCAGAGGCTGTTGCGTGCGCTTCGTGTTCGCACGCACCACCCACACAGCTGGGACGAGCGATACGCGACGTACATACGTCGTGCAGGCTTCCTTGAGATCGTTTGGGTCTACAACAGTACACTCCCCACTCTAGACCCTGCACTTCTTACTGCGTTTGTTGATAGGTAACATTGTATTTTGCGTTAATTGACTTTCTTTCGTAAAATTGGGCCATCAGCTTGGCTATAACCAGAATCTTGTAATGATGCAGGTGGAGACCGGAGACGCACACCTTCCACGCACCTTGTGGGAAATTGACTATCACAATGCAGGATGTGAAGATGATATTGTGTTTGAGTTTGTCTGGTCATCCGGTGACTGGGGTCGTCGATGAGTCTACTTGGGTAGATTTGGTGGAGCAGTTCTGTGGAAGGAGGCCATCGGATGCTGAAGTTAAAGGCACAAAGTAAGTTCATATTTGCGTCCCATTGAAATCACTAATACAACCATTTCAGCTACATCAATTTTTATAGAATAATGCTTTACTTGTAATTGCAGGAAGACCTCAGGAGTGTCAACATCATGGATAACCCAGAACTTTGGTGCAGGGCCTCCGATCGGTGTTCCAGATCACGAGGTCGAGATGTATGCAAAGGTGTGGTTGTGGCACTTCTTGGGCGCTTTCCTGTTCCCTGACTCCTTAGGCAACAGCATCAGCTGGATTTTCCTGAGGATCCTTATGTAGCCACTAGAGAACATTGTAACTTATAGCTGGGGTACCGCGGTCCTTACTTGGACATACCATCAGCTTTGTAACGCCTGTCGTCGCCAGTCGCCCAATGCCAACCTAGGTGGCTGCTCGTACCTACTTCAAGTCTATATTTGGGAGCGTTTTCCGGTTGGGAGGCCTACTAAACCTTCGCGTTTGCCTGTGAGTACATTGTCTACTTTGATTTCTTCATAAGACTTAAGAGATTTGTGACACCATGTTTGTGTTAATTGCAGGTTTGGCAGCACGAAGACGTTGGACCCACCGCCCTTTTCGTCTGGAAAGACGCTAAGGTAGTCAGGGGTGAGCTGGATAGGAGGTACAGGCAGTACACGGACGCGCTAGACGTGTTGACACACAACTACGTAAGTTCAATCCACATTTCCTACTAAAGGCGCTATCAATGCGATTGATCCGGAAATACTAAATTAAGTTTGTTAATTTGCAGGTAACATGGACACCGTGGTCTAGGTGGGAGCTAGAGGACTACCTTAGTCCGCGCTGCGAGGAGGAAGGGGACGAGTGGCTTTACGAAGGGCCACTTATCTTCTTCCATGTGGTCGAGATGCACTACCCTTGCAGGGTTTACAGACAGTTCGGGAGGTTGCAGGGAATTCCACCGCTGCACTCCACCAACGCTGAGCTGCATGGGTACGATGCCAATTTGTTTATTATACTTAAGTGCCTCATTGCTAATGCAATCTGTCAATACATGATCGATCGAAGGTTTCGGACCACGCAGAAGGATTGGGCGGTCAATCACGAAGCACATTTGCTTAATTGGTATCACAGGCATGTTCCCCGCCTCAACGAACTACCACAGCACCACCCGGTAAGATGGATGGAGTACCTGCAATGGCCGCAGCGGAGTACGAGGACTCATCTCATGGTCTCGTACACCAACAAGCCTGCAGATGAGGGCGGAGAGGATGACATCGCCGATGCGTTCGACGAGGCGCAAAGGGTGGAAACACAACTTCTTAGGGCCCCTCTAAATAGATACATGGTAAGTACCTTGGACTTACATCCTCAATCGAGGTCAGGGTTTTACAATTCATTCAAAATGATCAAGGTAACCTTGTGTGTGATGTTGTAGGCACAACAGTTGTCAAACTACTCCGAGGAAGCTTCCAGGCAACTTTCCGGACTAGGGACGACAAGAGCAACCCTCTTTCGCAGCTTTGTCAAGGTACTTTTGACAACAACATTCGTTACTACAACTCAATTACCTTCAAAATTCACGCTCAATAATGCATATTGTCATCTTAACCTGTAGAGAATGAAAAAGGGCTGCAAGAAGTTGGCTCAGAAGCTGAGCTGTGCAGACACGACGTTGGAGGTACCGTACAACCCCACGTGGTCTAGGAGCTAGACGATGCCCACCGCAGCTGCTTCGACTAGCGACACGAGGGCTGCGTCCTCCTCTGTACGTACTCCGCAAAACAGAGGGAAGGGTCCAGCGGTCGAGGACAATGTGGACGAGGAGCTTCAGTACGACACGACGAGTGGCGACGGCGGCGACGACGACGACGATGACGTACACCAGTGGGAGTACACCGGTCACGAGGAGATGGGTCCCTCACAGATATACGGTGCTCCTATTGGTACATAGGGGGTGGAGTACACACAGCAGGAGAACTACACACAGGCCAAGCAACAGGTGCCTATGGTTTGCTTTTTCTTTAATTCAACTATTCGTAGCTAAACATTTAGAGTAGCTCATCAGGGTGCTTGCTTGCAGGGTACTACCTCCATGCAGCAGTTTGAGCGTGGAGATAGGCGGCAGCGTAAGAGGCAGCAACGGGACCGCACAGACGTGGGCTGGTGTAAGGTCCTAAATGGCTAGAGGGGGGGTGAATAGCCTATTTTAAATTCTACAAGAACCACTAAGCAAACTTGTTAGAATAACAAACGGCGTAAAGCGAGTTTTGCTTAGCCAAAGGTTGTGATGCAAGCCTCCTATCCACAAGTCTAGTAGATTAAGATCTCTAGTTCACACAAGAGCTATGTCACTAAGGTTACACTAGAGAACAAGCTAACACTACTAGCAAAGCTACCACTAGAGCTACACAAGATGAACTAGTGAATGTAAATGCAAGAGAGAGGATTGTGATTATTATACCGACGGTGAAGTGAAGATGTTGCCAATCACCAAGATGATATACAATCAATCAATATTGACAACAACACAAAATGAAGACCAATCACCAGGAGACAAGAGACACAATATTTGTTCACCCGGTGTTCACTTGTGCACTGACAAGCTACGTCACCGGTTGTGTCGACCAACACCTAGATGGTTCCCCGGTGTGACCCTCAAGTCACTTGCCCCTCAAGGCACGCCCCGCAAGGCACCGCAAGACACCACTCTCAAGTGAGGTAACTCAATGACACGCAGATTCCACTAGAGTTGCTTTTGGCGTCCCGCCGAGGAAAGCACAAGAACCTCTCACAATCAACCGGAGGTGGCCAAGAACAATCACCTTCTCTTGCCAACGCCTCCAACAATCTCCAAGCCGACTAGGAGCGGTACTCTCCAAGAGTAACAAGAAATCCACCGGCTAAACCACCCACAAGTGCCACTAGATGCCCTCAAGCTATGCAATGCACTTTGGGATCACTCAATCTCACTTTTGAGTTGCAATCAAGCAAGAGAGATGAGTGGGGGGAGTAGCTCTAGCTCAAAGGATGCACAAGAGTGTTAGAAATGCCAAGAGACCTCCCCAAGGGCCGGCCAACAAGTATTTATAAGCATCCCAAACAAATAGAGCCGTTACAACTCCACTGACCGTTTTTCGCGGGACGACCGGACGCGCCGGTCGTAACTGACCGGACGCGCTTCACCGCGTCCGGTCGCCCTGCGACGTCCACGTGTCCCCCAATTTCAAATTCGTCCGTTAGATCCTCCAACGGTCACTGCGCGTCAACGGTCAAACGAGCGACCGGACGCGCTGCTGTAAACGACCGGACGCGCCGGTGCGCACAGCACCCGCGCCCGGGAAGCAACGACCGGACGCGCTCCTCGCAACGACCGGACGCCACAGTACCCGCGTCCAGTGGGAGTCCAGTAAGCTCCCTGGACGACCGGACGCGTCCGATCGTGTGTGACCGGACGCGCACCGCGTCCGACGACTTTGTGAGCAGTTGCTCGCCTGACCGGACGCGCCGGTCCCGCGTGTCACCGGACGCGCCGGTGGCAGACCCTAGCCCGCGCGCCTGACGCCCGCGCTGTACTGACCGGACGCGCCGGTCCCGCGAGTGATCGCGTCCGGTGCAGCGTCCGGTCACTTCTGTGACCGCGTTCGCCTCCGTTTCTTTTCCGACTTCCGGCGCAATGGAAAATAGGCATTTCATTTCCCCGAAATCCCCTGACCCCTCTCTACCCGCAAACCATAGCGCGACCAACGCCACCTTTGCAAATGTGCCAACACCATCAAGTGTACATCTCCATGTGCTTGTGTGTTAGCTTTTTCTCAATCATTTTCAAAGGTTTTCCAGTTAGCTCACTAGGCCCTACATGCAATGCACTTCATGAATTCACCTAGTGGCACCCGTGCGTCGAATAACCGATAAGACTTCCCCTCTTAAGAGTTCGGCTATCGACCCTAAACCACTCACACCCTTTATGGTGTCTTGAGTGTAAAACAAAATGGTCCTATGGTTATACCTTTGCCTTGAGCCCATTTTGTTTCTCCAAAGGATATGATCCACTTCATATCATCACATGACCGTCTCGATCCATCGACCTTGACTTCACTTGCTCTTCACCGTTGCATTGGTCTATCGGCGCCAAGTCTTGCTCAAGCTTCACCATCGCATGATCCTTCGCTTCGAAGCCTCGACTAGCCCTTCACCTTCACAACCGGTCCATCGAGCCAAGCCTCATCTTGGTCTTCACCATCTTGGTCATATGAGTCAATGTCATGTCTCATATTCAATGACCACCTTTATCTAAATCATCCACTTAGATACAAAGGTTAGTCCTAGGTTTCATCAATTAGCCAAAACCAAACTAGGGACTTTCAATCTCCCCCTTTTTGGTAATTGATGACAACCCACACAAAGATGATTTTGATAATAAAAGTTTTGAACTTGTCATACTTGTCCAATCATTTTGCTCATAAGTAAAGTTTGGACAATTATCACAAGCTCGGTTTTGGTAGCATTAGCTCCCCCTACATATGTGCATAGAGTTTGGATTGAAAGCTTTGCACATATGCATGGATAGAAGTGTTGGGAGAGTAATTCTACCAAAATGATGCTAAGGTGTAAGAAATGGACCTTTGAAGCGTGATACCAATCGAAGTTGCCTTTTACACCATCCTTAGCATCATGAAGTAACTAGACACCCATCAAAACTCAAGAACCCCGTGAGATCAACATTATAGGTAAAGGTTCTTGGACCACTTGTAAAAACTTTAGGCAAGTCTAGATACCATAGTAAAAACTATTCCTATGCATGCTAGTAGATCATTTCATCATCCAAGTTCTATACTAGCATTGCACCACACAAGCAAGTATATTGAATCTAAATACATGTGCAATGAGCAAGTCATATGAAAATGCACAAACAAATGCAACAACTTTGTTTATGAGCTTGCTCCCCCTGCATCAAAAATTTTATTTACCCCTTTATCATGTTGAATCATCTTTGTCTCTCCCCCTTTGTCAACAACTTACCCAAAATGGGATCAAATTGTGGAGAGAAAAAAAGTTCGATGGAGTAGGTTAAAATTCATCAATTTTGGTTCAACCTAGAACACTTGCCAAAGATATTTAATTCGATTTGAACCAAAGACAAGCTTCTTCACACCTCATAATAAGGGTTATCTTGCCTATGTTGAATTAAACACTTATAGCAAATCTTCTAGATTCAACACTAGGTTTGCAAACTCACAAACATGTCATATGCCACCACTAGATCAAATCAAACAGAGAGGCAATAGTGGTAACATATATCCATCAAATTCATTTGATTTATCATGAATGCTCATGCATACCACTTATTATGTCTACATGCTCTAGCAAGTCCTTAGCATAGGATGAATGACATGTCAATCATCTTTTACCTTGCAATGTCGAAGGAGAGGCATGTCAATAAGTGAGTGGGGTGCATTCAACTCATGTTTGAGAAATCAAGAATGTTCAATTCATTCCTTAGCTTGCAAAACCTCTTTTCATCAAGTGGCTTAGTGAGAATATCGGCAAGTTGATCATTGGTGCCAATACTCTCAACGGTAATATCTCCTTTTTGTTGATGATCTCTAATGAAATGATGTCTTATGTCAATATGCTTTGTTCTTCCATGTTGAACCGGGTTTTGTATCATCTTGATTGCACTCTCATTATCACAAAGCAATGGCACATTCTTGAAGTTGAGGCCATAATCCTTCAAAGTTGATTTCATCCATAGTAATTGTGCACAACAACTCCCCGCACTCACATATTCGGCTTCGGCGGTAGAGATTGCCACACTATTTTGTTTCTTTGAGGACCATGACACAAGTGATCTTCCAAGTAATTGACATGTGCCACTTGTGCTCTTTCTATTGATCTTGCAACCCCCATAGTCGGAGTCCGAATATCCAATCAATTCAAACTTTGACCCCTTGGGATACCATAGTCCAACATCTCTTGTTTGCTTCAAGTACCTCAATATTCTCTTTGCGGCCGTGAGATGACTCTCTCTAGGTGAGGCTTGATATCTAGCACACATGCAAACACTAAACATGACATCCGGCCTTGATGCGGTGACATAGAGTAGACTTCCAATCAAAGACCGATATTCCTTTTGATTCACCATATTGCCATCAAGATCACTATCCAAATTGCCATTTGTACCCATTGGAGTTGAAATTGGCTTTGCATCTTGCATTCCAAACTTCTTCAACATGTCCCTTATGTATTTCCCTTGACTCACAAATGTCCCATTCTTCAATTGCTTGACTTGGAGACCAAGGAAGTAGCTAAGTTCACCAATCATAGACATTTCAAACTCTTTGGCCATCATAGCACCAAATTCTTCACAATAAGCTTGATTGGTTGATCCAAAGATGATGTCATCAACATATATTTGCACTATGAATAGATCATTTCCAATCTTCTTGGTGAATAGAGTTGTATCAACCTTGCCCGTCTTGAATCCCTTAGAGAGAAGAAAATCCCTTAGCCTCTCATACCATGCTCTAGGTGCTTGCTTTAAGCCATATAAAGCCTTCTTCAACTTGTACACATGGTTGGGTTTCTTGTCATCTTCAAATCCGGGCGGTTGCTCAACGAAGACTAACTCATTGATGATCCCATTGAGAAATGCACTTTTGACATCCATTTGATATAGTTTGATGTTGTGTGCACAAGCATAAGCCAATAGAATCCTTATTGCCTCCAATCTTGCCACGGGAGCATATGTTTCGTCATAGTCAAGACCTTCTATTTGAGTGTAACCTTGAGCAACTAGCCTTGCTTTGTTTCTCACTACAATGCCATCTTGATCTTGCTTGTTTTTAAACACCCACTTGGTTCCAATCACATTGTAGTCATTTGGCCTTTCTACCAACTCCCAAACATCATTTCTTGTGAAATTGTTAAGCTCTTCTTGCATAGCCATGATCCAATCGGCATCCCTCAAAGCTTCTTCTATCTTCTTTGGTTCTATGGTTGACACAAATGATGCATGCTCACAAAACATAGCCAATCTTGATCTTGTTTGCACACCACTTCTAATATCACCAATAACACTATCAATGGGGTGATCTCTTGCAATATGTTGTGGTTGGAGTACTTGCATTTGATTGCTTGAGCTTGGTTGATCACTTGATGTATCTTGATGAGAAGAACTAGCACCTTGATCTTGCACTTGAGAGTCACTAACTTGCTTGAATGGTGAATTTAGCACTTGATCTTTATCATCATCTTGAATATCAATTACTTGCTTTGCTCTAATGTCTCCAATGTCCATGTTCTTCATTGCTTCCACTAATAGAGTTCCACCAATATCATCTAGATTTTCTTCTTCATCTTGTGACCCATTGGTTTCATCAAATTGCACATCATGGACTTCTTCTAGAATGCCACTTGAGTTGTTCCAAACTCTATAAGCTTTGCTTGTAGTTGAATAACCAAGTAGGAACCCCTCATCACATCTCTTGTCAAAATTCCCCAATCTAGTGCCTTTCTTTAAGATATAGCATTTGCAACCAAAAACCCTAAAATAAGAAATATTGGGCTTTCTTCCATGAAGTAGCTCATATGGGGTCTTCTCTAGCAATGGATGACAATATAGTCTATTGATGTAGTAGCAAGCGGTATTGATTGCTTCATCCCAAAATGATTGACTCACATTGTACTCATGAAGCATTGATCTAGCCATATCAAGCAATGTTCTATTCTTCCTCTCAACTAGACCATTTGATTGTGGAGTGTACTTGGCCGAGAATTGATGTCCAATACCATAATGATCACAAAGTTCTTCAATTCTTGTATTCTTGAACTCACTTCCATTGTCACTTCTCACTTTCTTGATTCTAATCTCAAACTCATTGTGAACTCTAGTGAGAAATGTCTTGAAGGTGTCAAACACTTCACTTTTGTCACTAAGAAAGAATACCCATGTGAATCTTGTGAAGTCATCCACTATGACAAAGCCATACTTGTTGCCGCCTATGCTTGTATATGTTGTTGGTCCAAATAGATCCATATGCATCAACTCAAATGCTTTGCATGTGCTCATTGTACTCTTCTTTGGATGTGAGCTTCCAACTTGCTTCCCGGCTTGACATGCACTACAAAGCTTATTCTTCTCAAATTCAACATCTTTCAAACCATTGACAAGATTGTGAGTTGTAAGCTTCTTCAATTGTTTCATGCCAACATGACCAAGCCTTCTATGCCAAAGCCAACCCATGCTCGATTTGGAGACTAAGCAAGTTGTCAAAGAAGTTTCTCTAGCATTGAAGTCAACTAGGTAGAGATTCTCATATCTAAAGCCCTTGAATGCCACATTTGAACCATCCACACTAATAACTTCCACATCATCAACCCCAAAGATGCATTTGTAGCCTAGATCACATATTTGTGCCACGGATAGAAGATTGAAATTGTAACACCCTAAAATTTGAAGAAAAGAAAAATAGGGAAAATGTGATTTTTATATTTATTTTTGTGAAGCATGCAAATTTAGAATAAGAATAATTTTTATAAATTTAAAATCAAATATAAGGGTAGAAACATGATTGAGCATTCATGCTGCTGCATTTGGAGTTTTGTGTTGAGTGGTTTGAATCAAATTCAAATTTGATTTGAAAATCATTTGAAAAATGGATTTGAAAATTTGGAAAAGAAAAGGAAAAGAAATTCTTCTTCTCGGGCCGCTTCTTCATCCACAGCTGCAGCCGGCCCGTGTTCTCCGCGCGGCCCATCTCCTCTCCCGCGCCGCCTTCTTCTCCTCTTGGGCCGAGCCGAGCCCAGCAAGCCGGCCCGTCTCGCGCGCGGCCGTTTTCCCCGCTCTGTGTCGCCGACAGGTGGGACCCGTTTGTCAGCGTCACCGTCCACCTTCCTTTCTTCTTCCTCTGGCTTTCCAACCGCGAGCTCACCTTCCCTCCTCTTCCGATTCGATCGGGCGGCTCGATCTCCTTCTCTTTCCATAGTTAGCGACGTCCCCGAGCTATAAAACGGACCCCCGAGCCTCCCCGCTTCGCATTGAACCCTAAATCATCTAGCCGCGACGTCCCGGGAGCGCCCCCGTCGGAGCTCCGCCTCCACCGCCGCCATCCCGAGCTGACCACCGCCCTTAGCCCGCCCTCCGGTCTTCTTTTCGCGCGGGGTAAGATCACCGTGGTTCGCTCTTTCTCCCGGTGCCCTCGGTTTGTCGAACGGTGGTCGGTAAGGCCGTTTCTTCGAGCTCCGGCGAGCTCGGGTTTCCTCCGGCCATGGCGCCGCCGTCGGAGTACTGTGGCCGCCGGCGCCTCTTTCTCTCTCCTTCCCCGAGTTGATCTCAGCCTTTGATTTCAGATCCGACGGTCAAAATTAAAACATACCGGTTCGGCTGACGGTTTTGCTAAAGAGCCCCTGTGTTTTTGTCTTTTTGAACCCGCGGTCCAAAGCGTATTCTGGAAAATACGTTTTTAATAAATGAAAACGTAATTTGTTTCGGAAAAAGAAAAATACACTTTCTGATATTTACAGTTTTGCCACTGAGATTGTTTTAGCCGTAGAATCTTCGTTTTAACTCCGATTTGATCCATTCAAATTGCGTTAGGTTCATATTTGCGAGCTCTACCTAATGATGTAACTGTACAGTAGGTTTAGATTAATTTATTTTCGAGTTTTAATTAAAATATTTATTTTTCTATAGGAAATCTTCGGAAATTCATAACTTTGTCGTTTTAGATCCGTTTTTCGTGATCTTCGCGTCTGTGTGATCCTAGCGAGTTGTAGATTCATTTTAAAGACTTTTTATTTTATTTTCTTACTGTTGGTGTATTGTTCTAATTATAGCCTTGTTTGTCTGTGCATGATTGCCTCTGGATGTGTGTTGTTGATAATGGTTGATCGAGTATAGACGGTGAGCAATTCGTTGGAGATCAAGAGCCTTACTACGAGCAAGATCTTCAGGACCAGTTTGAGCAAGGCAAGTATAGCATGGGATTATCCTTGTTGTCCTATCCACCTTATACAATTAATGTCATTATGCATTTATTCCTTGTTTAAGGATGACTTAGTGATTGATCCTATACCTTGGTACCCATTATGATGCATTGATTAGTATGGCTAGTGCTTAAACATGGACTATGATCATGTAAATTGATTAGAGGAATATGCAATAAACATTAAAATATGATTTTGATTCTTGTATAAAGGGGATTAGAGCATGTGTGTTGTTTTGATGCTCTAATTGCTCTCCATAAGGACTCATCTATAAGCGACAATCCGGGATTTACAGTACAACTGTGGGGGCTATATGGCTCTGGCTTTAGTCATATAGAAGGACCTTTTCTAGCTTGTTAGAGGTAACCTTTTGGCGTAAGAATGGCTTGACGAATCGGGTATAGTGCGGCCTCTGTCCTTATGTGTATAGGCTGCGGGTTATTGTGCCATTTGGAAGGGGGGCTCTACATCTGTTTGCCGAGTGAATCTAATGGCCCTAACTTGTTAGACGAACCTTCGAAAGACTTCATAGTGTTTACCCTGCCTGCTCACCTTGGTAGTGTTTTGGGAGTAATTAACCCGGGCATTTGGGTAACACGACTCACAGTGAAAGTGTACAACCTCTGCAGAGTGTAGAACTGTTATAACAGCCGTGCTCACGGTCACGAGTGGCCTTGGACCCTTATGGAATAGTTGAATAATTGTTTATGTTTATGTTTTTGCTATTCATTAATCATTTCACATGGATCATATGTTTATTGTTTACATTGAGACCTATTGATGCTACTGATATGCTAAAATTATGTTCACTAAAAGCTACATGCTGATAAACCAATGATTATGCCTATTTGAGCCTCATGAACCCCATGTTACACTTGTTGAGTACGAGATGTACTTACGCTTGTTTATTCTTCTTATTTGGATAAAAATCCCGGATGGGTAACAGATGGAGGTAATAGCGACTACTACGCCTACTTCCCTGAGGATTACTAGTCTTGCTGTCAACCAGTCAATGTACCTGTGACTGGAGCTACCACGAGAGAGATTTTTATTTATACTTCCGCTACATTTGTGTTAAGACTATGTGTTTAAATATCGTGATGTAATAACATTTGCCATGATACTTCTGTTATAATTTGTGAACTTATGTGTGATTGATCTCTGGGCGCACATAAGGGTAAGCATTCCATTTGGTCGATAAATGGGTGTGACAAATTGGTATCGGAGCTCTTGTTGACTGTAGGACGCAAGCCTAGCTAGCAATGGTCGATTTAGTGTCATCTTTACACTATTTTTATGCTCACTATCTTGCTCTTGTTATTTGATAAATTTTTATGCTTCTTATGTCTCATTCTATTACGAAATTTTGCCTCTATTCTAACTTCATCTAAAAAAATTCTGTAGATGACTCGTGACCGTAAGACTGCCCGCATCAGCTTTGGAGGATACTACCCACCTCGTGCCCTGCTTGCAACTGAAGAGCCACAAGAGCCAGAACCTCAGGAACAAGAGAAGACCCCTGTAGCACCAGTCCAAGCACCAGCACCTCCCCAGGAAGAGATTGAGCCTGAAGAAGATCCAGAAATCGTTGAGATTGAAGATGGTGAGGAGGAAGATAATGGAGGAGAACAACCCCCGTCTCCACCACATGAAGCTCCTGAAGATGTGCCACCTCCTCCAATGGGGTGGACTGTGAGGATCTACCATAGGAATGGAGGGGATGCTGTCTCTCATATTCGCCTAGTGGGGATGCTCACTGCTTACTTCGCGGATTGGCATCCAGCTGTGGAGTACGTCTGCTGGGAGTACACTCATCCACTAGAGAGCACGTACTGGAAGGCAAGGGCAAGCATCTTTGCACACAAGCAAGACAAGGGGGCATATCAGCTGGACAGGATGTTCTCTCATGTGGGACATCGAGCTACCATAGAGGATAGCATTGAAGATGCTGCTTTTGAAGCATGTATGGGTCTTCGCTATCTTCGCTTTAACCTCATGAAGCATGACATCCATCGCTTCCTTCCTCGTGCACACCCCGAGCTTGGTTGGGCTATGACAGATCCAGTGCAGCTAGAGCCACTACCTCGGGTGATGGTGAACTTTGTCTATGACATGATGGACAGGAAGCTGCAACTAGAAGAGATGGTGAGGACACAAGGGAAGACTATCAAGAGATGCCAAGCAACCATTGATGAGCTCCGAGCAAACCAAGGCATGCCCAAGATCTACGAGAAGTTAGAGCATGAGCCACTTCCTTAGGAAGTAGGAGTCCTTTTATGTAATAAGAACGTTCTTAGTAACGTCAGTTGAGTCAGTCGAGTCTGTCGTGTGGTTTGAACCTTGGTGTGCTAGTTGCTTTATTATTATGCTTATGTGTGAGTTGGATCTTTGTTTGAGTGTCTGGACTTGTAGGCATGTCTACAAGTTCCATTATTAAGAATAATAAGTTTATTAGTCAAGGAATAATAGTTGGGTTTGATATTATCTCGTTTCTGTCCTTACTGTTTTCTGGAGCAGTCTCTGATTTTTCTGTTATAGTTTAAAAACGGTTCGTGCAACATTTATGAAATTTTTATGAGAGAAACTAGACTCAAGCATCTTTCAAATGCCACTGGAATCACCTTTTTATCTAATCTGGTTAGAGAGATATAATTTTCACAAGTTAAAGTTTCTGCACAGTCTGGAATCTGGAACAGTTTCTGTTACGCCTTATCTTTCATAGACTTAACGACAGAATCTGGTCTTGAGGTCTGAATATAAATTGTGGATAATTTCATAAGCTTTCCAACCATATAAAGCACGCCTCTTTTGGATTTCTGTATCCCGAGATATGATTGAAATACTGAACTGTCAATATTGCTACTCGTCCAGAAAACTTTCAGATCTCATTCTTAACCTTATAAGTGGTTGATAACCTAGATTTCTTAAAGTTTGCATGTTTATGGGTGGTAGATGGCCGGAAGAGGAAGAGGCAGAGGTCGTGGCAACATTCCCCCAAACCCACCACCACCACCGCCACCAACTATCGAGCAGTTGCTGGCTGTACAGACGCAGTTGATGCAACAACTGGTGCAGAATCAGCAGAATCAGCCAGTTGCTGGAGTTCAACCACGTGACAAGCGTGGTGAATTTTTGAAGGGTCGTCCCCCAGTGTTCACACATGCTGCTGATCCTTTGGAGGCCGATGATTGGCTTCGTGCTGTGGAGAAACAACTCACCATTGCACAATGTGATGACCGACAGAAGGTGTTGTTCGCTTCTGGGCAACTTCAGGGAGAAGCTCAAGATTGGTGGGAGTCATATGAGTATGGCCGTCCTGCTAATGCTCCTGTAGTCACCTGGCAGGAGTTTAGAGAGAACTTCAGGGCTTACCATATACCTGAAGGGATGATAGAATTGAAGGCGGAGGAATTCAGGAACCTGACCCAAGGGTCAATGTCTGTAGCTGAGTACCGTGACAAGTTTGCTCAATTGTCACGATATGCTCCACATGAGGTGGCCAATGACCATGATAAGCAGCGCCGCTTCTTGAAGGGATTATATGATGGACTACAGTTGCAGTTGATGTCCAATACCTATCCCAACTTCCAGACGCTTGTGAACCGCGCTATTGTGGTGGATAACAAGCGCAAAGAAATGGATGCTAAGAGGAAGAGGTTACAGGGACAAGCCTCTAATAGCAACACCCGTCCACGCACTGGCTTCCAACAGAATACTCAGCAGAGACCTCCTTCTGGACAGTGGAACCGTGGTCAGACCCCATTTCGTGGACAGTTCCCTCAACGTCCCCCATTTCAGCCACAGAGTAGCAACCAACGTCCACCACAGCAGAATGGAAATCAAGTGCAGCGCCAGGGTCCTTCCAACAACACTCCTACAAAGACCAGTGCTCCCAACACTCCCAACAGGTGTTTCCGTTGTGGAAAAGAAGGTCACCTGTCTTACAACTGCCCAGAGAAGCCTAACCAGCAGACTCCCCAGAGACAGAGCAGCCACCAGAAGCCCGCACTTAACTCGGGAAGGGTGAACCACTTGTCCCAGGAAACTGCAGTGGAGGAGCCAGAAGTTATGCTTGGTGATGTGAACTAGGGTTCCCGATCTTCCGAAAGGTTCTGATAACTCTCGATTTGGTGGAGTCACGACACAATTCGATCCGGCTTCCGAACAACTCGGCTCTGAACCCCGCAATCGCAGCACCACGACTCCTCTGGTTATCGACCGGCGTTGCACGGTCGACCTCGCCAAGAAGGCTAAGTCCTTGCCTGCAAATCGAGAACACAAGCAAGAACACAAAGGAATGCAACCAAATTGCAGATGAATGATTAATCTCACAAAGTTGGGGTCTCACAAACCGACGGCGGCGGTGAAACTGTTGTTAACAGAATAATCTAAGCAAAACCCAACCCTAATGTAGGCGGCGACCACTTATTATATAGCCTAAGGGACGTCCAAGGACCCCTATTCGCGTCCCTGAGAAGTACCAACACGTTACAAGGCCCAAACGGCCCAAAAGACGGCGACACAGGGCCCTGACAGATTCTGGACGGTGACTTGTTTCGACGATTCCCGTTGATTCCGAATAGCTTTTGACGTGAGACCACTTGGGTTGGTTTCCTTATCAAATAAGCTTTCCATCCATATATGGATCATCGAAAACGGAGTCCGGATGCGTCCTGGGTGACCAGTTTAAGGCAGACTGGTCCTGGATTCCGAGGTGGACTCGAACTTGGTTTGGTTTGGTCCTCCATCTTTATCCGGGCGCCCTCGCTGGTCCTTCACGCCTCCAAGCCCTCCTCCATGTGTTTCCTGGACCTCTCCTTCATACCTAAGCACAATATAATCATTAGGTAGCAATCTATTCTTAGAATCATATAAAGAGTTACTTAGGAACGAGCTCACCTCTAAATTTAATTGACGCGCGCGAGCTCTAGTGATTGGACCTTGAATGTCCAGCAGTGGATCATTGTGTGTATGTGAAGGAGTGATGTCCTCATCATCCTCCCCCTCTTGAATTGGAGTCGTCCTCGACACCAACTCATCTTCGTCTCCCAAGTATGGCTTCAAATCTGAAATGTTAAAAGTGGGACTAACCCCAAATTCGGGGGGTAACTCAAGCTTATATGCATTATCATTAATCTTCTCAACAATTTTAAATGGACCATCAGCTCTAGGCATCAACTTAGACTTTCTCAAATCTGGAAATCTATCCTTTCTCAAGTGCAACCAAACCAAATCACCCGGTTCAAGCTTCACTCCTTGTCTACCTTTACTACCAGCAATTCTATACTTTTCAGTCATTTTTTCAATGTTGTGCTTAGTTGTTTCATGCATTTGCAAAATAAAATCAGCACGTTCCTTAGCATCAACATGAATTCTATCACTAGTAGGTAGAGGCAAAATATCAATTGGAGCACGGGGATTGAATCCATACACTACCTGAAAAGGACTTACCTTGGTGGTAGAATGTGTTGCCCGATTGTAAGCAAACTCCACATGAGGCAAACATTCTTCCCACATCCTCAAATTTTTCTTCAGAATAGCTCTCAACATGGCTCCCAAAGTGCGGTTAACTACCTCTGTTTGCCCATCGGTTTGTGGGTGACAAGTTGTAGAAAACAACAATTTTGTACCCAACTTATTCCATAGAGTGCGCCAAAAGTGACTCAAAAATTTAGCGTCGCGATCTGAAACAATAGTAGAAGGCATACCATGCAAACGAACAATCTCTTTGAAAAAGAGGTCAGCAATATGAATAGCATCATCACTTTTATGACATGGTATAAAATGTGCCATCTTAGAAAATCGATCCACCACAACAAAAATGCTATCCCTCCCCCTCTTAGTCTTAGGCAATCCCAAAACAAAGTCCATAGAAATATCTGCCCAAGGAATAGAAGGAACAGGAAGAGGCATATACAAACCATGTGGATTCAAGCGAGACTTAGCTTTTTGACATGTGGTACAACATGCCACGAATCGCTCAACATCTCTCTTCATCTTTGGCCAAAAGAAGTGTGTGGCCAAAACATCCTCCGTCTTCTTAGCACCAAAATGTCCCATCAACCCTCCTCCTTGCTCTGATACCAATTGATGTGAACTAGGGTTCCCGATCTTCCGAAAGGTTCTGATAACTCTCGATTTGGTGGAGTCACGACACAATTCGATCCGGCTTCCGAACAACTCGGCTCTGAACCCCGCAATCGTAGCACCACGACTCCTCTGGTTATCGACCGGCGTTGCACGGTCGACCTCGCCAAGAAGGCTAAGTCCTTACCTGCAAATCAAGAACACAAGCAAGAACACAAAGGAATGCAACCAAATTGCAGATGAATGATTAATCTCACAAAGTTGGGGTCTCACAAACCGACGGCGGCGGCGAAACTGTTGTTAACAGAATAATCTAAGCAAAACCCAACCCTAATGTAGGCGGCGACCACTTATTATATAGCCTAAGGGACGTCCAAGGACCCCTATTCGCGTCCCTGAGAAGTACCAACACGTTACAAGGCCCAAACGGCCCAAAAGACGGCGACACAGCGCCCTGACAGATTCTGGATGGTGACTTGTTTCGACGATTCCCGTTGATTCCGAATAGCTTTTGACGTGAGACCACTTGGTTTGGTTTCCTTATCAAATAAGCTTTCCATCCATATATGGATCATCGAAAACGGAGTCCGGATGCGTCCTGGGTGACCAGTTTAAGGCAGACTGGTCCTGGATTCCGAGGTGGACTCGAACTTGGTTTGGTTTGGTCCTCCATCTTTATCCGGGCGCCCTCGCTGGTCCTCCACGCCTCCAAGCCCTCCTCCATGTGTTTCCTGGACCTCTCCTTCATACCTAAGCACAATATAATCATTAGGTAGCAATCTATTCTTAGAATCATATAAAGAGTTACTTAGGAACGAGCTCACCTCTAAATTTAATTGACGCGCGCGAGCTCTAGTGATTGGACCTTGAATGTCCAGTAGTGGATCATTGTGTGTATGTGAAGGAGTGATGTCCTCATCACTTGGTACGTTCGATGTCCACTCTACTCCCGCCACTGTTCTTTTTGATTCTGGAGCATCACATTCTTTCATATCACAATCATTTGTTAGAATACATAGAATCCATTTGTGTGCCATGAAGAACCCTATCTTAGTAAACTCACCTGGTGGAAGCATGCCAGCATCTTATCGCTGTCTTCCCATTAGTCTCAACTTAAGGGGGTAGAGTTTTTAGTTAGCCCTATAGTATTGAGGACAGCCGGGATTGATCTTATACTGGGAATGGATTGGATGATGCAACAACAAGCAGAGATTCAGTGTAAGGATAAATCAGTTGTGCTGACTACACCAAAGGGGGATAGGATCAGGGTTGAAGTCAAAGTGCAAAAACAAGCGACCGCTACAGTGAACCAGCTCAATGATGGTGCCAAACAGGAGGATCCAGTTGTGGAGGAGTTCCCAGATGTGTTTCCGGAGGATTTGCCAGGTATGCCACCAGACCGTGACATTGAATTTATTATTGAATTATTACCTGGAACTGCACCTATAGCTAAGCGTCCATATAGAATGGGAGTAAATGAACTAGAAGAACTTAAGAAACAAATTAAGGAGTTACAGGATAAGGGTTTTATTCGTCCTAGTTCGTCACCATGGGGTGCACCAGTGATTTTTGTGGATAAGAAAGATGGGGCTCAGAGGATGTGTGTAGATTATCGGTCTCTTAATGAGGTTACTATTAAGAACAAGTACCCATTGCCTAGAATTGATGACCTGTTTGATCAGTTGAGAGGAGCTTGTGTATTTTCCAAGATTGACCTTCGCTCTGGATATCATCAATTGAAGATTCGTGCCAGGGATATACCCAAGACAGCATTTACTACACGTTATGGGTTATATGAGTATACAGTGATGTCATTTGGTTTGACTAATGCTCCTGCATACTTCATGTATTTAATGAATAAGGTGTTCATGGAATATCTGGACAAGTTTGTAGTGGTATTCATTGATGATATACTAGTGTTTTCCAAGACGGAGGAAGAACATGCTGAACATTTGAGGTTGGTCTTGCAGAAGCTCAGAGAACACCAACTATATGCAAAAAGGAGTAAATGTGAGTTTTGGCTTAAGGAAGTTTCTTTTCTAGGTCACATCATTTCAAATGGAGGAATATCAGTAGATCCTGGCAAGGTAAAAGATGTATTGAACTGGAAACCACCTATCAATGCAAGTGAGATCCGTAGCTTTTTGGGATTGGCTGGTTATTATAGAAGATTTATAGAGGGATTTTCCAAGCTTGCAAAACCAATGACTGCATTGTTGGAGAAGAATGCCAAGTTTGTGTGGTCCGAGAAGTGTCAGGCTAATTTTGAGGAATTAAAGAAAAGATTGACTACTGCACCTGTCTTAGTTTTGTCAGACCTGAATAAACCTTTCTCTATCTATTGTGATGCATCTCGATTGGGATTGGGATGTGTTCTGATGCAAGAAGGTAGAGTTGTGGCATATGCATCGAGGCAGTTAAGGAAGCATGAGCTAAATTACCCTACTCATGATTTGGAATTAGCTGCAGTAGTTCATGCATTAAAGATATGGAGACATTATTTGATTGGACACAAGAGTGATATATACACTGATCACAAGAGTCTCAAGTATATTTTCACTCAAACAGATCTGAACTTGAGGCAGCGTAGATGGTTGGAGTTGATAAAAGACTATGATCTAGAAGTGCACTATCATCCTGGAAAGGCCAACGTTGTTGCTGATGCTCTTAGTAGGAAGAGTTATGCGAATGAGATACAAGTAATGCCTATGCCAAAGGAATTGTGTGCTGAGTGTAAGCATCTGAATTTAGGATTTACTACTAATGCAGTGGAACTAGTATTGGAGCCTACTCTGGAGCAAGAAATCTGTAAAGGTCAGCAGAAGGATGAAAAGTTGAGAGAGATAGCTGAAAACATAGCGAAAGGAAAATCTCCAGGATTTCGTAAGGATGAGAATGGTACGCTATGGTTTGGGAAAAGGTTGTGTGTGCCCGAAGATAGGGAAATCCGAATGGCAATTCTGCATGAAGCTCATGAGTCAGCTTATTCCATACATCCGGGTAGTACTAAGATGTATTTAGATCTGAAAGAGAAATATTGGTGGTATGGGTTAAAGAGAGACGTAGCTGAATATGTTGCTTTGTGTGACACATGTCAAAGGGTGAAAGCGGAACATCAAAGGCCTGCAGGATTGTTACAACCTATGCAGATACCCGAGTGGAAATGGGAAGAGGTCGGTATGGATTTTATAGTTGGGTTACCATGGACTCAACGAGGATATGATTCAATTTGGGTGATAGTGGATCGTCTGACTAAGGTTGCTCATTTTCTGCCTGTGAAGACTACATATAGCAGTGCGAAACTGGCAGAGTTGTATATGGAAAGAATAGTGAGTCTACATGGAGTACCTAAGAAGATTGTGTCTGATCGAGGTACTCAGTTTACATCTCACTATTGGCAAAAGATACATGAATCATTGGGGACCAAACTAAATTTCAGTACAGCTTATCATCCTCAGACAGATGGTCAAACAGAGAGAATTAATCAGATATTGGAAGATATGTTGAGAGCTTGTGCTCTACAATATGGTACCAGCTGGGATAAGAGTTTGCCATACGCAGAGTTCTCTTATAACAATAGTTATCAGAAGAGTCTTCAAATGGCACCGTTTGAGGCTCTGTGTGGACGAAAGTGTAGGACCCCGTTGTTCTGGAATCAGACAGGGGAGAGTCAAGTGTTTGGACCTGATGTATTAAAGGATGCTGAAAAGAAAGTAAGAATGATTAGAGATAATCTAAAAATAGCCCAGTCTAGACAGAAAAGTTATGCTGATACCCGCAGAAGAGAGTTGACTTTTGAGGTAGGAGATTATGTTTACTTGAAAGTGTCACCCATGAGAAGTGTGAAGAGATTTAACATGAAGGGTAAATTAGCACCAAGATATATTGGACCTTTCAAGATTATAGAGCGACGTGGTGAAGTGGCGTATCAATTGGAATTACCCGAGAGTCTGGCAGGTGTACATGATGTGTTCCATGTGTCACAATTGAAGAAATGTTTACGAGTACCAGAAGAACAGATCCCGATAGAGGAACTCACTGTTAAGGAGGATCTTACATATGAGGAGTTTCCGGTTAAGATTTTGGAGACTGCAGACAGAGTCACAAGAAGTAGAACAATCAAAATGTGTAAAGTACAGTGGAATCGGTATACCGCAGAAGAGGCTACTTGGGAACGAGAAGAGGATCTGAGAAAAACCTACCCGCAACTGTTTGAGTAAGCACCGGTCGAATCTCGGGGCGAGATTCATTTTAAGGGGGGTAGAATTGTAACACCCTAAAATTTGAAGAAAAGAAAAATAGGGAAAATGTGATTTTTATATTTATTTTTGTGAAGCATGCAAATTTAGAATAAGAATAATTTTTATAAATTTAAAATCAAATATAAGGGTAGAAACATGATTGAGCATTCATGCTGCTGCATTTGGAGTTTTGTGTTGAGTGGTTTGAATCAAATTCAAATTTGATTTGAAAATCATTTGAAAAATGGATTTGAAAATTTGGAAAAGAAAAGGAAAAGAAATTCTTCTTCTCGGGCCGCTTCTTCATCCACAGCTGCAGCCGGCCCGTGTTCTCCGCGTGGCCCATCTCCTCTCCCGCGCCGCCTTCTTCTCCTCTTGGGCCGAGCCGAGCCCAGCAAGCCGGCCCGTCTCGCGCGCGGCCGTTTTCCCCGCTCTGTGTCGCCGACAGGTGGGACCCGTTTGTCAGCGTCACCGTCCACCTTCCTTTCTTCTTCCTCTGGCTTTCCAACCGCGAGCTCACCTTCCCTCCTCTTCCGATTCGATCGGGCGGCTCGATCTCCTTCTCTTTCCATAGTTAGCGACGTCCCCGAGCTATAAAACGGACCCCCGAGCCTCCCCGCTTCGCATTGAACCCTAAATCATCTAGCCGCGACGTCCCGGGAGCGCCCCCGTCGGAGCTCCGCCTCCACCGCCGCCATCCCGAGCTGACCACCGCCCTTAGCCCGCCCTCCGGTCTTCTTTTCGCGCGGGGTAAGATCACCGTGGTTCGCTCTTTCTCCCGGTGCCCTCGGTTTGTCGAACGGTGGTCGGTAAGGCCGTTTCTTCGAGCTCCGGTGAGCTCGGGTTTCCTCCGGCCATGGCGCCGCCGTCGGAGTACTGTGGCCGCCGGCGCCTCTTTCTCTCTCCTTCCCCGAGTTGATCTCAGCCTTTGATTTCAGATCCGACGGTCAAAATTAAAACATACCGGTTCGGCTGACGGTTTTGCTAAAGAGCCCCTGTGTTTTTGTCTTTTTGAACCCGCGGTCCAAAGCGTATTCTGGAAAACACGTTTTTAATAAATGAAAACGTAATTTGTTTCGGAAAAAGAAAAATACGCTTTCTGATATTTACAGTTTTGCCACTGAGATTGTTTTAGCCGTAGAATCTTCGTTTTAACTCCGATTTGATCCATTCAAATTGCGTTAGGTTCATATTTGCGAGCTCTACCTAATGATGTAACTGTACAGTAGGTTTAGATTAATTTATTTTCGAGTTTTAATTAAAATATTTATTTTTCTATAGGAAATCTTCGGAAATTCATAACTTTGTCGTTTTAGATCCGTTTTTCGTGATCTTCGCGTCTGTGTGATCCTAGCGAGTTGTAGATTCATTTTAAAGACTTTTTATTTTATTTTCTTACTGTTGGTGTATTGTTCTAATTATAGCCTTGTTTGTCTGTGCATGATTGCCTCTGGATGTGTGTTGTTGATAATGGTTGATCGAGTATAGACGGTGAGCAATTCGTTGGAGATCAAGAGCCTTACTACGAGCAAGATCTTCAGGACCAGTTTGAGCAAGGCAAGTATAGCATGGGATTATCCTTGTTGTCCTATCCACCTTATACAATTAATGTCATTATGCATTTATTCCTTGTTTAAGGATGACTTAGTGATTGATCCTATACCTTGGTACCCATTATGATGCATTGATTAGTATGGCTAGTGCTTAAACATGGACTATGATCATGTAAATTGATTAGAGGAATATGCAATAAACATTAAAATATGATTTTGATTCTTGTATAAAGGGGATTAGAGCATGTGTGTTGTTTTGATGCTCTAATTGCTCTCCATAAGGACTCATCTATAAGCGACAATCCGGGATTTACAGTACAACTGTGGGGGCTATATGGCTCTGGCTTTAGTCATATAGAAGGACCTTTTCTAGCTTGTTAGAGGTAACCTTTTGGCGTAAGAATGGCTTGACGAATCGGGTATAGTGCGGCCTCTGTCCTTATGTGTATAGGCTGCGGGTTATTGTGCCATTTGGAAGGGGGGCTCTACATCTGTTTGCCGAGTGAATCTAATGGCCCTAACTTGTTAGACGAACCTTCGAAAGACTTCATAGTGTTTACCCTGCCTGCTCACCTTGGTAGTGTTTTGGGAGTAATTAACCCGGGCATTTGGGTAACACGACTCACAGTGAAAGTGTACAACCTCTGCAGAGTGTAGAACTGTTATAACAGCCGTGCTCACGGTCACGAGTGGCCTTGGACCCTTATGGAATAGTTGAATAATTGTTTATGTTTATGTTTTTGCTATTCATTAATCATTTCACATGGATCATATGTTTATTGTTTACATTGAGACCTATTGATGCTACTGATATGCTAAAATTATGTTCACTAAAAGCTACATGCTGATAAACCAATGATTATGCCTATTTGAGCCTCATGAACCCCATGTTACACTTGTTGAGTACGAGATGTACTTACGCTTGTTTATTCTTCTTATTTGGATAAAAATCCCGGATGGGTAACAGATGGAGGTAATAGCGACTACTACGCCTACTTCCCTGAGGATTACTAGTCTTGCTGTCAACCAGTCAATGTACCTGTGACTGGAGCTACCACGAGAGAGATTTTTATTTATACTTCCGCTACATTTGTGTTAAGACTATGTGTTTAAATATCGTGATGTAATAACATTTGCCATGATACTTCTGTTATAATTTGTGAACTTATGTGTGATTGATCTCTGGGCGCACATAAGGGTAAGCATTCCATTTGGTCGATAAATGGGTGTGACAGAAATCCAAGCTTTCAACTAGCAACACATTGGAGATACTCATGTCATTTGATATTGCAATCTTGCCCAAGCCAATAACCTTGCCTTTCTTATTATTGCCAAATGTGATAGAATCAACACCACTATCATTGTCATTGATTGAGTCAAACATTCTTGATGTACCGGTCATGTGTTGAGTGCACCCACTATCAATAATCCAATGCCTTCCTCCGGCTTTGTAATTGACCTACAAGTAAATTAATGAAGCTTAGGTACCCACTTTTGTTTGGGTCCTTGTAGGTTAGTAACTAAGCTCTTTGGTACCCAAATAGCCTTCTTCTTTGGGCCCACAATTGGTGTACCAACAAACTTAGCTTGCACACCCTTCACACCCTTGGTAAGCACATAGCAAGAATCAAAAGGTGTAGCATTAACAAGGTTCTTGCTTTGGTTCTTTTTATTGCAATTATGCTCTAGGTGCCCAACTTGCTTGCATCTATTGCAAAACCGACCATTGCCCTTCACAAAGCTAGGCTTTGGAGTTGCAAAGGCCGACTTGCCTTTCTTGGGGGTGTAGCCCAATCCCTCTTTGTTAAGAGAGAACCTTTGGCTACCCAAGCACTTAAGCAAGCGGGCCTCACCACCATAGGCTTTGCCTAGGGCGTGAGTGAGCTCATCCACCTCTCTCTTGAGAGTCTCATTCTCAACCATTAGTGAGGCATCACAAGTGAAACCCTCACTAGTAGTGGAGGTAGAGTTAGTGGTGGTGGATGAAGAGCTACAAGAAGGGTTAGTATTTGACATGATGATAGGTTTATTAAAGGATTCATCAATTATATCACATGTAACACCTATATCACATGATACAACAACCTCCTTCTTTGCTTGTTGCTCAAGTAGCAATGAGTGAGCTTTTTCAAGCTTGGAATGAGCCTTATCAAGATCCTCATGGTCTTCCACTAGACTCTCATGAGTGGTCTTAAGCTCACTAAGGACTTTCTCAAGTATTGCTACTTTCATTGAAAGCTTCTTACACTCTTTGTCTTTGGCAATAGCTATGTCTCTAGTTTGTTGCATCAAGTCATATAGTTGTTCTTTAGTTGGTTCATCATCATCATTTTCATTATCACTATCATGAGCATATTCCATTTCACTTTCATCATCACTCTCATCATATAATACCTTAGCTTCTTTAGCCATGAAGCATGAAGAGGATGAATCAAATAATGATGGCTTCTTGTTGATAGCAATGGAAGCAAAAGCCTTGTTGGATGATTCTTCTTCTTCTTCTTCATTATCTTCACTTTCCCAAGTGATCACATAGGCACCATTTTTGCCTTTCTTGAATGTCATCTTGGCCTCTCTCTTCTTCTTCTCAAACTTGTCCTTTTTGTTCTTCTTTTTATCATAAGGACATTCCGCTTGAAGGTGCTCGGTGCTATCACAATTGAAGCACTTTCTTTGTTGCTCATTTCTTTTGAAGTTGTCATTTCTCTTCTTAAAGCCTCTTCTCTTGATGAACATGTGACCCATCTTCTTGACTACAAGAGCAAGTGCCTCATCATCAATTTCAAATTCCCCATCTTCATTGTTGTCTTCTTCTTCTTCAATGATGGTAGCTTTGCCCTTGGAGGAGGTGGCTTTGAATGCCACGGTCTTCTTCTTCTTCTCATCTTCCACCTTCTCCTTGTCATCAACATCTTGATCATATTTGTCATAGGTCAATACTTCACCAAGCAAATCATTAGGCTTCATTGCTTCAAGCCCATCTCTTTGCAACATCATGATCAACATCTTGAATCTTCTAGGTCAGCTCAATAAGAACTTGTGACAAAAATCTTGATCTTGAGTCTTGTGCCCTAAGCTCTTGAGATCATTGACTATCACTTGCAATCTATGAAACATTTCAATGATTGTTTCATCATCCTTTTTCTTGAAGTTCTCAAACTCACTCTTGAGCCCATATAGCTTGGCACTTTTCACAACCTTAGTGCCCTCATATGTTTCACTCAACCTTGTCCACACTTCATTTGCCAAATCTAAATCCTTGATGCCCTCAAATACTTTTGTGTCAATACCATTGTAAAGTGTATTGAGAGCCATTCTATTGCATGTTCTATTTGCTCTATCTTCATCGGTGAGATGATCGGGATCAATGATAGCAAAATCATTCTCGGTGACTTGCAATACTCTCTCATGAATAGAACCAAGGTACATTGTCATTTTTCTCTTCCAATGAGCAAAAGAACTAACACCATCAAAGAACGGTGGCTTGCCCCCAACATGATTGAACACAATTTGAGCCATTTTTCACACCGAAGGATGTTAAGCCTTGATTAAAACGGTGACCACGGCTCCGATACCACTTGTAAGGTCCTAGATGGCTAGAGGGGGGTGAATAGCCTATTTTAAATTCTACAAGAACCACTAAGCAAACTTGTTAGAATAACAAACGGCGTAAAGCGAGTTTTGCTTAGCCAAAGGTTGTGATGCAAGCCTCCTATCCACAAGTCTAGTAGATTAAGATCTCTAGTTCACACAAGAGCTATGTCACTAAGGTTACACTAGAGAACAAGCTAACACTACTAGCAAAGCTACCACTAGAGCTACACAAGATGAACTAGTGAATGTAAATGCAAGAGAGAGGATTGTGATTATTATACCGACGGTGAAGTGAAGATGTTGCCAATCACCAAGATGATATACAATCAATCAATATTGACAACAACACAAAATGAAGACCAATCACCGGGAGACAAGAGACACAATATTTGTTCACCCGGTGTTCACTTGTGCACCGACAAGCTACGTCACTGGTTGTGTCGACCAACACCTAGATGGTTCCCCGGTGTGACCCTCAAGTCACTTGCCCCTCAAGGCACGCCCCGCAAGGCACCGCAAGACACCACTCTCAAGTGAGGTAACTCAATGACACGCGGATTCCACTAGAGTTGCTTTTGGCGTCCCGCCGAGGAAAGCACAAGAACCTCTCACAATCAACCGGAGGTGGCCAAGAACAATCACCTTCTCTTGCCAACGCCTCCAACAATCTCCAAGCCGACTAGGAGCGGTACTCTCCAAGAGTAACAAGAAATCCACCGGCTAAACCACCCACAAGTGCCACTAGATGCCCTCAAGCTATGCAATGCACTTTGGGATCACTCAATCTCACTTTTGATTTGCAATCAAGCAAGAGAGATGAGTGGGGGGAGTAGCTCTAGCTCAAAGGATGCACAAGAGTGTTAGAAATGCCAAGAGACCTCCCCAAGGGCCGGCCAACAAGTATTTATAAGCATCCCAAACAAATAGAGCCGTTACAACTCCACTGACCGTTTTTCGCGGGACGACCGGACGCGCCGGTCGTAACTGACCGGACGCGCTTCACCGCGTCCGGTCGCCCTGCGACGTCCACGTGTCCCCCAATTTCAAATTCGTCCGTTAGATCCTCCAACGGTCACTGCGCGTCAACGGTCAAACGAGCGACCGGACGCGCTGCTGTAAACGACCGGACGCGCCGGTGCGCACAGCACCCGCGCCCGTGAAGCAACGACCGGACGCGCTCCTCGCAACGACCGAACGCCACAGTACCCGCGTCCGGTGGGAGTCCAGTAAGCTCCCTGGACGACCGGACGCGTCCGATCGTGTGTGACCGGACGCGCACCGCGTCCGACGACTTTGTGAGCAGTTGCTCGCCTGACCGGACGCGCCGGTCCCGCGTGTCACCGGACGCGCCGGTGGCAGACCCTAGCCCGCGCGCCTGACGCCCGCGCTGTACTGACCGGACGCGCCGGTCCCGCGAGTGATCGCGTCCGGTGCAGCGTCCGGTCACTTCTGTGACCGCGTTCGCCTCCGTTTCTTTTCCGACTTCCGGCGCAATGGAAAATAGGCATTTCATTTCCCCGAAATCGCCTGAATCCCGCGCTCGCACGCTCGGCGGGAGGGAGAGAGGAACCCTAACCCCTCTCTACCCGCAAACCATAGCGCGACCAACGCCACCTTTGCAAATGTGCCAACACCATCAAGTGTACATCTCCATGTGCTTGTGTGTTAGCTTTTTCTCAATCATTTTCAAAGGTTTTCCAGTTAGCTCACTAGGCCCTACATGCAATGCACTTCATGAATTCACCTAGTGGCACCCGTGCGTCGAATAACCGATAAGACTTCCCCTCTTAATAGTTCGGCTATCGACCCTAAACCACTCACACCCTTTATGGTGTCTTGAGTGTAAAACAAAATGGTCCTATGGTTATACCTTTGCCTTGAGCCCATTTTGTTTCTCCAAAGGATATGATCCACTTCATATCATCACATGACCGTCTCGATCCATCGACCTTGACTTCACTTGCTCTTCACCGTTGCATTGGTCTATCGGCGCCAAGTCTTGCTCAAGCTTCACCATCGCATGGTCCTTCGCTTCGAAGCCTCGACTAGCCCTTCACCTTCACAACCGGTCCATCGAGCCAAGCCTCATCTTGGTCTTCACCATCTTGGTCATATGAGTCAATGTCATGTCTCATATTCAATGACCACCTTTATCTAAATCATCCACTTAGATACAAAGGTTAGTCCTAGGTTTCATCAATTAGCCAAAACCAAACTAGGGACTTTCAGCTGGAGAAGCAACGTGGTCCCTACGAATCCGAGGAGGCGGCGGAGACCGCGAAACCCCTACACCCCTGGCGATTACTAGAAGAGTCATGTTTAGCAGGCGACGGACACATGTTATCTTAGTTATGTAGTGCTAGAACATTTAAATTATTTGCAGGTGTAGCAGCGGTACCTTGATCTTAAAACTAATGTACTTGGTTATTTTGATTGGACTAATGTAGTTGGTAACACTCGTCTAATCCTTGGCGTAAACGCAATTCTTCGTGCCATGGCTACCGTATACCTTGCTGCAAATGACTCAACATGGCATGTCCACATTTGTCACGCGTTGCAAACGCAAAAATTAGGCACAGTTTCTGCGTTCTAGCAGATTCAGGGACACCCCGCCATGGCTGGAGGCGGGTTAGTGTCCCTGAATCTGCTAGAGCGCAGAAACTGCACTGATAAACTATACCAGACAACAATGTTAGTGAGTGGAGCAACACATGGAACGAATGAAGACGTGAGAATGCAAATTATTACAATGACATGTTTCAAAGTACAACACTCTCATCCACTAAAAAGTTTCTAAGCCACTGACAATGACAAATAGTGACAAGAGGTGAAGACGTGACAATGCAAATTATTACAATGACAAGTTTCTAAGGCACTGACAAACACTTCTACGTCAATCAAACTACGTGCACCACTACGTAAGCAACTCGTCCTCGGACTCCGAATCCTCCACTACAACCTCCTTACCCTTGCTTGCCTCGACTGCCTTGGCCTAAGAGGCCTGACGCCGGTAGTAAGCCGCCTCCACCTCTTCCGCGGCCAGAGAGTACAACTCGGCCTCTTCTTCGGTCATGTCTATTGGCCCCCATGCGTCGAACAGCGGTGTCTTCTGGCTGTCGTATGCAGCTTGACCCTCCTCTAAGTCCCTGACAGGCCCAGTGACAAACGCATCACCATCCTCCTTGGGCATCGGTCCTAACTCCTCTGTAAGACGAAGTAGCTCGGCTATCCTTCCCATGTCGTAGGCATCCTCGTCCTAAGGGTAGCCCAATTCCTCGGCTAGACGAATGAGCTCGCCTATCCTCCCGGTGTCGTCGTCTTCCTCCGGCTCGGCCTCCTCTTCAACCACAATCGGACGGCTTGCGGTGCCACCAACTCCAGCGTCCCGCTTTAGTGTCCTCTTCTCCGTGTACCTAGCACGAGCCACATTTGCTTGCTAGTTGCCGGTGCATCCAATCTCTGCAAGTACAAAATGCAAACAATTAGCACGATCTTTGCAAGGACTTTATTGCCAATGAAACAAAGAAGATTGACTTTCAAAAACGCAATGACTCACTCGCACATAATAAGGCAATAGTATCGTTCAAGCCTTGCATCTTTGCTCTCTCAGCCTCCTCTGCAGCCTTCCTTGCATCCTCTTCGGCCTTCCTTGCCTGGTACTCCTCTACATCCTTTTTCCTCTTCTCGTACCACTTCTTCCACGCAATACTCTCCGGGTTACGAACATGCATCTCTTGGGCCCGTCGTAGCATTTTCTTCTTATGGTTCTTCACGAAATCGGTGACGTAGTTTGTAGGATATCCTCTCATCTTGCGAAGTGCTACTCTTGTCTTATACTCATCCTTGAACTTAAACACATCATCATATGATTCCCATTTGCATTTCTGAGTGCTCTGTTGCAACAAATAGATGAATACAAAGTTAGCGTACCAAAACAAACAAAATAAAACATTAACACTAAGTGTCAACAGTCCTAGCAAACCTCGTTATAATCGATCATGTGGGCACAGAAGTGGTCAATCCCAAGGCCTGAAGGGACTAGGCCGTAGCTAGCTTCGACACCACATTTGCACATCACAGGAGGCGCAATAGACCTCCTCTTCTTCTTCCACTCTGGCACCTCCTCCTTCTCCGGCTCCGGCCAATGGCTCTTTGGACCATAGACCCACTCCACGAAATGGCACTTTGGAAAATCATGATCCTATAAAATCAAAATATTAAAACACACATATAGGACATGACATTTCAAGGTTAACTCAAACCTTACTTCACGCCGTAGAGGACAAATGAACTCTTGTTCATTGCGTGGGTTTATCACGGCTTGCTCTCCGCAATGGCACTTCGGAGGATCCTCGAGCCGCCGTGCCGATGCTACGGCCTTCTCTTCCTCCGTCATAGGAGGAGGGTTAGGAGGGGGCGGAACCTAGCGAGTAAACACCTCACGCTTGCAATGATCAATGCCGGGATAGAAAAGGAGAATCCTTGGGTCAAATTTATCCGGACCGTCGATCCATTGGAAGAAAAAGCACCGGAAGTATGACTACAAAAAAGTTTCAATTATCTCATCATGAATACAACATCACAAACCAATAAGAAAAAGAAAGAGCACAATTACTTACGCTACAACTATAACATATGTAGAAGCAACGTGCCGCAGTATCCGGATGTCTCGACTGGCCCACGTGCGCCTGATGACCACAATCACAGTTAGGGAAAGGTTCCTCGGGAGACACGTGCGCATCCTTGCAAGACACATCAGGGTACATCTCTCTAGGACGACCATTTTTCCTCCATATCGACTCACGATACGAGTCCTCCATCTAAAAACAAAAAATTATTTCAACACAAAACACATATCACTTATAATTCTTACAATTCAAAAATAATCCACAATATCAATACGATTAAAACTAATATAACTTTACTAACTACATTAACCAAACATACTACAACTAAGCAAACTAACATAATACAACTAAGCAAACTAAGCAAATTTTACCTTCCTTATACGAAGGGTGGCCGGGACAAGGACCGACGATGGGGCGGTAGCCGACGGGGAGGGGCACTAGGGGGAGGGGTGCCGGAGAAGGGCGCTGGGGGGAGGGGAGCTCGGGTGTTGGGGCGGAGAGGGGCGCTGCGGGGTATGGAATGGAAGGAAAGCCAAAAACAAAAAGGGACCGACCGTTTAAATGGGCGGGGTTGTACCCCGCCATGATCTGTGGTGGGTTAGGCGTACCCCGCCATGATGCGTGGCGAGGTACGCCTTTCCACGTTTTCCAGCCACATCAGCATTCACTACCCGCTGCATGCCACGTGGCACCTGCACCCCGCCACCATGCATGGCGAGGTTCAGTTCAATTGCCCGCCATGCATGGTGGCGGGGCCAAACGGGCTAGTTTTTAAAAAAATTTCAAATCCGGGTTAAATCCAAAATATGTTTCAAATTTGGGCTAAAAATAAAAAAAAATTCCCTTAAAATGTCATTCTCGAGCTCGACTTTTCTATAGAGAGATAGAGGGCTTGTTTGGATTCTCTGCTCTAAACTTTAGAACTCTAAACTTTAGATTTAAAGTTTTGAATAGGTGGTCTAAAGTTAGCTCTAAACTTTAGCTCATCTCACATTAGAGTTTGAAACCTTAAAAGTGAGCTAAAGTGTTTAAAGCTCTAAAATTTAAAGGGAGATCCAAACAGGCCCAGAGAGAAGCGAGACAAAGAAGCACACACACCCGTCTCTAGAAATTAATTGAGCCACGAATCTCCAGTTATTAACATGCTCAAAACCATTGATCAAAAGGAATGGTCGTTCGAAATCATTTGATCTCAATGTTACTAATCGAAGCCCACAACACATATGCGACAGAAATAAAAGCTAAATCTCAAAAAAATCTTTTAAATACAGAAACATTTTGCCTTTTATTTGATATATAGATATAATCATCACTACCTATAATAACCATTGGGTCCATCTATCTTCTAAATAGTTATCCAACTCTATCATCGTGGAAAATACATAACGTATCCTCCTAAATTTGCATCTATATTACACACATCTACATTATAAGAGATAACTTTAGGTAACCCACGAGCACGTTGGGATAGGCTAGAGTTGAACCCAACATGAGCCCCTTGTCACGATTTAGGCACGTCAACAGCTGCTTTCCAAGTACTCCTATCCAAACAAAGATCTCTAGATATATTCTAACCTTTCAAATCTTTTTTATTGCCTCCTCCCATGTTAGCTTTGGTCTTCCTCTACCTCTCCTCATATTGATATCTCGACTATTAGGACTCCACAATGCACTGGTGCCTCTGAGGGTCTCCTTTAGACATGGCCAAACCACCTCAACCGATGTTAGACAAGCTTTTCTTCAATTGGTGCTACCACTGGACGATCACGTATATCATCGTTCCAAACTCAGTCTATTCTTGTATGATCACAAATCCAGCACAACATATGCATTTCTGCGACACTCAGTTGTTGGACATGCCGTCTTTTTGTAGGCCAACATTCAGCTTCATACAACATAGCGGGTCTGATCACCGTAAAACTTGCCTTTAAGCTTTTGTGGTACCCTCTTTGTAATGTCAGATGCTTAGCATCACTTCATTCACCTTGCTTGGATCCTATGTGAAAGGTCTTGATGGCTAGAGGGGGGGTGAATAGCCTTTTAAAAAATTCTACAAAGACAAGCTAAACAAGTTTATCAAAATAACAAATAGCGAGATGCGGGTTTTGCTTAGCCTATGGGGTGTTTGCAAGCCACCTATCTAATTCACAATTCTAGTATATTAGCACTCAACCGCACAAGTCAAACCGAGAAGGAAACTACAACTAGCAAGCTACACAAAAGAGCTACTCTAGCAAAGTAACTAAGAAATTAATACAAGAGAGAGTTAGAAGGGTATCACCGAGGGGCGAAGGATTGAGCCAACCAAACGATATGATCAAGAAATGAATTCCACAATACACAACCACCGGGATCGATCAATCACAATAAGAATGATGACACAAAGATTTATCCCGAGGTTCACGTGCTTGCCGGCACGCTAGTCCCCGTTGTATCCCTCTTCACCACGTGGTTCGGTGGCTAATCGGTCACACACCGAGCCTCTCAAAAGGCGCCACAAGAACCTACCAAATGGCAAAAGGTTGCAATGACACGAGTAATTTACTAATGTTGCCTTTGGCGCTTCGCCGAGGTAGGCACAAACCCCTCACAATCACCGGAGGTGGCCAAGAACAATCACCAACTCTTGCCAATGCCTCCAAGCTGCTCCAAGCCGTCTAGGTGGCGGCAACCACCAAGAGAAACAAGAATCCCGCAGCAAATCAACCACCAAGTGCCAACTAGATGCAATCTCACAATGCAAATGCACTTGGATTACTCAATCTCACTTCGAATATGCAAAGAAGCAAGAGAGATGAGTGGGAGGGGAGTTGCTTAGCTCAAAGTGCTCACAAGTATGTCAAAAATCCAAGAGTAGGAGCTTTGAGCCGGCCAACGAGTATATATAGACGTACCCCTTTGAATATAGCCGTTAGGAACTTAAACAGCCGCAGTCGCGCTGACCGGACGCGCTGGTCGCGTGGACCGGACGCGCCGATCGAGCAACGGCTCTTTTTCGAAACACCGACCGGACGCGCTGGTCGCAACGACCGGACGCGCTGGTCACGACCGGACGCGCCGGTCCCATGACTGACCGGACACGCTGATCAACCCTGAGCCGCGCACAACGAAACATCGACCGAACGCGCTGGAGAACTGACCGGACGCCACAGTGCTAGCGTCCGGTTGGAGTCCAGTAAGCTCCCTGATCGACCGGACGCGTCCGATCGACTGTGATCGGACGCGTCCGGTCGACTGTGACCGGACGCGCTGTGCGTCCGATCAACCAACTGAAAAACGCGCAGACGCTGAACGCTGACCGGACGCGTCCGGTCAAACAGTGACCGCGTCCGGTCCAGCGTCCGGTCACCACTGTGACCTCCGTTCGCCTCCGTTTCTTTTTCCGACTTCCGGCGTAGTGGAAAATAGGCATTTCAACTTCTCGAAAACGCCTGAATCCCGCCGTCTCTACCGCTCAAACTCCACCGCCATCGCAAACGTGCTAACACCACCAAGTGATCAACACCATGTGCATGTGTGTTAGCATTTTCACAATCATTTTTCGAGGCGTTATTAGTTCTATCCAAATGCATATGACATGAAATGCACACCTAGAGGCACTTAGGAGTTCAATAGCCGCGTCATTCCCCTCTTTATAGTACGGCTATCTATCCTATAATGTAACCACACCCACTAGGTGTCTTGGTTACTAAAACACAACCCTTAAGCATAAACCTTTGCCTTGCTCGCGTAGGGTTGCATCCAAATCCAAGTGTGGCCATCATGATCACCATGTCCATCTTGCCACCAACCTTGGAATGTACTAATCCTCATATGCTACAAACAACTTAGGCATAGGATTAGTACTTAGGCATTGTCACTAATTACCAACACCAAACATAGGACTTTCAATCTCCCCCTTGTTGGTAATTGGTGACAACCCTTTCACAAAGATATTATGATAAAATTTTGATTGAACCCATGTCACATTGTCCAAGTATATTACCATGTGTAAGAATTATAGACAAGTGATCATGAATTCAAATTGATAGCAATGGCTCCCCCTACATGTATGCTATATGTTTGGATTTAGGAAGCATACATGTTTAGATAGGAAAATATAGGAGCATTGACTATCAATAGGTGCTAAGTGTTTTAGATTATAGACCTTTGAAGTGTGATACCATCGGAGTAGCGATAAACACCATCTTAGCACCTTGTGTAGTTAGATACCACTTGGAAGAGTACAAACATAACTAGAAACCTCATGAGATCAACATTATAAGCAAGGTTCTAGTACCACTTTGAAAGACATGAAGCAAGAAAAATCTAACTACTTCCTATTCATGCTAGTACTTCAATACATCATTCAAATTATACTAGCAAAATATCACACAAGCAAGGTATTGGAGAAAAAGAAATGCATAACTATGCATCATACATATGAAGTGCACAAAGAAATGCAACATTCATGTTTAAGAGCTTGCTCCCCCTACTTGTGTGCTCAAAATTTTAGTTGATCCCCTTCTTTTATCAATTCTCCCCTTTAGGTATTCTCCCCCTTTAGAATCTATCTTTGTGAACAACATTTTCTCCCCCTTTGGCACCAATGACCACAAGGAACCAATTTTAGATAGATTATCATGTTGAATTATGGGGTGAGGATCAAGTTTGTGGTTCAACCTAGATTGCTTGCATAAATGAAATGCTTCGGTTTGATCCAAGGGCAAGCTTCTTCACACCTCACTAGAAGGGTTATCATGCACCATGTTGAAGCAAATATTTAGACAAGTGATCTAGATTAAACACTTAGGATCATAAGCTACTTAAACAAGTTATATGCTACCACTAGATCATACAAGACATGGAAACAATAGTGGCACCATATAAACTTCAAATTCATTTGATTTTCATGAATGAGCCTAAAACATAAGAAATCATGACTAGATGCACTAAACAAGTCCTTAGCATAGAATGTATGACATGTCAACCAAAAGTACCTTGGGGCTCGAAAGAGAGGCATGTCATATCATGGAGGTGCATCAACTCATGTTGGAGAAGTCAATTATGTTCAACTCATTCTTTAGCTTGTGAAATCTCTTCTCATCAAGTGGCTTGGTGAATAGATCGGCTAATTGATCTTCGGTGCCCACACTTTCAATAGCAATGTCACCCTTTTGTTGATGATCTCTAATGAAATGATGACGAACATCAATATGCTTTGTTCTTTGATGTTGAACCAGATTGTTGGTTAGCTTCACGGCACTTTCATTATCACATAGCAATGGCACATTCTTGAAATTGATTCCAAAATCCTTCAATGTTGCCTTCATCCATAAGATTTGTGCATAACAACTACCCGCGGTGATGTATTCGGCTTCGGCGGTAGATAGTGCAATACTATTTTGCTTCTTGGATGACCATGAGACAAGTGATCTTCCCAATAATTGACAAGTCCCGAAAGTGCTCTTTCTCTCTACTTTGTCACCGGCATAGTCGGAATCCGAATATCCAACTAGCTCAAAGCTTACACCTTTGGGATACCATAATCCAACATCTTGTGTATGCTTCAAATACCTCAATATTCTCTTTGTTGCCTTCAAATGACTTTCTCTTGGTGAGGCTTGAAATCTTACACACATGCATACACTAAACATCACATCGGGTCTTGATGCCGTCACATAGAGTAGGCTACCAATCATTGATCTATAAAACTTTTGATCCACCATGTTGCCACTCTTGTCACTATCCAAACTTCCACTAGTGCCCATTGGGGTTGTAATGCCCTTTGCATCTTCCATGCCAAACTTCTTGAGCATATCTTTGATGTACTTGGTTTGGCTCACAAATGTTCCTTCCTTCATTTGTTTGATTTGAAGTCCAAGAAAGAAACTAAGTTCACCGATCATTGACATTTCAAATTCCTTTGCCATCATTTTCCCAAACTCATCACAATAATCTTGATTGGTTGAACCGAAGATGATATCATTAATATATATTTGCAATACAAACAAGTCTTTTCCAATCTTCTTGGTAAAGAGAGTAGTATCCACTTTGCCCATGACAAATCCTTTGGATAGCAAGAAGTCCCTCAATCTTTCATACCATGCTCTAGGTGCTTGCTTCAATCCATACAAAGCTTTTCTCAATTTGTAGACATGATTGGGTTTCTTGTCATCTTCAAAACCGGGAGGTTGCTCCACATACACCTCTTCTTGAATGTACCCATTGAGAAATGCACTCTTCACATCCATTTGATATAGCTTGATATTATGAGCACAAGCATAGGCAAGTAAGATCCTAATTGCTTCCAATCTTGCAATCGGGGCATAAGTTTCACCAAAGTCAAGACCCTCTACTTGTGTGTAACCTTGAGCCACTAGTCTTGCTTTGTTCCTTACTACTATTCCATCTTGATCTTGCTTGTTGCGAAAGACCCATCTTGTTCCAATGATATTATGATCCTTAGGCCTCTCAACTAGTTCCCATACTTCATTTCTCTTGAAGTTGTTGAGCTCTTCATGCATTGCATTTACCCAATCCGGATCTCTCAATGCTTTATCAATGTCCTTGGGTTCTTCTATTGACACAAAAGAAGAGTGAGCACAAAACGATGCCAATCTTGATCTAGTTTGAACTCCCCTTTGTATGTCACCAATGATGGAATCCAATGGATGGTCTCTTGCAATGTTAGTTGGTTGAAGCATTTGGACTTGATTGCTTGGATGTTGATGTTGATCATGAGTTGGAGATGATGAACTAGCCACTTGTTGATCTTGTTGCACTTGAGATGATGTACTAGCTTGATTTTGCATTAGAGACCCACTAGCGCTTGTAATTGGACTTTGGAGCACTTGGTCTTTGTTGTCATCCACATCAATCACTTGCTTTGGCCTAATATCACCAATATCCATTTCTTTCATAGCATTAGTCAATTGAGTTCCTCTCACATCATCCAAGTTATTGTCCTCATCTTGAGAGCCATTTGTTTCATCAAACTCAACATCATGAACTTCCTCAAGTAAGCCACTAGCCAAATTCCAAACTCTATAAGCTTTGCTAGTAGTGGAGTAACCAAGTAAGAATCCTTCATCACATTTCTTCTCAAACTTGCTCAATCTAGAGCCCTTCTTCAAGATGTAGCATTTGCAACCAAATACCCGAAAGTATGCAATGTTGGGCTTTCTTCCATTTAAGATCTCATATGGTGTCTTCTCTAGAAACTTGTGGCAATAGAGGCGATTGCTATAGAAGCAAGCCGTGTTGATTGCTTCGGCCCAAAATGAATGACTCACATTATACTCATTCAACATTGATCTTGCCATATCAATCAAGGTTCTATTCTTCCTCTCAACTAATCCATTTGATTGAGGTGTATACTTGGCCGAAAATTAATGTTTGATTCCAAGCTCATCACATAGCTCATCAATTCTTGTATTTCTAAACTCACTTCCATTGTCACTTCTCACTTTCTTGATTGTGGTCTCAAATTCATTTTGCACTCTCTTGATGAACTTCTTGAATATGTCAAATACATCACTCTTGTCCCCAAGAAAGAATACCCATGTGTATCTAGTGAAATCATCCACAATCACAAAACCATACTTGTTACCACCAATGCTTGTGTATGTAGTTGGCCCAAATAGATCCATGTGCAACAACTCAAATGCCTTGGAGGTACTCATGATGCTCTTCAATGGATGAGTGTTGCCCACTTGCTTTCCGGCTTGACATGCACTACATAGCTTATCCTTCTCAAATGTGACATCCTTCAAGCCTCTAACTAAGTCATGCTTCACTAACTTGTTCAATTGCTTCATGCCAACATGACCAAGTCTTCTATGCCATAACCAACCCATACTTGATTTGGTGAGCAAGCATGTTGAAAGTTGAGTGTCACTAGCATTGAAATCAACCAAGTATAGATTCTCATATCTAAAACCCTTGAAGATCAAATTGGAGCCATCAACACTAACTATCTCCACATCATCAACACCAAATATGCACTTGAAACCGAGATCACACAATTGAGCAACCGAGAGAAGATTGAAGTTCAACTTTTCAACTAGGAGCACATTGGAAATGCTATGATCATTTGAGATTGCAATCCTTCCAAGAGCCTTCACATCACCCTTGCTATTGTCACCAAATGTGATACTATCAATGCCACTATCATTTGATTTGAGAGAGTTGAACATTCTTGAATCACCGGTCATATGTTGAGAGCACCCACTATCAAGCACCCAATGCCTTCCTCCGGCCTTGTAATTTACCTACAAAACAATTTAATGTCTTTTAGGTACCCATACTTGCTTGGGTCCTTGGAGATTAGTAACTAAGCTCTTTGGTACCTAAATGGCCTTCTTCTTTGGACCCACAATTGGTGTACCAACAAACCTAGCATGCACACCTTTCTCTCCCTTGGTAAGCACATAACAAGAATTAAAAGGAATGTAATCCATTTTAGCATGAAACTTGTTGTTCTTGTTCATTTTATTACAATTAATCTCTAGATGCCCAACTTGCTTGCATCTATTGCAATAACGACCATTGCTCTTCACAAAGCGAGACTTTGGAGTAGCAAAGGTCGCCTTGCCTTTCTTGGGAGTATAGCTGAAAGCCCAAGTTTGGTTTTGGTAATTAATGACACCAAGTTGCTAATGCTATTGTATCAAGTGTGATTAAGTTAGGCATAAGCAACATGTGATGGAGGTGGAAATGGCATGGAGAGATGGCCACAAGACCACATGATTTGGTGCATGAAATGATGAGCAAGATCATGGTGGAGATGCACATGAAATGATGGACATGATGATCAAGTGAAGGAGAAGGATCTAAGAGCGCAAGGCAAAGGTATAACCATAGGGTTTTCCTTTTGCCGGTCTAAGATGAGTAGAGAAGTGATTGACCGGGTTTAGGATACATAGCCGACTATCAAGAGGGGCAATCACGGTTAGCTCGGAGATCAAGTGCCACTAGATCAATGTCTTGAGCATATGCATTTAGGATCTAGTCAAAGAGCTAACATAACGCCTTGGAAAATGTTTGTGAAATGCTAACACACATGCACATGTTGGTGAACACTTGGTGGTGTTAGCACATTTACGAAGGCGGTGGAGTTTGAGCGGTAGAGAGGGGTTTGGGTTCCTCTCTCCCTCCCGCCGAGCTTGCGAGGCGGGATTCGGCGCTTTTTGGAGAAGTGAAACGCCTATTTTCTATTGCGCCGAAAGTCGAAAAAGAAACGGAGGCGAACGGAGGTCACTGCGTGCACCGGACGCTGCACCGGACTCTGCACCGGACGCGGTTACTGTGCGACCGGCGCGTCCGGTCAGGCGAACAGCGGTTCACAAGGATCACCGGACGCGGTGCGCGTCCGGTCATAGGTCACCGGACGCGTCCGGTCGTCCAGGGAGCTTACTGGACTCGCACCGGACGCGGGCACTGTGGCGTCCGGTCCTATCTTCAGCGCGTCCGGTGGTTGTTTCGCGGTGCGCGGCTCGGTGTTCACCGGCGCGTCCGGTGGGTCACGGGACCGGCGCGTCCGGTCGTGACCAGCGCGTCCGGTCGCTCGGTCGAGCGCGTCCGGTCAACGGTAACGGCTAGTTTGAACGGCACTATTCTCGTCTGTCGCGTAGTGACCGGACGCGTCCGGTCACCCGGACCGGCGCGTCCGGTGATCGCGATTTCTGCTGCGTCGTTTCTAACGGCTAGTTGCGTACCCCTTCGTTATAAATAGATGGTGGCCGGGGTTTGAGGGTAACTCTTGCACATTTTGAGACCTAGAGACATACTTTGAGCTAGAGAACAACCCCTCCACTCATCTCTTTGATTGATTGCACATCTTGAGTGAGATTGAGTGAGATTCAAGTGCATTGCTTGAGAGTTGCATTCTAGAGGCACTTGATCTTCGAGTTGCTGCGGATTTCTTGTTACTCTTCCGTGTTTCCCGACACGGTAGACGGCTTGGAGCAGCGGAGGTGATTGAGCTCACAATTGGAGATTGTTGGAGCCTTCACCAAGTGGTGTAAGGGGTTCTTGATCCTTCCCCGCGGGAGTTCGCGAATTGGATACTCTAGTGGAGCTCGTGGCTTGGAGGATCCCCATCTTGTGTGCGGTTGTGCGGCGCCCGCCGAGGGCTCAACTCTTGATAGTTGATTAGCTCACGAACCGACAAGTGGGTGCATCGCCACAACGAGGAGTAGCTTGCCGGGAAGCAGGTGAACCTCGGGATAAATTCTTGTGTCACTCTCTTCGCGAGGATTTCTCTTGTGTGATTGATTGATTGGTACTTCTCTTCTCTACACGGCGGTATAATCACTCGAAGCTCTTCTCTCGTATTACTTCTTGTTTCTAGTTTGTTGTTGTTGTGTTTAGTGGATAGCCTTGTACTAGAATTGTGTAGGTGGCTTGCTTAATTAGTTAGAGCTAGTGCTTGGTGCTTCGCCACCTTTCTTACTAACTTGTGGTTAAGCAATTGTTGTAGAAGTTTTTAATTAGGCTATTCACCCCCCCTCTAGCCTATTTGGACCTTACAAGTGGTATCGGAGCCGAGGCACCGTTTATTTGAGGCTTAACAACCTACGGTGAAGAAGAAATGGCTCAATTAAGTTTGCACATCAACAACACAAAGAAGGCACCTCACTTTGATGGCACAAATTATGCATATTGGAAGGTTAAGATGACCGCACACCTCAAGTCAATCAATAGAGAAGTGTGGAAGGTCACCGAAACAAAATTTGAGGTTGCTAATCCGGAGGCACCTACACCGGTGGAAGAAAAGAAGCTCCAATGCAATGATATTGCCATTAGTGCTCTTCATGAGGCATTAGATGACAAGACATTTGAGCAAGTGAAGAACATAGAAGTTGCACATGATGCTTGGGCCAAGTTAGAAGAAACATTTGAGGGCACCGAAGGCACAAAGACCGCCAAGGCATATATTTTGCAAGAAAAGTTTTCTAGCTTCAAGATGCAAGAAGATGAGAGTGTTCCGGAAATGTTTCATAGATTGCAAGTCATTGTGAATGAGCTCAAGGCACTTGGTGAGGAGGTCAAGGACAACCAATTCTCTATGAAGTTCTTGAGAAGCTTGCCCAAGAGATTTGATACATTGATCACCGTGCTAGTGAGGACTACATTGAAGGATTCAACTCCTCAACAAATATTTCAAGAGGTGATGACCGATGATTCATATAGAGAAGATGATGAGAAGGATGAGTTGGTCAAGAAGAAGAAGAAGGAAAATGAGAAGAAAGATGATGAAAAGAAGAAGAGTGTGGCATTCAAAGCCACCACATCCAAGGGCAAATCCAAGATTGAATCATCAAGTGAAGAAGACTCAAGCTCTTGTGATAGTGATGACATTGATGAGAAGATGGCTCTCTTTGTCAAGCAATTTGGCAAATTCATGAAGAAGAAGGGCTATCGTGCAAGGAGGAAGAAGAACACATCTAAGAAGAATGAGCATGCCATGAGATGCTTTAGATGCCATAGCAAGGACCATCTCATTGCAAAGTGTCCTTATGATAGTGATGATGAAGATGCTATCAAGAAGGAAAGGAAGAAGCAAAAGAAGAAGCAAGAAAAGAAGGAGAGCTCTCATAAGAAGAAGAATGATTCTCATGTTGCTACATGGGATAGTGATGATTCCTCAAGTGATGATGAGGATGACTACAAGAGCAAGAAGAAGGGACATGCTAGCATTGCTATCCAAGAGAAGGTCTCCCTCTTCGACACTCCATCGTGCTTCATGGCTAAGGCCGCTAAGGTATCATCCGATGATGAGAGTGATCATGATAATGCTAGTGATAGTGATAGTGATGAAGAAGAATTCACTAAAGATGAACTAATCACTATGCTAGAAGATTGCACTCAACATTATAAAGAATCTAGAAAGGAATGCAAGGGCTTGCTTAAGGAAAAGAAAAATCTTATGCAAGAACTTGATGAGCTTAGAGCATCTTATGAGAGTCTAAAGGTAGACCATAAGAAGCTTCAAAAGTCTCACACTAAGCTTGAAGAAGCTCATTCCTCTCTAGTTGAAAAATGTGAAAACATGCCAACTAATGTTGAGAAAGCTAAAACTTGCAACATAGGCATATCATGTGATATAATTGATGAATCTTGTCATAAGTCTATTGTTGTTGCTCCCACTAACCCTTCATGTAGCTCATCTACATCATCCTCATCTAGTAGTGACGGTTTCACTTGTGATTCCACACTTATAGTTGAGAATGAAAATCTCAAGAAGGAGGTAAAAGAGCTCAATCACACCTTAGCTAAGGCTTATGGTGGTGAGGACCGCTTGCTTATGTGCTTGGGTAGCCAAAGGGCTTCTCTCTATAAAGAGGGTTTGGGCTATAACCCCAAGAAAGGCAAGGCCGCTTTTGCTCCTCACAAGACTCGTTTTGTGAAGAACAATGGTAGCTATTGCAAAAGTTGCAAGCAAGTTGGTCACATAGAGCGAAATTGCATGAACAAGAAATCCAATGCTAATGTATCCTCAATTAAGTTTGATTCTTTCTATATACTTACCAAGGGTACAAATGGTGTTCATGCTAAGTTCATTGGTGCACCATGGATGGGCTCAAAGAAGAAAGCCATTTGGGTACCAAAGAGCTTGGTCACTAACCTTGGAGGACCCAAACAAGTTTGGGTACCTAAAAAGAATTGATCTTATCTTGTAGGTCAATTACAAAGCCGGAGGAAGGCATTGGGTGCTTGATAGTGGGTGCACTCAACATATGACCGGGGATTCATGTATGTTCAAATCAATTGATACAAGTCAAAATGGTGGTTTTGATGCTATCACCTTCGGCAACAACAAGAAAGGCAAGGTCAAGGGGCTTGGTAAAATTGCTATCTCAAATGACATGAGCATATCTAATGTGTTGCTAGTTGAGAGCTTGGATTTCAATCTTTTGTCGGTGGCACAACTTTGTGATCTTGGCTTCAAGTGCATATTTGGTAGTGATGATGTTGAAGTCATAAGTGTTGATGGATCAAACTTGATATTCAAAGGATTTAGACATGGTAGCTTATACTTGGTTGACTTCAATGATAGTGAGACACAATTGACATCATGCTTGCTTAGTAAATCTAGTATGGGTTGGTTATGGCATAGAAGGCTTGGTCATGTTGGAATGAAACAATTGAACAAACTTTTGAGGCATGACTTAGTTAGAGGCTTGAAGGATGTCACCTTTGAGAAGGATAAACCTTGTAGTGCTTGTCAAGCCGGCAAACAAGTTGGAAATAAACATCCTAGTAAGAGTGAAATGAGCACATCAAAGGCATTTGAGTTATTGCACATGGACTTGTTTGGGCCAACAACATATACTAGCATTGGTGGCAACAAGTATGGTTTTGTGATAGTGGATGACTATACTAGATACACTTGGGTGTTCTTTCTCTATGACAAGAGTGATGTTTATGATCTATTCAAGTCTTTTGTCAAGAGAGTGCAAAATGAGTTTGAGACTACCATCAAGAAGATTAGAAGTGACAATGGTAGTGAGTTCAAGAACACAAGAATTGAAGATTTATGTGATGATCTTGGTATTGGACATCAATTCTCACCAACATACACTCCTCAATCCAATGGTGTAGTTGAAAGAAAGAATAGAACTTTGATTGACATGGCTAGATCAATGCTTAGTGAGTACAATGTGAGTCATTCATTTTGGAGTGAAGCTATCAACACGGCTTGCTATTGTAGCAACCGTCTCTATTGCCATGGGAAGCTAGGAAAGACACCATATGAGCTATTGAATGGAAGAAAGCCCAACATTGCATACTTTAGAGTGTTTGGTTGCAAATGCTATATTCTCAAGAAAGGCACTAGATTGAGCAAGTTTGAAAAGAAATGTGATGAAGGGTTCTTACTTGGTTATTCTACCACAAGCAAAGCATATAGAGTTTGGAATCTCACAAAAGGCACCTTGGAAGAAGTTCATGATGTTGAGTTTGATGAAACCCAAGGGTCTCAAAATGAAGCTCAAAACCTTGATGATGTGAGAGGAGATCAATTGTCAAATGCAATGAAGAACATGGATATTGGTGATGTTAGGCCAAGGCAAGTTGATGATGATGATATTCATGTGATCAACCAAAGTGTGCAAATTGATACAAATCAAGCAAGCTCTAGTGGTACTCATGATGAAGCTCAAGATCAAGATCAAATAAGTGGAAGCAATCAACTCCCAATACTCCAACCTACTAGTATTGCAAGAGATCATCCATTGGACCAAATCATTGGTGGAATTCAAAGTGGTGTTCAAACTAGATCAAGATTAGCATCCTTTTGTGAGCACTACTCATTTGTGTCACTTGAAGAACCTAAGAAAATAGAAGATGCTTTGAAGGATTCCGATTGGGTAAATGCCATGCATGAAGAACTAAACAACTTCGCTAGAAATCAAGTTTGGGAACTTGTGGAAAGACCAAAGAAATACAATGTAATTGGCACCAAGTGGGTCTTTAAAAATAAGCAAGATCAAGATGGAATGGTTGTGAGGAACAAAGCAAGATTAGTAGCACAAGGATACACTCAAGTTGAGGGTCTTGACTTTGGAGAAACATATGCACCGGTTGCAAGATTGGAGGCTATTAGAATCTTATTAGCATATGCTTGTGCACACAACATCAAGCTCTATCAAATGGATGTCAAGAGTGCATTTCTTAATGTTTACATCAATGAAGAAGTTTATGTTGAGCAACCTCCCGGTTTTGAAGATGACAAGAAGCCCAACCATGTTTACAAGCTCAAGAAGGCATTGTATGGTTTGAAACAAGCACCTAGAGCATGATATGAGAGATTGAGGGACTTTCTTCTCTCTAAAGGGTTCAAGATGGGAAAGGTTGACACCACCCTCTTCACCAAGAAAATTGGAAATGACTTGTTTGTGTTGCAAATCTATGTGGATGACATTATCTTTGGATCAACTAACCAAGACTTTTGTGAAGAGTTTGGAAATATGATGGCTAATGAGTTTGAGATGTCTATGATTGGAGAGCTTAGTTACTTCCTTGGACTTCAAATCAAGCAAATGAAGAATGGCACTTTTGTAAGTCAAGGCAAGTACATCAAGGACATGATCAAGAAGTTTGGATTGCAAGATGCTAAGCCAATGAGTACACCAATGGGCACTAATGATCAATTGGGTGTTGATGCAAGTGGCAACATGGTAGATCAAAAGCAATACCGGTCTATGATTGGAAGTTTGCTCTATGTCACCGCTTCTAGGCCGGATGTGATGTTTAGTGTGTGCAAGTGTGCAAGATATCAAGCTTCACCTAGAGAAAGTCACTTGAAAGCAACCAAGAGGATATTGAGATATCTTAAGGGCACTCATGATGTTGGATTATGGTTACCAAAGGGGTCAAGTTTTGAGTTGATTGGATATTCGGACGCCGACTATGGTGGTTGCAAGATTGATAGAATGAGCACAAGTGGCACTTGTCAATTGCTTGGAAGGTCTCTTGTTTCATGGTCATCAAAGAAACAAAATAGTGTTGCACTATCTACCGCCGAGGCCGAATATATTAGTGCCGGTAATTGTTGTGCACAATTGCTTTGGATGAAGGCCACTTTGAATGATTTTGGAATCAAGTTCAAGAATGTGCCTTTGTTTTGTGATAATGAAAGTGCTATCAAGATGACACAAAATCCGGTTCAACATTCAAGAACAAAGCACATTGACATAAGGCATCACTTCATAAGAGACCATCAACAAAAGGGTGATATTAGCATTGAGAGCATTGGCACCGAAGATCAACTAGCCGACATATTCACAAAGCCACTTGATGAGAAAAGATTTTACAAGTTGAAGAATGAATTGAACATACTTGACTTCTCCAACTTGGAATGAGTGCACCCCCACATTCCTATATGACATGCCTCTCCTCCAACATAGCAAGGTAAAGTTGTTTGGCATATCATTCATACTTTGCTAAGGACATGTTTAGAACATATAGACATATTTGCATGACAAATAGGCTCATTCATGAAAAAAACAAATGAGTTTAATGTATATATGGTACCACTATTGCTTCTATGTTTGATTGATCTAGTGGTAGCATATAACATGTTTGTGGGCTTGCAAACCTAGTGTTAAATCTAGAAAATGAGCTCATTATGTGTAATTCAACATGGTCAAGATAACCCTTATACTTTATGAGGTGTGAAGAAGCTTGTCCTTGGATCAAACCGAATTACATATTCTAGGCAAGTGATCTAGATTGAACTATAATTTGGACTCCCTCATATTGATTGACTTAACTCTCACTAAATTTGCACCTTTTTGGTGATTGTTGACAAAGGGGGAGAGAAAAGTCACAAAGATAGAAAAGTCACAAAGGGGGAGAAAGATATAATAAGAGGGGAGAGAAAAGTCACAAAGAGAAAAGTTACTAAGGGGGAGAGAAAGCATAAGATAAGACTTTGGAAAGGAATCAATTAAATTTGAGCACACATGTAGGGGGAGCAAGCTCATGAACTATTTGTTACATTTGTATGCGCATTAACATGATGAATTGTTGCATTGCAAAGCTTAAATTCATATTCATGTTTGTTTGGTGATTGCTAGAATTAGAACTTGAATGATGATTTGTTGAGAGTAGCTATTCAAGTGGTACCTAGACACCTTTGCTTATAATGTTGATCTCACGGGGTACTTTAGTGTTTGTGATCTTTACAAGTGAGGTATTACAAGTGGTGTCTAGCTACATCGATGCTAAGGATGGTATATAAAGGCAACTCCGATTGGTATCACGCTTCAAAGGTCCATTCTATATACCTTAGCATCAATTTGATAGTAGCAACTCTCCCAAAATTCAAATCCATACATATGTGCACAATTGAACCAAACTCATGGAAGCACATATGTAGGGGGAGCTAATACTATCAAAATTGAAAATTGATTTCATTTCATATCTTTGTGATGGTTGTCATCAATTACCAAAAAGGGGGAGATTGAAAGCCCAAGTTTAGTTTTGGTAATTAATGACACCAAGTTGCTAATGCTATTGTATCAAGTGTGATTAAGTTAGGCATAAGCAACATGTGATGGAGGTGGAAATGGCATGGAGAGATGGCCACAAGACCACATGATTTGGTGCATGAAATGATGAGCAAGATCATGGTGGAGATGCACATGAAATGATGGACATGATGATCAAGTGAAGGAGAAGGATCTAAGAGCGCAAGGCAAAGGTATAACCATAGGGTTTTCCTTTTGCCGGTCTAAGATGAGTAGAGAAGTGATTGACCGGGTTTAGGATACATAGCCGACTATCAAGAGGGGCAATCACGGTTAGCTCGGAGATCAAGTGCCACTAGATCAATGTCTTGAGCATATGCATTTAGGATCTAGTCAAAGAGCTAACATAACGCCTTGGAAAATGTTTGTGAAATGCTAACACACATGCACATGTTGGTGAACACTTGGTGGTGTTAGCACATTTACGAAGGCGGTGGAGTTTGAGCGGTAGAGAGGGGTTTGGGTTCCTCTCTCCCTCCCGCCGAGCTTGCGAGGCGGGATTCGGCGCTTTTTGGAGAAGTGAAACGCCTATTTTCTATTGCGCCGAAAGTCGAAAAAGAAACGGAGGCGAACGGAGGTCACTGCGTGCACCGGACGCTGCACCGGACTCTGCACCGGACGCGGTTACTGTGCGACCGGCGCGTCCGGTCAGGCGAACAGCGGTTCACAAGGATCACCGGACGCGGTGCGCGTCCGGTCATAGGTCACCGGACGCGTCCGGTCGTCCAGGGAGCTTACTGGACTCGCACCGGACGCGGGCACTGTGGCGTCCGGTCCTATCTTCAGCGCGTCCGGTGGTTGTTTCGCGGTGCGCGGCTCGGTGTTCACCGGCGCGTCCGGTGGGTCACGGGACCGGCGCGTCCGGTCGTGACCAGCGCGTCCGGTCGCTTGGTCGAGCGCGTCCGGTCAACGGTAACGGCTAGTTTGAACGGCACTATTCTCGTCTGTCGCGTAGTGACCGGACGCGTCCGGTCACCCGGACCGGCGCGTCCGGTGATCGCGATTTCTGCTGCGTCGTTTCTAACGGCTAGTTGCGTACCCCTTCGTTATAAATAGATGGTGGCCGGGGTTTGAGGGTAACTCTTGCACATTTTGAGACCTAGAGACATACTTTGAGCTAGAGAACAACCCCTCCACTCATCTCTTTGATTGATTGCACATCTTGAGTGAGATTGAGTGAGATTCAAGTGCATTGCTTGAGAGTTGCATTCTAGAGGCACTTGATCTTCGAGTTGCTGCGGATTTCTTGTTACTCTTCCGTGTTTCCCAACACGGTAGACGGCTTGGAGCAGCGGAGGTGATTGAGCTCACAATTGGAGATTGTTGGAGCCTTCACCAAGTGGTGTAAGGGGTTCTTGATCCTTCCCCGCGGGAGTTCGCGAATTGGATACTCTAGTGGAGCTCGTGGCTTGGAGGATCCCCATCTTGTGTGCGGTTGTGCGGCGTCCGCCGAGGGCTCAACTCTTGATAGTTGATTAGCTCGCGAACCGACAAGTGGGTGCATCGCCACAACGAGGAGTAGCTTGCCGGGAAGCAGGTGAACCTCGGGATAAATTCTTGTGTCACTCTCTTCGCGAGGATTTCTCTTGTGTGATTGATTGATTGGTACTTCTCTTCTCTACACGGTGGTATAATCACTCGAAGCTCTTCTCTCGTATTACTTCTTGTTTCTAGTTTGTTGTTGTTGTGTTTAGTGGATAGCCTTGTACTAGAATTGTGTAGGTGGCTTGCTTAATTAGTTAGAGCTAGTGCTTGGTGCTTCGCCACCTTTCTTACTAACTTGTGGTTAAGCAATTGTTGTAGAAGTTTTTAATTAGGCTATTCACCCCCCCCCCTCTAGCCTATTTGGACCTTACAATAGCCCAAACCCTCTTTGTTAAGAGAGAACCTTTGGCTACCCAAGCATTTTAGCAAGCGGGCATCCCCACCATAGGCATTGCCCAATGCGCGGGTGAGATCATCCACCTCTCTCTTGAGAGTCTCATTCTCAACCACAAGTGATGAATCACTAATAGTAGAGGTAGAGTTGGTTGTGGTGGATGATGATGAGCTACATGAAGCATTAGTAGGACAAACAAATAAAGAATCATCAATAATATCACATGTTAGTCCAATGTCACAAGTGGCAATCACTTGCTCCTCCTTAGCTTCCTTCATGAGCTTCTCTAACTTGAGGTCCTTCTCCTTGATGAGCTCAAGTAGAGATGAGTGGGCTTCCTTAAGCCTAGTGTGAGCAACTTCAAGGTCCTCGTGGTCTTCCTTTAGACACTCACGAGAGGCCTCTAGCTCATCAAAGGATTTCCTAAGAGTTTTGAGCTCTTGTTCAATTCCTTTGCACTCCTTACTCTTTTTGAGAGCAACAAGCTCCTCCATCAAGGCATCATTTTCATTGCTCTTGGCAATGAGCTCTTGCTCCAAGATTTTGCAGTTCTTGGTTGTCCTCTTGTAGCCCTTGCTCATTTGATCTATTATGCCCAATAGATCATCCTTGGAGTAGTCCTCATCCTCCTCATCATCACTCCTACAACCATCACTAGCACAAGAATCATCATCACTATCATCGTATTTTACCTTGGTAGGCTTGGCTATAAGGCATGTCGATGTAGTGTCGAAGATGGATGGCTTGTTGGAGAAGGCGATGCTTGCAATGGCTCGCCGAGTGGTCCTCTCATCATCACTAGAGCTATCATCATCACTATCGGAGTTATCACTATCCCAAGTGACCACATAGCCACCACCCTTCTTCTTCTTGTTGATAGTGAAGCTCTTCTTCTCTTTCTTCTCCTTCTTGTCCTTGTTCTTCTTCAACTTCAACTCCCCATCATGATATCTTTTGTCTTCATAGGGACACTTTGCCACTACATGATCGGGGCTATTGCAATTGTAGCAAAGCATCTCCTTTGCCTTCATGAAGTCCCTTCTCTTTCTTGCACCATATCCTTTCTTCTTCATGAACCTCCCCATCTTATGCACTAGGAGGGCCATGGTCTCATCATCGAATGGATCATCATCATCGCTCTCCACCTTGCTCTTGCCCTTAGAAGATGAAGCCTTGAATGCAATGGGCTTCTCTTGCTTGACCTTGATCTCCTTCTTCTCATCTTCATCTTCATCATCATCATATTGAGCATCGGTCATGACATCTCCAAGCACTTAGTTTGGAGTCACCTTGTCCAAACCCTCTCTTTGGATCATCTTCCTCAAGATAGCAAACTTTTTAGGTAAGTTCATCAAGAACTTATGTGAGAAGTCCTTGTCCTTGACATCTTCTCCTAGGCTCTTGAGATCATTGACAATAACTTGTAGCCTATAGAACATCTCCGGTATGGACTCATCATCCTTCATCTTGAAGCTTGCAAACTTGTCCTTGAGCGTATAAAGCTTGGCACTCTTTACCGTTGAAGTGCCCTCATATATTTCCTCTAATCTTGTCCACACTTCACTTGCTATCTCAAGATCCTTGATTTGCTCAAAGACCTTTGCATCAATCCCATTGTAGAGAGTGTTGAGAGCCATAGTGTTGCATTGGTTGTTGATGCGATCACTGTTGGTGAGGTTGTCGGGATCAATGATAGCGTAATCATGATGTGTCACCTCCCAAACCTTCTCATTGATAGAGCCAAGATATTGCTTCATCTTTCTTTTCCAATGATCAAAAGATGAGACACCATCAAAGAATGGAGGCTTGCCCCCGACATGGTTGAACACAACTTGAGCCATCTTACACCGAGGTTGTTAAGCCTTACAAACGGTGACCACGGCTCCGATACCACTTGAAAGGTCTTGATGGCTAGAGGGGGGTGAATAGCCTTTTAAAAAATTCTACAAAGACAAGCTAAACAAGTTTATCAAAATAACAAATAGCGAGATGCGGGTTTTGCTTAGCCTATGGGGTGTTTGCAAGCCACCTATCCAATTCACAATTCTAGTATATTAGCACTCAACCGCACAAGTCAAACCGAGAAGGAAACTACAACTAGCAAGCTACACAAAAGAGCTACTCTAGCAAAGTAACTAAGAAATTAATACAAGAGAGAGTTAGAAGGGTATCACCGAGGGGCGAAGGATTGAGCCAACCAAACGATATGATCAAGAAATGAATTCCACAATACACAACCACCGGGATCGATCAATCATAATAAGAATGATGACATAAAGATTTATCCCGAGGTTCACGTGCTTGCCGGCACGCTAGTCCCCGTTGTATCCCTCTTCACCACGTGGTTCGGTGGCTAATCGGTCACACACCGAGCCTCTCAAAAGGCGCCACAAGAACCTACCAAATGGCAAAAGGTTGCAATGACACGAGCAATTTACTAATGTTGCCTTTGGCGCTTCGCCGAGGTAGGCACAAACCCCTCACAATCACCGGAGGTGGCCAAGAACAATCACCAACTCTTGCCAATGCCTCCAAGCTGCTCCAAGCCGTCTAGGTGGCGGCAACCACCAAGAGAAACAAGAATCCCACAGCAAATCAACCACCAAGTGCCAACTAGATGCAGTCTCACAATGCAAATGCACTTGGATCACTCAATCTCACTTCGAATATGCAAAGAAGCAAGAGAGATGAGTGGGAGGGGAGTTGCTTAGCTCAAAGTGCTCACAAGTATATCAAAAGTCCAAGAGTAGGAGCTTTGAGCCGGCCAACGAGTATATATAGACGTACCCCTTCGAATATAGCCGTTAGGAACTTAAACAGCCGTAGTCGCGCTGGCCGGACGCGCTGGTCGCGTGGACCGGACGCGCCGATCGCGCAACGGCTCTTTTTCGAAACACCGACCGGACGCGCTGGTCGCAACGATCGGACGCGCTGGTCACGACTGGACGCGCCGGCCCCGTGACTGACCGGACGCGCTGGTCAACCCTGAGCCGCGCACAACGAAACATCGACCGGACGCGCTGGAGAACTGACCGGACGCCACAGTGCCAGCGTCCGGTTGGAGTCCAGTAAGCTCCCTGATCGACCGGACGCGTCCGGTCGACTGTGACCGGACGCGCTGCGCGTCCGATCAACCAACTGAAAAACGCGCAGACGCTGAACGCTGACCGGACGCGTCCGGTCAAACAGTGACCGCGTCCGGTCCAGCGTCCGGTCACCACTGTGACCTCCGTTCGCCTCCGTTTCTTTTTTCGACTTCCGGCGTAGTGGAAAATAGGCATTTCAACTTCTCGAAAACGCCTGAATCCCGCCTCGCAAGCTCGGCGGGAGGGAGAGAGGACCCCAAACCCTCTCTACCGCTCAAACTCCACCGCCATCGCAAACATGCTAACACCACCAAGTGATCAACACCATGTGCATGTGTGTTAGCATTTTCACAATCATTTTTCGAGGCGTTATTAGTTCTATCCAAATGCATATAACATGAAATGCACACCTAGAGGCACTTAGGAGTTCAATAGCCGCGTCATTCTCCTCTTTATAGTACGGCTATCTATCCTATAATGTAACCACACCCACTAGGTGTCTTGGTTACTAAAACACAACCCTTAAGCATAAACCTTTGCCTTGCTCGCGTAGGGTTGCATCCAAATCCAAGTGTGGCCATCATGATCACCATGTCCATCTTGCCACCAACCTTGGAATGTACTAATCCTCATATGCTATAAACAACTTAGGCATAGGATTAGTACTTAGGCATTGTCACTAATTACCAACACCAAACATAGGACTTTCACTATGGCAAACGTTTGCATCAATATCTCCATCCTTCTGTAGCATCGATCATAGATAACGAAAGGTATCTTTTTTAGGCACCACTTGACCTTCTAAACTCACCTCTCCCTCCTCATATGCAGCATTGCCAAAGTCACATCTCATGTATTCTGTTTTAGTTCGATTCACTCTAAAACCTTTGGACTCAAGGGTCTGCTGTCACAACTCCAGTTTCCTATTTACTCCTGCCTACCTTTCATCAACTAGCACTACATCGTCTGCAAAAAAAACATACACCAAGGGATATCCCCTTGAATGTCCCTTATCACTTCATCCATTACCAAGGCAAAGAGGTACGGACTCAAGGCTGACCCTTCATGAAGTCCTATTTAACTTTAGGTAACCCAATTTGCATATAAATTACTCAACTATGTCATTTTATAAAAGATAATGCAAAGTAACCACAAATTTTCTTTCAAATTACCAACATATGCCATCATATAAGACAATATAAATTAACCCCTTTGATTTATATCTAAATTATCCATCTATGTTATTATAAAAAATACTTCAGTAACCATTGAAGTAAACATTAATGCCACGTTCCACTATGTAGACCGAGCAAACATGAGTACATTTATGATAGCTAGAGGACACGCATGTGCGGAACACACGTGTCATTGCAAAAAAAACATACACAAAGGAGGAATAATAATAATGGAAACTTCAACACATCAATTTCTATATATTGTATTAAAAATGTATGTAATATTCATACAACAATATGTGATGATACAATACAACCTTAATTTAATTGATAATAAAATTTATATTTACTTTTCAGAATCCCAAATCCAATAACTAAAAAAACATAGAACAATATTGAAGACAAGAACCTACATACACTACAAAGAAGCATTAAGTGCTGGATATTGGAGATTATGGGGATCGACAATCTAGTTAGGCGAAAAGTGTACATTGCGGAGAACCAAAAAGTCTACAAAACTTAATTACAAAAAATCCCTTGCCATGATACGAACAATTCACCTTAAATTATATTAACACTTTTTGGAAATAAAATTATAAGTTGTTACTTTAGATTAGTTTCTATATTTTTATTGAGACATTATAACACATTTATACTTGGTATTTAAGCATTGCATGTTTATAAAACAACACTGCCACATATATAATTATTCGATGTAGCTAATAGATTCAACATCTTGAGTGTCGTGGTGTAGTCTAAAATGACTCTTTATGACATTGTAGTTACTAAGAGTGTAAGGTTAGGATCTAAAATATATTGTTCTAGTAACATAAAAAAATGTTTGAATAAAGGTATAATAAGCACTAGAGTTTGAAATTAATACCTTTACACATCTAATAAGATCAAAAAGACGAAAGCCAAGATATAGATTCATGATGTCATGCAACAAGAGCTGATATAACTTAAACTTATGTTTTAACCTAATACATACTAGAAAACTATATTGGTAAATTTATCATAGTCAGATAGAGATTATAGACTATCTAATTGTCTATTGTGTTAGAAAATAAATAGAGAGGAGGAATAAAAATAATCAAATTTGATTAATTGTACATCCTAATGTACGGAGCATGTAAATCCTAAACCCCAAGAGGGGATGAATTGGGTCTATAAAAACTTACTCCTAGGGAAATTCTTGATCTACACTAGAAAAAAACCATAAACTAAATAGTAAGATATGCATATTAGGTTTTTCTAATATAATATGCTATACCTTAACCAACCCACAAAGAGTTATGCAACCTAGAGCCAATTCTACCAATTAGCCCATGCTAATATGAAAAAAACCAAAGGCCACACAAGTCAAGCACAACACAAAACATAAATACATATGGCAAAGACCAAGTCAATAGATGGTGAATTCCTAGAGGTGAAAATTTATTTTGTCACATCAGTTGCCAAAACACAAATGCTCGTCCATGTTGGAGCCCCACAAAGGATACGCTTGTGATCACCAAGCCTTAGCCAGATCATGATGTTGTGCAAGCTAGAAAGGCCATTGCCAAACAAGAGAAGTGTCCTAAAACACTAAGTCTCACCACTTGTCACCGGACTATCTCGATCACCAAGACATCATCCACAACGGAGCTTCTCCACCAAGAGAAGTAGTCTCCTTGTCTCCCACACACCAAGACACATATCGTATATCGACACAAATCTTGGAGGACCGACGTCCACAAGAAGGCAAATAAGATCTCAAGTGATCTACTCACCAAGATTACAAGGGCACAATAACCCAACACTCAAGCTCTAAGGTCTAACCCTCACAAAGATGAACAATGGAATCTATCCCATGCTTTGGAGGATGTGATCAATATGCACATGATATGTGGTCATGTGCATGAAGTGTATGATCAATTGCTATAACTTCTAGTAGCTTTAGAGCACTCCAAAAACACCAGACAAGTGATTGGGAGCCTATATATAGCACATACACCCCAACTAGCTATTGGAAATAAGAATCAACTTTTATGTGCATCACTGGATGATCTGTCATAGCACGGAATAGGAGAATTGGATCATTATGATAGTACTTTGTGAATTACGTGCATCTTTACTAGTCATCGTTGGATGATCCATCAGTCTAAAATTAGTGAGCACTAGATCATGCGATGGTAGTATTTTAACATGTCTTCTTGATAATTGGTCATATCTCTTATCACCAAAGTCCACTTTTAGATGATTCTCCATGGGATCATCCTATATTCAGCCCACTAACTTCTTGGTAATTTGGCCATATCTCCTAGCTCCGAAGTCCATTTTGTAATTTCCTATAATGCTATGCAAAAATAATGCATTGAATAAGTTTAGAAACCAAGCGAATTATCTAGTGAACATCAGTAAGTTGTGCACGTGTTGATGCTTCGGTGTTTTAGTTGTTTCTTTTTGCTCTAAACTCCGATCATGATCTTGGACTTATTACAAAACTTATGAATGAACATGATATTAAACCAATTTTAACAACTATAAAGTCATGAAAAAAGTGCAATTTAACACTTTTGTTTGCCAAGCTTCAAAGTCTTCCTTTATTTTTTTTATTTCTTTCTCCCCTATAATCTTAGAAAACCTATGAAAAAATTAACTCATATGTTAGTCCTAGGGATTGTGTCATCATCAAAATCACCAAAAGTACATATGATCATGCACATGGGCGCATGATCCTTACAACTAAAACTACATATTATAGCATAGTTGATGTGCTAGTATTACTAACTTGTGTTTGGAAATCAATAAAAATCAAGAATTGACATTGTCAAGTTAATACCTGAGGTGCCCCTTCCAAATTTGCAAGCACCTTCCAAATTTGCAAGCACCCTTGTACTGGTTGGTTTGTCACTAGGAGTCATGCAAATTGTCGCGTGACTATTGTCCACAAGTGTGTTTATTTAAAATTATAGCTAATGAAAGTTTTTCTAGGAGTTCCTAAGTACAACACTAAATGCACATGGCAGATGCCTCTGTTTTCATGAGTGTCAACTAGAGGCGGAGGAGGAGGGCACAGGGGCCAAACACCCCTTAATGATTGTGTGTAGCAAAAAATTCCATTTTTATAAGATTGGTAATGGAAACTAAGTGTCAATTAAAGTGGCCACTTCTTTTGTCAAGAAAAAAGTGGCCACCAATGCTAATTTTTTCTCTTTACTTTTACTATGATAAGATGTAATTGTATCAGGTCCTTGTTGTTTTAAATTATAACAAAAGTGTTAATCTAGCTAGAAGCCATAAGATCATATCTTACCATGCTATGCGCACTTATAGATATACAAATATTGCTACAGTTGAACCTCTCCTTTACATCATCGCCCATGTCTTTATTGTCTGACCTACTATTTCTACGTCCTCTCTTTTGCATCATCTCCCATGTCTTTATTGTCTGACCTACTATTTCTACATGTATCTGCGCAACCGACCGCTTAACCCGTCACCGACGACTAACTGTCCCCACATAACACCTGGTCATCCCACCGTTTGACCCTCGCCGCTATGTCCTTGTTATCAATATCAAATTGTCTCTTTCTCCTGCCACCTATGCTTACCAGGTGGTGGCTGCTACCTTGCATACAAATCAACAACTACTATCGATGATCCTCTTTTTACTCATGGTTGACGTGTCACTTCTTCCTTTCTTTGTTCGCTTATGCCTCTAGTCTCTTTGACCTTAGGATGTGTCGTTTCTTTTTAACATGTGTTTCCCTCTGCTGTCTCAATTCATTGGCAGAATGTTTCCCCCTTTGCCCACTTCAGCTTACAATGCTCATAAGGATGTTGTTCCTTGACAGTACAAGCCACTACTATTTCCCTCTTTGTGTCCATTTTTATGCCCATTGCTGTATTGTGAATCTTGACATTATTGTCCAATGGATGTGTGCTTCGATAACACCAACATCCCACCAGTCCACACCACATTGATATCTTGCATCCGAACATGATACCTTGCCACCCCGCCATCAAACCATTGTAGATATGACAAGTTTCCATTGTGTCATTTTCCTTTACATCAACCTTTAATTGATCTAATCTCTTTGCTCGCGGTTGACGTGACACATTAAATTGCTTATTTTCCTTTGCTTGCCTTTGCCACCAAGTAATTGTCGTGGCACTGCCCTTCTCCCTTGTCATGTCCATATCTTCGACCGACCAACCGTTTTTGTTTCTATGCTTGGTTGACGTGCCACCGCATTATCTCCCTAGTTTGCTTCTATTGCTAGGCCACCGCCTAATCGATATGCCACCCCCACGTCTAACCTTTTGTCCGCGCCTGTTGTCTCTGCTCGCCGCTGAAGTGTAACCGCCCCTTTCGACCCTTGTGCCTATACATCACCTTGTACCACACACTAGTTTAACTTACCAACAAGATATAATGTTAGAAAATATTTATTACATGCATGCATATCTTGATTGTTGCCATATCTTCGTGCCACCGCCTCTTTTTATCCCCTGCCTTTACACCACCTTGCATCACATACTATTCTTATTTAAGAACAAGATATAATGTTGGGGAAATACTTTATACATATGCATGCATCAATTGATTACCACCATATCATTGCCCCTAAAGTTAATTTTGCATTTATTTCTTTAGGCTTTTTACCGCCCATCCTGCTCTATATCCAAACACACTTCAAAATAAATTGTTGTTTTCCTGGCACATACTATGAAACTTGAGGGTATCACTAGGTTTACTACCCCAACTACCCCATTAGTTGTTGGAAGATAGGATACCTTCATACATGCAAGAGACATGGATGCTTGGCTGCCGGCATTAAATAAAAAGATTTTCCTATGGGCACACAGTAATGGGCATATCTACCTTTTTCCATACAGGTCCTCCTAGATCAACGAAACCACATGCCGAAGTCCCTGGCCCGGGCCTTTAAATGCGGGGTCACGCATGGAGGCCGGAGCACAGACCGCCACGAGGCGAGCAGCCGAGTGTTCCCTAGAGTCCCCGTCTCTCCGCCGCCGCCTGGAACCGCTTCACGTGCCCTAATCCCTCGCAGGTCCCCTTTCCGACCCCAAATGGAGCCGAAGAAGTCCTCTCCTCAGCACCAGCCCCACGCCATGGAACCCAAGAAGTCCTCTCCTCGCGGCGCCGGGGCCGCCGCCGCCACCGAAGCCGAGTCCCCGTTGAGCAGCTTGTTCTACACGCCGGCGCCCGCGGTACGTTTCTTGACGCCCCTCTCCTGTTCGATGCTATGCCTCGTTGTCAGGTTCGAGCTCGACGTGGAATTTTTTTCTTTAACTTTATTATTTACGATGATGCAGATGGGTTTCTTCGCGTACAGGCGCGTTCCTAGTTATATACCATAGTTTTCCCTTTTCCATTTTTGTTAAGTTTGGCGTGTTTCGAATGTGGATAGGCCCCTTTTTCATAAGGATGTGCTATTATTATCGTAGAGTATCGTTTTCTAAACACAATTTCAGAGGATTATTTAAGAGTGATGGTGATATGAATACCTAATGTCCCTAAAAAAGGTTATGTATATATTTTTCAAAACATTTCTTTGCTGTTGGTATATATTAGTAAAATTCTTTCTTCGTCTTTTCCCCTTTCGTTTTCAAGGCAAATGGGAAAGATCAGGACTTGTACAACATTCTTTACAAAGGGCAGAGCGGGAGCGCACAAGCTGGCGTGACAGGTAGTTGTGGAATTACCCAGTTTCGTCTTATTTCTGTTATCCTATATGCTATTAGGAGGAACTGTTGTGCTAATAAAACTGAAGAGCCTTTGTATCGCGAAAATAATTACATTCCCAGAGTTCTTTTTAAATTGCATTCCCAGATGAATCTTGGGAATCATGTAGGATATAGTTACCATTTGCTTAGATGAATAGATGATAGATACAGTGTGTCAATGTGTGTATTGTTTTGTCGACTCATAGATACTTTTAGTCTCCAACTCTGGTCTGCATGACTTTGGACTGTTTATTATCTGGGTTGATCATTTTACTTGGTTATAGTTGGGAAGCATTGAGGGTATGACACAGCTGAAAATTTACTGAACAATGATTAGTTTGATATTTTGATCTCGACTGAACAAAGATTGATTTGATGTCCAGATGGTAAACCGCAATGGGCTCCTTCCAAAAGTCGTACCGCGTATGCAAAGGATGGTACAAATTCGCCGCCTTATGATTCAGTTGATACGTCGTGTTTTGGATCATCTGTGCATTATGGTGGTCGAGAATATTTTTATGGCAGCTCTACTACCAAGAAAGCAACAGAATCCTCCACTGATGTAAGAATTACTGAAACTAGAAATAGAACTCTTTCTTGTGATTTTTAGTTCACAGTTTTTTAGATCATCATGAATTACTCTGCACTCCAGCAAGGCTTTGAATTTAACATGTGTGTTTTCAGTACAAAGGGGACAAGAAAGATCCAGCCTCAGATTCTCATGGCGACTGGTGGCAAGGTATATCATTATGTTAATATTGAAACAGATATCGTAACTATCTGTTCAAGCTTCTTAACTCTGTTTTTTTCTTTCTTTTGTGGGGCTCACAGGCTCATTTTATTACTAAGAGAACCTGGTGGCCTCTCCTTGAAGAACAAGGTAAACAGGAGGATCTTATTACTGTTAAAGCTACAAAGTTTGTTGCTATACTCTGCCAATGCGTATGCTATCCATCTCACATTTTTGTACCAGAGAATCCTTTCAAATTCCATATTAATACTCGCAGCTGATAGTTTGTAGATACCGATGTTGGCTCACTTGGCCTATGATACGTGACGTGTAATCTTAGTTCTTCATATAGAAGGGAGCATATGCTCTCTCCTTTTCCAAAAGTCAGAATATATAGTTCTAGCATGACGTGAATTTCTCAAAGGTATTCTCTGTGAGGAAACCGAGTTTATATTGGTATCTCAAGTGATAAAGTGTCCAAAAAACTTTTTCCTAAAGAGGATGCCCAACCAATTCCACTCCTATGATGAAATCCTGTTAGTGCATAGTCCAACTCTTAGTCTAACTTCCATCTCTCCCTTTCGTGTTTGCAGTATTAACCTATAAAAAGGAAGCTTATTTTATTTGTTTCATTGTTTGTGTGACTCGAGCTGTCATCATTTTTTGGTAGACAATTAATTTTTCTGCAGAAAACTAGCTGCCAGATTGATATACAACGATGTGCCTGTGGAGAAAGGCCAGTGGGTGGGGTGGGATTAACTGTCTTGGAGTGAAAACTTTGATTGACATCTACCTTTACATCATTTTCATATGGTGTAGGCAAATAATTAATTACTGATGTTTCAGTATTGTGTTGGCTGATAATTAGTTACATCGTTTTCAGTATGGTTATATGGGCTAGCGTTGTTGTCACGTAAACCCACTTAGAGTGAGAAGCCAATCAAGGAAAGCACGCCTGACTATTGAGCGCACTGATGCAATGTCTCATAATTGGGGCGTGAGGGAAACCTTAGATAATAGTGTAAATTAGATATCTGCACAATTTAGTTACATGTCAAGAAGCTAAGCAGAATTTAATTTTAATCTCTATTGATCTACTACATTACTTGGCTGTTGTTCCATCTTCTATGCCATCGTTTTGTTCTTTAGATTATATATTATATCTATAATAACAACTTGAAGTTTGTTTAGGGAATGAGTAGGTGGCAAACTTCTGTTCTGGTAAGGTTCAAATCATGAAATAAATTTACTAACAGTTCTTTTGTAAAGCATAGAAATGCTTACTTTGATAACATAGAAAATCAATGACAAAGATCTAGGTTTTTTATGAAATTGAAAATGGGATAGGAGCCAAGCCCAAGCATATATGTAACTGATGATCTGCCTGTTGTTATGCAGCCTTTGATGAATAGTATTTGGCTGTGTTTAGTTAGCTTGAAAAAAACACACTATGCAGAAAGAAGATTTTCCGTCACATCAAACTTGTGATACATGCATGGAGTACTAAATGTAGATAAAATCAAAAACTAATTGCACGTTTTGGTTGTACTTTGCGAGATGAACGTTTTGAGCCTAATTAGTCAACGGTTGGACAATTATTACCTAATACAAACGAAATACTACAGTGTCGCTACAATGAATTTTGGCACTCCAAATTTGAGAACTAAACACAGCCTTTATTTATATCATGTTATTAGTTTTGTCAGTTTTCCTCACAGTTCTATTGCGTTCTTAATGGCAGGAATAGAAAGGGGAGGCAGTGAAGCTCGACTTCCTTGACTGCTAGTAGTATTGTCGTATCATAGTGGACCCGCTTTCGTCCAATCCAATGGTGGTGCCAGTATTTAGAAGCATCACCTCACCTGGGCAGATGTAATGTGTGTCTTTCATAGTCTCTGCTTTAGATGTGCAATGTAATGATGTAGCACAGTATGAATTAGATTGCATAAAAGTGTCCCTGTCCATTCCGCCAGTAATATGAGCGGTTTGGTGTCTGACTCCTTAGAGTCAAATGTCTGTACAAGTGGATCGTCGCTCCAAAGCAAAAAATAATGTGCTGGAGAAGCGGCGATGACTTCACATTGTACACCTTTACCAGCTTGAATTTGACAGAAGTTTGGACACTGTTACTTCAGGAAAAATATATACTTTTATTCCAAAGTTCAGGCATTATTACAGCAACATTATTCTGGGGATCTGTGAAAAGTAAGATATGACAGAGGTCACGGCATATTGCTAGTCAGAGTTTGGAGTCGTGCCACTGCCACTCTGCCAGCCATCACTTTGCTCCTCATGAATGGTCACTTCATGGCAGGGTATATGCTGCAGAGTGAAAAAAAACAGACAGTGAGAAAGGCAGAATAAAACAAATGATGTTGACGCCATGTTGTTATCTTTAAACAAAACGACGAGGATCGCAGGGGCGCTTACGGCCGCATTTGTAGCCGACGGGGCGGTTGGCGATGGCGCAGCGCTTGGGGATGGTCATGGCCACGGCAGGCTTGACGCCGGCCTTGCGCGCGGTGTCGGACAGCATGACGGCGCACAGGCACTTGGGGCTGCGCCCGATGGCGCGCACCTGCGCGCAGCAGCTCGGCGGCACCGCGGCGCGCGGGTTCTGCGTGGCCGCCGCGCACGGCGCAAGCTTGAGCGCCACCTTGTCCACCGGGACGCGGCCGCACTCCCCCGCACCGTGCGCCGTCTCCAGCCCCGCGAGGCCGGCCACCAGGAGCATCGCCACGACGCAGAGGTACCTTGCCTGGAGCTCCATTTCTTGATGCCTGGTAGTGCACTGCACCTCACGCTCTGCTGCTGCCTTCACTGCACTACACTGAACTCTGAAGTCTGATGAAGTGATGGCCTCCTCGGCATCACGGATGTGGCTACATATATAGTCCCGGGGCCTCGAGCGTGGACGAGAGCCATCATGGTTTGCTTGAGGTTTTCCGCGGCTCATGGTGTGAAACGGTCGAAGTGGACGCTGCACTCGCGTCGTCTTTGTGCTGCATGCGCCGAGCTTCTCCGTTTAAGTAGCATTACCTACTGCGCTCCACTATGGTGAGGAAGGGCTTAACGACCATACAACTCTCTTTGGAGTCTCTCAACAGCTGCCACGTAAATGGCCTGTGATCGAAGATTCGACTACTTTGTCGGTTCACAATCATCACGGGCATGTCGGCGGGCTGACTTTAGGATTGCAGAGCAGGCCGGAGTTCTTGAAAACGCGAGAACCGAGTCACACGGTCTTCTCTCTGCAGGGTGTTGGAATTGATCTCCACCAGTTAGCCCAACGGCTAACTGGGCCCTTGACCTACGCCCTGATCGGGGGTGAGGTGGGGGCCAGGGCACACAACACGAGGTTCACTGCCACTGCCGTCACCCACCGTCCTAACCCTAGCCGATCCAGAGGGAGTGCTGTAAGCGACGGGAAGCCGCGACTAGACTCCACTGCGTCGCCATTCTTCCCCAACGCGCTGCTCCACTGCATCGACTACAACTTCACCGATAACTTCACCGACATGACTGCCTCCTCCGACACCGAAGCCATGGCGGATTCTTCTTCCTCCTCCAACCGATGGTCGGTAACACCACACATTCCCAATCTCTCTCTCGTACTCTATTCTAGAACATATCTATGTGTATTATTCCAAACGCCAAAAGATTACACCCACTCGATCCGCACCTAGACGATTCAACAGACCCTAACAATGGTATCGGAGCCTCACTAGAGTGTAGATCTGAGTCATGGGGTTGAAAATCAAGTGAAAACAGAAAGAAAAGATGCCCGATCAAATCGGATCGGGACAGAGACGAAACCCTAACCCTAACTGACAAAAATGAAAAGGGTGGAAAGGGGAAGAACCTACCTGGTCTTCCACGCCACCGTCGACACATGCGCGCGGGAAGAACCCCATTACCACGGGCTGTCGGTTGATGCCGCGCGAGAAAGAGACGACCCGTGGCTCGTCGCCACGTCACGCGCGCACAAGCACAGAGCTCAAGGGCACCACCACGGTGCCACTCGACGGCGCCGCGCGCGGCTCCGGCCGCACGCGTGCTCCGGCGAGGGGTGCCATGGTGGCGCCGCCACCTTCTCCGCCGCGCCCTTCCTGGTATCGCCACTCCGTGGCTCCGGCTCGGCGCTGAAAGAGAAAGGGAAAAGGGAGGCCGTCGGTTGCTTGCTCCGGCGGCCCCACACCGTCTCACCGCCACCACTTCTCCGCGCGCGAGCTCGACTCATCTTGGGTTGCCGGGTGGAGAGAGATGGGGAGGAGGAATAGAAAGAAAGAAAGGAAGGAGATAAAGGTGCCAGAGGGCCGGGGGAGCCGCGCGCACTGCTTCCTTCGCCGGCGAACGCGGACGCCGAGGCTGCCGCCCGGCGGCAGCGCTTCACCAGGCGCTGGACTCAGCTACGGCTGGGAAAGAACAAAAGGAATGGAGTTTAGGAATGGACTCAGCTACGGCTGGTTTTTGATGCGGCGAGAATGACGGAAGACCGTCCGATCAGGCGGACGGCCACGATCGCGCCGCGCAGGAAGGGAAACCCTAGGCAGTGCCGGGCTGGGCCTCGCTGGGCCACGTAGCCGACTGAACAGAGCGCGTACAAGCTGGGCCGCGCCGCTGCGGCTGCTGCCGGGCCACGGGCCGGGAAGCAGGGCGAGCGTGCGACTGGGCCAGCAGGCCGTATGCTCTACTGGGCCGCGAGAAAAAAAAAAGGGCGTGCACGAGCAGCTGGACCACGGTTGCTTTTTGCGAGCTAGGCCAGCGAGCAGTGCATGCGCGCGATTGGGCCGCTGAGCAGGCCTTCGGGTCAAGCAGGCTCCCAGGCCGAATAAAAGTAAAGTTATGGATTTTGTTTTATTCCTTTTTCAAAAGCAGTTTCTCATGATTTTGGCATAGAGCCAATCTCTATTTAATTTTGAACCAACGTGATAAATTGTCTAGAGAGGAAATAAGTAAAAGAGATGCTTCTGATATAGAACAGTTATAGAATCAGTGTGATTATAGTTATTCGATAATGAGTGATGAAAAGTTTATCCTCCAATTAAAGTTGGAACCAACGGGAAAATTTTAATTGGAGTAATAGTCGGTTTATAGTTAAGATAAATTATAATATTATTATTTTCTGACCAACGTTGATGATAACAACATTATAGTTTAAGTTTAAAGAAAATTATGATATTGTTACTTTCTGACCAACGTTGATGATAACAATATTATAATTCTATGAGTTTTATGTTTAAAGTTTAAATCTCTAATGATTTTTGCATCAAAGTGACCAATTTCAGAGAATAAATAAAAAACAAAAGATGCTCCAGAACGAGCAAAATGTAATGATTTTCATGTTTCCGCTGCAATGATGATGATGATGATCTTCAAAATTAGATTCTAATTTTGAAGAGGGTTATACGATAATTGAGTTTTCATATGTAAATTCCATTTCTGCCCAACGGTGATGTGGAATTGATGTATAAGATTGATGGTTTTGTTCTATTTCTGCCCAACGGTGATATAGAATAGAACTTAAAGTTTAAAAGTTTAATGTGCATGTCTTTAACCAGACCAATGTAGGGTTATTTTCATGCTTATTATTGTTGATTACTGATTAATGTTTTTAAACAAAGAACTTCATGCCTTTATTCTTGAAGGGTGAAAAGGAAATGATCTGGGTACTTGTGACTCAGAAAATGAAAAGTGTAATTTTTTTTCAGAAAGAAGACCATTGTGTAAGGGACTGCGGTCTCTTTAAAGAATGGTTTCAAAAGAAAAGAATTCTAGGATATTGATCCAAGAAATAGAACAATAAGAGTTTAGTTTAAAAGATGTCTTTTATGTACTCTTTAAATTGATAACAATAACTAATATAATTTTAGACTTAATCATCATGTTTTGAAATGTAATAAGTGACATGCATGTTTAATTTGACCCACGTCAGATTAAGCATGCGTGTTAAAGAGTATTTGAACTTATTTCTAAATTTGTTTGAATATGAGCCAATATTGACCTTTGTGTCCCTTCAAGAAAATTATCTCGCATGGCGGGAAAAAGTTTGTGATAATACCCGTATGACGGGAAAAGTTTGAGAAAATACCCGCATGGCGGGGTAAAGTAGGCATAGTACTTATGTTAATCAATCCTGCATGGCAGGAGAAATTTAACATAGTATTTATCCTGCATGGTGGGAGAAAGTTGTAATGACTCATGTGCTTTGAGTGTATCCCACACAGGGAGAAAAGTTTAGGGTAGATCTTATGCTATCCTAGTATAAGTTTAAGGAGAATAGAAAGTTACAGACGAACCTCAAGATAAGAATGACATGCAAGAGTGTTGAGTTCTTGAAGTGAAATTAGGAAAAGTAAAGTATTAATGATAAAAGACTCTGCTGAGTTCTTGAAGTGAAATGAGGAAAAGTACTCCCAACGAATTAAGAAATAATTTCATTTGCATGATGTAATCATGTGGATGAAGAAAGTAATCAAAATTTCCTCATTCACAAGAGTTCTGAATAGTTTTCGAAATTGTGGTAGAAAAATTCGTACCACATTTCGAGGGAGAGAAAGGTGAGATAAATTAAGAAAGACAATTAAGAAAGATACTTCCCCATAATTCAGACAATGCGATGCATACTAAAGTGATCTATAAAAGATGAATGTGATCGTCGGGGGAGTAAGGCGGTCATAATATCGATACCCTAAAGTAAAGATATAGCTAAATTCATGGACCTTTTACAGTTCCAACAAAAATATAGCATAGCCAGCCAGTATTTATACTGGACGTGTTCAGAGTTTTAAATGCGGTGCTAAATGCACCATATGAGTTTTAGCAGATTGAACCCAAAATAAGAAAATTAAAGATGGGACAATCTGGGGGAGCATGGTACAAAGAAACCTGACTCCGCAAGGAGGATGAATAATGTAAACAAGGATCTTGTTACACAGGACCTTATAGAATCAATTGTCTTTTGGCAATAAAGGTCAAGAAATGCTAGTAGCTAAGGCCCCATAAAATCTCAAAGAATAAGAAAATCAGATATTTCTGATGATTATAAAGTCTATATTAGTGAAATTTAAATGGAGGGTAATCCCACCTAATTTGAAGAAGCCATGAGAGACGTTCACTCGTCCAAGTGGCAAGAAGCGAAGAAAGATGAAATGGAATCGATAATACCAATAATATTTTGGGATCTAGAATAAATTTCTAAGGAGCCAAGACAGTAGGTTGTGATGGGTCTACAAGACAAAATGTGACTCCAAAGGGAATATGTAAAGATGTGGAGCGCGACTTGAATCAAAAGATTCTGCGCGAAGCGAGTGAATAGATTACAATGAGTGCTAGTGTCACATCATGATCTGATTTACATCAGATGAAAGTAAAGACAACATTTCCCAATGGGATTTGTATGAAAATAATTACATGGCACAACCCAGAGGTTTTGTCATGAAAAGAAAAGAATGTAAGGGATGCCACCTGTAGAAATCTCTTATGGACTGGAGCAAATCTCTAGACGGTGGCATTTAAAGTTGAAGAGTCAATTAGAAATTTTGGGTTAAAGAGAATGAGAGTACAATTGCGTTTGTACAAAGTTATAAAAAGGGAAATTCATTTCCTAATCCTATGTAGATGACACCCTAATTGTTAGTAGTGATGTCAATCTACTGCATGAGAAGAAGTTCTTGTCCTCAAGGTTGAATGAGAAAACTCTCGGTGAAATGTATCTCGTTAAAAGAATTGAAATTCACCGAGATAGAAGAAAAGGGGTATTATGACTATCGCATAGGCATGCTAAGAAAAGTTTCTAAAGAAATAAAGTATCTATGCGGGTAAACCTACGCCTGTTCTCATGGTCAGGGTAATAGTTTTGAGAACTTTGATGTTCCAAAAGTAATGTAAGATTGTTATAGATGGACGTCCTATATGCTTCAGCTGTTAGAAGCTTAATGAGTACAAAGTTAAGACCTTGCCCTGACACAGTTTACATATCTGGGTTGTTTTGGCAAAAGTCCAGTCCAGATATAGATCACTGGAATGGAGTTAAAAATGTCGGCCTCATGCTAAAAGGAAAGAACAAGTACTCTCAAGTAGTTGTGGGTACAAATGTTAAATTTTTGGCGAGATGTTTAGTGAAACCCACATAGTAGCTAACACTCGCAGTTAGAGTTTTATTATGGAAAAGCTCCAAAAGAAATAGTTCTACTATCATCAATGATGTAAAGTTACAATATAGCATGATATGAGGCTGAGGAACAGACAAAATGGTTAAGGAACTTAAACCCGGAATTGATAATGGTTGTTAACAGCAATAACCATTTAAGTAGTTTGCTCCTATGACAACGAGTTAAGTGTGCTGCCAAACACATTGACATTAAAGTTATATGTTGTTAAGGAGAAAGTCCGGAATCATACCAAAAGGGTATTGAACATACAAGTAACAAGAAAGTGCTTGCGGATCCGCTTACCCAGGCTTACCACCCAGTGTGTTAAGAAAACACACAGTCGACATGGGTTTATGGTATAACCTATGATTTCCGGACAATAAAGGGCCCGAAAGTTAAAGAATCTGTTTCAGATCAGAGATGTGTATTGTAGCTGTTAAATCTATCGGCGACTGACCGTGACGATGAGGCATGCTCTATACACTGATTTGTGATGGAACAAATAAAAGTGAAAGCAATTAAAGTCAAAGTTTAAAGTTAAAGTATAAGATGAGATCAAGGGGGGGAATGTTGGAATTGATCTCCACCAGTTAGCCCAACGGCTAACTAGGCCCTTGACCTGCGCCCTGATCGGGGGTGCCCAGCTCATAGACGGCTGGTGGGCCCCCGTCGCACAGCACCATAAATAGGAGGTGGGGGCCAGGGCACATAACATGAGGTTCACTGCCACTGCCGCCACCCACCGTCCTAACCCTAGCCGATCCAGAGGGAGTGCTGTAAGCGACGGGAAGCCGCCACCAGACTCCACTGCATCGCCCTTCTTCCCCAACGCGCTACTCCATTGCATCGACTACAACTTCACCGATAACTTCACCGACATGACTACCTCCTCTGACACCGAAGCCATGGCGGATTCTTCTTCCTCCTCCAACCGATGGTCGGTAACACCACACATTCTCAATCTCTCTCTCGTACTCTATTCTAGAACATATCTATGTGTATTATTCCATACGCCAAAAGATTACACCCACTCGATCCGCACCTAGACGATTCAACAGACCCTAACACAGGGTCCTCAGAAACCTGAACTTCAGAGCTCTGAAAACTTGTAGCAGCAGATTTAGCTGGGGTTCCGCCGGTGAGACCAGGCCCTTTATTATTGAAGCTAATGAAATTTGACTCCCAGGCTCAAACTTTGCTTGAGACGCAGCCCAACCAATCCCAAATAAACTTAAGGCAACACGTACAATGGCACAAGAAAATTAACTTATATTAGATCTCACATTTACAAATAAATACTCCAACCAATCCCAAATATCATCAAATTTCGCCTTCGGCACAAGAATTAAGGCAACAGGTACAATGGCACTATGCTCCTCAAATTTCGCCTTGGGCACAAGAAACCCTGTTCGGCAGGCTGTTTCTGCGGCTTATAAGCCGGCTGTGGCTGTTTTGTTGTGAGAGAAAAACACTGTTTCATGGCTGATAAGCCGTGCTGATAAGAGCAGCCGAACAGGGGGTAAACTTATACTCCACTGCTAGAGTTAGATAGGTGACAAGTTTACTGCACTGGTCAGGGTGCAATTAAGAAGGGGCAGACTGGTCAGGGTGCAATTAAGAAGGGGCAGAAATGGGAGAATAAGGCCTTGTTTAGTTCATGAAAAGTTACAATTTTTCTAACTGTAGCACTTTCGTTTGTATTTGACAATTAGTGTCTAATTATAGACTAATTAGGCTCAAAAGATTCGTCTCGTGATTTATAACTAAAATGTACAATTAGTTATTTCTTTTACCTATATTTAATGCTCCATGCATACGTCTAAAGATTCGATGTGATGGAGAGAGTGAAAAAATTTAACTTTAGCCTTCATCTAAACAAGGTCTATGGTAAAATGTGCATTGGAGTTTGTCACGGATTTATAATTGGTGCATACGAGATAAGGCTATATGGATTTATTATATTTGGGATATGAGTAACTTTATAAGAGAATTATAACTCACATAAGAGCTCCATAAACAAATATCTGTGCACGTAGCTGCAAATGTTGTGGATCTGTGAATGGAAAATTCACTAAATCTGCAGAAGAAACTGAAATATTCAAGTCAATTAATTTTCTAATAGCTTCGAACCGTCAAAATATAGGAGGTTTGCATACCTGAACCCTCAGGGGGGCGCCCCCAGAACTTTCAGTCACTTTCCTTTCTGATAACTGTTCTTTACCAGCCTCCACAGTAGATGTTTTCTTACTATCATCACTAGTATCCTTCAAAGAACTTCCAGCTTAAGGATTTTCTGCGGCCGTCTAAAATTTTGATACAAAACCATGTTAATATATGTCATACGCACGGGTGCATAGAGAGACCTTGGTACTCAGAAGTTATGTATCTAAGGAAAGGGTTCCAAACAGGGCTATGGGCTTTCTCAGCAACATTTGGTGGAGCTCCCACCTCAAATGTCCCCAGTAGTCTCCTCAGAACAAAGAGTTATGTATCACTTCCTGCTGCACTAGTCTCCTCAGAACAAAGAGTTGGTTTTCACAACAAATGTCCCCAGTCTTTGTTAATTTCAAACGTAAAAATTCAACAAATTCAGATCAGACTGAAACTCCTCGTACAGAGTATAATAGTAGTCTACATCATGTCATCAGGGTATCAGGCTGTCAGCAAACAGCAGTGCAGTGTACCGGTAAAAGCCTAGGTACAGAAATAAAAAATGCAATATGCCAGTAAAATCCTGGACTCTCACACAGAGACAGACAGACACAGACACATATACACAAAGACTAATCTTGGCGATCTGATGAGCTTACAGTTACAGCTCTGTAGTAGTAGAGACATCGATCATCATACCGCTGCTGATTATCATCCCCTTGCTTTCTGTACCGACATGATCCATCAAACCTTTCTTTGTGCCAGCACCCCTACTATGCTGAGACCGTCTGCCTGGAGTCAGCAACGTCCTCTCTTTCTTCGATGGGCTTGCCAATTGCGCCGGCGGGAAGCTAGGCGTGGCATATGCTGTCATGAATGGTGTGCCAGAGGCTGGCACTGGGAAGGATGGAACAGCAGTCTGGCTGCAAGCAATCTTGCAGCCTGCATCACCTGTTGCTGTGAAATGTTCAGCGTGTCTGTTCAACTCATCAATGTTCAGCAGATCGTCGATGCGGGTGACGATGTTTGAAGCCAAACTTTCTAACACCCTCGAATAGCTCTCCAGGATTGATTTGCCCACATCCTGAAAATTGCTTACCAGCAAGAGCGGCATCAGTTATTGACCTGTAATTTGGTAATAAATAGAATATTGGGAGAAACAGAGAGAGATAGAAACCTTGTTGTACTGAATTTTGCTCATGTCCAGGCTTGTCTGTGTCAACCCAGGAAACCTTTGCTTCAAGCATATTAGCAGGCCCTCTGCTCGTTCAGCTAGCAGCTCTCTCTTCTCCGAGTCTACCATCATGTCCTTTACCATGCCCCATGATGATCTAGCACTGCTGCTTCGGCCCAAGCCATTTACTGGTTTGGCAGCAACCCTCCGGCGCCACACATACACTGACGCCTCGACACGGTTTGCGATTTCCAGGGCCTGGTACTCCGTGGATAGGTCCAGGCAATCAAGAAGGCACTCAGGGGAGAACTGATCAGACGTTATGTAGCGGTATATGATATCACCTAAGGTTGCCCTTCCATTCTGAAATCAAGTTTAGTGCAACATGTTCAGAGCTGACACTAAGAAATGCTGTGGGCATTGCGCATCAATGAGTTTCGATTACAGAAGAACGCATGGTATACCTTTGGTAGGGAGTCAAGATAAGATTCAGGGATCTCCATCTCTGCTAAAGCATTGCTGTTGATGGCCATGGCAGCCTTCAAGATTTGGTTTGCACAATCACGTTTGTGCTGGATCTGCTTCCTCGTTTTGTTGTGAAGGCCACCAGGAGGCACGCGAGGCACTGGGAGCCACCATTTCTCATCACGGCGGTGAAAAGCCGTCCTAAAGGATGCAGAGCCGTCGCAATCTGGTGCAGCAATACCTTGCTCAACATACCAGAACTCTGGGTCTCTGAAGCTTTCCAGGATTTCCTGTCAGAATATGGTGCTATAAGAGAACTGAATTTTTCGATCAACTGCAATGAATCCACAGTACAGAAAAACTCACAAGGAGCATATGATCCAGCTTCCGGAGCGCTGGAAGATTAATGTACAAATCAGACCGTGGTCTAGTTGTCATGATCTGAAATACGACATCAAGACATTTGTGCAATTAGTTATTGAGTGGCAATGACATGCATCAATTTCAGTGTGTAATGCATAGTAATCCTTAAACAATAAGTACAAATTGAAAGTGGTCCACTTTTTATGATCTGAAATGTATGCAATCTCATGATTTATATTATGCATCATACGTACAAACATTTAATAAATGTTAGGTGTCTAATGCACTGTACGTACATACAAATCTCATGATTTATATGTTCGGTGTCTAATGAGTACAGACATTACTACACCTTAGTGACACTCATTGATAGCTTTCAGTTGGAATTTACTCACAGCAGAAACAGATAATCATTATTGCTGATTTCTGTTTGAAATTTTTTTGACCGAAACTTCTGTTTGAAATTTCCTTGTTCTCTTTACAAAATTAGAGAAATTACCTGTGTATGTTCACAAATTTAGGTATAGCCTTTTGCCATTTCACTGATGAACATATCTACTATTACAGCATTTTCTATGACTAGTATAATTTTCAGCTAATCCTTTCTCGCACCATTTTTCTTTTCTCCGTTAGAGCAAAATCAAGTTACTTGATACTAAATCCAGGGTAGCTAAGCTCACGTTTAATATATCATTTTCCAGTGGTCCATATGCATCTAAAGGCCCATTATAAACTGTTGTGCTACACTCAACACTTCTATCGAAACCCAGCTGTTGTACCTGCTATTGAACAACCACGACATTAGTACTGTTTTCCCAGAAGGCCAGAAGATATGAATTCCAGTTTGAGAACCTCATATCGTCAGTGTGGCAGTGCTCAATTATCAACTGTGAAATTATAAGCGTTCACCGTACGAGCAAGAAATTTGAACGCCATTTCAATTTCCAACGCATAAATTGGACTTGCACATCCCGTATCGGGTCCGTACACTTGGATGGAAACCAAAAGAAAAACGCGTGATACCCGCTGGATATTTCAGCCCTCGGTGCTACGGCCGGGATGTTATGGGACGAATGAAATGGTGGATGAAGAGGATGATGGCGTGTTTGCTAGGCGCACCTCAAGCCTGGTTCCGTCGGGGAATGACTGCCACGTGGGGACCAGCTCGACGATGTGGTCGCTGACGCAGAGCAGCCAGTCCATCTCCCGCCGCCACATGGCCTTCTTCTCCGGCGGGAGCGGCTCCAGCCTCCAGAGCTGCCCGAAGATGGTAGCTGCGAACCGCAAGACGCTTTACGTTATTTGGGAATTTACTAAACTCCGCTACAATACAAGCAATGGTGTGGGAGGCGGCGAGTTCTGACCGCAGAGGTTGGTGATTGCGTTGGAGATGGCGAGCGCCGTGCAGACGCCCTTGCCGCTCCCGGACATGTCCTCGCCGAGCAGCAGCTTCGCGAACCGCTCCTTCATCATCTCCATCTCTGTCAGCTCAGTTGTCGATCGAAACACAAGGCGCGCGCACATTAGAGAATTTGGCCACCGAAAACCCGGGATGCCGCGAGTAATGATACTAGCATACAAGGTGGTCACCTGATGGTGCTCTGCGCTTGTGCTTGTGCTGCTGCCTGGCCACGTCGGTGTCGGAGTTCCTGGCCGCGGGCGGCCACTCGTCGGTGGACGCGGCGTCGGAGCTGGAGCTGCTCCCGTCGGCGGAGGCGGAGTCCGTGAACGCCGCCTCGCTCCGGGCCTCCCTGTCCTCCTCCCCCGCGCTCCCCATATCCCACGACGCGCCAAGTTGTCGCGGAGCAGGTATCAAGTACCACCACGTGCCCGTACGTACGCACGGCGCGCACCGTGCTGCGCTCACTTGCCGGTGAAGCGGCGCGCTGCTCCGTTCCTCGGCCGGCCCGGGGTCGCGCGCGCGGTGTGCGTTTCGAGCCGGGGGAGTGGAGTGGCGTGGCTTGTCCGGGCTCCTCTTGGCGCTTCGGTCTCGGGGAGAGGGGGGGCCGGGCGCTTAAAAAAGTTTGGCTGGTCGATTGGGAAGAGTGACCGTTGGACTTTCCAGCGAGAGAAGCCGAGATGGAATGGAACGGGCGGGCGGCACCGGCAGCGGGCAACGGTTACTGGGTTACGGAGTGGGAGCGCGGCCGCGGCGTGGGAATAATGAAGCGGCCGGATCGGCGTGAGGTGTGATGTGTCTCCGCTCCTCCGCTGCCCTGCACGCTGGAGGTGTGATGTGAAGCAGTGCTGACTGCTGAGGCACGCAAGGAATGAAGAAAAAGGGTAGTAGTACTCTTGTAATCCTTCCCTAACCATCTTAAATTCTCGGTGCTAGGTTGGTGTTAGGGCAGTCCCAACGATCGACACTGCACACGAAGTCCAAAGCAAAAACATCACCGTCGAACCCATCCCCGTCCAACAGCTGGTGTCCTCGCATAATAAAGGTGCTCAGTTGCTTAATAAATGTGCACCTTCCGAAGCTCTCTCGTCCTCTCGTTTTCTCCTTGCGCGTGCTCTCCCGTCCTCTCGTTTTCTCCATGCGCGTGTGTGAGGGCAGTGGCTGGCTGGAGTGCAGGCGAGTGCAGCAGCACGACCGGCGAGCGCTCGGTGCAGGCGCGGAGCTCACGGCGGCCGGGCGAGGTCGCGCAGCGGCGCAGGTGCGGACGCGAGCAGGCGCGGCGCGAGCATGGCCGAGCACGCGAGCAACCGAGCTCTCGGGGACAGCCAGCGAGCGGGGCGGCCGGCTCGCGAGGGCGGAGTCGCGGACGAGCGCCGCCGCGGCGGCGGGCGAGCTCATCAATGCTATCGAAACTACCGGTGTCTCCCCATCGGCGTTTTCGCGGTTTCTTCTTGCCTCGTTGCGAGCGTCGACCCGGTTTCGCCTGCGAGAAACCGTTCCCAATTCTGTGCTCTCTCTCCTCGTAAATTTTCTGTGCCACCTCAGCGTTTTGCCCCTCTTCAATGCAGATAGAAACGGCCTCGTTAATGCCGTTGGGACTGCCCTTAGTGTTACTCGTTCACTTCCACCGGAAGCGAAGAAACGCTCCAAGTGCTGGGTCGCTGCCACTCTGGGTCGTATCCTAGAGCAATCATGGTTCAGTCAGTACAGCAGCGGCCTCGTTCGGCTGGCTGGTGGCTGGTGGCTGATGCTGATTTGTTGTGAGAAAAAAAAATACTACTAGCTGGCTGATGGCTGCTGGCTGGTGCTGAATTAATGTGAAAGAAAAACACTGCTGGCTCGCTGAGAGCCAGCCAGCCGAACAAGGCCAGCGTCGGCGGCTTAACTCCGCTCCACCGATCGGATCAGGGGATTTGACCTTTGCCGTCCGCCGTTAGCCCTCACTCATGACTCATCATGGTACACTGTCATTTGCCACTTTGCCAGTCACGGTCTGGTAAACGTGAAAACTTAGGGCTTGTTTAGATTGCAAAAAAATGAATCCGATGAATAGTACCACTTTTGTCTTATTTGACAAATATTATCCAATCGTGGACCAACTAGACTCAAAAGATTCATCTCGTGATTTCCAACTAAACTGCGTAATTAATTATTTTTTTACCTACATTTAATACTTCATGCAAGCGGTTAAAAATTGATGTGATGGAGAGAGTGAAAAAATTTGGAATTTAGATGGCATCTAAACAAACCCTTAATGTCAGAGCTTGTTACTGTACTAGGATAAAAAGGTCATAAACAAGCAGCTTGACTGCTCGAGCAGTGACAGCGAGTGTCAGTCATGTGAAGGCTCCAACGGCCCTGTTTAGTTCCACGAAAAAAACACTATGCGAAAAAAAGATTCCCCGTCACATCAAACTTGTCATACATGCATGAAGTACTAAATGTAGATGAAATCAAAAACTAATTATACAGTTTGGTTGTACTTGACGAGACGAACGTTTTGAACCTAATTAGTCAACAGTTAGACACTATTTGCCAAATAAAGCCAAAACGTGCTACAGTACTTTTTTTACACCATTTTTACCATCTAAACACACCCAACGTCTAGAAATTATGGCACCAGAATGTCAATGGAAAAAAAGTTAAAAAGTACCCGATGCAGGCCTGCGCAACAGAGAACGTTCCGAGGTCCCAGCAGCAGCAGGCCAATATCCAATAGCCGTTGGCGCGATGCGTGCAACTGCCGCAGCCTGCATAGAAAGAAAAAGAAAAATGCCGGGCCAAACTCCAATGGAAGCTAGGAGTACGCTTGTCGCTGCGTCCCTGTCCGGCTGTTCCCCGGTACGGGCTGGGCTCAGGCTCAGCTCGTCTGCGGTCTGCCACGCAGAGCACGCCGTGCCGTGGCGCAGGAAACCATGATGCTGCCCTCCTCGGTCAGGGCCGCCGAACGACGCGCGTCTCGGCGGTTCGGCCAGTCTGCTGTCGACCTCGCTCCGCGTACGAGCAGGGGACGGCACGGGCAGGGCAGATTTCTGGATTATGGCAAGGGCGCGCGTGCTCGGGACAAAATTTTGGTTCGCTCCGTGTTCCATTTGAATCTTCGATAACGAGAATGGCATGCCTCGACCGTCCGAACGGACGGACACGTATCCATTCTTATCTTCTACAGCATGGAGAGAAACAGCGCATCTGCGACACGGAGAGAAATAGTCCATCTGAGAAGCTTGATGTGGAACCCGAGAGCGGAGGTTGCGACGGCCGGGCCAGCGAGCTCCGCTCACACCGTCGTGGCCGAGCTCCATGTGTGTGCCGCCGCTCTCGACCTCCACGACAAACGCTCCAACAAACAGGGGAGGGGAGGAGCTCCGTGTGCCACCTCCGCGCCAGCGATCTCGATGAGCCGCTGCCGCACCAGCAAGACTCCACTTGCCCGCTGCCGCCAGGAGCTCCGCATGTCGACGAGCTTCCACTCATCCAAACATCAAGATGATGTTGTGCTCCAAGCAAATATATGTTTAACTGTTTTTGACGTATGTGTCCAAGTGTTTTATTTTAATGTTGTAAATGTTCATTTAAATATTGCATATGTTGTAATAGCTATATAAACACGTGTTCAAAGGTGTGTCGTATATGTTGCATATGAGGAAGGGACGCTGCGGGAGGCGTGACAGAGAATGCGGTAGAGACGGGGCGCCACGGGGCAACACGGGTGCGAGTGCAGCGGGATGCCACAGGTGATGCGGCGCGATGGGGACGGGACTAGCGGGGTGACGCGGGTGCGCTCCTGTTTCTATTACGCGAGGGACGGGACAGGGCGCGGTGGGTACGCTCGAACGGGAGTTGCATCCGGACTTAAAATTATGGTTTGTAATAAATATTATTATATTAATTATAGAATATATTTTCATAGTAAAACTATTTTGAAATATAAATATTGTTTATTATTTTTATAAATCTAATATTTTTAAAATAGTTGGGCTCATTTTAAATTTAGGATTACATTCTTTTTGGACGAAGACCGGACCGCACTCCGCCTTATCGAGCGCCGCTACGGTAATGCTCTCCTTTTGGACGAAGACCCAAGCTTATCAGGAGTTAAACTGAATTAACCTACGGTAATGCTCTCTATAGGGCGTCCAAACGGACTGGACCGCACTCCGCCTTATCAGGCGTCGCTCGTTAGTTCGCTTCTAAAAAAATACAATGCTGCTCCCTTCTACGGCGCGAGGCTCCTCACCGTGGCCTTCTCCAGCATGGCAGCGCCGCATCCACTCCCATCCCTCGCTGCTCCGCGCTCCTCTCTCTACTCCGCACCGCATGGCGTGGCCACCCGCCCCACTCTGCCACGTGCCACGCCGCAGCCCACTCCGGCACACCGCCGACACCATCCCCCACGCCGCTCCCCATCACCGCCTCCGCCCCCTGCCGCGCCATATCTTGCTCTATCCTCCGCTGCGCTAGGCTAGGCGCTCAGGAAAGGGGGGAAATCGTTGGCCACACCCAGGCCAGGCGCAGCTGGCCGCTGCCAGGCTGCACCACCATCCTCGGTTGCTGGCTTGCCGGAATCGGCCGTCCCCCGCTCTATGTTGCGTCATATGAAAAAAGAAGAAGGGTGAAAATCGCATGTTGTAAAGAGTATGTTTCAAGTGTTCCAGATATTTTAGAGGTATGTTGCAAGTGTTGTATATCGATGTTGCAAAAGTGGATCGGGATGTTGCACATGTTGTAATAGCTATACACGTATGCTTCAAGTGTATGTTTTAAATGTTTTCATCTATTTCCAGACGTATGTTGCAAGTGTTTTATTTGAATGTGCAAAAGTAGATCTAGATGTTGCATATGCATGCATGTTGCAAACATATGTTTCAAGTGTTTTCAGGTGTTTAATACATATGTTTGCAGGTGTTTTATCTGGATGTTGCATATATTTGCAATGGTTTTCAAATTTTTTCCAGGCGTTTTCGCAAGTGTTTAAACGCTTGTTTCAAGTGTTTTTATTTGTCTTGTTATATATGTTGCAACTGTTGCATCTGGATGTTTCAAAAATAGGTTAGGTGTTGCACATGCGATGCGCGTGGAAAGTGGTTGATGGCGCCGACGGCGTTCGGGGCGATGTCAACAGCCCCGTTCGGCTGTGATGATAAGCCGGCTGAAAAACATTGTTGGCTGATTTGTTGTGAGAGAAAAATATTGTTCCGACTGAAAAAACAAGCTGAAAAGACGAATTATAAGCTGGATGAACAGAGCCAACGACGTACGGGGCGACGCGGACCCATTGCTAGTGCGCTCGCTCGTAAGCTCGACGTGTTAGGCTCTCGCTCACTTCTTATGGGGGCACCGTCGCTAGCAAGTCGAGTTAAACTAATCCAGTTATTGGGATCCAGTTAAACTGAGGCCTCGTTTAGATGGGAGAATTGGGGAGAAAAACACTGTATCAGAATTCATGTAGCATTTCGTTTGTATTTGGTAAAAATTATCCAAATTTTGACTAACTAGGCTTAAAATGTTCGTCTCGCAAAGTACAACAAAACTATGCAATTAGTTTTTGATTTCATCAATATTTAGTACTTCATGCATTTGCCGATGCATTTACCGACATTTTGATGTGATGAGAATCTTCTTTTTTATAGTGGAATTTGGGGAGAGAATTGGGGAACTAAGGGGTGAAATAAACTAATCTGACATGTGATTCGGGCCCAGTCGCACGGGGTATAGGGTTGGGACTATCCACACCACATTTTTTTTCCATCGCACAGGTAACAAAAGGCAGCTTTAGGAACTGCAGTCTTCGCTTGGAAGCCTGGGAGCTGGGAGAAGCGCGTCTGATGTGCATGTTTAGGTTTAGCATCTGGTCCTTGTCAGCACTTGGCTGTGCGCCTGTGGCCGCTGTTCAAGCAGGAGCATGTACCCGCCATGTCCCCGTGGCTAGTGACCACCTTCCGCTTGATGGAGCTCTCTGAACTGAAGACCCAGGAAGGGAAGATCCACGACTAATCATCACAAGTAGTAATAGCATTTACCATCGGTGCAACAAAACTGAGCTTCCGTCGTAACTCGTGTTTGCTTGCGAACTAACGATCAGTTGTCAAAAAAAAAAGAACTAACGATGAGAGCGTGAGGACATTCATGGGCGGGCTATTGGGAGCCGGATAGGCATGTCGCCATCAAACCAGATCCAAAACAGCATCCCTTATGGATGTCACACGACATGGCACGCGTATGGGCTGGATCTCTTCACAGGCACGGCGGCACCGGCCGTGGTACAAGAACAGCAATCCTGAAAGCAAAATGATGGGGACTGGAGGATTTCTGTGTGTTGCTCGTAAATGCACGTGTCGAAACTTCACCGGACTGAGTTTCGACCTGTAAAATGAATAGCTGCAGAAAAAAAACATGAACTTCAGCAAATTTCAGTTAACTGCATCCAAGAGAGATGTTTGGTGAGCACAACTTGGTGCTGATGGGCGGTGCTCGGTGCTGATTTATTGTGAGAGAAAAATACTGCTGGCTGGTAGGTGGCTGCTGGCTGGTGCTGATTTAATGTCAGAGAAAAGCACTGCTTGCTGGCTGGTTGGCTGACCAGCCAGCCGAACAAGCCGTTTATTTCTGGTAGTTATCCTAAAAAATTCCGATCGCGCCGTCCACAAATTCGTTTATTTCTGGTAGTTATCCTAAAAAATTCCGATCGCGCCGTCCACAAATTCTTCTGGCTGATTAGTTCGATTCTTTAGCAAAAGTCACACGGTCACACCCATGCCACCAATCAATCTCCTCCCAAATATCAGCAGTAGTACAGTGAACACTTATCCGCCGACGGCCGTGCTATTCTTGCCGAGACACGATAGCCCCCAACTAATCCCACCGCAAAAGCCCCGTTTTCGTGCTCAAAAGTTCCGATTCGGCGTTATGATGACGCCTCCTCATTCCTCAATCAATCAGCCGTCCACTGATTCCCTCGTCGACAGCCGTAGTGTGCTCGGTGCCCGATGCCATGATTTCCCTCCATCTTTCTATCTTAGCCCTTGTTTAGATGACATCAAAATTCCAAGTTTTTTCACTCTCTCTTCATCACATCAATTTTTAACCGTTTGCATGGAGTATTAAATATAGGTAAAAAATAACTAATTACACAGTTTAGTTGTAAATCACGAGATGAATCTTTTGAGCCTAGTTGGTCCACGATTGGACAATATTTGTCAAATAAGACGAAAATGGTACTATTTATCAGTTTGAAATTTTTTCCCAATCTAAACAAGGGCTTAATCTCCCGTGCCCGTCTTCTCACTGGCGAAGTGACCTGCCTTCCACTGCTTCACTTCTCCGGTTCTCCTTCTCCTGTTCTGCCTGCTTGGCTGCTCTGCTTGCCAGTTGAACAGAGGGCCGTGCCTGCACAGCCGCGATGAGGGACTGGGCGCCGTCGATCATCGCGACGGCGCTGTTCGCGCTCCTGTGCCCGGGCGGCGTCCTGCAGATGCCCGGCCGGCAGCGGCCCGTCGACCTCATGAACATGAAGACCAGCTTCCCGTCAATGCTCGTCCACGCCATCATCTACTTCCTGCTGCTCATGCTCTTCCTCGTCATCCTGCAGCCTCATCTCTACATCTGATGTGAGCGTACGTGTTTCCCCCCTTGCAGAAGCTCCTAGCATGTTTTAATTTGTTGGGGATGTAGTTTGGGCCTTAGCTTTGAAACTTTATGGATTAGAGGATTATGGTTTATATATATATAGTATGTAATATGCCTTCTGAAAACTTTTAATTTGGTTCAAAGTTTCAGACTTCAGAGTGTCAATTTATTCGGACTAAAGTTTCGTGTCAATTTTCGTCTCCTGCAGCATGACGTGCATGGTTAGCACAATATGGCAACAGCGTTGATTTTCAGCGTCTGATTCTAATCGTTGACAGGAGCAATTTGAGATTCATAGAGTGACTAGTGCAAATCTGTGCGCCTGTTAGTGTTTTCCTATGTGTCCCTTATATGATCTCATATAGACCCGTAACTCAGAAATCCTTGGGACGGGAAACCTGCTATAGTAGTACAGTACTTAGTACTTTATTAGTAGTTTGCAGATCTGTAGGTAGACGAGGAAAATTTAGACCACAAGCAGAATCATCCTTTGATAAATGGTTTAGCCACGCTGTCCAGCGACTTTCTCCTGTATTGATACAACCGGGCAGTTTTTACCTGACGGCCTTTTCATCATCACCAGAAAAGGAGAAACAAAAACATGTCCAGTTACAGCAACTATATAGACAAAACAAGTTATGGGGTGCTAACAGCTGAAAGTAAAACGCATTAGATCAGATTTATTGTTTTGCGTTTGCCTAGGTTAATTGCAGACTCATACTGCTGGAAATTAAAGGCCAGCCACTACTTTGACTTGACGACGGTCACAGGGCATGATGCATTTGACAGCACGTAGTTCGTCACACTTCCCAGCAGAATCCTGCAGGTTCACGGAGCAGATAAAATAGGCACGGTCAGAGTAAAACATAAGGAAATCTAGATAAGCAGGTGACACGCATGTTCTATCAATCATTTCGTCGGCACATTCGAACCGTATATGATTGCGTTTTGTGTCCGATGAATCATGAACGACGCTTTGCCTATGATCATTCTCAGAACGTCGAGCAGATGGTGAACCTGAACGGTTGGTTGTTCAGGAAAACTGCTAACGCCATTGCTGCAGCGTGCGTACCTCTGGATCTGGCCGAGGCCACGGCTGCCCATGACAAGCGACTCGAGATGGAGCTCCTCCACCGCGTCGCACACCTTCTCCCTCGGGTCACCCCAGTACATCTTGATCACCACGATCAGCTGTTCGTCCAGCATGGTGCATGCGTACAGCACAAACGGTATCACTATGACGCAGCTTGCCTTGCATCGAACAGCAAAAGAACAGCACGCACGACGATGGACAGGTGGCGCGCGATAAGAAGCGCACCTCTTTCTGCCGAGCCACGGCGTTGAGCATGTCGAACACCTCGGGGTCCTCCGGCATGTCGTAGCGCTGCCTCACAGGCGGATCCATGAGCTCCTCGAGCGGGATCAGCGCTGCCATCGATTCAAATTCAAACTCAATCGAGCGGCCATATATGAGAAGCTATGGTGATGGATAAACAGATCGCAGGCCAATATATAACGCAAGGCAAAGCTTGCGTCGTCGTGCAGCAGCTTACGCGATCCGGTGCGGGACCAGAGGACGTTCTTCGCCTCATCCTTGCCGTGGTGGCGGATGTGGAGGAGCACGAGCGTGTCGCCCTTGCGGACCAGGTTGTCGGTCGCCCATCGCAGCGCCTTCTTGCTGCTCGGCGAGAAGTCCATCGCCACGCCGATCCTCCGCTCCGCCATGGTGGTACCGCTCAGCCGCAGACGTTCCAATTCCTTCCTCCTAATCGTGGTCTCTAGATTTTCCTTTCGCTTTCACTCCGGCAAGCTATTGTTGCTTTGGCATCGATCTCCGGCGACAAACTTGTGGTTTCGTGGAGTGCGTGCGCCCGGCCGCGGCTCGCCACTTGCCCTTGTGATGAGCGGGACGAGAGACGCGCGCCGCGTTGCGCGGGCTGCCTATCACGAGAGGCGGGCGGGCGGGCGAACGGGTGGTTGCCTGGTTGGGTTGGGTCCACGGCGAAGTGCGCTTGGATTGGGCCCGGCCCATAGGCCTAATGGCCCAAGAGCAACTGCGGCATCTGAGGAGGAGGGAGTATGGTTTCCGCGGCAAGCGCGACCGCGCGTGGTCATCAATTGGCACGGGTTGTTGCCTTGTTCGGATTGATCCAACCCTAATCTTTTTTTTCTAGATCGGGCCATTCACCCGTATTTCATTAAGAAGAAGGAGGAAACCAAATGTTACAGATACATAGGATTCGCAAGTAATCCTTGGATTACCAACGAAATCCCAACACAAACAAACAACAAGAAAACACGAGGGGGGACCCTCCACCATAAAACTCCAACCGACTAGGCCTAATACAAGAGATCATCCTCAACACATCGGTAGCCAGTAGTGTAGTGAAAACCGCAGCGATGACGAAGCAGGCATCTTCCTCGACGGCAAAGCATCCGCCAAGGGCGCCAAAGAGACAACAGCGGCAAAGCATCCGCTAGAGATCCACAGCGGCAAAGCATCCGCCAAAACACCACGGCGGCAAAGCATCCGCCCGACCGAGAACCACGGCAGCAAAGCGTCTGCCAAAGACGACGACCATCGACGCGGCAAAGCATTCGCGGATGGGGCCATCACGCACACAGCAGCAAAGCATCTGCATGAGAGGGGGCCTTAGCGAAAACGGCGGCAAAGCATCCGCCCGAGCGACACGACGGCAAAGCATCCGTCAGAGAGAGCATCGGCTGCGGCAACACCAACCAACTAACGGACAGGCCGAAGCGAAGAGCGGCATGAGGCACAATTAGGCATAGCACAACAGAAGCAACTCCCGGCAAGGAAGCGGAGAGCCGAGCACGGCAGCAAAGCACTCCAACGACGCCTTCAAGAAGGTTAATGACATCCACGAACGCCATCGTCGTTGACAGGAGCACACGGGGATTTTCATCCCAGGAACCTGCCCCGACGATCCGAACGGTGAGGACGGACTTCGACGACGCCTTCAGGAAGGAAAATGACGCATACTGCGCCACCGCCGCCAGCCCAGCGCAAGAAGGCGGGCAGGGTAGACACCCAAGTACGGTAGTCAACACTGCGGATCGAGGGTTGGGGGGCTCCACCGTGCCTAGCGTCCAGCACACCGACAAGCAGCAAGCATCCCGCGGCTGCCGGGGGGGGGGGGGGGGGGGGGGGCATAGCCGGACGCTGGGGCGGCCATGGCAAAGCACCGGCACCGGCCTCAGCAGGACGCACCCGTCGACGAAGAGGGCCCCTGAGCAGGCGGATCCAGGCTGTGCCTTTGCTCGCAGCAGATACATTGCCCGATAGGCTTTTCCCTCCGATCTCATAGTTTGTGTTTGTTTGCTAGTGGCTATAAGAAGATTGATGTTGATGTAGCTACACAATGGGGGCGTTCTTTTTCAAACTTCAAAGGGGAACGTTCAAGGTTGATCCTCAAAAAAAGAGAAGAAAGGCCAAGGTATCGTAGTTTATGGATCCTACTTAGAAGTTGAGTCAAAAGGAAGACGCGTGCTGTTTACAATAGTGATTTAATTTGATGTTATATAATATATGTTCCTCTGTGTATGGTAATACAGTACAAGTGAGTGATCGATCATGATTCTTGTCTTACATGTTTAGTACTAGCGTCTCCAATGTTATTTTTTGTTTGTCATATGTTCTTCTGTTCACCATACCATTTGGCGGCCAAACATGCATATCCGAAGATTAAAAAAAATCACAACATTTTCCCACACAGATTGACATCTGATGTCTAGTCCTCCTTCTCAGGTTCGACGACAGCAACCAAGAACATCGAGGCCTGCTGACAGTCTCCGATGCTATGGATGGTCCTGGCCTGAGGTCGTTGGCCTTACAGCAAGTGAGGCTAAGAGGAGGATCGAACGATATTGCCCGGGAGTGTTCCGAGGCCCACTGAAACGAGGCCTGGTACTGTAGCAACCGGCAGGCCGCGGGCTGAGCCGAGTTTGTGGGGGTACTCTAGCGCGCGGACACTATAGCCCGAGGAAAATACTGTAGCGTCTGAAATTTAGTACCACACAAGCCGAGGGAGAGCTGAACGAAGTTAAAAGGTTGAAGCTGGGAGGCTATTAACTCCAGATCGATCATTTTGTGCGAAGCGAGAATGAAAGCACAAGAGAGTTAATTAGCAGGTGTGGTCCATTCAACGTGTAGAATGGGCCTTAGTCATCTTCCCGGGTCAGGGCGTTATAAGTGTATTGTAACGGCATGGTTGTTAAAACTCCTCGTGTTGGTTAGGCGAGACAAATTTGGGTTTGGTTTTGTTATCATCAGACGAGCTGCCACTACTGTTCTTACAATCGGTTTTACTATGCTGGTTATCAGTGGCGGAGGACGAAAAAATTTAAGGTAGGGCGAAGTCGATAACATATATATAGTAAAGTAATATGTCTCAAAATAGTTCACTAGACATAGTGATAGTCAAGCACAAAGTACAAGCATTTAGGATATAAATAATTATAGAAAATACAAGCAAAGTCAACAAACCATGTGACAATAAAGCCTCAGTCACACCTAGGCGGCCTAGGCAATTGCATTTGCCTATCTCTCTTGTTTTGAATGTATTCTTGATCTTCTCAAGATCAATTCCTTTGAATATTTCTCGCTCAATGTAGCACACCATTAAGTAATTAAGCCAAGCATCGGACATCTTATTGCGCAATTCTATTTTGATAATCTTCATAGCTGAAAAGACCCTTTCAACTAATGCCATCGCTACCTGTAGTATCAATGCCAACTCAACTAGACGATAAACTGATGGGAAAACAGTATGTCTATCAAGTTCAACCATTTTTGCAGCTGGGCTTGCTAAGTCATGACAATCTCTGAACTCCTCAATTCTTCTCACATGAATAATAAATAACTCAAGTTGATCTATTATACCCTTCTTTTCGGAATAGGAGAAATCATCATAATATATCTCAGTAAGCCGAGCAAGCTTGTGCACATCAAATTTAGAGAATGAATCTCTCGGGTCAAGACAAGAAAAACAAACGAGCAACTCTAAAGATACCTCATTAAAACGATGATCAAACTCTGTGGTAATAGCATCTATAGCAGAATAGAAGGTATCAACATGAAAATAATGGTCTTGAGTGATTTTGTTCTTGCCCCCTTTTCTTGATCTTCCAAATCTTGTTACTGCCTCATTCATATTTGGTACTGGGATATCATTTTCATTGCAAAATTTTGTGGCTTCCTGTAATAGTGGCTTCCAATCACCATTCCTCAAATTCATCAAACGTGTTTTCACATCAATGCGGAAGGGCGAAGGCTTCGTCTCAACTAAAAAAAGTATCAGAGTTTGACGACTTACTGCGACCTGCGTCTTGCAACTGCGACTGTCAGTGCCGAAGGGCGAAGGCTTCGTCTCAACGTCGGTGATCGCCGGCTTGCTGTTGTTGCCTGCACCGCATCTGAGACCGAGAGCCAAATCACGGACTGCCGAACTGGCGAGCCGCGGTAGAATTTGGAGCTGCCGGCGGCGGAAGGCAAAGGGTCCTTGCGCTAGAAAATGAACAAAAGCGTCAAACCCAGAAAGGCAAATCTGCTACTGCTAAAGTGCTTGCGCGGCCCACGAGCACAAACCCAGAAAGGCAAAAGCGTCAAGGGCTCAAGGCCCAAAGGGAAAAGGGCAACAAATGAAGTTAGGGTTCAGTCATCTATCATATTCCTCGTGCGGTCGTGTGGGCATTCAGTTCGATAGCAGCAGCCAGCCGCCGGCGGAACCTTCAACCTGGAAATCCATGGCGGCCAGATCAACTTGGGGTGGCCATCCGCGGCGGAGCCAAGGTAGGGCGAGCGCCCTACCGAGCCCTCCGCCCCTGCTGGTTATATCATAGAGACATAGACCTTAATGCTGGTTCAGATTACAGTTCCTACTTGGATCATAGCTGCAATGCATAAAGTTTTTTCTTGATTTTGATTGCGTGTCCACTCTCAATTGAAAATCACGGGGAGATGCTTTGTCTTTGCAAACTTTCAAAGCTAGTCCAATTCTTAGTGGGATTGTAATTGGTTTTTTATGTAGGATGATTATTTTTCTGAATCTGGTGCTCGTTTTATGGGGCACCCATGTCGTCGATATCGAGCTGGTGATCTGTTGTGTGGCTGAAAATTTTATGGATTGCTTGAGATGATAGCACAATTCCATTCCGTTCAATGTTAGTCAGCGGTAAGTATATTAGCACAAAAATAAGCTCACTGGACTGAACCAGCAGTACTACAGTAAAGCACAACCCATCGCGGAGGCTGTTATTGTACATTCTAATAGTATTCGCGGCCCGGCCTACCTAAGATGCTGTTACTGTACATTCTAAGAGTCGGGCTGGTGGTGCCTAACAAGACCCAACCACACCATTATCGGGCTGCAAAGTTGCTAGACTTCATGCACCCTCTTTGCGCAACGAACCTCTGAATTCCTGACAAAAGCCAGGAAGCAGGTATCGGTCGGCTCAAACAGCCTGAAGAAGGGCCATCTTCCTTTTTTTTTTTTTGAGCGGATCTGGAGGGACCGAAGCCCCTACAGCTTCCTCAGTGACGGTCCCGGCATATGGCAATTGACGAGAGATAAACACGTCACAGTCAGGATTAGACAGTAGACGCACTTGTGCGCCTGCCTCAGCTGTTCAACAAGCAAAGCATCTAGTAGTGTAATAGGAGAGCCGTCCCACTCGTGTTTGTTTGTGGTCAGCTCCAACGGTCGCTCGCCGCCGCTACTTCACCATCTCTCCAGCGGTTTCGGTGGCTCAGCTCAAGTCTCCAGCCATCGTCAGTCGTCACGCACGGCACGTCCAAGTCTTTGGATGAGACCGTGTACCTGTTCCATCTGCTGCTGGTGGTAGTAAGCGCTTTGTGTGCACTAGGCACGCTAGTCTGCAACTCGGACGCGTCCTTGTCCGGCGAAAACCGCGCCCCACAAATCATTCGGGCTCGTCGTCGCCGGGTGGTCACCGGTAAGGTCGCCGGAAGAAAAAAACGCCGCATCAAACGCATTGCCTTCTCTCGCTTTCGCCTCGCAGCGACCCAACAGAAACGGTGAACCATTAACCGGCCGGCAGCCGAGAGCCTGAGACCTCTCTAGATGTCTATAGCCGAAGAGTATTCGTCGTGACAGTTCAGAACGACAGCAGGATACGCAACACCTCGAACAGACCGAGATCGAGTGCGTCCAATCATGGTTTGGTGTACTACGTCAGATGGAAAATTAAGGGGTTAAGGTTACCACGGGTACCGTGCGCTCTTCTCCTCTGGTTGATTTGGTGGGATTAGAATTAGGGCCTGATTGTGGAGCAAGTCGGCGTTAGTGGTTCCCGTGAGCTGCTCGGCCGGGCAAAACTTGCCGTCGTCGAATGCCCAACTGCACGTACAATGGTGTCCGCAGCCGCAGGTGCAAGCAACGGCAGGGGGGGATGGCCAGTACTCTGTCGTTCTATGATGGAGGTTTAGACTTGAGATTAAGACTTGGATTGCACTTCACATCACCTTCGAGAAAAAGGGCGCGCGCGGTTGGTCTTTTTCAGAACACCTCCGTTGAATGTACCATGACGTCCTGAAACCCGCAAAGCTTTTTCAGAACAGTTCCGTTGAATGTAGCACGACGTCCTGAAACCAGCAAAGCAACTTGGCGCATTTGTTGGTGCGCTTCAGGTCCTGCTATTTTCTCACGACAAGCAATTCCGGACAGTTACTGCCGTGGAAGCGGGTAGAACTGGGTACCGATCCTACCAATGGCATCGGCCTATCAGATAAGAGGCCACGGCCACCAGAGGTTTTGCTCACGTCGGCTCCATTCGGGGATTGATTTGGTATACGGCAGATGTGACCGTGATCGCCTCTGCCATTGAGCAACGGCTTTGCCTGATTCTACTCTTATTATTAAAAGCAAGCCAGTAGAATGTGAGCAGGGTCTTCCGTGACTCTATCTAATTATTGCCTGTAGCGATAGAGACTTCTTCCACTCCTTTGCGTGCTCGTGCTCATGAGCTCTACCCAACCCTAAACAGTAAACCCTCATTGCGAACTTGCTCTATGCTCGGAAGTTGTCGCGCAGATCGTAATTATAACAATCAATTGAAACTTTATTCTAAACATGAGTCAGCTGTATAGTCAGCTTAATCTAGAGGATCTTAGTGCACACATCAATAGTGGTATTCAGAAAATGGTATGAACAGCAAAACGCTAATAATCTTATTATATTGGAAAGCATGCTATACTAAGATTCTCTTTGGTATGGATTCTGGTGAATTCAGCTCTACGTGACATATTTCACTATTTATTAGAGCTATTTTTCTTTTTCTTCCCTCTTCCTCTCACAGAGCCAGTAGAAGCTCTGTGTGAGAGAGGGAAGAGATAGAAGAATGACTCCAGTAAACAGTGATGTGTCAGGTAGAGCTAGATCCACCAAAATCTATACCAAATAGGTCATAATGCTAACATAGCACATCACAGGATAGTCTGGTGCTGCTACGAGGCAGAGACAATTTTTTTTTTGACTCTGTCATCGCATAGGAGTATTCTGATTGCCACTCAAACTGGCTCCGTTTCAACGACGCTGACACTCCTGTTCCATTGAGCAAGTCTAGAAGATCGCAGCATACAGTATGTGGCTCAGCTCTGCGGCGCTGACGTACCAAGTGTCTTGGACGACAGGGCTAACTGCGGCCCACCGTACGTACGTACCTCCATTGGCCTGATTTTGTCTTTATAATCGACTCCACTGTCTAGGCTAGGGCGACGCTGACGCTCTAATTTTGTTCAAAGCTTGCGGGTCACAGCTGCACGTAACTGAGACAGTGATTCGAAATCCGGTCTAATTCAGCTTCTGTTTCCATCTCGAATACAATACGGCAGTCTTTAAAAACAGTAGATACGTGTCCATACTCAAACTCTGAGATGGTTTAGCCTAGTCTGCAGTTCTGCTTCTGCACCAGTGGAGCTGAAGCTGTGAGCGCACGCGAACGCTGGAAGCCTGAAGCATGGAGCAGTCAACAATAAGCAGCGCTGTGCATGCAACTGCGCTGTGCATGCTCGTCGTGTAAAGTTAAGCCGCCGACGATTCTTTTCCCTTTTTTCTTATACGACCACAAAAAAAGAGAGGCGGATGTGGAACATCCGGTCCGAGTCCGCCGAGGCCTTTTGTCCCGGTGACGCAATGGAAGCCACCGAAAGCGCGCGGGCGGGCGGGCGCCGCGGCCTGGCGCACGGTAAGGAGTCGGGCGACGCCAAGAACCGGCGGCCGCAACACCAGCGCACGATCTTTTCGCTTCAACACTCTGTCCAGTGGAGCGGGGTGCTGACTTCTGTGCACTGTGCTGTTCTTTTCGCCGTGATCAGGATCTGGTTTTTGGAAGGCTGTGGTGTCCCACTATCAGACTACCGGTGCATGTGCCTGTATGTCTTGCACTTGCACGTACTACGCACGTAGAAAATCTCTAATATAAAGATATTTTTCGGAACAGCTAGGAAGAGCAGCACTAGCAGAATATGGTGGATCCTCTCACAGATATGCGAGTTCAGCCCGTTCGTTTGGGTTGAAATCTAACTGATCTAACTGGTTTTTTATGAGAAAAAAACACTAGTACTCTCTCTGTCCCAGAAAAAGTGTCGTTTTAGGTTTTTCAGACATCGTGTTTGACCGTTCATCTTATTCAAAAATTTTGTGCAAATTATAAAATAAATAAATTATTATTGAAGTATCTCTAATGATAAAATAAGTCATAACAAAATAAATAATATTTATTAAAATTTTTTGAATAAGACGAACGGTTAAACACGATGTCTGAAAAACCTAAAACGACATTTTTTCTGGGACGGAGGGAGTACTGAATAGCTGGCTGATCTAGCAAGCAAACTGGCTTTGTTGGCACAAATGATTCAGGTCTTTCGAATTAAAAATTAAGTCAATATGGACAGGACGAGCTTTGTCCGGGACTAGGGGCCTGTTTAAGTGGTGAAATTTTTTTTTGATAAATTCTTGTAGCACTTTTCGTTGTTATTTGACAAAATTTATCCAATTATGGACTAACTATGCTCAAAAGATTTATTTCGATATTTACAGACAAACCGTGTAATTAGTTATTTTTTTACCTATATTTAATACTCTATGCATGCGTCTAAAAATTCGATGTAACAAGTACTACACAAACTTTTTTTTTTTTGCCTGTTTGGCCAACTAAACAGGCCTAGGATCGGATGGGCGTGAAACTGAGCTCCGGCAAGATATCACGTCCTATTACACCACGGCGGACTCACAACAAACCAACTAATAGTATTTTTCGCCGCTTATTTTCAGCCAAACCAGTAGACACTCCACTGATTGTACAGTAGCCGTACAAGAGGCAGGCCCAATGCAGCACGTATTTCACTGTACCCTGTGTCGGTTTCACCCTCTGCTCCAGAGGCCATAGCGTTGCCCATCCTCGTCGCAGATCTTTGCACCGGACTAGGAGCAGTACCACCCCGTACGGCTGGGTATGGCACGACGTGCTTCCGTAGTTGACTAGGATCTGACGATTAATAAGCGGTTTAGGGAGCTCCGTCCAAAAAAAACTTAATTATAGTTTCAAATTAAGTCATTTTATGTTTTATTAGGTTTATGATCGCTCCGTTTTTCACAGGAGCAGTACTCTTCCGCTAGAGTACCAGGCTACCAGCATTGAGCAGTAAAAAGCCATCACCCTGTTCGTTTCGTTGAATCAGCAGAATCAGCAGCTATCCAGCAGTGTTTTTGTCTCACAACAAACCAGTGAACAGTACTTTCAGCAATAATAAACCAGCGAAACGAACAGGTACTTTCAGCAACAATAAACCAGCGAAACCGACTAGCAACAATGGGGCACTGAGACATACCTACGCTGCCTCCTCCCAGCCTATTCGTTTCACTGGTTTAGGGGTGTTTAGTTCCTAAAAATTTTCACCTCAAAACATCACATCGAATCTTGCAGCACATGTATAGAGCATTAAATGTAAATAAAACAAAAAAACTAATTACACAGTTCACCGTGAAATCGCGAGACGAATCTTTTAAGTCTAATTAGTCCATGATTAAACAGTAATTACCAAATAAAACAAAAAGCTACAGTACCCGAAACCAAAAAATTTCGCAAACTAAACACCCCTTATCGTGGCTGAAAGTATTATTCGTTGTTCTGTTATAAGAGAAAAACACTGCTGTATGGCTGCTGCCCCTACATAGCTCAAACAACATCGTGGGACACTTTCGCCCACCGCAAGCAACGCCAAAAAAACGGACCTGCAACACGGCACTTTCGCAGTGTGGACCTGTGGGGGAGCAGTACTTCGCATTTATCGCTAGGCAGAAGATCTGTGAAAAGGAGAAAAGCGACTTTTAGTTAAATTAATTAAATTCTTTGCTTCCACGCGAAGATTTAGGATTCAAAAAGCTGGCCGGCGTCATTAGCGCGTAGTATCAGGCCCCGTTTAGTTGCAAGAAATTTTGCAAAATTTTTCAATATTCTTTGTCACATCGAATCTTTGAACGCATGCATGAAGCGTTAAATATAGATAAAAAATAAAACTAATTACACAATTTAGACGAAATAGACGAGACGAATCTTTTAAGCTTAATTAGACCATGATTGGACACTAATTATCAAATAACAACGAAATTTGCTACAGTGTCATTTTGCAAAAAAAAAATTACATCTAAACCGGCCCTCAGTGTATCACGCACTGTGCGGAGTGTGCAAGATGGACAGTAGCACTGAGTTCTCCGCTCGAGCACTACAGCGATAGATACGCCTCGTTCTTAATTACCCAAGCATCAAATCTTACACGATACACGTCGCTCCAGTCGTGCAACAAGTATGCTTTGCTTTTCGTCTGTGGAAAAGCATTATGCTTCCGTTTGAAGAATCCAGTTTCGTTCTACAACCAAAAGGAGTCGTTGCAAAGAAAATATATATACCAGGTTGATAAAGATTGGTAGCATATGAATATGTGTGTCGGCATTTGGTCCTGCAAGGGTCCTAAGCCAACGAGTGAATAAATGTTGCGTGTCTCTAATCTGGATGGTGATGCAAGGAGAGTACACGGAGATTTATCCTGGTTCAAGCAAAAGAAGGCCCTACGTCCAACGGGGAGGGGGAGTATTGTATTTTCTTTCACCTAAGTGCTTGCGTAGGGGTTACAAGCTGTGAGAGAGGGAACCGATCCCAGGTCTTAGAGAAAAAGTGAGAGTACAAAATAGATTGCTTAAGATGTTGATCTTCTATGGTGGGAAGGTGACAGGTCTTTCGTCGTCTGTCGTTCGTCGTCCGCCCCCTTTGTAGAGCCCCCCGCCTGCCCTTTTATAGGGTAAGAGGAGGCAGAGACGCCGGGGGAAGTTTTGTCGATCGCTGCGGAGGTTGTTGTAGCGACGTACCTCGAGAATGGCCGGCCATCCCTGGACACCATGATGACGTAGAGGATGAGACAGTGAAAAGACTCCGGGTCCTGTGTCACGTCGGCCTTTCTTGCTTTTTGACCGGCGGTGAGTCGAGGCTGGGTCGAGGACGGGTCGAGGTGGATCGACGGTGAACGGATAAGGCCGAGTCTCCGGGATCGCGGGGTACGGTCCTTGTCATATTCTTCCTCGAGGGTGATCAGTGGCGAAATAGTGCACGGTATGGCGCGTACAGTTACAGGTTTTCATCTCCCATGCCGGGATGGATAGTAAAAAGTGAGATTTGACATTGGTACTGATCCCATGCCGGTTGTTGCTGTAGCCATGATGGTAGGAAGTGGTTGGCAGTTTGCATTAAATGCTCTAACTTTTGCCTCAGAGTTGGTGAATAAGGTGGATCGAGTGGCCCGACCCTGGGTCGTGCGAGTCGGAGATTTTTCGATAATCGAGGTGGCTCGTCGAGCAAGCCTCGTACGAGTCAGAACATGATCGAGGCGTTTCGTCCGCTGTCTCGGCTAGTCCTGTTGATTTTGTTTTTCTTAATCGTTGATTGTGTGTACCTTGTTTTTTTACCCGACAATGTGATTCGGCCATTCGGGCGTCTCAACGCATAAACACCAGAAAACAATGCCTGTCGGCAGAATTCTCCTCCGGCTAATTTTGTATTAGATGTAATGTAAGGGTGAGAAAATGACATATCACTCCGTCACTAAATAATTATCGTTTTTTATTTTTCGTACCATATGTTTGACTAGATTTATAAAAAAATACGTATAACATTTGTAGCTCCAAATAAATTTATTTAAAAATAGATTTAAGGATTTGTCTAATAATATTAATTTTATCATAAATATTAATATTTTTTATATAAAGTTAGTCGTGGTTATTTCTTCTCCGACCTCTATCTAATGTGCACCTAATATTAATGAAGTATGAAAAATTCTTTCTTACTCGCTCAACCATGATACCTCGTTTACATGCACCTAAGACTAATGGCCTTCAATTATCATAAACGAGTTATTGTTGAAACTATAGCAAATGACTAATAATATTAATATTAACACTTCTAGTAGTATATAAGGATTTGACTTTGATATTTTTAATTTAGCTAAACAAGATTAAGTTCAGTATGGATAACTACTTTAGCTTTAATTAATATGACCAATGATGTATTATCTAGTTTATAAAGAGCTGTTAGTCAACTTCTTGAGATATGTCTATGATTAATTCATAATCATTTTGTGAATATACTAATTAGCATTTTAAAGGTATTATAAGAAGTTTGTTTCTATGACCATCATTGAAACTATGGTCCTGTTTAGTTCCCAGAAAAAAACACTATGCGAAAAAAAGATTCCCCGTCACATCAAACTTGTGATACATGCATGAAGTACTAAATGTAGATGAAATCAAAAACTAATTGTACAGTTTGGTCTAGACGAGACGAACGTTTTGAACCTAATTAGTCAACAGTTGGACACTATTTGCCAAATAAAGCCAAAACGTGCTACAGTATTTTTTTTACACCATTTTTACCATCTAAACACACCCTATATATCTAAAAGTTGTCTCCGTAGCTGTTAGTCAACTTCTTAAGATAGTATGTCAATGTTTAATTCATAATCATTTAAGAAGTGCATTCCCCCAGCACCACACTCGAAGTCTGTACTGTAGGAGCAATGTCGTCCCATACTTTCGATTGCAGAGAGGCCTCGTTTAGGTCCCCAACTCGGGGTGGCCGAATTTGCACAGTGCCACCCCGAGCACGGTAACACTTTTGTTTTGTAGTAGTAATAATTGTCTAAATTTTGATTAATTAGGCTCAAAATGTTCGTCTCGTAAAGTATAATAAAATTGTGCAATTAGTTTTTGATTTCATCTACATTTAGTACTCTATATATGTGCCGATATTTTAATGTGATGGGAAATCTTCTTTTTACATAGTAGAATTTAAGTGTGAATTTGGGGAACTAAACGAGGCCCCGTGGGAGTTGACTCACAGAGTCTGCAGGGAGTTTTTTAATTGGGATTATTGCAGCCCCATAGTTGACGCGACGGCAGGTGCCTTCCCAGTTTGTACCGACACAGCAGCACGTAAGGCTGTCTCCAACGGAGACAAAATACTCCTCTGTCCCAAAATATTTAAAAAATATTAATATTTATGATATTGTTGGAAAGATTTTTAAATTTAGTTTTTTAATAAATTTATTTGAATATATAAATGTTACATGTATTTTTATAAATCGAATTAAACTTGTGATATGGAAACCAAAAACGACAGATATTATAGGACGGAGAAAGTGCTACCTATAAAGTAGACAAATTTTTAGATATCCAAAAAGGTATACACAAATCTGAGTACGTATCTCCGAAAAAGACTTAAAAATACTCCAGTATTAAACTCTCTGTCTCAACCTGGAGACAGTCTGAGCGACGCGACACACAAAAAACTCCAGTGGCTCTTCGCCCGGCGAGGAAACAGTGGTATGGTGGGGTCCACGACACGACCGCGACCGTCCCGGTTCCGTGACACTCGCCGGCGTTGCGTTGAGGTCAGGACATCAGGCCCGTGTTTCACACGTATCGAGTTGGAACAGTGACCATTAAATGGGTACGGTAGCATTTCGTTTGTATTTGATAAAAATTATTCAAACTTTGATTAATTAGGCTCAAAATGTTCGTCTCGTAAAGTACAACAAAACTGTGTAATTAGTTCTTAATTTTATCTACATTTAGTACTCCGTACCGGTATTTTAATGTGATGAGAATCTTCTTTTTGCATAGTGAAATTTAGAGTAGAATTTAGGAACTATTAAAAAAGTGAACTCAAAAAATGTTACAGTACCTGTCACATCAAATCTTACGGCACATGCATAGAACACTAAATGTAGACGAAAGAAAAAACTAATTACACAGTTTAGGTGTAAATTACGAGACAAATCTTTTAAACCTAATTAGTCTATAATTAGACACAAATTACCAAATAAAATAAAAATATTACAGTAGCCGAATCCAAATTTTTTAGCCAACTAAACAAGCCCTAAACAAGGGCCAGGTGTCTCGGGGTCCGATCGGGCAGCGGCGGAGAGACGACAGCGGCGGTGCCCGCACAGCGAACGCCACGTCCCATCAGTCTGTCTCAGGGCATGTTTAGTCTTGGTGCTGTAAAATTTTCGGGTCACTCAAGGATATGTATAACGTAATTAGTGTCTAATTATAAACTTATTAGATTTAAAAAATTTATCATATAAAATACATATAAATTGAGAAATTAGTTATTTTTTTATATTTAATGCTCGATGTAATATTCGATGAGCAGAGGTAAAGTTTTTGGCGGCAACTAAACACTCCTCATTCACTTGGAACAGAGAGCGGACCGACGTCACATCACCGGCATGTGCACGACATGACAGCCGTCAGATCACAGGAAGGAGTACCGTTACTGTAGGCGTGTTTAGATGCGAAAATTTTTAAGGAAAAATTACCGTAGCACTTTTCGTTATTATTCGGCAAAATTTATCTAATTATAGACTAACTAGGTTCAAAAGATACATCTCGATATTTACAGACAAACTGTGTAATTAGTTATTTTTTTATCTACATTTAATGCTCCATGCATACGTCTAAAGATTCGATGTGACAGTTACAAAAAAAAATTTATCTCGTTTTAGACATCTAAACACGGCCTGTATAATAATGGCGAGTGACCGTCCAACACTAGGAATGATATTGTAGTATTTTCGTTGTTATTTGATAATTAGTGTATAATTATGGTCTAATTAGCTTTAAAAGATTCATCTTATGAATTTCGTCTAAACTGTATAATTAGTTTTATTTTTTATATATATTTAGTGCTTCATGCATACGTCTAAAGATTTGATGTGACGAGAAATCTTAAAAAAAAATTGGGAACTAAGACTACCCGTAGTGGGTACTCTAAAACGATACTCTAAAGCTTTAGAGTATGAATATAGAGTAAAAACTGCTGCAGTGAGTACTCTAAAATAATACTCTATCCTTTCTCTCACTCTATATTTAGAGTGGTACTGTGCTTACTCTATACTCTATAGTAGCGGACCCCACTAGCTAACATAAAGGAAAAATGCTATAACTCATAAACCAAAAATCCAAATTAAATTTCGATTTCACCATTAAATTTGTTTTAATAAATCCTTCAAAACTAGATCACACATGGATATATATTTAAATAAAGTGACAAGTGGGTCCTCATAATGGATAGAGTGGATAGAGGATGATATATAGGATGGATGGGTGCGAGAGAATTAAGTATAGAGGAGATAATCTTGCTGACTAGAATATATAGAGAATGAATATAAAGATCCATAAGTGCCGGTAGTCTAAAGAGGCCCCAAATGGCTCTTTTCGATTTCGCGGGCGCGCGGTGCGGTGGTGGTACGAGTACTTGGATAATCGGCGGCATGGCAAGTGCCTGAATGCCTGATGATACAGTGTGATGAAAACAACTGGAGGAGTACGTAGAGTAGAGTTGCCGAGTCGGCGTCAAGCCGGCTTTTCTTCTTGGGCCTAGTTTAGTTCACGGAACAGAGGAGAAAAATACTATATTAGAATTTCTGTAGTATTTCGTTTGTATTTAGTAAAAATTATTCAAATTTTGATTAACTAGGCTTAAAATGTTCGTCTCGCAAAGTACAACAAAACTATGCAATTAGTTTTTAATTTCATCAACTGTATACATTTGCCGACATTTTGATGTGAAAGAAAAATCTTCTTTTTGCAGGGGAGAATTGAAGGAGGCCTTGGCGGACCTGACGTGTGTCCATGGTGCAGTCCAGGTTATGTCACGTGGACGGCAGTGAACCGTGGAGAACAGGACAATGGCAGGAGACACGGCCTGAGCCTTGACTTGCTTCGGCGATCGCTGTCCCAGGACTCAGACTACCTGTCCGCCTCCGCTATCCTAGCGCATGCCCGCTCGTCCGCTATTTGTTGCGGAGGAAAAAACTCGTCCGCTATGCATGCATCGGTCCCACCATCTGAAAAAGTGAGGGAGAGAACCTAGAGAGAGTGGGAATACCACCGAGGGATAATAAAAAAAAGGAAAAAAATATGATGCGTGAGTCTATTTTGATATAGAGTAAGGTATAGAGAATGGATGAGTGCACTTTTGATATAGAGTAAGGTATAGAGAATGGATGAGTACGAGAAAGAGTACTCCCTCCATCCTAAATTATAAGGCATTCCAAGAATCTTGGAGAGTCAAAGGATATTAAGTTTGACCAAATTTATATGATAAGATAATAATATTTATGACACCAATTAGGTATCATTAGATTTTTCATTAATTATATTTTCATAGTATACCTATTTGATGTTATAAATTTTTGTAATTTTCTCTATAATTTTGGTCAAACTTAAGATGCTTTGACTCTTCAAGATTCTTGGAATGCCTTATAATTTGGAATAGAGGGAGTAGTATAGAGGAGAGAATCTCGATGAATAGAACAGAATATTCCTTTTAAAGAATGAATTTAGTGTACGAAGAGTGCGGAGCAGACGGCCATCGGATTCGTGGCCGGCCGGGGAGCGTCGCGAACTGGCAAAAGATAAGATTGGCGCGGCACGAGTCGGAGTCGCACTGCAAGTTGGCGCCGGCGTCCTTCAAATTTTGAAGTACTTGCGGGAGAGCGGGTGCTGCCGTGCTGGTGAACGTTGGCACGTTGCTCCCTGCTGTCTGTTCGTCCAGGGCCTCGTTTAGATGACCAAATCGGTGAGTGCAAAATCACTGTTGAAAACTGTAGTGATTTTGTTTTTATTTGGTAATAATTGTCCAAACATGGATTAATTAGGCTCAAAATATTCGTCTCGTAAAGTACAACAAAACTGTGCAATTAGTTTTTAATTTCATCTATATTTAGTACTCTATACATGTACCGATATTTTGATGTGATAGGGAATCTTCTTTTTACATAGTGGAATTTGGGAGTGAATTTGGTGATCTAAACGAGGCGCAGGTTCGTCCACTGGTAATGCCAAATGGCGGCAGGTCGTCTGGCGGGCTGAGCACAGCCTCGCCAGGTAGCCGGGTCAAAGCACTTTCGTCACCCCAGGAAAACGCCGTTTCTTTCTGTACCTCGTCGGCTTAAATGTGTGCATTTTTGCCGTGGATCAGTGACAGTGAGCGCGGATGGGAGATGCTTGCACAGCTTTTTAGCATGGATATGCAAGTAATAAAGCTTATTAAGGACAGATTTCAGCCCTCATACTGATCCAAGGTTCCAAAAGTATTGGCGGGAAACTCCAACTTTCGGATACAGCGGAACACGATGGCGGGAAAGCAGTTCCCGCGGTATGTACAGTACAGGAACGTGAAGCACAGAGGCAGAGCTGCTACACCAATAGTCGATCAGTGCAGCAGTCAAATCGCACACGATCTCATTCATCGGCTTGTCTAATTCTCCCTCAAATTTCATTATACAAAAGAAGATTCTCCGTCACATCAAAATGTCGGCAAATGCATGGAGTACTAGATGTTGATAAAATCAAAAACTAATTGCACAGTTTTGTTGTACTTTGCGAGACGAACATTTTAAACTTAGTTAGTCAAAATTTGGATAATTTTTACCAAATACAAACGAAATGCTACAGGAATTCTGATACAGTGTTTTTCTCCTCAATTCTCTGAGCTGAAGGAGGCCCATGATGCAAAAACACCCGCGACGCGCAGCAGTGGATTTTGTACGAAAGTCGCAACGCGCCCGGAGTAGTGCCGTCATTGTGCGCGCCCGCTGCAAAAGGGGGGCAGGGTTTTTATCCCGGGCGGTAAACCGCGGTAACCGGGCTTACCGGACCCGGTTAGGTATTCTTCAAATTCAAATTTAAAATTTTAAAAAAATACTGAAAAAATTTCTAAAAATAGTTCATGATTTATAAAAGCCAATGGTGTAAAAATTTTTCAAATTCGAGTTTGTTTAGTATTTATTTATATGTATAGAAGTTTGAAAAAAAAAAGAGAAAAAGAAAAATCCCCGTCCCGGCCCGTTAAGGCCCATTAGGCCGCCACGGGCACAAAACGCGCCGGGAGCTGCGCGGGGGGGGGGGGTTCAACGCGCCCAGAAGCTTATTCGCTTCCGTCCGCCCCCCGCCCGCTCCGTCCGCGCCGCCGTCGCCGCGCGCCCGCCTCAGCGACGGTTAGCCGGCCAGAAGGCGCGGCTAACCGCCCGGGAGGAGCGGCTTACCGCTCAGTTCGCCGGGCGACCGCCAGGTAAGTTTTTTTTGTTTTTTTTTCTTTAGAGTAGTATTAGCTTTAAGATTTAAGTATGGTTCATGTGTTAGGATTTAGGAAAGATCAATGATTTAGGTAGGATTTGTGTTAGGATTTAGGATAGGTTTTTGGTTAGGTTTTAGGTAGGATTTACTTTAGGATGTTTTTTTAGGATTTAGGATTAGAGGTAGGATTTGTGGTAGGATGTATATTTTAGGTATATATTGTGTAGATACATTTTATTTAGGTGTGACTTTGTGTTGTCCGTTTATGCAGGTAGACAATGTCAGGCAGAAACAGAGACGTTGTATGGGAGCATGGTGAAAATCTTGCTCCTGTATGGAGATGCAATTATTGTCATGTGACGAAAGCAAGCGGTGGTTGCACTAGATTTAAACAGCAAGATTACAAGGCTGCCCTGCTTAAACAGCAAGGTATCTCTCTTATTTCCACCGCCGAATATGAAATGTCGTGCCAACAAGGGGTCTTCCCATATATCCTACGTAGTTGACCATGCGACTATTTGTTTGTGTAAGCGAATATGTATTTGTATGCGACTATATATTGTTGCTTTAGTGACTTATGCTATTTATTACCGCATTGTGTGGTCTTTTTACATTAATTTGTGCAAAGGAAGTACCAAAAATTCTTTTTATTCATGCAAAAAAAAAATTCTAAACGGTTTGTAGCGGTTATCGCTCAACCGAGCGGTAACCGCTACAAACCGCTCGGTAAACCGGCCGCCGACCGAACCGAAGGCGAGTTTGAATTCAAATTCAAATTTGACCGGTTACCGTATGGTTACCGGCAAACCGGACCGGTAAACCGGAACCGGAGGCCGGCGGTTTGACCCTTCCGGTCGGTAAAAAAAAACCCTGGTGAGGGGTGCCATGACAGACCGGTGCCGGGGGAGCCTGGTGCTTGTGTGCCCGTTCGGTGACAAATGCCATAAAAGTATAAAACCCCACCAGCGCCAGCGCGGCACCATCCTGGCTGGCATCCTCCATCCATGCCTGTTGTTTTACAAGCACGAGGCTCCCCCGTTGTTCAGCACTCAGCACGGGCGCGGGAACGGCACGGTCTGCTAAAACAGCCAGGCTCGCCGCGACGTGCCAGGACGTGCCAGGTGGTACTACGCTCGACGTGCCGGAAACAGAGCCCATGCTCGACAAAGAAAAGTCGCGCCCTCCTCCTCGCACGGCTAAAAAAATTGGCGACCCATGCGCACGGGTCTCCGTCGTCTGAACCGAAGGTTTTCTGTCTCCTCTCGTCCCCCTCGATAAGCAAGCCTACATCTCAGAAAACAACGCCTAAAAGAGAACGTCGTTGAGTCGCGAGCCTGGGATCGCTGTTCTGTTGTTGACCTGTCTAGCAACCACCCTCTCGCTAACCTACAGATTCTTTGCACCCAGACCATGGTTCCGGATTCCGGTTCGTCGAGCGAAAGGTTTGGAGCGCACGTCGGCCGCGCCTGCCTACCCCTGCCGGCCACGTTTTGGCTTCCGCGATTAGCCACCACTGCCGTTAACCCAGAGCACGATCACGGGAAAAGTACGCGGGGCAGTCCGACGTTGTCGGCGCCTCGCTTCCACGTTTCTTTGCCCCCCAAAAATACAGGTGCCTCATGCTATTTCTGTTCGCCAGCGAGAACGCAGAGGGGAACCGCGCGCATGCAGACCGATCACCCATTATTAGCGGTGGGGAGTATGCATGGCGAATTGGAGATCGGGATAAGGCGGGCACGGCGGTTGGGGCACAATGCGAGAAGCATGGCGCCGGCGCCAGCAGGTAGACAGGGACGGCCACGGCACGCGCCAGCCAGTTCGTGCTGCGCCGCACACCACACAGATGGCGCAATCTCCTGGTGCCATGTACGATGGCCAAGCAAGATCAGCACAATCCAAGAATTCGCTGATTTGAGCCACGTCAGCGGCGCGGCAATACTAGGCCCCTGTATCATCACCATCGTTGAGTCTGCATGCTGTTGGCTGTTGCTGCCCTAGGGAGGCCAAAATATTTGGTCCGCTGCAATGGAACTCCGTGCGGACAGAAAAGAACCAAAAACGAAAAAAACAATTCGAAGCCCAAAGGGTCTATTTGGATGACATCACCTAAATTTTAGTTGGTTAAATTTAAGTATTGAACTTTAGACTACTTTTAACTCACTTTTGTGATTTAATGGATTAGTATAATTTAAATTTCACTTTAGACCACCTATCGAGTCTCAAGAGTAAAAATGGTCTGAAGTTTAATGGCTTACATTTTAAATTAGGAGATCCAAGCAAGCCTAAATTATACTCGAGGAATGGAAGTTATAGACTATAACTACCTAATAATTGTTTCGGATGTCATCGATTGAGGCATCACCACTTCTCATGCACAGCGAGTTGGTGCCCACTTGTGTGTTGTTTAGCGTTGTATCATGAGGATCGCCTCGTTAGATGACAGATCTATGGCTAACATGTCAGCCAAACTATTCATGTTAACTACATTTGAAGATTTTTGTAGTTGTGCTAAATGCAATCTAGGTATGTAGTATTTGCCTTCAATATTTCTTTCTAGCGCATCTCACACAGTGAATAAAATATTTATCATGAGCATGAGGATACGCCTTAGGGTTACACAGAGACGACTGCCATCTCTGAGTTTAGTTGTGGCTCTTGGTAATCCCTTGTTGGTTTCCTAGGTTAGCATTAGAAGTGCTACTGTCAAACTACATAGCGGTGCTCGCGCGTGCATTGTTTAGGTTGAGTACAGCTTCATAGGATTGCAGAGGACCTACGACCGTGTTTGAGACAATGCAACAGCCACGCAGCGTGGTATCATGCCTGTAGCCTTTGGCCCGCAGCACGAAAAACGTGATTGCTAGTTTAAAATTGCGTTGGTTATGTATTACATGGAGGAAAGAGTCATTGGTACCATGAGACATTTCGCAGGCTTTTCTTGATTCTCGCGGTGGGATGACCGAGAATTCAATTTTAATCGGAAACAAACATGGCCTGTGGCTCCCATATCAGTCGAGCGACTAGCATATTTTGACAAATTTATTTATCGATGCACTTAACGCGGTTTTGATGTTATGCCTTCAGATCTTGCTTCTCAGCACACTGAGCAGATTCTTTACTCTAGCTCGTGTACTAAATTTTTAGTCCATTACAAAAACTGGAATAATTTTTACATAGCAACTGTGTGGATGACTAGATATGTGATAAATGGATGAGAAACTTCATTTGTTTTAAACTTTTGATAATTACTATGCAATCATGATAATATATTTTCTGAGAGATTAATAGACCCGATGGTACCCTGAAACGCGCGGTCGACCCACAGGCGCAGCCGTTGGTACAGTGCAAAATCACATCCGCCCCACAATATTTGCGGATGGAATCGTTGATGGTATTTTCTCCACCCGCACCATACCCGACACGTTGCCATCCCTAGCATGGAGCAACTCTCGCCCCTTATCTTTAGGCTATATCCCTAGCCACCATGTTTAAGCGCTTCACGCCATGAAAAATAATAATAAATAAAAACAAAAATATGATTTTTTATAATATTTGATGCCTTTACCTCTCCTTCACACTAGCCAAATTTTACTATATTGCTCCACAATCTTACTTCTAGGCTCATCTAATAATCTCTAGGCAGGCATTAGGCGGTGCGTCGGTGTGCATGTTACGTTTTGACAACATCTATAAAGACTTCTCTTTACATTATTTGTGTGTTGTCGTACTTTGTATTGAAGCGGCTCACACTATAAAATTTAATAATAAATAAAATAAAAAACAAAGGTCTTCGTGGCTTTACCTCTCTTTCACACTAGCTAGATTTTACCATATCGGTCCACAATCTTACTTCCGGGCTCATAAGACTATCTCTAGCGGGATTAGGCAGAGCACCGATGCGCATGTTAATTTTGGCAACATCCATAAAAAATTCGTTTTATATCTTTTATATGAAGACCTTGTTTTATATCTTTTTGTTGTTGTACTTTGTGTTAAAGCGGCTTACGCAATGGGAAATTAATAATAAATGAAAGAAAACACAAAGATGCCTTTTTAGCGATATTTCATGGCCTCACCGCTCTTTCACGCTAGCCAAATTTTACGACATTGATCTGCAGTCAAGGCTCATCTGATCGTCTCTAGCCGGGCATTAGGCGGTGCGTCGATATGCATGTTACGTTTTTTATAACATCCATAAAGGCCTCGCTTTGCATCCTTTATGTTGTCGTACTTTGTGTTGGAGCGGCTCACGCCATCGAAATTAATAATAGAAAAGAAAACACAAAGATGCATTTTTAGCAATATCTCACGGTTTTACCCTTGTTTGACACAAGCCAAATTTTAACAAATTATCTGCAATCTTACTTCTAGGCTCATCTAATCATTTCTAGTCAGGCATTATGCGGTGCGTTGATGTGCATGCTATGTTTCAACAACATCCATAACCTCGATCTATATCTTTTATGTTGTCATACTTTGTGTTCAAGCGGTGCACACCATGAAAATTAATAATAAATAAAAGAAAACACAAAGATGTCTTTCTTAAGCAATATTTTATCATATCAACCCGTAATCTTATTTCCTGGCTTATCTGATTATCTCTAGCGAGCATTAAGCGGTGCATGTTATGTTTCGACAGCATTCAGAAGGACCTTGATTTATATCTTTTATGTCGTCATACTTTGTGTTGAAGCGGCTCACGCCATAGAAAATATTAACAGATAAAAGAAAACACAAAGATGTTTTTTTATAATATTTTATAGTTTCATCTCCCTTTCACACAGGCCAAATTTTACCATATTGGTCCACCTTATGCCCATATACCTATTTTGCATGGGAATGGACCTTCATTGGATGTGTTTAGTTCACGAATGTTTTTTTTGGCTTCGACTACTGTAGCACTTTCATTTGTATTTGTCAATTAGTGTCCAATCATAGACTAATTAGGCTCAAAAGATTCGTCTCGTGATTTTCTACCAAACTGTGTAATTAGTTTTTATTTTCGTCTACATTTAATGTTCGATGCATGTGTTCAAACATTCTATGTGATGGGGAATCTTGAAAATTTTTAGAACTAAACTGGCCTGAGTTCGCAGGTTGTTTTCGTACATTGAATCCGACCGTTTTACTTGATTTGGTAATGACTGAGTGCTCATGTGTAAATACGAACTTTCCTTTGTTAACCAATGGTGCTGTGTTGTCAACGTTCGTTGAACTACCATTTTTACATTGAAGGATGGGAGCTGTTGGTGGGTGACAGACAATATGAAAAGAGCACTCAATCATATGAAACCAATGCCAATTGCCAATGCCACAAATAGGAGCAACAACCGTGAAAAAAAGAAACAGGAGGTGAAATTATCCCTGTTCACCACACGAGTTAACCACACGAGTTAGACGGCGCGAGAAGCACGAAAACACGCCCCGCCGCTAATCCAATCTCGCGATAAGCCCCGTTTCTCTCCCCTCGGCGCGCTTTATAAGCCACCCGCACATCTAGAGTGGTAGGAGTCGTTTGACCTCCCTCCACTCCCCTCCGCAAGGCCCTCTCGCCGTCGTTCCCTTCGACATTCTCGCTGGCTCCCTCTCCGTCCGTCGTCTTTGGCTGGGGCAGATAACAAAATCTGATATCCCTGGGGCTTTGCCGTCCGGGTTCTCTCACACAAAGCAGAAGGGGAGGAGTTTTAGGGAGGGAGGGCAGGAGGAGCCATCATCGTGTCCGTGCTGGCCATTATTATTTCTTCCTCCAGAGGCAATTTCTGGCCACCGGGCCGGCGTGCTATATTTACTCGGGTTCGTGGCCGTCCCGGTCCGTCCAAGCATGCAGAGTGGCGTGTCCTTCGTTGGCGGAATGGCGGAGGAGTGCCCACCCACTGGCGGCGCGGAGCTCTGGCTCCCGGATGAGTTCCTTGACGACGACTTCTTCTCCGAGGAGGAGAAGGCGGCGGTCGCGGCCAAGAGCGAGAGCGACGAGGAGGAAGGGGTGGACTGCCTCTCGCGCCGCGTGGCCGGGCTCGTCGTCGGCGGCAACGGGAAGGGAGGAGGAGACGGTTCCCCTGCAAAGGTTGGTTGGTTACCTTTTCTGTTGTGGTGCCTGCCATGTTTGGAAGTTTCCGGTTTCGAATTTCGCGGAGCTCTGAACGTTTCCCCCTTCCTCGCGTGGTGACAGGCGGAAGAAGTGCTGGCCGGCTCGCCGCAGTCGATTCTGTGCGGCCTGCATGCTTCTGGGGAGGACAGCCCCAACGGCGCGGCGTCGCAGGTCAGCTCGCCACCGTCGTCGCCGCTGGAGCAGGCGCCGGCTGACCCGTGGGACCTGCTGAACGAGGCGGCCGGCCAGGTGGCCCGCTTGCGCACAACCAGCATCCCCGTGCCAACGAACGCGGCCGCCAATCAAGGGCACCCCGTCATGCCGCCGGCGGCAAAGAAGCTCTCTGCGCCGGCCGAGGCTCCGAAGGCCGCGGGCGCCAACCACTCTCAGCCGAATAACTCGATGGAACAGCGCCGGATTCAAATTGCTCGCGTGAGTCCCTCCGCCGTAGATTGCGGCGACGCACAGGCTCGGCCACTCACTTGTTTGGTTTCTGATGCCGTTTTCCTCGGCGCGGTTTGTTCCTGCAGTTTAACGCCCTGAAGCAGCAGCAGCTTCTCAAGCACCGGCGGGAGCGGGAGCTCGCCGTCGCTACGGCGGCGGCGTGGGGTACGAGGGTCGCTGGGTCTCATCGTGCCGGTGCCGCCGGGTACGGTGCGCCGGCGCCACACGTCCTCAGCGCGTCCGCGTGGCCCCCGCTCCAGAAGTCGCAGCAGCAGCAGCAGCCGCCGCCGGCGTCACCGGCAGGCATGCGCGCACTCTTCCTCACCCCTCCCGGCGGCAAGCGCGAGTGCACCGGCACCGGCGTGTTCATCCCCCGCCAGGCCGGCGCCCCCGCCGAGCCCAAGAAGAAGCCAGGTAAAGCGCACCGGCACCGCGCCCACAGATTCCTTTTCTGGTCTACTGGATTCTTAAGAATCTTAACCGATTTTTATTACCATGCTGGCCGTGAACAGCGTGCTCCCCTGTTCTTCTCCCGGCGCGCGTCGTGCAGGCACTCAACCTCAACGTCGAGGACCTCGGGGCCCGTCCCATCTACCCCGGCGGTTTCGTTCTTGATCACGGTAATTGCTTTCCCTAAGTACCACTGCTCATTAATGTGGCTTGGCCGGAGTGATGAATGAATGGCCCTAACAGTTGCACGCTCCTCTTGTGTCTTTTTGCTTCGTCAGATGCACTGGTGAGTCGGAGCAACGCTCTGCTGGCGGCTCGTTCGTCCCAGCTCCATGGTGCCTCTTCCCGCGAGGTGAATCTCCCCCAGGAATGGACGTATTGAAGCGCCGAATCCCGCCACCGCTGCAAGATGATCCCTTCCTCAGATTAACGGGTCATATTCAAGAAAAAAAAATTACTATTGCTATTGCTAGCAATAGGTAGGTGTTAGCCTAGAAGTAGGAGGCAGCGGTGGTAGCATTATGCATCATGCATCATCAGCGTTAGGTGTTCTTTTGTGCGGGCGATATATTGGTTATTTTGGGGTTGATGGTTGGTGATGGATGAGAGCCGATGAACAAGAGCGAAATCCATGGCTTTCGCAGGTGCAGCCGATGAATAAGTGGGTGCTTTTGGAGAACTACTCCTATGGTTAGCTGGTTCTCGTACTGTGATGATGATGATGATGATTCCCAAGAAAAATCATCAGCAGTCTGTTTGTGAAAGAGATGTGTCAGTGTAAGCAAGAAATAATAAGAGCTCCATATTTCCTTTTTTTTTTGTTTCCATTTTCGTGTTGATGTGCAGAAACGGATCAGGCTCTCTTGCTTCCTCTTTTTTGTTCCCGTTGCTTCAAGGGTAAGGAATCACCGTCTTCAGGAAAGAAATACTCGTACTACATTACTATCACTTTATTAGTTTTGGCTGCGGCTTCATTTTTTTTCTTATGATTGTTGGAGTGATCGGTTCAGTGTGGTTGGATGATTCGTTATTATTAGTGCAGGAAGAAGAGGGGTGAACTGAACAGGTGGGTGGTTGCAGTGTAGTACTTTTTGAGCTCTCTCTGGCTCTCGCTATCCCCACCCCCTGAACAAGTCTAGTTTATGACGTCAAGTTGCTTAACTTGGCGGCATGTGCTTCCTTTATTCTGGCTTACTCGTTGCCATCGAAGCTAACGGGTCAGCTGCCACCAAAGAATCTGGCTGTGGCCGGGCCTCCGGGCCCGGGATCTTGCATCGCATCTCCGTGGCCGCCTTGTCACTGTCCCCCTCCCCCAGGCCGGCCCCCCGGGCCCCGGACAGCGATGCCTGTGAACTCCCCGTAAATTTTCCTGCATTTTATTGGCAAGGTCCGCAGTTCAGGCCCGGTTCGGCAGGCTGTTTTTTTTTTCTTATAAGTCGGCTGTGGCTGATTTGGTGTGAGAGAAAAACACTGTTCTACGGCTAATAAGCCGTACTCATAAGCACAGCAGAAAAGGAGTCAGTTTACCCCCCCCCCCCACCCCCCAACAGGTCGCTCTGAATCTTCTTGGCTGGTCCCTCTCCAGTCCATGCGAGAGCGAGCGAGGCCGCCAGTTTCCGTGGCCCTCGACGCAACGAGGAGCGAGAGGTGCGTCTGGCCCAGATTCCGTTTCGCAGCGGATGGCCGGTTGCTGTCGTCCCGTCGCGGCGCGGATGGCCTGCCGCTTTGCCTCTTTGCTCTTGGTCGTTTGTGCTGTTGCCTTGCCCGCGCGCCGACCCGGTCAAAGCTGAGCAGGCGATCGATCGCCTTTATCTCGTCGACACAGGCAGCCGAACTCCTTTCGTTTTTGGCCAGACGAACTCCTTTCCTTCCGTGGCCTTGAAACGAACAAACTCTGGCGGAGCGACGGGGGGAGGCATGTCGAGAATCGAGGCCGATCTTGAGATCTTTTCCTCCACTGAGCAAACAAGCCGCAGAAGGCTGGTGTCTCGTACGTATTTTTTGATCCATATCTCTTGGCAGTGGCAGAGCTGTGTGAAGATGAATCAGATTATCGCCGCGGCTTTTTAGTTTCGCTTTTGCGGATGCTTATCTTTCTTGCGAGGGATGTAGGAGTAGTATTTTGTAACATATCTGAGGCAACGCATTTCCCTTTGTTTCATCGTCTTTTATTGGTGTAACTTTTGGAAATCTCAGTAGCCCATGTGATTGGAACCGGGATGGAGAAAGAACCTTGTGCCGCATGAGGTGTCGATCTGGTGAGCTTTTTTTGTCCCCCCGCTCAGCCGGTAGCTGATCGGGAACGGGACGCATCGTCCGCTCCTGTGACCTACAGTATTCGCTTCGCTCCGGTACGAGGGAACGGGGAGTGCGTCCCTCTCCCTCCCTCCGTCCCGGTGTTGTCTTCACCGGTGGAAAAAAGGGTGGTTGCGTCCGTGCATCGCGCCCATGTGGCCGTCATGTTCCGGGAGCCGATCCAGCAGCGGCCGGATGGTGGCACGGCCACCACACCAGTCGTCCATGGGTCTCGCTCGGCTCGCTGTCACGCCGGTTGCGTGGTTGCATTCTCCGTGTCTGCGATTGCTCTTCCGTGCCCGTTCAGGCTGCTTTTAGATGCATATTTTTTTTTTGCAAAACGGCACGGTAGCTCTTTTCGTTATTATTTAGCAAATATTGTCCGATCATGATCTAATTAAGTTTAAAAGACTCGTCTCGTCCATTTCGTCTAAACTGTATAATTAGTTTATTTTTTATTTATATTTAATGCTTTATATATGTGTCAAAGATTCGATGTGACGGGAAATCTAAAAAATTTTATAAAATTTTCTGGGAACTAAACAGGGCTTCAGTCGCTCACAAATCCTTTCACTCCTGCTTGCTCCAGTTTGCGTGAGTGGTACGTGTAGTAGTACGTACAGAACGCAGTAGCACTGTCACACTGTGCCACAATCTACGGACTACGACGCGGGTATCGCAATGTTACGTACACCTGGTATAGTGCTACAGTACACATACACAGCACAAAGTGCACAGTACATACTGAATTAAAAAAAACCTCTGGCGGGTACGGATGCTTCTTTTTTTTTTATATATATGGGCCTGGTTTAGATCATCAAATTGGAGAGGGCAAAATCACTGTTTGGCACTGTAGTAATTTTGTTTTTATTTGGTAATAATTGTCCAAACATTGATTAATTAGGCTCAAAATATTCGTCTCGCAAAGTACAACAAAATTGTGCAATTAGTTTTTGATTTCATCTACATTTAGTACTCCATGCATGCGTCGGCATTTTGATATGATGAGAAATCTTCTTTTTTCATAGTAAAATTTAGGAGTAAATTTGGTGATCTAAACGAGGCCATGAACGGAGCGGGTGGGTGGACGCTGGTGCAGAATTCAAAAATAGAATTCAAAAATCTCGGAGAGGAGCAGCCCAGCAGAAGAATGCAACTGTCAGGGAATTTGAAATGGCGAGGGCGGGCTCGTCATTGCAAATATACTCCATCTCTCCCAAATTATCTGTTGTTTTTGCTTTCCATGTCATAAATTTGGCTCGATTTATAAAAAATATATGTAATATTTGTATTTTCAAATAAATTTATTAAAAACTAGATTCAAATATCTTTTCAATAATACTAATTATGTATCATAAATATTAATATTTTTAATATATATTTTGTCAAAGTTGTTTTTCGAAAAACAAAAATGACAGATATTTGAGACGGAGGGAGTATACTATACTCCCAGTCTCCCAGACATAGTCAACTAAGATTATGCACCGCTGATGCGGGATCAGTAATCTGTTTATGTCAGAACCACCTAGCACCAACCATGGCCGCCGACAATTACCCAAGCAATTTTGAATTGAGGCAAGACAATTGGAAGATTTGCGCCTACTTTCTCACAGACAGTTATAGTTCTTTAGTGCCAGCATTTACTTATTTCTTCTCTACTAGGATCAGATGTACTACACTAACGGAGGTCAAACTGCTGCCAATTGCCACCTGTTGCTCCGCCAACAAAGCTGAGACCATAACTACTCATTCTTATTTCAAATTATAATATTTTCGTGGTTAAATTGGAATCAGTCTTTGATCAACAATTCTTCTATTTGCGTGATTTTTGTGACATTAAATTGCTGTTACAAGATTCATATTGAAAATTCTTACATATATAGTCTCTTATCGCATAAATAAAACATCGTTAGAGTAAGGGTCTGTTTGGTTAGAGGTGTTAAAAGTTTAATAAACACTGTAGCATTTTCGTCTTATTTGACAAAAAGTTTCCAATTTTGGACTAATTAGGCTTAATAGATTCGTCTCGTAAATTACTTCTAATCTATGCCGACATACATGCAATTAGTCTACATTTAGTATTCCATACATTTGCCGCAACATTGATATAATGGGAGTTAAACTTTAACATTCATGAACCAAACATAACCTTAAGTATTAATGAAAGCCTGTTTTGTACGACTTGTAAGAAAAAGAAAGAAAGACGTACAACATTTTTTTCTTGAGGATTTCCCACCAAGGCCTTGTTTAGATCACGAAGTCGGGGGTGGCCAAATCTGCACAGTGCCACCCCGAATACTGTAGCACTTTTGTTTTTTAGTGGTAATAATTGTCCAAATCTTGATTAATTAGGCTTAAAATGTTCGTCTCGCAAAGTATAACAAAACTGTGCAATTAGTTTTTGATTTTATCTACATTTAGTACTCCATGCATATGCCGATATTTTGATGTGATGGAGAATCTTTTTTTTGCATAGTAAAATTTGGGGGTGATTTTTGATATCTAAACAAGGCCAAAAAAAAAACAGACAAGACAACACATACATGAAGACAGAAACAACACATGCATGAAGACAGAAACACAGACACAAGGGCGGAGCCACGATGGCCGGCACGGCAGGGCCATGGCCTCCACTAACAAATAAACAATTTTACTACTTATTAATATATAGTTAATATCTATATTTACATAAAAATATAGATAATAAAATCCAACAATACATATTAGAATAAAATATTTTGATTAATCTAAACCTCATTACTAAACGCATTAGGAAATACTACATCCGGTCCGTTTTATCTGGCGCACACACATATCAAGATTCAAACTTTAAAAACTTTGACCAATAATTAGGCTAATAATTTTTAACTATTATAATACAAATTTTATATGATTAGATTTATAAGGAATTATACTATCCAATGATTATAAGTTTATAACCATAAATAATATAATATAAAACAAATGAATGGTCAAAGTATAGTCTAGGAGACCGTGTCATTTTAACTTGCGCCACATAAAATGGACCGGAGGGAGTATTTAATAAAATTTAGATTTTGTTGAATGCATACTTACATTTCATTACATTTTTATATTTTACTGAATGTGTAAGTAGTAATAATAATTAGATGGTCATCAATACTTTATCGCTATGAGTTTTTTTTTTTTTGCACAGATCACTATGAGTTTATTGAGCGGCATTTATTATTATGATGTCGATTCAAGTTTTAATCGCACTATGCAGACACTCACATATATGCATGCGTAGTCATCTCTATGGATAAACACACATTTTACCCCGTTATAAACACCTTTGAAATACTAAGCTCGTAAATTTTGAGATCCCGAAGTCACCACATGCACCTCATTGTTGACAGAGACAATTGGCTACCACGATAAGAATAACATTGTTAAATTGTCAAATGCCAGAATAAATCTAGAAAAACTTGAAGAACTACATTGATAACACGATGGTCAAGTTCCATCCCAAGAACATAACTAAATGAGCTATGTTCAGGTTACATATATAGGTCAAATCTGTTTCACCGACCCCTACGTATAATTCCCGGCTCCGGCCTTGCACATGCCTTACCCTGGCCCTCCGTTTTGGCAATTGGCAGCACACTGTTTTTGCAGCAGTTTGCGCTTTCGTTTAGGCCGGCCCTGACAGAGACGCCATGAAGGTATGGACACGCTCATGTTCTATATAGGAAGTACTCGCATCACTGCAGTATCGCACGAGTACTCCGTATCACTGTATTCGGGTAGTGAGGGGACCAGTAGTGACAGCAGATCGGCAAGTGAACAGCGTGTACCATGTCGTTGAATGTTGGAGTCGTTCTTCCCCTTTCATTTGGACCACGGACCGTTGTCCAGCTCTACTAGCATGTTCGGTTGCTTTGCCGCCTCCAAGATTCCGCATGGAGCCAAGGATACCATACGAATGCGATCAACTGCAGTTGCTGGCATGATATGAGGGGTCTAGAGAACCGACGTACGGACACCGGTGGGTGGCATGCGTTATGCCGATGGACATTAATTAAGGATTTAATGTGCTTTTTTGTCAATGAAATAATTACGATCAAATGACTAACAGCCTGTTCGTTTCGCTGGTTCATTGTAGTTAAAAGTACTGTTCGTTGGTTTACTGTGAGAGAAAAACACTGCTGGATGACTGCTGATTTGGCTGAATAGCCCAAACGAACAAGGTGTAAATGTCGTTCTAGTTTATTTTTCTCCTCATTCAAACTATGTAAAATACCATTTTAGTTCATTTGCGCAAGTTTTTGACTGACCCAATGACCAAAAGTAGTTAGAACTTGCAAAATCCCTAGTTCTTCGCCTATAGTACGTCCTAGTATTCCTTGCACAAGTCTTCTCTGTGACTATCTGCAATTCTGCATGCATTTGAGTGTCATTGACGGTGCATTCAGGTCTACTCCCACCTTCCAAAAAGAAATGCAATTCTAGATTTTGGATAAGTCAAAATTTCTAAGTTTAATCAATTTTTTAGAAAACAAGTTTTTTCCTATTTATATCTCTAATTAAATTTATTATGAAGATATATTTATAAATACAATAGTTATGATATTTATTTAGTATCATAGAGTTTGTAACTTTTACTCAACGAGAAATGAGATTGTAATTTTTTAGGACCGAGGGAGCATATGTTAGTAACTTAACTGTTGTTTGGAACACAGGAATAAAAAACATAGGAACGGGAGAAAACGCAGGAATATGAAAGGAATGTGGTGGTAAAGCAGAGAAATGGAAAACATAGGATTCTTATAGGAATGGGTGTTTGGAACGTAGGAATGAGATAGTAGAAGAATCTTATTTTATTTGGACTAATGATGTGCCTCTTTTGCTAAACTTGGTAGCTTGAGATTAGCATGGGTAGGTCAATGGAGCCCTGGGGTTGGTGCATGGAGAACACAAGTGACGTGAATGGTCAATCACGCATCGAGTCACAGGATAATTTCCTTTAGCTTAGACTAGATGTTTCCTTTTCTTCAAAATGCATGGGCGAAGGAAACTCTCCATAGGAAAGGATTTGCTCAATCTTATGTTCCAAACGCATGAACAATGCAGAAAATAGAGAAATCTGAATTCTTGTACAATCCAAATGGGGCCTAACAAAAAAGCGACTCTTCGATGACGTGAAATCGAATCAAGCTGAATCAAACAACTAGAGGAGTCGATGCATGCGTAGGTGAGAGAAAAGTCGATGCAAGTTCTTAAGTCGATGCAAAGAGAATTGAATAATGTTTTTGTAGACACATTGCCTGTAGCTCTGAGGAGGCAATAATGATTGGTGCACGACAGTTTGGTTTTTCTCCATTTGTATATTCCTATCATGGGGTCCATAGATGCAGTGAATAGTAATTCAACGATAGAAATTTAGGTTTCGTTGGGCTATGCTGATAAGTCGGCTGAAAAATACTATTGGCTAATTTGCTGTGAGAGAAAAACACTGTTTCGATTAAAAAAATAAGTTAAAAAGTACGAATTATAAGCCGGATAAACGTAACCTTATTTTACCGACTCTTCCCAATCTCACGTGGCCACGGTGATTGGACTCACCGCTGGAGAAGCCCGGGCAACGAGAACATGCTCACCGCGTCAGCATGGGGCTGTAGCTGAAGCTGCCGGGGTTTCCCATTCTGTCCCATCGCTGCCAATACAGCTAGAGCCTAGAGCCGTGCCGTGCGTGTGTATAGCACTGTAGTCTATCTATGGGCGATGAATCGAGAAGCTTCTGCCGGCGACGGCTGTTTGGCTAACCACTTCCTTCAGTTGGCAGGCGCCATACTTTATGGGACGGTATCAACGCCCGCCTCGTCATGCATGTGCCATGACGCGCCGACGGACACCGACGCCTGTCGCGGCTAACCCATGTGCCGTACTCTCTGGTTAACCCATCTTTTGCCGCCGGGCCAGGGTGCCAAGGTTGCTGCAATCCGTGATTAAACTTGGAGGACTAACACAAATCATTACAGCTGCTCCCTCCGTAGTTTCATTTTGCCGTTGTACGGTGACAGCGCCGCCTCATGTGCTGCCGACTTCGTTCGACAGATGGCACGCCCCCGGGAAAAAAAAATTAATAAATCCTTCGGTGCGTGCACCACAACTCACGAGCTTGCTGCCCACGCGATGGATCGCTGGATGCATGCATCATGCATGGCATGGATTGCCCGTTGCTGCCGCCTCCATGGTCGGGCTTAAAAGGCTATTTTTGCCATGATGCCTTCATCCAGCAGCGTTCTAGTGCTGCTTGCTAGTGTGGTCAGTGGTTGTGAGGTGAGGCTGGCATGCTGACTCAGATGCTTCACACAGACGTGTCGGCGCCACGCCGCCACCGCGTGTCAGGACTCAGGAGGCAGGACCTCTTATGGTGGACGTGACCGACGTGTTCTTCAATCTTCAGATAGCTTCTCAGCGAACAGCTGAGATATCTTCATGTTACTAGCATGGTGCTATGAATTGGCTCTAGTCATTGTACAGGTCCATCGAGCCTCGAAGAGTTCTGTTTGTGTGTAAGTTGGGCCGCAAATGTATGATGGGCCAGCAACTCTGTTTGCATTTATCAAAAGCTACCTCATTTCTTGTTAGCCAAATTGCCCACGGTAGTGTTGCAGCTGCTGTTAATAACATTTTCCTTTTTATTTATTATTATATACTATATATAAGAGGAACACAATCTTGTTTTCTTATGGATGATAGCAGACTAAAGGGAAAAGCTAAATTTCATCAAAGTTCTTCACCGTGCTCCAACACGTCTAGTTATCTTAGATTTGTATCAAAATTCGTAGTTTGCGATAGCGAGTATAACTTAGGGCACGTTTGGTTCTTTGCCTCACCTCTCCTTGCCTGATTACACGGATAACGAGAAACTTGCCCAGGCCGGCGAGCTGATTTCACTCTCTGTCACCAGCAAGGCAAAACTTGCTTGCACGGACTCCAAGGCAATCAAGGCAGAGAACCAAACGCTCAGGTTCATTCTCGGCACCAAGCCGGCAAGCTGATTTCACTCTCTGTCACCAGCAAGACAAAGCCTGTTCGTTTCGCTGGTTTATTGTGTCTGAAAGTACTGTTCGCTAGTTTATTATGAGAGAAAAACACTGCTGTATGGTTGCTGATTCCGTTGAATAACTTAAACGAACAGGGTGAAAACTTGCTTGGCAAGGCTAAACAGTTGCAAGAGAACTAACCAAACGTGCCCTTAATGACGTTTATACCTTATTTTGCTTTGGCAAATCGCAGCACAACACATGCTATGGTGAGTATACCATAACGACGTTTATACTTTAGTTTTTTTTATCTCAATATAGCGTAGATTCTCATACATGTCCGCACACATGCCTATATGAACGCACCTCTAAAGGACTGAGATTGAACTAGCACCTACGAAGGACTGGTGAAATCATTGTGAAGCAGACGCTCATAACAAGTCTCTACACTCACCCTCAGAGACAGAGAGAGAGAGCTGGCAGATCACAAGATTGACCATTACTAACCAGGACAAAGGTAATTTTAAACAATTTTGATAATTGGCAGGGTAAGCTATTCGGTTTTGAAGTTTAAGAAGAAAAATCAGACCATGTTGATAGTTTAGAAGATAAAAGAAACTTTTTTCTTAGAAGGTTTGTAGGAAAATGTTTGGAGGAAAGAGAAAAATAAAGGGGGAGTAGAAAGGAAAGAGGAGGGTCATCCCTCTACTTGTTGAGCGCATATGAATCAGTGAATGTCTAACTTCTACAAGAAAAATAAAAGAGAAGAGGCCTTGGCACCGTGTTGCGATTGCGGCCATGGATGACTCGCCGGGACATCGAGTACATTTTTTATTTTGCCAGGATGACGGTGGGCTATCGCATGTCAGGGTCCAAATTAAAAACCTATGATTTTCAAGGCCCAGGCAAAAAAAAGGCTGAATTTTGTATGTTTTTCTGAGCTAAAAGACATCAGGTCCGTGGCCCATTAGCACCATTCTTAAAGCCCATCGTTACCGCATCTATTTGTCAGGAGTAGCTCTTACTAGATTGGGCCCTGGGAATGAACTAAGCTAAGCACAAGCACGTGAGGGAAGTGTGAGTTCGGTGGCCTAAAAAATGTGACAATGACCATTGGGGTTCCTCGCATACTTGTGTGGACCTAAAGTCCTGAAACTAGCAGAAAGTTGTACAACTGGATTGTGCCATTGTGATTTGCGATGGAGAGAGCATCAGCACAACTGCACGTCGGCGACGCTGATGTTCTCTCGCTTTTCCACCTCAAAAGCACCGGCCGGGTTCGCATAACGGAAAGACTGGCTGGGTATGTGCACCTATCTAGGCCACGCCGCGGCGTCCGGCCGGTGGGCTTGTTGCGCCTGCTTGTCCGCTCGCGGGCGTTCGTATGCGGACGCAGGCCAAAGCTTCCCTATAGCTAGTTCCCTCCCCTCCTCAGTCTCCACCGGCCACCGCTGCCGGCCGCGCACACGCACGACGGGCGCGTACGACACTGTTCCCTGGCCCCTGGCTCCCGTCGCTCGTGCCGTCGCCATGTGTGGGCTGCGAGCCCTGCACCAGTGCCGACACAGATCGGCTGCGTCACGCCCGTATTAAATACTCGAGGCGCGCCCGCTCGAGGCAGTTGCGCCTGACCGCACATCTACGTGCTTCACATGGGCCCATGCTGCTCTTCCTGTTTCTCGTGCATGTCTCTTCCCCACGCTTGCCGCTCGTGCCCCACGCGCCTCCAGCTCGCCCCCGCAGCCCGTCCCCACAACCCGCCGCGTCCGCCTTCGCACCGCCCCACGTGCGGGACGAGCATGCCCCATCGCCCCTCTGACCGCAGCATCCCCATCCGCTAGCCCTCAACGCCTCCATCCACTATCCCTCTAGCGAGCCACGCGCCCCCGGCCGCCTGGCTCGCCCCTCAGCCGAACAACATAGAAAGCTGAAATAAAACACGTACAACAACACGAAAACAACTACTGCAATATTAGGCTGAAGCAGCTGAAACACCATGAACATATTATTACAACAAATATGTTGAAGGAGCTGAAACACTTGGAACATATTATTGCAACACTGGTGTAAAAGCATATGAAACAACGCTCGAATAAAAACACTTGCAACAACATGAAACAACTACTGCAGCATGAAATTGAAGCAACTGAAACATTTCGAATGTATTACTGCAACATTTGTGCGAAGCATATAAAACATCCAAATCAGAACGATTGCAACATCGTCTAGAAACAAGTGAAACATTTTGAAACAATGCTTGCAACAAACCTTTGAAACAATTGTAACATAGGCAAACCATTCTCAAATCTACTTGTGCAACATCCTTACGATTCAACTGCAACATACCTCTAAAGCGTCCGAAACAACTGAAAGATACAATTACAACATATAGGGGGGGGAGAGAGAGCCTGCACGGGGAGCGCCATGGCCGCCAGATCTGAGGGTGTCAGGAGCTCCCTGTGGAGGACGACGTCGTGTCGGGGAGGGGCACCGCCGGGGTGGGGAGGAGGGAGCCGAGGTCGGGGAGGACACCGGAGTCGGGGGAGAAGACGTCGATGTGGGGGATGGAGCCACCGTGTGAAAAGGTCATACTATGGCTAGAGGGGGTGTAAATAATCTATTAAAAAATCTACAAAACACTAGAGCAACTTGGTTAGTAAGACAAATGGCGAAATGCAAGTTTTACTCTAGCTTTACAAGGGTTGCAAGGCACCTACCCAATCAATTCTAGTCACAATAATCTCTAGGCACACAATTAGCTATGTCACTATTTGCTACACTAGGTGAACAAGGCTAGTAAGAAAGCTACACTAACAAACTACACAAGAGAGCTAAATACTCTACTTTGCGGGGAGCAAGTGAGAAGTCAAAATTGTTATACCAACGCGTAGGGGATGAACCAATCACTAAAGTGATAACCAATCAATACATCGGGAGAATACCAAATGACAAGAGACACAAGTATTTTTCTCCTGAGGTTCACGTGCTTGCCGGCATGCTACGTCCCTGCTGTGTCGACCAACACTTGATGGTTCAGTAGCTAAGAGGTGTTGCACGAACCTCGTCCCACTTGTACACCGCAAGAACCTACCCACAAGTAAGGTAGCTCAATAACACGCGCAATCCACTAGAATTGTCTTTGGCACTTCGCCGGGTAATGCACAAGAACCCCTCACAATCATTGGGACGTGGTCATGAATAATCACCAACTCTTGCCACAACTCCTCCGCTGCTCCAAGCCATCTAGGTGGCAACAATCACCAAGAGTAACAAGACTCCCGCAGCTGAAACGATCCCCAAGTGCCACTAGATGCAAACTCACAAGCAAATGCACTTAGAATCACTCAATCTCACTTTGAATTCACAATCAAGCAAGGAAGATAAGTAGGAGGGAGTATACTCAACTCAAGAGGATGTCAAGATGATCAAAATACCAAGAGAGTTCCTCAAAAGCCGGCCACCAACTATTTATAAGCCCTTCAAACAAATAGAGCCCTTAGGGTCACGAAGGGGCTCACTGCGGGGTGACCGGACGCTGATAGAGCCCTTAGGGTCACGAAGGGGCTCACTGCGGGGTGACCGGACGCTTGGCCTCCAGCGTCCGGTCGCTCAGATCTCGCCACGTGTCAACATTTTTAACCTCGTTCGTTCGATTCCAACAGTCGAAACTGGTCAGCATTCGAGTCAACAGTCGACCAGATGCATTGCTCCATTTCACCTGACGTAGAACAGCATAGAGTCCGGTCGTTTTCAGTAAGGTTCCTCAGCGCGAAAAACCCGACCGGACACGTCAAGTCAACGTTGACCTGACGCACCAGAGCGTCCGGTCGTCTCTCTTCTTCTCTGCGCGCGCGAGCCATGATGACGTCAGCGTGCGTCATCAGCCGTCGGACGTGGGCCCTACGCGTCAGATCCACAATGTTCACGTGCCACCAACAAGTGACCTGACGCACCGGTCAAGTCAGGGCAGCGTCCGGTCAAACATCTTCGCTCTCGGCCAGTCGCGCGCCGCGGCAAAGAATTGACTGGACGCTGACGTCAGCGTCCAGTCCTTACTGGCTTAGCGTCCGGTTACAGTCTGTCTCCTCCTTTTCTTTTTCTAAGTCCGCGATCGCTTCACCCTTACTTTCTAATTGCTAACCATAAAGTGTAGAACTTATGTGCACGTGTGTTAGCATTTTTCAAATCATTTTATAAGGGTCACTTGTTAGCTCACACTAGGTCCTGATGCATATGCTCATATGAATTCACTTAGTGGCACTTAATAACCGTTTTAACTGAGAAATTCTCCTCTTAATAGTACGACCATCAACCCTAAATCACTCACACCCTCTATAGTGTCTTGAGTGCAAAACAGAAATGGACCTATTATATATACCTTTGTCTTGAGCCCATATTAGATTTTCTCTTTCTTTTTTTTCTAAATGTGAAGCACTTGATCATCTTTTGGTCACCTCCATCATCATGACCATCATCTAACTCCACCACTTGACATGGGACTTATCATTTCATGTCTACACACTTAGCACAATGATTAGTCCCTAAGTTTCATCAATTATCTAAAATCAAACTAGGGCTTTCACCGTGGTAGGGGAGGACGCTGGTGTCAGTGAAGAAGACGTCAGTGTGGGAGAAGGAGCCACCTTGGCGGGGGAGGAGGACGTCAGAGTGGGAGAGGACACTGCCGTCGGTGGCCAGGAGGGAGCGAGGTGTGTGGAGGACTGGCGGAAGGCGGGGAGGAATGTGGCTGCCGGCTCACGGCGCTGCGGAGCACAGTCCGGGGCGCGCGGCGCTCCTGGATCCATGGGGGAAGGAAGGGGAGAGGAGAGGAGCAGTGGCTACGAACGTGTGGATGGGCTGTGAATGAACTGTAGTGCGAGTGGATAAGGCCATAAGAGGTAAGTGGAAGAGGACGCACGGCCGCCATATCGAATCGTTATCTTATGCGCGTCCGGAACTTCAGACGTTCGAGTCATAGCATTACCGGTAGAGGGACGAGTATGGCATCGTGGGGCCCAACACGTGTCTCCTCTTCCAGATGTTGTTTTATCGCATCGCGGCCCAGCCTGGTCAGCACCATCTTCTGAATGTTCCGGTTTTGTCGTCTTTCAAAAGTCGTGTCGATGAGTTCAATGTTTTTTCCGAGGGGAAGACTGGCCTTCTACATCATCAGCGTCACGGTTGCGTTCCGCGGATAGAACGTGTGCGCTTTGTGCCAGCTAACTGGCACTTGATGACAAGGTTTCTAGGTGACGTTGATGGGCTTTGCAAAGATTATTCTGTTGTAGAACAGTGGATGGTGACACTGCCACCCCTTATATTGTTTACTCCATATCTCGTTTTCAACTTGAACTAGAAACGCAGAGAAGAATTCACATTTGCCTTCAAAAGTTGGAACGGAAGTTTGGGGTTGGACAATCTCCCTTATATTTTTTTTTTGTTAATTTTCCGCGGGCTTTTCGTGGTAGCATATGCCGCCGTATATATACTTTGATTAGTGTAAAGATGAATGGAGAGTTCGAGTGACTAACACCATCATGTTCGCTCATTGTAGAAGTGACCACTGAGTAAAGAGTATAGATTATTCGAGTGTCGCGGTATAAAGAAGGGGTAAAAGCACATATGTGTATGTATACTTAAATGTCAAAAACAGAAGTCTTTCTTAAACCAACTCTCTCAATCATCATATGAAAAGTCATTTGAATAAAAAATTATTCTTTATGTTTTCTACCCTCTAAAGGTCTTTCTGGAGTGTAGGAATTTTACAGGAATCGCACGTGAATTTCATTGGAAAACCTAAGAACGAGAAATTTTTCCGCGTTCAGACAGGCCCTTAGCATCTCTAAGAGTCTTTACGAAATTTACTATCTAAATAATTGGATTCATTTGAGTAAAAATAGTTTTTTTTATATCTTTATACTCTCCAACGGCTTTTCCATATCTTATACGCACCCTAGAAAATCGTTCTTGCTCTCAATCTTTGATTAGCGAGAAATTTGGAATAGAGGATGTCTTATTTAGAGATCCATTTACATAGGCTAAAAATATCTATTTATAGATATAAATTAGGAAGGATAAAGATAGTATCTTGGAGTTGCTCTAGAAGTTTTTTCTATGGGGGTGTTTGGGATTGCTCCACAAACTTCATCGTGGAGCACCTCCATAAAAAACTGGAGTTTGTGGAGCACCTCTTTAGATACTCTGACAACTCTATTTTTCCTCAAACAGAGTGCGTGGAGTTGGAATTGTTTGGCTAAAAACGTGGAGCGGAGCAGTCTCAAACACCTCCTATATCTTATGTAAGTTACAGAGCAAGAATTCAAGATGTCAATATTTAAAGATCTAGTTAAAGAAGTTGTTAGAGGATTTTTTTCACTAAAATATGTATTCCCATCAATTAGAAAGGGTATAAAGATCTTGGAGTAGCTCTAAAAAAACAACCAACTATTCTAATGTGGCGCCTAACAAGAATATAATCACCACGGATCACAAAAATCTCTCTTATATACTCCGTACATACTAATGTAAACGAACGAAACAGGTAAGGGGGGCCAGAGTTTTGGTGAATGACTCTCTAGACGAGTGGAATGATCAGGGACTAGACCAATGCAATGGACCAATGGTACGTGTTGATCAAAGCTCGGTCTGAACCGTTGAAATTCGTTTAGCTCAGGGAAAGCAACATGTCTACACGGCCATATCCTTTTTCCTTTCCGAGCTGTACATGTCAACATCTGGTGTTCTGGAAGACTGCGGGTCCCGAACCTGTACGCTGTCGACGCTGGGCACCGTACAGCTAGCTTTGGCCCCGAATCTCTGGCCCAACCGATCGAATTAATCTACAGAGCACAAACACCAACTGCATTTTTTTTTTGCTCTAACCAGTCATGATGGACTGGATGAATGAAGACTACGATCTGCCGAACAAAAAGGGGAGGGATCATGGTCGCGTGGATCAGCCAACGCGGCTGCCAGATGCATAAAAAGGAAAGCGATGGGCGCACATGGAGGCCACAGCACGGCAGATCGCCCAGCCCTGCTCCTCCCCGTCCCTCGGAATCAACGCGGCTGAGAGCTCGAACGAACTGGCCGGCTGAGCGGAGCGAGCCCACGGCTTTTTACGAAAACGCCCACACCCCCGGCTCCTCTTTTCTCCCGAACCCGAACCCACGCCCTCCCCGATTCAAACCGTCGCCGCCGTCGCCGAGAGAGTCGTGACTCCCCCAGCGCCAGCGGCGGCCTGCGACCACCCGTTCCCCCAGTCGTCCCGTCTCCGCAGACCGCATTTGCGCCCGTCCCGTCCCCTCTCCCTCGCCGAGGCCCGTGAGCTGAGCTGCCTCGGGAGGGTCGTCGTCCACCCGGCCGTGGCGGCGGCGGTTACGAAGCGGGGAATTTCGGCGCGGGATGCCGCGATCCCCGCAGACCGCAGTGATGTGCGGATCGGAAGGAGTATGGGTGTGACCCAACCGGGAAGTAGTGGAGACTTCTCGAGGACTAGGGCCGGGAGTGGGAGCTGCGGCCACGACGATGTACGTCGCGCGGGAGTCTACCAAGGTCTCGATTCGCTGCTCTCATCCCCGTATGCTTGCTGCGTATCGCTCCTGAAGTTTACTGATTGGCGTCTGCGTCTGCACAGCTGTGGAGGAGGGTGTGCGCGGAGACGACAGCGGAGCTGCAGCTTCTGTTCGAGAAGTGGCAATTGCTCCTTGCAGGGTTGGTGTTTCAGGTGAGCTTCCCGATCGATCTCGGTTGATTGTGTCTCCTGTGCGCATAACCATGAGATGTTAGTTAGTGCTTCTGTTTACTGGGTGTCGACCCTTGACTTGCGGATAACTCAGCCCTGTTCTTTTTAAAATTTTCAGTTGGCTTTGTTAAACTTAGTGCTTAATTTGGGGGGCTGTCACCAATCATATGATGGTTACTCTCCAGGGTGTTGTCAATTGAAACGAGAATAACCCATCTTCAGTTTATGCTAAGCTTAGTGACTGAATAAGCATTTGCTCGAGATCACTAGGTGCTTCTTGTTTTGTAGGCATGTTGGTTTGTTGTTGATAAGGGTGAGGATATATATCCTGTGAAATCAGTTCCATGATGTGCCTTCTGTATTGCATTGAGCTACTTATATATGTTGCATGATGTGCACGATAGCTAAGAATTCACATGGGTGGTAAAAGCATGGGGCTAGCTCTTTATTCAGGTCAAAAGCAATTTATCATGATGTATTTTGTCTTGCGGATTGTTACCTTTGCCTTATCCCATAGTTCAATGCATGGATACGTTATTGACCCCTGGAAATATGTTGTAAATTGCGTTTATTATTTCTCTAGGTTTTTTAACTCTTTATTTGTGTCGTCAAAATACATGTGAAGAAATGTAATGCACCTAACTACCTGTCTACCTAGTTAGCAGGGAACCCCAAATCTTGAAACTATTTTTGTTCTGCATATGAACTGGGTCGGTTGCCATTTTTCTTTTAGGTGACTCTTTTGCTGTGTTTTATTGTAACAATCCAGCACACGTCATGTAAGCTTTATAGGAAAGGAAATAGCAGTCCTAGATGTCAAGAGAGATAGAGCTATCGCTGTGCACACAACATCCTTGGGTTAACTTTCTAATGTGGAAGATATGTGTATACAGACTTCCTATGTCTTAACACTTAAATTAACTGAGCCATACTATTTTGGTATCGTCTATTCTCTTTTGGGTTAGCCCTGGCATGTCACTAGCATGATCTATGTATGATATATCCTGGCAATCTGCCTTGGCTGCTGTATTTTCTCTAATTAAAATTTTGAGAATTCAATTTAGGTGGTTCTAGAGATTCTAAACCTCTCTATTCCTTTAACGTAATTGAGGCCTTTTGTGCTTGCCCGATCTGTGTGTTGATTATCCAAGCAATCTGCATCCCTCTTATATCAATCTTTTGTTTTCACTGGAAGATCTTCTGGTGCTTCTATTGTATAACTGTTTTGCACTTTGCTTCATTTGATGAGCCAAGGTCTTTGTAGACCTCAGTAGTCAGAGTTTTTCTATGTGCACAGTTGGTACAACTGGAAACTAGTGACTTCTTTAGTTCAATTGATAAGCAGCAAAGGAGCACACCAATTGTCTGCTAATATAAAGTCTTTCAGGGTTCTCCATTTTGAGGCCGCAGAAACTCCCTAATACCTGAATCTCGTAATTCTGCATTGTCTTCTCAAAATTTACTTAACATATTTTTATCAGTTCAATAATGAATGATTTTGGAGATTTATGCAATCATTTTGGCTATAACTAGTACATCCATGGATTGGCTGCTCGAGGAGTACATTACTTGCATCGGCCCGGACCACTGCTCCAGGACTTGGGATTTATGGCCCTTCCAGTATGTCATATGCCTTTATTCAGTTTCATGTTCATAAAATAATGCACAACATTGATTTGTTTTGTGCCACTGGTGACACACCGCCATATGGCAGGAGCTTGGCCAAGAGAAAGGTTATCTTAGTGAGAGCGTATTCACTTTCATCTTCATTTCCTTTCTGTTGGTAGGTGACCTTTTACTTTGCAGTTTATCTGTTTGATGTTGATTACTTGTACCATGAGTGTGCACGCGCGCGCGTGCGTGCATCTATACAATACTATAATTTTCGTGGACGGCCAGACTTCCGCCTCCTCTCTCATTTCACTGTTCCCGCAACAGTCAACGGCAGCAGCACTTCTAGCAACAGTAACGGGTCTTAATGAACAGTGCCTGCCCGGTAAGAACAGTAACGGTTTCATAAACAGTGCCTACCGTAAAACAGTACGGGTTTCGAAACAGTAAACAATACGGGTCCCCCATGAACAGTATCCCCGGTATGAAAAGTGCACCCATTTCAACAGTACGTCTGTCACCATACGGGAAAAAAAACCCGTGCTGTGCACGGGGTCCCTGCTAGTTTAATTTGAAATTAAACAATATATGCTGCAATCAGTCTCATTGAGCAGTAAAATCAGAAGTGGTGGTCATCTAGATTGATATGTCAAACCTAGTAATTTAACTTAATGTGATTTTGCGGCATGAAGACCATGGGCCAATTAATCACAGTATGAAATTATTGGAACCTCCAGTATGAGTTAGCTTTAGTTAAACTATGCTTGTCAAGGTTAGATGATAAGTTTCATGTAAATCCCTAATGTCTATACTTACAAAATGTTTGTTTGTTAATGTTTTGTTACACTGACTTGTGTTTGTACTCGCTCTCAGTGTCCATTGCATAATTTCCTAATTTTCTTGTGCTATTTTTCTGTAATGGTATGTGCTAACTTTATATTTGTATCCTCATATTTATGGTTGATCATGTTTTAGTACCTGTTTGAGCCCTGGTATGTGCTAATTTCCTTTTTGTACTGCAGTGGAGTTTTCACCCTTTTATTTATCATAGCAAACGTTTCTACACTGTTCTACTATGGCGAAGGGTGCTGGCATTTCTAGTTGTAAGTTTGATTGTCTTAACATTGATGGTGTATAGATTGTATCCATGTTCCAACAAGTGATCATAGTTTCTTGTCCAGGCTTCGCAGTTTTTAAGGATTATAACATTCTATTCCACTCAACTTCCTGGTCCCAATTATCACTGTCGTGAGGTAACCTTGATTTCTCATTCGAGCTAAAACATACACTTGTGAACAATGTCACTTACAAAATTATTCCAAACCATTTACCTTTTGCTTTTATAGGGCTCAAAACTGGCCACTCTCTCACCACCAAATAATGTACTTGAAGTGCTCCTGATTAACTGTAAGTTTTCTGTTGTCGGCCTACTGTTCTGGGTGGAAAGTTCTGTTGATTCAAATTGTTCCTTGCAGTTCCACGTGGAGTGCTTTTTGGTTGTGGTGATCTGATATTTTCATCTCACATGATCTTCACCCTAGTTTTCGTGCGCACATACTATAAATATGGCTCAAACAGGTACGGAAATCTATTGTGGCGATCATGTGTGTTCCCCCTGTGTGTTGTGCATGTAATTTGTGTGACATTTTCAAATTAGTTCCCCACGAACTAAACCTTGTTCACATGTTCTTATAGGTTGATTAAGCTCCTTTCTTGGCTGATGGCTATAATTCAGAGTCTTCTTATAATTGCTTCTCGCAAGCACTACACTGTGGATGTTGTTGTTGCTTGGTAGGACAAAACCTAATTGCACTGATATGGTTATTTTGGAGTAGCATCTGCCTTCCTTTTTTTTGAGCATGATCTGCCTTCCTTTTGACAGTCTCTTTCCACAGGTACACGGTTAATTTGGTTGTGTTCTTTGTTGATAAGAAGCTGCCAGGTACAATCTTATACGCTCCTGTGTCATGTAAATCAGCCATATGATGCATTCTGTAACAAACTTTTGTGGTAATTCTGCAGAAATGCCAGATCGTTCAAATGGATTATCTTTGCTCCCAGTAAGCACAAAGGATAAAGACGGCAGGATGAAGGAAGAACTCCATAAACTTGAGAAGGACGGGAGGATGATGGATGAGTTCCATAAATTGTTAAATGGAAACACTGTCGATGCTACAGATTGGGTACTCCTTATCACCTCACAATTTCTGAATTATCTTAAATGGTTTGGGGTACCTTTCAATGCACGGCTGCATGCACAAATTTAAATTAAACTATTATATTATATATCACTGCTTTCACAGTCATTACATCAAAGCTTTCGGTATGGAGTTTTCTTGATATATCCTTGTCTGATTATTTCAGCGGCAACGAGTGCAGATGAATGGAAAGCATGGAGAAGACACGAACCACACTGTCTCTGATGCCACCCCTACTGGGACATGATCAACAGCTTTTCTTTGTTATATTGTCTTCAATATCCACAGGGGAATCTTCGATGAAAAAGAAAATTGCGTGGTGTGCCTCTGTATCTCTGTATGATGAAAGTCTTCTCAGGTGTCCGCAAGGCTGCAACAGCATTTTGTTCTGCTCTCCATGGCACAATGCCACGATGACAGATAAATGAGGTGTTGAAGTAGTGGTAGAAACTGTAATGGAATCAGAATCTCGTGGCTTTTTTCAGAGGCCGCAGCTACAGTTTTGCATCCATAAGACCTTTCAGAATCGATGATATTAGAGAGAGAAATTGATGCTTGATGTAAATATCGATTAGATTCAGCTAGTTGTCGATCCAAAAGAAAAACCTATTCATGTGTGGTCATGAGTAATGACTAACTTATGCTGATTGGTAATTTAATGTGAGAAAGTGTAATGATCGCTTTTGTTGGAGCCCTGTGACACCCCTTTGAATGTCCAACCACAACTTCTCGTGGCTGACCGGGCATATCGAATCGAATGACGGGATAGACCACCGTTCACCGGGCTCACGAGACCTGAATGGCTCACCCGCTCACGGGTATGGCGCTCTTAAAGGGAAAAAAGAAAAAAAAAGGCAGCGCTTGGCTGGGGATGCCGCGAGACGAGCGGATGATGCAAAGCACATGCATCCGCTGGCCGCTGCGTTCCGTGCACGGAGCTTCTTGCCATGTGACATGGCCGGTTGGCATTTGCGGCGCTTACCCATACCCATGTCAGCGGTGCAACCGTGCAGGTGCGTGGCCGGTGGCCCGAGGTGTTTAGTTTGCGAAATTTTTTAGCCTTGGCTATTGTAGTACTTTTTGTTTGTATTTATCAATTAGTGTCCAATCATAGACTAATTAGACTCAAAAGATTCGTCCCGTGGTTTTCTACCAAACTGTGTAATTAATTTTTTATCTACATTTAATGCTCTATGCATGCATCTAGACATTTGATGTGACAGAGAATCTTGAAAATTTTTAGGAACTAAACATGGTCTGAATGCAATGCACGGCTTGTGAAGCGATAATATGGCAGTTGCTCTGCTCCACTTTGCCATCTATCATACTAGTATACAGTCTACATGATGGTAAAAAGCTTTCCCATTTCTGCCATAATAGCCAACAGTTGTAGTCTGAATCTCTCTGAATAAATGGCTTTTGTGCTTGTGTTACTTCTACCGTGCAATTGCAGAAATCAGAAATGTTGCCAACTTGGCAATTACTTGCACATAGGAGTATCTTTGAAGAAGATTCATCTGAAATGTTGTGCAATTAATAAGTGCTGATTTGCCGTAGCTCGAGTGCATCTTCCTTCAATCGCGGCAAGCTGCATGTTACTGGACGCAGCCCCACGTTTGGCTACTGATTATTTAAACTTGCGGAACCTGATGCTGCCGTTTGGTTTGGGTACGTCGATCCTTCCCTCTCGGGCAGATCGAACCATCGAGTGGCTATCTATTAATTCGTAACTAAGACGAGCTCCGGTGAGACCGGCTTGAATTGAAGGACATAAGCATGGACCAGATGCCTATCCTGTACTAGCTGCTGCCTGTTTAGGATGCAAGAATTCTGTCCTGGACAACGTGCAGTGTCCTGCAAAACATCCTAAATAATGGGGATTCGGCGGCCCTCCTGCCCCTTGGATGTCCTATTTGATTCGGCGGCAATGCCTCTTGCATGGCCTATTTGAACCTCGCTGTCAACGAATACACCGCCCACCACATATAGCATTATTTATTTCTGGAATAAATCCAAGACAATATGATCCCCTATGCAAAGTCGAGCACATAACCTGTTCGACCAAGATAGACATATTCAATGTTTTCCTAAACGATAAACGGCAAACAGTCGGTCACCCTTCGTTTAGCGTTTAGACCGTTTAAACGGTGTTTAAACGGAATTAAACGGTCTAAACGGTTTTGTACAATAACAATAAAATTTACATATTTATGTAGGTAAAAATAAAATTTGTTAGAACCCATACATATTTACACATGTAAAAATCAAATATTCTACCAAATAATCTTGTCGGAAGAAATCTAAATCCCACAACACTTCATATAATTACAATGTTAATTAGTTTCATGTTGATTGTGATAGACGTAGTCCTTTAATTCACTTAATTATGGATTAAATGGTTGTTTAGCTCATTTAATCACGTTTAATCCGATTTTGTTTAGACTATTTAGACGGGATTGAACGGTTTAAACGGGTTTAAACGGCCCAACCGTTTAATTCACCGTTTAGGGCCTAAACAACACGGCTGACTTCTGTTTACCGTTTAAACGGTGTTTAAACGGACTAAACGGCCGTTTAAGCGAACAACCACCACCAAGAATGTAACCAACTAAGCAACAAGACAAGAATATCTAATAACCTACTTACCCAGAAGGTAGACAAATCATGCAAGCATGACGCAATGGAAAATAAGATCTTCCACTCCCCATTCACCATCACTCACAAACCAATCTTTACAGAATAGCCCGCTTTCCTTCTTTTCTTTTCTTTTTCTGCGGCCTGTGTTGCCGTACTCTATAAAATTAACACCACCCTTCATTTCACCCAAGCAACTCTTGTTCATCTCCAGTTCTTTTTCTCATGCTCAGCCAATTTGCATTCCGAAACTTGCCCATACTTCGTCTGTCATGGTTTTGGAGGTTTTATTAAGAACAATGTGCACCAAGAGAGTACTCATCCAGGAACATTGAAGTGGAAGAGCCAGGATATAACGAATGCAAACACCATGCAAGCGAGAAGGAAGTTGAGGAACCGGTGCCCTTGCCAAAATCTCCGAGGCTCGGTGGCTGTTGCCTGGGCAGCTGCAGTGTTGCTTGATTCATTCCACTGCTCGATGAAATCCGCATCACAGAAACCTGCCACGTTGCACGCGGTTGAGCCACAGATTTCGCAGATCCTAAGACAATGAAAGAAGGGATGAAGACACTTAAAAGAGATCCTTGTTTGCATTGAGTAATATGTTGCGATGCAAATTTACTTAAAATGACACCAGGGCAACATATTTCATAATGTGCAACTACTCAAATACTATACCGCAAGCAACACAAAGCTTTAATATGATACAAACTGAATCAAGATGAACAGATAACATAGGCCTAGTTTCATCTGAACTAGTGCAACAAAGTTATGTCTAGTGATTTGCATAACAATATAAAGCCACTTTCATAATTTTCAATAATATCAAAATAACTAGGAGGTTTGGAAAGACGCATGCATTGTTTTGCGAAAAAAAAGATCGCTGTTATAGACATAAGTAGTAAAAGACTTGGCTATAACACCTTGACAATAAAGCAACTGAAAATCTGTATACCCCCTCACCTCCCCCAAACCACCACCATCACACACACAAAAAAGGGCGTACCCAATGCAGAGAGCTCCCGCTCTGTGCGGGGTCTGGGCCTCTAGGGAAGGGTGTCAATGGCAAGCCTTACCCTCACCTGTGCAATGCGAGGAGACCGCGACTCGAACCCGGGACCTTCCGGTCACAGGCGGTAAGACTCTACCGCTTGAGGCCCGCCCTTCACCACCACAAACACACACCACTCAAAATTCATCTGGATGTTTGCATTTGAATTGAAGGGTACTTGATGCATCCTTTTTCTTAATTGACGTTTCTTCAAGATGATAGGTTGGTGTAAATTTATTTTCATGTATGTTTGATCTACAGACATGGTTGATGAAAAATCTGAGAGTGCACAGGAGAAAGTCCAGAAATAAGGCTCTACTGATGTACCTTAACTCAGGTTCTCCTCTTATGGAATGTGCCTTTCCCCACTTCATTTCTACTATAACTGCCAACCACAAATCTAGACTTTTTTTTTTCTCGAACACGCATGAGGCCTGCGTATCTTTGTATTAAGATAGAAGAGTTTGTTACAACACACAAAGCATCACTGCTCGTCAACCTGGTTCACTAGAAGCTATTACAGATGAACAAGACAACCTAGCTAGCGGGATTGAATCAAACAAAGTAGCAGTTGTTCTGTTACGTATGAACTAAACAGCCTAGCTTTGTGGCACCCGCTTCAATCCAGAGCTCTCCTTCTTGGCAGATTTTGAGCAGCACTTGATTGATCATCGAGGTTTCTCCATGGAACAACTGGGCATTCCTCCCTTTCCAGACCTGCCAGCTTACTAGAGCGAAGAGCTGAGTCGAACTGCTTCTGTTTTGATCCCCTCCAAGCCCCACGTAGTTGTAGCCACCAATCCTATATCGATTGGTTCTCTGACGGTTGGGGACATGCCACTCCTAGCCCTGACAGGATGTTACACCATATTTGTAGTGTGTATGAACAGGAAACAGAGGTGATCACACGTCTGGGTCTTCCTGATCACAGAGGTGACAACCAGAACTTGCTTCAAGTCCATGGCGCTGTCAACAATCGGCGGTCCAGTGGCAACCTTTAAACCTCAGCCAGAGAAAGATTTTCAATTTGAGGGGTGCCCAGCATTTCCAATTGAGCTTGTAACTCTATACAAATCTAGTATTTATATACCCGATTGTGACGGGAAACTGCACCTGCCACTATACACTCTTTTAGATTAAGCATCTTCTGAATAATATTTGACACGAAAAGCACAGCTGCGGAGCAAATTTTCGGATTCAGTGACCGGTAGTGCTTATAACCCTTATAAACTTCGAGCCTGTTCGCTTGAAATTATCAGCCAAATCAGCCAGCCAGCCAACAGTGTTTTTCTCTCACAAAAAACCAGCCAGCAGTACTTTCAGCCAGCCAGATCAGTCCTAAATCCTATATGTGGAATTCTCAGCCTAAACGAACTATTTGGAAAACAACTGGCACACCCATCTTGGGTGAACTATGACAAGTTTTACATGAAGTAAACACTTGAGTGGAAGCCGACACGATGGCACCACCGCACGAGGACCACCATAACAAAGTGACTCACATTCAGGATCTAGAGAACTACACAGGAATCTGCGAGAGAGCCAGCCCGAAAGAGGGAATCCTACTTTATCCACTCTCCAATGTTCCATCATATATATGGCCATTCCAAGCCATTCCATAACCTACGAATCAACTACAACCGATTCCACTTTATCCCCACCACCACATCCCCTTGAAACCCTTATTAACCCACCTAGTTAAAGCAAAATATCGAATTCCAATTGCAGATTCCTTAGCCACATGTTCGTGCAGACACATGGCATGTTTTTTTCATCACAAAAGCCAGGTTTGCAGTTGCAAAGAACTCGTAAACATATGAAGATATTTTAATTCTAGCCTGTAATAACTGTAAACTTGACATGTAAAGGCAATCATGCAAAGCGGATTTTGTATGGAGATAGCAGTGAGTGGGCTTACTTGTTGCCTCTGATCTTGAACCAGGTCTCGGCGCACTGCTTGTGGGCACGGGAGAGGTCGGCCTTGCAGGAACAGCCGAGCACGATGCCGGCGCCGGACTCGGCGGCGGCGCTGTCAAGGCCGAGGTGGCAGATGCGGCAGTTCCTCTCGGCCTTGTCCGGGCTGGCCTTGGTGATCTCGGCCAGCCCGGCCTCCAGGTCGACGACGTCGTCCAGGTCCAGCGAGCACTCCGACACGCACGACTTCCTGGCGCGTTCGGTGGCCGTGTCCACGCCGACGGCACTGGCGGCGCCGGCGTCGCAGCTGATGGGCGCGGACGTGGAGATACAGCCCTCCAAGGCGGAGCCTTGCCGCGAGTGCGAGTGCCAGGACCGGTCCTCGGCATCCGAGAAGCGCTGGCTCCCCTCCTCCTCGTCCGAGCTCTCCCCCGCGAGCCGCCGCCCGCCGCCGCTCACGCGGCCCCGCTCCACGACGCCAGGCTCGACGGCGGCGGCGGTGGCGGTGATCGCCGATTGCTCCACCATGGCCACCAAAGAAACCTACGGAGCTAATCCAAGAAACGGAAAGGAATCACTCGTACTGCTCCGGCATCCACTCCGGATAAGAGCAAATTGGGAAGGCAGCAGACAAGAAACGCCGAAAGCGCGCAGTAAATCGTACCGCGCTATTGCAGGCGGCGTCCAGGAAAGCAAACGTGAAGAGTCCTCAACCCAATGCGGCCGATCACGTGAAGAAGCGGCAACAAGAATCCAACCAAAGCGGGTGGAGGCTACAACAACACGGCTGACGGCACACGCTACAGAGAGTCGCAAATATGGAGGCTGGCTGCTGCAGGATTGGATTTTTAAGTTATTATCTCTCGAAGATCCATGGTCGTGGACGGCGGCAGCAGATAAAACAAAACAGAAGAGGCGAGGGCAGAGGGCGAGCTCAGAAGCGGTGAAGTTGTTCGACGCTTCTGAACGCTGGGCGACTAGGCGGAACCGCGGCAGAGAGAAGGGGAAAGAAGAAAGGACTTCGCCGTGGACGTGGAGGAGGGAGGGGAGAGAGGAAGGGAGGAGGCGAAGAGAGGATGGCTGGCCGCCTGCCGTCTCGTGTCTCGGGGCCCGACTTTCATCGTCGTGTCGAGCTAGCCAACCTCTGTTGGTACAAACGGGTGACTCTAGTCTGTTTGGCAACCACAGCTATTGACTGCAGCATCAAGAGCAGGTGGTTGCATGAATGGGCACATGACGTCCTAGGCCGTGCCATTGCCCATTGATTTCCAACAACATGAGGAACGTCATCAGGTGATGCCCCCGCACCCCAGTGCAGTACCAGTGTGCATTTGTCGGTAAAAGCAGTTAAACGTGACCCCCGCGCTTGGTCCAACCACCGCCGAGACCAAGAAACACACGGCACGCACAGCCGGCAGCACTTGCAAGGCACGAAAGGAACAGCCACGGGTACGGTTCACCTCACCATGATAGGCAAAATCATCGCGTTTAATTTACGAGGACGCCCGTGTGAGCATGGCATCCATTGGTTGTTCAGCGAGGCCGACCGACAGCTGCTTAAACCCGTCACCGCGAAGTGGCGCCACCGCTGCCACCTGACCACCTCAGCCCGCGACCGCGAGAGCATCAGCCGCGAGCCGGCGACCATGGTCTTGACTCTTGAGGAGGAAACGCGGCTTGATTTGGGTTCGACACTGGCGCGAGATATTTCGGGCAATCTCTGCCCACGCCCGGAATCGGCAATCGGGCCTCGTTGCTTTTCCGCGGGCTCTTTCTTTGCCTCAATCGCTTTGCGGACAGGGTTGATAGACATCAGGACTCAGGAGTCCTGTGCCTGCGCCCGCGCGGGCACTCGCACTCCCGTGCATCTTGCCGCCGAATGCCGATGCGATGCTCCAGGTCGATATCATCTTTTTCACGTGATGGCAACAGCGAACCTGAATGCTGGAAAGGCGGGGAAGATGATACTCTTTCGTCCCGTTCCAAAAGATACAATTCTCGGTTTTTTTTTTCGAAAAATTAAACAGCAAATCTGTCCCTAACTGTATCTAATATTAAAGAGACTAAATTTCCTAGTGTACTTATTTGGAGTTTAACAACTTTCCCTATAAATGAGTGAAACTTAGAAAAGTTTGACTCGATTTTAATTTAGAATTGTATTCTTTTTTAGGATGGAGACAGAGTAATGAAAGGCCATGAAGGCCAGGTAGTGCTAAAAAAAAAGAAAAGAAGAAAAGGGGTACGGTACCAGTGCATGTACTCATTCGTCCGCAGATGTTTGACCCGAGTGGGAGCCATGCGTTGTGTGGCTTCGGCAGGTTGCACGTTGCAGAGCGGAGCCACCGGCGAGACCAATGGCGTCTCCTGGCCGCGCGCCCAGTGAAAACCGTAGGGAACTAGCACCAGGCGTCCTGTGAACTCGACGCGGCATCATGCGGTGAGGCTTATCCAATTACCCACACGGGAGCGGAGAAGGTGAGAAACCTCTATATTCTCAGCTCAACAAAACATTACAACATGATTGCCAACGTGTGCGGCTTGCTACTCCTATATGCTATCATTAAAATTTACAAAATGGCAGGAGAAAAGGTTAGACGGAGGAGCACCGAGACGGATTGAACAGAATCTAGATCTAATCTAGTCCCTGTTCGGCTGATGGTTTTTGTAACTGATAAGTTAGCTGATGTTATTTTTGTTATGAAAGAAAAGCACTGTACCATGACTAATAAGCTGGGCTGATAAGTTCAAGCGAACAGGAACCATGCACTCTAACTACTCAGGCGGTCCTGTTCACTTCGCTGAAGAGCCAGATTAAAAATTACTATTCACTAATTTGTTGTGAGAAAAATATTATACCATGACTGATAAGTTACGAACATGCAGGCAGCTCCTGCTTCACGCCTTCGCACACAGTCCACAGCTTGAACCTGTGTGCAGATGCTACCCCAAAACTAACACATGCGTCGCAAGCAGAAGGAATCTAGGGAGATCAAATCAAATCAATCGAGGCCAGCAAACACCGAGGGCTAATCAAAACCACACCAAAACTCAGTCTCAGTGAGATCTGCCCCACGGCAACCAACTACGTATTCATTCATCTAATCGAAATCCTAACCAACCCCATAATTTCCCGACGCATCGAGCTGTTCCCGTTCCCAATCAGCAACCCCATGGGCCATCATGGCCGGGCCCCGTGATGGGCAGAATATTCAGTCTCCACATCGGAACAGACACATCCTACAACGCATAGCGTGGGGTAACCAGGCCCATCGCCTGGTGGCAACCGGGGCACGCACGTTCCTGCAACTTCCGTCGCTCGCCCAAAGGGCTGTAAACAACTGCATCCATGGAGAAGCAGCTCGGAAGATTGAAAGAACATTGTGCCTAAACTGAACGCAGACGTGTAAAACGATTAGGTGCCAAATTGACAAAACTCAGGCATTAGCAAAGAAGCAATCTTGCAGGACACAATCACTAGGCAAATAGGCTTTCGCTTTGCCTGGTCCTGCACTTAAAAGACTAGATAGCATTTATGCGTCTAGTCTAAAGTTTTCCTCACCAAATGCCTACGGAGCATCAGGACCTAACCCTAGAGACCAAAGGAGGAAACCTGAATTGATTCAGCGATTACCATCTCATATAAACCAAAAACCACGTGCGTGTCTAAGCTCATGTTAGGCTGCATGTGCAGTCTATCAATAACTAGGCGTTGGATGGAGGCACATAAAAGCTCCAGCAACACCATAAACCAGATAGCAACAGCACAGAGCAAGGAAACCAGAGAGAACAATTAGAGGATGCCACGATTAGTACAGATATTGATCATGAAGTAAGACAGTAAGAAGTGCTACGAATAGCAACTGTTTACCATCCCGTCCCTCAGAAGGAAACCAATTAGCGATAGACATCACAAGACTACAAGGGTGGAGGGAAATGCAGACGAGTCACATAGAACGAAAAAGCAAATAGAAACTTGAAAGCAAGAACATTTCTGATCTATTCTGATAATTACAAAGCAGAATATGCTGTCTAATCAAAGCAAGACTAACCAGCTACCAGCCTAACATGATTGCACTGACCAACTATCACACAGATAACAAGGGCATTTCATCTTATCACCGAAAAAGAGCATTTCATCCTCTTTTTTTTTTTTGAATGTAACGGCAGGAGCTCTGCCATTCATTAAGTAGAAGATAGGCGTTTTATGTACAGAGTGGCACTGAGGCCTAACACAGCCGGCAACACTAGGAAAGCAGCCAGAGTAAAACTAAGAGCATTTCATCCTGATAAAGATGAGTCGTGTTCGTGGCTGTCTCCAACAAGCATCATTAGGAACAAGGAAGACAGGAATCCAGCTTTTCACAGGCCTCTACTGGACCAGGACAGGCAGCACAGGCAAATGGTGACACTGAGAGAAATCTGATCTCTGGAAAAGATAACTTGTGAAGGAACATGAAAGAGAAGAGAGACATGAAACTACAGTTGCTGCCACTACTATCATTTAGTGGTTTACTCCTGTATACTTTGTAGAAGATCATCATTAAAAAGAAACTTTGTAGAAGATGGAGTACTCATTAACTTTATGCGATGCAAGAGATAAAAGAATGCAGGATTTAACTTGATACTCCAAATCAATGCAAATACAGTGATAATAGTGCCACGTGAGAAATGATGTTATGAGTCATGAGTGCATAGAAAGGGCAATCTGTTTATTCTGTTCCAATTAAGGAAAACAAAAGGAAGCATTTTTATTTCCAGAGAAAGCAAAGTGTAAGGTGAAGAAACTGACACATGTCCTGAAACATATAGCATTGAAGTCAGATTTCGTTCACCAAAGAGGCAAAGAAAGAGAGCCATTAGAGACCCCGCCTCGCCCAAGAAACACTCACAATAGCAATCTCAGATTCACTAATTGTGACTGAATATAGTCATGCATTAAGAAACACAAATACACAATCCAGAATGCATCTGTTCAAAACCAACATTCAGCAATGCTGTGAAAAGATACCAATCAAACATAAAACAAACAGATAGTAATCAGCAACATTTTTTTTTTGCAATGCTGAAGAACACAAAGTCACAAACACCAACATTCAGCAATGCTGAAGAACAAAAAATGAATGCATAATCTCAGGAGCTTTTTTTTTGCATAGCAACTTTCGAGATTTGGTAATCATAAGTTATACCAAACAAAATACCACAAAAAAGGTGTGAATAGCATATATTTTACATCAGATCCAAAGTGGAGGAAACGAGTATATCTTCATTGGCACTAGCACAAGATTTGTAAGCATAGTATGTTCCACTTCAGAAGCTATGTGGACTGCACCAAATACCATTGTGAGATTTGTTGTTGCCTTAAACTATAAGGTAAGAGACACAATTTGTATGAGAATCCATAAATAAAACACGTTCAAGTAAGCCAAATGCTGTATGAAAACTTGAATTATCATGCAGAAGCCAACTAGATAATCATGACCTAGTGGAGAAAGTAACAAACAAGCAATAAAACAGCACGGAAATAATAATAAAATGAACATAACCTCAACCAACAAACTAATTGCACAAGCGAACATCACAGGAAGAGCATTACCGAATCATTATTCTGTCACTACTCTATCATTACGCTGTTCTGCAATAACACTGTTTTATCATAAGTTAAGTAATAGCCATAAATTAGTGAATCGCCTCAGTTTCTGGAAAGGAACCATGGAGCTTTTATACTACCTGAGTTCGAGCACCAGGGATTGAACCCACAGGTGGTGTGCTGCTCCCTGACAGCTTCCACCAACCGTGCTAAACTTGGATCTCCTAATCTCATTTTCAAAGATATCTTTCCTTAGACAAACCAGTCCATATTTTGGCTGCTTACTGCTTACTTCTTTTACTTCAATGCCCTGTGATGAACCGAAGACAACTAAAAACATCAAATAGATAGCATGCGTTTTTCTACATTGCAATAAACATGGGCAATAGCTTAAGCAGCACATCCACACACGGTACAGTACAGTACAGTACAAAATCTGCTTTAGACTAACACAGAAGTATATTATGGTGGAAACACCGAAAGAAATACTTATAAACTAATGCCTGCAAAAGAAAATGCATCATCGCCTATTGACAGTGAGCCTCAGGATTGTAATTAATGACCTGACATCACTATGTCTGAATATAACAAACAACTACAAAATATTCCATCATGCAAGTCATAAGATTCCTACTTTGTCAGGTTGGCGGAACTGACTGAAACAAGGTACTGGCATCACTGCTTTGCATACCACTTCTCATCCAGGCAATGCTGCTAATTTCTGATACCAATGAAGCAAAGCTAGTATTTAAAATCGGTGGATGATCTTCAAACTCATTGAACTCAGGACCCAGCAATGAGTTCTTATGAGGCTGCTCGTGAGCACTGCAGCAACCATGCCCACATTTGTTTGGCACCTCAGCAGCAAAGCATATAGGATCAACAAACTTGAAAACCTCACTTTCAGGAGTCAAGACTTTAGGAGTTGAGTCAGACTTGACGACAGAACTTGGCATTTCTTGTTGGGTAGGTTCCGTGTGTCCTAGATTGTATGGTCTGAAAGCACCAATCTTTGCAGCTGGTCGGGACAGGTAGGGTGGATCAACACCTTGAGTCATAGAACACTGATCTGTGATGTGCCATGACCCAGCAGAAGTCTCTGGAACTGTTTGCACAGGAGCATCCCTTACATCCATAGCGGTGAAGGAACTAAGATCTTTTAAAGGCCAAGGTTCTTCTGAAACTGCCCTGGACACCTCCGGGATACTTCGCTGCACAGAACCACCATGCTTGCACCGGCCATCATTGCAGTATCGACGCCTCAGGGTGGAATTCCAGTGATTCTTGATGGCATTGTCGGTTCTCCCATCCAAAAGCTTTGCGATACATGCCCACTTGTTCCCATGAACAGCATGAGCTGCCATTATAATACGGTCCTCCTCTTCTGCAGAAGGTGACATGTTTAACAAGCAAGACATAGACGCATATAAGATCCGCATGAACGAAAGAATGCACCATGTAACAAATCCATAAAGGTAACCAGAGAGCAACATATCACATAGATATTGCAAATGCAAAAGTTTCAGGCCAAGGTTACGTTTTGGTACATTTGTCATGGGCTAAATCGCAATGTAAATAAAGATTGAAAAGGGGTACCAGTGAAGGGCTTGCGCTTGACTTGGGGGTCGAGCTGATTGCACCAGCGCAGGCGGCAGGATTTGCCGGAGCGCCCCGGGATGCCGCGCGCGATCAGCGTCCAGTTCCGCGCCCCGAGCTTCTCCACCAGGTTGCTCAGCACCGCGTCCTCCTCCGGGGACCACGGCCCCCTCACCCGCTCCTCCATCGTCGCGTTAGCCGCCGCAGCAGCAGCAGCGGAAGCCGCGGCGTCCCCACCAACGGGAGCACCGGAGGCAGTGACCCCGTCGTCCTCCTCCCCGGAAGGAGGCGGCGACAGGTGGTTTGGTTGGGGCTGAAGCAGGGCCTCGGTTAGGGTTTGTGTCTCATCGGCCATAGAGGGAGAGTTGGAATGGGCCGCGTCGGCGTCGGCGGCGGCGTTCGGACTCGATGGCGGCTGCAGCTGCGGCTGCTGCGCCGGAGAAACGGCGGTTTCGGCGGCCGACATGGTGCGATGGGCGAGTGTTCCACTGGGCCAGTCCAATCGTGCGTTTCGGAGGATTGTTCCGGCGGAATGCCGCACTGCCGCTTTATTTCCGCGAGGGTGACATGTAGGTCCCACTGGTCAATCGTTTCTCTTTGCTGGATAATTTTTAACTGGGCTGTTTCAAGGCCCTCCAAGTGGATGGGCCTTGTGCAGGGAGCCGCCTCCGTAATAAATGAATGGAATCGTGTATCCCAAGGAAACTAAGACTGTCCACGCCGTAAGCGGTGCTCAAAACGAATCCATACATGTCAGCGTGAGCAGCAGCTAGGAGCGAGCACCGATCACAGCGTCAGCACCGGTGCTTCATGTGTCCGGGCTGCTGGCTGCCATGTGCCCATGTTGCGGGAGCCGGCACCAGTTGCACGCTCGCGGGCAAGAAATAAGATTGTTTATTCATTCCGGCACCGGTAAACGCACATGCCACGGCTCATAAAAAATTTATAACTCGGCTCCGCTTGCCATAATATTCAGCACCGGTGCTCCGACGCTCTTTCTCCTCTTTCAGCACCAGCAAAAGCACACATCGTGGCCAGTCTAATATCATCAACGCAATCAATCCGGCCATCAGCTTCCTCAGGATCAATCCCGTCATTCTGGTGCACGATCGGCATTCGGCACCTCCGCACGCGTCATCCTAATCAGATCGGACTCCTTTTGGACGCCGGCAACGATAATCAGCGCTGGCCGCGCCCACAATCGACGTAAGTACAACGCCGACAAAGGTCAGCCCCGCCCACTATCGACGTAAGTGCAACGCCGACAAAGGTCAGCGCCCATGATTTGGTCTTCATCCGTTCTCAGTTCTCACCCTAATCTCATGAGTTTTCCATCCGTTCCCTGCCCTGGGACGTTAAAGTCAGCGACTGCCTGATCCGTTCAAGATCGCCGCACACAGATCATCAGCTTCGTTCGGAATTGGAGGGTGCTGGTTGGATTATTGCGGTATTTCTATTGAAATTTTATGGTAGATAACATAAAACCTTTTAGATATAGGCATATGGCCACTGATCTAAACATGGCAGATCTGGTTCAGACTGGTTGCTTCAAGGACAATGAGAGGGCTCCAAAAGAATAGTGCCCCTTAGTGTATGAGGGGTTATTGTAGAATGTAGAGGAATGATGGTGGGTCGTGCTATTGGTTGGAGGGTTAGTTTTGGAGAGCTGTTTCTGCATTCGATTTGAACTGTCTGTTTATTAGTTTGGGAAAAAAAGTTAGAGCACAATACATCTGCATGATTGCTAGATAGCCCCTCTTCCTTACCCTTCCATGATCCATTAATCTTGAGTCTTGATTTGCTCTGCCAGGAAAATGTTTGAAAGTGTGTATACGGAACATTTGAAGGGAAGGAAGGTGCTGCTTGAGACACCCACTGGTTTTGCAGTCTTCCTTGTTAAGGATTTTGCTTTCGAACAAGACAAGGTAATATGTTGTCCTGTGATGAATTATCCGGTTTCCTTTCTTGCTTTTGGCCCTGCAACTATTTTGTAAGCCTACGCGGCAATTAATTGTTCTTCTGTCTTTTTACATAATATCTGGGTGCACTTCTCGGATCCAGGATACGCAATTCAGGTACATTAGGGCAGTCCCAATGAAACATTAATGGTGGTTTTTATCTCTATTAAATGAGATGTCACCTAAGCAAAATGCTGACATGGCAGTCCAGTTAATGAGAAAAGAGAGGAAAAAAAGAGAAAATTGTTTCCTCAGTGAGAAACGACGTCTTCCCTTCGCCTGAGACACCAAGAAACGAAGAAAACACCGTTGGGAAGAAACCACCGGTTTCCATGTAAGGGGGACCGCATGCGCTCGGCCACGCCAGCCGCGCCTGTCCTGCTCGCCCACGGTGCGCCGGCCCCGCCGACTGTGCCCGCCCTGCTCGCCCACGGCGCACCCACCCGCGCCATCCACGATGTCACGCCAGCCCTGCTCGCCCACGACGCACCCGCCCGCGCCCCCGCAACGCCTCACCGGCCCTGCTGGCTCCGGTACTCCGATGGGTGAGGTACTGGAGAGCACCAGCAAGGCTTCGGTACTCCGATGGGTTGGTGACCGGGGCGCCCTCTGAGGCGGACAGCTTGGTCCGTGCATCCACAGGAGTAGCTGTCGGGTGGCATTCAGACATGTCAGCACGCTGGAGGAGATCCACAGCATACTGCCTCTAAGAAAGGAACAGCCCATTGCTGTCCCGGGTCACCGAGATGCCGAGGAAGTGATGCAGGTCGCCGAGGTCCGTCATGGCGAACTCTGAGTGGAGTCGCGAGATGATATGCTGGAGGAGGGCCGGTGACGATGCGGTGACAATGATGTCATCGACGTAGAGAAGGAGGTATGCCAACTCGGCATCGGCCTTGTAGACGAACAGGGAAGCGTCCGACTTGGATGTGGTGAAGCCGATGCTGCAGATGAAGTTGGAGAAGCGCTGGTTCCAAGCGCGCGGGGCCTGCTTAAGTCCATACAAGGACTTCCAAAGCAAACATACTGAGTTAGGAGCAGCGGGGTCGACGAAGCCAGACGGCTGCTTGCAGTAGACCGTCTCCTCGAGATTGCTGTGAAGAAATGCATTCTTCACGTCGAGCTGGCGTATGGGCCAATCCCAGGATGCAGCGATGCTGAGGACGGAGCGGATCGTGGCTGGCTTGACGACCGGACTAATGTCTCGTCATAGTCGACGCCGGCTTGCTGAGAGAACACACGGACCCAGCGCGCCTTGTGCCGGGCGAGGGAGCCGTCGGAGTGGAACTTGTGCTTGAACAGCCACTTGCCAGTGACGATGTTCGCACCAGGCGGACGAGGGATGAGGCGCTAGGTGCCGTTGTCGATCAGCGCCTTGTGCTCTTCCACCATCACAGCGCGCCATTTGGATCAGCGAGTGCACTGCAGTAGTTCGCCGGGATGGGCGAAGCGACGGTGGCGGAGAATCCGTAGCACTGGACGGTGCAGAGGGTGTCGGTCTGTGAGCGGGTCACAGGCCGGGTCGCTGTGGCTGCACGAGGCGCAGCAGAAGGCGCTGTTGCTGCTGCCTGAGGTGCGGGAGGTGGCGCCGAGGCTGCTGGTGGTACAACAGAGGCCACTGGAGCAGCCGCAGGGGCCACTACCTCGACGGTCGGCGCTGCAGTAGGCCGGGGACGACGGTTGTAGACGACGCCGAAGCGCTGGCCGCCCGGCTGCAGCCCACCCGCAGAAGGAGCGGGTGGAGAGTGCCCGCCCGCAGGGGAAGCCTGGGGGCCAGCTGGAGGATAGCCGGGTCCAGTAGCTCCGGGTACATATCCTCGGTGGTGTCAACGAGCAGTAGAGTAGGGCTCGCTGGTGCCGTCGGGGAAGACAGTCCCTGCTTCAGAAAGTCAAGTGAAGACGGCATGGAAGCCACCGATGGTGCTGCTGAAAATGGAAATACGGACTCGTCGAAAACAACATGGCGAGAGATGATAATTCGACGAGTGGACATGTTGAGGCAGCGGTAGCCCTTGTGAGAGGATGGATATCCTAGGAAGACATAGGGTGCTGATCGAGGGGCGAGTTTGTGTGGGGAGGTGGCAATGAGGTTTGAATAACAGAGGCATCCGAAGACGCGAAGTGAGGAGTAGTCTGGAAGTTGGTTGTGAAGGAGCTGGTAGGGGATTTGGTTTTGGATGGAGGAGGGGCGCCTATTTAGGAGAAGGGTGGCTGTGGCGAGAGCCTCAGCCCAGTAGGGAGGTGGCATGAATGCATGAAAAAGCATGGTGTGGATGGTGTTATTTGTGGTACGGATCATGCGTTCAGCCTTGCCATTTTGGGGGGAGGTATAGGGGCATGATAGGCGGAGCATAATGCCATGGCTTGTGAGGAAGGAGGTAGTGGCATTATTTACAAACTCGGTCCCATTATCAGCTTGGAATGATTTAGGCGTGGTACCAAACTGTGTTTGAGCGTAGGCAATAAACTCGACAATGTGGCGGTGCACTTCGGATTTCTACCGAAGTGGAAATGACCAGCAGTAATGAGAAAATCATCCAGTAGAACAAGATAATATTTAAAACTAGAGTTACTAGGCACGGGGGATGTCCATACATCACAATGAACTAAATCAAAAAGGAGCAATGGTCACACAGGTGGAATGACTAAAGGGGAGCCGCACGTGCTTGCCAAGTTGACATGCATGACAGAGGCATGGCAAGCTCTTATTGTAGGAGATGACCGACATGCTTTGTAGAGTGGCGAGGCTGGATGTACCGGGGTGGCCGAGGCGGTGGTGCCATAGCGACGATGTGGTGGTGAGACTACAGTGGTGCGCCGGCGTGGAGGGAAAGGTGTAGAGGTCGCCAACACTATTGCAGCGAAGAGTCACGCGCCCCGTCTGTTGGTCCTTGACAAAAAAACCCGAAAGCGTCAAATTCAATAGAACAATGATTGTCACGGGTGAATTGACGGACGGAAAGGAGGTTGCGCACTGGAGCTGGAGCAACCAGAACATTGTTGAGATAAAAGGTAGAAGAAGAAGACAGTGTGGATGTGCCACGGCAGGTGATAGGAATGGTGGTGCCGTTACCAACCGTGATACCGGAAGGGGGAGGGGGGAGATGGGACAGGAGTGTACCATTCGAGGGCGACATGTGAGTCGTGGCACCGGTGTCGAGGACCCAGGGAGAGGACCCATGGAGGGACATCTGGTTTAGGGCGGCTATGAGGCCGACCTGATCCTAGTTGTCGTGCTGCTGGTGGGAGGGGTTGGGTGCTGCACCATCGGAGAGCTGGACAGTGGCGAAGGCAGTGTGTGCTTGGGCTTGAGGGAAGGCGTCGAGGACGTCGGGGCCGCGCCAGGCTGAGTTCGGCGCCGGTGGATGCCACTGCTGCTGCTGTTGCGCCCCGCCCATCCAGGGAGCATAGCAGTACCAGGGACCCGTTGGCGGTGCAGGGGCCCTTGGTCCGCCCCCGGATTGGGAGCCCTTGCCCTTCTTCTTCCAGCGACCGCCGCCGCCCCTGTAGCCGCTGCTGTGGCCACCGGTGCTGGAGCCGCCGCAGTTACCGCCTTGGCGACCGGCAGGGGAACCACCGCCCGTGTTGCTGGAGGAGGAGCGGCAGGCTATGCCGCACGTGGCGTGGAACGACGTCTGGGCATCGACGGTGCCCTCGTTGGCGAGGCAGAGCTCCTTCAGCACGAGCTTCTGGCGAGTGGTGGCGAAGTCCGGCAGTGGGTGTGAGTCGGCGATGTTGTCGGCGGTACCTGCAAAGCGAGGATTGAGGCCCCGCAGGAGATTGAGGATGAGCTCCGAGTCGGTGATGGTGCGACCGACATCGCGGAGCGCGTCGGCAGTGGCCTTCATCCGTTTGCAGTAGTCGTTGATGGAGGAGTCGCCCTGAGTCATGGAGTGGAACTCGTGACTCAGGAAGATGGCGCGCGGAGCCTTGTTGGCCTCGAAGAGGCGCTTGATGGCGACCCAGAGCTCGCGCGCGGTCTGGTTCGGTGCCGTGGCAAGGCCGAGGACGTCCGGCCCGACAGAACCAAGGAGCCAGCTGCGAACGCAGGAGTCCGCAATGGCCCAAGCAGGGTCAGTGGGTCTGGCCTCCGCCGTGCCGTCGACGTGGAGGAGGAGGCCAAATTTCCCGCAGAGGGAGGTGAAGAACGGCTCCCACTGGTTATAGTTGGGCTGTGTCAGCTCTAGGGTCACCGGGATATGGTTCTTGACAGAGATTGTCGCGTAGGGGGCGACATAGATGGCTGGGGCAGACAGAGTGCCCATGGATGCCGAGGTGCCAGAGGGGCTGGTGGCAGAGGAAGTCGACATGGTCGACCTGGGGAGAGAGGCTGGTGCGGTGGGAGGGAGGGAGAAGGAAAGGAAGGCCTATATCTTTGATACCATGTAGAGAAGGGGAGAATCACCGCACACCCATTGTGGGTGGAGAGCCTTTCATATATATGCAGCCAATAAGGCATACATGGAAGGTACAAACATAGAAATCTATTACAAGGTTGATTTTATGTGTTGTACTTGAGTTTATACCCTACACTTGACACTAGTGTGTAACACAGTCACACACCTCAAATTACGCAGGGCATGGACTAAGTATTTGCGGTGGCATTCGAAATTAGGGTTTTCGGTTCGGATCACACCACTGAGAAGCACATCCAATCTAGATAAGTAAACTTGTTTTAGTTAATGCATAACAAGGTTGACCTAAGCATGGGTGCTTTGCGATGCATTATGATGACATGACAGATTAATTAGCAACTATAACACCCGGGGTGTTACACAAATAAACTGAGAATCAACCTGCCATGTTGCATCATTGTTCCATGTTTAGCTGTAGGAGGACCCCAACCAAAACCTTGGAAAGATAACCTTGAGAACGATTAGAGGCTCCCTCCGAATTCGCCCATGCACACAGCTGGTGAAGTGGTAAATAGGCAGAAATGCCCCTGACTCCTGGTCAACATCATCTCCAACTCCTACACTTATCTCCAAATGGATTTCCAGGAACCATGTATGTCTTGTTATTTCCAAAAAAGAAAATTGACGTGTCTTGAAAGTTGCATGTATGACTGCACTTCCCTGATCTCCTCGCGTGAATAATGGAAAATCCTAAATTTGTTGGAGTAATCCACATGCATGAGAGTCTCTGTTTCACCTGTCTGCCATAGAAATCCCAGGAACCAGCAGATTGCATCTTCTCCACCTCTCTCCGCATGATCTATACTATGCAGCGGCTGCTGGATGGAAGCAGAGGCCATGACTTGCTGTAGTGTGCCCTCTAATGCACATACATCCTGTACACTTGGTGCAACAACCAACAAGGAGTCGGGGGCATTGGTGGCGTAGGCACAGCACAAAAATGTCGCACCTTGATCTCCTCCGGCAGCGCCACAGCAGGGGGTTCGTCCAGTGCAGGCACGGAGAGCAGGGGGCTTCTCCTTGAGGTTCTTGACACGCTTGGCAAGATCAGCAAACTGTGCGACCAGTTCTGCGAGCTTCTCGGTGGCAACCTCCATGGGATCGAAACCAAAGCTAACTGATACCAATTGTCATGTACCGAACTAGATTGCCCTGGACCCAAGCGGCACGACCTCGTCCAAGGCGGCAACCGTACCACAAGGGCAGGGATAGGAGAAGGGGACTGGGAACTAGGATACAATGAGGTAACTTGACTCCTAAGGAACTAATCCCAACAAATGAGGAAAACTAATCTCCAAACCCTAGCCGATGCTACAGTAGAGTGGCAATACAGTAGCGAGACATGCAGTACCCATGTCGGCCCATGATTATTGGATGCACTATTTTTATGTTAATGGCTAGTGATTAAACTTCCTACCAAAGTACTTCGCACTTATGGTCAAATATTCATGTTACTAAATTTATGTGCATTTCATTGCTTTTCGGTAGCATCCTTTACACATGTAATAGATCCCATTATTGTTCATCAGCAAGTAGTTTTGTCTGCAACCATGTGTAATTTATGTGCATTTGTAACCATGTGTAATTTATGTGTATTTCTAATTTGTTGGTATTGCCCTGTGATCATGCTAACTCACAAGTAGCTGGTACATATTGTACTGTATTTTCAAGAACTTCAGCTTCTTTATGATTTATTTGTGTAATTGATTTCTGTACCTTCTTGAATTTTATATGATTGGGTTTATTTTATTTCTTTTTTATTATCCATTTCAGATAACTGCAGATCTCATATATGTGTTTGGTTATGTGAAAATTCTTGACATAATCCTCAAGACAACTTCTGATGCTTTACGCGACAAATGCGATTGTTATGTTTCTGAGATCATAGTCAGTGAAGATGATGTGACCTATGCAAGCATGATCGCAAAGGTTCTGGTTCCTGAGTTTGAGGAAGAAATTGGGCTCCCTGAGGTTGAAAGCCTGACTAAGTTTGTTAATATAGTCAATGCATTACCAATAAACGGATCTGGAGTAATTGATAAATAAAATGTGTTTTGTTTTGTACAGATTGCTGGTGGTTTGGGATCAAAGCTAATGGATGTGCCTAAAGATGCCGGAAAAGCTATTGCTAATTGTGACAAACAAGAAATCCTGCAGTCCCTGAGAAGGCTTTCAGATATTTGCAAACAGAAAAAGTGTGCACATCAGAAGCTCCTGACAATTGAAGCTCAAATTGGTGTTGCCAGGATGGCTGTCGGTAATGAAGCTGTTGGTAAGGATGATGAGGGCAAGACAAACACAAAGGGTAGCAACAAGGACGGTGGATCTGGAAAGAAGTGCGAGACAGAGGTTACTAACAAGGGCAAAACAGAAACAATGGGTAGCAATAAGGATGATCGATTTGCAAATGACGGCTAGACAAAACCAATGGAGGATGGTCGATCTGCAAATAAGGGCAAGATAGTTAACAAGGGCAAGACAAAAACAAACACAGCAAGAAAATCTGTGGTCCACCCAAAAAGATGGATTTGATCAATTGTTTAATTCTGAATGTGTGAATATGGGCCTGACCGCCTGATCACTAAACAGTTTCCTCACGTTGATTAGATTGTGTTTAATTCTGAATGTCTGAACATCGATCTATTTGAACATGTAGTATTAGATTGTGTTGAATCTTTTCTTTGTTTGAACATCTGCCTAATCTGCCATGACACATTCATGTTGTACCCAACGGGCATACCATTCATATGTTGTGTTTTGGCTTGAAAAAATTTGCAGCATCTTCACAAAAATAAGAAAGAAAGAAAAATGCATTATGGGTGTGCCATGTAATAGGGAAGAAAATTCCGTTGAGACAGTTGTCAGGAGTCAGGACCAGCTCGAGTAGGAAAGAAATCGGAGAACAATTAAGATAACATATAGCTAGGTCGCTTAACGAAAGAAAATGTTTGGGGTCCGTTTGAATCTCTGAATTGCCTTCAATGAATTGAATTGGACTCCAATACAAAATCTATAAAGGATTTGCATTGCTCATGAACACCAAATTTTGTGTTTGGTTGGCATAGGAATCACACGTGAGGAATCTCTCACACAACCAAATTCCAAATACTGTTTGGTTGCAAAAATGAAAAGAGATTCATGAAACAGCATGGCTTCCCAAACCTTGTTCCTTCCATGTCGTTCATCAAGCACCAGAGCCACTAACCCTTGTCGTGCATTGCACGCCTGATCTCCTTCCAGCGGCCGGCGTGGCACAGAACGAGGCGCTGCAGCTGCAGCTCCTTGTACAGTGAAGGGGTGGTGGTAGAGGTCACAGGCGAGGTGTTCATGCCACCTGTCGCTGCATTGCCGAGGGGAGCGCATCATCGTGTCGCAGGCCACGCGGCTCCAGCCCTTCTTCTCCTTGACGAGGTGCTCCAGGCGCGCGTCCTCCTCCAGCATCCACTCCGGCGAGGGCCTGATGTGGAGGAGGAGGACGCATCTCGCCAGTTCGCCGTCGCCTGATCTCGATCCACCGTCGTGCCGCCAGGAATGACCGATACGGAGAAGAACGGGCAACATATGAAAAAATGAATGTTTTTAATTTTCTTTTTTCCTCAAAGAATGATAAATTTTCTTTTTTTTTGGCCAAAGAATGAGTGTATCAATTCATCCTTAAAAATCAATGAAATTACTGTTATTACTTTTTTCATGATACCCATAATACTTAATAATATTTTAAAATAATATTTCATACTACTTAAAGGATTAATGTAGTATATCTTTTTTTATTGAGAATCTTAGTATAAGTGAAGGACCGAGAACGGCGACCAAAGGGGGTGAATGAGAGCCTCAAATTTCTTTCGAAATATTCAGCCACAGTCCCAAAATCGATCCCCCAAAAAGCACTCACGTAAAAGCGATATAATCATGAGCCAAATGGTGTCAAGAGTACCTGAAAAGTTTCATGGATCGGTAGAAAGCCAACGCAAAAGACAGAACTCAAATTGGAGCACAAACGCACAAGAGGGGGAAGAAAACATTACTGCTACAGTACAGTAGACAGTTTGCTACAGTACCGCTGATAGTCCGTAGTTCAAAAATCAGAAACTCGATCGAGAGAAATGATTCTGTACGCTGCTGAAAAATGAACACCGGACAGTCCGCGACCAAGGAGCAAACCGTTCGCCGTTCAAATCAGCAAAAACCGAAGCTGAAAACAGGTTTTGAACGCTATCAACTCGGAGGTGGCGGACTGTCCGCGCCTGAGGCTAGAGCTGAGCACCGAGCTCACCTGTGCTCGGCCCCGATAGGCGGACTGTCCTCGGGAACACCCCGGACTGTCCGGGACTCACGAATCAACACAGAAACAGATCTCCCGAAAATCGCCCGGACACAAAATCATTTGCGGCCAAATCAAAACGAACTGCCACCAAATTTGGATCAGATGATCACAAGGCACTAGGTGAGTTATCTCTAAAAGATCATCGCCCGAAACTTAGCCAATCAACGGGAAACTTAAATCATGTGACAAACACCGGTTTTTCTTCCTCAAAACTTGAATCGCCCCGATCTATGAACTCGTGAAGATTTAGACGAAATCCTTCGGTGAAAGAGATCTACTCATGTCCTAGTTCATCTTAGATCAAAAGAAACGAACTCAAACCATCCCAAAATGATGAATAGAAGCAAAACGGGGAAGGGGGAAAACAAGAACGTGAAGAACATAAAACACGATTCACATGAACACAGCTCAAATCCGTGGACCTCTCTTGGAACCCTAGAGTGAGGGAGAGAGTGGGTCTGAGGGTGAGAGAGAGCAAGAGAGGTGAAGGGTGTTTGGGGTGAAAGGATCAAGATGCCCAAAGGAGGGTGAATTGGGCTAATATAAAATTTCTTGTAATAATTAAGCCCTACACTTAGCCTATTTCACCCCTAGTACCTAAATGTGCTCTCTATTGTTCTACCGCACAAAAGTTTTGCACACTAGGTTTCAATCCTACTTTAGCATGACAATTCTAAGAATGTAAAAACATAAATTGAATTGCTCAAATGTAAATGCTCAAAGTAAATAGAGAGAGAGGAATGTGGCGATGTTTTTTGAGGTATCGGAGAGTCACCACTCCCCACTAGTCCTCTTTGGAGCACCCGCGCAAGGGTGTAGCTCTCCCTTGATCTACACAGGGATCAGGTGCTCTCTACGGGCTAATTCTTTGACACTCCGTCATAGTGAATCACCCTCAACCGCTCCGCGCTCACACCATGACTTGGGTCATCCACAAGCTCCGCCGGATGATCACCAAACTTTTGATCACCACCGAGCCGTTTAGGTGATGGCGATTACTAAGAGTAACAAGCACAAACTCTCACTTGACCAAGATAAGCCTAAGGCTCTTGCTCTCCTTTGCACTTCAAAGTGTTTCCTCAGATGAACAAATGGGCAAGAGAGAGAAATTGGACGAGTTAGAGATGTATTTATACACCCCACACTCAAACATAACCGTTGGGCACAATTTCCCTTTTCTGCGCATGCTCCAGACTAGGCTTACCTGTGTCCGGACCAACTCCCCCTGAGTCCGACTCTCACAGAACCTACAGTGCAGGTACAACTGTCAGAGAATACCGTTGTAGGGTCTGAACCCTAACAGTCCGGACGCTCCCTCCGGACCAGGTCCGAAGCCAAATATCCTCTCTGGAACGTTTCTGTAATGCTCCGGACTCACCACTACGATGGTCTGGACCCACATTGTTCACTGAGTTCGAACGCCTTGGAACAAGCCGTAGGCAACCGGATCCTGGCGCCAGAGTCTGGAGGCTCCCTTTGCCTGGGTTCGGAGCTGCCCGACGCTTGAGGGCCTCCCTAGAGCTGCCACGTACCCTCCAGACCCTCCATCCATGGTCCAGACCGAGGTGACAAACAGGGTCCGAAGCAAATTGAACCAACCAAATCACATCCAATTCAAAATCTTTGTGAACGGGGTTTGTTCCACTTGATCTTTGGGTCATCCCTGAGCTACCTCGTGCTAAATTTGATAGGTGTGCACCATACCTAACATATTAGACTCACCTAGGTCAAGCTACTAGTTCATACCCCCCTAATAGTATGGCCAAAGAAAAAAAAGTCCTAAACTACTCTAAGTGTCTCTCCAATGCCAATCGACACTTAGAACTAGTCCGTTCTTAACCTTGCCGTCTATACTTTGAAAACCGAAACAAATTCCATCGATAGGGGTATAAAAGCCATTGATTACCCAAACAATCGCCATTATCGTGACCTAACTCAAATTGCCTCTGCAAAACACACGTTAGTCACAATAATCTTATGTCCTCATTAATCACCGAAACCTACTATGGGCCTAGATGCTTTCAGGGGCATCCCCCTCTTATTTACCGATACTAATACACTAGAGCGAACCACCCAACCCAAAGGGTATTATGGCCCAACTTAGATGATTATTGATCCGACAGCCATGCACCCTTCATGACTTAGCTTTGCCTCGATGCAAGCATCGCGATGACGCCACATGCCGCCTCCGATTCTCACCGGAACCGCACCCGGGTTTTGAGGCCCAAACCCGAAAACCGTCCACCCAATGGTTTTGAGGCTCAACCCACCAAACCGCTCGCGAGTAGCGTACTCCATACGTGTCCCCCTGCAACTCGATGCATGTCACCTCCGTCCTCGACCGCCCGGCCGCCAAGTCTTCCAGAGCCTCCGCTCGACTTGCTCGACCGCCATCTTAACTCGGTCACTCCTTCATGTACACTTGCGCTTGTCGATGTCCCTAGATGTCAGCCACCGCGGCTGGTTACCCGACCTTCTGGTCCCTCAGTCCAAGCCTCACGTCCGTCCTTCACTGCTCCTAGTGCATCGACACGGCATGTCCCTACTTGACCTTCGCTTCACTGTCGACCACCGCCTCCGAGCTCCACACCTGCACACCACAAGCCAGGAGACATGTTGCACAACCAAACTCACGTCATGGCTAGTTCACAAACTCAACCCAAGACGCGAAACATGTTGACAATCACTCATCACAAATCCGAACCACAAGGGCACATATCAACCTTGTGTTCGCAATAAGTATCTAAACCGTCAAATCAAGAGAAATAAGCGGCCCATAATCATGTCAGCCCATTGTAAAGGTCCTAAAAAAGAAAGGCTCCATCTATATCCGTCTCTCTTGTCTATTTGTTGATTATCTTATTTGAGAGAGATGTGAGGGGAGAGTTTCCAACCGACGATAACGTTGTATAACAGGACAACAGGTAAATGATTACAACAGTTATTTTCACATAACAGAATCGGTATTATTGCATCCGAGACGTCTAAAGTGTCTTCGGTTACCTGTCCCTGCTCTAGGTCTGACACAGCTGCCCTCTAAGCATCCATGCAGTAAAGAATTAATTTTCTAATGAATTCCGCATCCTCCCAAGTTGAGGCTTCTTCTGGTATACATTAACCCATTGAACCAACTACTGGACTACAAACAGATTTTGGGAAGTGTTTCGAGAGAAATATTTGGCTTTGATTGCAGCTGGTAGGATTTGGTTCCTTGTGCGGTGAAGATTCGCTGGTCGGTGTTGATGTGAAGGCTTTTGTTAACTAACCCAAGATTAGAAGCCTCCATTTGATGAGAAGGCTCTAAGATGCCGAGGCTTGGCACAAAGTTTGGGCTGTTTAGGTCGTCAACACCTATGCACCCCGATAAATGCGTTGTTGAGTTTAGCTCAATAGTGGAAAAGTTGGATACCCCTAGGCCGGCCCCAATCACGTGCTGTGGATTCTGCGGCTGAGCCTCTCTGTCCTTAATAAACTAGTGACAGTGGAGAGCCCCTGCACGTGGGTTGGCACCACAGATACAGTTATGTTTAATACGAAAAGAGAAGAAACATTTAACCTACTCAGTTAATGGGAGAAGAAAACGTATAGGGTAAAATAATCGAAGAGCCAATGTAGTTAAAGTCTACATGTACCTTAATCAGATCATCTTAACAGAGTAGGCCGTATCACAAACGGTGTTGTTTCAAAGTCTGATGGTTAAGTACACACTGTATTATACATAAATAAGCCACAACGCTCAAAAGATAGTGGTAGCTACTCTAGAGATTTGTTCTGGACATAATTCTTGAATTGGCCATGTTGGTAACGGAGCTTCCAGCTTCTATCAGACTCCCAGCCTTCATCTTCGAACTCCAAGGTCCCTGATAAAGAAGCTATATAAACATCTAGCCTAAAAGTTAGCCGTTTAGATTTGATAGCAACCGCGCGCTATAGGAAATACAAAACACAAGCACAAAACATAGCCAATATGCTTAAAAATTACAAACTTAACATATTGTCGGTACCAATACTATAGGGGTACCCACATTCAACGATAATAAAAGTTAAAACGACTAAGCCACGACAGAGCACAAGCCCACTTTAAAACGCGCGACAGGTCCGCCTCGTACGAGGCCGGCTCGACGGAATGCCTCGACCGCGTCCTGTCTCCGACTCGTACGAGGCCCCCTCGACGGGAGGCCTCGACTACGCTCCGACCCGCACGAGGCTCGATCGCCCCCCGGGAGCGCTCCGACCCGCGTGAGCCCGGGTCGAGGCGCTCGACCCCCTCTGTCTCCACCTACCACAAGACGAAAAGTCAAGGCATTTAATACAACTACCAACTACCACCTACCGGTATGGCTGCGAGTATGGTCGACGTGGGAACAATACCGGTGTCAGTCCCCACTATTTTACCGCCCATCCCGTGATGGGAAGTGAAAGACGTCACTATACCCACCATACCTCATCCTGTACATCACTATTAACCCTCGAGGGAGGATACGACAAGGCCCGTATGCCGTAATTCCGGGGATTCGGACTTATCCGTTCGGCCTCGACCCTACCTCGACCCGACCTCGACCACCGACACAGGGAAGAAAGGACGGTATGGCACGACGCTCCGGGTCAATTCAGCACCCCGTCTCCTACGACATCACGTGCCCAGGGATGGCCCCCCATTTCTACGGCACGTCGCTACAGCCACCCCAACAGGGATCGACAAAACATCATTTCAAGACTCCCCATCGCCTTGGCCTCCTCTCGTCCTATAAAAAGGCAGGCCGGGGCTTCACAAGAAGCAAGCAAGCAAGAACGAGAAGCACACATCAGACGAACGGCTGGCCATACACAGCATAGCGTTCAACATCTCAAGCAATCATCTTGTACTCTTTCTTTTCTCCTTTGAGACTTGGGCTCGACACCCTCTCTCGCAAGCTTGTAACCCCTACGCAAGCACCTCGGTGCAAGGAAATACAAATCTCTCCCCCCCGCTGGACGTAGGGCCTTCTTTTGCCCGAACCAGGATAAACCCCCGTGTGTTCTCCTTGCATCACCATCCAGGAAAGGGACACGCAGCATTTTACTCGTTGGTCTAGGACCCCCTCGGGTCCGAACACCGACAGTTGGCGCGCCAGGTAGGGGAGCGCTGCGTGCTAACATCGCTTTCCCGCCTTTTTTCCTGGATGGCCGACCCCGAACGCCCTATCCCGTTGGCCACGGTGATCTGGTTCGGGAGTTTGGAGTTCATGTCGCTCGGCTACGGCTACGATATGGTCCTACTCCCGCCTAGGCACCCTACCGACGAGGATTACGAGCTCTCCCAGCCTGGGGGAGCAATCCGCCGGTATCGTCGCTCCAGGCAGGCGCGTGCCGCTCGGCGGCGGCGAGCCCGGCGCAACCATCGTCTTCACCTCGCGGAGGGTGATGGAATTCCCAGTTCCGGCACTTCCCAGCCAGGCGCCGGCCCAGATCTCCTCGTGGAAGGTCTGGGAAGGATAAGCTTGGCCGAGGACAACATGCCGACGGAGAACCCCGCCGCTCCTCCGTCCGGTGCGACACCATTGCCCCGTGCATCCTTTCCGGCGTGGGCAGCAACATCGCCTTCGCCGTTTCCATTTGGGCTAGTTTCGGCTGCTCAGGTGTATGCTTCTTCCGTGAGCACTTGCTTGAGTGCTTATGAGGAACTCCACGGGCACCATCTACGCTCCACTCTGGACCTCGTCGCGTCCACGCCGGCTTCTGATTATCTGGACTCTACTGAGGCGCCAGAAACAGAATCCCGTGTGACCGCTTCCCCACGCCGCAACCTCGGTAGCAGCTCGCAACGGCCATGCATCCCCCCGTCGTACTATTACTTCGGCGCCCCTGACTCCGACTCGGCTGACGACACCTACGATCCGACTCGCGAGTGCTTCAACGTCGACGTTGAAAGCGCGTCGGATTCGGAGGAAGAGGAGCTAGCCGAAGGAGGGCACACGCCACTTCATGTCGAGCACCCCGCCGACCGGGACGAGGCTCAACTCTTTGCGGATCAAGGAATGCAGCTCGAGCAAATCCGCGAGTTGCAGGAAAAACTTGACGAAGAACGGCAAAACCTGTATCTGCTCCAGCAAACCCTCGAGCGTGAGCGTGCGGAACGCGCGCCTGGCGGGAGAGCTCGCGAGAGAGCTCGCGACGTCAACCGTCGCATCGACGAGGACCGGGTCGTCGACCCCCCGGTTTTCGCTCGAGCCAGCCAGAACGTCGTCGCCGCCGCCATGCTCCTCCGAAACATGCCCGAGCCGTCGAACCCCGATGCCCGCCGGGCTCGAGATGAGATCCGAGAGCTCCTCGAGACCGCTGCCTTGCAGCAGGCCGAGAGCTCTCTCGGCAAGAGAGAGAAGCCTCGGTTCATCCCGAACCTGCCCGACGGATCCGAATGGCTCCCGCCCCTGAACCCGTCACTCACGACCATGGACCTCGAGACACCCGTGGCAACATCGTCGAGCGCCGCACGCGCAAGCACGGTGACGGCGTGGCTCGAGGTTACCATGTGCACAGGGGTGGGCGCTATGACAGCTCGGAAGATCGTAGCCCCTCGCCCGAGCCTCCGGGCCCTCGGGTCTTCAGCAAGGCTATCCGTGAAACGATACTCCCGGCACGGTTTCGCCCTCCCACGACTCTTGCCAAGTACAACGGCGAGACCAAACCCGAACTTTGGCTCGCCGATTTCCGCTTGGCGTGTCAGCTGGGCGGGGCCACCAACGACCGGGTCATCATCCGACAGCTCCCCTTGTTCCTCTCCGACACCGCTCGAGCCTGGCTCGAGGATCTCCCGCCTCAACAGATCCACGACTGGGATGACCTCGTGAGGGTGTTCGAGGGAAACTTCAAGGGAACTTACATGCGCCCCGGCAACTCGTGGGACCTCCGGAGTTGCAAGCAGAAACCTGGTGAATCCCTCCGGGATTACATCCGGCGCTTCTCCAGGCAACGCACCGAGCTCCCCAACGTCACCGACTCCGACGTGATTATGGCTTTCCTCTCGGGCACCACTTGCAAAGAGTTGGTCCGAGAGTTAGGCCGTCACACCCCCCTCACCGCCAACGGGCTGATGGACATCGTCACCAACTTTGCCGCCGGCGAGGAGGCAGTTGGTGCCATCTTTGGCGGCGAGCAGGACAAAGGGAAGCAGAAGACCGATGATCCCGCGAGCTCCACCCGGGGCTCCAAGAGGAACAACCGCAAGAAGAAGAAAGGCCAGCAGGGCAAGCTCGAGGCCCCGGCCGACGAGCTTGTCGCCGCTACCGAGCGCAAGAAGCCTCGAGGCCCCCCTGGCGGGGGCATCTTCGACAAAATGCTTAAAGAGCCATGCCCTTACCACAAGGGACCCATTAACCATAACCTCGAGGATTGTCATATGCTCCGCAGGTACTTCGAGGGCGCAGGCAGCAAGAACACCGACAAGAAGGAAGACCCAAAGGGTGACGACAAGGATGAGGGATTCCCCGAGATCCACGACTGTTTCATGATCTACGGAGGACCCTCGACCCGCCTCTCAGCGCGCCAGCGCAAGCGAGAGCGACGAGAGGTCTTCTCCGTACAAACGGCGGTCCCTCGTTTCCTCGACTGGTCTGCGGTGGCCATCACTTTCGACCGTGATGATCATCCCGACTACGTCCCCAGCCCAGGGGTCTACCCTCTCGTCGTTGATCCCGTCATCGCCAACACACGCCTCACCAAAGTACTCATGGACGGCGGAAGCAGCCTCAACATCATCTACTCCCAGACCCTCGACCTCCTGGGGGTTGAGAAAGCGCGCCTCCAGCCTAGCGTCGGGGGCTTCCACGGAGTCGTGCCAGGAAAGCGGGCGGAACCCCTCGGACGGATCGATCTGCCCGTTTGTTTTGGCACGCCGGCCAACTTCAGGAAGGAGATTCTCACCTTCGAAGTGGTCGGATTCCGTGGGACATACCACGCCATCCTCGGGCGCCCGTGCTACGCCAAGTTCATGGCTGTGCCGAACTACACCTATCTCAAGCTCAAGATGCCAGGCCCAAATGGCGTCATCACTGTGGGGCCCTCGTACGAACACGCCTACGAGTGCGACGTCGAGTGCGTCGAGCACGGCGAGGCTGTTTTGGTGACGGCGGCTCTGGTTGCGGACCTCGACGGTCTCGCCAACGAGATTCCCGACCCAAAGCGCCACGCCGGCAGCTTCGAGCCCGCGGAGGACGTCAAGCTCGTGCCCCTTGACCCCGCTGAGCCCAACGGGAAGGCGCTGAACGTCAGCGCCACCCTCGACCCGAAATAGGAAGTCGTGCTCGTCGACTTTCTCCGCGCAAACGTCGACATTTTTGCGTGGAGTCCCTCGGATATGCCGGGCATACCCAGGGAAGTCACCGAGCACGCCTTGGAAATCCGGGCCGGATCCAAACCGGTGAAGCAACGCCTGCGCCGCTTCGACGAGGAGAAGCGCAGGGTCATCGGCGAGGAGATTCACAAGCTACTGGAGGCCGGGTTCATCAAGGAGGTTCACCATCCCGAGTGGCTAGCTAATCCTGTATTAGTTAAGAAAAAGAGTGGGAAATGGAGGATGTGTGTAGACTATACTAGTTTGAATAAAGCATGTCCGAAAGTTCCCTTTCCTTTGCCACGCATTGATCAAATCGTTGATTCAACTGCGGGATGTGAAACTCTTTCGTTCTTAGACGTCTACTCCGGTTACCATCAGATAAAAATGAAGGAGTCCGACCAGCTCGCGACTTCATTCATCACCCCTTTCGGCATGTATTGCTATGTTACGATGCCCTTCGGTCTCCGGAACGCAGGGGCAACGTACCAGCGATGCATGCAGCACGTTTTCGGAGAACACATCGGGCCAACCGTCGAGGCGTACGTCGATGACATCGTAGTCAAGACCAGACAGGCCGATAATCTAGTGAACGACCTCGATGTTGCCTTCAAATGCCTCCGGGCAAAGAATATCAAGCTCAACCCAGAAAAATGCGTTTTTGGCGTCCCTCGAGGTATGCTTTTAGGGTTCATCGTGTCTAAGCGCGGCATCGAGGCCAACCCCGAAAAAATCTCAGCCATAGCCAAGATGGGCCCTATCCGAGATCTGAAGGGCGTGCAGAGAGTCACGGGCTGCTTGGCGGCGCTCAGCCGTTTCATTTCGCGCCTCGGCGAAAAAGCACTCCCTCTGTACCGCCTCCTGAAGAAATCGGAACACTTTTCCTGGACCCTCGAGGCCGAGGAAGCCCTCACAAAACTCAAGGTTGCGCTCTCCAACTCGCCAATTCTCGTCCCTCCAACCCCAGGAGAACCGCTCCTACTTTACGTCGCTGCCACGTCACAAGTAGTCAGCGCGGTCCTGGTCGTCGAACGGGCCGAGGAGGCTCATACCTTGCTCGTCCAGAGGCCGGTCTACTTCATTAGCGAGGTGCTCTCGGAAACCAAGGTCCGTTACCCTCAAATCCAGAAATTGCTATATGCTGTCATCTTGACACGGCGCAAGCTCCGACACTACTTCGAGGGCCACCCGATTACTGTGGTTTCTTCTTTCCCCCTGGGAGAGATAGCCCAGAACCGGGAAGCCTCGGGTAGGATTGCCAAGTGGGCGGTCGAGCTCATGGGCGAAACCTTATCTTATGCGCCACGCAAAGCTATAAGGTCACAGGTATTGGCAGACTTCTTGGCTGAATGGACCGACACCCAGCTCCCTCCCGCACAACTCCAGGCCGAACTCTGGACCATGTACTTCGATGGGTCATTAATGAAAACAGGAGCAGGCGCGGGCTTGCTCTTCATCTCACCCCTCGGGGTTCACATGCGCTACGTCATCCGGCTCCATTTCCCTGCGTCCAACAACGTCGCCGAATACGAGGCACTCGTCACGGGGCTGAGAATCGCCATCGAGCTCGGGGTCCGACACCTTGATGTTCGAGGCGACTCCCAGCTCGTGATCGACCAGGTCATGAAGAGCTCGAGCTGCCGCGACCCCAAGATGGAAGCTTACTGCCAGGAAGTACGGTGCCTCGAGGACAAATTTCACGGCCTTGAGCTCAACCACATCGCACGAAGGTATAATGAGGCCGCCGACGAACTCGCGAAAATCGCGTCCAGTCGAACTACGGTTCCACCAGACGTTTTCGCAAAAGATCTCCAGCGGCCATCCGTCGACCTTGGGCCAGATGGAGGGGTTGACGGGACGTCACTCGACCCCCCACCTGAGGCAGAAGCCCCCTCGACCGGGGCCGAAGCCATGCAGGTGGAAGGATCGACCCCACCATCCGACCTCGAGCCTGATTGGCGCGCGCCATACCTCGACTATCTTATCCAAGGGGACCTCCCCTCGAGTAAGACCGAGGCTCGGCGGATCGCTCGCCGGGCCAAAACCTTTGTGATCGTTGGCGACGCTAGGGAGCTGTACCGCCGCAGCCCTACAGGCATTCTCCAACGTTGCATCACAAACAAGGAAGGCAGGGACCTGCTCAGCGACCTGCACTCGGGGGCTTGCGGTCACCACGCTGCGCCTCGGACCCTCGTCGGGAACGCCTTTAGACAAGGGTTCTACTGGCCGACCGCGGTCTCCGACGCTGTCAAGCTAGTACGCTCCTGTGAAGGTTGCCAGTACTATGCAAGACAGACTCATCTCCCGGCACATGCTCTACAAACCATTCCCATCACTTGGCCGTTTGCCGTTTGGGGCCTCGACCTTGTCGGACCTCTAAAGAGGACAACAGGCGGCTTCACCCACTTGCTCGTCGCCATCGACAAATTCTCCAAATGGATCGAGGCTCGCCCCATCACCAGCATTAGGTCCGAACAAGCTGTGCTTTTCTTCACCAACATCATTCATCGCTTTGGGGTCCCCAACTGCATCATCACTGACAACGGTACCCAGTTCACTGGTAAGAAGTTTCTGGATTTCTGTGACCACCATCACATTCGCGTGCTCTGGTCGGCCGTAGCTCATCCAAAAACAAACGGCCAAGTAGAACGTGCCAATGGCATGCTCCTACAGGGCCTGAAACCCAGAATCTTTGACAAGCTAAGCAAACATGGCAAAAGATGAGCTGCCGAGCTACCCTCGGTCTTGTGGAGCCTAAGGACAACGCCGAGTCGAGCCACGGGGTTCACTCCGTTCTTCTTAGTCTACGGGTCCGAGGCTATGCTCCCAACCGATATCGAATACGGGTCCCCAAGACTAAAAGCTTACAACGAAAGAAACAATGACGCCACAAGACAGGACGCCCTCGACCAGCTCGAGGAAGCCCGAGATGTGGCTCTGTTGCATTCTGCCAGGTACCAGCAGGGTCTCCGACGCTACCACGACAGACACGTCCGTAGGCGAGACCTCAACGTCGGCGACTTGGTGCTACGGCGGAACCAGAACACAAAGGGGCGCCACAAGCTCACGCCACCATGGGAAGGACCGTACATCATCGCAGAAGTGCTAAAGCCGGGCACCTACAAGCTATCCAACGAGAAAGGCGAAACCTTCACCAACGCTTGGAACATTGAACAGCTACGTCGCTTTTTTCCTTAGAAAGCCTCGAGGCCTTGTATTTCCTTTTTCATCAATAAAGAATACAGCAATGTTCAAACTTTCGTTTCACAATGAGGAAGGATCGACTCTGTACTCCCAGAATCGACCCTCCCTCGGGGGCTACAAGGGGGAACCCCCCAGTCCCTTTAAAAACTTGTACTCTTTTTTAAATTTAAGAACCGCTTCTTTGATCGACTCCGCTGCAAAAGCACCCTAAGGTTCGAAAGAGCTTCCGAGTCAGGAGCATCACCTACGCCTCCGAGGCTACGGTACCTCCACTCACCCCTCATGCCTTCTAGGGGCGCGATCGCACGCTAAGTAGGTCTTATAACGGTTCGTAACTTTAAAAAAGAATACACCCACTGTCGCTTAGATCAGGTTCTTACACAATCTACGAGACCGCAAGAGCACCCTGAAGCTCGAGGGCAGTCGAGCCGTGGGACCACTTACGCCTCCGAGGCTACGGTACCCCCACTCGCTCCCTTACGCCAAAGGGCGCAACTGCGTGTTAAGAAGATTATGCGAGAACACGATTCAAGCGATAGAGGGAACAAAGGCTCGAGTAAAACTAAATTAAACACGAACTGGTTTATGTTTCGAGTTCTTAGGGCCTCCGAGGCCACCACGACCAAAATCCAAAATACTAACTTATTACATGGGCCCTTGCGCCCAGATTTGGCTCACAGGCCTTCGTCATCAGCGGGCGGCACCACCTCAGGCTCAAAGAGCGAGGCCAGACGGCTCCCAGGCCCCTCCGCGGCTTCGATCAGATCCAAGCAAGCATCCGTGTTCTCCGCGTCCGTTCGATCCGGGTCCGTGATGAAGCCATCGGCGACGAGCTCCATGTCGAACACAAAGCCCGAGCGGACGACGGCCAGCGCCCTCTTCACGCCATGGTGGAGGCTGTCCCGTATCTTCTCCCGGGCGAAGTGACCCAGCGCCGCCACCCGACGGATGAAGCAGTTCCCTGGAGCGTCTTCCCCGGTGTCGGCGTCGGGCTCGACCCCCAGACCGTCGCACACCGTGGTGATCGCGCCCTCGAGCAACTGAGTCCTCCGGGCCTCGGCTTCGAGGAGGCTCTGCAGGGAATTGGCGGTCGAGTGGGCCTCCCGGTTCTCGTTCTCCAGCTCTGGAATACGACAAGTTAAAATTAGCACTCGATACGAGGCCTCGAGGACATAACTACAGCAAATTATACTTACCCTCGATATGGGTCTTCAAACCCGTAACCTCGTCGCGGAGCCCCCCGCACGTCCGCTCGAGCCCTACGAGGGCGCTGTCCTTCTCACGAACGGCCGCCTTCAGGGCCTCGATCTCTTGGAGGGCGGTTTGGAGCGCCGCGTCCTTCTCCTGGACGGCCCCGTTCAGCGCCGAGACCTCGCCCTTCAGCGTGCCAAGCTGGGCTGTCACCTGCCCGATTTGGACGTTGAGGGCGTCCCGCTGACGGCCAACCTGGGAGACGTCCTCCTCGAGCTCCTTGACCCGCGCCGACAGGGGCTCGAGGTCTCGGCGGGCCTGGGCGGCCTCTTCCCGGGCCTTGTCTGCCTCGGTGCGCATCGAGGCTTCAGCCGCCCAGGCCTGGACCGCATCCTCCTTCACCGCCGAGTAGGCGGTGCGCAGCTCCGCCATCTCAGCGGTCCGATCGGCGAGCTTCTTCTGGGTCTCCTCGACCAGAGCCCGTTGCCGGGACAGCGACGCCCACACACCGCTCTCACCCCGGATGAAGAGCGACTTGCGGCGGGAGGTCTCCTTGAGTTCCTAATTCAAATAAACCAAAAAAGATAAAGTGGCCGAGGAGAAAAGAGCACCAAGAACCACGAAAAAAGTTAAATGAATTACTCATACCTCGGTAGCATCCAGCATGCCCCGCGAAACGGCGTCGGACGCCACGCTGAGCAGCCGAGCGAGATGCCGGCGGACGCCCTCGAGGTATTGCCAGCGGTGGACCTCATCCCTGTCGTTCAGGGTGAGGATGGGCTCGCCGTCGAGGTTTGAGGCATCCTTGAACTGAAGGGGCGGCCCTCCCCACCTCGGAATCTCCTCCTCGGCCCGCGCTATCGCCAGCGCGGCGAAGTCTGGCCACGACGACGACGACGCGGCCGGGGCACCCCCCGGCCCGGTCGAAGGGCCGGCCTCGTTGCCCTCGCCCACCGCTCCGACAGGGGTCGAGGCCTCAGCCCGGCTCGTGGTCTCGCCCTCCTCCGCCCCCACTATCTCCTTACCCTTGTCCAGGGGGGCGTCGCCGAGGGTAACGACTACGGGCGCCTGCCCCTCGGCGGTGACCGGCCCCTCGACAACCAGCGCCTCCGGAGCTGGCACCCCCGCCGTTGACGCCTCTGGGGCAGGTACCTCGCCCGACTGCGGCTCGGAAGCCGGCGCTCCGACCGCCGGTGCCCTCGCGACCGGCACCTCGACCTCCGGCACCGCCGCCTCGGGGGCTCCGGCAGAAGCCTCGACGGCCCCGCCCTCCGTCGCGCCCACCGGCTGCACCGGTAGGTCTTGCCGCGGCTGCGGCTCCCTCGCCGGCGCCACCTCCTGCTCCGGCGCCGGCGCAGCTCCCTCCGCGGTCGCTTCGGCGGCCGCCCCCACCGCGGCCACTTCCGCGGTGGCCTCAACCGAAGGCAGCACCGTAGGCCCCGCCTCGACCAGGCCAGGCGCCACCGTTCCTACCGGCTCTGATCCCGCCACTGCAGGATCGGGGCCGGCAGCCGTCGAGACATCCGCGGCCTCCCGCTGCCGACGGCGCTTCTTCGCAGCCTCGACCTCGCGGACCCAGGCCGCGTCCTGTTCCGCCGACCGGTTGAGGACGGCGGCGCTGGCTCGAAGGGACTTCACAGGGGTGGGCCCCATGGTCTCCGCCTTCCGTTTCAACCTGAAAAATAAAGGATGAGTCGATCGACGAAATCAAAAAACAAGACGAGTCCCCTTCTGCTCAAAAGACTTACCCGGAGATCGGCACCAGGGGCCTCGACCCCCCACGGTCCGAACCGCTCGAGGCGGCAGGCTGTGGCCTCGCGGCAGCCCCACCCGCGGACCGAGCGCTCCGTGGGGCCCTCGCCGACGCGCCACCGCGCGCCTTCTGTGCCTCCGAGGCCAGCTGGCCTCGGGTCTTCACGCCCGGCGATGGCGCCACCGACGACGATGTCGGCGCCACCGCCCCCGTCCCCGCCTGAGCTTGCGGGGCTTGGGCTGGGGCAGGCGCCCCCGTCGACCCCTCTGGCCGGGTCCGGGGCGAGGCGGCCCCTCCTGCTGAGGGGCCCGCCTCCTTTTTTTCCTCCTCTTTCTTCTTCTTCTTCTTCTCCTCTTCCTCGTCGTCCTCCTCAACCTCCTCGATCACGATGACCGAGGAGGATGACCCCGCGATGGGCTCCAACAGAGGGCGGATGTCGGGGAGGCTCCCCAGCCCGGTCGCGGCCTCGTACCGCGACAAGGCGTCATCATCCTCGCCGCTGCTACCGTCGTCCTCCCCCGACATGGTCTCGGAGGGCGACGGCTCCAAGGGGAGCCCGTCGAGGGCCTGTTGGCGACGGCGTTTCTTCAGCGCCTCCGCCTCCTTGGCCTTGCGGGCCGCCCGCTTCTTAGTCGACTCCTTGGCCGCCTTCTGCTTCGAGGAATGCTCCCGTCGAGCATCCCGGGCAGGCTGGTCCTCCGGGACCGGCGGTCGTATCTCCCGCAGCGCCGAAAGGTCCTGCACATCAGCCTCGACCGGATTAGGGGAAGGTCTCGAAGACGAATGGAACTGAAAAACAAGCGTACCAAGAAACTTACCACGGGCTCGAACCCCTCGGTGGGCCTCATGGGGAGCCGGTCGGCCTCCTCCGCCTGGAAGGTCCCCACCATCCGGCGGGCTCGGCGAAGCCCCTCCTCGGGGGTGAGGGTCTCGTGTGACATCCGGCTCCCCTCCAGCGACGCCTCCGGGGTCATCTGGTCGAGGCGCAGGCGACATCGGCACAGCGGCATCACCCGGCGGCGATGGAACGCCGTCGCTACCCCCCGCCGCCGTCAGGCCTCGAGCACGAAGTTGCTGCAGCGCCGCCAGCAACGGGTCCAGACGCGGCTTCTCGGCGTCCGGCACGCCGTACACCCAGCGGTCCTCCCGGGCGGTCAGCACGCGGCCGGTGTACCTCGGCAGCTGGTTGTCGTCGTTGCGGAGGTAGAACCAGCCCGAGTGCCACCCACTGTTCGAAGAGATGAGGCGCGCCGGGATGTACTGCTCCGTCCGGCTCGACCTCAACTGAAGAACGCAGCTTCCTACTCGCACTGCGTAGAAGGCGCCCTTCCCTCCCGCGTTCCGCGCGAAAAGCTCGGCCTTGAAGAGGTGGAGCCACAGATTCCACTGCGGCTCCACCCCGAGGTATCCCTCGCAGACCGCCGCGAAAATGGCGGCCTGCGCGATGGCGTTGGGAGCGAGGTGGTGGAGCTCCACCCGGTAGTAGTGGAGAAGCGCCCGCATGAAGACCGACGACGGGATGCCGAACCCCCGCTCGTGGAAGCTTACGAAGCTCACCACGTAGCCTTCCGGGGGGGCCGGCTCCCGGTGGGTCGACGGCGGCGCAATCCACTCCGGCCGCGACCGACTCGTCTTCGGCCGCAGCAACCCATCCGCGACCAGCTCCTCCAGCTTCTTCTCCGTCACGGAAGAGGAGGCCCAGCCGTCGGTAGCAAGGAATTGGCTCTTTCCAGCCATCAGCGCCGACGGGAAGGGAAAGTGTGGAGGAAGAGGCGGCGGCGGCGGCAGTGTGGACGGAACGCGTAAGGGGGCTAGGTTTTCCTGAGGCAAAGGATGGCAAGAACGCAAAGAACCGGAGGGGAACACGGACCCCTGGGTCTTGCCTTTATAGGCCGGACGAAAGTTCAACGGCCGCGCGAAAAGGTAGGAACAGTTTCCCGTAATAAATGCGCTCACCTAACCGTCCCTCACGCCTTACAGGAGCAAGGCACGTGGCCGTCCCCCACGCTGTAACCGAACACCACGTCGCCCACTACCGCGCCGATCTCGCCCTAAAAAGGCGCGCCTGGCTAACGGGCGGGGCGAGATCCACGGACGGATATTCCTAGATTCCTATAACGGGCACCGAGCCCATTTAAGTCTCGAAGGAACGAAAGCTGGCCCTCGACCGGGTTCGACAGCTGCCCTCGAGCAACAGAGCAAGGGACGACCAGGGATGCGCCCATACATGGCCAGGGCTCGAGCCACGCTCTCGAGGCATCCCAAGACGTATTCGAGGCCGAAGGACGAGGTCGAAGCAGGAATCCCCTCGGGGGAGGCATCGAGCCCTCGGATCCTGTCGCAGGGAACCGACATCCGCACGACCACTCCTTGGCATCTTTGAAGAGTGCCCCCGGGCCCCAAGCCGACTCCTAACGACTGGAGCACGGACTCTCACTCGAATCCCCCCGCTAGCAGCTCACCGGAGATCGCCGGACTCGCCCATACGGGGTAGTACGACGTTCCCCACCCCTCCTCTTCCTTTCCGAAGGAAGAGCGCGAGGGACGGACAACGAAAGACGGCAGGGACTCTAATCGACCTCGTGCGCACGAGGCTCGGGGGCTCGGCCGCATCAACTACTTCCTAATAAAACACAAACAAGACCTCGGAGGAGATTTTCTCAATACTCCACCGAGGCCTCGGGGGCTACACCCGGCGGGTGCGCTCGCGCGCCCCCACCGGAGAAGACCTAAGAACGCCCAGGCATCCCTACTAGAAAACCGAAAGGTGCTATGACTCCAGTTCATCGACAAGCAGGCGGCACTATGACTCCAGTTCATCGGTAAAAAGCCTCTAGGAGAGTGAACATACACTCACCCAAAGGCTCGGGGGCTACTGTCGGTACCAATACTATAGGGGTACCCACATTCAACGATAATAAAAGTTAAAACGACTAAGCCACGACAGAGCACAAGCCCACTTTAAAACGCGCGACAGGTCCGCCTCGTACGAGGCCGGCTCGACGGAATGCCTCGACCGCGTCCTGTCTCCGACTCGTACGAGGCCCCCTCGACGGGAGGCCTCGACTACGCTCCGACCCGCACGAGGCTCGATCGCCCCCCGGGAGCGCTCCGACCCGCGTGAGCCCGGGTCGAGGCGCTCGACCCCCTCTGTCTCCACCTACCACAAGACGAAAAGTCAAGGCATTTAATACAACTACCAACTACCACCTACCGGTATGGCTGCGAGTATGGTCGACGTGGGAACAATACCGGTGTCAGTCCCCACTATTTTACCGCCCATCCCGTGATGGGAAGTGAAAGACGTCACTATACCCACCATACCTCATCCTGTACATCACTATTAACCCTCGAGGGAGGATACGACAAGGCCCGTATGCCGTAATTCTGGGGATTCGGACTTATCCGTTCGGCCTCGACCCTACCTCGACCCGACCTCGACCACCGACACAGGGAAGAAAGGACGGTATGGCACGACGCTCCGGGTCAATTCAGCACCCCGTCTCCTACGACATCACGTGCCCAGGGATGGCCCCCCATTTCTACGGCACGTCGCTACAGCCACCCCAACAGGGATCGACAAAACATCATTTCAAGACTCCCCGTCGCCTTGGCCTCCTCTCGTCCTATAAAAAGGCAGGCCGGGGCTTCACAAGAAGCAAGCAAGCAAGAACGAGAAGCACACATCAGACGAACGGCTGGCCATACACAGCATAGCGTTCAACATCTCAAGCAATCATCTTGTACTCTTTCTTTTCTCCTTTGAGACTTGGGCTCGACACCCTCTCTCGCAAGCTTGTAACCCCTACGCAAGCACCTCGGTGCAAGGAAATACAAATCTCTCCCCCCCCGCTGGACGTAGGGCCTTCTTTTGCCCGAACCAGGATAAACCCCCGTGTGTTCTCCTTGCATCACCATCCAGGAAAGGGACACGCAGCATTTTACTCGTTGGTCTAGGACCTCCTCGGGTCCGAACACCGACACATATATTAATAACGTAAGTTCTAAGAGCATCTCCAACAGGATCTGTAAAATGAATATCCAAAACCCAGGATTTAGAGGATATTTAAAAAGGATAACTCTCCAAATTAAAAAATGTAAAGCACTACAACAGCTTCTCTATATTTGAATGGGTCCATGCGATAGATCCTTTTCGCTGTTGCCCGCACCTGCCATCCATCCAGAAAGCACCACGCCTGACAGCTTGTCGCCGATCAACAAGGACACCACAGCAGCGAAGTAGCAGTTGGCCAGGATTTTACACACCAGCCGGCCAGGCGGGTATGTAAGCGGAGAATAGGCAGCGTGCCCTAGATCCAGGGTTGGGTTGCTTGAGGGAGGGACGATAGGCGGCGCAGGAGGCAGCGAGCGCACCAGGAATAGACTAGTGGCGGGCGCGACCAGGAGGAAGGCGCGCTACGGGCGCAATTGGAGGCAGCGAGCAGAGGCCGGGAGGAGGGCGAGCAGAGACGATGGGCATAAGGTTGCATAGGCGATGGGCGCGGCCTGGAGGAGATAGAGGTAGCGTCGGCGGGCAAGGAGAGCGGACAAGTCCTGGAGGAGATAGAGGCACTGCCGGTGGGCGAGGAGCGTGCATGGGGGGAGGCAGACGCGTGCGTGAGCAGAGTAGCACGGGAGGTGGATGAATAAGGTTGCATGGAGTGGTGACTTGGGTCGGGAAGGATAAGGTGTAGTACATAAGGTGGACTGGGGCTTTTTGGGTCTTTTTATACAACTTTAAGTCCACAATCTCTTATTGTTTCTTTTACTAGCAAATATGCTCGTGCATTGCAATGAGAAAAGAAAAAACGATCAGACGTTAATAGGAAATAAGGACAAAAATGTTATATATCTATATCTATTTTAACTTTTTCATAAATTTTAGTGGCTATAATTTATTTTATGATGATCATGACAATGTTCTATTAAGTCTATAACGAAATAAAATACTCCCATTGTCCCAAACGTAGGTTGTTCGGACTTTTTTTTTTAGATATATAGCTTTTACTACGCTTCTACACATATATTCTGTTTAAATACACAGTAAAAGGTATATATGTCTTGAAAAGCCAAAATGATTTACAATTTAGAATAGAGGAAGTACAATCTTGATTTTTTTTTCAATTGCAAGGCATAAAAATATTTAATCATAATATACCATAACTTTAATCTATATTTATATCCATGGATCCTAATCCAAATTCAAACTTAAATAGAAAAGGATAAAATAGAAATTACCCTAATCTTATGTCTTATCCTAATATAAAAAACCACAAAGACTCTTTTGTTTTCCTTACCGAGTTTCAATTTTATTTTTCATGGATCCGAACACAAAACAAGTCCTGTTTTTTCCATATTGTTTTCTATCCATCAGAGTCATGGTACCGTAGCCATCCCAGTTTATTTTTTTCTTTCCTCTGGTTTTTTGGATGTAAGTTTTTTTCACAATCAGTTTCCCTTTTCTATGCGTCCTTTTTTTTGTCCACGTTATGTTTTCTTGAAAAAGGAACGATGGGACTGAAGAAGTACAACCGACTAAATTTTACCTCTTTATTATTAGATATATATATGTTTAACTAAATATGTATAAATATACTACATAATAAATATTATTGGATTTCGTCTAAAAAAATAAATATTATTGGATTAATTATAAAATATATTTTATAGTAAAAATGGAACTTGGGATTTAATGTTGATACTATTGTTTATAAACCTAGTCAAAATTTTCTAAGATTATTACTCCCTCCGGCCCAAAGTAACAGTTCATTTTTTTAAGAAATTAAAATTTAACTAAATTTTAAAAGTTTTACCAATATCTATGTCTCTTAATATATTTATTATAAAAATATACTTTGTCAATTCAATAATATTTGTTAAGCATCAGAAATATTAGTATAGTTTATATATATTTAGTAAACTTAATAAAATTTGACTTCTCAAATAAGATGTGCAGTTATTTTAGAACAAAGAGAATACTTCACGTTCTATGGAGCTGTTGTCTTTTGCAAGCAATGGATAAATGAGCATCGATAGAGGTTGTTCAAAATGAACATAAAAAATTCTCAGAGTATACCAGCCTACCAGGGTTTACGAGGGATGAATGATTGCATAGTAGATGTGTGAATGGGTGCCCATTCACGTAGCTACCAGTCGTCTGTCACCGCGTTAAGTGACGGACTCAGATTCAGTAACGTTGCTCTGGCAAGTCACAGCGTGACTTTCGTGCCCACATCTGACGTTCAGCCACAATCCAACGGCCCAAGGAAAAAGTACTCCATCCTTCCTTTCGTGCGTTCACGCAGAGCCGCCGCCAGCCCTCCCGCGCCGTGCGTCGTGCGCCGCTGCCGCAGACCTCCGCGTCGCGTGCCGTGCCGTAGCGCTGCGGCAGACCGCCGCGTCGAGCGCCGCCAGCCCTCCCGCCTCCGGTCGCATTGGGGCCGCGTCCACCGTGCTGTTCCCCGTTCCCCATTCTCGAAGCTCCACTGCGTCCCTCCTCATGCTACATCGCGTTCCTGAACAACATGCGCAGGTGGGCCGTCCAGCCTGGCTGGCCTGACCACCACGCTGTCGTGGGCATGCTCCTGCGCGAGGGGATGACGACCGAGGCGTCCGAGGTTTGTGCGCCGTCTCCGGCAACCGCGGCGCCAGGCTCCTCTCTCTCCTCCACGCCGGCCGCGCACGTTTGCCGCGCCGCCCTCCGCGATGGCGGCGTGCACTCGCCGCATCCCATGTCCGCGATGGCCGCCGCTCGCCGTGCAGCCCTCCGCGACGGCCTCGCGCTCTCGCCGCATGCCGTGCCCACGATAGCCGCCCGCTCGCCATGCCCTGTGGCCACGCCGGCCGGCCACTCGCCACGCCGCCCATGTGCTGGCCGTACACGCACACAGCGTTGGCCACGTGGCGTGAGCTCGCCACTCCGGCCGCGCACACTGGCAGCGCTGGCCGCAGACCTCCGGCTCCGCACGCCGCCAATGGGACACAGCAGGAACGAGGCCTGGATGACCACGGTGAGCAGCAGGAAGAGCAGGAGGTCGGTCTCCAGGCCTGCCTGCGTGGCTGCAGCAGTGACGACTCCGGCGCGTGGTCCAGTAGCGCTCTTCCGGCTGGTGACTCCCACACCGTGACGCTGTAGCAGGAGCCTGGAGGGCTGGCCGGCATGGTCGTAGGAACACGTGCCCCTCTCCACCGTCGCCTCGGGCCGCGTCGAGGCCGCCTCCGTTGTGCACTTGTGCTGCTTCCCTTCCATGCCTTCCTCAGGTCCCCGAAGCTCCACCATGTCGCCCCTGTCGTGCTCACTGTGCCGGCGCGCACTCACACGGGACGCGCTCTTGTTCTAGGTCAACGGAGGTGCGAATGGCAGCGAGGCACAGGATGGCGGTGGTGGACTGGTGGCGCGGCGCAGGAGGGCTGGAACAACGCAGCGCCCGGTGCCGGAGGGCTGCAGCGGCGCGCGGTGTAGAACTTAGCGATGTGGGCGCGAGGTGCGTGAGGGCGGCGGGCGGCGGATGCAGCAGCTTAGCGTGGGGGGCCCAGCGGGAATAGGTGGGAAGTTTTCTTAGCCGTCGGATGTTGCTCGGACGTCGGATACAGACCCGAAAGTTACGACGTGACTTGCAAGACCGAATCTGAGTCTTTAAGTGACGGCCAGGGAGTAAATGGTTTCTACTTTCTACGTTACGTACAAGTCTCATATTCACGATGTGGCTATGTTCATCTGGCTTATAATCCGTCTTATTCAACTTATTTTTTCAGCCGGAACAGTATTTTTCTCTCACAAAAAATCAGGCAACAGTGTTTTTCAGCCGGCTTATAATTCCAGCCGAACGGGGCCGTCAGTGGCAACACTTCATTTCATAGTAGTCCGTAGAAATGTCTCGCACTGGTTCTACGTACGTACCAAAGTCACCGCCAGCTGTAAATGCGTTCGGGTTCAAGATCGCAGATATTCTTCAAAATTTGTTTGTTCTGTTGTGTTGTGATCCTTTTCAGTATTAGTAATTTAGTACCATAGCGACATGTGAACATATAGGATTCCTTCTCGAAGTAAAATGACAGCTAACACTGCGACTCTACAACATAATGTTATACATATGGTGCTATCAAAGCTATGGTTGCCACTTGCCAGTTTACCACCGTTCTATGCTAATACATATTAATAAGAACTGGAAATAGATGTATGACAATTGAATGGGTGTATATGTCATGCATGCACTGCATATTGTTAAGCATTTAGGTTTTGAAACATAGATTTGTCACTTCATACAGATCGAGTCTTTACAAGGCGAGTCGAATATTCTGTTCAAACCGCCTGTAAAAGGTCGCTCAACAAATAAGTTTCCATTTCCCGAAAAAAAACAAATAAGTTTCCAGAAAGAACTTGAATTGGCTCAATGATTTGGATATTCTACTGGACTGACTCTACATTTATGACAAACCATTGACGCCGCACTGAAATTTTGTTTTGGTTTTGAGTTAATCTTGGTAAAACTCTACACTTCGCATTGATCGGAAAAAAACTCTACACTCTGCGACATAATATCATACCAGCTGGTCACAATTTTTTCGAAGAAAAAAAGTTACTAGTAAAACTGAAGTATTTTGTGCAAAAGTGTGAATATAGAGATACATCATCCTAAGATCAAAGTCAGTCATCCTGACATGGAAAGCAATGTCACATTGCTAGGAGATACAAAAAAAAAGTTTCATCATCCAGTGGACACTTTAGTTCACATTTACTTAAAAACGCTACATCCATTAAAATAATATTATTCTAATTTTAAGGAGTACTCCCTCTGTCCATGAAAAAAAAATACAATTTTAGCACAGTATTATGGTTTAGTATCTTAAGTTTGATCAATTATATATAAAAAAGTATTAATATTTATGATATCAAATAAATATTATTAGATAATTACGAAATGTATTTTCATAATAAATTATTTTGGAGCCATAAATGTAAATATTATTCATTAGAAATTTGGGCAGAGTGCACTACTTTTGCCGGCACGCAACCCGTAGTTGCATTCTTTTGTAGACGGAGGGAGTATTAAAACTCGACTCAAATTATATATGAAAAAAATTGAAATAAAAAAGATGTAATATTCTATCTAGATGAACAAAGCCACGTTGAACACCACAGCCAGCAGTGTAGCCCTTATTATGAATCCATCGATCAACTCAAAACATTGTACATGTCGTAAGATCTAACGTTCTATAACTAGTCCAAAATACATCTGGATCAACGAAAGAACACCGACACTTGTATCGGACTTCAACAATTGCTATTTTCTGTAGCTAGTACTACAAACAGCGGCAGCCGCAGCCGCAGCCGCAGCTCAATAAGCTGCGGTGAGCAGGCTTATAGCTCAACAATTCAAACATTTCTTCTCCGTGACCATCAACAATCAGATCGACGTATAGCTCAACATTTAAAACATTTCAATAAGAACAATCGGTTGGTACGCTAACGGCTAACGCTATGTAATAGGTGCAAGATGATGTGCGATTTGTTACGTGTTGGTGAAAAGGATCACATAATGGACTTGTGGTTGCTTTCTTTGCTTTTTTTTCGAGACTTGTGGTTATTTTCTAATGCCAACAACCAGACACGACGGAAGTTACTTGCCTAGTGGATAAATAAAACAACACAGGACCTACATTTTCTCCATCAACGTTTCTTTCACCTTCCTTCACCTCCCAGAGCACAAGTACTGGTCGTCGCAAAAAAAAAAAAAACCCCATTTCATGATGTCTGGTCACCGGCTCTTTCATTGACTTCCGACCACAGGCACGCCACTAGCACTATACGCTAGCAGGCAACACAAATCAAGCTCTCCATCCCGTCAAGGTGATCTATACAGTGATGAACTGATGATCTCTCACAAGCTAAAAAGACATGTTTTTTGTAGCCACTCAGATTACGCGTGCAGCACCGATTATTCCCTGATAGGTAAGTCAGGGAGCTGGTAGGTGGAGTCGTGGAGATATCGACGGATTATTGCTGTCTTGCTGCAATTCAGCTAGTGGCTGGCAACTAGCAAATTTTTCAGACTCAGAAAAGCAACTAATCAAAAGCTTCTAATTTTTCCAAACGATAAATGTGGAGCAACTTTCCCCACTCCTGTTCTCAAAAAAAAAAAACTTTCCCTACTCCGCCCGCGGACTTTCTAGAGCAAATGAATGCTTAATGCCTAAGCAGCATAAAAGCGCATGAAAATGTAAAAAGCTTCAGATACGTACAATTTGATGCATTGATGGAGGTTGTTCAAAATGAACACAAAGATTCTCCTAGTATTCCAGGTTTACATGAAATGAGCAATGCATGAACGGGGGTGATTCACGTGCTTACCAGTCTCAGTCATCTGCGTTAAGTGACAGCAACCAAGGAGTCGTTAGTACCGAGACACAGACACCAGACACGCAGTAGGTAGCCTGTACAAATGTCTTGCACTCGTGTTCTACGTACGCACGCAGTCACCACTCACCACTAGCTGTAAATGCATAGCTTCAATAATTGTTGCAAATATTGCAAGAGTTCTGTCGTTCTGGTCCTTTTCGGTGTTAGGAGTACCATGGTGACGTGCGAAGAAGAGGATTATTCCTTCTCGAAGCAAAATGACAACTAGCATTGCGCCTATGGTTGCCGGTTGCCACCGTGCTACGACACTACTATTGCCTATTGAAAAATCATGGAAAATAAATCTTCTGCTGCAATTTTAACGGATATATGTGCATCTAATGTCCTGCATTCCGTATAGTTTAGCGTTTATTGGTTTGAAAGCTAGCATAGATTTTTTTATGTATATATAGGTCAGGTGTTTACAAAGCGACCCAAATATTCTGTTCAAACCGAAGGAACCAGAGAAAAAGTAGCTCAACAAAGAAAGTTTCTTCGAAAGAACTTACACAGACCAGTGGATATTTCTTGTGAAGACTGTTTGACTGTACATGTATGGCCAATCAATAATGATGCCACAGAAATTTTGTTTCCGTTTTGAGTTAATGGTAAAGCTCTACACGCTTTGCGATACAATATCATATACAAGCCTGTCACTGCTGGTTACAGGTTACCGATAGAGCTGGAGTATTTGATTTTTGGGGTAAAGTGTGAGCATACAGATTCCATCATCCGAAGCTCAGAGTCCAGTCATAGAAACTAATAGTCATGAACCAACTAAACCAGCAAATTAAAGTCTAGGAAGTAGTTCATGGTACCAGAAATACATGTGCTCCAAAAAAAAGTGAGAATGAAAAGTATGATTCGGGTCTGGGGAAGAAATTAAGCAAAGCACAAGGCATCATGTCATGCAGGTCAAGTCTGGGAAGTAGTTCAGGAGTAGTTGTTTAGCATCAGAATTCAGAATAATCTTAGGATGCCATCATCACGGTGACAATTGCCGCAAGATTATGGCTTATTGGCGGCCACGATCCGGAGAACTTTCAGCTCATGCCCAAGTTGACTTAGCTTGGAGATAGCAGCAATCTTGCTGGGACTAAGCATATATATATTTTTTTTCGAGATCGTGCTTTAGCACGTATTTCATTAAGCAGAATAAAAGGAGTTTTGATACAAAGCATATATATGGATGGCATTTTTTTTCCAGTAACCGGTAACAGAAAAATCACACAGGAGCCAGCCCAGAAAACATCCCAGTTCCTGACTGTGTCAACTCAGGCATGTATAAAAGGCATTTGGATTGCATTTGCAATCATCTGTAGCTACTTAGCTAGCTAGCTAGTACCTGTTAGTTTTCCATGCATGTCTTGCAGCTGAGTGAAGTCCAGACAACAGCAACTCATTACTGAGTACCTGTTATATCTCCAGCATGCAGCGCTCTTGGATGATCCTACTGTTAGCTGCAGCCCTTGCTCAAGCTGCTACTGTGGAGCATACCTTCAATGTACTCTCTTACTCTTACCACAGTTTTGTTTTTTTAACTTAGACCCTCATCGCACTTTGCTTAATTAGCAATTGCCTGAATCCACCTGCTAGCTCTTGCTGCGTATAAGAGCATTATTCCTAGTTCTGCACCTGACAAATATCAAAGTTTCAGAGAAACTGAGGGGCCATTATTTCCCTTGGCAGAATTGTATGTAGGCATCCATTTCTGTACCTAGAGTTCCAGACATCAGACAAGTTGTGTCAGTTTTGTTGATCAATGCTTTAACCTAGCAATCAACTACCATATATCTCATATAACATGGTATATATCCTTGGAATTTTCAGGTGGCGACATTATCCTGGCCGGGCATCTGCCAGCCGGGGAATATAAGCATCACCGCGGTGGACGGAGTACCCGGTCCCGTGATCGAAGCCAACGAAGGCGACACCGTGGTGGTCCACGTCATCAACGACTCTCCACACGACGTTACAGTCCACTGGTACGCACCTAAACTGAACAGCCATGTCCAGCCACGATTTCAACAAAAACGATCACCGCCTGCCGCCGCCTGAATCCTCAGCTAGCTGCCGGATGGTTCATTCTCGGCACCATTGTCATGCACGCAGGCACGGCATCTTCCAGCGGGGCACGCCGTGGGCGGACGGCCCGTCGATGGTGACGCAGTGCCCCATCTGCCCGGGCCACCGCTACACGTACAGGTTCAACATCACGGGGCAGGAGGGCACGCTGTGGTGGCACGCGCACAGCTACTTCCTCCGCGCCACGGTGTACGGCGCCCTCATCGTCAAGCCGAGGAGCGGCAACGCCTACCCCTTCCCGGCGCCAGACGAGGAGAAGACCGTCCTTCTTGGCGAGTGGTGGAACGCCGAGACCGTCGCTCCCAACGCATTAGTCGCCGACGCGTACACCATCAATGGAAGGCCCGGGGATTCCTACAGCTGCGAGACGACGGCGAAGCGTAAGCGCCTTGTCGTGTTCATCTTCATCATCGGCCGAGTTCACTGACACATTCGGTTGCATGCTGCAGGAACCGAAAAGTTCGAGGTGCGTGGCAACTCCACCTACTTGCTGCGGATCATCAACGCCGCGCTCAACACCGCGTTCTTCTTCAAGGTGGCCGGGCACACGTTCACCGTCGTCGCGGCGGACGCCAGCTACACCACGCAGTACGAGACGGACGTGATCGTCATCGCGCCGGGGCAGACCGTCGACGCGCTCATGGCGGCCGACGCGTCCCCTGGCCGCTACTACATGGCCATCTCCTCGTACCAGAGCGCGGATCCCCTGCGCCCAGGGAGTTACAACGCCAACATCACGACGGCCGTCGTGGAGTACATCGGAGCGGCGTCGGCCGGCCAGCAGGCGCCGGCGCCGGCGCTGCCCGAGATGCCGGAACAGAACGACACGGCCACGGCCAACCGCTTCTACACCAACTTGACGGCGCTCGTCCGCCCAGGCAGGCGGACCGTTCCGCTCGCCGTCGACACCCGCATGTTCGTCACGATCGGGCTCGGCCTAGCCTCTTGCAAACCGACGGAGACGTCGTGCAGCAGCAGCGCCGCCCAGGTGCCCGTGGCCACCATGAACAACCAGTCGTTCGTGCTCCCAACCTCCATGTCGATGCTCGACGCGCGGTACCGGAATACCCCAGGAGGCGTGTACACAAGGGACTTCCCGGACCAGCCGCCCGTGGCGTTCGACTACACGAACCAGACGAACCGGTTGCTGCTGGGCGGCGTCGCCGCCGCGCTGCTGTTCCCGGGGGAGCCGTCGACGAAGGTGAGGACGCTGGCGTACAACGCGACGGTGGAGATGGTGCTACAGAACACGGCGCTGGTGGGGCGCGAGAGCCACCCGATGCACCTGCACGGGTTCAACTTCTTCGTGCTCGCGCAGGGGTTCGGCAACTACGACGGCGGCACGGCCGCGGCGCAGTTCAACCTCGTGAACCCGCAGGAGAGGAACACCATCGCGGTGCCGACCGGCGGGTGGGCCGTGATCCGCTTCGTAGCTGATAACCCAGGTAAATAAAACACATCTCGTTCGGTGCTTCGATTCGGTCGTTTTTCAACTGATGAAATTTGCACGTATTTTATGATGACCGGATTAAGGGTAAGGGATAATTTAAACTTGACTAAAAAACATCGTTGCATGGCCGCAACTGAGTTGATGTAACACTTGTACAAACAAGTCGTGTAGTGGTTGGACCATAGAGCACCTCACGCTGAGATCAGAATTCAGACACAAAAAAACTCGTGATAATTTTAAACAATGAAATGTGCTTTTCTGGAGCACGCAGGTCCATTGAAAAAAAAGGAAGAAACAGAGAGTGGGTTGGGCAACTGTTGTATTGGGTTGGGCGGCGGCGGCGGCCCACTAACGTAGGATAAGGTAGAAGAGAATTTGGGCCTACGGCTAGACTGGTCCACCCCAAGGATGATGTGTATACGACGCAATCACGTTTCTTTTCTTTTCTTTTCTTTTCTTTTTAGACTAGATAGAATGATGTTTTCTTTATTCGAGAGGGCTGCTAGCTATGCTTTTGTCGCGTCAAGAAATTCTTCAATTTTGTTCCAAGAATCTCATCGTATACATATACTCCGTATATATAGTTTTTTGACTTCGGAGCGACGAAATACGTACGGAAATACTGACATGTTACAAAACTTGGTGTATATGTGTAGGAATGTGGTTCATGCACTGCCACATCGACGCTCACCTTTCGATCGGCCTGGCGATGGTGTTCGAGGTGGAGGATGGGCCCAACACAAAGATGCCGGCGCCGCCGCCGGACCTCCCGCAGTGCTGAGGCTGTTCCGGTGTGCGTGTGCCGTGTACGTTTCAACGGAACCAGCTGGCCACGGGACCACGGATACAGATACAGCCAACAAAAGTACAAATGTTTCGAACGAGAAGAATGCAAGCTGTAAAATTTGATGATCTGAGTATGCGATTGTTCCTGTTCGGGTGATGAAAGTATATACTACACCCGCTACCATGTTCTTTGCGGTTGCAGCACCTGTTTTCTATTAATTATATGCAATCCCTGATTGACCTGAAATATTTAATTTGAGAGCGGTTTCAGTTGCAAGCCGCCAGACCCTTATATTTGAAGCTATTGCATGTTCTCTGGTCGTAGATAAACTGTGCATTTTAGTCCATACCGATTTCACACTTCTAATTTTAAAAATCGACCACCTAATCCCTAAAAAAAATGATTTGAAGCTTTGCTTGAATGTGTGGGGACTTAAACGACCATGCATACTGAAAATATCAATGCAAGTAAAAGCTTCTCCTATAACTACAAGTTTAAGTAAGATAAAGTCCAATTTATACATTCTTGTTTTTGGCTAAAGCCCGTATAAAACATATATGGGTCTATTTGCTTCAGCTATGAGCTATACAAAAAACTGTTATGGACAATAAATTTAGAAATTCGACTGAGAAGTGTCTTTTTGAACTCCTCAATTGAGGATAATAAAACTCCCTTCCTCAATTTTTTTTTGAAGAAACATCCCTTCCTCAATTCGATAGAGAAGTTAGCAAATAGTTTGGATCAGAATAGGTATTGCTGGCTTGCTGCAAGTTTGGTTTGGTGTGCGTTTTGTTCCCGCGGCATTTTCAACAAATCTCTAGCGAACGACTTGTCCCCCATTTTTGGCATGCTTTGGACTCTATTAAGTACTAGCTCCGTCCCAAAATAAGTGATGTTTTAGGTTTGTCCTAAGTCAAACCATTTCAGGTTTAATCAGATTTACATGAAAAACATCAATACCTACGGCACCGCATATGTATAATATGAAAATATATTTCATGATAAATCTAATGATACTTATTTGGTATCATAAACATTAGTAATTTTTGTAAATTTGGTCAAATTTGACATAAATTGACTCAGGACAACCCTAAAACATCACTTATTTTGAGACAGAGGGAGTATAATAATGCACATACTGAATTGACAAATCATGAAGCAACAAAATGTGACGGGTCAAAAAGGAACAAAATGTGTTAATCCTTGAAACGGACGGGGCATTGTATAGTTGTATTGTGCTGAATTCAAGGTTGCCATCCCGCATCTCCAGCGCATATATATATATATAAGGTCAGTCTCAGTGGAGAGTTTCATTTTGTTGTTTCCAAGACTGCCATATCATATAGAATGAAATGAAATTCGGATGAAACACTCACTCTCAATGGAAAGTTTCATTCCATAGTTTCATAGACATTTAATTCTATGACTCATAGAGAGTTGGTAACTATGCCAAGAGAGTTTCATCCCCATGAAACCTAATTCTTCTCTCTCTTCATTAAAACGTTGATATGTCATCAAACATGCATATGTGGCAGGCTATTAAATGCAAATGAAACTCTAGTGAAACTCCCACTGAGACTGGCCTAAGAGCAAAATACATCTGATTGTTTCTTCTTCAGGCAACCGTACATGGTGGACCCGCTCTGTGCGGCTGTGCGCAGCCGTCAGGGTTGGTGCACCGGGACTGGGAGGACGCTGTCCTACAGCTGTCCTTTCACGATTCGGGGGCTAGTACACTCTGGATCCTCTCGGTCTCTCCTCTCGGACGCATACGCACGGGGAAACGGGTATCCCGATCCCCACACGAAGGATGATGGACTTTGTGATGAATTCTCGCCCGTATGCATAGACATCAGGGCGTTATCCCGTGAAGATAGACTTTCCCCGATCCACCACGCCACATGATTTTCAGGTCATTTTTCCTCTTTTTGGTGCCATCTCGTGCGGTACAGATGTACACCCTCTTGTTTGCTATTGGCCCGTGATGCGTGACTGTAATCACAACTCAACATCTTCAGCGGAGCAGGGGAGGAGATTCTTTGCTTCACAAGGTCTAACTGTGATAAGATCTTTTAATCTGCCTGCCGCCCTTTTGTTCACCGACTCCATACTCCATAGGACTACATAAATATGCACACCTTCAGCTGGCCTAGCACAACTACTGTGTTGTTGGCTACTAGTATATCATTGACAGCACATCAATGCCAAATGTCCAATGAATCCAAATCTACCCGACCAAATGTGGGTGTTTAATTGATTTTTTTTTGTAGTAAACTATTGTCTAGATAATAGTTTACTCCAAATGTGGGTTACCTGGTTCAGCTTCGTTCAGAGCTGCTTTTCTTGACCCGAAAGGCGATTTGGAGGCATGCGATTAGCTATTCTTGCAATCATGTTTCCCCTGCCCTAATTGTTTTCCTATGCCTCCCTGATTGCAAAACCTAAGTTCGTACGCTAACCATGAATCTTCGTCAGAAAACTAAATTTCCGTTTGTGTGCAGAGGTAAAACACCTGATTGCCTCTGATGAAAACGCCACCGCGACGTGTCAGCAAATCTAGCCAGGAAACAGAATTCGACACTGTTCCATTGGATTTCCCACGGATTTGATACTGCAAACGGAGCTAGCATGAACAGGCTAACGGTCAGATAGTGGCCGAGGTGGCATTGATTTCCCTGTCATTTCGATCAGGCCGTCGCATAAAATAATTCGGGGGCACTAACACCTCACTAAACAGGAGCGCGTGTGTGAGAGAAGCCAGCCAAGCTTTATGTCGCGGTCACGGAAATTGGCCATATATACGGGAATCCTATCCAAGTCATTCCTCCAGAACTTGCCATAAGAAAGCCTTGGGTTGTATATATACTTATCGTGTTCCTTTGGATCGCGCTACACATGTCGCACACACTAGAATAGCTTTGCCGGCCTCTGCTTCGTCTTCCTCCCTTCTCTGACTCTGCCGGACTCTGCTCGACCTTTTTCCATCCATGGTGGAGCAGCTTTTGCTGGCGCTCGCGCTCGCGATTCTTCTCGTCGGACCGGCGGCGGATGCGGCGACGGCGAAATACACCTTCACAGTACTTCTCTCTCTTTCTCTTTGTCCCTTCGATCTCCTTGCATTCGAGCTATATTCGATCAGTCTCAGTTCATCTGGTAGAGTTTAGAAACTGAAGCTTTTGACAAGAACAGTAGACCAACTTGTCTCAGTCAGTTCTCAGCTGTGCTTCATGAAAGAACAAGCTGGTAGGCGCGAGAGGTACAATCTAGCTAGCTTATCATGAATTCAGCATCAGGTTAGGCCTTATGCATGCCTGACAAAAATGGAGAAACCGTACACCTAAAACTCTGAACTCGCTGGTTGTTGGGAGAGTTCAGTTGCTAGGATTCACAGCACAGCACAGCACGGCCAGCGGTCCCTCCCTAGCTCGCGAACGACGACATGCTTAGCTTTCCTTTTCGAGGACACGCAATTTTGCGCGTGTTTGTTGAAACGGTATGTATGCTTATCTGTAAAATGTTGTTATTAGGTGGGGAGCATGCAAATCAATCAGCTATGCAGCAGCACCAGCATTATTGCCGTGAACGGGCAGCTGCCGGGCCCGTCGATAGAAGTGAACGAAGGTGATGATGTTGCCGTCAAAGTCGTCAACAATTCACCATACAACATAACCATCCACTGGTAACTTCCTATACTTCAACTTGAGAAGCTGCTTCTTCTTTGTCATCATCTTCGTGTTTGTTGTCGAAAGACAGCACGGCAGGCCTGTACATTTTTTTAATAACGTATTCATAATCCGGCCTCCATATCCACAAAAGATACAGACAACCAAAAAGATATAAGACTACTTTGACTCACCTCTCAACAAAGAGTAGAACACACAGCTAAGAAAAGAATAAAACTACAACCTCAACACATCCCTGTTTTCGGATATCCTCCCCTGAAACGGCCAGATTCATCGAGTGGACGTCGTCAAGTCACCGCCGCTCCTAGTGCGCCTGTACATGAATTTAAACTTTTTTATATAAAAAAATGAAAAGACAGCTGAGGTTTATTTTGTCACAAAAAGACAGCATTACAGTTGCTATGAGTTATTTGCTCTGTTAGAGACATCAAAGTCGGCTGCGACATCAAAGACATGTACAAGGTGCCGTAAGGAACCTGCCATCCCAGCGTTTTATTGGGTCATGGTTGTGATGGTTTTGATAGGTTTATCTGATTTTTCTAGCCTCCATCCTGAAGCCGAAAGTGAAGTCTCAGAATAGGACATCTTACCTGTCGAAACACAGCCTGTAACTGTATGAATGCTCATCCCAATATTCGCCAAGTGTAAAAATGATACGGTCTATCTTTTTTTTTTTTGAAACAAGATGCGGTCTATCTTTAGAACAGAATGCATCCAAAAAAGCTCACAAAAAAGCGAGACATGGAGTGCCATATAAACTCCACTTAGAACACTCAGGAGTGGATTAACGTCAGAATCACCCAGAAACGTAATCTAGACTGCTACTAGTAGCAATTATGAGTACTCCACTAATAAGAGAAGAATTTAATTTGCATGGGTTTCACACTGTCTTTTGCACCTGGAAGATTATTCGGTGCACTTGGACAATAACGGCACGACACCACTTGAGTCTGAAACTTTGAATCCAGCAGAGTTGGCCTAACAGTGTGGGTGCTTGCTGGGAGAATTGACAGGCATGGTGTGCTCCAGCTCATGACGCCGTGGGCGGACGGGCCGAGCATGGTGACGCAGTGCCCCATCCAGCCCAGCAGCTCCTACACGTACCGGTTCAGCGTCCCGGGGCAGGAAGGCACGCTGTGGTGGCACGCCCACTCCTCCTTCCTCCGCGCCACGGTGTACGGCGCCTTCATCATCCGGCCCAGGCGCGGCAACGCCTACCCCTTCCCGGCGCCGGACAAGGAGGTCCCCATCGTGCTCGGTAACCGCTAGCTGCCGCGCTGTACTGCATTCTGGACGGCCGCTTGGCTTGGCACTGCCAGCCGCGCGCGCCGCTCGTGCATATCTGATAGATAGCTCGTTGCTGATCGAGGATCTGACGTTTCTTGTCTCTGGATGAGGTTGTCATGAACAGGCGAGTGGTGGAACCGCAATGTGGTCGACGTCGAGAGCGACGCCATCTTGGCCGGTCAGCTTCCCACCCAATCCGACGCGTTCACAGTTAACGGCAAAACCGGTCTGCTGTACCAGTGCGCAAGTACGTGTGCATCGCGTCACCGAACACTTGGTGAAATTGTAAATTGCATGCAGTGACAGAGATTGGGTAATTAATTACTTAATTATTACCGCTTCATTTGATTTGGTATAGATGAGACGTTCACGGCGGTGGTGGAGCCCAACACGAGGGTGCTGCTCCGGGTCGTCAACGCCGGCCTCAACTCGCACCTCTTCTTCAAGGTGGCCGGCCACAACTTTACCGTCGTCGCCGTGGACGCGGGCTACACCGCCAACCTGAACACGGACACGCTCGTGCTCGCGCCTGGCCAGACAGTGGACGCGCTGGTGACAACGAATGCCGCGCCCGGGAGCTACTACATGGCGGTGCTGGCGCACGACACCATGAGCCCGCTGACGTTCGCCGCGTCGGACACCACCACCGCCACCGCCATCTTCCAGTACAACGGCACGTCGACCAACCCGCCGGCGATGCCCACCATGCCGTCCAGCTCCGATGCCGGGACGGCCAACGCCTTCTACTTCGGGCTGAGGGGCCTGGGCACGCCCGCGGTGCCTTCGCCGGTGAACGTGAGCATGACCATCGAGCTGGGGCTCGGCCAGCTGCCCTGCGACGCGTCGCAGACGAGGTGCAACGGGACCGCCGCCGCCGCGGCGATGAACGGCGTCTCGTTCCGCCTCCCGTCCCCCGAGACGTCTCTCCTGGGGGCGCACGTGAACGGCGTGACGGGGGTCTTCACGGCCGACTTCCCGGACGGCCCGCCGCCAAGCGGCACGGCGATGGCGGTGGGGACCAGGCTGAAGAAGCTCAGCTACAACTCGGTGGTGGAGATCGTGCTGCAGAACCCGGCGGCCGTCCCGACGGAGAACCACCCGATCCACCTCCACGGCTTCAACTTCTTCGTGCTGGCGCAGGGGATGGGCAGCTTCACCCCGGGCAGCGTGGCCTACAACCTGGTGGACCCGGTGGCCCGCAACACCATCGCCGTGCCCGGCGGTGGCTGGGCCGTCATCCGGTTCGTCGCCAACAATCCAGGTCTCCCTTCTTCTGTAGATTCAGCCCATAAGATACATATATTTTGGGCCTAACGAGTGGGCTGAAATTGTGGACTCTATGCAGGCATGTGGTTCTTTCACTGCCACCTGGACCCGCACGTGCCCATGGGCCTGGGCATGGTGTTTCAGGTGGAGAGCGGGACGACGCCCGGCACGACGCTCCCTACGCCGCCTGGGGATTGGGTGGGAGTATGCGACGCGCAGCACTACGCGGCCGCGGCGGCGGTAGCAGCAGCGCCGGTGCCAGTCCCGGCCCCGGCCCCTGCCCCTGCCCCAGCCCCAATCCTAGCTCCGGCACCAGCAGAATCACCGCGGCCGGCGGGATCGCCGTTGCAAAGTCCGGGCGCGGTGAACCACAAACCGTCGCCCAGCCTTCCTCAGCGCAGGGAGCACACGGGTACCTCTACCTCCAATTCCGCTGCTGGACCTGGACGGAGAGCTACGGGACACCTCGCTTGTTTCTTGTGTTCTGTTCTTCTTTTCTTTGTTCTTCGTGAACACACGGCCTAGTTTATGTGAAGCTTAGGCGTGATACCCGCTCAAAGTATACAGTTTTGTTCGTTCGTGTAAGTAACGTGATAATTGTTTTTCGTTTTTCATTTTTTATACATGTGTATATGGATTTACATTCTGATGTAATTGTGTGACCTTTTCCTTCTCCTCCACAGGGGAAGTTGTGCATAACAAAGTTCAGGCTTCAGATTGATTGACTGTGTATTCATGACACAAGCATAAACGTACTGAAGTTTACGTTACAGATGGCAACCTTTTTTTTTCTTTTACGTTCCAACAACTGGATTCGCCGGCTGTGGATCGCTAAACATGCATACGTACTTGGCCTAGCAGGAGCCTGAAGGACAACATGTTACAATAGATCTCAACCGAATTGGCCCAACGGCCAACTCGGACCCTTTGACCACGCCCTGATCAGGGTGCTCAGCCACACAAGGCTGGTGGGCCCCCGTCGCGCAGGCTATATATAGAAGGTGAGGGTCAGGGCTCACTTCACGAGGTTGAACGTCGCCACACCCCACTGACCTCACTAGTCCGATCGAGAGGGACGCCTGCCAGCGACGGGAAGTCCACCGCCGTCTCTGCTCCACGCCGCGACGTCCACTGCGCCACCGGCTACGCCACTGCAATCCCACCACCGACCGCGACGAGCTGTTCCACCCTCAAGCCCGAAGGTATGGTCCGTACCCTTTGCTACTCTCCCTCTCTAAGACGTTTCTCTAGTGTTTATCCCGAATCAAAGAAAAGTACCCACTGGATCCACTGCTAGACGATCCACTGAACCTAACAATGGTACCGGAGCTGGTTTTACCTAGCTGTGTAGATCGACATTGGGTAGAAATCAAATAGAAAGAAAAGAAAGAATCTGAACTCGATTTGGAAGAACAGTAAACCCTAACGTAACCCTAACCCTAACCAAGAATGAAGATCGAAATGGGGAGGGACCGCCCTGGATCTCCCCTTACCGCCGGCGTTGTTGCCACCGTGCGGGAAGAGGAAGAAGCCTACCTAGGGTTCACCTACACCGTGAAAGCCGCCGCCGTTGTGCGGCAAAGAGAGCACCGCCACCGAGCGGAATGCACGACGGGCGGCGAGATCATGGCGGGGGGCGCGGTCCTTCGTCTCGAGCTCGGGTGCAAAGGGCACCGCAGCGCAGCCCTTCGACGGCGGTGCGCTTACCCTCGGGTGGACTCACGCACCGGCGAAGGGGCACGCGGCGGCGCTGTCACCTCCTCCGTTCGCCAGGTTGACCGCCGTTGGCATCGGAGAGAGAGATAAAGAAAGGAAAGAGAAGGAAGAGGAGCCGGCAAGTTCCGGCGGCCATCTTCCTCATCGGCTTCGGCGACCACGGGCGGCCGTCGCTGCTGTGTCGTCGCCGACGTCTGGCGGGACCAAGAAATGCAAGAAGGAAGGGAGCCACCGGTGCCTGCTCTGGAGGGGCAGTGACCGCGCCGCCGCCGGCAGCCGGCGCTGCGCGCTCAGAAGGGAGAGAAAGGAAGAATGAGTCTAGGGTTAGGGTGGCGGCCTGGAGGGGGCGAGTTTTTTGTGCCCCGATCTCCAAGGACAGCCGTCGGATGATAATGAACGGTCACGAACGTGTGGGCCTGCTTTTGGCCTAGGCGGGAGTGCAGTTTCCCGGGCCAGGCCCAGGTTGTGGCCTGGGCGCGGGGGCGCTGAATGCCGCACAAGCTGGGTCAGATGGGCCTCGCTGGGCCGTCCTGTCTCACCGCAGCGCGCGTCACGATGGCCTGCTGGCGCGCGCACGAGCTGGTCCTTCGGGTCGAATGCACACTGACGATTGAGAATTGATTTTATTCTTTTTCAGAAGCAAACTTAATGAATTGGGTTAAGTTTTATCTCTACTCAAATTAATTGACAATTTGTTTAGAGGGTGGAAAAGGACAAAGTGATGCTTCTGAATAAGAATTTTTTATTTTTTTATTTTGAAGAATTTGAATGGAATGATGGTGAAATCTCTGTACAACTTTTTTCCAATGATATTTTTGTTCAGAGAATAGTAAAGAATTCTAAGAGTATCTGGAAAATAGAATTATGGAATTTATTAACGTTTTTCCGCTGTAAAGTTAAAGATGATTGTCTTCTCATTAAATCCGAACTAACGGAAGGATTTAATTTGAAGAGCAGTTATAGTCATTCAGTAAATGACGAAAAGTTTATCCTCTAATTAAAAATTGGAGGAATAGTTGATTTATGGTTAATATAAATTATAATATTGTTATTTTCTACCAACGTTGATGATAACAATATTATAAGTTTATTTATGAGTTTATGTTTAAAGATTATTATGATATTGTTATTTTTTGACCAACGTTGATGATAACAATATTATAATTCTATGAGTTTTATGTTTAAAGTTTAAATCTCTGATGAATTTTGCATCAAAGTGACCAATTTTTTAGAGAATAGATAAGAGACAATAGATGCTCCAGAGCGAGCAGAATGTAATGTATTTTTCTATTTCCGCTGCAATAGTGATGATGATCTTTAAAATTAAATTCAAACCAACGGGAGAATTTAATTTTGAAGAGGGTTATAAGATAATTGAGTTTTCATATGTTAATTCCATTTTTGCCCAACGGTGACGTGGAATTGATATATAAGAATGATGGTTTTGTTCTATTTCTGCCCAACGGTGATATAGAATAGAACTTAAAGATTTAAAAGTTTAATGTGCATGTCTTTAACCAGACCAACGTAGGGTTATTTTCATGCTCATTATTGTTGATTATTGATTAATGTTTTCAGACAAAGAACTTCATACCTTTATTCTTGAAGAGTGAAAAAGAAATGAGTTGGGTACTTGTGACTCAGAAGATGAAAACTGCATTTTTTGCAGAAAGAAGACCATTGTGTAAGGGACTGCGGTTTCTTTAAAGAATGACTTCAAAAGAAAAGAATTCTAGGATAAGAAACAGAACAATAAGAGCTTAGTTTAAGAGATGTCTTTTATGTACTCTTTAAAATAATAATAATAATAATAATAATAATAATAATAATAATAATAATAATAATAATAATAATAATAATAAGTAATATAATTTTAGTCTTAATCATCTTGATATGAAATGTAATAAGTGACATGTATGTTTAATTTGACCAACGTCGGATTAAGCACGTGTGTTAAGAGTATTTGGATTTCTTTCTAAATTTGATGATTAAATATGAGCCAATATTGATATTTATGTCCCTTCAAGAAAATTATCTCGCATGGTGGGAAAAAGTTTGTGATAGTACCCGTATGACGGAAAAAGTTTGAGAAAATACCCGCATGGCGGGGTAAAGTTGGCATAGTATATATGTTAATCAATCCTGCATTGCGGGAGAAATTTGACATGGTATTTATCCTGTATGGCGGGAGAAAGTTGTGATGACTCATGTGCTTTGAGTGTATTCCGCACAGGGAGAAAAGTTTAGGGTAACTCTTATGCTATCCTAGTATAAGTTTAAGGAGAACAGAAAGTTACAGACGAACCTCAAGATAAGAATGACATGCAAGCGTGACTTGTGAAAGTATTAATGATAAAAGACTCTGTTGAGTTCTTGAAGTGAAATGAGGAAAAAGTACTCCCAACAAATTAAGAAATAATTTCATTTGCATGATGTAATCATGTGGATGAAGAAAGAAATCAAAGTTTCCTCATTCACAAGAGTTCTGAATAGTTTTCAAAATTGTGGTAGAAAAGTTCGTACCACATTTCGAGGGGGAGAAAGGTGAGATCAATTAAGAAAGACAATTAAGAAAGATACTTCTCCATAATTCAGACAATGCGATGCATACTAAAGTGATCTATAAAAGATGAATGTGATCGTCGGGGAGTAAGACGGTCATAATATCGATACCCCTAAAGTAAAGAAATAGCTAAATTCATGGACCTTTTACAGTTCCAATAGAAAGATAGCATAGTCGGCTAGTATTCATACTGGACGCGTTCAGAGTTATTAAGGCGGTGCTAAATGTGCCATATGAGTTTTAGCATATTAAACCCAAAATGAGAAAGTTTGAAGATAGGACAATCTAGGGGAGCATGGTACAAAGAGACCTAACTCCGCAAAGAGGATGAATAATATAAATAAGGATCTTGTTACACATGACCTTATAGAATCAATTGTCTTTTGGCAATAAAGGTCAAGAAATGCTAGTAACTGAGGCCCCAGAAAGTCTCAAAGAATAAGAAAATCAGATATTTCTGATGACTATAAAGTCTATGTTAGTGAAATTCAAATGGAGAAAAAATCCCACCTAATTTGAAGAAGCCATGAGAGGCGTTCACTCGTCCAAGTGTCAAGAAGCAAAGAAAGATGAAATGGAATCGATAATACCAATAATATTTTGGAATCTAGAATAAATTCCTAAGGAGCCAAAACAGTAGACTGTGATGGGTCTACAAGACAAAATGTGACTCCAAAGGGAATATGTAAAGATGTAGAGCGTGACTTGAATCAAAAGTTTTTGCGCGAAGCGAATGAATAGATTACAATGAGTGCTAGTGGCTGTTGATATTTGGTAACGCAATTAGGAAATAGGATCCGCAAGCGCACGGATATCGGTGAGCACTTCACCCGAGATGTTATCCTGGGTATCGTATTTATATTTTTACCTTTAGGAGAAAGAGTGCATCTGACTAACCAAATCTATTACTACTAACCTTTAGGCTACAACCACTATGATTCGATGTGAGTGATGTATAGAGAAGACTACAACCGCACTCTTCTTCTAACCTTGGTAAGGATGATCTACTGTTCTATTGGGGAGGTTTACGGAATCTAGACACCACAAAGGATGTTCAACCCGCACCTATAAACCCTATCGATCCTGCTAACGGGATATGGAATACAAAGGTAACTCGGAATTGTCACGTTCCTCGCTACTACCACGGTCCGGCTAGACGAGGGGATATCTATGAGTATCCTAGCTTAAACACCACGTTTACGCTAGAGATGATTACTCTAAACTCTACGCGAAGAGATCAAAGTAAACTCATAAACCAAAGAACAATAAAACAAAGAACTTACTAGAATTTAGAAGTCGAAATACTGAAGAATCCTGAGAACAAGCCTCGGGTTAGAAGAACTTGCTCCCGCAGGTACAACCTCGGAGTAGACACCGACAGGCCGGCTTCCTCCGATCTACACCTCCACTCTATCTCTCTCAATCTAGTAGAACTAATTCTACTTTCACATTGGATGCTAAGCCCTAAGAGGTGGGAACCCTAGAGGGAACCTCTCTCTCTAAACCCTAACTAGAGATATGCAACTGAATAATGAATTGGGGTCTTCTCCACCAGGGGTCAGGGGCCTTGCTTATATAGCCCTTTTGGATGAATCTGGACCGTCGGATCAAACCGACCTTCATCCTACGGTTTTCCTTGATCCTCAAAGGCGGTGGAGCATAATCCGCGAGACTCGACCTGATTGGTCCCGGGGGCAGGGCGGGCGCCCTGTGTCCTGGCCCGTTACGGCTCCCGTTTGTTCCCGTGGCTTCTGGAATCTTCTAGATGTAAGATAATTACGTGTTCGGTTAATATCCCGTCATTAATCTGACATGTGGGCCTTTCTTCCGTATTTCCTGATAACCCCCTGCAGAAATAGATAAACAGCAAAACTCGTGGAATTCTGTTAGATCAAACCCTAATTCTAGGTGTTGCTTGCATATAGGTCCTTTTCTTTATTTATTTGATGGTTATAATTGATACTTAAGAACCGTCAACAAACACCTCCATACTTAGGCTTTTACTCGTCCTCGAGAAAAGGTTGGTTAATAAAACATCTAGGGTTGAAACATTCTTTCATACCTGCAGGGTGTTGTAAAAATCCACTGTGCACTTATAGTCAGGGAAATATATGGTCAGAGTAAAGAGCCTTTCTTCTTCTTAATCCCTATCACTTGGAGTTTTTACATATTTTTGAAAAGAAAAACTTAGCATACCTTTATCCTCATAGGTGCTCTCAGAGTCACTCATTATCTTTTATATTTCTCTCTGAGGCTGTTTTGATTTTGCAAAAATAATTCTTTAAGCATACATACCTTGCATTTATTGTATGGTCAAAACCGGATCCGAGGAGAAGAATGCCATACTCTTAGATCAAAGATTTTGAAAATTAAAAACTTGTCACTCTTACTGGCATATTGCTTATTAGAGGGACCATGGGCTATCATTTTCTTTCCATCATATTTTTATCATATCTCATTTTTTTTCATTTTGGGTGGATACCGAGGTACCCCTAATTCTACTGCCGGACACTTGTCTATTTTTTTCCACGAGGTTATCGAGCACTTGCTCCTTTTATTTCCTCGATATATTCATAATTTTGCATAGCCCATGCCTCTAACGCAATAATACTTTGGAAGAGTGAATCTTTCTGAATAAAAATGTCTTGATCTTAGGAGTATGATAAATCTCTCAACAAGGGTCTAACTTGTTTTGAACAAACTCAATACAAAGCAGATAGCTTTAATTAATATTTTCATGTTTAGCAGGCATATAAAACTTGAGGATGGTAGCTATAATTTTGAGATTTTTAAAACAAATTCTCCAAGCAATAAAGATACTAAGAATAAGGTACTCATACCCTTACCATCTCTTATTCCACAATGACTTTTAGCAACACAGGGTTTTGAAATAATTTTAATAATTGCAGGTTTCCAGGAAATATCACAGAGTGAGATTGATCATGATTATAAGCATTTTTATCCTTTTAATTTATCATGTTTAGAGAGATAAAATTCTGCACAAACTAAGGTGAGTGTGTAAGTGTGTAATAAAAGTGTGCAGAGTGTGTACCTGGTTCATGGAGTGGTGCGATCGAAGTGTGTGTGACATGTCAGGGAATCTCCCCCATACTTGTTTTCTGCTTTCTTGCACAAAAGTAAAGTAGAGACACACAAGACATACTAATAATAATCTTTATTAATCTTGAGGCATTTATTACAACCGAATAATAATAATAACCGAATATAATAGATCTAAACTGATTATAAGCGAACCTAATCGAATCTAATAATAACTAAGACATATATGGCCCTAAGATCTAATCTAGATAGCTCAGCGACGCTCACGCCTCCTAAGACTATGCTCTAACTCATCGATCCTCTTGTTGGCGTCGGCAAGGTCATCCTTGGGCTTCTTGTTGAGGTCGTAAGGGACGACTTCCCAATCGACGTGGAACTTCTCGGCTATTGGAGCAGCTAGGAACTAAGCAAGATCTAATTTGAGGAAGGAGAGAAGGCTTGAATGAATTGGTGCTAAAAGCTGACGTTGGGGGTCTGTTTATATAGGGGGTAAAAACTGCTCTCGTGCATGGTCGGGACTCTTCCCGCCGTCATGTTTGCGAAACAAACCGAGGACGGAATTTTTCAGATAGCAACGGGCGAGGTTATCGCGTGGGAGAAGTCTGGGGCCGAGGGGAGACAGGGGCAGGGCGCCCGCCCTCATCCTCAGGGCGCCCGCCCTGTGTCCGGCTCCTCTACAAGCCTGCTTTCTCGAGCGTGTTTATCACCGTGTTTTTATCCCAAAAAATATATACTTGGCCCAAAAACGTCAAATTAAAAGCGTCAGGCTTTAATTTTTAATTGGAATGTAAAAATTGATCACGTCTATTTCTTCTAATTCTTTATTGGGCTCTAAAAATAATTTAAGACGTTGACCATTTACCTTGAATAACGTACCTTCGTCATTTTGAAGTGTGGTAGCTCCGTGGGATGATGAATGAATTACCTTGAATGGTCCTTCCCATTTGCTCCGGAGCTTTCCATGCCCGAAAAGCTTCACCCTGGAATTAAAAAGTAATACCTTATCTCCGGGTGAGAACTCCTTCTTCTTGATCCTCTTGTCATGCCATCTCTTGACTCTTTCTTTGTAGATCTTTGAATTGTGATATACTTTCTCCCGCCATTCTTCTAACTCCGATAATTGCATTCTTCTATGTTTTCCGGCGATATCTAGGTCCATATTCCATCTTTTTATGGCCCAGTGTGCCTTGAACTCAAGTTCAACAGGTAGGTGACAGGTCTTTCCGTATACCAATTGGTATGGAGACATTCCAATTGGGGTCTTGTATGCTGTCCGGTAAGCCCAGAGTGCATCGGGTAACTTGTCCTTCCATGCCGTTCCCATCTCGTTCACCGTCTTCTGAAGAATGTTCTTGATTTGCTTATTGGAAGTCTCTGCTTGGCCACTTGTCTGAGGATGATATGGAGTAGCGACGTTGTGACGGATTCCATGTCTTGATAGATAGTGCTCGAAGCGCTTGTCAATGAAGTGTGATCCTCCATCACTTATCACTATCCTGGGGACTCCAAATCTTGGAAATATGATTTCCTCAAACATCCTCTTCGAACTGATATTGTCGGCATGTTTGCAAGGTAGTGCCTCTACCCACTTGGAGACGTAATCAACCGCCACCAAGATGAACTCACACTTCTTAGATGGGGGAAATGGACCCATGTAGTCTATTCCCCAGACATCAAAGAGTTCAATCTGAAGGTTGTTGGTGAGTGGCATGGCATCCCTTGTATTTATGTTTCCGTGCCTTTGACATGGCCCACATCTTCTGATATATTGCTTCGTGTCATCGTACATCGTAGGCCAGTAGAATCCACATTGCCAGATCTTTGAATGTGTACGGAATGCTCCATAGTGACCTCCGTATGGTGATGAGTGACATCTGTCGATGATCTTCAATCCTTCCTCAGTGGTCACACATCTTCTAAGTAGGCCATCAGCGCATACTCGGAAGAGATATGGCTCATCCCATATATGTGAACGACTTTCCTGAATAAGCTTCTTCTTGTTTGCTCCGGGTGGTACATAACCTGAAACCATAAAATTAACAATATCTGCATACCAGGGGTCAGATCTGTTAATCCCGTAAAGCATGTCGTCCCGGAGTGAGTCATTAATGGGGGGTTCCTGTGAATTCTTAAAGTACATTCTAGACAAGTGATCAGCAACAGAATTTTCTACTCCCTTTTTATCTTTTATTTCTAAGTCAAATTCTTGGAGTAATAAAATCCATCTGATTAAGCGAGGTTTAGCATCTTTCTTAGTGAGCAAATATTTTAGTGCAGCATGATCAATGTAAACAATTATCTTAGCTCCAACTAAATAAGATCTAAATTTATCAATGGCAAAAACAACAGTCAGAAGCTCTTTTTCAGTGGTTGCATAATTAAGTTGAGCTCCTGTCAAAGTTTTACTTGCATAAGCAATTGCATGATGCTTTTTATCTTTAGTTTGTCCCAAAACTGCCCCCACAGCATAATCACTAGCATCACACATAATTTCAAAAGGCAACGACCAATCAGGGGGTTGAATGATTGGTGCAGAGATGAGTGCTTGCTTTAATAAATTGAAAGAATTTAGACATGCATCATCAAATTCGAAAGGAGCATCCTTGGCTAGCAAAAGAGTAAGTGGTCTCGCAATAAATGAAAAGTCTTTTATAAATCTGCGATAAAAACCAGCATGGCCAAGAAAACTTCGAATTCCTTTTATATTCACAGGTGGAGGTAGTTGTTCAATTACTTCAATTTTAGCTCTATCTACCTCAATACCTCTTTCAGACACTAGGTGTCCTAGCACTATTCCTTCTCTAACCATAAAATGACATTTTTCCCAATTAAGGATTAAGTGCTTTTCTTCACATCTTTGCAAAACCTTATCTAAGTTCTCAAGACAACTATCAAAAGTTTTTCCATAAACTGAGAAATCATCCATGAAAACTTCCATAATCTCTTCAATCATATCAGAAAATATAGACATCATACATCTTTGAAAAGAAGCTGGTGCATTACATAACCCAAAAGACATTCTACGATAAGCATACGTTCCATATGGGCATGTAAAAGTGGTTTTGCTTTGATCATCAGGATGGATAGGGATCTGGTGATACCCTGAATATCCATCTAGAAAACAGAAAAACGAGTGTTTTGCTAACCGCTCAAGCATCTCATCTATAAAAGGCAAAAGAAAATGATCCTTTTTCGTGGCTTTATTAAGTTTTCTATAGTCTATGCACATCCGCCACCCAGTGACGGTGCGTTGCGGAATTAGCTCATTCTTATCATTAGTAACAACAGTCATGCCTCCCTTTTTAGGCACAACTTGAACAGGGCTTACCCACTCACTATGCGGCACAGGATATATAATCCCTGCATGCAGCAACTTTATAACTTCTTTTTTAACTACCTCTCTCATCGCGTTGTTAAGTCTACGTTGAGGCTCTCGAGAGGGTGTAACAGAAGGATCTGTCGGAATACGATGGGTACAAATCATAGGACTGATTCCTGTGAGATCTTGAAGTGAGTAGCCGAAAACAGAGTGGTGTTTTTCAAGAATGGTCATTAATCGCAGAGTTTGCTCCTGAGTGAGTTTATTACTAACGATCACAGGAAACTCTGGATTATTGTTTAGGAAAGCATAGGTAAGACCAGGTGGTAAAGTTTTGAGTTCTATGGGGGTCTAGGTGTTTCTGCAAACTCATCTAAGGGTTCAGGTTCAGAAGGTTCGGCCTCTTCTTCAGTGAAGAAGGGGGCTTCCTCTTCTAAGTCTGGATCATCTAAAAGTTCTAGAGATGCAGCCTTTACCTCCTCCATAGGATCAGGCAAAAGATATGGCTCGGTCTTATTATTCAAGGAGTGAGTTATTGTAATTGGAAGTTTAAAATCCTTTCCCAAAGAAATGTAGAGCTTTCCAGTTTGACCTTCATAAAGGAGTCTTCTAAAAGGTTGTCCAATCAGTAGGTCGAAACCCCATATATCAAAGATATAAAAGTTCAAATGAACCATGGAGCCTTCTACCATAAAGGGTAGGACATTAATAATTCCAAGACTGGGGACTAATCGTCCCGAAGATTCCTTTATGACCTTTGTTGTGGGGGTTAAAACAAGTTTCCCAAATAAATTAAGTGCAAAAGCTTCGGACATAATATTGATCCCCACAACAGGATTATAGAGAGCGTTAAATTGATCAGAATTATAAGCACAGCGTATAGTTATAGAGGGTGTGTCCACTCGGATTACTTCAGAGGAAAGCTCTGACTCCTCTAACCATTCGCTACTCATAACCGAGATAAGCTCTCTCAATTGACGTTCACTTGGTAAACAAATGCTAAATTGGCCGTTTTGGGGTTTGTCTATAGAATGGTAGTTTGAAATGTTTCCAAAATCGGCAAAGAGATCGGATTCTATGTCTAGCATGAAATCAGATGGTAGAATTTCTTCCTTTTGTGGCTCAGAACCTGGGATAGCTAAAGTAGATGAAAAATTTGGCAGAGTGTCTACTTCGGCTTCGTAGGTTTTATCATGGAGGGCATTATCCATCTCAGCTTCTAGGATTCTATTCAAGATCCCCTTAGCTTCATCAGTAGGGATACGAAAGAAAGAACCTCTAGCCATAGTATGCAGCATTTGTTTATTATCTTTCTGAAGACCTCGAAAAAAGTGAAATAAAAGAACAGTGTCTTCAAGCAAAAGTTTTGGACCAGATTCTAAAAGATCAGAAAAACATTTCCAGGATTTCCCCAAAGTTTCATTATCTTTTTGTTTAAAAGATAGGACTTCGAGTCTAAGGTCACCAGTACGGTCAAGGGAATAAAAATCTAGACAAAAGTTGGCTCTTAAAACTCCCCATTCACCTTGCTGTTGACTTACCTTCTGACTATACCATCGTCTAGCTTCTCCTCTTAAAGAAAAAGGAAAAAGCTTCCAACGTAAAGTCTTATCAGAGATGCCATCAATGCGAAGACAATCGCATGTCTGCTCAAAATCTCTAATATGAAGGTAAGGGTTTTCGTCTTCCTTTCCCGAAAAAGATAAATTTTGAATCATCGCAATCAACCTTGAACTTAACTTATACTGGGATGTTTGGATAGGCTGTGATGACTCCCATGGTAAAAGATCAGTTGCTGAAGGTGTTGCAAATTGATAGATTGATTTAGAATCTTGGTTCTCCATAAGGTAAGAATAAAGAAAAGATAAGGAATAAAAAGATAAAGAAAGATAAAAGTATAGGTACAAGCTAGTAGTAAGATTCAAGGTTATCTCAGCAAACCGTCTTTCTCCCCGGCAACGGCGCCAGAAATGCTTGTTGATATTTGGTAACGCAATTAGGAAATAGGATCCGCAAGCGCACGGATATCGGTGAGCACTTCACCCGAGATGTTATCCTGGGTATCGTATTTATATTTTTACCTTTAGGAGAAAGAGTGCATCTGACTAACCAAATCTATTGCTACTAACCTTTAGGCTACAACCACTATGATTCGATGTGAGTGATGTATAGAGAAGACTACAACCGCACTCTTCTTCTAACCTTGGTAAGGATGATCTACTGTTCTATTGGGGAGGTTTACGGAATCTAGACACCACAAAGGATGTTCAACCCGCACCTATAAACCCTATCGATCCTGCTAACGGGATATGGAATACAAAGGTAACTCGAAATTGTCACGTTCCTCGCTACTACCACGGTCCGGCTAGACGAGGGGATATCTATGAGTATCCTAGCTTAAACACCACGTTTACGCTAGAGATGATTACTCTAAACTCTACGCGAAGAGATCAAAGTAAACTCATAAACCAAAGAACAATAAAACAAAGAACTTACTAGAATTTAGAAGTCGAAATACTGAAGAATTCTGAGAACAAGCCTCGAGTTAGAAGAACTTGCTCCCGCAGGTACAACCTCGGAGTAGACACCGACAGGCCGGCTTCCTCGGAGTTAGAAGAACTTGCTCCCGCAGGTACAATCTCTAGACAATGACATTTAAAGTTGAAGAGTTAATTAGAAATTTTGGGTTAAAGAGAATGAGAGGACAATTGCATTTATATAAAGTTATAGAATGGGAAATTCATTTCCTAATCCTATATATGTGGATGACATCTTACATGTTAGTAGTGATGTCAATCTACTACATGAGAAGAAGTTCTTGTCCTCAAGGTTCAATAAGAAAGTTCTCTGTGAAATGTCTCTCGTTATAAGAATTGAAATTCACTGAGATAGAAGAAAAGATGTATTAGGACTATCGCATAGGCATGCTAAGAAAAGTTTCTAAAGAAATAAAGTACCTATGCGGGTAAACCTACGCCTGTTCCCATGGTCAAGGGTAATAGTTTTGATAACTTTAGTGTTCCAAAAGGCAATGTGAGATTGTTATAGATGGATGTCCTATATGCTTCAGCTGTTGGGAGCTTAATGAGTACAAAGATAAGATCTTACCCTGACACAGTTCATGTATCCGGGTTATTTTGGTAAAAGTCTAGTCCAGATATAGATCACTGGAATGGAGTTAAAATGTCGGCCTCATGCTAAGAAGAAAGAACAAGTACTCTCAAGTAGTTGTGAGTACAATGTTAAATTTTTTGGCGAGATGTTTAGTGAAACCCACATAGTAGCTAACACTCGCAGTTGGAGTTTTATTGTGAAAAAACTCCAAAAAGAAACAGTTCTAGTATCATCAGTGATGTAAAGTTATAATATAGCATGATATGAGGCTGAGGGACAGGCAAAATGGTTAAGGAACTTGTACCCGGAATTGATAATGGTTGTCAACAGCAATGACCATTTAAGTAGTTTGCTCCTATAACAACGAGTCAAGTGTGCTGCCAAACACATTGATATTAAAGTTATACGTTGTTAAGGAGAAAGTCCGGAATCATACCAAAGGGTATTGAACATATAAGTGACAAGAAAGTGCTTGCGGATCCGCTTGGCTTACTACCCAGTGTATTCAGAAAACACACAGTCGACATGGGTTTATGGTATAGCCTATGATTTCCGGACAATAAAGGGCCCAAAGTTAAAGAATCTGTTTCAGATCAGAGATGTGTATTGTAGCTGTTAAATCTATCGGCGACTGACCGTGACGATGAGGCATGCTCTATACACTGATTTGTGATGGAACAAATAAAAATGAAAGTAATTAAAGTCAAAGTTTAAAGTTAAATGATAAGTTGAGATCAAGGGGGAGAATGTTAGAATAGATCTCAACCAAATTGGCCCAACGGCCAACTTGGACCCTTTGACCACGCCCTGATCGGAGGTGCTCAGCCATACAAGGCTGGTGGGCCCCCGTCGCGCAGACTATATATAGAAGGTGGGGGCCAGGGCTCACTTCACGAGATTGAACGTCGCCACACCCCACTGACCTCACTAGTCCGATCGAGAGGGACGCCTGCCAGCGACGGAAAGTCCACCGCCGTCTCTGCTCCACGCCGCGACGTCCACTGCGCCACCGGCTACGCCACTGCAATCCCACCACCGACCGCGACGAGCTGTTCCACCCTCAAGCCCAAAGGTATGGTCCGTACCCTTTGCTACTCTCCCTCTCTAAGACGTTTCTCTAGTGTTTATCCCGAATCAAAGAAAAGTACCCACTGGATCCACTGCTACTAGACCAGTGGCGGACGCAGGATTTTAAAATTGGGTGTACAATACTGTAAAGCTAGTCAATAAAATTTCAATCAAGAACATAGCTCATAAATTCAGATGATAAAGTAGAACTAGTTTTTCGAATTTGTACACATCAGCTGTTCTAGGAGCTTGACACGAAGTAAGAAAAAAAATGTAAAATAATTTTTTAAATTCAAAACAAAACTTGGATAAGGTTGCCTAAATTTTATGTAAATTGAACAAATATAAATACTTCATAATTATCACAAAATATGCATAACCAGGGCCAGATTTAGGGTGGGGTGGGCGGAGCTCAAGCCCCCCTACTACTTCTGTGTTAACGAAACCCCTTTTTTAGCCCTTCTTAATTTTTACGACATAGAAGAAAGGAAGGAGGGACTCTAAAGGTTCAAGATATGATTTGAGCCCTCTATTCTATAAAATATATCTGCCATAGCCAGCGTGGCTCCCTTTGCATCGCTGCTAGTGTCATGCTTTGCTAAATTGCCGTCTGGTGTCTACTTTCTCGCACACCGTGTGCCGGACCGCCACCCAATGATGTTGGCGCCGTCACAAATGACAAACTCGATGGTTACATGCGTTCACTTGGGCAAAGGGTGCTTAGTCCAGTTGGCTAAGTCACTCGAGCGGCACTCCACAGGTCCTGAGTTCGACTCCCCGTGGGAGCGAATTTCAGGCTGTGGTTAAAAAAATCCCCTTGCTCGCCCCAGGTGCCAAAGCACAGGTATGGAGATCGGCCCATCTCACGGGTAACGTCTCACTGTGTCTGGATGAGGTGGGGGTTCGGGGGTTTTCTCGCCGGGTGAGAAGGCGACTTCTTCTCCTTTAAAAGCTGCGGCGACAGTCTTAACCACCCCGGTCGAGTTTTTTTTTACATGCGTTCACTTGGGCGAAAGGAATCCAGGGCTATTTTTGTGTGTTTGGGTTCAAATTAACACATTTATTTGTCTCAAATACAAGCATGTACATGTGTACATGGTAACTGTAATTTTGTTGCAAAAAATATTGGGTGTACATTTGTACACCCATGTCCATATACTACGTCCGCCCATGTACTAGACGATCCACTTAACCTAACACAACAGTCACCGAAGGACCTAGTCAACTGACGACATTCTTGCCCAGTCGCAACCAGGTTCATTTGAATTTGTTTAAAAATGTCAATCATACTTGCCATTGTCAATGCTGCATAGGTTATGCTGAATTAATCGCCCTGGTCACTTCGTTATGTGGGTATAGATTACAATTTGGCGTTAGCAGAGCAACGTAAGCATGATTATTTCAGTATGGTGGAGTCTAGCTACACAGAAACAGACCACTTCTTTTCCAAAAAGAAAAAGAGAAATAATCCACCGAGATCACCATTAATCCTACACCGGACACCGGAGACACCACAGGTTGACTTCGTAACATGTGTCCCTGTTTTTTTCTTCTTCTTTCTTTCTTTCTTTTTGCCCCCGATGATGATTGTCAACTGAACAGAAACAACAGCATCATGCACCTAATCCTGATCTGTTGAAATTGAAATATTGAATGCACAAGCAACTGCACCCAGTCTCGCCCAGTGCAAGTGACATATGTATCGACTTTGTAGCTTCATGAGTCATGACCAAGAAAATCTATAACAAATCAAGAAAGGATTTCATGGAACCAGCTTGCTTTTCAATTTTCACCCAGTAGAACAGTTTCGAGGTTATTTCTTTGCTGAAAGCAACAATCCAGCTGGCCTCTAGTTATTTCAATAATATAGGAAATCACCAGGTCATGGACAGATTTACTTTAGTAGTAGAACGTAGGAAAAGTAGAGTATCTCCAAGAGTTTACCAAAATTTATTTGGCAAATATCGTGATTTGGCAACTCGCTAAAATATATGGCAAGTGAAAAAATAGACTCTCTCTAAGAATTTGTCATTTGGACTTGGTAAAATAAGAAGAGGCCCGCTAAGCGAACGAAGAGTCCCGTTAAGAAATGAAGAGTCCCGCTAAGAAACGAAGAGCCCCGCTTAAATTTGCAAGTGAAGCCGGATGCGCGCTCGCGCTCAGCGCGCAAATATGCACGTGGAGGGGGGAGATTTGCCAAGTTGCTAAAATTTGCCAAGTTGTATGTCAAACTGTTGGAGCACAATTTTTTCTGTTTTGCCAAAAATAAATGGATGCCAAGTTGATTTAGCAAACTCTTGGAGATGCTCTGGACTGCGCAGTAGCAGACTTCCAATTCCATGAATCTTCTGTAAGTTAAGGGCCGGCAAATTCAACGGACATACCTTTCGAACAGCCTAGCCTAGCCAGTGATGTTACGTTCGACAAATGGCCATGCAAAGCTTACGGTTCGCCGACATGCATTTTTGTTCTGATCTCTGAAAGCGAGACTGCAGTTCTGACTTGCAACAACTTGAACGCGCTCTACCTACTCCGGCCGTGTCGTCTCCGTGCATGGCGTAACAGTTCTGAGAAAGCATTGAGGGAGGCAGAGGCAGTATAAAAGTCATGAACAAATTAGCACTAAAACGAAAACCGTTGATGAGCATATTATTTGGCATCACAAGACTGTCGTCGTCTAGACTCTAGACATGGTTAAACATATCTTCTTCGTAGTACTGATACACAAAGTACTACGACATGCGTGATTGCGTGTTGCAAGACTTGACCCTGGATCGGATTAATCAACACCTTCAAGGAATGAAGAACCTAGTGAAAAAGTCTAGAACAAAGTGCTGCAACAACTACACCAAAAGAAAAGGGATCGATAATGTATAGTCAGATCTAATGACGGTGAGCCTGACAAAGTATTCTCATGTAGTCGCAGTCTGATTACGTGCCTCCGTTACTCAACTTCTCACGCTACACGGTAACGCTGGGTCATCAGTAGGCGCAAGCACGACTCGTTCCATGCATATATCTATTCCTTGCTCCAAGATAGAGTCGTGTTTGTATAAATATATATATGGACGCCAAGCCGGTACGTTCCAGTTGCTTTTATTTGCATCTTCGTCTCTCGTCTCTCAGAAGAGGTCAGGAGATGGCGCAGGCAGCCAAGCTGCTGGCGCTGCTCGTTGCGGCGTTGTGCACCGCGGCGACGATGGCGAACGCGGCGGTCGTGGAGCACACCTTCAATGTAATAAGCCTCTTGCAAAGAAAACAAACCTTTCTCTATTCCGGCCTTTTAATTTGCACATTGCAAGGGCATTTTCCGTACCCACATGCAGTAATTGTTCAGTTCGTGTTGGTCGGTGTTTGTGTCGTTTTTAACTTGTCTGTGCATGCACGTACGTAACCGTTGAATTAGGTGGGCGGTATGAGCATCTCGCAGCTCTGCATGAACAGCGTGATATACACGGTGAACCAGCAGATGCCGGGACCGACCATTGAGGTTAACGAAGGCGACACTCTCGTCGTCCACGTCGTCAACAGATCGCCGTACCCAGTGTCGGTCCACTGGTAAGTACAAGCACGACGAAATTCATCCCATGGCCTTGTTTAGATACCCAAATTCATCCCCAAATTTCACTATGCAAAAAAAAGATTCCCCGTCACATCAAAATGTCGGCACATATATGGAGTACTAAATGTAGATGAAATCAAAAACTAATTGCACAGTTTTGTTGTACTTTGCGAGACGAATATTTTAAGCCTAATTAATCAATATTTGGACAATTATTATTAAATAAAAACAAAATTGCTACAGTGTGACGGGACATTTACTATGCAAAGTTTGCTTCCTAAATTTGGGATCTAAACAAGGCCCATATCTTCTCTGAACCTCTCCTGTATATGGTTGGCCCATCCTGCTTGTGTGACATTCAAAAGGCCCAAATCTCTGACGCGTTTTGTCGCTTCGCTGCGTGCAGGCACGGCATCTTTCAGCTGCGGAGCGGGTGGGCCGACGGCGCCAACTTAATCACGCAGTGCCCGATGCAGCCTTCCGCCAAGTTCACCTACGTGTTCAACATCACCGGGCAGGAGGGCACGCTGTGGTGGCACGCGCACGCCTCCATGCTCCGGGCCACCATCTACGGCGCGCTCATCATCAAGCCCAGGAGCGGCCCCAGGGGCTACCCGTTCCCCAAGCCCTACGCCGAGATCCCCATCCTGCTAGGTACGTATTACCCATTCCTGACTGCCACGGGCTGCTGATGCGTGTCCTATCTACCATATACCCTTATTTTCTCTTCTCTCCTTCAGCCACGTCATAAGCTTTCCCTGTCCGTCAATCATTCTATGGAGTTTATGTAGCACGCGTTCTTGACCGTCGTGTACAAATTCTCTGGCACAGGCGAGTGGTGGAACAAAAATGTGGAAGACGTGGAGATCGATGGGCTCTTGACCGGCCTTGGCCCGGTGATGTCCGACGCCTTCACCATCAACGGCTTCACGGGCGAGCAGCCGTCTTGCAGAGGTACGACGAGGACACACGATCATGCCCCTGTCCTGCGTTATGAAATTCGTGTCTCCGCCGGCATAACATAACCCTGTGTATGTATGTATGTATCTGGTTTTGCCCAAACCAAATCCAAGCAGGCGCCGGCGCGTACCAAGTGGAGGTGGAGCCCGGCAAGACGTACCTCCTCCGCATCATCAACGCCGCAGTCAATGCCGAGCTGTTCTTCAAGGTGGCCGGCCACGCCTTCACCGTGGTCGCCACCGACGCCAGCTACACCAACCCTTACCCCACCGACGTGATCGTCATCGCGCCGGGCCAGACCGTGGACGCGCTCATGACCGCGTCGGCCGCGCCCGGGCGCTACCTCATGGCGGCGCACGCGTTCGAGAGCAAGAGCGTGGCCAACCCGCCGCCGTTCGACAACACCACGGCCACGGCCGTCGTCCGGTACAAGGGCGTGCCGGACTACGCCCCAGCGGCCATGCCGGCGCTGCCGCCGTACACCGACGTCGTTACCGCCGGCAGGTTCTACTGGTCCTTGACCGGCCTTGTCCGGGCAGGCGACCCCGTCGTGCCGAGGACCGTCGACCACAGCCTGGTCGTCGAGTTTGGGCTGGACCAGGCGCCGTGCGCGCCGGAGCAGACCAAGTGCCAGGGCTTCGCCGTCGTCGCGTCCATGAACAGGTACTCCTTCCTGTTCCCGGACAAGGTGTCGCTCCTCGAGGCGTTCTTCAGGGGCGTGCCCAACGTGTACTCCGAGGACTTCCCGGGCGCGCCGCCTCCGGTGCCGGCGCCCAGGAAGGTCACGTCGGTGAGGAAGGTGAACTTCAACGACGTCGTGGAGGTGGTGCTGCAGAGCCAAGAGTACAGCACCGCCCTTGGCACCGAGAACCATCCGATCCACCTGCACGGGTTCAACTTCTTCGTGCTGGCGCAGGGGCTCGGGCGATTCGACCCCTCCATGAAGAGCAAGTACAATCTCGTGAACCCGCAGGTGCGCAACACCATCGCCGTGCCGGCCGGCGGCTGGGCCGTCATCCGTTTCACGGCGGACAATCCAGGTGAGAGAGGCTTCGCAACACACAGACTTGTTCATCAGAATTTGAGACGCTGATCCTAATTTCATTCGTATCGCGATGAAATCGCAGGTATGTGGTTTATGCACTGTCACTTGGACGCGCACCTGCCGTTGGGGCTGGCAATGGTCTTCGAGGTGCTCAATGGGCCGGCGCCGAATCTGCTTCCTCCACCTCCCGCGGGCTTTCCCAAGTGTCACTGACATCTGCAAACTCCGCCTATGCCTGACTGGTGGTCCATGAAACCAAAAATTGAGTGTAGGATGTAATGCACGGGTACTTGTTTCTTCTCGTGTATGTCTGCCTTATTTCGTTGTGTTGCTTGCTATGATTCCTTATTATTCAAGCTCTCAGTCACTAAATAAAGTTATGTTAAAGTGGTACTCCCTCTGTTTTTGAATTGTGAGACGCAACCTAATTGCTTAAAAAAAATTGGTTTCAAATATACAACAAGCTAATTAATTTAAAAAAATATTGGAAGGCCTAATGCCGGGACGTCCGGACGGAATGTCATGTCCGGACACAGACCCCATGCCTCACGTCCTGCATCTCGCCTAGCATCAACGCCACCCCCCTCCGTTGTAGGACCCGCACCCCACGCCCACCCGGCACCCGCATGGGGAAACCCACGTGGGTTGACCTACGACTGCGCCTAGCAGCAACAACGATAGGCGGCTGCAATAGGCCGCTGTCTGCCAGCCACCGGGCGCATCGTGCAACACCTCGATCTACTTTTGAAATATTCAGATGAAACATTTGCAACATATGTCTGAAACAGATGAAACACTAAACATGCAATTAAACACATGCGTGTATAGGCATAGCAACATATGCAACATCCGGATCTACTTTTGCAATATCTAGATCTAACACTTGCAACATAAGCATGAAACATATGAAACACTTGAAACATACGCTTGAAACATGTAGGTAGAGCCATAGCAATATATGCAACATTCAGATAGACACGCTTGAAACATAGTTTGAAATATCTTAAAGACTCGAAACATAGCCTTGAAATATACGTAAATTGTCATTGCAACATATGCAACATCCCAGATATATTTTTGCAACATTCAAATAAAACACTTGAAACAACGTTAGAAACATTTGAAACACGGCGTCGCCGGGACTACGGCCTACCTAGTGGTAAATTATGGTAGCCAGGGCATAGGCGTAGGCCTCCCTTCCCTGCCGTGCTGTCTTCGGCCAGCCGCTATGCATGCCATGGCCGCGACGGTGCGAGGTGATTGGGGGCGCTAAGGAGCACCGGATGGGTGCCAGGTGCGGCGCACCCACGATGGAGAAGGTCTCCGGGCTGGAGAAGGTGAGCTGGAGAAGACCGTCGGGTTGGAGCAGGCTCGAGGAGGAAGGATTTTTTTTATTTTTAATCCTTTTTTATTTAATATTTTAATAATAACCGCATCTAGAAAAAAAAATTACGGTCTGACTCTTTTGGTCGTGGCAGTCCCGCTAGCGCGACTATATAATGCTGCTGCGCCAATGCATGTGGCGCGGCAAGATTTGTCACGTTGGACGTTTCCGACGTTTAAAAACTTGTCATGCTACTCTCGTTAGCGTGACAGTATTGTTTTGTCGCGCCACCGGGAGTGACGTGAGAAAACTGAACTTTCAAAAAATTATAACTCTTCAATACGACGTCGGGTGGAGATGATTTTTATATGGAAATTGCAGATCTCGACGAGATCTACAACTTTCTAGTTTTGAGTTTTTTTTCATTTGAGGACGTTAAGATACTCAAGAAATAATATAAAAGTTCTGCACCATAATAATTGCGTCCTAGCGCTCGGCACATTAGAAAAATAATCTCTTTTTTGTGTGGGGTCAAATGAAGATATTTTTTATATAAAAGTTTTAGCACTTAATAATATCTCCAACTTTATAATTTTAAATTTTTATATTTAAGATTGATGCTCGAAAAAATAATATAAATCTTCAACAGCGAATTAATCGTGCACAGGGGCTTGTCCTCGAAGGATCCTAACCCGAACGTGTTTCCCAAGGACCCAAATATAAACCACACGGCAAAGGTCAGAGCTGCAAAGCCAATCATCAAAGATTCGAAGTTTGCCGAGCTTGTCCTCCAAGCCGAGACCAAAACGAACCCATGGAGCAAAGCGCGCCACGATGCACAGACCACCTCGTCCACACATCAAGTCTCTTCTCGCCGCTTCTTAAAATCCCATGCTCGGCAATGGTGTCAGGCAAATCGACACTCACAGACACATCCAAAGAGCCTGACCGCTCAAACACCATTCTTTGAAGCTGCACCGGCAACCTCGACCTCGCCCTCCGCCGACAATCCACCATGGGGATGATACTGGGCAAGATCACGGTGGAGACGCCCAAGCACGAAGTCCTCCACACCGGCGCCGGCTACGAGATCCGCAAGTACCCGCCCTGCATCGCCGCGGAGTTCACCTACGATCCGAAGGAGTGGAAAGGCGACCCCGACGGCGGGTTCACCGTCCTGGGCAACTACATCGGCGCCCTCGGCAAGCCGCAGAACACCAAGCCCGAGAAGATCGCCATGACGGCTCCCGTCATCACCACCGGCGGCGGCGACGGCGAGGGCGGAGAGGCTGAGAAGATCGCCATGACGGCCCCCGTCATCACCACCGGCACCGGCGGCGAGCCCGAGCCCGTGGCGATGACCGCGCCGGTGATCACGGACGACCAGCAGGCGCCGGGCAAGGTGACAATGCAGTTCCTGCTGCCGTCCAAGTACACCAAGGTGGAGGAGGCGCCGCGGCCGACGGACGAGCGGGTGGTGATTCGCGAGGTGCCGGAGAGGAAGTTCGGCGTGGCGAGGTTCAGCGGGGTGGCCACGGACAAGACGGTGAGGGAGAAGGCAGAGGGGCTCAAGGCCGCGCTGGAGAAGGACGGGTACGCCATCAAGGGCCCGTTCGTGCTGGCGCGGTATAACCCGCCGTTCACGCTCCCGCCGCTGCGCACCAACGAGGTCATGTTCCCCGTTGAGTGATCCGGCAAGGTGTTCTGTGAATTGAGTGCTTGAGGTTCAGGAGGAACTGTGTTTGTATCTGTCTTTGCTTGAAGCTGTTGTTGTACTACTCTTTTTCTGTGTGGGAAAATAGTTCCCTTCTTGTATGGTGATTGTAAAATATGCTTTCTGAAACGAGTAATGCATAAATTTAGTACTCTTCGATCAAAGGGCTGGTTTAGATGCAAAAAATTTTGCAAAACGGCATTGTAGCTCTTTTTATTGTTATTTGGCAAATATTGTCCAATCATGGTCTAATTAGGCTTAAAAGATTCGTCTCGTCCATTTCGTCTAAACTATGTAATTAGTTTTATTTTTTATCTATATTTAATGCTTTATGTATGTGTCCAAAGATTCGATGTGACGGGAAATCTGAAAAATTTTGCAAAATTTTCTAGGAACTAAACAGGGCCAAAGAACTAGACCCTGGTGTGGCTCCGTATTTCAGACAGTTTCTTTATTATTATACAGTAGTAGTACACAAACATATGAGCAATTTATTGAATGAAGTAGTAAAGTCGTTTGTTTAAAGAGACCCTGGTCCCTGTCACGCACCGTCGACGTCACGCGCCGCGGGTAGCATCGCAAAGCTAGAAGCCCCGTGCGCTCGTCCACGATCCTCTTAGGCTGCTTCGCTGCGATGGCGGGGATGGCATGTCGATACTTGGAGCTAAGGCCGCGCAGCAAGTTCAGAACTTGGCTCGTCTCGCGCACCGGTTGACCGACATCGCGAAGGCAATCGGCAAGCTGCTTCAAGCGCCCGGTGTACTGGGTGATATCCATGTCGCCCCGAACAAGGTTCCTGAACTCCACTTTCAGGTAAACCGCGCGGTGCAGTTCGTTGTCACGGAATTGTTCGCGAATGACAGCCCAGACGCGATATGCGATTGCCTTCGGAGCGCAGACGATGTCACGCACGTCCTTGGCAATGGAGATTAAAAAGCCAGCTCACAATAGTTAGGAATCATGCCGCCAGTCGGAATCATGGCTCTGCTCGGAGGTGGGTGGGGAAGAAACATGGGATGTGAGGCCAAACTTCCCGAGGAACGCATCAAAGAAGCAGCGCCACTCATCATAGTTAGGGTTGGCAAGCTCGAGGGTGACTGGAACGTGAGATCGGATGTTCACGGTCTGAAGAACGGCGGTGGGGAGAATCGTGGTGGCGGTTGCCGGATCGGCGCCATCCACGGAGGAGGTGTAGGACGCGACAAAAGAGGTGTCGGAGTTGGAGTTGTTGAAGTCGAAGAGAGGATTGTCATCCAGGTTAGGCATGGCGATGGGGAGAAGCGGCAACGCCTACGAGGGCAGTGGAGGGCGAGGGAGAGCCGCGGTGAGCAGGTGATCAACCCGAGCTAGCCGATACCATGTAGAGAAGAGGAAATGAGAGCCAACAGATTCTCTGAATGAATACATATAGTGTTACATCTGGGTTGCCTTTGGCAACCGTCTCTTACACCGTGTACACGGGTGAGCGCAGTCACCACTCACGCACGCAACGCACGCGGTCAAAGGCCACGACGGCAGTTCAGCTCTAGGCTAGTACACACATCCTCATCGCCTTTGTTCCGAAAAGAGAAAAAGGAGCGTGTTTGGGTCCGAATTGTGATAGGACCGTAACGTTCGTGATCGGCACTCCGGCTCCTAAACGAAATCCGCCAACAGCAGCCGACTCCGAGGAGGCGAGGACGCTATGGGCAGGCTCCATGCCATAAAACGCGAGCCCACGCAGCGGCGAGAGGCCCATCAGATTCAGAAAAACACGACGCTGCACGAGAGCGCAGCGCACGCATCAGACCATCGCTAGGAAAGCGCACGCATCAGACCATCGCGAGGAAGCTAAAGCTAGTGCCTAGTTGGGCGACGCACAGCATGGGGCGTCGGAACAATCTGGCGACGACGTGGCTCCTCGCCTTGGTCGTGCTAGCCCTATCCCTTTTTGCCGGGCCGTGTGCGGCGGCACAGATCAAGACCACCGACACGCGCTGGAGCTTCCACCTTCCTCTACCAAGCGGCCTCAGGGGCGCCGAGAGCCTCGCCTTCGACGGCAAGGGCGAGGGGCCCTACGCCGGCGTCTCAGACGGCCGCATTCTCAAGTGGGGCGGCACCACCGTCGGCTGGACCACGTTCGCGCACAGCGCGAACTACCGGAAGATACCCCTATGCACGGCGGGCGTGGTGCCGTCGGAGGAGACCGAGAGCATGTGCGGCCGCCCGCTGGGCCTCCAGTTCCACGGCAAGACGGGTGACCTCTACATCGCCGACGCCTACCTGGGGCTCATGAGGGTCGGTCCGGGCGGCGGCGAGGCCGAGGTGCTGGCGACCGGCGCGGACGGCGTCCCGTTCAACTTCGTCAACGGCCTGGACGTCGACCAGGCCACCGGCGACGTCTACTTCACCGACTCGAGCACGACGTATCCCAGGAGGTTTAACACCGAGATCATGATGAACGCGGACGCGACGGGCCGGCTTCTCAGGTACGACGCGCAGACGAAGAGCGTCACCGTGCTGAAGGCCGGCCTGCCGTACCCGAACGGCGTGGCGGTCAGCCGCGACGGGGCGCAGGTCGTGGTCGCGCACACCGTGCCTTGCCAGGCGTTCAGGTACTTTGTCCGCGGCGCCAGGGCGGGGCAGTACGACCTGCTGGCGGACCTTCCGGGGTACCCGGACAACGTGAGGCGGGACAACAAGGGTGGCTATTGGGTGGCGCTGAACCAGGAGAAGCAGCGGCTGGACGCGACGCCGACGACGGCTCCTGTGAAGCACCTGGTTGGCGTCCGCCTGGACGCTGACGGGGTGGAGGTCGAGGAGCTCACGGCGGCCAAGGGCGTCACGCTGAGCGACGTGGCGGAGATGAAGGGACAGCTGTGGTTAGGCTCCGTGGAGCTCGAGTACGTCGGTCTGCTTGCTTGAGCTGCTGCGTCTGCGTGCCAGCATTAGCTATGGACGTATATGTGGTCATATTAATTAGGAACTTTAGATTAGGAATTGCATTAGTAAATTTAGCAGTGTAGCTACTCTTAGGTCTTGTTTAGATGTATGTGTATCCACTTCAATCTACATGTGTTGGAGTAGATTATAATAAAATTTAATTCAATTTCACTCTAATTCACTTCAACAAATGTGGATTGGGATGAATACATGCGCATCAAGCAAAATCTTAAGTACTTTTCATGTGTTTATTATGACAAGGTAGACACAACTGTACGGCTAAAAGTTAATTGGTCATGGATTTTTATGCAACTTGACTTCCGACTCTTCTAACCCGTTGTTTTTATTACCTTCCTACTCTAAATCAATGACCTCATTAGTGTTTATTGTCACTAAAATTAGTTGTTCCGCCATGAGTGTGCTATATATCTTTTCTTTATTGATAGGTTAACGCCTTGACCTCGAGTCACAGATATTGGCCCAAGCTTGATATAATCAGCTAATTTCCTCTTGTCCATTTCACTTCAACATACCGCTTTGCATATTATCAAAGTGTTATCACTGGCTCTATCTATTACACCTTTTTAAGGGCATCTTCAATAGTCCCAAAAAAAACACGGGTGAATCATTGAATTTTTAAGTGGCTAAAAAAAGCTGGGAGCATAATTATTGAGTTCCTTCAATAATTTTCAAAGCCTATGCATCAGAAACGTCATACTGTTTCCAAATCACCCAACCACGGTTATTTCTTTCTCTCTTGTACATTTGCGCCAGAACGCTGTCCTTACTCTTTATTCTTCCCTGCATCCTTTCCCCTCAAAATTGGCTAAATGATACACATGCATATATTTCCGCACGATTGGATCTATATTTTTCTAATAGCAGAAAGATTGAGAGTTGAGATAAAAAAATTGTTAAAGAGCTTTTTCCAATCTTGCCAAATAATCAAGATTGAGAGTGGGTTTTGTAAACTCGCGGAGATGCTTTTAGTTGCCAGGCAATAACCTCTCGTTTTATTTTTTAAACTCTCATTTTGAACTATATTTTATTTTTCTTGTATATTTTATATGAAAATATAATCGGAATTACAACTTTGAATATGTTTTTATGCCAAGACAAATATTTAATCTCTAAGACAAGCATGAAAATATAATGGTATATGATGGTAATTATAGAGAACTAGATACAAGGGTGTATTTCTAAGTTTTTTTTAATGTCAGTTACCGGTATATGGATACTTTCTCTAACCAGCGTGGTAATCTTCATTTCTTCAAGCGTTAAGAATTAATATGAGGCTTCTTTTATTGCATAATATATACTAAGATAATAGATTTCTGGAGTACCAAAGCAAACACCCGAACAACAAGAGTGTTTATTGATCTTGATGAGAGGTTCGCATAAATTAGTGCTTTGAAACTGCTACTTCCCTTTGCTGACTTTCAGTCCCTAGTTGAACTATTGAGGTACGGGACCGTTAACAGAGAGCTAGGATAAGTTAAAAAACAGCCATGAGCAGCGAAACCAATTCTCACTTGACGGCTCACATTGCTTAGGCAAAAGGCAAACCATTTATAGATAGATCTTTTTATCTACATGTATAGCTCACCACATATATTCACGTCATGAAAAAATAAATTCCAGATAAAAGTATACTAGTACATATTCACGTCATGAAAGATTAGATTCCAAATTTAATTAGAACGCAAGCTATACCAAACACACCCTAAACTTACACACCCGGTCTGATTCCACGTGGGGCGTTCCCACTCCCACTTCCCGGCCCAGCTCGGATAGAGTAGATGTTCCATTTCCCCGTTGCGGGCGCAACCCGACATCCTTAACGGTTGCTAAAACCCTTATCGGATCACATTGACACTCCTGGATAGTGGATAGAGTCGAGTGAGCGCTCGTCGCCGCGCCCCTTCCTCAGTCCTCACCTCGAGCAAAGAGGAGCGGCAGTGGCCATGGCCGCCCCCGCCCTCCTCCTGCCATCACTGTTCCCCAAGCCCACCCTCCTCGTCGCTTCCCTCCACTCCAGCCTCCCACGCGGCCTCCCCCTCCGCTGCTCGCCCAACGGCGCCGCCGTGCCGGAATCCCCTGAACCTGCCTCTCGCCGCGGCCGCAAAAAGTCACCGTCCCCGTCGGCGCCGAAGGCGAAGGCCACGAGGCGGAGAACCAAGAAGGCGGACCAGGATCCCGACTCGGAGGCCGCGGAGGAGCCGGCGAAGCGGACCAGCCGCCGGACGAGGAAGTCCAAGGAAGAGGCCAAACAGGAGGAGGTGGCCCAGGCGGCGAGCCAAGGAACGGGGGAGACGATTCCAGAGGCCAACGAAGAGGAGCATGCGGTGGAAGCGGGGAGCGGCTACGACGACGACGAGGATTTCGCGAACGAGTGGCCGCCGCTGGTGTGCTGCTTCGGTGCGCCGCGGTGGGAGTTCGTGCCCACGGTGCGGGTGTCGGACCGCCAGATGCATCCCGACATGTACTCCACGTGGAGGCACCTGCAATGGGAGCCGCCCGAGTTCGCGCGCGCCCCGGGGAGCGCGGCGAGCAACGTGGCCATCGCGCTCACCCGGCTCGGCGGGCGCGCCGCGGTGCTGGGCAAGGTCGGCGACGACGACTTCGGCCGCGAGCTTGTGTACCGCATGAACTGCGAGCGGGTGCAGACACGTGCCATCAAGTTCGACGGCAAAGCGGCCACCGCCACGGCGCGCATGAAGGTGAGCTTTCGGGACCGGGAGGACGGCAAGGGCGGGACGAAACTTGTAGCCGAGACGGTGAAGAGTGCCGCCGAGGACTCCCTCCGCAAGACTGAGATCAATGTAGATGTGTTGAAAGAGGTGAGTTGGTGATCCTTGGGTAAACATTGGGTTCCGATTCAAGATTTATGCTCGCGTAATCATTTCACGGCAAACTATGTCTTTATGTGCATAACAACCACGGTGCACTGTTTGCAGAACCATCGCATCAAATCAATTCCTGTTCGTTTGGCTGAAAATAAGCGGCTGACTGTTGGCTGGTTTGTTGTGAGAGAAAAACACTGCAAACAGGCTGAAAATTGATGTGATCTAGCAGCATAGCATGATTGCCAATTGTATTTATTTTTTTGGTATCATAGAATCTCGATTGTCGATGTTTCTAAAAAGATTTAACCTTGATGCTAAACTCTCTACTCAACTTATTTGAGTTTTGTATGCATACAGATGCCACTTGATCTCATACTGCAGTTTAAGAGATGAGTTGACATCTGAATCAGTCTTCTTTATGCAATATAAGATAGCAGCGGATTATGGACTGATAAAATTGTTATAGCAGTCCATGAAAATTGTTATACTGCATTAGCTAAAGCTTCATGAAAAAATGAACACTCTTCATAATAGATTTGTCTCTGAGGTTTATCTATCCACAACTTTATTATTATGTTTAATCACGGTAGCTTTCATGATCATGGTGAGATCATCTTCCAAACTGTTTCAAGTATGCATTTGAACAATAGAATGGTGTCCTTTGGGATGCCATCAGAATTAACAACTTTGCAGATAAAAAAGTAAGTTTAGCAGAATTGCACTGTTCAGGTTCACATGCTGGCAACAAGATTTTAAGAGGACACATTTTGATGAGCTAGATATACTCATTGGTCATTGCTATTGCATTGCAAACCATTTTTTTCTTTATTCAGATCTAATCTGTGGCAATTACACAGGCTAGAATGTTCCATTTCAATTCAGAAGTTCTGTTAAACCCCTCAATGCACGACACACTCTTCAGAGCCATTGAGCTGTCCAAGAAATTTGGAAGCAAAGTGTTCTTCGATCTCAATTTACCATTGCCATTGTGGACTTCCAGGGATAAAACAAAGGAGGTGATAAACAGGGCATGGAAAGAGGCTGATATCATAGAGGTGTCAAGGGATGAGCTGGAATTCCTCCTTGATCATGAGTACTATGAATACAAGAGAAAAACCCCACCTCAGTATTATCTGGAAGGATTTCATTTTACAAGAAACTGGCCACAGTACTACCACTACAGCCCTGAAGAGATCGCTCCTATTTGGCATGATGGTATAAAGATCTTGCTTGTGACCTATGGCACACTTCGGATCCACTATTACACACCTAAGTTTCATGGCTGTGTGGTTGGGACAGAGGATGCACTCATAACTCCATACACCACTGACCGAACAGGTTCAGGGGATGCTATTGTGGCTGCTGCTATTAGGAAGCTGACAACTTGTCCTGAAATGTATGAAGACCAGGATACATTGGAGAGGCAACTGAGATTTGCCGTTGCCGCTGGAATCATATCACAATGGACAATTGGTGCTGTGCGAGGGTTTCCCACTGAGAGTGCCGCACAGAACCTGAAGGAAGAAGTCTATGTGCCTTCTATGTGGTGAAATGATAAATCATTTGTGATGGAATGAACAAATATACGATACAAGCATACTTCATGAATGGTCTAACAGAACTGAACAAGGGAGTTTTCCTTCTTTTTTTTTTTTACGACAAGAGAGCTACAAGCGCAACTTACATGCACTAATTGCTCAGGTATCGTCTCACAATCCATTCTGTATTCATTTCAGTTTTGAACTTGGGTAGTATGCATGTCATTAAATGCATCTACTGATTGACAAGTGTTGAATCTTAATTTGTGAACAGTTGAATCTTCATTTTAATTTGTGAACTGAATTCTCAGGTATACTCAATTTGATGCATTGTTTGAAAACACACAGGTTTGCATTTTAATTTTGCTCATGATGTCTAAACCTTATTAAGGACCCTGGTTTGAATGAGCACACCAGTTCTGGGAAGATATTTAGTTTAGTTTCTTTTTTCCACAGGGAGAGACTCCCCTGGGCTCTTTTTTTAAGAAAAAAAAGGTTGAGGGGTACTGAACCCTGTTTTTTCAGGGAGTTACCCAAAAATTAGTGAGCCCTGGGTGTCTGCCCCCTCTACTGGAGTCACTAACCAACCGAGTTACTACTCAGTTCTCATTTAGCGACTAATATGGAATGGGAAGTGCACAAATAAAACTTGATGGACTGAACTAGGCTATAGCAGGTAACTCATTGCTTGTCCGCAAAAAAATTGATCTGTAGTTAATGATTATTGTACATACACATTATTAGTACCAATCTGTGCATAATAAAATGAATGAAGTTAAGATTTAAGGCTGTGCATCTGGACTATGGACTAAATACAAACATACACTAAAACTCTTCAAATCTGCTAATTGTACACTCTGTGGTCCAGCATATATCTTCTTCAAATATCTTTGCCTCTTCTATTTTGAAACTTGAATAAACAATTCTTTGAAAATGCACATTTCAGTGAGTGTTCCCTCCCATATCCTTGTGTGAGATTGAAAAACTACATAAATTTTATCTGTGTAGGAAAATAACATGTGCTTTTGCTGTCAGTATACCAGGAATTGCACTGTTTGGTGTATGTCATTGAGTCAGAGGAAAGCTCGTTGTATGATAACTGTCTATTCGTATGTAGAGTAAGTTCATGCCACTTGATCCTGTGTGTTTCTTTTGCACAAGCACCCTGGAAGAGGATTTGCATAAAAATACTCCTCATGCCTTGGACTTCGACCAGACAACCTCTGATGTGGACCTCCAATCCTGTTTTCATGATGCATCTTCACTTCACTTGCAAACTCTGTCCAATCTACTGTCCCTTCATCAAGCTTGTCAATGAGCTCGACAAGCTTGTGCCTATAGACAGTAAAAAAATTTAGTACTTTGGATTTAGAGCTGAATACTCAAAACAATATTCCGAAATTTACCTGTCAGGGTTAATGGTTTTTTGGAATCCTTCATATCTTCTATGGCCCTGAACTGCTTTAGCCATATTTCCATCATATGTATACACAAAAACATCACTCTGGAGGGCTACATTGTAGTCTACAGCAGCTAATCTATTTTGGTACAGCTTGAGCGACTCTAATTCATTTGCTGTTGCCAGACTATAATGTGTATAGACATTTGGATATTCGGCCTTAAATGCATCCATGCTATGTACACCATATATTTCACCTGATACAATGTAGATCTTTGTGCTGGAAGGATACCCCATAGCTTTCAGGAAAAGAGCTGCTTCACGAGGAGTCATAGGGCAGCCTCCTTGGAGTCGCCTCTCCTTACTGTTGATTTCCTTCTCTTTCCAGTGCTGCACCTCGAGTCGCATTTCCCTCAGTTCCTCTGCCTCTTGATATGTTAGGTTGTGGCTGCAGCCAGTGAATGAGAGCATGTCCTTCTCGTACCTGTCAGTTTATAATGAAGAAAACATTTGTATCATTGATCTGTATGTTCCTCAGCAACAAAGTGCTGTCAGCCTGTTATTAGACTATTGCATTTTCAGTCACCTTAAGTGAAGTGCGATATAATGGTTGGATCCATTCCTCAGTCTATCAACTAGATTATTACCTAGCTCTTCAATTTTTTGATTGTATCTTAGTGCCTCGTAATTTGCACGGCATCGGAGTCTTTGGATAGAAGGAGGGAGACCATTGTTGACAATACGTGAATCTGTATGTGTGAATTTCACAACTTTGGCCTTCTTCAGTGTCCTTGTGAAAGCTCTGTAATAAGAAGCCTAAAAAGAAAATATTAAATCATCATTTTTCTGATTATAACTTCAATACCAATTAGTCCTGAAGTAGTTGATTCATACCTTGGCCCAGGATTTGGGTGCTCTAATATAGGGTTTCAATCTTTTGAATTCTGGCGGCAAGGAATCCACAATCATGATGTCATCTTCTAAAGTTTCCTTGAAGTGTTGCACATCAAATATATCTTTGAAATCACTGCACATCAAGCCAAAACATCAGTCTCAAAAATTTGTATAGATTTCTTGCTGTACTGGTTCAAAGAGAAGGACCTTGGATCAGTCCAGAATGATTTATGGTCCAGGGTAGGGATTACTAGGGTGGCATTCATGAGCTTAGCAACTGCAACCATATCACTTATCTGCAAGAATGATTTTGAAGGAAAGGAATGCATGTGAGCTTGAAAGGCATTTTTCCTGTATTCAAGTTCTTTTAAGATCTGGTTTACGTACTCCCAGTCTCATTTGGTTAAGTCCACCATTGGCTTCAGCAATTATATAGCCAGTAGTTGTACTGTTGGTTCCTGAAAAAGCAGAGCAAGTGTTGGCCAAATGTAGGCACTCAGTTAAGAGTTATGACTATTGTTACTTAGAACTACTGTTAAATTGAAGGAGGATGGGGAAGATGAGCTCACTGCAACGATTTTTTGGGCGTTCGATGCATTTTGTGTAACCCTCACTATCTGGTTTTATCCATGTCTGGGTCATCTGTTGGATTCCAAAACAAAATTTCAGCATAAAAGTAGGAGCATCAGTATCTAATAAAATCTCGTGTGAAGTCTATAAAAGTAGAAGCTCTCAAGCATGTAAATTAGGAGCATCAGTATCTAATAAAATTCTTTCTGTTCCTTTATTTGCAGGTCTATGGCCGCTTTAGTTAGGCGGCAGACAGGTAGGAGTTTGTGCTTCGTATTGTCCAATGAACAAGGAACTGTTTCTTACCCGTGTACTAGTTATACAAGCACTAGTAGCACTTTGTGGGGATAGGATCGATGGATGTGAACTCTCACTTTATGTCCATTCATTTTTGTCTCTCTTTTTCTTCTTTTTTGAAGACTCGTGTAGAATTTTTCGGAGGATTAGGTTAGCGCTAGGAACCGCCAAAAATATTTTGTTATCTGCTCTAGATATCTGTCTTGACTGTCAAATGACAACTTGTCTGTAGCCTCATGATGTAACTGTCGTCTTTGTAGCTTCCTAGCGTGCTTATCATCTGGCTGCTGAATGGCCGAAAATCACTCAAAACACTGGTTCACTCGCCAAGAAGCATCTGGTTGTACCGGAGTTGTACAAATGTAGGTGAAGTATATTTCCCTTTCTTTAAATTTGAATTTGTGTGAAACACGTCCCTACGATTTAACTTGTGGTCTGTAACTATGCTGTGTTTTCTGTGGTCACGAGCGGAGGCCCTCCGGCGTGAATTTTCAGTGTTCGGTTTTCCGTGTGAATTTTCAGAATGTTCAGTTTGTGATGCGGCGCTATCCTAATCCTAATGTTGTTGAGAACATCAACGTCAGACCCTTTGGAAGCACCTTGTTAGTGGTCCATACCACGGCCTGAGTATCACTCTTCCAATTGAATTTCCCTACGACCGGCAAACAAAACAACTACACATGAAAGAAGAAATAGCGATGTGCTGCTCTTCTGAAAGGGCACGTACGGAATCGTGGAGCCTCTGAAATGTCTTGGGCTTCGGCATCCCGTCTGAATGTCTCTGATTCCACAGCAAAGAAACAAAAAACGGAGACTACATAGACGCGCCGGCCCGCCCGCCATGAATGAAACTTCTCGTGTTTCTCCATCGCGCATACCCCCAGACCCAGTCCACGAAGAGCAAACTATCCAACGCGTCTCTCTGCATCCAGTCGCCGACTTGGCTTGGATCCCTTTAACTCGGCACGTTCGAATGGTTTCTAGGCCCATGCAGAGCTTTGAAAGCCGCGAGTTAAGTGTGATTAACATGCATGCTAACAATAACTGGCACTGGCAGCCTCTAGACTCTAGTGGTGCATGTCATGGCAGTACGAAGAATATAGCGGAGCACAGTCAACGGCGAGAGTAGAGAGCTACGCACCGGCGGGTCAGGCGGGCGGCGAGCGACGGCGGTGAGGTTCTCCTCCCTCCACCCGAGCACCTCGGCGTCCACCCTGCGAACGAGCCTCCCCCCGGCGCCGACGGCGCCTCGGCGCGAGCTCATGACGAGGCCGATGACGACGGCGACGCCGAGCAGGCACGCCACCGCGTTCCGCACCCAGGCCTGGTCGACCACGGGCACCCGCTTGCCGCCGCTGGTCCTCCGGGCGAAGAACAGAGCCTTCACACGTGCCGCGCCGGCGCCGGCGCCGCGGCCGCCGTCGTCGTCGCACGGGACGGAGTAGTCGACGGCGGCGGGCGCGTCCGTGAGGCGCCGGCGGTGCGCGCCGGACGTGACCGGGCTGCAGCTGCAGGGCGACGAGGAGGATGATGACGCTGCGGACGACGACGACGCGACCATGGCCAAAAAAGCGGCTTGGTTTAGACAAGATCACAAGGACAGGAGCTCGATCGCGAGGAGAGGAGGGAACCGGGCCACCAGGGAGCAGAAGGAGCCGAGGTGCGCAGGTGCTGCAACCGCGCTGGACGGGAGGAGGACGCGCACGTCGGCAGGGCGGCACGTAAGGGAACGTGGGGGCGAGGTGGTTTGCAGTTTGCACGACGAGTCGTGCGCGCGCGTGGTCTCCCACTCCCAGTCTCCCACTCCTGGTGGTTCGGCTCCGCGCAGCTGCCAGCCAGGCCAGGTGCGCCCCGCGCGGGAGGGAGGCAAGCCAAGGGAGTTTATTCAGGTTTGCCGTCGCTGGTGTCGTTGCTGCCGCCTCTGCTGTGTGCCATGCTTGCTGGCCCGATCACACCGCGCGGCTCGCTTTCCCGACCCGGCCCGGATCTCATTTTATTGCGGGTGGTGTGTCTAGCGCAGCCGAGGGATCGGAGGGCGCAATCATTCGGCGCACTGCGCGCGCTGTGCTGCTTGTTCGAATTCCCGGTACCCAGTGGGCATCCGGTTCTTTCTTTCCTTTTGTTTGTCCCTGAAATTCGCCATGCTTGAGCACGTAAGAATGGTCGGATCAGGACTCGTCGTTAGAGGCAATCGGTATGGTCGATCAGCACAGCACACGTGAAGCGAGCAAGCAGCCAAGCAGGGAGTGTGGACACGCTACACTACAGCTGATCCGTGAAAGTAGCTTTTCCTTTTTGGATGCAAACAGGTCCGTACGGATCGAAGCTTCCCTGAGTGCAGGTGCGGTGCTTAATGCGTACTGTGACTGTCACCTTAATTCCGCACTGTCAGTGGACGCAGGTGGTCCTGCGCTGCTGTTAGTGCTCGCGCGCCTGATTCCTTCCTTTAACTGAAAACACTGACCATTTGCATTTGGTAGGTAGGGACATCTTTTTTTCCTTTTTGAAACTGTAGGTAGGGACATCTGATGTGACGAGCTGTGCAAACGCTGATTAAACGTGACTTAGTGCGAGTGAAGACGCGCTGACCGAGTTTTCTTCCGCTTTGACGTAGCCCCGCCCCCCGCCCCTGAGCAAAACACCGACTTTTATCCAGCTCCGTGTCAACGGCTTGACTATTCTCTCCCAGCACCGTTGAAAAAGTCAGGTGGGCACGTAGCACGCCACGTCCACGACCACGAGAGCAGCCTAACGACGCGTACACGCTCGATCGAGCGGCCTCAGGGCTTCGATCCCCAAAACTTCTCCTAGTTCGCTTTGCTCTCGTCTCGTCTCCCGCTTGTTCACATCACCCGGATATATACGGACGAAACGCCTTGCAGGTCCGGGAATTCGTAACAGTGATTGATGACTAGCTTCGTGCCACGCTGCGTCTCGTCAAGCGATCATAATCTAACCCAGTTCCCCCGGCTGCAGGTACTTGAACAGTAAGACGGACCGGAGCACATGGGCACGCACGGTACCACGAGAGCAGGATGCATGTCGTGTGCCTCAACGTCGTCAACGATATGATTGCCGGTGTGAAGACTGAAGAGCCTAGTGTTGTCGTTTGTGTGACTGCGTCCATCGGTCAGGGCATCATCAGGCCGATCAAGGCTAAAACAACCCATCCACCAGACGGAGGTGGTGCTGGTGCGTGCGTGGCCGCCACGTCGGGTTCGCACTTGTTTGCTTCGGGCGGCTTTGCTTGGTGCTCGTGAACAAACTTTGCTTATCATATCATGTTATGGCACCACGGGTGACGATCATTGTCTCATTGAACGACCACAGCGCAGCAAAGAATCCTGAATTTATGGCACACGGTTACGAAGATGTCTGATGTCGGCTCCTCATTTGTTCGATGAAGACTTTGAAGAGCGACATGCTACGTGTGATATGCTGTCGTTGTGGAGATGATCAGGTCAATAATACGAATGCTGTTAACTACTCAACTAACAACAGAAGAAGCGAAGAGGCTTTGTGTGAGACGTGGATGGTCGCGCACGTTCCAGGTTTGCGATACGGTTGGATGGTGGTCCTATTATCGGTGCAATTTATTCTGTGCGCATACCACATATATACTCCTCTGGGATACATTAGGTGCGCGCCAATGTTGGGGACCAAATGGAGACGCAAGGAGAACTCCTTTTCCGCGTCAACGTTGCTCTTGATCGAGCCCAATTAGCGCGACGCGGACAGGATTCTCGTGGCAACGTCTGTGAATAAGTAGAGACCTAATTTCAGTGCCCAGCTCTAGCTAGCAGTCCTGAGATATACGCCGATAATGCAAGTCTGGCTGGCGGTACCAGACAACCCGTGACCGATCGAACAATCCATTTTCCACGCCGGCCGGCCTCTGCCCACTCCATCGAGCGCGCGCCGGAGCGTGCCTCTGCCGACTCCTGGTGCTACTGCTGCTGCGCAACGTCAGCCTGGTCACGGGCAGCACGACGCGAAGCAAAGCATCTGATCCGAGCCGGACCTGACGAGCATGCCCCGCACGAAAGCTGTTGGTGACCTGCGGCTTGCCAAAGCCACGTCACGCGCTCACGCCACTGTTGGGAGGCACGGGAGCCGGGAGCGCTCGTGCCGGTTGCGTTCGACCTCGTCCAACAAGCCAACAACATCAACCATTCAAGCGCACATAGGCTGAAGCCGTCGGCAGGTCCACCAGGGCTCAGGCGTCAGGAGGACGCGAATGTACGCCGGTCGGTTAATGGTTAGTCCAGGACCGCGGTCTTGGCTCGGGGCAGGGGGCACAGCTTCGCCCACCGCCGGTCCGCCACAAGCACGTTGTGTGGACCTAATTATCTAACATAACCCGCTAGTGTCTTTGGGTTAGATTCAAGTCGTGGTTTCCACCCAACCTGAAAAGGTCCAATCCAAAGTAGGAAAATTCAAGAAATAGCCTGACTCGGCCAACCAACATGTGGTGTTAAATTTGGGTCAAAAATTTTGACCCGATGTTTTTTCTTTCTGTAGTCCGATTCAAACCCAACCTGACTTGGCATTTGATCAAGTTAATATTGCATGACACCCCCACCCCTTTCAAGTCGATTTTGCACCTATACAGTAGACCATGGCCCCACTTGTCATTCTCAGTTGCTGGGTTAGAAAATGTTTTTCTAGCTATCTTGAGTTTACCTAATTTATGAAAAATACATAGAAAATGGAAAAAATGAAAAAAAAATATTTTTTGACCTTTGGTAAGTAGATCTATGCATTAAAAATAAGAAATCATATTTTTGAAAGCACAGGGGCAATGAACTGAATTTCAATCCGCTCAGAATGGTCAGCAACAGACAGCTGCCACTGCTCGAGAGATAACATGAGACCATGGTGGCGACACATAGCGATAGCGGAGGTCCACAGCGGTGGTGCTCATTGACAACACACGACGCAATGGCGTATCATCGGGTTAGTTCGTGGTCTGCCGCGAGGGGGCTCAAGTCAAGATTTTAGCTTTTGGATTGGGCCACGGATAGGCTTGTGCCGATTATTTTTTTGGTCAAGTTTTTCATAGCTCGACCCGAACCCAACCAAACCCGAGGAATGATCAGGTTGTGCCTTCTAGGTCTTTTCTACTAGGAGCAGTTTTTTTAGTACTAGGAGCGCATTCTCTTCATTTTGGTCTAGATCAGTCTCTGATTTTCTTCAAGCCTTTGGTATCCTCTTCATGCTGCCTCTCTGATGTTTTAACAACTGCTTGGTCTTTGTCACTGTTCTGCTTTGTTAATTTCTTGATCGCCTCTCTGGGTGGGCATAATTAACCGAAACCGAAAGAATCAGAACCAAAAAATTGATTCTTTATTCGGTTCTAGATAGTGAGGAACCAAAAATAACCAAAGAAATATCGGCTCCTACTTTTAGGTAATCGAATTAACTAAAAGAACTAAAATACATGAATTGTACTTCACTTACTTGCATTTTGTAAGATATGGTTGGTTTATGTGCGATGTTTCATATTGAATTGCTATGTATTTGTGTTACTATATTGCTATTGTTTTCCTTATCAATTATGATTACCTAAAATAGAGGTAGTGTTGCCTAGCTTTGCTTTAGAATCTGCATTTTTTGTTGTTGTCTTAATCTCTATTGAAAAATTTTGGTTCCTAAATAACTAAACATAAAAAAAATGCTCGGTTCCTAAAATTTCTTAGAACCGACACATTCCCATTTTTAGACCGAATTTCTTCAATAACCGAGAAACCGAACTGGATACCGAATGCCCACCATTGCTCTCTCCATGTGAACTTTTGTCTCTCCTATGAGAAATTTTGGTTAACCTTTACTACCTCCCTTGGTATATACTCCCTCCATTTCAAATTGTAAATCGTTGTAGCTTTTATAGGTACATAACCTTTACTCTATATTTAGACAATCTATATCTATAGGTATGTAGCAAAAGTTATGTATCTAGAAAAGACAAAACAACTTAGAATTTAGAACACAGACAGTAGAAGGCTAGCATCAATTCTCTGCCCCTCTGATGCTGGAGTTTCCGGATGCTCATTGGACCGTTGCTCGCCTTCTAGCATCTTTTGACATTCCTCTTTGAGGCTACTCCCAGTATCTTCATTGCTGCACAGTACCACTTCAACTTGGTGGTCAAGGGACCCGTCCCTGATGAGGTCCTCCATGGAATCATGTTGGGACTCCTCCAGACGGTGATCTTGTTCTTTATCCGGACCCACTAGTTTGTTGTCCTTCTTTATATTTCTTTTACCCATATTTGTCATATTTCTTCTTGGTGTTATCATATTTCTTCTTGGTGTTATCATATTTCTTCTCCGTAGTTGCCAAGTTTGGGAGGCCTATTTCCCTTTCCTTTGCCTTTCCCTGCAAAGCCTTCTAACTGAGCAGCCCATCTGGCCTAGCCCACTCCTCTCCCCAGTCATGCACCCCCACCCGTGCGTTATTAGCCTGTTGGCCCGTCCATTCGTGAAGCAGCCCATGCCCTCAACGTTGTCTCAGTGACTCAGCAGAGGATGGAGACGATGGTAATGGCGAAGTACCAAAGACTCGTGGCTATTGGTAGCATAGCATAGGTGATAGATCTCGAGTTACCTTGAAGCTACCTGAAGAAGATTGGCAAAAAAGAGCACTATCTCATCACCAAAGCTAAAATTCTAATAGTGCCCAGCCATAGAACATTCCATGCAGCTCCAAGGCTACATTATGTAGACGGACGGATCACGATTGTGATTGGTGTCAAAATTCAAAACTATTTCTCTTTGAAATAGTATAATATTTCACGAGTCAAAATTTTCTAGCGAATACACATTGACATCAACGCAGCTTCTTCGTTTCCGATATCACATTCGTCATCTTACATTTATACTCTTTGCACGCTCTTCCACATGCCTGAACATATATCGAAACTTTCTTGAAGAATCTGGCAATGTGTTCTTCGGATTTCTCCAGCAATGCAGGGACCGTGAGAGCAATAACAGCACCTGACAGAATAGGGAGTAAAAAGTTTAGCAATTCGACATGGATCAGCAAGATTAAAAGAGCATTTTTGTTTCCAAATTGGTTCCCCCTTTCTGTAGGATTTTCGATGCCGTTCCAAATACGAAAATGTGGACGCAGTGAATTGGACTTTCAAATCGGGTTGAATGCTTACAGTCCACTGCTAGTATGATCAAAGTAGATACGATGCAGCCCGTCATGCCCTCACGTTTATGTATCTTTGGATTACATTCAGCAGCACTAGTGCAGAACTTCTGACAAGAAACCCATTTTGAATGGAACTTTTGGCGAAACTAGAAACATCCTGCTGTTCTATCAAACGAGTGATAGTGTGAGCATTGCCTCTGTTTCCATTGTTATGCCATTTTGCAATGTATTACCAGCACAGATTTGCAGTGCAATTGTAAGTGATCTGATGATAAGTGCACACGTTTTCATATTGCAATTCATAAGGAGCTTCTTCTAAAGATGCACAGTGGGTCCTTGCTCATAAGAAATGTAAATGAAACAGTAAAAGAACTTACTTGTATATACCAAAGTGATAAGATCAGTCAGTCGGCCAACTATGGAGGTCAGCAACAACACAAAAGCCACCTTGTAGAAGAGGCTGGAATCCTTTCCAAGTGCAATGTTTTCGAAATCCTTGAGCACCTTATTAATGAAGCTACCAACTATTTCTGCTGCTTCACTCATTGACTCATCAGAAATTTTCATCAATGGGATAGGTGGAGGTGTCCTGCATAGGTTTCTTTTGCATTTTTAGAGTTGGCACAAACAATGAATCATAATTACTATCTAAGAGCAAAAGCAACTATACAGCATATTATTTTTCATTTTTGGTGTATCCCTGATATTTGCTTTGTTTTTGCAATAAGGATCATGGTATTGCACAACAATGTTAAATTTCACTCAGAAACTAAAACATAAGCAAACATTTTATTACATCCTGTGAATGTCACTGCTAACAGAGTTCTTGACTAGATACATTCGCCACTGCAGCAATTAAGCAACCCTATCATTCTATCAAAATGGTAAGAGCTGTTGAACCAAGGTCCAAGGACAAATAATTCCATTAGCTCTAACATGCCACCACAGATTAGAACTTCAACAATCTTAACCAATTGCCATGCTAGCTAGCACTAGCATCCACACAAAACGAATCAGCCACAGTGGTTTCACCAATGGGTGAGAGATCAAACCAGAATCACCTGTTGAGCAGCTGCGCAGCCTTGGCCCAGACGAAGAGGACGGCGAGCAGGATCATAAGCACCTGGGACACGAAGGAGAGCAGCGTGTAGCCGGGCACGCAGTAGAAGAGCGCCCAGGACGCCACCACCGCGACCAGCATCCCGCCGGCCACCTCCTTCCTCCTCCACAGCACCACATCCGCCACTGCGCCCCCAGAAAAGTTCCCACGCCACGCTCTCAGAATCCAAACGCGAAATGCAGATAGAGAGAGCCTAACGACATAGTATCGATCAAAACGGTCAAGGAGGACTCACCGGCGCCGCCGCCGAGGAGATCGTGCGGCGATCTCTGGGCACCAAACAGCCGGCAGCTTCTGTAGGGGGAGTCCATCGCACCGCCCCGCAGGACGGATCTCTCCTCCGATGGGAAAAGGGAAAGGGGACAGGCAAGAAGAGCGTGGAGTGGATGAATGGCAGCTACTGACTGGTCTCGTTAGGTGCAAATTGTCGAGCTGGAAATTTTGGAAAATTGCAAGGCGGAGAAAATTGGGTGGAAAGAAAAAGGCGCAAGCGTGGCGTGGGCCCCCACAGCGGCACAGATACCTTGTATCTTCTGAACCCAAAGAAACAGAAAAATAAAAGGAAAAGCATGGCGTCCGCGTTGCATCCTTGGATTTCCTTTACACCTGACCAGATGACAACACGGGCGGCCTCCGCCTTTCGGCACAAGCTCGGACAAAACGGACGGCCTCCTTCCGGGCTCCGCCTTTCGGCACAAGCTCGGCTCTGGTACGAGGTATGGCTATGGCAGATGAGTGCAAAGGCCAACAGCCAAGAGACCAAGAGGAGCAACAGGCAATGAACAATGCGTGCTTACTGATTTGGTTCATTGGTAGGAGTACAAGTGAATCTAACGACAGATAAAAAAAAAAACTAGGGGATTGTGCATGTGCATCTGGGTTAATATAGCATTTGGCTGACGCTTAAAAGGTATTCCCGTCATCGATTCAGCCCAAAATCAAGCATGTTACATGCGCTCCACCACCGGTTCATGACTTCATGTCTTGGCACAAACTGCAAGAATTGACAAAGGTAACACCTGCAGAAACAAGCTCTTGACTCGGTAATTCATGGCTTCAACGACGACACAACAGGAACATGAGCATTCACCATCCGGCTTTGTTTGATATTGTCGCATTCACCTCAATGCACATGTGTTAGGGTGGATTAGGTAGAATTTAATTCAACTTTCACTCCAATCCACCCAACATATGTGGATTGAGGTGAATCCGACTAGATCCGAACAAGGGCTCAGGTGTAGTGTGAAGGGAGATCCAGCATAAGTTCACACATGAAAAAGGACAGAAAAAAGGGGTTCAAAACCGCCACTCTAGTCTATATGCAGTTGCACATAACAGTTACACCAGTTAAAATTTTTAAAACCCATTCAATTCAGACTATGCATTTTGTATACGGCGTTCGGAACTAAAAAAAAAAAAGCATAACTCCACTGAAATGGAGGGCAGTTTCTGTTTGTATAGTCTAACTCAGTTACAGACTGATCAGAAGTGCCAGCCTATTCTTCTTTTGCTGATCCTTTCTCCTCTACAGAAGAAACCTCCCTTTTGGTGTCACTTCCTGAAGCCAACTCCTGAGTGTCCTCACAGGGAGGTCCACTCGGCTCAGATTTATCAGCTTCTTCCTGGTTATTATCTTTGCTTGGAGCTGCTTCAGTAGCAGGAGCATCTTGTGAATTGCTGGATCCTTGAGCTGCATTATAGCTGGCAAATGGACCCCCAGTGTCCATCAAGCTAGCAGCTATAGCAGCATTCAGATCAGCCTCTTCTTGCTGCGCTGCAATCATGTCCATTTCACTAATCCCTTCTGATTGTTCACCAAGGAGAGAGGGTTGTACCTGCTGAGTAGGTGTTTGAACCTGGTTACAGGAGGCTGTAATCCTGCGGGCATCATCAGGGGTAAGCCATTGACCAAAACCGTTAGAGCCTTCAGTTGCCATAGGGCACTCCTTGGGGAAATTGCCTCTGACTGCAAAGATACTCCAGCCTGACCCCTTCAGGGTGTCAATGAAAGCTGAGAGGTAAAACTTTGACAGGTGCTCGGGAGCTGGGTAGAGACTATTAAAGTTATACCACTCCCCATTCACCTTCCTGATGCAAAACCAGTGGTCCTGCAGGTGGCAAATGAAAGCAACCTCCTGCTCAGGGTCAAATAGGGATGACCCTGCAGCTGGGGAATCAAGGGGGATAACTTGGAGGTCCCAAACCTCCAGTGCCTTCTGCAAAACCTGTTAGAAGAAACCTATTAGAAGAAATGAATAAAAGCTATCTGTGTAATAGACTGGTACCATATTCGGTTGAGTTACAGTTAATAATGGAACATATGAACTCTACACGTGGACATGAATAAAAGCAATAGACAATGCTGACAGCTTTCCAGATTCATTGCAAAGATACAAGCATAGATGATGCTCCTCTAAGAGGGAAAACTGTTCAGATCAAATGTAAGTATAAAGGCTGAGACAAACAAAGTGAAGAATCACAATTTGCGTATTTCAACGTATAACCGCGCCCCATCTGTCCAAATTCAGGTCTAATGTGCACCTTCTTAAAAAAAATGTACTTTCAACTTCTAAAATATTTACCCATTATCTGAGTGTGGCAGGACCCACTACCAAAATCTTGCAGCTTTGGGTTAGAAACGAATACTTAATGAATTCCTAATCATCTTTCCCCCAATTCACATCCAAATGTGTAAAGTGATAATCAGAGGGTCTGACCAGGATGCTGCAGTTATACAATGCAAAGACAAATATGATTCAATGAAGAAAACGGGGAAATAGCTAATTGTTGCATACGTTTGGTGACCCTTCTATACATCCTGAAGGCTTTAGGAGAAAACTTTAAAAGAACTAGAATGCCTCCATATTGCAAAGTGCCATATCAGGACAGTATTAAAGCATATTCACAGCAAATTAGTGTCATCTTAATAACTTGATGGAGACATGCACAAACGCCAAATTAAAATAAAAATGCGTGAAACATCCAAATATCAGCAACATGCAAAACAGTGGTCTATTCACCGCTATTTGTGCTCAGATTCATCATTTTATGACTGATAGGTATGTGTTTCATCTAAAGCAGCATTCTTTTCCTTCCATAGTTTCTATTTGTCCCTATTGCAGTGACAGCATGGCTCTTTGCTAGAGTACGGGACAAGTGAAGGGCACCAGCCATCAAAAGGCTACTCTGGTTGTACAATGGCTCAAAAGTCCCTGCTTGCGTTTTTCTCTCGAACATGCAGCAGTAAGAAGAAAAATAGGATTTGTTATGGTTTTCTTTAGGTTACATTCGCACCTTTTGAATAGATAGACAAACATAGCCTTAAACTACCTAGCTAGGTCCAAGCATCCGTCCTTTGGCATTGGCGCAGCACCAAGCTCCCCCTTCCGTTAATATAACAGCAGTAAATATTTGGCAGGGGGAAGCCCTAACCAACAAACTCGACCTCAGCCAACTTTACATCCTTCACCAATTAATTGGCTCAGAATGTACATCATATTTTATTTCTTCCGTGTCATTACAAAATTTATCTTAATGTGCTTAGCAGAATTAAAAAAATGTGTATATTTCTATATGTGGATTTACAACAGATTTGAAGCAAAAATACATATCATATTTCACCATCGCACAATAATAGTGTCTGCTAGTGTCCAATTTGGCAAATTATTGGGAACACGCCAAATAGCACTTGGAATCCGATGGTGGGTGTCGGAATCCAACATGGCCGACTTGGCCAAAAAAAAAACAAAGAAAGGACATGGCTAAATGGGTATCTGGTAACACTGATGGCTATGCAATCATCTGGATTTTAGCGACTTGTGAAACTTTTCAGAATCCAGACGTCCATCGAGTTTTCTTTCCACAATTGTTTATGGAGCAGGAAGGGCGGGCCTGGTGCAAGCGGTAGTCTTACCGCCTGTGACTGGAAGGTCGCGGGTTCAAGTCGCGGTCTCCTCACATTGCATAGGCGAGGGTAAGGCTTGCCACTGACACCCTTCCCCAGACCCCGCACAGACTGCACTGGGTACGCCCTTCATTGTTTATGGAGCAGATCAAATTGAAATAGCATTTAAAACCTTAAAGCTTCTAACCTTAACACCAGTTATAAAAACAACCCTTAACACCAGTACCAAGGTTGATCATATTCCTAATCAAATTAAAGAACAACTTCAGTCAATTGATATAAACTGTAAGAAATTGAATTCATCAATTCAGTACACGACAAAAATCAAGCTACATTAGCCAGATAAACTCTTGAATATGTACATCAATCATATAATTTTGGACAGTGTAACGACAACAGAATACGTTACCATAGCATGCATGCACATGCATTGGTGCAGGCCAAGTACGTAGCGTAAACTGGTACAAACCGCTGTGAAGACATTTGCTATTGTTTATACAGGAAACAACTACATCTAAACTTTCCAGTAATGCAAAAAAAGTACAATCCTATATCAAATCACCTGCAGAGAATCATGCAAATTTTAATGCAGTTCTTTGAGTGCCAAAGACTAGAAGTACTGTTTATCCCTCAGAAACCCCTTTCACATCTTTTTTTTTTCGAAAGCGTGCTTGGCACGTGCCTCATTAAGAGAAGTTAGAGTTGGTACAAACACGGTTATGCGGCGAGCAACGGCGAGTTGCCGAGGACACTGCACAGACACACAGTAACACAGATCACCGGCTTGACGGTGGAGCTAAGATAGTGTACTAAGTAAAGAACAAATTTTGCGACGAGGGGAGATGACCCCGCCAGTCCAGGCGCATGCGCCGCCGCCCGCGGGCACCAAAGATGCATCTGACAGAGATGATTATGAATGCAGGAGGTTGCCTAAGTACCATTAGGATTGGAATAGGATTGCATCATCTATGTTCAAGGAGAGAGTCTCTAATCATGCAATCACTTGATAAGCATTCCTTCACATGACTGGGATGATGCATTGACTACCTAACTTTCTTTTATTCTATATATAAGCTAAACCCTGTTAATTTGTCTGCTTCAAGTAACTCTCTTCGTTGTTAGCAAATCCATAACCTAGAATCTTCGACTAGACTAGAAGGCAATCGACGACTCCAAACAGCAATGCTCGCGCAAAAATCCCCTAAATTCTAAGCAACCATCTTAACAGGCAACCAACTTGTAACCGAGTCCACGGAAGAAGCTGTGGTTCGGTCGATCTAACCGAGTCCAAGAAACCTAAAAGGATAATCTCCATGAAGCCTGGACCTGGAGGGCCTGGACTAACCTGGATGCTGAAATCGCCGCCTAGAGAGACGTTGTGGGATCCCTCGCCCTCGGCGAAGAAGTCCCCTGCGGCAGGGTTGGCCTCGCCGGGGCTTCGGGAGCCCTCGAGCATCACCAGGCGCTCCCGCTGGTCAAGGTCGGCGGCGAGCGCCGCGAGGTCGAACTCGGAGAAGAAGGGGCCCTGCAGGGCGGTGTTGACGCAGTGCACGGCGCAGAGCTTCCCCTCCTGCACCTCGTGGTACAGCAGCCCGCCGTTGCTCGCCGCCTCCATCGCGCCGCTCCAAAACCTTGCAGAAGCCCCTCCCTACGATGCGGTCCGATTCGGCACTTCGCCGCCTCGAGCCCTCGGTGTATCACAGATTCAAGCCGGGATCGATGAGGAGATAAACGAAATCGGCTGACGGGGGAAAGGGAAGGCGGAGCGGAGGAGTGTGAGTACTTTTTGCGTGGTTCGGGTCCGTCTCGGGTGATGACGCGGATTCCCAGCGCAAAACAAACAGCCCTGACACAAGGACACGTAGACCGGTACGCGACCTGAAAAGGCCAGCCTGGCAACGACGTGTGTTTTTTTTTATGATGCAATATAAAGTTGACACGTAAACCATCATAGGATAAACATATACTACCTCCCTCCCTAAAAAATACAATTCTAATACAGTATCACGTTTTAGTATCTTAAATTTAATCAATTATAGATACAAAAGTATTCATGTTTATAATACCATCAAATTAATTACGAAATTTATTTTCATAATAAATTAATTTAAAGACATAATAGTGAATATTATTCACTAAAAACTTAGTTAAACGCGAATAACTTTTCATGGCACGCAACTCATAGTTGTATTCTTTTCAGAACGGAAGTAGTACCACGTTTAACATCAAAAATTCAATGCAATAAAAGAATCATGGAAAATTTTATGAAAATGGTGCCATATAAGTTGAAACAACTATATTCATAATATAATGTCCATTTTTATTTTTGTGTGATAAACCAAGACACTTTCGACCCCCTCCCTCCTCCGACCATTTGTGCGTGTTGTTCCAAACCGCCATTGGTAGCTCAGTGGCCGGATCATATTTTCCTCCTAAACTAAGATTGTCCACAGCGTTGTCGATGCTGAAATGTTTTCCCCAGGTGCCACCTCATGCCTATGCCTGGACTGAAATATTATCACAACATCGGCATTGATGCCTGGCTAGTACGTGGGCCCAATCATGTCAGAACTTTCTCCTTCCAGGCTCTTTCACGCAAGGGAACTCTCCCCATCAACAGTTCAACACCGATGTCAACATGCGCAAAATATAGTTCTTTATTCTCTCGACACCGAGGCAGGAACATGACACGGATAGAGTTTTTTTTTTTCAGCATTGGTCTCCACAATGTGTCTACCCGATGCTTGGACGTTCTCTCTTGTTTCGGCATCGGTAAAAGGCAACGTTGTGGATAGTGTAACGACCGATAGCTCTCTATGTGGGTTTTTGACTGTAACCTCTAACCATTCAGAAGAAGTAGAGCTTGACGAAGGACACTAGCACGGTCAGACGTGCCGCTGCTGTGCCCGTGATGAACAATGGAGAAATTATTTTAAATTCATCTGAGGAAAAAAAACCGAAAGTAAATAGTGAATATCGATGCCATGCCATGAACAGTGTCGTCGTCGTGTCATAAACCGTGATGAGCAGTGTCAAAGGTGCTCTCTAGCCTCAGAACAACTCTTTGTTGAGGGATACTTATATAGAGTGACGTACTTTGCCTGTAGGGCTCCGGTCCCTAAGATTTTAATAAGACTAACATACCAGAGTTTTTTCCTGTTAATCTGGTGGAGTATCCAAGAAGAACAGTTGGTGCCTTAGTGGTCAAACAAAAAAAAATGAAACTCACACATCAGTTCATCCTTCAAGCGTAGTAGCTCAAACAAAAGAAGGAAAAGGAGAGTATGTGGGGCTCATTCAAACGATTATACAAGCATCATGCCAATGTAAGATTGAAAACCACGCTGCGAGCTGATACTTAGCCAAACCTGAATTATCGTGGTATTGGTATGCACTCAAATTATTGTGGCACTGTCCGAGCCGCACTCAAATTATTGTGGCACTATCCGAGCCGCTCCCCCCACCACCACCACCACCACAAAAGGTAAGCAACCATCATCACGTCAATGGTAACAAATTTTGGATTGTGCATGGTGGAAGCATAGTAGAAGAGCTATACCTCGAAGAAGATGGCCACCCTCCACCAATGACATGATAGATGATGGAGTCGCCGATCCATCCGTCCCCGTACCAACTATCCACACATTGTCAACAGGGTGGATAGAGCCTCCAATTGCACTAGAGGTTGTGGATGGAGCTAGGCAGATGTCGAGATAGGGCGAGCGGCAGTGTGAATTGCAATCGCACACAGAAGGCATGGATCGAGTAGAACCGACACATGCACGAGAGGAGAGCGGGCCTGTCGCCCGCGCCACTTGTAGCTAAGTACTAGAATCGTAGGAGCAAAGACGAGTGGGGACCGGACAGAGCAAAACGGGGCGATACAACAAGTGTGCCTGGTAGAGTCTTCCTTTGGATTTTTTTTAGGTGTAGCGAGTAGAGACATAAAAAAAGTGACAGGACGAATCCACCTTTGTACAGTTTTACCAAGCGGAATAAGATATTCCGATCGTTCGGCTTTAACGGAGGAGATTTAATAAAGCAACAAATTCTCTTAAAAATAGTTCGAAATTACTTTATTTTCTTAGGAAACAATTCTATAATTAGATAAGAATCATTTCATACGACCGTTTACCTTGATAAAATAAAATTTAATTACGATTTTTTAAAAAATCATTTGAATAAAAATCAAAAAATTATGGGTGAAAAAACATTCTTGTCGCACAATTGCTAATGCACAGAAGTGGAAAGAAATGAATACTCCTCGCTCCTGAAATAACTGCACAGCTCCTGGCCTACCGACGCCCTATGCAGCTACTAGTATGTCCCTGTCTACCGTGATCCAATCGTCCAAACGCAGGCCACGATTATATTGCAAATTTTTCTAACCTGAACAGTATCACTTTCGTCTTATTTGACAAATACTCCCTCAGTCCAGAAAAATATACAATTCTAGCACAATGTCATATTTTAGTATCTTAACTTTGACCAATTATAAATAAAAAAGTATCAATGTTTATAATATCAAATAAATATCATTAGATTAATTACGAAATATATTTTTATAATAAATTGATTTGGAGTCATAAATATAAATATTATTCACTATAAACTTGTCAAACATGAACTACTTTTTCTGGCACGTAACCCATAGTTGCATGTTTTTATGGATGGAGGAAGTATTGTTCAATCGTGGACCAACTAGGCTCAAAAGATTCATCTCGTGATTTTCAACTAAAGTATGTAATTAATTATTTTTTACCTATATTTAATACTCTATGCATGTAGTTAAAAATTGATGTGACGAAGAAAGAGTAAAAAAAATTCTAATTTTGGGTGCATCTAAACGAGGCCGCAGACTGCTAGCGTGCGGCACAGCGGCAGCACTGCCTGCGCCACGCGCCCACGCCGCTCCCCTGCCAGGCGCAGGCGGCCAGCGGCCAGCCGCCAGCCCAGCCGGCCATTCCTGCAAGCCACCGCTGTCACCGAGCGTGCTGCCTCGTGCGGCGCTGCCATGGAGAGCCCTGCGCAGGCATTGGGAGCTGCTCGGTTGATGCCGTCGCGGCAGCGGCGTCCAGAACTCCCGATTCGTGTCGTGTGACAAATGGACATGGGCAGCGACAGCATCAGTTAACAATCAGCAGAGTTCTGTTTCATTATCCAAAGATCCATCAGGCTTCAGTAGGTGTCTGGATGAGAGCCATGTGCCATCTGATAACCTTTAGCCGCTTTGCTCCTTTTGCCGGATCAATTAAATTCCCCATCAAACATCACAGCCATTCTCGTTTGATGCAATCCAGACGTCGTGGTCCAAACGCGGATCGGCGGGGAAACCCCCTCGCTATTAACGCCCGAGCGAGATCGCTATCCGTGGCCGTCTTCGTACTCATCCCACACCTCCCCGCCGGTCGTCACTCGTCAAGTCGTCAGCAGTCAGCACCCAGCACTCATCCCCAAGCCTCCAAAACCTCCTTGGAACCAAGCAGAAGATGCCCGACCAGGCGGCGGCTGCCGCCGCGGGCGACGCGGTGTTCGAGCGGTGCCTGCTCGCGCTGTACCTCATCAGCCCGCTCACTGTGCTGGCGCTCCGCTTCATCTCCGCGCCGTACGGCAAGCTCTCCCGCCCGGGCTGGGGCCCCGTTCTCCCGGCCCCGCTCGCGTGGTTCCTCATGGAGAGCCCCACCCTCTGGCTCCCGCCGCTCGTCCTCCTCCGCTCGCCGCCGCCGCCGCTTCTCTCCAGCCCGCTCGCCGCCCTCCCCGCCGCGCTCTACGCGTTCCACTACGTCCACCGCACGCTGGTCCACCCGCTCCGCCTCGCCCGCCTGCGCCGCGCCCCGGCCCCCGTGCCGCTCCTCATCGCCGCCTGCGCCTTCGGATTCAATCTCCTCAACGCCTACGTACAGACCCGCTCCTTCGCGCTCCACGCCGGCCGCCCGGCGTCCCCCGCCCGCTGCCTCGCCGGGCTGGCCCTCTTCGCGTGGGGGATGCGGACGAACATCGCGGCGGACAAGGAGCTGCTGCGGCTCAAGGAGGCCGGGGGCGGGTACAAGATCCCGAGGGGCGGGTGGTTCGACCTGGTCACCAGCCCCAATTACTTCGGCGAGATGGTGGAGTGGCTGGGCTTCGCCGTGGTGGCGTGGACGCCCGCGGCGTGGGCGTTCTTCCTCTACACCTGCGCCAACCTCGGGCCGAGGGCCAGGGACCACCGCCGCTGGTACGTGCAGAAGTTCGGCGGCGAGTACCCGGCGTCGCGCAAGGCGTTCATCCCCTACATCTACTAGTGATGTACTCGTATGTACTCTAATAAAAAAACATATTCTGCGCAATGGAAATATGAATTTTAACCAAAAAAAATTTCGGCGGTACAAAATTTCCTAACGGAGATCTGTCTACCTGGCCCACCTGGCCCTCGTTTAGATTGAAGATTTTTTCAACCTGATAAATAGTACCACTTTTGTCTTATTTGATAAATATATTGTCCAATCGTGGACCAACTAGGCTCAAAAGATTCATCTCGTGATTTTGAACTAAACTGTGTAATTAGATATTTTTTTATCTATATTTAATACTCTATACAAGCGGCTAAAAATTGATGTGATGAAAAGAGAGTGAAAAAACTTGGGAATTTTGAGGTGATCTAAACAAGGGCTGGCTGTGTTGGTTGTTTCATCCGGTTCCAACACATGATTTTTTTTCGACCTTACAATGAATATCGAACGGCCTACAGCTGCTCGGCGAGTGCTCCGCCGCCGGCGCTCACTCAGCAGCCGGTGCGCGGCCTGCCTTTCTGCCGGTTACTCTAGGCACAAATTACAAATCACAGATTACAAGATATAATTTTTTCTATAAAAGGACAAGAACAAAATTTAGGGAAGAAACTCGCCGGAACTATGGCCACTGCCGTCGTCGTCCTCGTCTCTGGTCGACATAGATCTAGGAGGAGGAAGAGGAGGGAGCAGGACCCGACCTAGGGAGACGGCAGAGGGAGCAGCGGCCGGCCTGCAGGATGCGGCCGAGGGAGCATCAGCCGGGCTAGGGCGGCGCGATGGGAGCAGCGCCCGGCGGGGAAGCAACGGTCGGGCGGTGTTCCTTCGAGGCGGCCGCGGCGGCGGGCGCGTGCTTGCGGGTGCGAGGGATGGCCTGGGTGCGACGACCAGAAATTCGTGTCTCAGGCTGGATAACGAGCCAGCTCGGCTCGGCATAGCTCGTTAGGATAACGAGCTAGCTCGGCTCGGCTCGTTATCTTAACGAGCCAGAAAGCCAGCTCGGCTCGGCTCGTTAAAAACTCGAGCTGGCTCGTTAGGCTCGCGAGCCAGTTATAAAAAATATATATCTATACCTAATACAATTTCAGGCTCTTTTTTTTCGTCCATCCATTCTTTTTGTCTGTCTTCCTCTAACTACCGGGCAATGGAGAGTTTCTTTTGTCCGGACTTATACTCAGGATCTGAGGAATCTATTTAGGTTAGGATTCCTATTCTATATTGGTCTCTCTCCACCTTTTTTCCGTCCTCCGTAACAAACTCTGTGAATGTGGAAACTATCTTTGTTAGGCTATGTACAACTCTCCTATTTTATATGACATATTGGACACATTTCTTAAGGTAACCTAGATAGTTAGGAATCCTAATCCTAATTTAAAGAGTTCTCTCGATCCTAAGTAAGCTAAATAGGAATCCTAACCAAATAGAAAAAGATATAAATAAAACTTAGGCAAAATCTTATCTTCTTTACCTATTTAATTTTTGTCATATTTTTTGGTCCATCGTTTTCTCATGTGATGTGTTCGTCCTCAACTCTGCCATGTACAAGAGTCCTAATCAGTTTTAAGTAGATAACAATAACAATTTAAACTCGCACATGTGTGCCAAGGTTCGGTACGTGTGATTTGAATCGTGCAGAGGTGACCAATAGGAGTCGTGCATCAATCAAATCAAATCAAATCAAATCCAAAACAAAATCAGGTAGGACTCCTCAGGCATTGAAGTTGCCTTTTATACAAAAGCATATGCTTTTTCTGTTACTTCGACCGTCCTTTACCGATATGAATCACAGTAGAGCGTGTCCGGACATGTTTTAGGGATTGATTCCAAGATAAATAAGAACACATGACGCAATTGTTGAACAAATCTTGAACTTTAAGTCATCCAAGTGACTCGACTATAAACTATACGCCCCGTAGCAACGCACGAGCATTTTTGCTAGTAATTTAATATTTGCATTTATCAAAAAGTTAAAAATAGTAATAATACAAAAATAATATATCCAATAACCTTAAATTAAATAAAATATTCGTATGAGCTAACATATCGATTATTTGCAGAGTGCAAGATATAAAGTAATACAAACATAATATAAGTTATGATGACATTTTCCCTAAAACTATGACTCATTTGGCTCGCGAGCCGCTCGCGAGCTAGCTCGAGTTGGCTCGTTATAGCTAACGAGCTAAAATCTTGGCTCGGCTCGGCTCAGCTCGTTATGGTAACGAGCCGAGCCGAGCTAGCCACGAGCCGAGCGATAACGAGTTTCTTGAGTTTTTCATCCAGCCTTATTCGTGTCACATGACTCTAAAACACACGGTCATCCATTAGCATTTTGGCGAATGTCTTGGGCATATTGAGATGTATTTGCCTCTCTTGTGCGAGAACGTAGCGTGTGCAATGATAGCACGAGCGTGCGAATCGGAAGTCCGGAAACCATAATGTGCCCTACGTATCGTTCCCATTTCATATTGCTGGCGTTTAATTTTATTTTAAACCATAGCAATTACTAGTAGATTTTCAGCTTTGTCTCGAATTTTGCTTGTAAGTTAGGAGTCAGTTGCTGCAACCAATGTAGCGTACATTCATGAATTTGTCTGGTCCGTGAATCGAACCATACTAGTATATTGCAAAACACATTTTCCTTCGGATGCAAACGATTTACATAAGTTGAGATGAACGACATAGTTATCTTTAGGATCAAACTAGGATTATACCCGTGCGTTGCAACGAGAACAAAACAATACGGCTTCATTGTATTTCTTTTGCGTGCCGTGCCCTCAACTTTCATTTCTCACAGCCAACACAACTTCTTCATCTTTCTCTTGGCCCTCAACTTCCATTCCTCGCAGCCACACTACTCCCGATGTGAGAAAATAGTCAGCCCAAAAGTTTCTGGTTCTGATTTTAACAGAGAAATAATGCTAGGTACGTTATAATAGTAACGAGAAAAGCATGACAAAGCAATATAACACCATAATTGCCACAGGGTGGCCATCCAATGAGAACCATGAAAAGCTAAACTGAAAGAGATTGAACATTGCACATTTAATAATTAATAAGATTCATTTGTTAACTAATAATATAAATTCAACTGGAACAACTTAGGTTTTGCTGGAAAATATCGCACAAATGATTGGCATTAGCCCAATGGTCTGTACGATGCCATAAACAAAGAATATCACAAAATGTCAAATAGCAGTGCTCATCATTCAAGGAGGGTTGAATGAAGTCAGAATAAATCAACAGCAGTCATACATAACTAACTATCTCTGGATGATAGAAGCCTAAGCTGAAGGCATCTAGTCAGTCATCATAACTTGATTCAAAGCACCATCTTTCTGTTCCTGTCTGACACCTTGAAGTCGATCAGATGCTTACTGAGCTAGACTGAAGTTAGGATGTTGGAGTTATGTCACAGATGAATACACAGCCTGAAAGAATGATTGTAGCTACAGACAGACCAAAGATCGTGAAAAATGTAAAACTTAAGTTTAGCTCCTCTTGATTTTCTTCTTTTGTTCTAATCCAATCATGTTTTAGAAAAATATACAATCTGCCAAGAGATAACGTCAAAATGATTTAGCTAGTTTGCACATCTAGCCATTGTGGATCATGAATGAAAAAAAGGTATTATTACTGTTGCAAATAGAACATGAATTATACCAAGTTTGAAGCTAAACACAAGCAATTTTGACTATATAACTCAGACGGCTAAAAAAATACAAAATTTTGCATCAGCCGAAATTTTAGTCCATAATTTAGTAGTAGTATAAGCACCTATAACAACGTTAAGATTTTCACAAGTCTGAGGGAGTGGATGACCTCTTGTGAGAATGATCTGTGCGAAGAAAGCACGGCCATGTTGAAATTTCTAGATTTATATATGTAATGTGCCACCATGCTACAACTATTGGTTGGACTACAGAGTAGGAAGCAGAAGAAAGGTTGTGTAAGGCTGCCCAAATACATGAGCTGAACATCCTGTGCTGCGCTCCATGGTTGGCATAATGCACCAACACAATTACACAAATATACACCATCCAAACATGTACTATTCAAGTGCTAGGTAGAGCGACTAACAAGAACCGTGTCGTCGGATATCTAAGGCGATGAGAGAGAACCTTCCTCCGGGGCAACAAGGGCAAAGCAATTTGTGTGGTGCTTGAAGGAAAAGATTGTATAGTCTGTAATTCTGTCTGTACAAAGGCTAGATGTAATATCAAATAAAATCAAATTGCATAGAATCAATTCCTATGCTCTTGCTGGACAGGCAACAGTAGCATGCTTGATTGCCGATCAGCCCTATGCGGCTCAAGTTAAAGTTCACGAACATAAACAAGACAATCCGAACAAATAACAAGGGTTCAGTATCGCTTACAGCTGATTTGCAACCAATCAGATGCCGATCTACTGGTGAAATCAGAATGAACAACAATGTCGATCTACTGGTGCAATTCCGACTCTAATTCCCCACCCGCCCTAAAAACTTTGTCGGCCTCCACCACAATCCAATTAGCAGACAAACACAGCAATGTGAATTTCATTGGAGAAGACCTAGAAAAGTGAATCCGTTTTTCCTATCACGTTATGAATCCTAAAAAGGTTCCCTAGTAAAGTAACACCATTCAGAAAATAGAAAGAGATATGACATAAACCAAGTGATGCAGAATTTACTTGACAAAGTGACAGCCAAATCGATCCAATTTGCATATCCTACAATAAAGCTTGTTTTACCCCTGGTGTAGGCCTCCTATAGTTCAGATCTTTGCTCTGTGGGTATTTCCATATCGTTCTTCAGATATGTTTCCCTCTGGTAACTACTCATAATGCTTCGTATACTTTCAACCATATGCCTATGTATATAAAAATGGCATTAAGTACTAAATAATGTGAAAAAAGGAGAAGCGATCAATGAAAATTTCACCTCTCTGTTCCATATAAACAAAGTTAGTATTATTACTTTGTACCATATAAACAAAGTTAGTATTATTACTTTATACCTCTTTGAATACCATCATAGCCCACTTGGAGCCTTTTCCAGAATTCAGATCCAAGAAGATTTACAACCAGTGGAACACGAAATTTGAGAGACATTATTGCAGCGTACATAGACTACCTGGGAGTGGGAGGCCCCTTGGTTCGAGGGGTCCTGGAGCGGTTGCCACGCTCGTCTGCCTCCAGGGCAGGGCCTGGCGACACTTACCGCGGCCAACCTTCGGGGCATGCGGCGCGGCTTCGTGAGACGGGAGCAGATCGAGCGACGAATGCGGGACCGGTGATGATGGCGGCGTCAGGGTCGGTGCCGAGGATCGAGGAAGTGGGGAAGGGAGAGCACCTCTGTTATGGCAGCTGGCAGGGGATCCGCGACAAGGGAACACGGGGCTTCGTCCTTGCGGTCGGCAGTATACATATGAAGATACAACTCGAGCCACGGCGAGGGGGGAGCCACGAGGAACTGCCCCGCCATCTCTTTCGTCCGTGAGGAGCCACGTCGCCGGCGCGGGGGGAGGCGCCTCGGGAGGTACGGAGGGAGTCCCGGTGGGGATGGCAGCGGGGCCTGGTGGCGCTTAGGGTGGTGGCCTGGCGGCGCGTAGGGCCGTGAGTAGCCGCGTCGCCGGCGCGTAGAGCAGCGGCCGTAGGGGGGCACCCCGGGCGGTGCGGAGGGAGTCCCGGTTGGGGAGGGCAGGGCCTGGCGGCGTGTAGGGCGGCAGCCTGTCAGCGCGCGTCACGATGGGGTAGGGCGTTGAGGAGGAAGTCGCAGGAGCGGGTCGCGGGTCGGGGGGAAAGTTTTTACGAAGAGGAGAGGTTGTGAACGTGGGAGATCGGGAGTGGAGACGAGCGACCGCACGCCAGTGAACGATTCCCTTATAAATGTTTTAGTTATAGAGATAGAGAAAGACAACTGTGTAATTCTTAAAAAAAAAAAGACACTTCCACCTTCAATTCGACGACAAATAGGCTAACCTAACAACCTAAACTTCAAGCAATACACGCCTTATTTTGGCCTTCTCCGGTTCTCCCGGACCTCCTAGCTAGCAACCTTCCAATTGTCCTACTTGGAACCAAAGACGCTGCCACCGTTGGTCGCAGAGTCCGACTGATGTTGCTCGCGTTCCTTCATGGACGATTCCACCATGCTCTGCATTGCCGGCGTCGCGAACCTAGACCCAAATTTCGGCGCCGGCGCCGCTGTGCCGAAAGCTGAACACCCGAACGGACTAAGCTGAGGCACACCCCCGAACGGATTAGTTGCTGCTTGCTGAGGCACACACGCGAACAGACTAGTTGCTGCTCGCTGAGGCTGACACCCGAACAAAGGAGGAGTAATTGCTTGTGGTGCCGCACCCGTCCCTCTGAACGAAGTCGACGAAGTGTTGGAGACTGGATGCGATGCCCCTGGTGGGCCTGGGCGGGCACCGCATGTTGGCTGCTGGAACGAGAACGAGAACGAGAACGGGGATCCCGCCGATGCTCCGTACGGGGATCCTGTCGTCTGTGTCCCGAACGCCGGCGCCGCCGACCCGAATAGCTGCACCGTGGACGCCCGCTGCTGCGCGTGGGAGTTCATGCCAGCAAGCAGGCACGCGCGCCCCGTCTGCTCGTACTCCCGCCGGTTCGCCACGCGAGCGCTCAGCTCGCGCAGCTCCGCCACCAGCTCCGCGCACCTCTCGTCGCCCGCCAGCCCCGCGGCCGCCGAGGCCTCCTGCCGACGGTCCAGTATCTGCGCCGCCATGGCGTGCTCTCCGCGATCCGCAGCGGCCCGCGCCGCCTCAATGTCCTCGGCAACCTCCACGCGGAAGCGCTCCCGCGCGACCTCCACGCACGGCTCCATGTCCGTCACCACCACCGGCCTCTGCACCGCGGCGTCCTCGCAGGAAACGTCCACCGACCGCCCGGTTGCCGCGTCCTCGTAAGTGCAGCTCACTTTGATCAGGCGGGTCACGCTGCCGTCCCCGGCGGCGACGGGCACGTCCAGGAACAGCAGGAAGCGCCTCTCCTCGTCCGTGTATAGCTCGCCGACGTCCACTGACGCGGCGCGCCCACCCGCGTCGATGCGGCTGTCGTAGCGACCCGACTTGACCGTCCGGACGCGCACGCCTGGGTGCAGGCATTCCATGACGACGCGGACCTCCTGCGCCGTGACTGAGAGGAGCCCGCCGATGCACTGCGCGAACGAGTCCTGCACCACCGCCTGGTTCTCGATGAAGGAGAACGTGCCGCCTGTCACCTCCGCGATGGCGTGCATCGCCGCTGCGTCGTGGTCCGTGCCGAACCCGAACGTATGAACCGGTGGGCACTGGCTGCCGTTGCTGCGCCTCAGGGACCGTGGCACAAGGTCGTTGTAGCTCTTGGAAGGAACATGAGGTCCGTAGAAGCGAAGAGTATGGTTGTCGTGGCCATCCGACAGAAGGATAACGCTCGCGACGGTGTTCCTGTGACGGCGGCCGTCGAGCACCTCGGAAGCCACACGAAGACCGCCTCCAATGTTCGTGCCGCCATCGGCGGCAAGGGACTCCACGGCGGCCTTGGCCGAGGCCTTCCCATCGTCCGACATCCGTGTCAGCCGGATGACGCGGCGAGCCTCGTACGAGAAGGACACAATGCTGAGCCGGTCGCCGGGGCCGAGGTGGTCGATGACGAAGCGCATGGCCTGCTTCAGCAGCGCCAGCTTGGAGCCACCCATGCTGCCGCTGACGTCGAGTACCGTGACGAGATCGAGGGACGCACGCGCCGACGCCTCGGCGGTCACGGGAGGTCCCTTGGCGTGCACCAGCACCGCGAAGGTATCTCGGGCCGTGTCTCTCGCGACAGCCGAGTGCTCGCAGTGCGTTTTGAGCTCGAGTACTCCATTGTTCGTCGCTTCCTGGACAACTTCCCAGCCGTCGAGAGGCGACGGCTCCACCGGCTCGTCGTCATTGAACACCGGTCGTGCCATGTCCGCCGACTCCGGTCGGGGCCCGAAAGATTGCGGCAAGGGGGTGAACGGCTGGAACATGGGCGGTTGTGGCGGCGAGGAAAAGGGGTAGGGCGACGGCGACGGGGACGACGCCACGGACACACCGTCGCGCCATCGGAGCATGGGCGGTTGTGGCGGCGAGGAAAAGGGGTGGAGCGACGGCGACGGGGACGACGCCACGGACACATCGTCGCGCCAACGTGCGCTGCAGACAGGGCAGACGCTGCCAGATATGCAACGGAGGTGGAATGTATGGTTGCACTCGGATGTGACGGTGGCCTGGCCGCGGAACATGACGACGTGGCAGACTGCGCACGACAGCGTCTGCGTTGCTGGCGGTGCGGAGTCGGGCGTCGCCGGTGCCTGCTGTCCAAACAGGCTCCTCCCAACAGACAGCGACAACGACGGAGATGCCGTCTGCGCTCCAGAGAAGCTGAAGGAGGAGTTCTGAGTAGTCGACGGCCACGGCTGCCCAAACAGGCTTGTCTTGGATGAGGAGTCCGCCGCCGCCGCGGCCGACTGTCCAAACAGGCCCGTCGACGATGGCGGAGGCGACGCGAAGGAGAACGGGGTGGCCGGCGTGTTGCTCCACCGCGCGGCGCAGATCGGGCATGTAGCGCTCCCGGAGACACAGCGGAGGTGGAACGTGTGGGCGCACTCCGACGTGAAGATCGCCTGCCAGAGGCCAATGTCGCCGCGGCAGGCGTCGCACTGGCCGCCGCTCTTTCTCGCCATGATTGTCAACGATACGTGTCTATCCTGTTCAATTTTGATGATGATCTCACGGTGCTCCGTGCTCCCCTCCCGTTCTCGCGCTTATTTATAGGCCGGGAAACGCGTAGCGTGGAGACGACGCAGGCGGAGTATGAGTACGCGCCGGCAAGTCGCCAACGCTAAGGTTTCCTTCTTCTGTTCCTCGGTCGCGTAGAAGTGCAGCAGTGCAGGCGCTCTCCGCTTCAGTTTGCAACTTTTTTCTCTATAATAATATAATTTGTTTTGGCTTTTTTTTAGCTATTGGCTCCATTGAGCAACTTCTTTAATCAAATCTTCAAATATTGCCATATACGTTATTCTTCTAGACAAATATGGAGAGCAAGAATAACTTTTCCAAAATACGCACAAGATGAAAAAAACTGTTAGAATATGAAAAATATATATATATAAATCCTTTTCTCATCTCCAATAGTTCCAAACAAATAATTGGTAAATCAATAAATTTTACAAGTAGCTAATAAAGTTGCTTGCATTTCTCCAACAGTTTTCAAAATCTCACTCCTAAAATATAGAAGATAATTTTGCATCAGGAATTCTCGACTATTTTCAATCGTCCTAACTACTTTTATACTTTCCTTCTCTCTTGAACATCTATATTGGAAAACCTATCTTACTTCTTATTCTTTCACTTCTTTCATCTTTAGATTGGCCTATCCATAAGTGCATCTATATTTTCGCACGATGGAGAGTCGGTTTTCCCAAGGTGGAAAGATTGAGAGTTGAGGTAGGAAAGTATGTTTTTGGAAACTCTTGGAAACGAGTATTTGGGACATGCATATACAAGAACACAGACCGAATCATTTGTTACACGATTAAAAAGTTTAGCTAGCAAGATGACTTGTATGTCGTTATATGTTGAGATGAATAGGTAGAATCAACTTGCGCTATGGTCCAATCATATACTGTCATCTTGTGTTCATATGTTGCGTCCTCATATGTCCCGCTAAGGCGCTGACCCTAAATTTTCTAGTTGCCGGAAGGCGAAAGCTCAGTCCTGAAGGGAATAAATTCTCTGCATTCGTGAGGTAGCAAAACTCCTATGCTAGCTAAACTTTTCAATCATGTCATGAATAGAGGCAACGGCATTGTGCATCTATTTACGATCACTGGATGTACACGACTATTCACTTCGGTCACTTACACTATTCACAAGCTACTGTTTATTCTCATTGTTTAATACTTTCCATATCTGTTAAATTTTCGTCTGCACGTCAGATATTCAGACTTTTTTTGCGACGAAAGAAGAATTATATTATATATACGATAGCTGGGTGCATCAACACGTTACAAAGCACTCTGAATTATAAAATAGTACCATGCAAGCAAAACAATTTAAGGAGACTTCCTTCCACATCTGTCAATTTTCTGTCTGCGCGTCAGATATCCAGATTTAAGACCTTCCTGCAAACAAAACAATTTAAGGAAACGAACAAGGTATTCCTATGGAAACACCTGGGTAAGAATGTGAGATGTTGGCACACCCGCCGACAGTCCAAAACATCAGCACTCATGAATAAATCAAAAACAATCATGTGGAGTTTGGGCACTGCTGACTACATCCATTTTTCTAGCACATTATGGCGACAAATATCATAATTGAATTATTTTATTTCAGGATGAAATAATCCAACACAGATCAACAGGATCTTGTTTCATAAGGGGAAAAAAAGAACAAAAAAAAAACAGTTGCATATAGCATGCACTTCAAAATAGACATCTTGGTAGAACAAGCTTCGTGCCCCGTTCATGCCTACAACGGAAGTGGGCGTCAAGCACCGTGGGTCATTATTCATCCTTATTATTGTAGCATCCGAAGAAACTACGCTTTTTATGTTGAATCACGTCCCCCTGGTTCACACAACAGGGCTAGCTTTGATGTCCCATATCTCCTTGGCATACTGGGCGATGGTGCGATCGCTGCTGAATTTGCCACTCCCAGCTGTGTTCAAGATGGACATCTTGGTCCACTTCTTCTTATCCCTGTCATGTAACCAAGCATTCAGTTTTAGATATCAAACTATCAAAGGCAGAGGAAAAAGGAGAATATCTCGCTTGTGTCGGCGATATGATCACTATATATGGAAAAAAAAAGAAAAAGAAACAGCAAGACTGCTGCATGTAACGGTGACTAGTATGAATATAACACAGTAACTAATATGAAGGCACAAGTAATGGTGACTGCAGGACCATGGTTGTTCATGAGCTTGCAGGTGAGCTTAATGAGGAAGTATATTGTTAGTGTCCTTACTTGTAGGCTGCGTCCACCCGGTCCTGTGCATCAATGTAGCTTGGGAAGTCATAGCCAACAAGGAAATAATCACCACGACCAAATCCAGAATTCCCTTCAAGGGAATCCAAGAGAGGTTCATAGTCATAGCTGCCAAAAGCGCCGCTCCTTATAAGCTGCTTGGCTTCTTCAAATCGTGGGTCTGGTTTGAACTGTCATATTGTAAGAAATAAGTCAATAATAGCCCATCTACTTATAAGTCAATAATAGCCCGTCTACTTATAAAAAGTTTAACAATGAAGTTTAGTTGTAGCTATCTTACCAGGCCATTTTCTCTGTCCTTCCTCAGCCCAGCAATCTGATCAGCTTTGGCACCGAAAAGGAAGAAATTATCTTCTCCTACCTCCTCTCTTATTTCAACATTAGCTCCATCAAGGGTGCCAATGATAACACAACCATTCAGAGAGAATTTCATGTTGCTTGTTCCACTTGCTTCCATACCAGCAGTACTAATATGCTGTGACAATTCGCTACCAGGAATAAGCACTTCAGCCACTGATACATTGTAATTCGGGATAAAGACAACCTGGCAGGAAAAGGAGAAGAGCACTTTAAATAAATGATATGGACCATCATGTATGTAGTAGTATAGAAAAAGGGTTACTCTTTTTGATGAATCACAAATACAAATTGATGTTTCTGAAGGGTTCTAAGAACAATCTGCCATAATATCTGATAATACACTGAAAAGTTCATACCTTCAGATATTTGTTAACTTCAGGATCATTGTTCACAACAGCACCAACATCATTTACCAATTTCACTATTCTTTTCGCATTAGTGTATGTTGCAAACGCTTTCCCTCCTAGCATGACAGTGCGTGGTGTAACCTTCTGCCTCTCTTCTGCACTCATTTCCTACAAGATTCATAGGCCTATTCAAGACTAGAACAGGGTATATCGAAACATAAGCATCTAAAGAATTTAGCTCAATATGGTAAAACCAAAATGGTACAAGCACCACTTCAAGAAAGGATGCAGGCAACTCAAAGAAACCTACCTTCAATTTTTTGTATCTGTAAACAGCTCCCAATATGTTTAGGAGCTGTCTCTTGTACTCATGTATGCGCTTAATCTGTATATCGAAAAGGCTAGTTGGATCAATCGTAACACCTGTCACATCCAACACATGTTTGGCTAGGCGCTTCTTGCAAGATAACTTGGCTGCTGCCCACTCAGCATGAAGCTTTTCATCATCTGCAAACTGTTGAAGGTTTTCAGTTATACTGTGATAGAGCAATGACAAGCAGATGCAAGGTTAGAAGCATTCGCACATACTTTGCGAAGTCCAGTAAGCAGATCAAGATTACTTGTCCACTGATCTGACTTTAGCCATTTTGTGACTATTTCACTCAACTCAGGGTTACAAAACCGGAGCCATCTTCGAGGCGTGATTCCATTAGTTTTGTTCTGGAATTTGGTAGGCCATATAGAGACATAATCTGCAAATAGCTCTTGCTTCAAAATGTTGCTATGCAACTCAGCCACTCCATTCACCTGTTCAAAAAAAAAATGAATACGCTTCAGGACAATAAATAGAGCAGTAGAAAATGGAGAATCCGGAACTACTTGGAGCACATTGACGTAACAATTTATGAATTTTCACATCTTAAATGAATTATAAGTTTTTAACATGAAGAGGAGGGCAGCAAATCCAATATAGCAGACAGCTTATCTTAGTATTTCATATTGCTCATAGTGACATAAACAGCTATAAAACATGATCATGGAATCAATCTGGCTGTATTTACCGTATGAGAAGACACCACACACAAATTTGCCATGCGCACAACTGGCTTCTGGGGATTCGAGCTATCTAAAACTTTCATTGAATCGATCTTTCCCTCCATTTCCTTATGTTTGGAGATTACCAATTCTCTGAACTGCAAACCAGTGGCACAACTTGTGAGCTTGTGCAATGACTGCAGTGCATAGAAAAGGTAAATGTGGCATGAAAATTACCCGCTTGTCAATTTCCTCAATAATTTCCATGTGTCGTGGAAGTAATTTCCTCATCACAATTTGTGACCATTTTTCAAGAGCTTCAGGAAGAACTGTATGATTGGTGTAGGAAATTGTCCTGGATCACAGAAGATAATTTTGTAATTAGTTCAAGTAAGAACATCTCTAGAAGTTTGATGGAGCTTAAAATATTGGTCGAAAAAGATTTATAGATCAATTATATAAATTGAAGCCCACCTATACGTGATGTCCCAAGCTTCATCCCAACCAAGTCCCTCCTCATCCATAAGTAACCTCATTAGCTCAGGGATGGCAAGAGTAGGGTGGGTGTCATTCAGTTGAACAGCAACTTTAGTAGGGAACTCACTCCACTTCCCTGAAACTCTGTCAGATTTCCTTTCTTTAAATCTGGCAATCATATCCTGGAAATAACCCATTTTCAGTTATGCTCATCGATAATCGTCACAGAGATATTTTTTAAGATATTGATAAATCTTTAACAAACTAGAACCATAAAAGGCACACTGCAACTAAAAGAAAACATGATAAATGATCTAAATCTCATTATCCTAGTACAATTTGAAAACAGTTCATGTGGTGGTGCATATAGTAGAGGTAACATGATTGATCCTGATATATTGATGGTTCAAACAATACAATAAAATTACAACATTGTGTTTCCAATTATCTCACAGATCATTGCCAAACATATAGAAAAGCACAAGGTGGGCATACATGCCCTGGTTCCTTTTATTGGAACCTTGCTCAAGTGAAATGAATTGCTTAACTACCTGAAGTGATGCACTGCAAAGGAAAAACTGTTGCTTCAGCCTTAGAAGCTTTCCTTCTTCTGTAGCATCACCGGGATAAAGAACGGCACATATCTGCAATGTGATACTCAAAGACATAAGTCTCTTTTCTAGATAGAACTAGTGCCATGAAGGAATAAGTTACAGGTTTCAGCATATCATCAGTCAATAGAAATATACCAATAATTAAAGGCATCGCCCTTTATTTAGTCTTTGGAAATGAATCTTATGAATAGCTGATAGTTTCACTTTAGAATGAAATATCACCTGTTGGGCTCTAGCATGAAGTTGGGCAGCTGACTCATATTGACCATCATTGAATTGAAATAAGTTGAAATCTTCAGCAGTAGCTTTTGCTTCCCAAAGACGAAGGCTGATTGCATTTTTTGTCTTGTATCCAGGGATTGGCACATCATATGCTAAAGCCTTCAGGACTTCTCCTCCGACCCATTTCCGACTATCACATGATAAGAAAGCAATCATATGACGAGTTACATCAAGGCCCACAAATAACCACCCATAACATGAAATAAATAACAAAAGGAAAAAAAAAGTCAGGGAGAAGGATCTAAGATCTAGGTAAGTTAAATGTATGGATTTATCATTGAAGTATAAGCAAATCCGCCAAGCCAAACTTAGTTTGTGGTTCAGACATTTAAAATTCATATTAGCGAAGCTTTTGGATTACACAAAAAAATAAGGCATCCACATTACACCTCATACTTGCAGTTTTTCTAGTTCTGGATGCTGGAGGGCAAAAAAGATATAAATGAATATTTCTTAGAACTAGGAGTTTAGAATGGTTAAACCAAGTTAACGAAGGAATTTGATTCCCTTTTTTATCTAGACTAGAAAGTATGAGAAGCCTTAAAAACTTCAAATTTAACTAAATGCAACAAAAATAAATTTCATCAAACAGAAAATGTGGGCTCCATATAACACTCACGAGCCATCAGGCAAAATCTCAACATGGCCGAAAAATCTGACAGGGAACACCACATCATGCCTGGGAATCTCCCAGGGGCTGAATTTCTGAAGAAAAAAAGGAGTATTGGTTATAGAGGTCTAGAAAAAAATATCAAAAGAATCATATGTGCATTTGTGGTTCATACATCAAGCCAATCTTCTGCAATTTCTTCCTGGCCCTCCTTGGCAATGTGTTGTTTGAACAGTCCATATCGGTAACGCAGGCCATAGCCCCAAGCAGGCAAATTCAATGTTGCCATTGAATCCAAAAAGCAAGATGCAAGCCTACCCAAGCCACCATTTCCTAGAGCTGCATCTTTTTCCTGAGAAAAATCAGTTAAATATTAATTTGCATCATAGGAAATTTATAAATTTCCAATTAGAAAGTAAAACTCAGATGCCATGAATCTGCACTTAAGTTCCTTGGCAACATTTAGGTTCATATATAAGTCAATTCTGCCAATCAAGCAGACAAAGAGAAAGAATGTCATGTCTTGTTGATCCTGAAGCTTTTCAGTTTCAGATAAACAATTCATTCAGCTTAAAACTCATTTTCAGGTCACTTATGGTATGGGTATCACATTTCTCATGGACTATTGGAAAGCTACAGAACAGATATTTCGTAGTAATAAATGGGTAAAGTTGGCAAACGAGTTAAGTTTTTGAAGACACAATTTAGATCTGGAATGTGCAAAAGCTCTTCTCCGATCCATGCGAATTTATTCCCTTTTCCTGATTCATTAAACTACGGAATCAAATCTAAGCTATCCAGAGTTCCAGACATCTTGGATGTTTCTTAAACAAGTGAGATAAAAGCCGTTAATGCCAATAGACAACGTCGCAGTCAAACAAAGCACCATCACATTTAAATAATCAGTGTCAAGTACTACTGCATATAAGATAGCCTTAACAAATCATACTCCAATTTTCGGATGGAGGCACTCTTAAGAGAGCTCACCTGTCCCGCGAGGGCCTCGAGCTCGTAGCCGAACTTCTTCACGGCCTCCGCATAGGCCCCGGTGATGCCGAGGTTGCCGACGGCGTTGGTGAGCGCGCGGCCCTGCAGGTACTCCATGGACAGGTAGTACGTCTGCTTCGGATCCGTCTTGTGGAAATGCAAGTACGTCTCGTTCCATCTCTGTACACGCGCGCGAGCGCGAGGGAAAAGCACACGGATCACAGTCACACCTCCGCCTCAGTGCGGTGCGGACGGCAGCGAGAAAGGCTAAGGATCGGCTTTTGCGCGCGCGCTCTCACCTGGATGAGGTGGTCGCGGACGCTCTCGGCAGTGGCGTAGAAGGCCTGCTCCGGCCCGAACGCGGTTGGCGAGAAGTGGGGGTTGTACTGCGCGTGGTAGGAGATGTTGCCGGCGATGTCCGCGGGCTTCTCCGCCGACGGGCTCGCCGCTGGCTTCACCTTCTCGGCCGCGCCGCACTTGATCTCCGGCATGGCGGGCACCAGGCAGGCGAGCGGTGGGGAATTGCGACGATCAGCTGGCGTACGAGGAGGAGAAGATAAGGCTTCTCCGGGGCTCGGGCAAAGCACCGAGTGGGAGGGAGGGAGGGAGGGATGGATGGATGGATGGAATGGGAGCGAGCGAGGAGCTCTGGAAGCCCGGGAGCCCTTTTCTAGGTGACGGGAGGGATCACGTGAGGAGGGCGATGGATCCGATAAATTGGGCGAGACCATGAATATTTTTGGGAAAATGCAGAAGCGGGGATATTTTAGTTCGTGGAGGAAAGGGACAAGGGCAGGAGAAGATGAAGGAGCGCCGATTGTTTTGTGGTTCCCCTCCGATCGTTTCTCTTCTTGCTCTTTTGTTTGACAAGTGTATTTTTGGAGGCAACTGCTTAATGTATATTCCTAGAATCCAATATATATGCTGTGCCAGGGATAGAATTCTATGAATTGCCAGCTTGGATTTTTCATTGCAGAAGTTTCTTTTGACGAAGGGGTTTTCATTGCAGAAGCTGAACGAAATTGTGTCATGTTTCTTCTTATTTTATTTCATTCTTTTACTTTATTAACAACAAAAGAATGTTATCGACTCATCGTCCAAGGCTTGATGTCGGCCTAATTTTTATTTCTGAAATAAATTTGCTGCAGCCTATGAGTATTCAGGAAGCACAAGTGCCAGGGGGGCAAGCCTGCAGCGACAGAGAAGCACACGTGGCACGTGGGGACGAGTCCGCAAGGCGCGAGCGAAGCGGGTGAATCGGGTGTGCACTCTGGTGCAGTGCAGCGATGCATGGTTCCGGCAAGGCAATGTTTTCCAGATCGGGCAGACGCGGCGCTTTGGCCCTGTCCATCGGCTTTCCTATTTGAGAATGGTATCCTCTGCCCTTGGGCACCGTGCAAGCCCAGCCCGGTTTTATCACCATACCTGGTGGGTGGCATGATGCGAGATCTGAAATTCTGAAATCCATGCTGGAATTGGTTTCGGCTGTGTTTAGATCTAAATTTTAGAGTATCAAAATACACTGTAGCATTTCGTTTGTATTTGGTAATAATTATCCAACCATTGACTAATTAGGCTCAAAACGTTCGTCTCGCAAAGTACAACCAAACTGTGCAATTAGTTTTTGATTTTATCCACATTTAGTACTCCATATATGTATTACAAGTTTGATGTAACGAGAAATCTTTTTTTGCATAGTGCACTTTTTAATGGATCTAAACACAGCCTTCGTTGATTCGTTCGGCCTCATCAGTAGTCACCCCCTGCTGCGTACCAATGCGTCGTCCACCTCCTTGCAATCTACTACAACACGACACTGCTGGTCTCCAAACCAAATTGCTCTCAGTTGATGTGATTGATCCGTTGCAGGTTTGCAGCCAAGATCGCGGATGCGCTAAAATTGCTCATGCAATCATGCGGCGTTGCTACTGTAGATCCGAAGGTCCCTTAAAATATCCTAGGCACTTTTTTGATTTCTGAAGGTGATGCTGATGCGTCTGCAAGACGGCGACCCCTTTGCTTTGCGGTCCAGTCCATGAGACCACTCGTGTCGTATTCCGTCCCCGATCCTGATCTGAATCGAGCCAGGGAACTGGGGACTTGCGCTGCGGGCATCATGCATGGTGTCACGTCTTAGTCGTCTACTGTAGTTTCGGCGCGCAGGGTCCTTTGCTGGTCGTTCACGGAGCTCTCACACAGATGGTGACGTATGGCACGACAAATCAGTGCCTTGATCCTTTGTGGCTCTACTCTATAGATGCAAATGGTGCGGCGGTGGGCAGTCCGCATCCCGTCCGCAAGCGCCGTAAGTATGCATGCGGGCATATGCGGCAGCCCACATCCCACCACTTGTTTTTCCGGGCTCATGCGGCGGCCCGCACGCGCCGTTAGCTTGCTTGCTGCACGCGACGCGTGAGCCAGCGCCACCGCTTGAACAGAGAACGCATCTTATCTTCCACTATAAAGAATGAAATATTATTAATCTGGGTCGCATTAATAATCAAGAGGTATGTATGTACATGTACGTACTCTACGTACGTGCTGCATCTGGTTGCAATAATATTTCATTCTTTCATGCACTATGCTGGAGGCTGCCAGGCTGATGCTCGACGAGGAGCTGGCAGCGGCGATCCTGGTGCTGCAGGGCATCCAGCAGGCGCCCGCCTCCACCATGGGATGCGGCCGCTTAAGCCCGCTTCTGGAATGCGGGCATGGCTGGTGGGATTACATGGGTTAGCGGCGCGGGTCACCCAACGGGCTGACGGCGCAGCCCGCGCCGTTTGCATCCCTACTCTACTCTCTAGCTCCGTCGTCTAGGGCCTCCCAAACAGTCCTGCTTAGATGGGTCACTCACTCATCGCGAGAATTAGAATCCTCGGATTCAAACGGATTAGAGGCAAGTCGAAAATCAGCTTATAGCCTGTTCGCTTGGGGTTCAGCCGCTTATTTTCAGCCAGCCAGCAGTGTTTTTCTCTCACATAAATCAGCCAACAATACTTTCAGTCGCTTATTTTCAGCCAAACGAACAAGCTGTTAGTCGACTTCTAAATCCCCATCGTCTAGAAGCGCGTTCGCACATCACTTTATATCTCCAGCGTAAATGCAATATACAGGACGCGTGGATGGAGAAGTCTCGTCAAAAGCACAGTGATGCGCAAGACACGCTGGCAAGGATCCCATCAGGACGGACGCGCGACTGTATGCTCTGATCGGCCTTATCGTTCTAGAGCTTCGTCGTTGTTGAAACGAGAAGCAATAAGAGATTAGAAGAGGGTGTAAGTGAGGAAGATTGTTTTTTTTCAGAAACTATTTCACACGTAGTTCTACGAGTTCCTCGTAAGATCGGATGAGTTCCTACAGAGTTCTTTTCTCGGTGAGGTTCTCCCCCCGCGTCGCTCCCGCAGGCGGCACGGGGGCTCCTCGTCCACCCGCCGCCGGGGCTTCCTCCCCCCTACTCTCCCATCCTTGCCGTCGCCTGAGCGGGTGCCTGCAGGTGCAGGTCCGCGAAGAAGGTGGCGGCAGGGCGTTCCTCGTACTGGGCGGCACGTTCGTGTTGTGCGGGCGGCACGACACATCTCTCCGGCGCTCTGGAGGCTGCTCTGGTATTGCGGCGGCCGGATTTGCTGCTCCCATGGACGGATCCGTCAATGCCCCGAGCGGATCTGGTCTTGGAGGCCGTCTTGGTGGTGGTGGTATGACGGCGCCCGGAGAGCAGTGACAGCAAGGCCCTCTCTTCCCTCCCTTCCCCGACGGCCGGATCCGGCGGTGCCGGCGTGCCACGGCGCACCCGGTCTTGGGGCAGGCGGATCCAGCATCCCCCGCCCGGATCCGTCCCCTCCGCGCGTTTAGCCAGTGCGGGGTTGGGGTGGTGCTCTCCTTCCTTCACCGGTGTCGTCGGCGTCGGCCAGTCCGCGGTGCCTTTCGGGCCGGGTGGGGTCGGAAACAGATGTGGTGGTGGCGGTCGGGGCCGACGCTCCTTTGCTGGATTCGGCGTGCAGATGGCGGAAGTTCGTTTCGGGGGCTGCTGGAGGCTCCGCGGCGGGGATCGATGCTTGGACTGCTCGGCAGGGGTGGGGATGGTGGTGGGCGGGGCGACTGGGGTTTCTTCTGATCCCGGCCCTCTTCTCCCTGCCACTTGCCTTTCACCTTGCTCGCACTGGTTTCCTCGGGTCAGACCCCCTCTGTGGGTCTCCGCTCTGAATTCCCGGCCCCCATTGTACGTCCAGCAGCCGGATTCCGAGCGGGTCGTTGGAGGTCGCGTGGGGCTGCCTGGGCCCTCTCTTCGCCGGATCCGGTGGTCCTCCGACTGGATCTGGCGGGGGCTGTGGTCGGTCCTCGGCTGCGTCTAGACAGGCTCTAGTCTGGCGTCGTCGGCAACTCCGGCCCTGGGCGCCGAGAATGGCATCGGGGGTGGCTGGGGGCTGCGGACATGGCCTGGGCTATCGGTGTGTGCGCGCGGAGACGACGGTGGTGCGGCAGTTCGTCGGTGACGTTGTGGTGGCGTGGTTGTTGACGGTCCTTAAGTATCAATTATAACTATCAAATAAATAGAGAAAAGGATCCAAATGAAACCAACACCTAGACTTAGGGTTTTATCTGACAGAATTCCACGAGTTTTGCTGTTTATCTATTTCTGCAGGGGGTTATCAGGAAATACGGAAGAAAGGCTCACATGTCGGATTAATGACGGGATATTAACCGAACACGTAATTATCTTACATCTAGAAGAGTCCAGAAGCCACGAGAACGAACGGGAGGCGTAACAGAGCCGGGGACAGGGCGCCCGCCCTAGTCCCTAGGGCGCCCGCCCTGCTGGCTCAGCCAATCAGGCTCCGCCTCGAGGATTATGCTCCACCGACCTAGAGGATCAAGGAAAACCGTCCGTTCAATGTCGGTTTGATCAGACGGCCCAGATTCATCCGAAAGGGCTATATAAGCAAGGCCCCTGCCCCTGGAGGAGAGGCCCTCGTCTCATACTTCAAACCCTAATCCAGAAGGAGAGCCTCTGATCAAGCCCTAGAGCCACCACATCAACTAGATCTCTAGTTAGCATAGCTACATAGGATTAGAACTAGAAGGAGTCAATCTTCGATTGGTTCCCGGATCTGTCAAGAGGATTCTTGGTAATTCATCTCTATTCTTCAATTGTTCATCTTTGTTCTTCAATATTATGAATATGACTTTATTCTATTTCAATATATTGGTTATGACTTTGCTCTACTTGATTATATTTGCAATTATATTGTTCTTAGTTTATCATAGTTATATGCTTGGCTTAGTTAGATTGGAATTATATACATGCCTAGGATCGTATAGCGTTTATCCATGTGTACAGTGGGTGAATGATAACTATTGTGTAGACGTGGTGTCTATACCGTATTTATCTGCGATTGCACCCTATATGCCGGATTGTGGGGTAGTTCGCGATAGTGACAGCTTCGTTGATTCTTATATAGTCCCCCTCTCGTGTATAGGGCAGGCAGAGCAACACTATTACAGGGGAGTGATTGCTATGTTCTTCATCTTCCTTGCTAATATTCACTATGCATGGATATAGTCTTTTCTCACTATGATTGCCAAGTATAATTGCACTAACTATGATATGCTAGACTTTATAGTTAATAATAACTTAGGGAATATCTTTGTAGTTCATCCTAATTCCATGCTAATGACAGCTAGAATATCTGTTGAGGTGCTTATCATTATTATATGTGGCTAGCTGATCAGATTAATTATCTTTGTTACCATTATCACTTTACTTAATGTGACATTTATACCTGTATAAAGAGATTGATAAATATTCTCGGTTATACATGCAATGATGTGTACTCAGTTCCATATTCTCATTCCATTATCAACCATGATACTTAGAAATCCCTTCCCAGTGGTAAAAATATAAATAACGATACCTGGAATACTTCCCGGTTAAAATGCTACATCGGTATTAATCTGTGCGCTTGCAGATCCCTTTTATTATTTATCTTGATGAGCAAATGCATATTTCAATACCGCGTCTCTCATGTCATGCTAGGGATGACAACTTGGCTTAAGTGGCATGAGGGATAGGTTTGGCATTTTTGGCGCCGTTATCAGAATTAGAAAACTAAGTCTACTTTTGGTAGTGACGTTAAGAATGCCCAACAAGCATTTTTGGCGCCGTTACCGGGGAAGGTTGATTACTAAGTAGGAATGAATACGGAACTTTGAGTCATCATTTGCATCACTAATCTGATCGAGCTTATCAATTCTCTTATACAGTTTTACCCCTATATTTTCCATTTTGATTATTTATTGTAGGGTGATGCATGAATAGAAGACATCTTCCAGACAACTTTGTTGACGATCCCGAAGCCTTATTCAGAAGAACAAGAGCCAAGCTCAAGAAGACATCGTCAACACTTCAGCACAAAGCTTCATCCAAATCCGAATACCGCTGAAGTTTCATCCGGAATTTGTCGACTGAATTCGAAGCCATGGCGAACAAGACGATCCGCGAGTTCTCAGCTCCCACTACGGACAACATCCGCACTGGACCTGCCGCGGCCATCGACAAGAACTTCGAGCTCAAGCCTGGGCTCATCAACATGGTGCAAGCTAACCAGTTCTGTGGGAAGCCACATGAAGACGCTAGTGCTCATCTTCAACACTTCCTGGAGATCTGCAGCACTTTCACCATGGCTGAAGTCCCCAGAGACGCCATACTACTTCGCCTTTTCCCATTCTCACTGTTGGGGAGAGCGAAGCAGTGGTTCTACGCTACAAAGGAGAAGAACACTACGTGGGCACTCTGCTCCACGAACTTTCTGGCCAAATTCTTTCCCATGGGCAAGACCAATGCTCTCCGTGGGAAGATTACAAGTTTTCAGCAACAACATGATGAATCCGTTCCAGAAGCATGGGAGCGCTTCCAAGACTACATCCTAGAATGTCCCCATCATGGAATGGAAAGCTGGCTACTGATGCAGACATTTTATCATGGGCTCATTAACAGTGCCCGTGAAACCATGGATGCTGCAGCTGGAGGAGCATTCCTATCACTCACCATACCTCAAGCCACAGCTCTTGTGGAGAAGATGGCATCCAACCAAGGTTGGAATGAAGAAAGAACTCAGACACGCAAGAGAGGTGGAGGTATGCACCAGCTCAAGGAGGTAGACATGCTGTCTGCCAAGCTAGACCTACTCATGAAGAAGCTCGATGATCGAGCTGGAGAAAAGAAAGAAGTCATGCACGTCTACGACTCCCACATGACTTGTGAGGAGTGTGGAGGTACTGGACACTCGGGCAATCACTGTCCTGAGTTGCTGGAGGACGTGAACTACATCAACAATAACAACAACTACTACTACAACCATCCTCAGCAGAATCAAGGTTGGAATCAACAGAGGCCTAACTACTCAGGTAATTACCAAGGTAACAATTCTTTCAATAATAATAATAATTATCCACCTTTGAGAGAGTTAGTGTCCAACCAAGGAAAGCTAATGGATAACCTGTCTAAGAAATTGGCATCTAATGATAAAATACTAGAAAATATAAATAATAGAATGGATAATTTCTCTACTGCCATCAAGAACTAGATTAGCTTTAATAAAATGATTGAATCTCAGTTGAATCAAATAGTTGCTGCTGTTCCTGCTACTAACCCCGGTATACCATCACAACCGGAAGGACTAGAATCTGCAAATCTTGTAGACATGTTTGATGCAGGAGATTACTGGAGTAACCCTATCGTGGAAGTAAGTACTGACCGTCTGCCGGTCAAGAGAGGCGATCCAGGATGCCCCGTCATCCCGATCTCCATCGGCATGCGAGACTTCCCAGAAGCACTCTGTGACTTTGGCTCCGGCGTCAACATCATGCCCAGGGTACTCTATAAAAAGCTCTTTTCTCAACCATTATTAGAAACAACCATGTGTTTGCAGCTTGTAGATAGGACACTGAGTTTCCCGAGAGGAATATTGAAGAACATCTGTGTCCGAGTGGGTTCCTCGTACGCTCCAGCAGACTTCGTAGTGATAGAGACCGGTTCTGATGAGAGGGCTCCCGTCATCTTAGGGAGACCATTCCTGAACACCGCGGGAGCTGTCATCTATGCTAGTGCTGCCAAGATCAGTTTTTACATCAAGGGGAGGAAGGAAACGTTTTCCTTCAAGAACAAGACCGCACAAATCCCAGAGCAACCCCAATATGAACCAAGGAAGAGGACCAACAGGAGGAACAAGAGCAAGAAGCAAGTGTGGGCCGAGACAGCTAAGATGGTCACTGCCGTGCACAAAGGTCAATATCGCCAACTCAAGTCACCGTTCTTGCCTAAGAAGGACGACCCAGGTATGCCAAGCATTTATTGCTCCATTAATGGGTCCCACTTCTACAAGACACTTTGCGACACTGGGTCGGGCGTCAACATAATGGCCAAGGTCACCTATGAACTTCTGTTCGGAACCATGCCCTTAAACCCAACATATATTCAGCTCCAGATGGTAGATCAGACATTCCGACAGGTCGAAGGTACAGTAACTGACGTCCCTGTCAAGATAGACGATCACTTTGTCCATACAAACTTTCAGGTTATTGACATGGGAGAAGATGAATACGATCCACCCATCATCCTTGGAAGACCATTCCTTAGTACTGTCAAAGCAATCATTTACATTGGAACTGGAGAAGTCCACATGCACTTCCCCTCTGAGAAGGTACGTCTTTACTTTACTGACCCTAACTATGTATTTGAAGAATCCAAGCAGGTCAGGACAAGAAGAAGGCGGCGTAACCACAATCAGAAGCAACAGGTCATCAAGGACGGATGTGCAGATTATGAAGGAGAAGTGGTAAGATCTGAAGACATACCACTCAACCAACACTGTCCTGAGGAGACCAAAGCACCGAGACAAGTATGGAAAGAAAAGACAGTTGCACATGAAGAAGAGGCGCTGCCGGAACCACCGACTACGCCATCCACCAAGTCCCAGGACGACTGAACGAATAAGAGTCCCGTTCGGAGGACTTAAAAACACTGAACGCCTTGCCAAGAGGTAACTTGGTAGTTATCCTTTCCTTTTCAATTATTTACTTTATCTTAAATAGTTTGCTTAGTTAATCATATTCATACTATCTTAAAAAGAAAATAAAAATATTAAAAACCCTAAAGCCCCATGTGAGTATGCGAGTGGCATAAAACCCATAAGTACATTCACTGTGGTGGCATAAAATATATATATATAATAAATACATAAATATTTTCTTCTGCTTTATAAAAGAAAAAAAAACAACATAAAAAAATCAAGGAGGCTCAGTATGATAAAGGCTAGATATTTATGCTAACACTTAATCAGTTCCACAAAGCTTTATTGTCTATTTAAGCTTCACAGAATTCAAGGAGACTAGCAGACAGAGGACATTCTAATCGCTGTCAGGGTGCTGCCGACTTTCAAATACACCTCCGCCATCTGCTAGCTACATCAGAAGAGATTATGTCAAGATCCAGCTTAGGGGAGAGCACCCCCATTATCTTGCTAAGTATTTCTATCTTTATCTTTATATTTATATATACTTCTACCCTATAAAAATAAAAATATACATAACTATGAAAAAAAACTAAATAAAGATTTTGTGCTTATATATATATATATACCTATATCTTTTGCTTAGTGTGTTTTAATAAATAAATAAAGTGGCTATGCTAAACTGAATCTAAATAATAATAAAACTCTAGCATGGATATGATGAATAGTTGTTTTGCCTAACTTTCAAATTTGAAGTCCTCTCTCTAAGTTTAGACATAACTGTTATCATTTAAAGCTTGCTCTAAACCTGAACTTGTGGGAAGAGAACTTGATCTAAAGTCTAAGTTGTTAACGGATATGATATGGGAAGGTTGAGCTGCTGTTTATCTATTCCTAGAGATGCTAGAATTCTGGAGAATTTTATCTTTGAAAATCTTAAAATGCTACATGATGAGTTCCTGTATGATGAGAGTTTAAGTTCCTACCACAGCCATACATACATGCTTGCTAGACTTTAAGCCATACATTCACTTTTTACTGCTTATGAGCATTGAGTGTAGTCAAGCTGTGTAGACCCTTAGGAGCTTGTCATGCGGTTAAAATCAAGATTCACTTGCACGATCACTCATACATGCTGCTTCTACTCCGGAAGTACGCATCCACATATATCCACTCATTCTCATCTCCAGATCCACATAAAATTATTCTACTCCTAATCCGGGAGAGAATAGCCAAAAATATTTTCCCATTCTTGTTATCCCCTGTGAAATAAATGCTCAAGCTATTTTGGTTACTACCACTTGCTATATTGTTCTAAGGAGATGAGTGCTCTATACGAGGAAATAAAAAGGGGCAAGTGCCCGGAACCTCGAAAAGAAAAAGATACGAGGAAATAAAAAGGAGCAAGTGCTCGGAACTTCGATGAAAAAAGGGAAAAAATGTGAGAAGAGAGGTAAAAATGGACAAGTGTCTGACAGTAGAATTAGGGGTACAAGATACCCACCTGAGAGGAAAAAAAAAGAAAAAAAAAAGAAAATATAGAGCACCTCATTCTCCTCAAGAGCTTTAAAAGCAAGAAAGGTACGTATCCCCTCAAAAAAAGAGCAAAAGTAGAATTAGACTTTCATCATTGTTATCATCACTACCACCATACACCATTTACTCGCCACACATGCACATCTTGATTTGACTTATTGGCTTGTTTCTCTGGATCCATGGTTTGACTATGCAATAAATGTCTTGTAAGTATGTATACTTTATCTCCCACCTATGAGCTCCAGATATCAAAAGCCTGTTTAGAATAGGATGAGAGAGAAGGCAATGTTACTCGGCCTTATACCACAAATACTACATACTTTGCTTTGAGAGAAGGCAGACACCATTACTGCCTTGGTGAGGATCCAGAAATACCACAAAAGAGAGACCTGAGAGAGTCATACAAGGAATCTCCGAGTTTTATTTGAAAATCTGCAAAAAAACTCCAAGAGCTATATCTGATCAAGAATAAGAGACATGGCGCTTGACTAGACTGTTCTATCTTTTAACCGCTCAAGACAAAGGTGACGGTTGCAAGCCCCATGGTGAAAGGTATAATGAGTAAGTTTTAAGTCTTGACAGTTTACTTTAACTCAGAGATGAGACTCTATTTGAAAGCATGTGTACCGTCAAAATTCAAAGGCATTTCAGCAACTACTGAGTCTCTCCTTGCTCAGGGACGAGCAAGAGGTAAGCTTGGGGGAGTTTGTTGACGGTCCTTAAGTATCAATTATAACTATCAAATAAATAGAGAAAAGGATCCAAATGAAACCAACACCTAGACTTAGGGTTTTATCTGACAGAATTCCACGAGTTTTGCTATTTATCTATTTCTGCAAGGGGTTATCAGGAAATACAGAAGAAAGGCTCACATGTCGAATTAATGACGGGATATTAACCGAACACGTAATTATCTTACATCTAGAAGAGTCCAGAAGCCACGACAACGAACGGGAGGCGTAACAGAGCCGGGGACAGGGCGCCCGCCCTAGTCCCTAGGGCGCCCGCCCTGCTGGCTCAGCCAATCAGGCTCCGCCTCGAGGATTATGCTCCACCGACCTAGAGGATCAAGGAAAACCGTCCGTTCAATGTCGGTTTGATCAGACGGCCCAGATTCATCCGAAAGGGCTATATAAGCAAGGCCCCTGCCCCTGGAGGAGAGGCCCTCGTCTCATACTTCAAACCCTAATCCAGGAGGAGAGCCTCTGATCAAGCCCTAGAGCCACCACATCAACTAGATCTCTAGTTAGCATAGCTACATAGGATTAGAACTAGAAGGAGTCAATCTTCGATTGGTTCCCGGATCTGTCAAGAGGATTCTTGGTAATTCCTCTCTGTTCTTCAATTGTTCATCTTTGTTCTTCAATATTATGAATATGACTTTATTCTATTTCAATATATTGGTTATGACTTTGCTCTACTTGATTATATTTGCAATTATATTGTTCTTAGTTTATCATAGTTATATGCTTGGCTTAGTTAGATTGGAATTATATACATGCCTAGGATCGTATAGCGTTTATCCATGTGTACAGTGGGTGAATGATAACTATTGTGTAGACGTGGTGTCTATACCGTATTTATCTGCGATTGCACCCTATATGCCGGATTGTGGGGTAGTTCGCGATAGTGATAGCTTCGTTGATTCTTATATAGTCCCCTCTCGTGTATAGGGCAGGCAGAGCAACACTATTACAGGGGAGTGATTGCTATGTTCTTCATCTTCCTTGCTAATATTCACTATGCATGGATATAGTCTTTTCTCACCATGATTGCCAAGTATAATTGCACTAACTATGATATGCTAGACTTTATAGTTAATAATAACTTAGAGAATATCTTTGTAGTTCATCCTAATTCCATGCTAATGACTTGCTAGAATATCTGTTGAGGTGCTTATCATTATTATATGTGGCTAGCTGATCAGATTAATTATCTTTGTTACCATTATCACTTTACCTTTACTTAATGTGACATTTATACCTGTATAAAGAGATTGATAAATATTCTCGGTTATACATGCAATGATGTGTACTCAGTTCCATATTCTCATTCCATTATCAACCATGATACTTAGAAATCCCTTCCCAGTGGTAAAAATATAAATAACGATACCTGGAATACTTCCCGGTTAAAATGCTACATCGGTATTAATCTGTGCGCTTGCAGATCCCTTTTATTATTTATCTTGATGAGCAAATGCATATTTTAATACCGCGTCTCTCATGTCATGCTGGGGATGACAACTTGGCTTAAGTGGCATGAGGGATAGGTTTGGCATTTTTGGCGCCGTTATCAGAATTAGAAAACTAAGTCTACTTTTGGTAGTGACGTTAAGAATGCCCAACAGTGGTCGGCCTTGGCTTGGCTGGGTGTGATCCAGCAGCGTCATGGTGGCGCTGCCTGGGTAGCGGCCTGGCGTTGGCATGGCTGCGATGCCATGGTGGTGCAGCTGGCGGTGCCAAGCTGAGGTGATGGCTCCGGTGGAGCTCGCCGGTGGTGGAGGTACCGTGGGGCCAGCCGCTCGTGGGTCGCGTGGTGGCGTCGGGTGACGGCGGGGACGTCCGTGTTCGTCATTGGCGCCTTTCTTCGTGACTGTCTCCTTTGCGAGGCCCTCGGGTGGGCGGTGATGGCGCGGGGGTGAGAGGTCATGGCGAAAGCCTGGACAGCAGCGTCTGCGGATGTCGCTTACTCCTTGGAGGCGTCCTTCTTGCACCTCTCCTCCCGTCCATTTTGGATTTGCAGGTGAAAACCTTCCCTCGCGGGCTTGCGATGTCGGCGCCTTCGGCGTCGTGCCCTTCTTGAAGGCGTCGCGAGGCTTTCCAACTTCGCTCTGCCGCCCCGTTCCTGCTATTAAGTCCTGGTTGTGCTTCCAGTGGCTTCGCTAGGGATCTTCTGTTCCTTTGATTTTTCTTTCTTTGTCTGAGTTGTTCCCCTGCTTTAGTTGTTTCCTTACTAGTTCTTCGTGCAGGGGCTAGTTGGGTCGGTTTTTGACTAAGTTGAGTTGCAGGTTGAGTTGAGTTGTCTCTGTGCTTTCGCCAGAGCATTCAGTAGCGAGGATTTGTTAGTTGAGTAGATCTTGGCCTCTCTGCAAGAGGCGGGGTGTTGTTTAGGATGAGTGGTTCACTCTCCACAGTGGGTGATTTTTGGACTCAGTTTTCACTTAAAAAACTGGGCTGCTACTTTGTTTTTCTTTTCTTGATCTAATAAAAATAGCGGCAAAACTTTTGCTGTCCCTTCGAAAAAAAAGTTCTTACACAGTTCACTTACAACTCTCTCAGACAGGAAGAAATGAACTAGGGCCGGTTTAGATCAAAAATTTTTGCAAAATGGCACTGTAGCAAGTTTCGTTGTTATTTGGCAATTAGTGTCCAATCATGGTCTAATTAGGCTTAAAAAATTCGTCTCGTCCATTTCGTCTAAACTGTTTAATTAGTTTTATTTTTTTATCTATATTTAATGATTTATGCATATCCAAAGGTTCAATGTGATGAGAAATCTGAAAAATTTTGCAAAATTTTTGGGAACTAAGGCTCCAGGCTAGTGGCCTCACAAGCCTCAAGGGAAAATTGGCCTGGACTAATTTGGACACTGGCCTGAACCGGTGTCGACGTTTCGCAGCAGGAGTATCCACAAATCGACTAATAAATTTAGTGTCCTCTGTATGGCTAGCATTTAGAGTAGGACTTATACTGATTCAGGCAAAGTGTCATAACACAGTTCAGGTGATGTTTAATCGTGCCCTACATTAAGTTTATAAAAACATTATCAATATTACATCAACCAAAAATATATTCTATGGTTTTATCTAATGATACTTATTACACATTATAAATATTAATGTATATATTTTTATATATATTTATATGACTTGATTGATATTGATTCTCTCCTTTTGTTTATTATTAAATGACGTTTTAGAATTTATCACAGAAATCAACATTAAAGCTAAAAAAGCAAAATGTCTCTTAAAGAGTAGAGATATAGATGTATTATGAAAAGAGAAATGTGTATTGAAAAAATATACATTAAAAAAACGAGAGGATCAAATAATTTAGAACAAAATTTAAATACTATAGGATCGTTTATTTCTTTTTTTTCTTCGAATACGCACGAGTATGCGTATCATTGTATTAGAAGGAAGAAAATTAAGTACAAGAAACAGCCATGGCCGCGCGGAGCACAGGGACTACATTAATAAAAAACAACACACTATAAACAAGGACCGGTCTGCCATCCTTAACGACCAACTAGACTCGCAAGGCCTATAGCCCCGGCCTGGATCCAACGATCCCCTTCGTCCTACATTGATAAGATCGTTTATTTCGAAACGTAGGGACTATGTAAAACGAGAAGACATTTCTTTTTGACGGAGGGAGCGGAGCACTCCACATCCACAACTGCACCAATTTCAAATCTACGTCGTGTTCCCCCTCAAGTCCTCAACATCGTGCAGCAGATCATCTCAAGTTCTCAAACCTCTCCTGCCTCAGACTCGTAACCGACGGTGGTGCGTACGTCGAGCCATCGTGCCGCCTCGCTCCTGCGCTCGCGGCCGCCGCGCGCTGCTGCTCCTGCTGCAGGTCGCGTCTCACGGACCAGAGCAACTCGGCGCAGCGCCGCATTGCTGGCCGCGCGGCTCGATCCGGAGCCGTGCACTCGGCCGCCAGCGCCATCACCTTCTCCACCGCCGCCACGACAGCGCTGGTCCGCCGCATCCGGGGGTCCATCACCACCACTGCGAAGCCCTCCCTGCACTTGCGCAGCGCCTGCGCCAGCACGGTAATTTCGTCAAACACCCCGCGTGCGGTACATTTCAATATCAGATGCGCTGGTTTTGTTTAGGTGTGTGTGCTTGCTTTACCCATTCGGTGGTGAGGCGTTGGTGGCGCCCGCGGCCGCGGCCACGCTCGATAGGGCGTCGGCCGGTGATGAGCTCGACGAGGAGGACGCCGAAGGAGTAGACGTCGCTGCGGTCGGTGAGCTGGCTTGTGCGCAGGTACTCAGGGTCCACGTATCCGGCCGTCCCCTTTACTAGCGTTGACACGTGGGTCGCTTCAGGGTTTTCAGGGGCTAGGCGTGCGAAGCCAAAATCGGCAACCTTTGCTCGCAGTTGCTCTGTTAGGAGAATGTTGGACGACTTGATGTCACGGTGGATGATCGGATGATCTGCTTCCCATTGTAGGAAAATATTTGTCAGGCATAAGGATGCTGAAGGTTTGGTATCCGCGGTAGATGTCAATACATAGATATTTTGGGTGGCTATCATACAAAATTCTGATCATGGATGTTCTTTTTTTTTTTGCGACTTGATCATGGATGTTCTGAGATGGTGATTTTCATGCTGACTGTATCATCTAGGGATCTGATGTGTGATGTATTAACATTCAGGACCATGATCAAATATGCACTTGTGGGGTTATGCCAAATATGACTATCTTATGCATCTATGTTTGGAGGCTGACTCAAATTTTCATATAGAAATGGAGTGTGGGTACCTGTATAACCATGTAAGTAGGCAATGGCATGAACTATGTCAATAGCGATGTTGAGACGCTGTGCAAATTCCAATGGTTCCCCTTTTGACCCTGCATAGTGGAAAAGTTCGTTAAGTTCCCTTTAATCCAATGGAAAATGAAGATTTATAGCATTACATTCTACAACATAATTTGATTCCAAAAATCAAGATTGGAACTGGGAACATAAATGAAACATGGTTCAAACACGCAAAAAAGAAAACCATAGGCTTAAGCTGAATAGCATGCACGTGTTTTTACATCTCTTTCGGTAGATTGACATTTAGGATATCACAGGTGACTTGTCATATTTATAAACAATACTTCAATGCATTTAACTTCATCCAGTTCTACTATCTTGGTGAGTGGTGACTTACAAAATTCATGGATTCTATAACTTTTACCATCTTGACAATATTGCTACACTACCACAAAAAATGAAGTAGTATGTGTTTAAGCTTGTCCATTGCACATGTTTGACGTACCATCCAAGTGTTGACGGAGTGTTCCATTACTGACGTACTCAACCAGAATTAGGCGCTCATCCTCGTATTCCACGTACCCAAGAAACTTTACCAAGTTCAAATGCTCGACCTTCGACAGCATCTGGATTTCACTTCTGAACTCTGCAGATAGATGCCCACCATGCATCTGCCAAATCCAGATGTTGCATGAAAACTTTTTCTTGATTTGATTGCTGCAAGTAACTCGGTGTAGTAAATATGTACAACATTTCTTCTGTTGAAGGAATATTCACCTACAAACCTTAGTAGCCCTCTTTACAGCTATGATGGATCCATCCCTGAGCTTCGCCTTATACACAGTGCCAAAATTACCTAACCCAATTTTGTTTTGTTCACTAAAGTTTGAAGTAGCCTGGCAAATTTCCTGAAACGAGAACTGTTCTTGCCAGGACTTTGTTTGGCTGCTATCACCTCTCTGCCTGGATATATTCTGTATAGTATTGCTTGTGCTACTTGTTGATGAAATTCTGGGGACTGCAGGAAACAATCGGAAACCATCTTAATTGGACTCAACTTTGATTTAATAGTTGAGCAGTTTGATTAAGAACACATCCTCACAAAGTATATTCATCATTGAGCAGCTATGTATGTCTTGTTTTGGACCACATTATGGGTGCTGTTGAGTTTTGTAACTTGAACGCAAAGCTTCATGATTGACCAAAAGCATGTCATTAGAAATGTCAGTTGAAGAGCAATGCTAACTTGAACGAGTTTGAATTCTGATTAGCTTATTAGGTGAAAACTGGAAACAGGAAGTGGCAGTGAAAACTCAAATTGTAGATCGGGAGTATCGGGAGTCTGAGTAAGCTCAAATTTACTTTGACTAAACATCAGGCTGTATGATATTTGTAACCCATAAGTTGAAGGTCGATTAGTATGGACTCCTTATCGGTTATTGCTGATTTATGCCACAATTTTGCATTACCATGATTAAAATCGTTTCTTCTATAGAATCTTAAAAGACCTGATTGGCCTCATTTGACGACGTAAATATTCGTGTCTCGTTTCTAATGCAATTCGTTTCAGGACTAGCTAGTAGTAATAGTAACTAAGATAGTTACACAGGCAGCATCTCAGCTTCTACATGACAGATGAATGAAGAAAGGAAGGTGAGCTTACTGGGACTAGCAGACACATCCTGGCGCTCGATTGGAGGATTCTGATGGGCTTCCTTGATTTCAGATCGACGAGTGAAGCAGTTTGCCCATGACCCTAAAATTGCAGTAACTCTTTCCCGGAATGATATTGAGCTCCTGGCCTTCGTGTTGACCATACGGGAACGAGGTGTATAAGTAGAAGTCCAAGAGAACCCAGGATCTGACTGAAACTCACTGTTGAAGCCAGAGAAACCTCCATGGCCGGTTGGGGATGTCCGGTTGCGAGCTGCCTGCATGGCTGATGGGATGCGAACATAATCAGGTACATGTTCTTCTGATTCTTAGCTTTTGTAGACTCGGAGGCGATGGAGGATGGACTGATTCAAATTTGACTGGGTGCATACATCTTTATTATCATAAAAAGGTGGTTGAAATGGGTTTTCAGGCCAAGCCAGTGGGTTAACTTAGGAGTAAATGTACGTATGACAACCACTGTTTACAATAATTTAATTGGGGGGGGATGTCACAGTAGGTATGTTTACAATTCCACTGCCAGAGACGAAATGGACCATGGCATCGTCCTTTGGCCTGTCCTCTGAAGCGTTCTCTTCTTATCGGATGTCTCCGAAGAGACGCGTTCTCTTCTTTATGTCAGACTGCTGAGTGTTGAGGTCAATGGTAGGGATGCAAGTCTCTCGGGTTATTGGTCCTTCCGGAACTTGATAAAATGGACTAGAATGGTTCCGGAACTTGATAAAATAAACTACAGTGGCATGCCACCTGATTAATTTAGCATTTAGGTGGAGAAAAGAACTAAGTTAGCTGATCATAGAACACCATTGGGTATCCCCTTACATCCTTACTAGTAGCCCTCCAAGAATATTTCCTTCTAAATTCCGAATCTCTACAGACATCGATGTATGGTATGCTGACATTCTCAATACTGAATAACATTGGATATGAAGTTTTCAACTTTTTTCATCAATGTAAAGACCCTTCTATGCTCCCCATCAAGGATTTCCCTGTTTGTTGCATTCATTATATACTTAAAAGAAGGGAAATTGACAGTAAAAAAGTCCCAAGTTATAAGAATTTTAAAAGGCCACAACTTTCCGTAGCATTTACACCCAAATTCCCCATGTTTTTCAAACCCATTCTCCCTTAATGGTTGGGATTCCCATTTTCTGACTAGCCTGCAAATCAGTTCCAGTTCTCTACTACTTTATTCTATGTTACGTCATTAGGGATATCCCTCCAAGAAAATCTAAAACGACCTATAAAGACGGTTCCATGTGTTTATCCATCGCTGATATTCGACTTCCAAGCGTGCTTTAAAAGGTTGAAACCCAATACTGTACAGTCATAACTAAAGTTCTTCATCTTCAGGTGCAAATAACTTTCTGATGGTTGGCGGTAAAACACTGTCCTGAATCAGCATTCTGTGTTTTAAGGATAGAAAACCACAGAGTTCCTCTGAGTTGCTAGCCAGTCCCATCAAAATCAACACGCTCTCCAGTAGCAAAGATATCCCAGAAAAGAGCACTGCTGAAGTATAAAAGCGACGTCAATATCAAAAATCCACGGAAAGAACCCATCCGATCAACAAAAAATCCTGCTCCAATAGTTCCTAGAATGGCAGCAAATGTCCCAGCTGTATTTGACATTCCTGTCACAGCACAATTGTAGACTAAATTTAGTTAATGCAACAAAATGGAAATCTATAGCTAACACAAGGAACATATTTACTATTTAGTACCGTGTAGGACTCCAGCATATTGTGGGGCGATCTCCTGATATGTTTTAAAAATGATATATATCAGATGGGAAAAAGAGGATCCAAATTGTGAAGAATGAGTGTCTGTTCCATCACTGAACTAAAGTACCTGTAGATTTACTAAGAAACCTGAGTGGCCAAAGGATTTCAAACCAACAGCAATTGTAAGCCAGGCTGAAGCAATGATTGGACTCTTTGCTGCATTCAGACAGAGCAAAGCAATACCTGGCCCCAGAAAGCCAATTGACTGCAGAATGAAAAGTCAATAGTAAGGAAAAAAGTTAATGCAACAGGAAGTGTACACTTGAAAGTTGAAATGACAAAACCAAAAAGAAGCCAATATTGATGAAAATAAACTGCAACAGGAAGTGTACACTTAACATGTTTGGTTTTTGTATCTTATGATTAATAGATCGCAGCATATCAGGAAACATGTGACTTTTGGTAAGAGTGTGGAGAGGTGCACAAGATCATTTTATGAATAAAACAAATGAAAACTTTCCTGACTGTTATGCTACTATTTTTTTTTGAAGCAACATACCTGCATTATCTTCCGTGTTAAAGTAATGTTTGTACCATTTCTAATAAGCATGTCCGATACAACACCAGCCACATAGCCTAAAACTGCCATCATCACCCAAGGGAGTGCACTGAACCAAGCAGCTTCTCTCAGATTGACATGATATATCTGATCACCGCAAAAGCAATATCAAGTTGAATACTGGGAAAAGTAATTTATATATTCAAAGAACATTGAAGCAGAGTGAAGGCTTACTGTTTTGAAATAGACTGGCATCCATGAAAGGATAACAAAATAACCCTGAAAAAAATCATTAGTAAATCATGAGACAAAAAATATTATTCCCTAAAATGTGTCTTTCTGTGGCACAATCTTACAAAGAATTGATGAAAACTTAGATGTTAAGTTACCCAGCTATGCATGGCGTTTGCACAAATCAAAGCCCATGTTGCCCATTTGGAAAGCAGTTTACTGAAAGGGGGAACCTTTTTTGTTTTTTCACTTCCAATTTGAGGTTTCACCAATTTCTGGCCTTTGGTTATATACTCCAGTTCATATGCTGATATCTGTGCATGTTCACCTGGTGTGCCAGATATAGCCGGTATCCACACCAACACCCACAGAAATCCGAATAATCCAAATATCACAAAAGGTCCAAAGATTCCAGTTCGTGACATGATAATTGGGGAAAGAAGTAACCCAATGGCATTGCCAAGCTGAAAGCCAGCCATTGCAATACCCACAGCACTAGATCTCTCTGTGCGAGGAAACCACCTGTAATAAAAGGGCCAATACAAACACTTACATACTCCCTCCGTCCCTAAATGTCTGTCATTTTCGCTTACCGAGAAACAACTTTGACTAAATATATATTAAAAATATTAATATTTGTGATACATAATTAGTATCATTGGGTAGATATTTGAATCTAGTTTTTTAATAAATTTATTTGGAGATAGAAATGTTGCACGCATTTTCTATAAACCGAGTCAAAGTTATCGGCATGCAAATCGTGGCGACAAACATTTAGGGACAGCGGGAGTAAATCTTAGCAGAAATCCCCACAGCCAAACAACAATATGTTTTTGTGGGGAAAAAGTTGGAGATGAAGTAATCAAAAGGAATAATGTTACAAAGGTAGATACCTCAACACCATGTTGTTCATGCTTGGGAGTGCCACTCCTTCTGCAATACCCAGCAGAACTCTGGTAAAGAGAAACAACCAGATAGATCGACCAGCTGCCCAAGGAGACAGGAATGTAGCCAAGGACCATAAGGCTACACCATAAGCCATGACTCGCTTTCCACCATAGTAGTCAACAAGCGCTCCACCAATTATCGGCGACATCAGATATCCCCAAAGAAAGGATGACTGTTTGCAGTGCCAACAACACAATGGCATCAGGATATTCATCAAACAAGATGGGCAAACTCATGCCCTTACTTTCTTATGTGTAGTTTTTCGTAATTTACTTCACTACAGCAGCCTGAGTGAGAAATAAGCAGGAAATATGAGTGCTACACAGCTTTCTAGTGAAAATTCAAACCTTATCAACTATATTTAGTACTATTTTGCAATGTTTGTAGAGCAAATGAACTAATATGACATTGCAGACATGTCATTTCGAGACTCCAGCCATGTAAGAACGCTCACACTTAAAATTAATCATTTCAATCAAATTATTCTAACACCACATCATTAAAACGGTCATTACTGCAATTGAGCACTCTGAAAACCAGACACTTCAATGAGAATGGCTAGTCAGTAGCCACTAGCGCAGGCGAAGCCACAAAATCGCACAGAATAAGAGAAAACTGGGAACCTGCACGACGCCGGCGAATGACGGGGTCCACCCGTACGCCTGCGAGAGAGGGACTATGGCGACGGACATGACGACGCGGTCGGCGTTGCAGAGCGCCAGGGCCAGCCCCAGCATCGCCGCCACCTTCACCCTCTCCGACGTCACGAACTCCGCCACCGCAGCTGCCTGAGCCTCGCCTCTTGCGGCCGCCGAAACCCCTGGAGGTGTTGGAGCACGAGGGGTCCAGGCTGGAGCCCGGAACAGCTGGGGAGAAGGCACGAAGCGGCCATGGAGGCGGTGGGGCCGCCATGGAGGCAGAGGCGACACTCCGGCGTGCGCGTGGGCGGGAGGCGGGCACCGGCTGCGGCGGCTGGAGAGGACGGGAGGCGGCGGAGGCGGCCGGGCCAAGGGGAGCAGTTGGCCGGGAGGCGTCATGGTTTCTCTTCTCCGTCGCGGAGTCACGGCGCAAGGGGGAGCCGCGGAGTGGAAGTGATCCTGGCATCCTGCTGAAGTGGGTTGGTGGGAGTGACGTGTCTGGTGCGCGGGCCTTGGTGACTTCTATATCCCGGCTGAAATAAAGGCCTCTAGGGTTTGGGCCCATGAAACTTAGGCCCTGTTTGATCTGTAGGACTAATAGAAGTTAACTAAATTTTAATCTTTAAGTATTCAAACAGGCAGATTAAGTGTTACTTCACAAGTCATGGACTAGTTGTTAGTCCATTAGTCTGTGGCCTGCTTGGATGGTCTAAGACTAGTAATTAGCTAACTAGTGTCCAACCCTGTTTGGATCCACTAGCTAACAAATAGAACTATCTCGATACAAAGACCGTTATACCCTTGTTTGGATCCAACAACCAAGCTAGCTCGTCGAGGCTAGCGACTGGAGCTAGCACGTCATTGTGCGGATGGGGAACCTCGACGACGGTGTGGGGGCTTCAAGTCACGCAAGGGGTGGGGGATCTTTAACGTCGGCAACCGGGGGTACCTCGTAGCTGCCGGAGTAAGCCTAGCTTGATGTTGACGTGGGGGTCTTTGAGGTGCGGGCGTAGCCTTGGCTTGCAATCTTCAGTGGATATGGCGGTGGGTGGTGGCGGAGGACCTTCACACAGATGCGGTGGGCGGTGGCGAGCACTAGCAAGGGCGTCGGTGCCGCCGGCCGAGATAGCGCCGCAGACAGGCGAATGAAGTCATGACCTCGCGGGCGGCGCTAGCGGATGCGGGAGGGAGGGGAAACGTGGCAGCGGCTGGCGAGATGCACGCGGGCGGTGCCAAAGGATGCAGGAGGGAAGGGGAACCGAGCGAATCGGGTCGCGTGGGGGAGGGGTATCAGTGTCTTTTTTCCAATCGAGTGGAACTTTAACCCCTGATGATAGTTGGGTTTAATGGACTAGTGAGCTAACAACTAATAGTGGCTTTGGCTAAACTTTAGCCCACCCATTAGCCCTCCTGTTTGGATCCTCAAGGGCTAAAGTTTATCAAGTAGTTGTTAGTCCAAGGAATTCAAACAAGCCTATAAATAGGAGCTAATAGGACTAATGGTTAGTTCTAATCCATTGTTTTACCTTTCTTACCGTTTTCGTTGGTTAACTTTCTATTTCTATTTCAAACACAGATAAAAAGTTCTTTACATATATTTTCATCTATTTTTAGAGCCTGTTGGTAGATTATGATTGGAAAAACATTGTAGGGCTTGCAATGAAGCATTTACTCTGATTTAGCTGACGGGACATACATTGAGGCTAGAGAAACAACATAATTATCAGGAACAAGACCCAGTGGAGGATCTCGATCTTATGGGCATGTGAGGTGTTTTTGTTTGTTCTCACGTGTGGCTTGTTTTTTTTCTCTTCGCATTTTAGTTCCGAATTAGGCGATGCTATCTTTCTTTATTAATGATAGGAAAGCCATTTTACCTCTCTTTGGTCCTCAAAATTGGACAATAATTTTCTAGATGATCATGAAAGATCAAAACCCAATTAACACGTTCCATTAGAATGTAGTTTGGATTGTAAGGTGACGTATGGTTGTACGAATAATGACATTCTCTAGATCCTCTCCTTAAAACTAGGGCAGGCGGTGGATGCAAACAAAAGCATCTAACAATTTTTTACCCCCTCCGTTCCAAATTATACATAGCTTTTGCTATGCACCTAGACATATACTATGTCTAGATACATAACAAAAGTTATATATCTAGAAAAAACAAAACGACCTATAATTTGGAATGAAAGGAGTATTTTTTACTGGAAATTCAAAATTATAACGCTTCAATATAATTTCTAGAAAATATACTTAAGGTGTATAGGTTGTTGCAAATTTTGACAACCTAATGTTCTGCTCTTTAGTTTGACAAGTTCTAGAATAGATTATGTTTGGTATATTTGTCTTTACTAACAAATATGCACATGCCTTGCAACGGAAAAAATAAATATGATACATCTATAAAAGATAAGTATAATGCGTAGGATTGGGCAACTGGCCGCTAGGCGCTAGCGACTGACGGACCAAGCACCACCGCCCCTCAAAGGATCAGTCGTCATGTGACATTTATTATGTTGAAAAAATATTTAGTTATACAACTTATGAGACGTGAATCTTAATGAATATGAACGTTCCTTTTATTTTTTACAAATTTTATTTTGTTTTGTATCTTTCCTAGCAGGAGTAATAGTTGCAACATATGTGCGACATATATGCAACATCCATATCAGAACGTTTGCAACATATGTCTGGAACAGATGAAATATTTTGAACAAACCTCTGAAACAATTGCAACATGTGCAACGTCTCCGATCTACTTTTACAACATCCATATGAAACAATTCCAACATACATCTGAAACGTCTGAAACACTTGAAATATACGCTTGCAACGTGCGTTTTCATCGTAACATCTCCTTGCTGAGGTCGCGCGTCGTGGCGGCCACGACCTTCTGGTTTGGAACGATGGCGTCAGCTGCACCCCAACAGCACCTCGACGCGCGGGGGATGGGGCACAGCGTGCAGCAGCGGGGCGCGCGGCGCACAGCGAGCTGGAGCGGGCGCAGCGGGGGAAGGAGCACGACGTGGCGACGAAGGGGGCGCGGCGCTGGATGAGGAGCCGTACGGCACGGGATGGGGTGCGCAGCGGGAAAGACGGTAGCAGTGAGCTCATGGCGCAACAACGCGATGGGCGAACACGGGAGTAGACGGAGAAAAGCTCTGTTGGGCCGATAGCGTGCAAGCCCGGAAAGCGGCGTTTGTCCGCTGAGCATTACCGTAATTGTAATCAAGTCAAACATTTTGTTTGGACTTTAATAGCCAGCGTTGGCCTTTTAATTCTGTCGGGACAGGCTTGAGCTCATGCTCATGTCGTGTACTAAATACTAATACAAGACGTGATTCAAAATTGCTAAGGATGTCAACTGGCAGAGATGTCTATTGTATTAAAAAGAAGAGAGCCTAGAAAGGCAATGTATAAATATGTACAAATTTGTACAACCGGACCAAGGCTCCTCGAGTCCTCGGCACAAGTAGGGTTACATCAAGCGTGCACTAATAAGTTAGAGACATGTTTTGCTCCCACCATTATCCATAGGCCCGCTTCATCCTTGATTTTCTGGAGGAGTTGCATTGGCACAGACTCCTTGCGCTTGAAGATTCTTGCATTTCTTTCATTCCAGACCTCCCAACAAACAAGAATGATGATGGAGCGGAGACCTCGTCTCGCCGTCGAAGGTGTACGATCTATGTTTTCCCACCAAGTTTGTACCGAGTCTCCTAGCACCCAGGAGGAAGGTCGCAACTGCTCATTACACGACCATATTGCAATACCTTCCCAGATACGTCTAATGTAGCGACAGTCTTGAAATAGATGGACGTCAGTTTCTTGACTGTGCCTGCATAGAGGGCACACTCCATTATTCGGCCATCGCCTCGCTTGTAGCCTATCAGTGGTCCAGATTCGGTTTTGGATGGCGAGCCATGCGAAGAATTTGCATTTTGGTGGCGCCCAGACTTTCCAGATGAGTTGCTTGAAATTTGTTTGCGTTGCTCCAACAAATTGCGCGTGGTAGGCCGATCCTGTTGTGAATTTGCCATCCAGCTTAAAATTCCAGTTGATGCTATCCTGCCTGTCGGGGTGTAGTTGGATGTGGCTAAGAGCGCTCCAAAGCCGGACATATTCCACAAAGTGTTGGGAGGTGAAGCCTGCATGTCGTAGGTCTATGTCTGTAATCCATGCTCTGTTGTGCATACCTTCGGCGAGCGATTTGTTTTTGTTCTTCGAAATTCGGAAGATATTTGACGCTAGATCTTGGGGCCTTTGACCCTGTAGCTAGGCACGGCTCCAAAAAGATGTTCTTGTGCCATCGCCAATTGTGATTGAAGTTGTTGCAGCAAATAGGAGACTATCGGTCGTGTCACACAGTGTGTCAGAATTGTTCATCATTGTTCCATCTTCCTCCCGCTCTTTCCACAGACCACAGCCATATGAGACGTATGCTCTTGTAAACTTTCCTAGATGAAGAATGTCTAGACCGTCTTATGGAACGTGGCCAATTCACTTTTATATAAGCAGCAAAATGCTTGCAAAGAACCGACTTAAACATCACACTGAACAATTCAGAAAAAGGGTCCATACCGATAGTCCGATACGGCGAAACCGTCGTACTCGTATATACGACAATTATAAATACCAGATGAACCAAACATGCCAGACCCAAGGGGAAACGGCCTGTTTCTGGCTGCAAAGAACCGACTTAAACATCACATTAAACAATTGAGAAAAAGAAGATCCATACCGATATGGCGATACTGTCGTACTCCCTCCGTATTGGATTTAGAAGTCATTTTGGACAAGGTTTAGATCAAACATTGGGAATATAAATCATCAATAACTTTTAAGTTGTTGAGTTTGCAAATGTAAAAATTATATAATAAATTTGTCTTGAAAAATACTTTCATAAAAGTATACATATATCACTTTTTTATAAATATTTTTTTATAAAAACGAGAGGTCAAAGTTGTGTTTTGGAGACCGTGTCGCTGTCTAAACGACTTCTAAATCTGATATACGACAATTAAATACCAGAACCGAACAATTCAGAAAAAGATCCATATATCGTATATGTACGACAATTAAATACCAGAACCAAATATCCGAGACCCAAGGGGAAACGCGCCTGTTTCTGGTTGCTTGGAGTTGGAGTTGGAGTTGGAGTGCGTACTGCGTAGGCCCGTCCGATCCGTGGCTCATCTCGGCATGGCCACACAAACCACGAATGGTCATCATGCACCGCAGCGCGGCCTCCCCTTTCTATCTTCTCCAGCTCCAAATGGCGCCACCGCGGCGGCCGGGTTATCTTGTCCAGACGTGCATCCTGCGTGTGATCCATCCCTCCCCGCGCCGTGCTTGCTAGTAGTCGCAGGCACCAGCTGACCACCACCAAGCGTTAACGCACGCAGACAATCTCAACGGCATCCATCAGGTTTAGGCCCTTGCCGTCGTTGAGCGCCCGGGCCACCGCAGCTGAAAGCAATGGAGATCGTCGCCACGCGCTCCCCGGCCTGCTGCGCCGCCGTGTCCTTCTCCCATTCGTACAGGCCTAAGGTACGTACGGCACCTTCATATCGTGACTGTATGCAGTGGAAAGTAGCAGCAGCTCGTTGCACACGTGCACAGATTTGCTGATGGCTGGCTGGCGCCACACGTACGGCAGGCGTGCAGGCCGCCGACCACGTTCTACGGCGAGTCGGTGCGGGTGCACACGGCGCGGCCGATCTCGGCGAGGCAGTCCAAGGCGGCCAGCCGCGCGGCGCTCAACACCCGGTGCGAGATCGGAGACAGCCTGGTGCGTGTGCTGTCGTTAGTATAAGTTGTGTGCGTGCGTTGGGAGATCGATCGAGTTCATGCATCATGTCATGCGATGAATGAAAGCTGACGCTGACGCTGCCGCATACGGGGTTTGTGGTGTGGTGTGGCAGGAGGAGTTCCTGACCAAGGCGACGCCGGACAAGAACCTCATCAGGCTGCTCATCTGCATGGGGGAGGCCATGAGGACGATCGCGTTCAAGGTCCGGACGGCGTCCTGCGGCGGCACCGCCTGCGTCAACTCCTTCGGCGACGAGCAGCTGGCCGTCGACATGCTCGCCAACAAGCTCCTCTTTGAGGTGTGAAACGAATGATCTCGCACCTGTACGTCACGGTTCATTTCACTCAATTCGCTCATGCCTCTGCTCTGTGCCTGCAGGCTTTGGAGTACTCCCATGTGTGCAAGTATGCGTGCTCTGAGGAAGTCCCCGAGCTGCAGGACATGGGTGGCCCAGTTGAAGGTACTACCATTTCTGCTCCTCGCTGTGCAGGCCCTCTTCGTTTCGCTGAAATTTGGTTTATGCCGATGCTTATACTGATTTGCTGTGAGACGAAAATACTGCGCATGACAAAACTCAGAACTTCAGTGCAGTCTCAGCAGTGCTACTAGTCGGCCAGCATATGCTCTCTTAGTCCCTTCTGCATCTTCAGAACACTGAAGAAATGTAAATGCTAATCATCAACAGCAGTACGCCTTACCAATTTAGCATGCAGACTGCTTGGATTCTAGTTTTAGATGCTTTCTAATCACCAAACTGCGACATGTCAAATGTGCCGATGGCTTTCAATCCTTGCACCTTACCGAACACAGCTACATCTACACACATCCATTTCGACCGTAGCTCAGGATATGCAGAAAACCAACCGCTGAGGAATTAAAGCCTCAGCGATTCAGATCGGCCTGATTGATTTCTGCACGCGAGGAGGTGACACTGACAATCGTCCCAAGATCGAGGTTTTCGTCATCTCGAGGAACGCGGAGGTCGCTCCGGCTGAAGCGGACCTCTCCCTCGTTATCGTCGTGCTCGTCGGTACGAATCAGCATGTCGTCTTGGGCGCACCTTTCCTCGGTGTACCGCATTTCAGAGGGCACGCCCCGTCAATGCTCGGATCCATCGCGCCTACCAGGGTCAATCCGATGATGCTAGAGGCAGAGCTTGCTGTTCAGTCTTCGGTCGTGCTTCCAATATCGCGGGCAAACGACCCGACCACATCTTCATCGACTAGCATTGATGGGTGCAGCTCTGGCCAGAGCTCGCCCGCCCACCCGCCACCCGCCATCATGATGGAGCAAGCCAGGTTCTCCTCTCCTCCCCTTGCCGAGAACTTCGAGTTCGTGGATGCAGGGCTTGACACCCCAGCATCGATGGCGCTGGTGATGCCGATTGACGACTTCATCACCAACTTCAGGAAGCCCTGTCGCAACCTATCCTGTCATAGCCGCCACGCCTGCGGATCACTAGGGCTGCGCGAGCGCAGGCAATCGAGGACGAGGACCTGATCCCCAAGAGGAGCGCTTAGCTTGGTGCCAAGAGCAAGTTTAGGGAGCCGAAGTCGGAGGTGCAAGCAAGGAAGGTGATGATGAAGCGGCGTGGAGGTGGAGACACAACTTCCTGATGAGACGTCATTCGATGAGTTCCAGACGGCCTTCGCCCTGCCCTTGATGCCGTCGACGAGGGAGGCGATGCAGGTCCTCTTTCCGGGCAAAAAAACAACGGGCCTCTAGTGTCGTTCATGCCGCCAGTGTTAGGTCGCGCAATTTGATTAAGATGTAATATTGAATTGAAACTCTGGTAGTTAGGGCTGTTGTGATTCGCTAACCATGACCCCTCGCCACCGTTGCGGATCGCTTGTGTAACGATGGCACTTCGCCTATTTCCTCTTAATGAAAAACGGGTTAAACGGCCGATAAAGAAAAAAAAATCGGGCTGATTGTCACCACATCTCGCAGGTGGTTTCAGCGTTGCATTCGATCCCCTCGATGGCTCCAGCATTGTTGACACGAACTTCACCGTCGGGACCATCTTCGGAGTCTGGCCCGGCGACAAGCTGACTGGCGTCACCGGCGGCGATCAGGTCGCTGCCGCGATGGGCATCTACGGCCCTCGCACCACTTACATTGTCGCCCTCAAGGACTGCCCTGGGACACACGAGTTCCTCCTCCTTGACGAAGGTGCGCCTGAATTTCCAGCCACTGCCCACTGGGGACTTGCTGAGTTGCAGTGTTAATCGAGATCTTCACAAATGTTGCAGGTAAATGGCAGCATGTCAAGGACACCACGACTATTGGGGAAGGGAAGATGTTCTCTCCTGGTAATTTGAGGGCAACATTCGATAACCCTGAGTACGATAAGGTACTCTATTACGCTAATAGTACTGATAACATTTTTTTTTAGCATCTGCTACGACTCTCTGTTCCTAATCGGTACTATAATATATGTATCTTCAGCTCATCAACTACTACGTCAAGGAGAAGTACACATTACGCTACACTGGAGGAATGGTTCCCGATGTCAACCAGGTATATATATCACAGAATCTTTAGCTGCTGCAACTCAAATTCACACCCTTACAAAACCACACAGAAAATCAACACCTGAAAACCCGTTCACTTGGATCACTATCACGAATATGGTAATCTGAAATGCCATGACAGTAGCTAAGGAGTACACATTCAAAAACTGAACAGTGCCATGATTAACCTGTCATGTCAATTCTACACCATGCACCAAACAGACAAATTTTCAGAGAGGGCAAGGCAAACTTTTGAGAACAAGAATTTGGTTTGGTGCTGCCAGTAGATGTCTCGGACTGTAGTGTTGCTGCAAGCCCATGCTAGTGACTATTGAGCTGTACCAGCGTCTGCTTTAAGCAAGGCCACGCCAAGCAACACAGCAAAATTCCCCACAGTGACCCAGCCTCGCTTTAGGTCCTTTCCGATACTACTTTCAGTATACAGAACTTGCGTGACCACCAGCATGCATGATGGATGCCTGTGATCGATGACGCAGATCATAGTGAAGGAGAAGGGCATCTTCACCAACGTGACGTCCCCGATGGCGAAGGCCAAGCTGCGGCTGCTCTTCGAGGTGGCGCCTCTGGGCTTCTTGATGGAGAAGGCCGGTGGGCACAGCAGCGATGGCAAGCAGTCGGTGCTGGACAAGGTGATCAACGAGCTCGACGAGCGGACCCAGGTGGCCTACGGGTCCAAGAACGAGATCATCCGGTTCGAGGAGACCCTCTACGGCTCGTCCAGGCTCGCCGCCGGCGCCACCGTCGGCGCTGCCGTCTAAGTTTTTGCTGCCGAGTGGCTCTGAATTACTAGAATCCAATCGGGTGATGCGTATACAGATGGGCTTGTAGATGTTGGAGTATATATAAGTGAATTGCTCGTCTCTCCCATCAAATTAAACTTTTAGGTTGATTTGATCGATATATACAACTCAAATAATTGTTGTCCACTTCTATGTCCAAGGCTTGAGAGAGCCTCCACGCATAAGAGGGAGCATTAGAGCCTAAATGAAATGTTCATCTCTCCCCGTCAATTTAAGCTTGTAGATTACTTAAAAAAATTAAGCTTGTAGAATCCTACTGCGAAGTAAATTTTGTATACAGTACGGTTGTAGTATGTGCGTGCATGCATGCATCAATGCATGGGAACACTCGTGTCATCGATGTCTGCATGTCTCATCTCTCAGTGGGCAATCTCCGGCCCTGCAGCCTTATTTCTTTTCGATGCTGTCGTGCATGGAATAGCACTGCATGCAACAGAGTCCATGTCCCGGTCGGTGTTTCTGGCCATACTGGAACAGCACTCCATGTCCATGGAGTGGGCTGTCGAAGAGAAACAGTAGTACTAGAGCCGTAGGCCGTAGAGTACGTGTACGTCGATCCACAAAGGCGCTTGGTTTGCGGTCCTGGCCGTTGAGAGACCTCTACTAGACCAGCAAACAATCCACGAACCAGCTGCAGACTTGATGAGTGACGAGAGACTAGTACCAATCCTGAGTTCCTGACTCAAGACCCTCTCGTTCCACGACCCTATTGCTCTTCTGAGACTGAGAAGATGTTCCAGGCTCAGGGCTATGGACGCATGATACGACGCGGCAAGGTCAGCTTGGTACACGGGAGGACTACAGTGCCGTTCATGGTATGGTCTGCTCCGGTCGGAACACGTACACAAGGACTGGTGCCCAAACAAAAGGTACACTGATTCACTGCAGCCTTGCCCGGACAGCCAGACCATCTCCCTTCCATCGTGAACGACGCCCCAGGTTACCGTCCAAAAGTAGTACATTGTACTCCTACGACACTTGGCCTGTTGATTGCACAATCGATCGATCGTGTACGTCGAGGACACACACGCAGTCCGGTGCAAGACAGGAAAACTAGTACAGCATGCACTGCAGCAGTGTCGTGTTTAGTAGTACGGTCGAATATGGTGCCTTCGTCGTGAGGCTCCCCGAGCCCCTGACTCCCTGTCACGTGTGACATGTCTATGACCGACAGCAAGCACGTCTCCATGCAGCGCGGCTACGTCCGCCAAAAAAAGCACGCGGCAATGTGCAATGCAAATGCAAATGCAAATGCAATGCAATTGAGGGAGGTGACCTGCCGCCGTCAGTGTCGTCGTCGCACTGCAAATGCAATGCAATTGAACAAACCAAAAAAAAAGGACCAAAAGAGGACGACGAGGCTGTGCGCGGTACTAGTAGAGTGGTAGGGGCAGAGGGAGACACCGCCAGGCACGGTGTACTACCACGCTAAATGGCAAGGCGTCGCCTGCGCCTCGTGTTCTCCCGGTCCGCGAGATGTCCGCCCTCCTCGGGGCACCACCGGCACCGGGTACGGCGGCAGTGCCGTCGATGTGATCCCGGCGACGCGACGCGCGGCCTGCCGACTGCCGAGGCGGGCCGCCCGGTCCGCGTCCGGTCCGGCCCGTCACGCTTTATTTGACACCCCCCGGCGCTGGAGTAGACCTCGTGCTTGCTGCCGCGCTGCCATCATGCGTGCGGTCTGCGGTGCGATTCCACAGCGATTTGGCCGTCGTGACCGGTGCGCTGCAGGCTGCAGCAGCGCGGTCGTTTTTACCGGCCAGAGCAGGCAGATCCGGCACCGGCTGGCTATTTTGGTCCAGCCAGCCAGCCATCAGTCTGGTAATATAACTTGGGTTTGCTCTGCTGCCTGGTTTACAGGTGGCTCGTTGCTATTCGGCCGCCGGCATGATTAAGTAATACCATCCTGATTCCTGAGGGCGTGATCGCTGCGATGGCTGATTGCTTGGGTCAGCTTATGACGAGTACTGGTAACTGTGTGTGCGGTGATGCGTGGTCGCCCAATCTCCTGAGATGATGATGATAGTATATAACAAGGAGTAGAGACTTGTGTGGTGCCAATCATTCCATCTCAAAGCACACCTGACAAATTTACCCATCTCTAATGACTAATGATCGGCAGTTCAGCCCTTGTGATTGCTTATTTCATATTTGCCAGTTCGTTGGACGAGAAAGAAAACAATGCCGATCACTTGGTGTCTCGGTGGACACGAACCTCGGTCTGAACTCTGAAGCAGGCACAACACTGCCCCACAGTCCAGACGCGCCTGTAGCCGAGCGACACACGTTCAGAATACCAATGGATCCGCGCGCGCGATGGCCCGGCCCAAGAACGCCTGTGTGCTGCTGCCTTGCTGCCACGGCCGCGCGACGCAAGACCAGCAACAGCAGCAGGCTCTGAGATACAGTAATTGGCAGGCAGCAACAAACGAACGATTAACGATAGGATTACTAGGAAACAAGGGCGACGTCCGGGGCGGGACGAGGCGACAACAGTGGAGCCTCATCTTTCGCCGCGGGCCAGGCGGAGGAGGAACGCGGGACGAGCCGCCTTTAACGGTTTCCGAGGCGGCGGCAAGCACGACCACCTCCTTTAAGGACCAATCACGTGCAGTGGACGGGCCCGAGCCTAGTACCACTGGTGTCGGAGCCGCGTGAGGTTGGAGAGGCCATGGCCATGGCCATGGCCGTGCTCGCCTCGCCCGGCCGCCCCTACGGCGTGTCCGTGTCAAGCCTCTCGGCGGCTTGTGTTGTTGTGCCTCCGTCTGCGTGGGAAGGGAAGGAATTCCACACGCTCCAAAAGAGCAAGCGGTGTGACCGGCGGCAGGGCCCGCACGGTTGACACAAAGTGATCCTGGTGTCTGGACCTCTGGATAGAGAGGCCTGGTTTTTTTTTTTGACAACAGAGAGGCCTGGTTTGTTTCCCCTCTAAACCTCAAGGCTCTATCACATCTCGGATGTTTGACACGTGTACGGAGTATTAAATATAGATTAATTATAAAATTAAATGCATAGATTGAGACAAATTTACGAGACAAATTTTTAAATCTAATTAGTTCATGATTTAACAATGTGATGCTACGGTAAACATGTGCTAATAATAAATTAAGTAAGCTTAATAAATTCGTCTCGCGGATTACTGATGACTTATATAATTTGTTTTATTATTACAATCCGAACATTTTTATGGAACATCCAATGTGACATGCCTGGACTTTAGCCCACCACCTTAGAATGTGTTTCCCTCCGAATTTAGGTCGAACCGTTGTGAAATTGACGACAAAGTCACGGTCATATATATAAACATACGCTGATGATGGAACTACAATAACTCACGGAGAAAAAGAAAACCCTTGTGACTCGACATGCGAGATGATTGAGATGAGAGATACTGGCGGCACATAAGAGGAAATTATGAGACGAGATGCGTGTTATCCAATCCCCCGCAAAATGAACAAAAACAACAGATTACGTTACATTACAATACACGAAGATTTATGGCTATAGCCCCAGAACACTCTCCTTGAACGGCGTACGGCTGAGGAACATGCAGATTGGCAGAGGAACCTGGTTGGACTGACGCCGTAGCCTGCCTAGTACAGGCGGAGCACGCTGCGCGCGAACGACTGCGTCGCCAGCGGCCGCCCGGGCCCGGCCTTGCTCGGCAGGCCGCCGCCGCCACGCGGCCGCCCGCTACCGCTCCGCATCGGCGTCAGGTAGAACCGCAGCATGCCATTGTCCGCGGCGGCGCGCCCGGGCGAGTAGCGCGCGCTGCGGTTCCTCTCCAGCTGCGCCTGCGCGTGCGGCTCCTCCCTCCGCCTCACGTGGCCGTTGGCGTCCACGTAGCTGCGCCTGGAGCTGCCGAGCCCGCCGCTGTTGCTGCTGAACGAGCTGCGCGCGCTCAGGTTGCTGTTGCACCGCTGCATCTTGGGGTTGGCTCCGCGGACGCGCAGGTCCGGCCACGGCTCGGAGAACGAGTGGTCGGCGATGTCGGACGGGCCACCGCTCCTGCGCCCGGCGGCGCGCCGGTGGATGAGCCCCCAGAGGCTCCACGCCTTGCGCCACCGGCGCGGCTTCTTGGCGGGGCCGGACAGTGCCGCCTCCAGGCTCGCGGAGATGTCCTCGATGAGCGAGTTGGAGCTGAAGCCGCGGTCCAGCAGGTCCTCCGCGTGGCGGAAGTGGTAGAACTCGGAACCGCCGATTGGGGACTCCCTCCCCATCCCATTTACCGCCGACGGCATCGGCCTTGGATCCGTGACCTCGAAGGACGGCCTGCGCACGGAGCTTGAACGTTCCAGGCTCCGGCGCCTGCGGCTGGAGGAGTCCAGGTAGTAGTCTCTGGTCTGCAAGGACCCACCTGGCGGCTCGGGGTCAAAGTCGTCTTCCACGGGGATTTGGCCGTCGGAGCGCTCGACGATGTCGGTCGGTGTGTCCTCCAGGACGGACAGGATGGGAGGGAGGCGGGAGAGCGGCGGAGGCGCGCGCCCGAGGCCAATGCCGGCGCCGGCGCCAAACAGGTACCCGTCCCAGGACGCGCGGGGCTCGTCCCATGAGAAGCCGGCGTCGTCGATGGACATGCGCGCGGCGTCCAGGGAGAAACGCGGGTCGGTGTCGCACGAGCGCCGGCCACCGGCGAGCTCGGAGCCTGCCTCCCCACGGAGGTGACTCCGGCGAAGGAACGACGGCTTTGAGGGCTTCTCCGGAGGGGGCATTGCCGCTGCCGCGGCCTTGCTCACGGCAGCCTCCTTCTTGAGCTTCTGCTTGCGCCGCCACTTCTGCCACTTCTTGCTGAACACGGAGGCCGCGACCCAGAAGCTCCCGGCGATCTCCTTCAGGTCTTTGGGCGAAGCCTTCTTGGTCTGCGCCGACTCGAGATCGATGTGATCCTTGATGGCCTTACCTCCCTGGGCCGCATTGCCTTCGGCTTCCACCTCGCCGGAAATGTCCATCGGGACGACGGGGTCTTCCTCGACCACCGGGACTATCTCGTCGGGCTCCATGACCACTGGGATGTCCTCGTCCAAGAAATCGTCAGGGATGCTCTGTGCCTGCGGTGGGGGGTGTACGTCGACGGCGAGCGCAGCGGCGGCGGTCGACGACGAGGCCGGGAACGCGCCGAACGCCGTGCCGTCGCGGACGCGGTCACGGTCGTCCTGATGGAACAGCGCCCACAGCGTGCTGCGCCCCCGCACGTCACACGAACGCCGCTGCGGCTCGTCCGCCCTGACGCCAGCCGCCGCCGCCGCTGCGGCCAGAGCGTCCCCGCCGCGGCCGCACGAGAACGACTTGCACCGCCGGAGGTCCGGCGGCTCGGCGGGGCCGGACGCAGACGAGCCGCCGGCGGCGAACGGCCTGGCGAAGAGGGACCGGATGGCAGATGTGGACTTGCGCCCCGGCGCGGATGCCGCGGCGGCGGACGCCTCGAGCCCCTGGAGGCGCTCGCGCAGGCACGCGGCGCAGAAGCCGGTGAACGTCTCGCCCGGGTGCAGGTCGCAGCTGGTCGACACCGACCGCCGCGCGGGCGGCGCCGGCGGGTCCATGTGCAGCGTCGTCATCGCGCCCCGGGCGTCACTCCCCCGCCCCCCCACACCCACACCCACACCCCCCGACGTCACTGTGCAGCTAGTACAGTTGCACCATTGCACTCGTGCTGCTGCGTGAGGAGGGAGTTGCCGGTGCGCCAGGCCTCTCGCGTTTTAAGTAGAGAGAGGCGTGTATCGGACAGGGTAAAAGGGTGAAAAGAGCGAGGAGAGAGAGGAAAGTGAAAGTTAAAGGCGAATCACGGGCCCCGGCGCGGCCAGGCCTCTTCGCTCTTGCTCCCTCTCTCTCCCTCCTCGCCTGAGTCTTCTTCCTTCCTCTCTATTCCTTTTGCTTTTGTATAGCTCTGCCGCCGTTCTTGGGTTCGTGGCGCCTACGCGTTCGCAAATGCGATGGTGAGGCGATTTGCCCTGACGGCTGTTGCTCGAGACTAGCACCATTGCACTGGTAAAGATTCGTCATATTTAGCTGGTTTACCCTTCTTACTCCTACATGCCTAGCTCCGTTTTCTTATTGAGCCACTACTGTCAGAGGCATTGGTGTTTAGTTTACACTTAAAAACTTTACACCCCATCCCATCGAATGTTTAGAGACATTCATGGAGCATTAAATATAGATAAAAAATAACTAATTACATAATTTATATGTATTTTACGAGACGAATCTTTTAAGTCTAATTAGTCCATGATTGACACTAATTATTATAGTTACATATGTGCTACAATACCCCCGAAAACTTTACAGCCCCCAACTAAACACTAATTGCGAGTCGATGATGCCAGACTTCCAGAGACAGTGAACACACCTGAGGATCATGCAGACCAAACTAGTTGCATTCATATCAAAATCGTAGCTGAAGTTATTCTTATCAGAAGAAAAATTATACAGAATTTGAATTGCAACTGAACTGATTTGCAGACACCTAGTTCCACAAACAGCATGTTCGTTTCGCTGGTTTATTATAGCTGAAAGTACTGTTCGCTGGTTTGTTGTGAGAGAAAAATATTACTGGATTGTTGCTGATTCCGCTGAATAGCTCAAACGAACGAGGTGAAAGTACAGCTTTAGTATAAGCACACTGCAGTCACATTCTCAGCTTTAGTACAGCTTTGCTCGCTCACACAGTTTCTCTCTTTTTCACACACAGTATCCTGCAATTATCTATAGGTGCTGTCCGAGTGTCCGTCCTATCGGGATTTGCCTGATCTGAAAGCGATTATATGGGCATAATCTGCACGCGTGTAGTAAAAAAACGTCACTTTGAATGAAGCAGCGAGCAAACGGCCAAGGATGCCTAGGCATAGACATGAGCTCCGGCCCTAAAAGCCCTAGCCCAGCCCGATTTGAGCCCACTAGGGATGCTCGTGGAGTCCTATGGGGAGGCTTGGGCAACAGCTTGCATTTGTTAGCCAAATGAAAAGAGCCGATCTAAGGGTGTTTGGATCGGCTAGTTATTAGTTGAGGCTAAAATTAACTTAAGTTTTTTAGTGTTAGTTTATTCTGCGATTAGATAGTGACTCGGTTAACAAATTCTCGAGATTGATGGTCTAGTGCGAAATTAGTTTTCTATTAAAATATAAAAATCACACTGGTCGCCCAACTATGGTCTGAATTGGACACCTGATACTTTCTCTGTCCATAAAAGAATGCGATTCTTGTTATTTGAAAAGTCAAATAGTCTAAACTTTAGCTAGATTTATATAAAAAGTACAAATACTCAGCGTGACTATTTTTTTAAAAAAAGTTGTTGATTTGGTTACTATGTTGAACTCCTTAAAACAATTTAGATAGACAACTAGAATGGTTGCGGACGATCCATTATTAACTACTCGTACTAAATAACAAATATATGCTCATACTAGCCTGGTACAATATCGCCCATGAGAAAAGACTTTGACTCGAAGGTTAGAAGAAGATTCACCAGGGATTTCTGATGCTGGATCAATTTCACCTTATCCGGTCAAAGCAGTTGGAAAGCATTAGCATCTCTATAAGAAGCTTTTGTTGACAAGTTGAGGTGAATTGCGCTTTTTTCCAGCTTTTCCTTTCTATCCTCATTTCCCAGCTCCCACATGTGCTTAGGGCCAAAAGTGCAGGGCCTAATCGGTAAGTTTCCTAACAGCCAAAGGAGAGAATAAAACACAGACGCTGTCTCTCCTCAGCTTCAGATTTGTCCTACTAGGCTACTACTAGCCTGGCAAAGAAACAACAAACACCAAGGATTACTGAAGCGCTTGCTAAACCACAGGACCGACCTATAGGAGGTTAGCAGCTTTGATTATGGCGCTTTAGGCACATGACAGGAGACCGGAGTTGTCGCCTTCTCGAGCTTAGAAACGTTAAAAAACCTTGGTCTTTTGTTCGCTTTTGCTCCCGCACTACCTTGGTCGATCGATCACAATAGTCGCCACGCATGTGCGTGATGCGCCTGCCTGAAACCAAGTGAATCTGTTCCTTTGTTTTGTCTAAGACTTCGGTGCCCTTGTCTGATAACTAGATTAAAGAAAACTGAAACGGGGCACTGTTTGTGTTTGTGTCGCTGGCTTCTCGAAATTAACTGAGAGGACTCCGAGGAGCTTAGGTAAGGCGACTAAGGCCCTGTTTTAGTCACTGAAATGCCAAACACCTCCATTAAAGTTTAGTGGCTAGCTAAAAAAAGTGACTACAATATATATGGGACATTTGATTTAGTGGGTGGAACCAAACAGGGATCGCTAAACTTTAGAGGGGTCACTCAACTTTAGCGGATGGAACCAAACATGCTCTAAGGCTATGTCTGGATGATCTAATTGTTCCAAACACGCCCTGTGGCAGAAGGATTTAGAATATGGCCGGTGCTAGGTCTCTGCTGAGGTCTTGAGGACCTGAGATACTACTGCATAAGCAAACAAAACCGGGCGCTGTTGCAGGCAAGCTCACGAGCCGTGCTGTTTCACATTCTGTCGTCTTCATTCTGTACTTGATCACATCGTTCTCGCCGAGATAATGGGTTAATTAGTCTCAAAAAGGCCAACGCGGTTTTCTCCGTCCCCCTTGCGCTTCAGCGCTAGCGGCGTGCCTTGACGATTGTTCACCTGAGAGCGCCCTTTTTAGGACATGCAGCGACATAGACATAGGAGTAGTAGCAATCAGTGTAGTTCTGTCACCTCAGTTGTACTCAAGCAAGCCGTGATTGCCTACAAAACTAGTCCCGCATTCAAACGGAAGCCAGAGGCAAGCAGGAAGAAAGGCGGGGTTGGGTTGATCTGGGTGGCATGGGGATTTTTTCTGTTCTGATGAGGATGACTCCCCTCGTTGCCACATTTTCCACAGCGCCATTTCCCGCAAAAAGGCAGGCACTCGGCAAGGTCTCGGGCGGCATCAGCCAGATTGCCAGAGGCCGGAGGCGCTGATCGGAGGCGAGGACGGGGCCGGAGCGACGAGCACGAGAAAGTGCAGCGTTCATGATTGCGGTAACATGCGAAGCGATTCGCCCCGCTCGGCTTTCCCGATCCCCCGAGCTCGACCACGGGGCACGGTCACGGTGGCGCCGCGCGCGGGCGTGGACGGATCCGATCGATCCATCGATCCCTCTCGAGATCCCGTGGCGTCGCGCGTAGCTGCGAGCTGCCCTGCCCCTGGCCCTGCACACCGCAAAGCGGCAGCGGACGGAAGAAAAGATCCGCGTTCTTGGTCCTGACGACGGAGCGCGGGCGCTTTACCAAAATTAGAGCTCGGCGATCGGTTTGGGCGATCCGCGCCCAGCGCCCTCGCCTCCTGTAAAGGCAAAGCTCATCGCATCGCATCGCTGTTCTTTTCCGCTTGCGCTCAGACAGACGCGCGCTTACTTCCATGCTCCCGGCGCGGATCCCTATTCCCTAGTACGTGGCGAGGGGAGGGAGGAGGAAGCATCACAAAGCGATGCTTTGGCGTGATTGATGCTAGCGTTGCGTTGCTATAGCATCACGTTACGTTTTGTTCTCCCAACGGCTCTGTTGGCTCCGCTAAAATTTGGCTTATATTAATTTTAAAATACTGTTTGTTCGCTGAAAAATGCTTGGCGTGAGAGGGCGTATAGGCCTAGGTAGACAGGTATAGGGACATGTCCTCGTCGCCCGCATTGCATAGGCCTAAAGTGATTTGGAAGGAGTCTGTGTAGTTTTTTTTCTTAGATAATTTGTGTCTCATTTTTTAGTCAATAATATAAGTTTGATCAAATTTGTAAAAAAAATACTAACACTTACATTTACAGTGAATAATTACAATAGGATTTTACTCTTTGTGAACGGAGGGGGTAGTTGTTGTTCTTCACTTCTTCAGTTGTGAACGTTGCTGGGCCTGCTGCTGCTGGTGAAGTGATACAGGACGGGAACTGCTGATGCTGCTGCCGTTTCAGCGTCGCTAGCTGCAAGCTGGAGCCGCCTGCAGTCGAGCAGGCTCGCCAGTGCCCAGCCCCCCGTTACCTCTCAACGACTTTTCACTTTTGTTTGCAATGAACGATATTAGGGACTACAGTACACCTCTAGGCTGCAGCAACGCAGGTTGTTACCGTGCTGAAAAAAATCTTTTTTTAACACGTGGAGTCTTTGGTTTCAATGGATGAGCGTTCGGTGATGATTGGTGGTAATTGTTTTTTAACCATGCGCCTTAGCCTGCAGTGGAAACAAACAAATTTTGTATGCTAATCTACAATTATCTAACCACGCTTAGATAGTTACTAGGTTTGACAGCAAAAAGCTCCAACCTCAACCGGCGACGCTTGCTCAAGCAGTGAGCCGACGATGACACCCACAAACGCTCTTGTGCGCGTCCACGGTGGAAACCGCTCCCAAGCGCCAGGTGGTCTAGCGTTGGCGTTGTACATTGCCTTAACCCATTAAAAAAAATTGAACTATAAACACGTGGTTTTATAGGTTAGTCAACTGTAATCCCGTTCGACACGACGGTTTTCCCACGTCGAAAATCTGGGACTGGGAATCATGATCGCCAACTCCCAACCGCACAGGACAGCAGAAGTAACTGGATCATGATCGAACAGCTGGGAGCCTGCATCGGACATGCTATTTGTTCATCTCGACTTGAAGAAAAGGGACACCAAGAAGCAGGGAATGGGGATCCAAGGCCAGCGAGAGAGAAGAAACAGAAGAAGCATTCAAGTCGATCCAGGCGAGTAGAGATAACAATGTATCGGCTGGCATGAAAATTACTACGAGTACTCCTACGTACGCCTGTCTGTCCTCCTACTTGTTGGATTGAAAACAACGGCTCATCAGACTTGAGAGAGCGGCAGAGCAGCAATGCCGCATGCCTCGAAGCTCGCGAGGAGTGGCAGGGAGAAGGGCCCAGCAGAGAAAAAAAACAATTTCTTTTCCTGGCCTCAAAGCTGGATAGGACTCGGCCCTTGTTTAGTTCCTAAAATATTTCCTAAAATATTTTAGATTCCCGTCACATCGAATCTTTGGACACATGTATGAAGCATTAAATATGGATAAAAAATAAAACTAATTACATAGTTTAGACGAAATGGATGAGACGAATCTTTTAAGCCTAGTTAGGCTATGATCGGACAATAATTACTAAATAACAATGAAAATGCTACAGCAACGCTACAGTTACATTTTCTAAAATATTTTGCGAACTAAACAATGCCGATAGTATTTGCATGGGAATCAAATCAGCAGCTCTCCAGCAGGCAGCAGCCCTGCCCAAAGCGCCCGAGAAAGCAACGGGCTCCGCAGCTTTAATCGCGCCTCTTCCCTTTTTTCCAGCCACGGGGCAACGACACGACACACCAGCCACTCGGCGCAGCGGACGTAGCCGCGGTAGTACTTCGTACTTACTACAAAGATGCCGCCGTCGCCCGTCGCGTACAGCTAGCGCCCGGCCGCCGCAGAAACGCACGGGCGCCGCGGCGGCGGCGGCGTGACGAGACGAGAGCAGGCGGGGCGGTGGGCTCGCATCTCGAGGAGGCACCTAATCGCTCGCATGATGACGGGGTTTATGATGATCAAAGACCGCTTTATGATGATCAAAGACGCGATCGCGATCGAAAACCTTTCCGAATTCTTTGCCTAATCATTGCTGCCCCGCTTGGATCGCGGGGGCGCTGTCCGTCCCGGCGGCCGGAGCGCCCGCCGCCCGCTCCTCCAAAGGCCAAAGCCCGATGGTCAGAGGCACGCGCGGAGGTGACGTGTGTGGCTTGTGCTGTGGTCTCGTCAAAGCTTTAACGAACTTGCCAGACTGCAGATGTATGCGTAACGCGGCTAGCGCCACTTGGAATCCAAGAATTTCACGTTTATCGTGTCAAAAGTTTTGTTATGAGTTTGTTCTATATAGTAAAAACGCGAAAATAGAAGAAAAATCGCATTCTAAAGGGAGCCTTTTAGATACCAGTTTATCGCTTGTATAAGACTGCATTGCCAAGTAAAATCAAATATTTACACATGCATCCTGGAGGCCATTATAATTTCCAACTTCTCTTTCCTTTAGCCTTTTTTTTAATTAATTAAATTGGTGGGCTTGTTTTACAAATAAATTTGAAGCCTATTTTAGACATCGAACAAGACAACAGTAATAGCACTATTTATCAACAGCAACAGCACTGGCTATCAATGTTCATGAAAGTACTGTGCTGTACTATTGTTTATCACTGTAGCATCGTGTCTGGACCGTTGTCTGCAAAATGGGACAGCCATGGATGCATGCAATCTTAACTATCTCCGTCGAACACATCGTCTAATGTTTGGGTCATGTTTTCTACGCCCTTCGTTCTAAATTATTAGACCTTTTAGTTTTTCTAGATATATTGTTTTTATTAGTATGTAGGTAGACATATTATATGTTGTACATGACAGAAGTCCACGAAAGTCCAAACATCTTATAATTTAGAATTCAGGAAGTATCATAGAGGCAGCGAAGGATTTCTTGTCACCTCCCGTGCAATGTATTTTCTATCACCTCCCCTACGGTGTATTTTCTGTCACCTCCCCTGTAATGTATGGATATGTTTGTCAATGAGCTCCGTTCCAAATTATACGATGTTTTGGCATTTTTAGATATACAGTTTGTATTTCATATCTAGACATAATAATTGTATATCTAGAGGCATAGCAAAAACTATGAATCTAGAAAAGCTATGGAGTATAAGATAATGCCACATCTGGCCACCAAATCATCAATTCTTCTTTGCCCGAGTGCTGAAAGCCTAGATCAAAGGGCTTTTCTTTAGAGCCAACCAAATTATATGTAGAAAAAATAATTTATAAATTTACTACACAATATACCAGGCAGCACGTGCATCTTGCTGACCAGCAAAGAAACATGGAGTGCTGAAACAATTCCGCAGGAGGCAGATTCCGCTTCACAGGGAGCATTTTGTAATGCCTCGCCCCTCGCCCGATATCATTTACAGGGTCAATAAATTCAGCGCAGCACAAGCGAAAGGTGCGACTTTTCTTCAGTTTATAGGCATAGGCAAAGGAAACAACATCTGGAAGATTCTGATGTACCAGCTGAACATAGGTAACCAAACTAGAGTCAAACTGGAAGCTTTTGTCATGCCAAGAGCACAAGTCAACCAAATGCGGATGAGATAATGACTTGGTTAAAAGCCTCAGCCTTTTCCCCCTCAGTTTTTTTTTTTACCATTTTCCTGTACAACAGAAAACAATTTGGCTCAGATGAGCTTGAAGTATTGATTTGCTGGCCTAGAGAGACGCACGGGGATGATTTAACACTCGATTTAGTTTCTGTTCACAAAAAAAGGCTGAACCAAAGTGAATGGAGCCCTTAACCAAAAATCTGTAAAAATTAGACGCGATCACTCGGAGCAATGGTGCATCACTTGATGTTATGTGTCTCGGCATAAACTTGAACAAAAGGCACATGAAAAAAAGCATGTCAGATTTTGTCAGCAGAATCATGGCACCTTCTTCAAGTCCTGGACATCTTGAGTCCTGAAAAATTAAAACCTACCAAATCAGCAAAACTGAACATCATTCTGACCAGAGTACCAATAAAGGCAATACTTACACAGGAAGTCGGTTAATTCTATTCCTAAAGAAATGCGTAGTGGTACCTCAATCAGCGAGCATCCAAATATAGAAAGGAAGTTCAAACATATGCAGTTGATAATAATGAGATAGCATTATTACACAACCACATGGAGCCATGAAATATAAAGGAAATCAGTACCTCTGAAAAGAGCTGGATCCTTCAGGTTGATCTTCATCCTCCTCTTCCTCCACTTCATCTTCGTCACTGTCAATTTCCAGAAGACTCAGTCTGCACTGACTCAACACTCTTCTCATCAAGAACACATTCAGGTAGTACTTTATCGAATCTATCCTGGGCTTTGAAGCAAAATTTTTCGACACAACGGCCCAATATGTCTTTTGATCCATAACAGGAACCAATTGCTCAAGTGCGTCGAACTTTAGCTGCTCATCACGACTCCACAACTTAGAAACCTCCTCCCCCATAGAATCAAACTGCCACATTGTAAAAACTCGACCAAGTTCAGAGCGTAGCTGATCTCTTGCTTCATTTGTGTGGAGCTGTCTGCAGAAGAAGGATCCTGGGAAGGGGCAACTACATGATCCGGGCCTTCCCTGCCCAACAGCTACAATGTCGGTTTTATAAACTTCACCCTCAGGAGGCCACATCCTAGTCCCTAACATCTTTGATGTCTCTGGGTCACTCCTGTAACGTGAAAGCTCTTTCCCTGAAGGTTGCCCAGTCCAATCAGGTACCTCTGCCTGAAAGTGCTCACCTACTCCAATCTTTTTCCGTTGTGTGAGGAGCAATGATGCCATGAGTTTCATTCTCTTAGCTAGCCTCTCAGATTTCCTTGTTGGCATGTTCAGGCACCCTTTCTTCTTTTGTTTGTCCCAGTAGAGCTTCCTTTTCTGCAAAATGAAATTTTCATCACAGTCTAAAAGGGTAAGAAAATGCAACTGCATCAGACATCTTGGGGCAAAATGCAAGCTGATACAAAAAAAAAAAGGAACATAACCTTGCAAACAATTTGCATTAAAGGGAGTGATGAAATTTCAAGGCATTTTAAGCAGAAAGAAGTGCCAAAACGCAGGCTGCAGAAAAATTGAGCGCATAAGAAACCTGCTTGCCAAAGTATAGAGCAGCAGCAAGCTCCCTGGTTTATTGTTGAAATTAGAAACCCTTCATGGGGCCTTCACAATGTCATAATCGTTTCCAAAGAAGCATCAAATATTAAATAGTATCACTGTGACTCAGGAGCATCCATTTCTACTGTGGGTATTAACAAATTCCAGCAAACTGTTTAAAATATAGAAGCCCAGGGATATGTTACGACAATGTATATCACTAGCATTCTAGCATTGCTCATACTGCAAAAGACCAAATCATGCAAAACTGTACAGTTTTCCAACAATTTTCGCATATAAAACCAAGGACTCCTACTAAGAACGATGGGTTGCTTTCTCAAAATAACCAAATACTAACATTCTGTTACTTTCGGACTATATTGATTTCCATTCCAAAATGTAGATTGTTTTAGTTTTGTCCAAACTCCAAAGCCAAACTTCTGCAACTTTGACCAATTTTACAGAGAATTATACAGACATCTACAACAATTAGTTTCATTTAATTCACCTTGAAATATGCCTTTGTAACACTGTTATATGGTACTGTAGATGTTAATATATTTTCAATAAAAAAATGGTCGCAGTTAGAGAAGTTTGAATTAGGGCAAACTAAAAATGACCTACATTTTGAAACAGAGGGATCATCACTTACATTCAGTTAAGACAAACATAGTATTAGTGTCTAACTATTCAATTCCAAAAACTATCACTAGCATCCCCACGTCCCAGCAAAAACCAGCACGAGAATTCCTTATTTCTGTAAAAAATAATCTGGGTTCCTTTTTTTTTCCTCAAGGGAGAGGGGAACACCTGCTAAAGTACAAAGGAGAGCCTGCTCCCAAACACACTCAACACGCACCCATCTAAGCCGAAAACAGACGCACCACGGACACCATATTTGCCATAAAAAATTTGAGTTCCATTATCTTCCATCAGTTTAAGTTCTAGTTCTTGTCATACCACTTTCATTACCTCCATCATGGAATCATAGTCAGCTGATGTTGACCCAAGAAATGTTGTCAGATTTTTGTGCAAATACCTATGTTTTAAATAGCAGGCTAAGCTACTTAGGAGGAGCCTCCTCCAAAAGTTATAATAAGTTATTGCAGAAGCTACTTCATTTAGAAGTTTTACAGAAAACATGAAAATTCCTATCCAGTTATGCACGGGAACATGAGATAAGGAAATTTTATGAACACAAATATTCAAATATATGTCCAGTGCTCTAGAGAACATGTCTACATGTCCATTATTTCAGTAATTCAATTGATTAACATACTCATGGCTATCAACATTCACTTTCATACAGCATTTAACAAATAAACTCAATAATTTTTCAATAGTTCATTACATCATTTATCAACTAAAGAACACAACGATGAAGCATAGAACATAGTCATATAAAGTAAAGAATGAATATTTTCCTCCTTGGGACCTGGTGGACGGGATGACCATGCAACATTAGGTTGCTGATCAACATCGGTGGAAATTGATCAATTCGGGTTCCTATAGCAGCAAGTCAGCATGTGCCATTTTTTCAGGGGAGTCATCAAGTTTGCTCCTTGGAGAAAAGTTTGGAATTGTTGGGCTCCTCTAAAATGAAAATATTTTGTTTGGTTTGCTCTCAACAACAGATGCTGGACTGCGGATCGCCTCACCACAAGATGCCTCTCTCACCTTTGGCTTGCTCTCAACAACGGATGCTGGACTAGGGATCACCTCACCTGGCCTCCCTCACCCAGCAGCTTGCCTGTTCTGTGACCAGGCCAAAGAAAATATTCAACACATCCTCACTCATGTGTGTTAGGCAGGTCTGGACCTTGATCTTCCAGAAATTAAAACTCTATGCCGTAAGGCCTCCAGAATCTACTAGTCGCTTCTATGGCTGGTGGTGTCATACTTTAAGAAGTGTTCCAAAGGAGATGCACAAAGGAGTTAATTCCCTGGTCATCCTTGTTGCTTGGGAGCTTTGGAAGCACTGAAACGCTTGTGTTTTTGAAGGAGCACGCCCTAATGTTCATACCCTCTTATACAATGTGGCTAAGGAGAGCAGTTTGTGGTGCATGGCTGGTGCTACGGCCCTCCAGGAGCTCCTTATAAGGTCGCTATCCCCTGAGCTTTAGGGTTCAGGTAGATTGTGAAGTTCAAAGTCGCCTACCTTGTTTCAAAGACTAGTAAGGCAGGGTGTCTATTGGTTTTTGTAGGGGGAGACCTCTTGACGCCTCCCACATTTTCCCATACATTTTGTACGTCCTTTTTCCATTCCGAATGAAATAACACACAGTTCTCATGCATTGTTCAAGGAAAAAAACCTCCATCAGGGTTAGTGGTGCTAAAAAAAATCACGGCTAAAACAAAGTGGTGTTTAGCAGGGCTAAAGCGTCCTTAGCTACAATAGTAAAACAATTGTCAATATCATTGCAGCATGCCCTCTGAAAAGCTACAACAACAACAACAACAACAACAACATAGCCTTTTGTCCCAAGCAAGTTGGGGTAGGCTAGAGATGAAACCCAAAAGAGACGAGAAAACAGGGAGACACATAAAGGGACAAAAATGGCACAAGACAAAAAGAGGTCACGGTTCAGGCACGTTGATTGCCAATCTCCAAGCGCTCCTATCCATAGCTAAATCCTTGGGGATATTCCACTCCTTAAGATCAGGCACGTTGATTGCCAATCTCCAAGCGCTCCTATCCATAGCTAAATCCTTGGGGATATTCCACTCCTTAAGATCTCTCTTAACGGACTCGTCCCACGTTAAAAAGCTAAAGCAGACTATTTATAACCATGGAAAAATACCATGTCTACACCTTCACGGATGTGAAGTCCTCACAAATTGTCCCAAACAAAACAAAGCCGCCACTAGCAGCCCACCACTGCCACTGACGGATTTCATCACTGGACAACTAAACAGAATCGTTGTTCTGCTAGGATGTCATACATCCCTTTACACCCTAAACTGAGCTTAGTTATGATGGCTCCCAAAGGTTACACTAAACGGCAGCATGTACCCCAGCAAATGCACAAGAAGCTAAGTGGCGGCTCAAGCAGCAGGAGGATCATCATCAATTCTTTAGTTGTGCAGTTGCGTGTGCACTATGTGCGCTGTTACTTCGTTTTGGGTTGTGAGGAGCAAGCAGACACGGTAGAGTCAAAATCAAAGGTTGGCCCATCCATGGCCCGTTTCCACCTGTTCTTGAGCCGTTCTCACGCGACTTAGCCGCTTCCACCCGTTATTTAGCTGTCCCCACCCGACTTAGCCGTTTTCGCCACTTGTGAGCTATGTGGCACACGTTCACCATCCGACTTAGCCGTTTTCACCTCCTGTGAGCTATGTGGCACATGTTCGAAGGCATGAGTACTGAAATTGAATCTTGATGATGCTCGTCCAGCAGAAATAGGCATCTCAGAGCAGGGTGGACGATCTTCCAGCCATCTACGAGCTTTGTCTCTTGCCTCTCACTTCTTTTTTGGAAATGCCTCTCACTTCGATCTCCCAGCAACAAGCACCAAGTGCTTGACATGTGTTTTTTATTAGTTTTAACAGGTTTGATGCAGATGGAGAGAATCAGAAGAGAGAAACCGAGGAATTATGATTTTTACCAATGGAGAAATGGTGCTGAGTTGCAGGGTGGGGGAAGCGGATGGGGAAGTGATGACATGTTGGGCCCGATGAGCAACAATGTCTTTAAGGTAAACTTAACAGTTAGCTGATAGAAGTGGCCTAAAAGGAACCAAAAATTGAAGCAGTGGCAGTAAAGGAAGTTCGTTTTCCAGGATGGCAAATAACACAATACCTTTTCTTTTGACGGCAAATAAAGATTTTTTTTCTCAACCAACAAAGCTTTTTCATAGCAGGGGAAATACTTCACATGCAACCAATTTAAGTGACTCCATTACGACAAGGTGTTTTGGAACCTCTGCCATCAATGAACCACCACCAGAGTGATTTAAGCCCTTTGATCTCATGATTGTAAGCAAGTTGTACAAATCTGTATGTATATCAACACTCCCACTCATGACTCAACATAACGAATGGATTTTTAATACCACTGATCCCCACATACTTAAGTCACATAGAAGTTACTAAAACATTCTAAATCTTCAGAAAAATTCAACAACATAAACTGCCCTTCAAATATCTCTCTCTCCAACAACTTCCAGAGGTAAAGCATTATTCTGGGTGTGGGATCAATAACCACACACACAGTTTGCATGCAGCCCTATTATGCATTGGAAACTATACAAAACTAGCACAATAGATAAGCTATATATATAAAACCATTCATCCACGTGGAATGAATTTTGGATCAACAACTACTTTTTGCCCATCACAACATTAGCACCACTCTACTATGCAAGTGTGTAGCCTTTTCCTCACTGTAATCTGAAGGATATGGGCATCACCCTCGAGCACAGGATATTAGAACTGGAATTTTTGCTTGTCCCAAGTCCCTGACACAAGCCTGTCTACTGTTAAGGCTTGTCCTAATTCCTCTCTAATTTCACAACCACTCTTCTGCAGCCTCCATACCGCTTTAGTCTCCGCCTTCAAGTCAAAGTTGGAAAGACTTGGCAAAATGATTCCCAACTTACCCTTTCACATGTTCTTCACCAGATATAACAGGGCCTGTTTGGTTGTCTACATTAGCCCCATGCAGTGCATTTTGTACATGTTTGATTGCCCGCAGAGGCTCTTATGCAGGCTTGCACAGTACACAAAGCAATCCCAATGCAGCATTGGCTGGTATGCCAGATTTGGCCATGTTAGGCAATGCAGATTTGCACTAGCCTATGGGGCGCATAAAAATGAAATATTCTCACCTCCCTTACACTACTAGAAACATGAGGCCTCTACTAGAACATGGAGGTGACTATATACGACAGAGTGCAAGCAAACAAATACAATTTTACTAAATGCAACTTGCCTGTGCAGCACAACCAAACACCAAGACATTGTATACTGCTAGAGCATATGATTGGATTAATTTGGGCTAACGCTAGAAGGGTAGCTATATAGGTACCATACATGGGCCACATGGGCCTAGCCTTATGGGCCTAATACATTCACACTCCAACACCCCCCCGTAGTCTGAACTACCGGCGCAGCGGAGTTCCAGGCTGAACAAGAAAGAAAACAAGTAAGCACACAACACACACAGGACCCCCCGCAGCCACAACTAGCCACTGGAGACGTTGAGGCTGGAGCGAAACTCGGAGAAGGTCGAGGAAGGGAGGCCTTTGGTGAAGATGTCCGCAAACTGAGAGGTGGTCGGGATGTGAAGTACCCGGACGTCGTCGATGGCCACACGGTCGCGGACGAAGTGTAGATCGATCTCCACATGCTTGGTCCGCTGGTGCTGCACGGGGTTGGTGGAGAGGTAGACCGCGCTGACGTTGTCGCAGTAGACGAGCGTGCTCCTAGCGAGGGGGCGGTGAAGCTCGGCCAGGAGCTGGCGGAGCCAAGCGGCTTCGGCCACGCCGTTGGCAACGGCACGGTACTCCGCCTCGGCACTGGAGCGTGAGACCACCGGCTGGCGCTTGGACGATCAAGAGACAAGGTTGCCCCCGAGGAAGACAGCGTAGCCGGAGGTGGACCGGCGGGTGTCCGGGCAGCCCGCCCAGTCAACGTCGGTGTAGACAACCAGCTCGGCAGTGGAGGAGCGGCCGAGGAGTAGCCCGTAGCCAAGGGTGCCACGGAGGTACCGGAGAAGCCGCTTCATAGCAGTCAGGTGGGGCTCCCGCGGAGCATGCATGTAGAGGCAGAGCTGCTGGACGGCATAAGTGATGTCCGGCCATGTGAAGGTGAGGTACTGGAGCGCGCCAGGAAGACTCCGGTAGGCGGTGGAGTCCGCCGGCCCAAGCATCGGACCCCCAGCCTCGGACAGCTTGCCTTGAGTGTCAACCGGGGTAGAGCAGGGCTGGCAGGCAGTCATCCCTGCTCGCTCCAGAATGTCACAAGTGAACTGCCGCTGGTGGAGGAATAGGCCTGAAGGTCGGGGCTCAACAGTGACGCCGAGGAAGTGGTGGAGCACCCCAAGATCCTTCATAGCAAATTTCTTCTGGAGAGAGGCAATGATGTGGTGGAGCAGAGACTCGCTGGAGGCGGTGAGAACAATGTCATCCACATAGAGGAGCAGGTAAGCAGTCTCACCTCCATAGTGGTATATGAACAGGGAGGTGTCAAATTTGGCCTCCGTGAACCCAAGAGTCTGCAGGAAGGTAGCGAATCGAGAGTACCAAGCCCGGGGTGCCTGCTTGAGGCCGTAGAGAGACTTGTTGAGCCGGCAGACGAAGTCAGGACGAGAAGAATCCACGAAACCGGCCGGCTGACTGCAGTATACCGTCTCAGTGAGAGTGCCATGGAGGAAGGCATTCTTGACATCCATCTGATGCACAGGCCAGGAGCGCTCGAGAGCCAGGGAGAGGACGGTGCGGACTGTAGCTGGCTTCACCACGGGACTGAAGGTCTCAGCATAGTCAATGTCGGGCCGCTGAGTGAAGCCGCAGAGGACCCAGCGAGCTTTGTAGCGCTCCAAGGAACCATCAGCACGCCGCTTGTGCGTCCAGATCCACTTGCCGATGACAATGTTGGAGCCCGGCGGACGGGGCACTAAGTCCCACGTCTGGTTGGCGAGGAGGGCCGCGTACTCCTCGTCCATCGCGCGGCGCCAGTGAGGATCCGCCAAGGCCGCGCGGACGGAAGAGGGTACCGGAGAGATCCCCGGCTCGCAGGCGGCGGCGGTGAGGGCCTGCGGGCGAGACGCCTGCCTCGTCACCATCGGGTGAGTGTGACGAGGGTCCCGGTGAAGAAGGGGCGGGTGGTACACCGGCGGGACCGCGCGAGAGCGCGACGAGGCCGGCGGAGCATGCACCGGCGACGACGGCACGGGTGACGAAGGCGGCAGAGCTGGCTCACGCCGGCGCTCGTAGACGATGCCGAAGCGTCCGGGAGGAGGTGAGGGCGGACTCGGCTCCCGCCGGCGCTGGTAGACGAGTCCGAAGCGCCCGGGAGGAGGTGGGGTCGGTGCGCTCGGTCCTGCGATCGGAATGGCAGCATCTGGCACAACGGGAGGCAGCGAAGTCACAGGGAGCGAGGGTGGAAGCTCCGGGGCTGCCTCGACCGTGTCAGGTACCGGAGGAAGATCCTGGTGCGAGTCCGGCGGGGGCGAGGCGGGACCACCAGGAGAGTGCGCCGGAGCAGTACCTGCAGGGTAGAGGGAGAAGGGTGGCAGAATCACCGGGTTAGTGGGAAAGAAGGAAGCCTCCGCAGGGTCAGCGAGAGGTGTGGGTGGAGAGGTGGTGGAGTAAGGGAATGCCGACTCATCAAACACGACATGGCGAGAGATGAGGACACGGCGAGAGATAAGGTCAAAGCATCGGTAACCCTTGTGATCCGGAGAGTATCCGAGAAAGACACAGAGGGTCGACCGGGGAGCCAGCTTATGGGGAGCGGTGGCGGTGGTGTTAGGGTAACACGCACACCCGAAGACTCGAAGGTGGTCGTACCGAGGAGGGGTACCGAACAGAGCGTGGTGAGGCGTGGGAGCTGGGCAGGCAGTAGAAGGAAGTCGGTTAAGGAGATAGGTGGAGGTGTGCAGACACTCAGCCCAGAAGCGAGGGGTAGAGATGCCTGGAGCAGAAGAGTGCGCATAATGTCATTGGTTGTGCGGATCATGCGCTGCGCCTTGCCGTTCTGAGATGAGGTATACGGACAAGACATGCGGAGCTGGACACCGTGTGAAAGGAAGAAGGCACGTGAGGTTGAGTTATCGAACTCACAGCCATTGTCGCACTGGACAGCCTTGATGGTGAGGCCGAACTGAGTGGATACCCAAGCGAAGAAGTGGCTGAGAGTGGGGAACGCCTCGGACTTGGCACGCAGGGGAAAAGTCCAAGAGTAATGGGAGAAATCATCGACCACCACCAAGTAGTACTTATAGCCAGACATGCTGAGAACAGGAGAAGTCCACAAGTCGTAATGGATAAGATCAAACACACAAGTGGCATGTGAGGAAGAAGACTGAAAGGGAAGATGAACGTGACGGCCCAGTTGCATGGCACAAGTGCTCATCGTGAGCCCGAGGGCACCGAATGTCGGAACTACGACTGAGCTGCATGAGGGCATCCCGGCCAGGATGGCCAAGGCGGCAGTGCCAAGTAGTGGGGGAAGTAGTAGCGGCGAAAGCGGCTGAGATGGGAGGCGAAGAAGAAGGTGAAACAGACGCCTGAAACCGAAGTGTGTAGAGGGGTCCAGTGCTGTCACACCGGAGCAGAGGACACCGGGAGGCCAAGTCCCGCATGGTGAGACCAGAGGGGTCAAACTCAACCGAACAAGAGTTGTCAGTTGTGAAACGGCGAATAGAGAGAAGGTTGTGAACCATACCAGGAGCCACAAGAACATCAGGGATATGAAAGGAGCCATGGGAACTGGCAGTGCCCACGGAGGAGACAGGAATGCAAGTGCCATTGGCGACCATGATGGAAGAGGGACAGGAAGGGTGGGAAGGACGAAGAGAGGAAAGTAGACTCGCATCGGGCGTGGTGTGGAAAGTGGCGCCCGAGTCGGCGATCCAATCAGGGTTGACGGTGGTGCTGAAGGAGTAGGCGAAGGCAGCTGGGTCCCAACCGAGAAGCCCGGGCGAGGCACCGGGAGGTGTAGACCACAGGGATGTGGGGTTAAACTAAAGATGGCAACGGGCACAAAATATCCGCGTGCCCGCGGATAGAAAACCCGATGGGCACGGATACGGGTTTAAGTTTATGCCCACGGGCACGGGCATGGATGTGATTCTAAACCCGATGGATATTTGCTCGCGGGCACAAAAAAATGGTATCCGCACCCGCAAACCCGCTAGACCCGCACCAATGACTCTTGTACGGTTGTATGTCTTTTATTTGTGTTAATTTGTGATGACTTGAGATACACTAGTGTAGACTTTTGATGACTCTTGTATGGTCAATGTATCATACTTTATCTAATGTTGAGATATAGACGTTTATTTGTTCATATATTGTTTCTTACTTGCTATTAAGATATGGTTGGGTGCTTCGTTGCTTCATTTTTGCGGGTATACGGGTGTGCCCGCGGGCATGTGATATCCGCGGATAGCGGGCACGGGCATGGTTTTCTACCCGTGGCGGTTAGCGGGCGCGGGCGCGGGCACGGGTTTTTTCTCGCGGGTATGGATATATAGAGCTAGTATCCGCGCGGATTTTACCCGTTGCCATCTTTAGGTTAAACCCAGGATTGGTGACGCCTGGGCCCCCGCGCCAGCGGCCCCGGCGGTGGCGACCATGGTGGTGGCGGCGCCTGGAAGATGGCCCGGCTGCGGCGGCGACGGGGGAGATGGAGCTGATGGCAGAGGGTAGGGAGCCGACAAGGCCCGGCGCGCGACGCGGCGCCGGCACGTGGCACGATAGGCAGCGACGGTGGCGTCGGCGGTGGTACTGCGCACGCCCGCGTGCCAGCTAACGCTCAGGCCAGCAGGGACAGCGGCGCTCAGGCCTGCAGGGGCAGCAGCAGAAGCGGGAGCAGGGCGCGAAGGGAAAGGAGGGATGCAGCAGCGGCGGCCGGGTGGAGCATGCCAGGCGATGGCGGCTGCGCCAGGCGGGCCGGTTGTAGCGGATGCAAGAGCACGGGCGGCGCTGGCGCCAGGAGGCGGCGCGGCTCCAGAAGGGGAGCGCTGCTCCGTGCGGGCAGGAAAAGGCTGGCGGCGCGGCTCCAGAAGGGGGGAGCGCTGCTCCGCGCGGGCGGGAAAAGGCAACTTGGCCAGGGGTCCGGTGACTGGTGAGAGGGAAGGGAGGCATGGCGCACGCACACGGCACAAGGCACACGGACGGACACGGACGGAAGGGGAGGGTGAAGGAGCGAGCTGGCTGGCTGGCTGGGTGAGTAGAGTAGAGTAGAGTTAGGAGGGCCGGAGGTCCCGTCGAGCGAGTCCGTGCGGGCGGGCGTCAGGAGGGGTGGACGCCACGGCGCGCCTAGAGCTTCGTCGGGCGGCGGCGGATGCGACCGGCGGGCGCCGCGCGAGACGACCGGCCCAGCAGCGGGAGGAGGGGTGGACGCCCCGTCGAGCGAGAGCTGCAGACGCCTCGGCGCGCCCAGAGGCTCGTCGGGCGGCGGCGGATGCGACTGCGGGCCTCCATGCGGCGCGGTTCCAAGCGGGCGGGCGCCAGGGGCAGTGGCGGGTGAAACAGGGGCTGTAGCAGAGGAGGGAAGAGGGGGGAATGAGTGTAGGAGGGAGGAGGAGGAGGGGAGGGAGGACGGCCAGCCATAGCCGGCGGCGGCTGCGCCAGAGGGAGCGCCGGCGGCTGGGCGGCGGCTCAGGGAGGGAGAGAAAGAACCTGGCTTGATACCATGCTAGAGCATATGATTGGATTAATTTGGGCTAACCCTACAAGGGTAGCTATATAGGTACCATACATGGGCCACATGGGCCTAGCCTTATGGGCCTAATACATTCACACTCCAACATATACGCTTACGCTGGTTTGAGTTGTGTTGCACAAGGTCTAACGCAAGTTAAGATCAATACAGGCAACCAATCACACCCATACTGACAGGACATAAACGCCACAAATGATCATATGAACATGACAAGAATATCCAGAAAGATAGGAGACGGTGTGCTTGGTAACTGTTATTGGGAAAATAACATTGTTCTTATTTCGATAAACAAAAAACAGCCTATGCTTGGTAACTGTTGTTGGCTTCACATCAGCATTAAAAGCTTCAGGATACATGCCTTCTGGAAAGTTGGACATGCAAGATATTTATGCCTTAAGGCCTGTTTGGTTTCAACTTGTTAAAGTTTAACTCTCATCACATCAATGTTCCCTCAAATGCATGGAGTACTAAATGTAGACTAATTGCATGCATGTCGGCACAGATTAGGAGTAATTTACGAGACGAATCTATTAAGCCTAATTAGTCCAAGATTGGAAACTTTTTGTCAAATAAGACGAAAGTGCTACAGTGTTTGTTAAACTTTTAACTCCTCAAACCAAACACCCCCTTAGTTGGACATGCATTTAACCATGCTCCGTTTCAGTTTGCTAATCTTCCCGATTTATCTATTTTTAGTACAAAGGGTATGCCAGAAAAAAAAAGAGCTTGGATGGTAAAAAAAAATGCTTGATGTCATTGGCATCGTCAATAAGAATATCTTCCAAAGCTAATTAAAAAAAAGTGTGCCTATATTTGTGTATAGCCAGATAATAGCATTCTTTTCAGGACAGAAGTAATATTAAACTTATCGACTAAAAAAAACTGATCGCTCTGTCAGTTATCTTCCAAAACACTCATGTCGTGTCAGCCATGAATAACAATAACAACGAAAAGCCTTTTGGGCCCAAGCAAGTTACGCAAGTTAGAGTAGACGAAAGCCTGGGTCAAGGCTTGAACACAAGGATTGATTTTCATACAACCCTATCCAGGAATAGTTTTTTGGCTATACTTGATTCTCTCAAGTCTCTCTTTACTACCACTTCTCGTGTCAAGTTCGACATCCTGGTGTAAAAAAATAAAAGTTTGGCCTATTCTGTCTCTTCCTATATTATCAACACGCCTAGGATGACACTATGCACCGGTGCCTAGGAACAACCAGTAATGCATGTAACTAATTTTCCAGCTAGTGTGTAGTACCACTTAGCGGGGTTATTAGGACTTGGGTCTCTTTGTTGGGTGGGACACCAATCCATGTACCTTTACCAATTAACCAATTTCAAGCTAGCTTGTAGCAGTAGCAACTACTTTTTTGCTGTCTGAAGCATTAGGCAGAGGATGCTAAGCCAGATATTTTCCATTATCTAAAAGAAGTGCCACTGCCATGTGGGAATATGGCCATGTTTGGCACAGCTTATTCCCTAGTTTCTCCACAGATATGCAGAAGTTGTGTCAGAGGGCAAGATTACATGCCAGCTTATCAATAAGCAGAATCAGAGAATTAACTAAGCAAAACGAGCAAATTCTGCTTTTCGCAAACTCTGCAAATAAGTGGATTCAGGACAATCACAACTTCACAAGAAGTTTCAAACAGGGACAAGTCACATATTAGTGCAATAGGATAGCGGCATGCCGTAGGGGTACTCCGGCATGGAGTGTGGAAGCGCAGGAGGTTGGCGCTCCACTTCCGAAATGCGCATTGAGAGACCGGCCAATTGGTTGTCCATGTCGCTCATCTGCCACAAGACATCGGATACCATCTTCGTCAATTGTTCGAGTGCTTGAGGAAGGATGGTGTCTGACCCTGGCACCGACAGATCACCCTCTGATACCAAGTTGTTAGTGCCTAGGGATCGAAGGGAGTAGCTGTGGGAGACTTCTGGTTGGCGCTTCCACGAACTCCGTCGTGCGGGCGCCGTCGGACTATCGCAAAAGAAAGAGAGCGCGGGGCGCAGGGGGCAGGGGGCAACAACTGTGTTGTCCTGCTTAACATCTCCTCATCCAAGTCTGGGTTCTAATACAAGATTAGGCGCACGCACGCACCCAAACACCTTAATCCTCCTCCTGTTCCTGGTTCAGTTGTTGCTGAGATCGTGGGCGCACCCACGTCTCCTGGTGCAGTGCCTCGCTTCTTCCTTCTGCTGTAGGTTAGGCCGGTCATAACATCACCATGACAACACAAATGATGGCTCTTAGAGCATCGCCAAAAATTCCTTAAAAACACTTGCCAAATCATTATTTATACCAAGTGGCCAAAATGAGTAGGGAGCTAATTTGTTGCCTTCCCCCAATAGTTTGCAATATTTGGTTGCCAAAAAATTTTAAAAAAGGGGGCCCACAACATAATTTTGCTCGCTCCTCCCAACCTCGTTCGCACACTGCCACCGATCAGGCGCCAGCCAGCCACAGGAGCAGCCAGGGATGAAGAAAACAGCGCGAAGTGTGGAAAAGATAGCCGTCAAGTGAGGATACAGAGCACGGAAAGCTTGCACATATGTGAGGAGTCGGAGGGGAGATTCACCATTCGCATATCTTTAGTGAGTTCGGATACAAAACTGTTGGAGGGCCTTTTACCAAAAAGAAATGCTGTTTGAAGCTCGTAGATATGCTCTTAGGTCTTTTTTTTTCTTGCAAGCTGAAACAGATAGATCCCAGATTACAACCCACAGACCACATTTTTACTATCTCTGGCCATAATTAGATGGCATTTTGGACAGCAAAAAACACTGATTACATGTCAAATTTGCTGTCCAAAACATACTATAATTAGGACCGGAGGGAGTACAATCCATCATCTAATTATGACCAGAGGGAGTACAATCCAACAGTCTGCTGTCCTTAACAGCCATGTTCCCTTGTGGGAATGGGAACGGAACTTGGGGTGTTATTTTATAACGTGGGAACGTAAATGTTCCTGGATCGGGGACATGGACGTTCCCGGAACGTGTAACGTGGTCATGTTCCACGTTTTCGGCTGCTAAGAGTCTGCTCCCCTCCCTGTGCGCTAATTGTGATAATATGCAAGCTGCAATCCACAGCCTGCAGGCTGAAACAAACAGGGCATTATAAGCTTTGATGGCTTGACCCTGGCTAAGATACTAATATGGTCCTAGTCAGGGTTCCCCCTCCCAGACTGGAACCGTCTGCTCCAGCACTGGTTGTCAAAAGTACATGATTCCTATGCAGTGACAGTGATCCTACCCACTCGCGACACCTGGCATTACCATCCTGGCATCCTCCGAGCTGCAGTCTCTAATCCCCGAAAGCCAAATCAAATAGTACGGCATAGAACAAACGGATGTGACAAATCTTAGATGCCCCTTGTCCAATCCATACCGATCAGTCCCACAAACAGAGCAAAGCAAGCAACAGGCTACCGAAAACCACGTTTGCTAAGGATTGGCAACAGAAAACAATTCAACAAAATACGAGAGTTTTGTGCTCAAGCGAACTAACCTTGTAGAAGCTGGGAAGCTCTTCTGCGTCCTCCACGTCCTCCAATCTAAGGTAGCGAGCGCGCCGCAAGGTCAGCACGTGCCGCTTCCTCGCCCTGTGCTCTGATGGCGCCGGAAGGGGAGCCACGGGATCCGCTGCGAGCTCCCGCATCCACCGCACTAGCACCCCCAGATCCCCACCCACGGCGCCGCCTTTGCCGCCTCCCGCGCCGAGCAACACGCTTCCCCCGTCGACGAGCACCTCGAACCGCTGCCGCGGCTCTCCGCCGCCATGCGCCTCTGCAGGCAGCGGAGCGAGAACAGCCGAGGGAGAGGAGGAGGAGGACGACGACGACGAGGAGGCGGCGCCGCCGGCGATGCGTGGCTGGTCACCGCAGTGGCCGCCGCCTAGGGTGCCGAAGGGGTCGTCGCGGAGCTGGTGCTGGTACATCCCCACCATCGAGGCGAGGACCCAGCCGCCGGAGGCAACCGCGGCCGCGCGGCCGGTTGCTGATGGGGTCTTGGTGGGGTCGCCGGCCGCGCGCTGCTCGCTGCTCCCGCCTCCGCGCTTGATATGATAGCTGTAAATCGTAATTTCGGAACCGAATGTTCTGGGTTAGCGAGTTGAACGATATGCCGATGTGATTCGTGGTGCGGCGAAGGTAAGAGTATGGGCCCATCTGTCAGTTAGCGGAACCGTTTGCTCACACGAAATTGTTTCTAAGCATTAAGGCAGTCTCAATGGTTTCATCAGAGTTTCATAGATATTAATTATATTGATATGGTACCATATTAATAAAGAGATATAATAAGAGTTTTATGGAAGCAAAGAGAGTTTTATGGGGATGAAACTCTTCTATACTATTTTCAAAATCTGGATATGTTAAAAACAGTGACATAAAATCTCTACTGAGACTGATATAATGATTTAGCGCGTCATTTTAGCATGGGAGCAACTCCAACAGAAGAGTCATCCAGTTTGTGTAATCTATATTTGACTATTTTGGGAAGAAAAGAGAGTCCAACAGCTATTGTATTTGGCTTTCTAAAATAGCAAGCCATCTATTCCAGAATTCTCGCATGTTAAATATAGCTTGCATGTGCTGCTAGCTATCTGTTTCGCCATACTAGAAAGACGGTTGGAGTTTTCTGTTTTTTGGCGAGGATTTCTATTTTAGAGATTAGCTAAATCATAGGTTTAGTCATTTATTTTTATCAACTCTCTTGGAGTTGCTCTTAGAATTTGGGAAGAAAAAAACTGTGAACTCGCTGACACACTAATTTTCACAAATTGGGCTGGTCTGTTTTTTGACATTTGCAACAGAACTAGCAAGCAAACGAGAGTACCAGGTGCATTTACTTGAGTTGAAGCAACCCGCAACGGTGACCAGCTGCTCGCATCACTCGCATCAATGCTCACTCGGTAGTCGGTACCCAAATTAAAAAAAAGACTCACCTCCGTGAATATTATTTTTTTAACTTTAATCGATTATATATAAAAATATTAAAGTTATGATATATAGTTAGTATCATTCAATAAATCGATAAATCGCAGAATATGTTTTTAAAAACATAAATTTATTTAGTGATACAAATGTTGCTAACTTTTTTATAAAGTTAGCTAATCTTAAGAAAGTTTGACCGACACGCATCTCATAGAGTTATTCCTTGGGGACGCAAGGAGTACACTGATTTTTCTAGAAAACGCTAATTTTATAATATCAAATAAATATCATTAATTCAATTATAAAATATATTTCTATATTAATCTTATCTGCATATATAAATATTGATATTGATTTAGTCAAATTTAAGAAGCTTGACTTATCCTAAACCTATAATTATATTTTTTGACATAAGAAGCTTGAAGAGGATTCGAGGAGGGGCCAACAGTATTCAAGTTATATATATATTGTGCAAATCTTTATTATTTTCTCTTTTTTTGCAAATACACACGCATACTTACCTTTATGAACGAATGCACGCAAATCATAACCCTACGAGCATCTTCGAAGACTGTATCAGTAAATTCTCGAGATTGACAAAGTCATCATAGGAGCCTCGCTATCGATAGAACACCACCTACCACTAAAAGCACAATGTTGATAAATCCTGAAATAATTGTTCCCACAAAGACATAAGGTGTTACCGGTAACCACTAAGAAAATGCCAGTAGTCCAGGCTAAAAAAACCACTAAGAAAATGCAATCAACAATGAGGGTGGTCCACCTTCGTCTCCACGCAACTCCGCTACCAAAAAAAGATTGGGCATCGAGAGAGTGTTTCATAAGATGTGGAAGAGGTGTTCGGATACTAATAAAAAACTAATTATAGAACTCGTCTATAAACTATGAGACAAATTTATTAAGACTAATTAATCTGTCATTAGCACATGTTTACTGTAGCACAACATTGTCTAGTCACAGACTAATTAGACTCAAAAAATCCTCTTGCAAATACACATAATCTGTACAATTAGTTATTTTTTAATCTAGATTTAATACTCCATCGTATGTTTAAATATTTGATGTGATAGAGTTTAAAGTTTTAGAGAAGGAACTAAACAAGACCTTATTGTAAGAGTCAAGCTACGTCTTTTTGCTACGATCTCTCTTTTCCTAGATGCCTTGTTTTTTAATGCACCTAGATAGATAGACTATGTTTAACTACTTAATAAAAGTTTTAGAAAAGTCATAACGTCTTGTAATTTGAAATGAAGTGAGTAATTACCGATAAAAAGTATTTTATTATATGGCGTCCCTCTCTTACAAACTATGAGCTCTATTCTTTTTTTAGAGATATTCTGACTTTTTTAAGTACCCGACTTTTGCTAGCCAAGCTTCGTTTTCTACTCTGATCCATCGGTTTTAAATTATAAGTTGTTCTCACTTTTTAGAAGCAATGTTTTTGCAATGTATCTAGATATGGGCTATGTCTGGATACTATATAAAAGTTCTAGAAAGGTCAGAACATCTTATAATTTGTAATGGAGTGAGTATCCTATTCTAAATTGTAAATTATTTTGATTTTTCTGAATACATAGCTTTTGCTATGTATCTAGACATACGCTATATCTACCTACATAGTTTTTGCAATGTGTCTAAAAAGGTTTATGAACATGTGGAGTACTACCTTTTATCAATGTCCCACATTATCTTTTATATTACTCCACTTGCTATATGGACCCATCAATGTATGGGATCACGTGATCAGCTTGATGCTTTCATGAAAGTTACTCCCTCCTGTTCCTTAAAGATGTCGTTTTAAGGTTGTCTTAAGTCAAACATTTTAACCTTTAATAACAAATAAATTCTTTTGAGTTGAGTTTGAAAATATGAAAATGATGTAAGTAGATTCATCTCGTAATGTAGTTTCATAAAAATATATATTGACTATATTTTTTAAATATTTTATTGCAAAAAGTAATGGTCAAAATTGTTTTTTATACCATGTCACTATCCAAAACGACGTTCTTTAGGAAAACGGAGCGAGTAAGCTTTACTCTTTCTTCTCTTGTTCTCTCATCCACATCCACATTAGTAAAAATGTTGACTACCTTGGTTATAAGATCATTATTATACTTGTTTTAAGTGTTAGTGTATACTACCTTTGTCCCTAAATAAGTGTCGTTTTTATTTTCTGAGAAGTCAAACTTCTTTTAACTTTGACTAAATATATACAAGAAAATATTAATACTTGTAGTATGTAATTAGTATTGTTAGATAGACCGATGAATCTATTTTATAATAAACTTATTTAAATATATAAATGTTATTAATATTTTTTATATACTTAGTTAAAATTAAAAATTTTGACCCATATGCATGCCGGTATTTATTTAGAGGCAACATATCAGGTGGAAACCACACTCTTCGTGAAAACTCGTGCAAACCATGGCAAAAAAGTCGTCTAAATTCACAAAAAAATTACATATGTAGATGATATGATGATACACAACCTTGTAAAATATCTTGTCCAAACTCGACTTCGTTTGTGAGATATAAAAATAACAAATGTCTAACAAATCGTTTGGACAACTTTCTAACTTGAAATTTGTTATTTTTATATCTCACAAACGAAGTTGAGTTTGGACAAGATATTTTACAAGGTTATGTATCATCATATCATCTACATATGTGTTTTTTTAGTAAATTTAGATGACTTTTTTTTGCTATGGTTTGTATGAATTTTTATAAAAGGTGTGGTTTTCACCTGATACGTTGTCCTTATTGAGAATAGAGGGAGTCATTAAGTGTAAATGTAGCCGCAGCCGTAGCCTGCTGAATCGAACGGGCTGGACGTCATTGACTTCCCCTCCGATTCTCTTTTCTTGGACTATGGAGGAAAGAGATTGGCCTTAGCGGCATTAACCATATTCGGGTGTGCCATTGAAATTGATATCTCCCGTCGTTTATCCTATATGTTTTGATGTTAAATTTTCTAGGAAAAATATATATGGACCTAGCTAGGAACAACTAGTACTCCTTTATCCTGTTCGCTTGAGCTTTTTTCAGTTATGAAATAGTATTTTCCTCTCACAATATTTTGATATAAGCACCAGCATAAGCGGCATTAACCATATTCGGGTGTGCCATTGAAATTGATATCTCCCGTCGTTTATCCTATATGTTTTGATGTTAAATTTTCTAGGAAAAATATATATGGACCTAGCTAGGAACAACTAGTACTCCTTTGTCCTGTTCGCTTGAGCTTTTTTCAGTTATGAAATAGTATTTTTCTCTCACAATATTTTGATATAAGCACCAGCATAAGCTAAATTTCAGCATAAGCAAATATGGTGCTTGTCATCATTCTACTTCTATCCCATTCTTTTAACCTTTCCTGGAGACCGAGCCTATGCTCGAGTGGCTAGCGGCGGCAATGGCCACGCAGCCAGTGCAGGTTCGATTCCTAGAGTTGACCTGCATCTCTCACCGGCACTAGCTCCCCAAAATAAAATCTATATGGGTGCCATGAAGGGACTGCGACCTTCTCTAAAAGGACATGGTATTCTACTCTATGTAGTTGTAGGTCTAGTCATGTACGTGTGAATGTGTGCGTGCATGTGCTTAACAAGGCTTAAAAAAAACCTTTCCTAGCTCTAAATTCGTAAGGGGTTTTACGAGAGACCCCACACTTTAAACAGTGGTAGGTGGAGTTTGAGCCCCGACCTTACTGGTGCCGTAGATTCGTCCATGGAGAACCTTCAATTTTAGGTAGCGCTCCAAACCATAGTTATAAATTCCGTTCCGGTACCGGCCGAAATGGCCGGAATACCTCGTACCAGCCTGTAGACCGGTATGAAAAGGGCTGTATCCCGTACCGGCTATGATTCCGGTCGATTCCGGCCATCCCGGCTGTTCCGGACGAGATACGTCGTTCCGCTGATCCGGTACCAGTTGGATGGAGTCTTCGAGCTCTCACCTGAGTGGCCAGACACGCCTACCGCAGGCACTGCTGCGTTGCTGCATTCTCGAAAGTAGGAAAAGCAAGCGGCAGTAGCTAGCTTCAACCTTTTTTTTATTGGAAGGACAGAAGTTTCAGCACGTTTGGGGAAGCTTGACGGCATGGAAGTAAAAGCGGGACTTCTTATGCATACTAAAACATATATATATGTATTGGAACATATTGATATAAATACATATAAATATAAATCTTTTTTATTTATTATAACTACGGAACGGTACGCCGGTATTGTCCGGTACCGAAATGTTCCATTCCAACAAGCAAACCGGAATGATGTCCGGAACGGAATTTACAAGTTAGCTCCAAACATGAAATATGGAACTCGTTGTACCATTTGGAATAAAATCTAATTTTCAAAGACAACCAGAAACACTATAAGCAAATACTCCTTTCCAGTTCCATTTTTTTATCGTTTTACACAAGTTAAGTCAAACTTTTAAATCTTTGGTTACCGATAACTTTTAAAATGTTTAGTTTGAAGAGGTTAAGACATTATTATTTATAGATTGGTGGACGAACTTTAATAAAATTATGTTTTTACCATTTTATATATTGTAATTAAAAAATAGTCAAAAGCCAAAACCATGTTTTGAAGTCTTTGTCTCTTTTCATAACAATATATAAGAATTATCAAACGGGATGGACAGAGTGAATACTGGTCCAAACGGGCATAGATACCTCGTTCAATCAAAGAGATAAAAAGGTGAATACTCTACGATAACATTCACGGTCATGGGACTTAAACCATGTTTGACATAGCTCCAAATCTAACGTCTTAATAATTTGCTGACTAAATCAAAGTGGTTTAAATTTGAAATTTAATTTAAAGTATAATTGATTAAAATGATTGATCCTAATATTCACGCTAACTATATTTTTATAAATTCAACATTTTTTGGAGTTACAATTACATATATTGTTTTTGGATCTCGAGCCCTATGAACCATAGTATCTCAGAGGGTAGTTACATTGGTATTGTCTTAAGCTCTGTTTGGCTGATGGTTTGTGCGGCTGATAAGGCAATTAATGTTGTTTTGTTGTAAGAGAAAAATATTGTATCATGGCTGATAAGCAGTTCAAACGAACGGGGTCTTATGTAATCTCGAGATGACTTAATAGGAAACTCTTCCAATGGGTAGTTTTTTTAAGGTGTCTCATATTAATTTTAGGATTTTTAACTTATGCTGAGAATAAAGTAAGGTTTGTGAGTTATATGACAATAACCACTTGCACAATGCTACCTCTGCTCCAAAAAGAACATAATTATAGGTGTATTCTTTCCCATTTGAAGTGTTTAAAGTTTGACTAAATATATAGGTAAAGATATTAGTGTTTATGATGTCAAATAAGTATACTATGAAAATATGTTTTATGGTGAATTTAATGGTATGCATTTAGTAGGATAAAAATTAATACCTTTTTATACAAATTTGGTTTAACTTGGCATACTTTAATATAACACCATTTTATGTTATATTCTTTTTGGGATGGAAAGACTAGTGCATGAATTGTCTCATAATCCTAAAATTTAGCTCATGAGGTATTTACTTGCTAAACAACCATTTGTTTCTCTTACCTTTCTCTCCTTCATGTCATAAAAAATCTAACACAGTAACACGTGAGACAATCTATGAAACTATCTGCATATACCAATGTACTTGTCCTTAGAGTTCCCATTTAAAGTTAAACATGTAATATCTCTGGGAGACAAAGCATAGTATTTCTGCCACTATTCATTGTAAGGACTAAAAAATCTTGGGTCCTGTTCGTTTCGCTGAAACTTGGCTACTGTTGATGCTGATTTGTTGTGAGAGGGAAACACTGTTCGTTCGCTGAAAAGTTACCACTGAAGTAGTGCTAAAAATAGGGCTTTGAATGGTGCAGTTATACCTTTTTAATTTTGTACAGGAAGACTAGACAATGTCCTGGTCCCAAGAAGACAAAGGGTGTGTTTGTTGGTCCCGTATAAATCCGAGTGAGAAAGCTATTTGGGTGACTGCTGTCGGGTATCGATATTAGGCATGCCTAACCAAAGGCATTAATAGTGTGTCAGCGGTTAAGTTGCCCGACGCTTAGGACCGTTTCCTGTAACAGAACCGACCAATTATACGAAATTAAGTAAGAAAATCACCCGTCAAAACAGATAATTTAGCAAACTTAAGCTCGTATAACCCGGTAGTCCGTGAAACCACGAAGGATTTCAAACCAACCAACATACAAACCAAGATCATGCAAGTTTAGCAGCCACAATCACATATTACATAAAGTTCGCAACATCAGTTGAATACATCGGAGTTTAGAATATAAAGTTATTACAAACCAAATTTATAATGAAATAGCGGAAGTAAATAGTTTTAAAGCTACACACACGTTTAGTTCAGATACAGTGCCAGGAGATAGTCATTTCCAACAAAAGCATCAGATAAGAAATACGGAGTGACCATTGCCCTTCGTCCTAGTTGTCACCCATCGCAGGGTACAGGCAATTGATGTAATAACCGTAGTATATCTGACCATCAGTAACAACAATAGGAACAACGCCCTGAGTACAAAAAAGTACTCAGCTAGACTTACCCATCTTAAACCAAAATAAAATGACACCAAGGAGTATGCAAGGCTTTCTTTTAGTGGACTAGCTGACTCAGTTGCGAAAAGCAATAAGCTATCATGAATAAACCATTTTAAGTACTTTGCATCATGTTTATTATAACTATTAATCTAGGTAAGCACCTATACTATAGCAATCACTTGATTAACCAATAACATCTAGTTACCAACTTAGATTTAGCATTTTTAACATCATCCATATAACCATCAGTGTTCCATCATCATTACTATGATGTCGTAACTCGAGTCAAGTGCTCACTATCTAGGAGCGATGCCGATTCGAATCGATTCCTAACCAGCTGGTGATTTATTCCTCACACAAACCACACTCACCCGCTAAAGTGAGCTACAGATCACCGATGACATTATACAGGTAAACGTCGCCGGACAAACTGGAACCGCAGTACCCAGGGACCGCCCGACAGCCAGGACGCACCTTGGGCTCACTCTTCGTGTCCCCATCATACCCCCTTCAGCACCAGTACACGCACCCATGTAGATCCCGGCCCGAATAATACCACTACCTTCACGGTCGAAAGATACTTTATTCGGTCAGCTAAATGTGAGGCATGCGTTCAACATGACAAGAGGGACAAACAATGATCGATCCTTAACCGACACAGACGAAAAACTAATAGCACCCCAGAACCCTGTCTGGTTGCCTCTAACTTTTCCGTTCGGTCTCTAGTTATCCATCAACACATGGTTATTTTCAGGATTTCATCCATTTCATAGCTAAAGTATTCCAGTAACCACCTATAATTGCAGGTGACCGAAAATCACCGATCACTACCGGTCTAAGCAGGGCTAAGCAGTATTCGATCCTAAACCTATTAAGGTAAGAATATAATCAGGTTGGCAAGGATAATAATAAATACATCAACGGTTTCACTCAACTCCTATAACTTAATACAACAATATATAAAACTCATATATATAAAGGATTGCTTTTATAAAGTAGGAGACTTAGAATGCTCCGGGGCTTGCCTCATTCAAACGAACTAGGTTTATGATCCATGTACTCGGGCAGGTCCTCTCCTTGCTCCTCTTCCTCTGGCACTTCCTGTGCCTGGATTTCCTGTAGGTCGGTCCCGGCCTGCTCCTCTTACACTGCTACTGTGAAAGCCCAAGTTTGGTTTTGGTAATTAATGACACTAAGTTACTAATACCATTGTGTCAAGTAAATTGAGTTAGGCGTAGCAACACATGTGATGAAGGAACAAGGAGCATGATGGTGATGGCCATAAGATCGCAAGTGCATGAAGATAAAGATGATGGTGAACATGCACATAGGTGATGGACAAGGAATGAGATGATCAAGGCAAAGGTATAATCATAGGATTCTCTTTTGCCGGTCTAAAGATGAGTAGAAAAGTGATTGACCGGGTTTAGGATTGATAGTTGCCTATCAAGAGGGGCAATCACAGTCATCTCATGAATCAAGTGCTACTAGGTCCATATTCTTGAGCATATGCATTTAGGGTCTAGTGAGTTGCTAGCTCCTTGAGAAAATGCTAACACACGAGCACAAGATGGTGTACACTTGGTAGTGTTAGCACATTTGCGAAGGCGGTGGAGTTTAAACGGTAGAGAGGGGTTTGGGTTTGGCGGGATTCAGCGCTTTTTGTGGAAGTGAAATGCATATTTTCCACTACGCCGGTGGTGGAGATTTTCTTTAAGTCATCATGGATAGAAACAGAGGTGAACAGAGGTCACTGGGGTGACCGGACGCGGTCTCGGCTTAACCGAATGCGTCCGATCAGTAGCAGCAGCTGCTGCAGAGGCGCGGGCTAGGGTTTTGCACTGACGCGTCCGACCACTCGTGGGACCGGCGCATCCGGTCAGGCGCTCAGAGGGTTTGTAGATCGCGTGGTCGATTGGACGCGGTGGCGCGTCCGGTCACGTTCGACCGGACGCGTTCGGTCACGAGTGGACCCTTACTAGACTCTAACCGGACGCCGAGTATAACGCGTTCGGTCAGTTTTGCAACGCGTCCGGTCGATGATTCGCGGGCGCGGGCGCTGTGTGATCGGCGCGTCCGGTCACACTTACCTGAGAGCGTAACGTTTCATGACCATTGGAAATCTAATGAGCGAGATTCAAAAAGGGACATGTGGCGAGTATCGGCGTAGTCGCGCAGGGGCGACCGGACGCTGGCCGCGTCCGGTCAACGCGCGTAGAGCGGCATCTCGAGCCTAACGGCTCTATTCTTTGGGGATGCTTATAAATAGTTGCTTGGCCGGTTTTGGCAGCTCACTCTTGACTCTTTGAACACTTGAGACATACTTTGAGATAGAGAACTTTCTTTCTACTTATCTCTTTGCTTGGTTGCATACTCTAGTGAGATTGAGTGAGATTCAAGTGCATTGCTTAGTGATTTGCATCTAGTGGCACTTGATCCTTGAGTTGGCTGTGGATTTCTTATTACTCTTGGGTGTTTTCTGACATACTAGATGGCTTGGAGCAGCAGTGGTGTTGAGCTCATGATTGGAGTGTTTCGAGCCTCACCAAGTGATTGTGAGGGGTTCTTGAGCCTTCTCCACGGGAGTTCGCGAATTGGCTACTCTAATAGAGCTCGTTGTAACAGAACCGCCCAATTATACAAGATTAAGTAAGAAAATCATCCAACGGAAGGACAATTTAACAAACTGAAGCCCGTATAACCCGGTAGTCCGTGAAATCTCGATGGATTTCAAACCATTCACATAACAGCCAAGATCGTACTAAGTTTAGCGGTCACCGTCATAAGTTACATAGAAGTTCGCGGCACAAAATACATCGGAGTTTAAACATAGTTATTACAAACCAGTTTCGAACAAAAGTAGCGGAAGCAGTAGTTCAAAGCACGCACACACACAACGTTTGAAATAAAGTGCCAGCTCATGATCATCTCCAGCAAAAGCATCAGACGAGAAGTAGTAAATGACCATTGCCCATGGTCCTAAGCTTCGCCCATCGCAGGGTAGAGACAGTTGATACAGTAACCATAGTACATCTGTCCATCTGCAACAAGTGGGAACAAAGCCCTGAGTACGAGAAGGTACTCAGCTAGACTTACCCGACAGAACCCAAAATAAAATGACACCAAGGATCATGATAGGCTTTTTGGTGGGGTAGCTGACTCATTTTCAAGAAAAGCATTTTAACTTAACAGTTCTTTTACAAAAGCATGCAGCATTTTAATCTTTAGTACCCTGTCAACTATGTTTGCACTTATGCTGGAGTAACCATGTAATTAAGCAAGCAAGGGTTACCATTGATCATTAACAATAATTACCATGTCATTTTTCACATAACTATCCAAGTGTTTCATCAACATTACTATGATGAAGTAGCTCAAGTCAAGTGTTCACTATCCAGTGAACGATGGCGATTCGAATCGATTATTGACCAGCTGGTAAGTTATTCCTCACACAAACATCACTCACCCGCTAAAGTGAGGTATTGGTCACCGAGTCAACTATTTAGGTAAAGTCGCGAGCTTGCCAGGAACCACATGTACCCGGGGGCCGTCCGACTGCTCTTTGGCCTTATCATCGCGCCCCCGTTTCCTACCACTACTGCTCCGGTACAGTGCGTTGCGGGCAATTCACTCGGCCCGAATAATCTCCCGGCTTCGCGGTCGAAAGGTACTTTATTCGGCCAGCTAAATGTGAGGCATGCGTTCAACATGACTCGAGGCCCAACAACGGACGGTCCTTAATCGACACAGACGAAAGACACTACAGTCCAAAACCCTGCAAGCTTTCGCCCGGTTTCAGATTCATTTCGACACTTAGTTATTCTCATATGACATTCTTTCACATAAATCCAGGTAATCCCCTATAGCTCGCGGATAACAGGCAATCACCCGACTTCTACCGGTCTAAGCAAACTAAGCAAGTTTTGACCGCGGACACCAGGGTAACAAGGATCGGGTAAAGCAAGGTGAAACAAGGTATAATACAGCAATGTTTGCAAACAACTCCTAAACGTAATGCATCAAATTAAGTAAAGTTAATAATAAATTATTTGCAAACCGGAGGAGAAATGCTCCGGGGCTTGCCTCGCTCAAAGGAGCTCGGACGGTGGTCGGGGCACTCCGGAAGATCTTCACCGACCTCCTCTTCGGCTTCGGTCAGCTCCTGCTCTGGTACCTCGGACTGCTCCTCTGGGTCCTCGGGAACTGCTACCGAGGTCACTTCCTGTGATCCTGTATGATGCAGTAGTATAAGTGCTCATGCCTAGGTGCATTGCAGGGATGACATGAGAGGATGATAATGAATGCATGCGATGTAAATGAGCATGTTACGTTATTTGGATTACGTGGAACTTACGACTCTTCTACAAGGTAGCCTACGTCATCCAAGAACATGTACTCGAAAACTATCACCATTATTCTCTACCATGCAAAGGCACTTTGACACTCAAGATGCTTCAAAGATACACCAAAGTATAGTTTACTAACTATTCTTGCATTAAAGAGTGAATGTAAACCCTAATTAGCCCTATGATTGAACAGCAACACATAGTTTAGTAGCACAGAAAAATCTTAGAAAATTACAGTGGATTACTAATATCAAAACTAGCCTGACACAAGATTTTTATTGCATTTGGATTACTAGAACTGTCGATACAAAAATAACAAGCTAAGGCCTAAAATGAATATTTAAAATACTTTACATTATGAAAAGTATCAAACAACAGATTTAGAAATTTTCCTACTTTCTACATAGTAAACAAACACTATAGAAAAATTATTACTTGCATGTTCTATTCAAATTTATTTAATTAACAAAAATAACCAATATTAGTGATAGAAAGCATTTGAACTACACCTACACAATTTTCTATAGAACAGACATGATATAAAATTTTTCTAGTAAGTATATGGCACAAAAAGATTAACAAACTTGGAATCATATTTTTCTGATTTTTCTAGGATTTATTAAGCATTTATCAAGAAAACAGCCATTTCAATAGTTAATTAAAAACTCTACAGAAAAGTATCTCAAATTTGACATGCAATAATTTTATATCATAGATCTGGTCCCCATGAATCTAGATAAATTTATTTCACAATTTTTGGAGCTGAAATGACTGCTAAAATATTTTCCAAAGCATTTTCATCAAGAATAATAAAAGAAAATGGAAATGAATTTTTCATAACGGCACTGGGCCAGCCCGGGAAGTCCAGCGGCCCATGGCCGTTCTTGGCCCGGCTTGCGCGTGCAGGGGAACGGCCGAGCCGGCCTGCTCGGGGCGCGGCCCATAGGCGCAGCCCAGTCCACCGAAGGGGGAGAAAAGGGGGGGACAGAGCGAGGCCGCCGGCGTCCGCTGCCTCGACGTTGCGGCGGTGGCCGAGGGCCAACGGCCGGCTCTGACCAAACCGAGGCCAGCCAATGCGCGCAACACGTTCGCAATAGAGTGGCGAACGCGTGAAGGAGACGCGGAAGGGCAGAGATAGGGCGAGCGAGGCGGTGGCGGAGTACGGGCTCGACGGCACCGTCGCGGTGGCACAGCGAGGCGGGGAAAATTGAGCCCTACCGGGGCAAACGGGGAGATGGTGACACCCGTTCGGAGGAGGGGAGGATGGGGCGGAGCTTCGGGCACGGCCAATTGGACGGAGGTGGTCCACCGGTGCCGGAACAGGGCGGTGACATTGGCGGAGCTCGGTGGCGAGCGGCGTTCCGCTGCGGTTGTCACCGGAGGGAGGAAGAAAGGGAGCAGGCGAGGCGGAAATGGGAAGGAGACCAGGTGCTCGGTCATTTTTGAAGCTGAGCGCGGGCGCGGGGTCCACGGCGGCCACGCGGTGGCGTCGCCGGCATGCGGCCGCCACGCGGCAGGCGTTTGCTGCCGGGGCGCCAGCGTGTGCGCGCGTGAGCGGGAAGAAGAGAGAGGGGGCTGGCTGGGCTGGGCCACGGCGGAGGCGGACGCGGGCGCGCGCGGGAGTGGCGCGGGCCGAATCCGAGGCGGCGGCCTGCTAAGCCGGTTTAGAATTTTTTTGAATTTCTCAATTTCAAATCAAATGCAACACAAACTTCAAACCCCATTTTGAACAAGAAGAGGACATTTTCTGGAATTGATCCAAAAATAAAAGTTGTTTAGAATTTCATTCTCTACAACTTTGATTAAGGGGCCAACTAAAAATTCTCAATAGATTTTGAATTGCAGAATAAAAGCTAAAATAGGGAGTATTTTTGAATATTTTAATTAATATTTTTGAACAAGTTTTTGACAAAATTTTGAGTCATCTAGTTGCTCCAAAATTTGAACTATGGTTCTAAGTGATATAAAATTTGTAGTTGCAAAATTTTGGTGTAGTGAGATTAATATATTACATCACATATACTGTTTCCAGGCTTTTATTTAACTCAAATTATAATATTAACATGTATGATTATGATGATATAAAATGCCATGCATATGATTGCCATGCAAATGCTTACGTAACACCGGAGTGTTATAGCCCTCCCCTTATAAAAATCTCGTCCCGAGATTTGGGTTATGAACCATTTATTATAAAAATCTTTGTATGCTTTTTGTAGGTATTCACCCGTTTCCCAAGATGCATCCCCATCATCATGATGACTCCATTGTATCTTATATGTTTTTACCACACTGTTTCGAGTAGCTCTCTCCTTGGAATCCAAGACTCGAATTGGCTGCTCACGATACACCAGATCTGACTTAAGTTTTATGCCTCGAGGTTCAATTCTTTCCTCTGGAACGCGCAAACACTTCTTGAGATGTGATACGTGAAAAACTAGGAATATAGCACCCATTGATTCTGGTAATTCCAATTTGTAAGCCACTGGACCCTTCCTTTCCAAGATTTTGTAAGGTCCTACAAATCTGGCGGCGAGCTTTCTGCGTATACCAAACCACTTCTTTTTCATTGGCGTGACTTTCAGATAAAAATAGTCACCAACTTCGAATACAAGCGGTCTCCTTCTCTTATCTGCATAACTTTTCTGACGTGACTGAGCTGCTCTCAAACTTTGCTGGATGATATGAACTTTCTTTTCGGCTTCTTCCACGAAGTCAATACCATAATACCTTCTTTCTCCTGGCTCAATCCAGTTTAAAGGTGTTCTACACTTTCGGCCATACAGAGCCTCAAAAGGTGCCATCTTGATACTTTCTTGATAGCTATTATTGTACGCGAACTCTGCTAACGGTACCCATGACTCCCATGAACCTTTGGAAGACAACACACAAGCTCTTAACATATCCTCTAAAACAGCATTAACTCTTTCAGTCTGACCATCTGTTTGAGGATGATAGGCAGTGATACGAATTAGACTAGTCCCCAAACCTTTGTGCAAATGCTCCCAAAAGTGAGCAGTGAACTGTGACCCTCTGTCAGACACTATAGTTTTTGGTATGCCATGCAATCTCACAATCTCCGCAATATACTTCTCGGCATACTGAGGTGGTCTATACTCTGTCTTGACAGGTAAAAAGTGGGCTGTCTTGGTAAGACGATCCACAATTACCCAAATCGAATCGTGACATTTCTGAGTAGTGGGCAGACCCGTGATGAAATCCATACTTATATCATCCCACTTCCAACTAGGTACTGACAAAGGTTGTAGCAATCCGGCAGGTTTCATGTGAATCGCTTTCACTCTACAACATGTGTCACATCTGGCTACATAAGCTGCAATTTTCTTCTTCATCTTTGTCCACCAATAATGGGGTCTTAGCTCTTGATACATTTTACTACTGCCAGGATGAATGGACAACCTAGAGAGATGAGCTTCGTCCATAATTTTATTCTTAAGCTCTCTATCCTTTGGAACAACAAGACGGTTGTCGAACCACAACACATCTTGCTCATCCACTCTGAAGTGTTTCGAGGGTTCTTCTTTAATTTTCTTTTTGATGTGGAATATCCCTTTGTTTGCCTTCTGACCTTCTATTATCTTACTTTCCAAGGAGCAACTGATCTGCATACTGTGTAACACGGCATAGTGTATTAGATTAAAACCATCTTCGAGTAATGGTTGCATATTCAGACAATGTGACTTTCTACTCAAAGCATCAACTACCACATTGGCTTTCCCAGGGTGATACTGTACATTTAAGTTATAATCTTTGATTAGTTCTAACCATCTTCGATGTCTCATGTTCAATTCTGGTTGGGTGAAAATGTACTTGAGACTCTTATGATCGGTGAAAATATTGCACACATTACCAAGCAAATAGTGTCTCCAAATCTTTAAGGCATGCACTACAGCGGCAAGCTCAAGATCATATGTCGGATAATTGATTTCATGTTTTCTCAACTGCCGGGAGGCATAAGCAATGACTCTTCCTTCTTGCATTAGAACACAACCTAATCCTATTTTTGATGCGTCACAGAACACATCAAAAGGTTTCTCGATGTCGGGCTGTGTAAGAACTGGAGCAGTGGTCAACAGTTTCCGCAAGGTGTGGAAAGCTGTCTCACACTCCTCTGTCCACACAAACTTGTGATCTTTCTGTAACAGACTTGTCATCGACTTGGCAATCTTCGAGAAGTCTGGGATAAAGCGGCGATAGTACCCAGCTAACCCTAGGAAACTCCTGACTTCTGACACTGTGGTTGGAGTTTTCCAATCCATAACCTCTTGCACTTTGCTCGGATCTACAGAAACTCCATTCTCAGATAGAATATGACCAAGGAAAGGAACTTTCTTCAACCAAAATTCACATTTGCTGAACTTAGCATACAACTTATGATCCCTCTGTCTGGTCAAGACAATTCTCAGATGCTCTTCATGATCTTTCTCATTCTCAGAGTATACTAGAATGTCATCAATGAAGACAACTACAAACTTGTCCAACTCTAGCATGAAAACCGTATTCATCAGATACATAAAATATGCAGGAGCATTTGTTAAGCCAAACGACATAACAAGATACTCGTACAACCCGTATCTGGTAGAAAAGGCGGTTTTCGGAACATCTTGTGGTCTAATCTTTATCTGATGATACCCTGACCTTAGGTCTATCTTGGAGAACACTCTAGCCTTAGCCAACTGATCAAACAGAACGTCGATATGAGGCAAAGGATATTTATTCTTGATAGTTACAACATTAAGAGGTCGATAATCCACACACATCCTTAGAGTACCCTCTTTCTTTTTCTTCACGAACAAGGCAGGACATCCCCATTCAGACTTACTTGGGCGGATAAACCCTTTCTTTAATAATTCTTCCAGTTGCTTCTTCAACTCAGCTAACTCATCCGAAGGCATCTGATAGGGTCTCCTCGAAATAGGCGTTGTCCCAGGGATCAACTTGATTCCAAACTCAACATCTCTATCTGGAGGAAGGCCAGGTAACTCGTCTGGAAACACATCCGGGAACTCACACACTACCGGGATCTGGTGGATAGGAACAACTTCCATGGCACAGGTCACACTCACAAGGTCTGTTCTTTTAGGCAAGGGTACCCGGAAAGTACCCTCTGCCTGGGGATCCTTAAGGGTAAGCATCCGACTGCTTGTATCTATGACTGCTCCCCAGTTCTTCATCCAGTTCATTCCTATTATTACATCCAAAACTAGTCCAGGCATAACTACCAGGTTCACTCGAAACTTCTGACTACCTAACTCAAGGGTTGCCCCTCTAACCATCTTATTGGTTAACACATCAGCTCCTGCTGAACTTATGCGATAACCATAACTCAATTCTGTGCATAGTTGTTCATGCTTCCGTGCAAATGCTTGACTCATAAAAGAATGCGAGGATCCAGAATCAAATAGAACAACTGCAGGGTGATGGTTAACAAGAAACTTACCGGTAGTTACAGGCTCTCCCTTAGGAATCTCATCAACGGTGGTGTGGTGCACACGAGCATTGTAAGTCTGTTGCTTCTTTTTAGGCGGATAAGGGCAGAACTTTGAAAAGTGACTTGGCTGACCACAATTGTAGCAGGGTCCCTTCACTGTACCAGCAGACCCTATAGCTCCCTTGGAGTTGCTCTGTTCTGTAGCTGCGGTGATCTTTGTCGGCGGCACGGCCATCTTGTACGGCTTCTGTGGTCCTTTATAGTTCTGAGTTTTATGCTGTGGCGGCCTGAACTTTGCACCAGGTGTGGACGGACGATAAGAAGGACGATTTGCAGTGACAACTCTGGACTGGGATGGTCCTGACTCAAACACCCTCTTACGATTCTTAGATGCGGTGTAGGCGTTATTGTTCTTTTCTTGCTTTAAACAATCACTGATAAAGTCGTTGAATTTGACGCGGGTATTGGTACCCACATGCTTCATCATCTTCGGACTTAACCCTCTCTTGAAACTAGCAATCCTCTTTGCATCTGTGTCAACCATGTCGGGAGCATAACGGCACAAGTTGTTAAAGGCATGCAGATACTGTGTCACAGTCTTGGTACCCTGATTCAAGGCCAAGAACTCTCCGAGCTTCATCTCAACCAACCCTGGGGGAATATAAACTCCCCTAAATGCTTTAGTGAAATCTCTCCAAGTAATCTAGGCATTGGGAGGAAGGGTGGTGCGGTGATGCTTCCACCACATTCCTGCCGGTCCCTGTAGTTGATGTGCAGCATACTCTGTTTTCAGAACTTCTGTCAGCCTCAACACACAGAACTTATCTTCCATAGTGTTGATCCATTCTTCAGCATCGAGTGGCTCTGCTGCTTCCTTAAAAATAGGTGGCCTAGTATCCATGAAATCCTTGAAAGTGCTGTACTGGTTCACCCCATGGCCACCACCTTGATTATTACCTCTCTGAACATTTTCAGTGATGGTACGCAGAAAATCTTCCATATTCCTCTGTGATTGCTCGGCATTGCGCTGACTTCCAAGGAACTGCGCGAAGAACACCTCTGCAGTGAGAGGTGGAGGAGGGGGCAATTGTGGCTCTGGCTGTGGCTCCTGATGGTTGACGTTGTTTGCACCACCCCCACCAGCTCCTGCACCGTTGCCACCAGTTTCAGCGGCCTCATACGTGGTACGATGAGTGTTTGTCATCTGCATATTTCAGCAACAAGCAATAATTGAGCGAAGTTGTAGTAATTGTATTCGAATGAACAATCATGCCATACTGAATTCATTGGAGAGAACAAGTCATACAACAAAACAGAGGCACAATAATCACATTCCAATTAGAACAACATCACTAATTAAGTTACTTCGAATGCAACCTCGCGTTTCAACACAACCACGTTGCCAGCATACATACACTGGACTTTTATGCGTTCGGACATCGCATACACAGCCAAGATCCAAAAGATCGTCAGTCTCCAGATCGAACAGGATACAACATGATACATGGAAACCAAAAGAAGGCCATCGCGACAAAGCCTAGCTACTAACGCAGGACACTATCCTACTCTTTGGGGCCATCGTCGAGGTCGGAGGCATCACCATCGCTACCTTCAGCAGCAGCATCGTCGTCGACGTCCATCTGGGCGGCGTTCGGAGGAGCATACGGGCCCATCCCGTTGTAGAGGGCATGAAACTCTTCATGCAAGTTAGCATTGTACTCTTCTAGCTCCTCGACCCTCTACCTCAGAAGGTCCCTCTCGTTCCAGGCTTCATTCCTTTCTTATACTAGCTGTTCCATCATGCGGTCTGCATTTCTGTTGGCCTGAGTCAACGTCTGCACCCGCTGCATGGAACTCTCGCCTCTCTCAAGGGCCCGGTCCCGCTGCAAGCTCATGTCGGCCAACTGCTCCTGCAAGTTAGCTATAGCACGTGCTTGCTTCTTCTTCTGCTTCCTTGCTTCAAGCCGATCATCACCACGTAGGCCAGTCAAGGTCCAATAGGTATTCTCAAGACCCTGGTATGCTCTGATGGCTGCATACATGGCACTCATGGTGTGGTTGTCGCTAGCCCGTTCTTCACTGGGGCCTCTAACTAGGGCACTTCCGTGCGGCTGTACCCAAATGGCATCGCGAGGATCATCTCTCGGGAAAGTACCGGCCAAAGCTGCTGCCAACTGATTGGGGAACCTGCTCATGATGTCTCGGATGACGTGAAAGGCCGCGCCCTCTGCACCCTCAGCAGGAGTGCGTCCTTCAAACTCCAAATGCCAACCATTCCATTCTGGCGCATCACCAAGAGCAGGGACGGTGATTTCTACGACTGCAAGTCCATCCTCAGCTAGCTGGCACTCGCTCCAAGAGTACACCGGCTCTTGACCCTCTGGGTACCCCACATCATGGAGCACTCTCCAAAGCAAGGTGGGCATGCCAAACTCGCTTAGAAAAGTGTCTGTGCTGTGGTGCTCCCGCGGGGCCATCTGACGACGGGGTGCTCTTCCGCCGGTGGACTTACGGGCAGTCTGCTTCGTGCGGGCCATCTATAGCATAAGTTTTAATTACCCAGTGAGAACACATTTTAAGTTGATGTCACTTTTATCAAAATGGGATAATCCTTTTATAAGGGGAGGAATGCATGTCATGAATGGAATGCACAGACAATATGATGCATGCACGAATCTTACGTCCTCGCTAACTTAGAAAATAAGGGCATCTAACGAGGAATTCGGTGGCATACAAACGATCTCTCATATGCGTAACTAATTCGTTCTACACGAAAACGATTTCCTATGAATGCATGAAAGCAGTAAATCTACCTACACGCTTTATACGAATCCCCAGATGCGTGTATAACGGTAGTAACTACCCAAACACATCGTCCTATTGACGCATCGCCTCAACGGACGGAACACCCACACATGCGATACTTTCATAAAAACATGTGTAGAACATATAATTATTCTAGTATCATATAAGCACTCTCCCTAGATCGGCGGTGTATCCGATCATGCTCTCAATGCTCACACTTACCGAAGCGTAGAGGTAACTGATCCATACATTACCACTCAATTAAGTGGCACTCATACAATAGCACACCGTATGAGCAACGAAAAGAGAAATATGGTGCAAGAACCCCAAGTTAGTACTTAAATAGCCACCTAAAGTCCTTAACTGGGCATACAAGATATGACCACTGGCACACTTTTAGTTTGAAAATCACACTTTTTAAACAAAATTTTTGTTTTAAATACACTTATGAACAGTAATCACGCTAAACCATGCCCGATACCAGCTGTAACAGAACCGCCCAATTATACGAGATTAAGTAAGAAAATCATCCAACGGAAGGACAATTTAACAAACTTAAGCCCGTATAACCCGGTAGTCCATGAAATCTCAACGGATTTCAAACCATTCACATAACAGCCAAGATCGTACTAAGTTTAGCGGTCACCGTCATAAGTTACATAGAAGTTCGTGGCACAAAATACATCGGAGTTTAAACATAGTTATTACAAACCAGTTTCGAACAAAAGTAGCGGAAGCAGTAGTTCAAAGCACGCACACACACAACGTTTGAAATAAAGTGCCAGCTCGTGATCATCTCCAGCAAAAGCATCAGACGAGAAGTAGTAAATGACCATTGCCCATGGTCCTAAGCTTCGCCCATCGCAGGGTAGAGACAGTTGATACAGTAACCATAGTACATCTGTCCATCTGCAACAAGTGGGAACAAAGCCCTGAGTACGAGAAGGTACTCAGCTAGACTTACCCGACAGAACCCAAAATAAAATGACATCAAGGATCATGATAGGCTTTTTGGTGGGGTAGCTGACTCATTTGCAAGAAAAGCATTTTAACTTAACAGTTCTTTTACAAAAGCATGTAGCATTTTAATCTTTAGTACCCTGTCAACTATGTTTGCACTTATACTGGAGTAACCATGTAATTAAGCAAGCAAGGGTTACCATTGATCATTAACAATAATTACCATGTCATTTTCCACATAGCTATCCAAGTGTTTCATCAACATTACTACGATGAAGTAGCTCAAGTCAAGTGTTCACTATCCAGTGAACGATGGCGATTCGAATCGATTATTGACCAGCTGGTAAGTTATTCCTCACACAAACCTCACTCACCCGCTAAAGTGAGGTATTGGTCACCGAGTCAACCATTCAGGTAAAGTCGCGAGCTTGCCAGGATCCACATGTACCCGGGGGCCGCCCGACTGCTCTTTGGCCTTATCATCGTGCCCCCGTTTCCTGCCACTACTGCTCCGGTATAGTGCGTTGCGGGCAATTCACTCGGCCCGAACAATCTCCCGGCTTCGCGGTCGAAAGGTAATTTATTCGGCCAGCTAAATGTGAGGCATGCGTTCAACATGACTCGAGGCCCAACAACGGACGGTCCTTAATCGACACAGACGGAAGACACTAAACCCTACAAGCTTCCGCCCGGTCTCAAATTCATTTCGACACTTAGTTATTCTCATATGACATTCTTTCACATAAATCCAGGTAATCCCCTATAGCTCGCGGATAACAGGCAATCACCCGACTTCTACCGGTCTAAGCAAACTAAGCAAGTTTTGACCGCGGACACCAGGGTAACAAGGATCAGGTAAAGCAAGGTGAAACAAGGTATAATGCAGCAACGTTTGCAAACAACTCCTAAACGTAATGCATCAAATTAAGTAAAGTTAATAATAAATTATTTGCAAACCGGAGGAGAAATGCTCCGGGGCTTGCCTCGCTCAAAGGAGCTCGGACGGTGGTCGGGGCACTCCGGAAGATCTTCACCGACCTCCTCTTCGGCTTCGGTCAGCTCCTGCTCTGGCACCTCGGACTGCTCCTCTGGGTCCTCGGGAACTGCTACCGGGGTCACTTCCTGCGATCCTGTATGATGCAGTAGTATAAGTGCTCATGCCTAGGTGCATTGCAGGGATGACATGAGAGGATGATAATGAATGCATGCGATGTAAATGAGCATGTTACGTTATTTGGATTACGTGGAACTTACGACTCTTCTACAAGGTAGTCTACGTCATCCAAGAACATGTACTCGAAAACTACCACCATTATTCTCTACCATGCAAAGGCACTTTGACACTCAAGATGCTTCAAAGATACACCAAAGTATAGTTTACTAACTATTCTTGCATTAAAGAGTGAATGTAAACCCTAATTAGCCCTATGATTGAACAGCAACACATAGTTTAGTAGCACAGAAAAATCTTAGAAAATTACAGTGGATTACTAATATCAAAACTAGCCTCACACAAGATTTTTATTGCATTTGGATTACTAGAACTGTCGATACAAAAATAACAAGCTAAGGCCTAAAATGAATATTTAAAATACTTTACATTATGAAAAGTATCAAACAACAGATTTAGAAATTTTCCTACTTTCTACACAGTAAACAAACACTATAGAAAAATTATTACTTGCATGTTCTATTCAAATTTATTTAATTAACAAAAATAACCAATATTAGTGATAGAAAGCATTTGAACTACACCTACACAATTTTCTATAGAACAGACATGATATAAAATTTTCCTAGCAAGTATATGGCACAAAAAGATTAACAAACTCGGAATCATATTTTTCTAATTTTTCTAGGATTTATTAAGCATTTATCAAGAAAACAGCCATTTCAATAGTTAATTAAAAACTCTACAGAAAAGTATCTCAAATTTGACATGCAATAATTTTATATCGTAGATCTGGTCCCCATGAATCTAGATAAATTTATTTCATAATTTTTGGAGCTGAAATGACTGCTAAAATATTTTTCAAAGCATTTTCATCAAGAATAATAAAAGAAAATGGAAATGAATTTTTCATAATGGCACTGGGCCGGCCCGGGAAGTCCAGCGGCCCATGGCCGTTCTTGGCCCGGCTTGCGCGTGCGGGGGAACGGCCGAGCCGGCCTGCTCGGGGCGCGGCCCACAGGCGCAGCCCAGTGCACCGAAGGGGGAGAAAAGGGGGGACAGAGCGAGGCCGCCGGCGTCCGCTGCCTCGACGTCGCGGCGGTGGCCGAGGGCCAACGGCCGGCTCCGGCCAAACCGAGGCCAGCCAATGCGCGCAACACGTTCGCAATAGAGTGGCGAATGCGTGAAGGAGACGCGGAAGGGCAGAGATAGGGCGAGTGAGGCGGTGGCGGAGTACGGGCTCGACAGCACCGTCGCGGTGGTGCGGCGAGGCGGGGAAAATTGAGCCCTACCGGGGCAAACGGGGAGATGGTGACACCCGTTCGGAGGAGGGGAGGATGGGGTGGAGCTTCGGGCACGGCCAATTGGACGGAGGTGGTCCACCGGTGCCGGAACAGGGCGGTGACGGTGGCGGAGCTCGGTGGCGAGCGGCGTTCCGCTGTGGTTGTCACCGAAGGGAGGAAGAAAGGGAGCAGGCGAGGCGAAGCTGAGCGCGGGCGCACGGTCCACGGCGGCCACGCGGTGGCGTGCCGGCATGCGGCCGCCACGCGGCGGGCGTTTGCTGCCGGGACGCCAGCGTGTGCGCGCGCGAGCGGGAAGAAGAGAGAGGGGGCTGGCTGGGCTGGGCCACGGCAGAGGCGGACGCGGGCGCGCGCGGGAGTGGCGCGGGCTGATTCGGCCAGCGGGCCGAATCCGAGGCGGCGGCCTGCTAAGCCGGTTTTGAATTTTTTTGAATTTCTCAATTTCAAATCAAATGCAACACAAACTTCAAACCCCATTTTGAACAAGAAGAGGACATTTTCTGGAATTGACCCAAAAATAAAAGTTGTTTAGAATTTCATTCTCTACAACTTTGATTAAGGGGGCAACTAAAAATTCTCAATAGATTTTGAATTGCAGAATAAAAGCTAAAATAGGAAGTATTTTTGAATATTTTAATTAATATTTTTGAACAAGTTTTTGACAAAATTTTGAGTCATCTAGTTGCTCTAAAATTTGAACTATGATTCTAAGTGATATAAAATTTGTAGTTGCAAAATTTTGGTGTAGTGAGATTAATATATTACATCACATATACTGTTTCTAGGCTTTTATTTAACTCAAATTATAATATTAACATGTATGATTATGATGATATAAAATGCCATGCATATGATTGCCATGCAAATGCTTGCGTAACACCGGAGTGTTACACTCGTGGCTTGGAGGATCCCCATCTTGTGAGTGGATGTGCGGCACCCTCTCAGAGTTTGACTCTTGATAGTTAATTAGCTCGTGATCCATCAAGTGGGTGCATCGCCACAACGAGGAGTAGCTTGTCGGGAAGTAAGTGAACCTCGGTAAAAAAATCTTGTGTCATCTCTTGCCGAGGATTCTCTTTGTGATTATGTGTGATTGATTCTTTGGATACATCTCATCTCTACACCATCGGTATAAGAATCAATTCACTCCCTTTTCAATTCTTGCACTATATCTTGTTTAGTGTGCTTAGAGTAGTTTGTATCACATAGAAGTAAGTAACTTAGTAATTTAGCTTTGTTGGTGTGAATTAGAGATCTTAGTTTTGTTCACTAGAATTATATAGGTGGCTTGCTTAGTGTAGTTGAGCTAGTGCTAGAATTAGCTTCGCCATCTTTTGTACTAACTTTGTTGTTGAGTAGAGCTTGTAAATATTTTGAAAAGGCTATTCACCCCTCCTCTAGTCATTTAGGACCTTATATACTGGCACTTCCTCGTGCAATCCTATATGATGCAATTGTATAAGTAAATATGCAAACGGTGCATCGGATACGAGGGCATATGATGATCATGATGGCATGATATGCAGATGAACACATTGAGACTTTATTGGATAGAATAGAGGTAAAACCTTTCTACAAAGTAGTCAACATCATCCAAGGACAGTTACTACGAATACATGTCATCTACTACATTCTCTTCTATTACTAATCCCGTTCTTTTCTGCTAACTAACATGTAGCCCTAACATGAGTGCTACTATACTTCATCAACATAATCATACTAACATGCCAAGTGACATTAGCAAAGGATTTTATGCTTCAAAGATACACCAAAGCTACATTATTAAACTAATCATACATAAAGAATATTATTTTATATTCAATTTAAACTAGAGTTACAACAGCAACATGTATTTCTAGTGCATAGAAAAATCTAGAAACATTACAGTAGCATATTCCTACTTTAAGTAGCTTACCATAAAATTTTCATGGCATTTGGATAAGTAAACCTGCCCACACAAAAATGACAAGTTAGGGGTATAAATGAGCAAGAAAAATACTTTGTACTATGAAAAGTATAAAACAACAGATTTAGTATTTTTCCCATGTTCTACACAGTAACCATACACTATATAAAAATTATCACATGCATGTTTTATACAAAGTTTGCTCTCTAGCAAAAATAACAAAAATGCCATAAATATCACTTGAATTACCCATCAGAATTATTACACAGAACATGCATGACCTACATTTTTCATATAAAGTACATCACATAAGAAGACAAACAAAACTTGAATCATATTTTTCTGAGCAACAGGTGATTTACTATGCATTTTCTAAGAAAACAGCAATTATAATAATTAAATAAAGCTTCATATAAAAGTATCACAAAATCAACATGCAATATTTTTAAACTGTATATCTAGTCATGAGGGTCACAACAAAGTTTGTTTCATAAATTTTGGAGCCATATTTCTCAAGATATGATTTTCTAAAGCATTTTAACCATTTCTGAAAATTCATTTATGAAACCCTTTTAAAAATCCGCTGCTGAAAATGTTGGGTACACCCGCTGCATCACCCCTACCCGTGGGTCAACTCACCCCACCGGTCAGCCGAAGCCGAGGCGGGCTCATTGTTGACCGCGTGGAGCTCGCCACCGGTGAGCTCTCCGGCGACAAGGTCTACCCCTACTTGCTCTACTCGACGAGCCGCGCCCGGTCGTCTAGACAAAGGCAGCGCGGGAGCACGAGCGTGAGCTCAACGGCAGCAATGGCGGCTCGGCGAGGCGGCTTGCCGCCGTTAAGCCGACCCCGGTCATGGCGAGGCGGGCAGAGCTGTGCTGCGGCTTCGTGGTGCCAAGACGAGTGCGAAGGAGTAGAAAGCGGAGAGGAAAAGGGAGTGGATGGGCTCCAGCCACGGTGGCCGGGCATGGCGGCCATGGCGAAAGCGGAAGAGAGGAATGCCCGATTGGGCTTTACCTCGGCGTGAGTGGCGCTGCAAACGCGAGCGAGGGACGGAGCAGAGCCAGGCGGAGGCGCAAGCGAGGCGGATCGATGGCCAGTGCTGCGGTAAGGGCGCACGGCGCCGGCGAGTCCCGCGGCTGTGCGGGCGCTGCGGCGGCTTGCTGTGGTGCTGCGCGGCTGCTGCTGAGCGAGGCGAGGTGGAATGGAGCGAGGCAGAGCGAGCCGGGCGTGGTTAAGGCGATGGCACGCGTCGCGGGGGCAACCGGAGTGCCACCCGTACGCCGTCGCCGGTGACCGGCCTCCACGCGGCGGTCGTGGCCTGACGCGATCGGGCACGAGGCACGTGCATGCATGGGGTGAGCGCTGGCGCTGGGCTGGGCCGGCTTCGGCCGTGGGCCGAGAAAAGGAGCAGCAGCCTAGAGAGGTAAAAGCCGATTTTTCTTTTTATTTTCCAAATCTAAAATTAACTAAACAGCCCTGAATTCAAAATTTGAACAAGTAAAAAGCATTTTCAAATCTTGACCCCAAAACAAAAGTTGTTTAGAATTTGATTCTCTACAACTTTGCTTAAATGTGCATTTTCAAATTCCAACTAGATTTTGAATTAGAGATTCAAAGTTCATTTTAATTCAAAATTTTATTTTTCTAACTTATTTTTAAAAGCAAATTTTGAGAAACTTTTGAATACAAAACTTGCTCCAAAATTTCATGCTAACTATTTTTAAATTATTTGCGCTACCAAACAAACTTGTTTATTGACCTAAACAAGCACACACATGGCATAATTTTATTTAAACAAGCAAATGCAACATTTATGTTTTGAAGTCATATTTCACATGTTTCAAGACGATGTTTCCTTTATATTTTATGTGATTATGAATGCACGATGATGCTCATGCACATGATTTGCAATGCTTAATGCATGCTTAACACCCGAGCTGTTACAGTTCCCGCATCACCCGAGCCCTACCGTAAGGCCTCGGGCGGGGCCAACCCCTTGGGAGCAATTTCCGCCTCGCCCGAGCCCCCATGACGTCATTAAAGCGCCCGACCCTTGCAACCCCTCGGGAGCGATCTCCACCTCGCCCGATCCCTTCAACATAAGCACTAAAGATGGCAACGGGTCGGGTTCGGATCGGGTGGAGTCTCTGTGCACCCAAAACCGAAACCCGAAATCAAAACCCAAACCCGAACCGAAAACCGATTCGGGTGGAAATCCATCACCAAAACCAAACCCGCGGATACCCGAAACCCGAACGGATACCGGAAACCCGTGGATAAATATACACATGTTCATATGTATAAATAAGAGGCAACAAATAATAAATATTTTCATAAGTCAATTTTGAATAGATTTAATAATCTAAGTAAACAAGTTATTATTAGCATATTATAAAACATGAGTTTTAATTCTAAATGATTTATTTCGGATATCCATTGGATATCCACGGGTGGAAAACTAAACCCGAAACCAAACCAGAAAACCGTGGGTAAAAAATCATCCCCAAACCCGAACCCGCGGGACCCAAAACCCGCGGATACCCACCCCGAACCCGATCCGCTGCCATCCCTAGTAAGCACGGGAGCGTCCGACCCCTTGGCATACTTCCTCCTTACCCGAGGGATGCGTAAGGCCCTCTGGTGAGGCTGGGAGCCATGTGAGCCCTCACCACGGTGCCCATTCCCAATGATGGGATGAACACGACCATGCACAATGAACGGGAGCAAGGGAGCCGTGTTATGATTCGACATAACTCCGGTCATTCCACCATGACGACGTCCATGCCTCTACAGCAACAGGGGTAACAACAACTATACTACCTAACTCCCTCTCTACGTAAATTCGGGCACACGGGGCGTCCATCCTCGATGGTACAAAATCACACAGGACGAAGCATGGCCACAACGCGTTGCACCAACAGATGGAGAGGCCAAAAGCTCAACGCTCATTGTGTCTCTGCGCTACAGGGTAAACTCCTCACGCCAGATAAGGAGGAAGACGGCCACACCTAAGGCCACCCTTTTTGTTTTTCTCTTTCATCCTTTTCCCTTCACATTTTCACCTTTTTACCATAAATATAACTTGAGCCCTCCCCTTGGGAACTATAAAAGGGAGGCAGGGGCCACATCAAGGGGGACCCCGATCAAAATTGTCGGTGTTCGGTCCTGAGGGGGTCCTAAACCGACGAGTGAGTGTTGCGTGTCCCTATCCTGGATGGTGATACAAGGAGAATACACGGGGATTTATCCTAGTTCGGGCAAAAGAAGGCCTACGTCCAGCGGGGGGAGAGAGTCTTGTATTTCCTTACACCGAGGTGCTTGTGTAGGGGTTACAAGCTTGCGAGAGAGGGCGGCGAGCCCAAGTCTCAAAGAGAGGAAAAAGAGTACAAAGATGATTGTTTGTGATGTTGATCTCTATCTTGTGTCTTGCTTGTTGTCCCTTTTCTTTTGGAGTCCCCCAGCCTACCCTTTTATAGGGCGAGAGGAGGCCAGGACGACGGGGAGCCTTGAGATGATGTTTTGTCGATCCCTATTAAGGTGACTGTTGCGACGTGCCCTAGGAATGGAAGGCCATCCCTGGACACCACGGTGACGTAGAGGACGAGACACTGAAATGACCCGGAGTGCCGTGCCATGCCGTACTTCTTTTCCTGTTGAACTGTGCGGGGCGTCGAGGTTGGGTCGAGGCCGGGTTGAGACCGGATGGATAAGGCCGAATCCCAGGGATTACGGTATACGGGCTTTGTCGTATCCTCCCTCGAGGGTAACTGGCGACGTACAGTGCACGGTAAGGCGTGTACAGTGACAGTTTTCACCTTCCATCAAGGGATAGGCGGTAAAATAGTGAGGACTGACACTGGCATTGTTCCCACGTCTATCCTGATTGCAGCCATGCCGATAGGTGGTAGTAGGTAATCACATTAAATGCCACAGCTTTTGTCCTGGGGTAGGTAAAGAGAAGGGATCGAACATCTCGACCCGGGCTCACGCGAGTCGAAGTTTTCCCAGTGGGCGGACGAACCTCCCGCGGGTCAGAGCGCAGTCGAGGTACCTCGCTGTGCGGGATGGGGCATGGTCGAGGTGTCCCCGTCGAGGGTGCCTCGTACGAGTCGGAGCCGAAGCGTGGTCGAGGCGCTCCATCGAGCTGCCCTCATATGAGGCGGACCTGGTGTGCGGTCGAGTTTGGGCTTGGCTTAGTCGTTTTGATTTTTATTATCGTTAGATGTGGGTACCCCTATACCGTTGGTACCGACAGTAGCCCTGAGCCTTTTGGTGAGTGTGCGATCACTCTCCTAGAGGCTTTTTTGCTGATGAACTGGAGTCGTAGCGCCGTTGACTTTTCCGGTGGGGGCGCGCGAGCGCAACCGCCGGGTGTAGCCCCCGAGGCCTCGGTGGAGTGTTTAAGACTCCTCCGAGGTCTTTTACGTGTTTTATCGGGGAGCGGTTTGGTGCGGTCGAGCCCCCGAGCCTCGTGTGCACGAGGTCGATCAGAGTCCCGGCAGTCTTCCGTTATGCGACCCTCACGCTCCTCCTTCAGAAAAGGAGGAGGAGGGGTGGGGAACGTCGTACTACCCCTGTTTGGGCGAGTTCTGACGAACTCTAGTGAGCTGCTAGCGGGGGAATTCGAGTGAGAGCCCGTGCTCCAGTCGTTAGGAGTCGGCTAGTGGCCCGGAGGCGCCCTCAACAAGTGCCAAGGAGTGGTCGTGTGGATATCGGTTCCCTTCGACGAGATCCGAGGGCTCGGCACCTCCCTTGAGGGGATTCCTACGTTGACCTCCTTATTTGACCTTGAATACGTCTTGAGGTGCCTCGAGAGCGTGGCTCAAGCCCTAGCCATGTACGGGCGCACCTCTGGTCGTCCCTAGCTCTGTTGCTCGAGGGCAGCTGTCGAACCCGGGTCGAGGGCCAGCTTCCATTCCCTCGAGACTTATGACGGGCTCGGGGCCCGTTTACCAGGCATCTAGGAATATCCGTCCACGGATCTCGCCCCGCCCGTTAGCCTGGCGTGCCTTTTTAGGGCGAGATTGGCGCGGTAGTGGGCGACGTGGCGTTCAGTTACGGCGTGGGGGACGGCCACGTGCCTGGCTCCTGCGAGACGTGGGGGAAACGGTTAGGTGGGCGCATTTAATGCGGGAAACTGTTCCTACCTTTTTGTACAGCCGTTGGGCTTCCGCCAAGGCATATAAAATCAAAGCCTAGGGGTCTGCGTTCCCCACTGATCCCTTGCGCTCTTGCAATCTTCTGCCTCAGACAGCCCTTGCCTCCTTGCGCTCTCCGCCCACATCGCCGCCGCCACCGCATCCTCTTCGCCCACCCCCTCCTGACTGCACCAATGGCAGGAAAGAGCCAGATCCTCCCCGTCAACGACTGGGCCGCCTCCTCGGTGACGGAGAGGAGGTTGGAGGAGTTGGTCGAGGACGGGCTGCTGCGTCCAAGGATGAGTCAGTCGCAACCGGAGTGGATTGCGCCACCTCCTGCCCACCGGGAGCCGGCGCCCCCTATGGGGTATGTGGTGAGCTTCGTCTGCTTCCACGAGCGGGGGTTCGGTGTACCGGCGTCCGCCTTCATGCGCGCGCTCCTCCACTACTACCAGGTGGAGCTGCATCACCTCGCCCCCAACGCAGTCACGCAGGCCGCCATCTTTGCGGCGGTCTGCGAGGGCTACCTTGGGGTGGAGCCGCAGTGGAACCTGTGGCTTCACCTCTTCAAGGCCGAGCTCTTCGCCAGGAAGGCGGGGGAGAAGGGGGTCCTGTGCGCGGCTCGAGTAGGGAGCTACGTCCTGCAGGTGAGGTCGGGCCGGGCGGATCTGTATATCCAGGCTCGCCTCATCTCCTCGAACAGCGGTTGGCACGAGGGTTGGTTCTACCTCCGCAATGATGAAAATCAGTTGCCGAGGTACACCGACCGAGTGTTGACCGCTCGAGAGGACAACTGGGTCTACGGAGTCCCAGATGCCGAGAAGCCACGCCTGGACCCGCTACTGGCGGCGCTGCAGCAGCTTCGCCTTCGGGGCTTGACGGCGGTGTGTAAGGTCCAAATGGCTAGAGGGGGGTGAATAGCCTATTTAAAAATCTACAAGCTTCACTAAACAACCACGTTAGTATAAAAGATGGCTAAGCTAAATCTAGCACTAGCTCAACTATACTATGCAAGCCACCTATACAATTCTAGTGAAGCAAGGCTATGATCTCTAATACACACCAACAAGACTAAGTCACTAAGCTACTTACTCCTATGTGATAAAAGCTACACTAAGCAAACTACACTAGGAAAAGTACTAGAAAGTAAAGAGCAAGTGACTTGATTCTTATACCAACGATGTAGAGAAGTAATACACTCGAAGAATCAATCACAATGATCAACCACAAGAGAAATCCTCGGCAAAGAGACGACACAAGATTTTTTACCGAGGTTCACTTGCTTCCCGGCAAGCTACTCCTCGTTGTGGCGATGCACCCACTTGTCGGTTCACGAGCTAATTGACTATCAAGAGTCGAGCCCCCGGTGGGTGCCGTACAACCGCACACAAGATGGGGATCCTCCAAGCCACGAGCTCCACTAGAGTATCCAATTTGCGAACTCCCGCGGGGAAGGATCAAGAACCCCTTACAACACTTGGTGAGGGCTCCAACAATCTCCAATTGCGAGCTCAATCACCTCCGCTGCTCCAAGTCGTCTACCGTATCGGGAAACACGGAAGAGTAACAAGAAATCCGCAGCAACTCGAAGATCAAGTGCCTCTAGAATGCAACTCTCAAGCAATGCACTTGAATCTCACTCAAGATGTGCAACTATGCAAAGAGATGAGTGGAGGGGTTGTTCTCTAGCTCAAAGGATGTCTCTAGGTCTCAAAATGTGCAAAAGTTACCCTCAAACCCCGGACACCCTCTATTTATAGCGAAGGGGTACGCAGCTAGCCGTTACGGACGACACAGTTAAAATCGCGCTGACCGGACGCTCCGGTCAGGGTGACCGGAAGCGTCCGGTCACTATAGGACAAGCGTGAACAGTGCGCGTCAGAACTAGCCGTTGCCATGACCGGACGCGCTCAACCGTTTGACCGGACGCGATAGTGCCAGCGTCCGGTCGCGTTCCAGTAAGCTCCCATCGAGACCGGACGCATCCGATCGCACGTGACCGAACGCGCCGCGCGTCCGATCGGCACTCCGCTGCGCTCTGCCCCTCTGGACGTCTGACCGGACGCTCCGGTTCCGTAAGGGACCGGACGCGCCGGTCGCGCGCCCTTCTTCTACGCACAGGTGAACTGACCGGACGCGCTGGTCAGGCCAGACCAGCGTCCGGTCAGAAACCCTAGCGAGCAGTACTGAATTGAGCTGACCGAACGCGTCCGGTCAAACCGAGACCGCGTCCAGTGCAGCGTTCGATCGCCGTTTTTCAGTGAAAAACAATTTGGACTTTCGCCACCTTTTCTAGACTCTGGCGCAATAGAAAATAGGCATTTCATTTCCCCGAAAACGCCTGAATCCCAAACCCCTTACTACCGCTCAAACACCACCGCCTTCGCAAATGTGCTAACACCACCAAGTGTACACCATCAATGTGCATGTGTGTTAGCATTTCACAAATATTTTTCAAGGCGTTACGTTAGCTCTCAACTAGATCCTAATGCATATGCTCAAGACATTGATCTAGTGGCACTTGATTCCCGAGCTAACCGTGATTGCCCCTCTTGATAGTTGGCTATGTATCCTAAACCCGGTCAATCACTTCTCTACTCATCTTAGACTGGCAAAAGGAAAATCCTATGGTTATACCTTTGCCTTGCACTCTTAGATCCTTCTCTTCCACTTGATCATCATGTCCATCATATTATGTGCATCTCCACCATGATCGACATTTCATGTCCATTCGCTATTTCTTTGTGATCTTATGGCCACCACTCCTTGCCACGTACACCTTCATCACATGTGTTGCTTATGCCTAACTCAAAACACTTAACACATGGCATTAGCAACTTGGTGTCATTAATTACCAAAACCAAACTTGGGCTTTCATGGCGGCGGTGGCTACGGCCTTCCACCGGCGCAGAGTGATGCCGCTGTGCCGGCGTCGTCTCCGCCTCGATCAGATGACTCCGGAGGCATCCCTGGAGGGGACCCGGATGTCCCACGAGTCCCTCGTCCTCGAGGAGGTCCTCCGGCGAGCGCGCCAGATGGTTGGGAACTTCAAGGTGGAGGAGGTCGACCGGGTCCCTATGAGACCTACCCAGGGGTTCGAGCCCATGGTAAGTGTTTTTGGGTCAGTATGTTCACTTATCTTGTTTATTTTTGGATTCCGCTAATTTGGTCGAGGCCGGCGCGCAGGATTTGTCGGCACTGCGGGAGACGCGGCCGCCAGTCCCAGAGGACCGGCCCGCCCGGGAGGCTCGACGCCAGCACACGTCCAAGAAGAAACAAACCAAGGAGACGGCCAAGAAGTGGTCGATCCGCAAGGCCAAGGAGGCGGAGGCGTTGAAGAAACTTCGGCGCCAGCAGACCATCGACGGGGTCCCCCTGGCAGAGTCTCCCTCCGAGATGGTCTCGGGGGAGGACGACGACAGCGACGACGAAGATGACGACGTCCTGTCGCGGTATGAGGCCGCGACCGGACTGGGGGACCTCCCCGACATCCGCCCCCTGTTGGAGCCCATCAGGGGGCGTCCTCCTCGGTCGTCGTGGTCGAGGAGACCGAGGAGGAGGAGGAGGAGGAGGAGAAAAAGAAGGAGAAGACGGAGAAGGAGGCGGGCCCCTCGACAGGAGGGGCCGCCTTACCCCGGACCCAGCAGGAGGGGTCGACGGGGATGCCTGCACCAGCCCAGGCCCCGCAAGCTCGGGCGGAGGCTGGAACGGTGGTACCGGCGTCATCATCGGTAGCACCACCGGTAGGCGTGAGGACCCAAGGCCAGCTGGCCTCGGAGGCGCAGAAGACGCAGGGCGGCGTGCCGGCCATGGCCCTAAGGAGTGCCCGGCCTGCTGGTGGGGCTGCCGCGAGGCCACCGCCGGCCGCCCCGGGAGGCTCGGACTGTACGGGGTCGAGGCCCTTGGTGCCGATTTCCGGGTAAGTCTTTATGCTTGATTCTTTCACCTTTCTTCGGATCCGTTCGCTGACGTTCCTTCTCGTTTTGTAGCTTAAAGCGGAAGGCAGAGCCGATGGGGCCTACCCCCGTGAAGTTGCTGCGGGCCAGCGCCGTTGTCCTTAACCGGACGGCGGAGCAGGATACGGTGGGTCCAGCGGGTCGAGGCCGCGAAGGGGTGCCTGCGACAGCAGCAGGGGGCGGCTCAGGTGGCAGCAGATGCCACGGTGGTTGCTGGCTCTGATCCCACCACGGGGGGGTCAGGACCGGCGGAGGCGGTGGTGCCTAGTACGGGCGAGGCGGAGCCCAGGCCGTCGCCGACGGCCGAGGCTACCATCGAGGTCGTGACGGCCGAAGCATCCGTCTGCGGCGCGAAGCGGGCGGGTGCTGACGTGACTATGGAGGAGGTCCTGTCGGCAGCGGGACAGGAAGCGGCACAGGCGAGGGAGCTGAGTCCACAGCAAGACCCGCCGACGGAGTCAGCGGGTACGGTGGAGGGTGGGGCCATCGAGCCCCTGCCCGAGGCTCCAGAAGAAGAGGCGCCGGCGGTCGAGGCGCCGGTGGTCGAGGGGCCGGCTCCCACAGAAGGGCGGGCACCCATGACCGTGGACCTCACCCTCGACAATTCCCCCCTGGACAAAGGGAAACAAGTGATGGGGGTCGAGGGGGGTGAGGCTACGGATCAAGTCGGTGCCTCGACAGCCGTCGACGAGGCGGGAACTGCGGGCGACGCTGGTCCTTCCGCGGGGCCGGGAGATGCCCCGGCCGGGTCATCGTCGTCGTGGCCAGATATCGCCGCGCTGGCCATCGCGCGGGCGGAGGCGGAGATACCGAGGTGGGGGGGCCGTCCCTCCAGTTTAGGGACACCGCGAACCCCGACGCCGAGCCCATCTTCACCCTGAATGACAGGGACGAGGTGCACCATTGGGAGTACCTCGAGGGTCTCCGCCGACACCTCGATCGGGTGCTCCATGTGAAAACGGAGGCCGTGTCGCGAGGTATGCGGGATGCCACCGAGGTATGTTCGACCCATCGGCTTTCTTCGTGGTTCTCTTGGTGTCTTTTTCCCTCGACTTTTTGATCTTTTTGGTTTTTTCGAATTGTGGTCAGGAGCTGAAGGAGTACTCCCGCCGCAAGTCACTCTTCATCCGGGATGAGAGTGGCGTGTGGGCTGCGCTGTCTCAGCAACGGGTCCTGGTCGAGGAGGCCCAGAAATGGCTTTCCGATCGGAATGCCGAGATGGCTGAGCTGCGCGTCGCATACACGGCGGTGAAGGAGGAGGCGATGCAGGCCTGGGCGGCCGAGGCCGTGATGCGCACCGACGCGGACAAGGCTCGGGAGGAGGCTGCCCAGGCCCGCAGGGATCTCGAGCCTCTGTCGGCATGGGTGAAGGAGCTCGAGGAGGATGTCTCCCAGGTCAGCCGTCAGCGCGACGCCCTCAACGTCCAGATCGGGCAGGTCTCAGCTCGCTTTAGCGCGCTGAAGGACGAGATCACGACGCTGAACGGAGCCGTCCAGGAGAAGGACGCCGCACTCCAGACCGCCCGCTAGGAGATCGAGGCGCTGAAGGCGACCATCAGTGACAAGGACGGCGCCCTCCTAGACCTCGAGCGGACGTGCGGGGGGCTTCGCAACGAGGCTGTGGGCTTGCAGACCCATACCGAGGGTAAGTATGATTGTTACGGCCACGGCGTCGAGGCCCCGTGTTAGGTATTAATTTGTTTTATCGTGTTTCAGAGCTGGAGAGGGAGAATCGGGTGGCCCAGTCGTCTGCCAATTCCTTCCAGAGCCTCCTCGAAGCCGAGACCCGGAGGACCCAGCTGCTCCAGGGCACGATCACCACCGTGTGTGACGGCCTGGGGGTTGAGCCCAACGCCGACACCGGGGAAGATGTTTCGGGGAACTCTTTCATCCGTCGGATGGCGGCGCTGGGCCGCCTCGCCCGGGAGAAGATACGGGACAGCCTCCATCACAGCGTAAAGAGGGCGCTGGCCGTCGTCCGTTCTGGGTTTGTGTTCGACATGGAGCTCGTTGCTGATGGCTTCATCACAGACCCAGATCGGACGGACGAGGAGAACGAGAATGCCTGCCTGGAGCTGATTGAAGCCGCAGAAGAGCCTGGGAGCCGTCTGGCCTCGCTTTTTGAGGCCGAGGTGGTTCCGCCTGCTGACGATGAGGGCTTGTGAGCCAAATCTGGGCGCAAAGGCCCATGTAATAAGTTAGTACTTTGAATTTTGGTCGTGGTGGCCTCGGAGGCCCTAAAGACTCGAAACATAAACCGGTTCGCGGTTATTTTAGTTTTATTCGAGCTTTTCTTCCCTTTATCGCTTGGATCGTGTTCTCGCATGATTTACCTAGCACGCAGTCGCGTCCTTTGGCGTAAGGGAGCGAGTGCAGGTACCGTAGCCTCGGGGGCGTAGGTGATCTCGTGACTCAACCGCCCTCGAGCTTCAGGGTGATGTTGCGGCCTTGCGGATCGCGTGAGAACCTGATCTGAGCGACAGGGAGTGTGTTCTTTTTTAAAGTTAGGAACCGTTATTTAGATCTTCCTAGGGTGAAGTCGCACCTCTAGAAGGCGTAAGGGGTGAGTGGAGGTACTGTAGCCCCGGGGGCGTAGGTGATACTCCTGGCTCGAGGGCCCTTTCGAACCTTAGGGCGCTTTTGTGGCGCCGTCGATCTAAGAAGCGGCTCTTAAATTTAAAAAAGAGTGCAAGTTTTTTCGGGGACTGGGGGTTCCCCCCTTGTAGCCCCCGAGGGAGGGTCGATTCTGGTAGTGCAGAGTCGATCCTTCCTCATTGTGAAACGAAGGTTTGAACATTGCTGTATTCTTTATTAATAAAAAAGAAATTACAGAGCCTCGAGACTTTCTAAGGAAAAAAGCGACGTAGATGTTCAATGTTCCAAGCGTTGGTGAAGATTTCGCCCTTCTCATTGGATAGCTTGTAGGTGCCCGGCTTTAGTACTTCTGTGATGATATACGGTCCTTCCCATGGTGGTGTGAGCTTATGTCGTCCTTTGGTGTTTTGGTTCCGCCGTAGCACCAAGTCGCCGACGTTGAGGTCATGCTTGCGGATGTGTCTGTCGTGGTAGCGTCGGAGACCTTGCTGGTATCTGGTAGAATGCAATAGGGCCACATCTCGGGCTTCCTCGAGCTGGTCGAGGGCGTCCTCTCTTGCGGCGTCGTTATTTCTCTCACTGTAGGCTTTTAGCCTTGGGGACCCATACTCTATGTCAGTGGGGAGCACGGCCTCAGATCCATAGACTAAGAAGAACGGAGTGAACCCCGTGGTTTGACTCGGCGTTGTTCTTAAGCTCCATAGGACCGAGGGAAGTTCGGTAGCCCACATCTTGCCATGTTTGTTTAGCTTGTCGAAAATTCTGGGTTTCAGGCCTTGTAGAACCATGTCGTTGGCACATTCCACTTGGCCATTTGTTTTTGGATGAGCCACGGCAGACCAAAGCACACTGATGTGATGGCTGTCACAGAAATCCAGAAACTTTTTACCAGTGAACTGGGTGCCATTGTCCGTGATGATACAGTTGGGAACCCTGAAGCGATGGGTGATGTCGGTGAAGAAGAGAACGACTTATTTGGACCTAATACTGGTGATGGGGCGGGCCTCGATCCACTTGGAGAATTTATCGATGGCAACGAGCAGGTGGGTGAAGCCGCCAGTTGTCTTTTTCAAAGGTCCGACAAGGTCGAGCCCCTAAACGGCAAACGGCCATGTGATAGGGATAGTTTGCAGGGCATGTGCCGGAAGATGGGTTTGTCTCGTATAGTATTGACAACCTTTGTAGGAGCGTACTAGCTTGACAGCATCGGAGACCGCGGTCGGCCAATAGAATCCTTGTCGAAAGGCATTTCCGACGAGGGTTCGAGGCGCTGCGTGGTGACCGCAAGCCCCCGAGTGCAGATCACTGAGCAGGTCCCTGCCGTGCTCATTTGTGATGCAGCGTTGGAGGACGCCAGTAGGGCTGCGGCGGTATAGCTCCCTACTGTCGCCAATGACCACAAAGGTTTTGGCCCGGCGAGCGATCCATCGAGCCTCGGTCTTATCTGAGGGGAGGTCCCCTCGGATGAGGTAGTCGAGGTACGGAACGCGCCAGTCAGGCTCGAGGTCAGATGGTGGGGTCAAACCTTCCACCTGCATGGCTTCAGCCCCGGTCGAGGGGGCTTCTGCCTTAGGTGGGGGGTCGAGTGACATCCCGTCGACCCCTCCGTCTGGCCCAAGGTCGACGGATGGCTGCTGGAGATCTTTTGTGAAAACATCTGGTGGAACCGTTGTTCGACTGGACGTGATTTTTGCCAGTTCATCGGCGGCCTCATTATACCTGCGTGCAATGTGGTTGAGCTCGAGGCCGTGAAACTTGTCCTCGAGGCGCCGCACCTCTTGGCAGTAGGCTTCCATCTTGGGGTCACGGCGGCTCGAGCTCTTCATGACCTGATCGATCACGAGCTGGGAGTCGCCTCAGACATCAAGGTGTCGGACCCCGAGCCCGATGGTAATTCTCAACCTCGTGACGAGCGCCTCGTATTCGGCGACGTTGTTTGACGTAGGGAAATGAAGCCGAATGACGTAACGCATGTGGACCCCGAGGGGCGAGACGAAGAGCAAACCCGCGTCTGCTCCTGTTTTCATCAATGACCCATCGAAGTACATGGTCCACAGCTCCGCCTGGAGCTGTGCGGGAGGGAGTTGGGTGTCGGTCCACTCAGCCAGGAAGTCCGCTAATACCTGTGACTTGATAGCTTTACGCGGCATATAGGATAAGGTCTCGCCCATGAGCTCGACTGACCACTTGTCAATCCTACCCGAGGCTTCCCGATTCCGGGCTATCTCTCCCAAGGGGAAAGAAGAAACCACAGTAACCGGGTGACCCTCGAAGTAGTGCCGGAGTTTGCGTCGCGTTAAGACGACGGCATATAGCAGCTTCTGGATTTGTGGGTATCGGACCTTGGTTTTCGAGAGCACCTCGCTAATGAAATAGACCGGCCTCTGGACAAGTAAGGCATGTGCTTCCTTGGCCCTCTCGACAACCAAGACCGCACTGACTACTTGTGATGTCGCAGCGACATAAAGTAGGAGCGGTTCTCCTGGGGTCGGAGGGACGAGAATTGGTGAATTAGAGAGTGTGGCTTTGAGCTTTTCAAGAGACTCTTCGGCCTTGAGGGTCCATGAAAGTGCTCCAATTTCTTCAAGAGGTGGTACAGAGGGAGTGCTTTTTCGCCGAGGCGCGAAATGAAATGGCTAAGCGCCGCCAAGCAACTTGTGACCCTCTGTATGCCCTTCAGATCTCGGATGGGGCCCATCTTGGTTATCGCAGAGATTTTTTCGGGGTTGGCCTCGATGCCGTGTTTAGACACGATGAACCCTAAAAGCATACCTCGAGGAACGCCAAAGACGCATTTCTCTGGGTTGAGCTTGACGTTTTTTTGCCCGGAGGCACTTGAACGCAACATCGAGGTCGTTTACCAGATTGTCGACTTGTCTGGTCTTCACAACGATGTCATCGACGTAAGCCTCGATGGTTGGTCCGATATGTTCCCCGAAAACGTGATGCATGCATCGTTGGTACGTAGCCCCTGCATTCTGGAGACCGAAGGGCATCGTGACGTAGCAATACATGCCGAATGGGGTGATGAATGAAGTCGTGAGCTGGTCGAACTCTTTCATTTTGATCTGGTGGTAGCCGAAGTATGCATCTAAGAACGAGAGAGTTTCACATCCCGCAGTGAAATCAACGATTTGATCAATGCGTGGCAAAGGAAAGGGAAATTTTGGACATGCTTTATTCAAACTAGTATAGTCTACACACATCCTCCACTTCCCACTCTTTTTCTTAACTAATACAGGATTGGCTAGCCACTCAGGATGATGAACTTCCTTGATGAATCCAGCCTCTAGCAGCTTGTGTATCTCCTCGCCGATGACCCTGCGCTTCTCCTCGTCAAAGCGGCGCAGGCATTGCTTCACTGGCTTGGATCCGGCCCGGATCAACAAGGCGTGCTCGGCGACTTCCCTGGGTATGCCCGGCATATCCGAGGGACTCCATGCAAAGATGTCGATGTTTGCGCGGAGAAAGTCGACGAGCACCGCTTCCTATTTAGGATCGACGGTGGCGCTGACGTTCAACACCTTTCCCTTGGGATCAGCCGGGTCGAGGGGCACAAGCTTGACGTCTTCCGCGGGCTCGAAGCTGCCGGCATGGCGCTTTGGGTCGGGAATCTCGTTGGCGAGACCGTCGAGGTCCACAGCCAAGGTCACCGACTCCAAAACAGCCTCGTCATGCTCGACACACTCGACGTCGCATTCGTAGGCATGTTCGTATGAGGGCCCCACAGTGATGACGCCATTTGGGCCTGGCATCTTGAGCTTGAGGTAGGTGTAGTTTGGGACTGCCATGAACTTGGCGTAGCATGGGCGCCCGAGGATAACGTGGTACGTTCCACGGAATCGGACCACTTCGAAAGTGAGCGTTTCCTTTCTGACATTGGCCGGTGTGCCAAAGCAAACAGGCAGATCGACCCGTCCGAGGGGTTCTGCCCATTTCCCTGGCATGACTCCATGGAAACCCCCGACGCTAGGTTGGAGGCGCGTTCTCTCGACCCCCAGAAGGTCGAGGGTCTGGGAGTAGATGATGTTGAGGCTACTTCCGCCGTCCATGAGCACCTTGGTGAGGCGTGTGTTGGCGATGACGGGATCAACAACGAGCGGGTAGACTCCTGGATTGGAGACGTAGTCTGGGTGATCATCACGGTCGAAAGTGATGGCCACCGCAGACCAGTCAAGGAAGTGGGGGACTGCCGTTTGTACGGAGAAAACCTCACACCGCTCTCGCTTGCGCTGGCGCGCTGAGAGGCGGGTCGAGGGTCCTCCGTAGATCATGAAGCAGTCATGGATCTCGGGGAAACCCCCATCCTTGTCGTCACTCTTAGGGTCTTCCTTCTTGTCGTCCTTCTTGACGCCGACGCCCTCAAAGTACCTGCGGAGCATGTGACAATCTTCGAGGTTATGGTTAGTGGGTCCCTTGTGGTAGGGACACGACTCTTTGAGCATTTTGTCGAAGATGCCCCCACCGGGGGGGCCTCGAGGCTTCTTGCGCTCGGTAGCAACGACAAGCTCGTCGGCCGGGGCCTCGAGCTTGCCTTGCTGGTTCTTCTTCTTCTTCCGGTTGTTCCTCTTAGAGCCCCGGGTGGAGCTCGCGGGATCGTCAACCTTTTGTTTCTCTTTGTCCTGGTCACCACCAAAGATGGCACCAACTGCCTCCTCACCGGCGGTAAAGTTGGTGACGATGTCCATCAACCCGTTGGCAGTGAGTGGGGTATTACGGCCCAACTCTCGGACCAACTCCTTGCAGGTGGTTCCGGAGAGGAAGGCCATAATTACGTCAGAGTCGGTGACGTTAGGGAGCTCAGTACGCTGCCGGGAGAAGCGCCGGATGTAATCCCGGAGGGATTCACCCGGTTTCTGCTTGCAACTCCGGAGGTCCCACGAGTTGTCAGGGCACATGTAGGTCCCCTTGAAATTTCCCTCGAACACCCTCATGAGGTCGTCCCAGTCGTGGATCTGTCGAGGTGGGAGATCCTCGAGCCAGGCTCGGGCGGTGTCGGAGAGGAACAGGGGGAGTTATCGAATGATGACTCGGTCGTCGGTGGCCCCGCCCAGCTGACACGCCAAGCGGAAATTGGCGAGCCAAAGCTCAGGTTTGGTTTTGCCGTTGTACTTGGTGAGAGTCGTGGGAGGGCGAAACCGAGCCGGGAGCACCGTCTCACGGATAGCTTTACTGAAGACCCGAGGGCCCGGAGGCTCGGGTGAAGGACTATGATCTTTCGAGCTGTCGTAGCGCCCGCCCCTGTGCACGTGGTAGCCTCGAGCCACACCGTCACCGTGCTTGCGCGTGCGGCGCTCGACGATGTTGCCACGGGTGTCTCGAGGTTCACGGTCATTGGTGGTGGTCTCAGGGGCTGGAGCTACCCGGTTTCGCCGGGCAGGCTCGGGATGAACCGAGGCTTCTCTCTCCTGTCGGGAGGGCTCGACGATCCGCTCCGAGGCAGGCTCGCGTCGCCTCGAGGCAGAGCTCTCGGCCTGCTGCATGGCAGCGGTCTCGAGAAGTTCTCGGATTTCATCTCGAGTCCGACAGGCGTCGGGGTTTGATGGCTCGGGCATGTTGCGGAGAAGCATGGCGGCGACGACGACGTTCTGGCTGGCTCGAGCGAAAACCGAGGGGTTGACCACCCGGTCCTCGTCAATGCGACGGTTGACGTCGCGAGCTCTCTCACGAGCTCTTCCGCCAAGTGCACGTTCCGCACGCTCACGCTCGAGGGTTTGTTGGAGTAAATGCAGGTTTTCTCGTTCTTCGTCAAGCCTGTCCTGCAACTCGCAAATTTGCTCGAGCTGCATTCCTTGATCCGCAAGGAACTGAGGGTCATCTTGCTCAGCAGGAAGCTCGACATGAGGTGGCGTGTGCCTTCCTTCGACTGGCTCTTCGTCCTCTGATTCCGATGTGCTTTCAATATCGATGTTGAAGCATTCGCGGGTCGGATCGTAGGTGTCATCAGCCGAGTCGGAGTCAGGAGCGCCAAAGTAGTAGTATGACGGGGGAATGTGAGGCCGTTGCAAATCACCCCCGTGATCGCGACGCCGGGAAGCGGTCTCACGGGGCCCTGTTTCCGGAGTCTCCGTAGAGTCCAGATAATCTGAGGCTGGCGTGGATGCAACGAGGTCCAGAGTGGAGCGTAGATGGTGCCCGGGGAGTTCCTCGTAGGCACTCATGCTAGTGCTTATGGAGGAAGCATAGGTCCGGGCAGCCGAGTCTAGCCCAAACGGGAATGGGGATGGAGATGTCGCTGTCCATGCCGGAACGGGTGCTCCGGGCAGTGGTGTCTCACCGGACAGGGGAGCGGCGGGATTCTCCGTCGGCATGTTACCCTCAGCCAAGCTTATCCTACCCAGACCTTCAACAAGGAAATCTGGGCCGGCGTCCGGCTGGGGGGAGCCGGATCGGGGAATCCCATCACCCTCCGTGAGGTGAAGACGGTGGTTGCGCCGGGCTCGTCGTCGTCGGGCGGCTCACGCCTGCCTGGAGCGACGGTACCGGCGGATTGCTCCCCCAGGCTGGGAGAGCTCGTAATCCTCGTCGGTTGGGTGCCTGGGCGGGAGCAGGACCATATCGTAGCCATAGCCGAGCGACATGAACTCCAAACTCCCGAACCAGATCACCGTGGCCAACGGGATAGGGCATTCGGGGTCAGCCATCCAGGAAAACAGGCGCGAAAGCGACGTTGGCACGCAGCGATCCCCTACCTGGTGCGCCAACTGTCGGTGTTCGGTCCCGAGGGGGTCCTAAACCAACGAGTGAGTGCTGCATGTCCCTATCCTGGATGGTGATGCAAGGAGAATACACGGGGGTTTATCCTGGTTCGGGCAAAAGAAGGCCCTACGTCCAGCGGGGGAGAGAGAGTCTTGTATTTTCTTGCACCGAGGTGCTTGTGTAGGGGTTACAAGCTAGCGAGAGAGGGCGGCGAGCCCAAGTCTAAAAGAGAGGAAAAAGAGTACAAAGATGATTGCTTAAGATGTTGATCTCTATCTTGTGTTTTGCCTGTTGTCCCTTTTCTTTTGGAGCCTACCCTTTTATAGGGCGAGAGGAGGCCAGGATGACGGGGAGCCTTGAGATGATGTTTTGTCGATCCCTGTTAAGGTGACTGTTGCGACGTGCCCTAGGAATGGAAGGCCATCCCTGGACACCACGGTGACGTAGAGGACGAGACACCGAAATGACCTGGAGCGCCATGCCATGCCGTACTTCTTTCCCTGTTGAACTGTGCGGGGCGTCGAGGTTGGGTCGAGGCCGGGTTGAGACCGGATGGATAAGGCCGAATCCCAGGGATTACGGTATATGGGCTTTGTCGTATCCTCCCTCGAGGGTAACTGGCGACGTACAGTGCACGATAAGGCGTGTATAGTGATGGTTTTCACCTCCCATCAAGGGATGGGCGGTAAAATAGTGAGGACTGACACTGGCATTGTTCCCACGTCGATCCTGATTGCAGCCATGCCGGTAGGTGGTAGTAGGTAATCGCATTAAATGCCACAGCTTTTGTCCTGGGGTAGGTAAAGAGAAGGGATCGAACATCTCGACCCGGGCTCACGCGAGTCGGAGTTTTCCCAGTGGGCGGACGAACCTCGCGCGGGTCGGAGCGCGGTCGAGGTACCTCGCTGTGCGGGACGGGGCGCGGTCGAGGCGCCCCCGTCGAGGGTGCCTCGTACGAGTCGGAGCCGGAGCGTGCTCGAGGCGCTCCGTCGAGCTACCCTCGTATGAGGCGGACCTGGTGTGCGGCCAAGTTTTGGCGTGGCTTAGTCGTTTTGATTTTTATTATCGTTAGATGTGGGTACCCCTATACCGTTGGTACGGACAAAAACAGACCCCGGTGAAAAACACACCTCACTGACCAAGAACTGAAACTGATACACCGCCTAAGAGACTTGGGATCCGCTCACTCTCTCGAAAGCTTGTAACCCCTACTACGAGCACCCCGGTGCAAGACAACATGAGCAGCAGCAGAATCCCCTGGACGTAGAGACATTTTTACCCGAACCAGTATAAACCCTTGTGTCCGCATTACACACCGTCCAGACCTAAACGCGCAGATACAAATTTACTCGTCTTAGTGTCTAGGGGCGGTTCTAGACACCGACAACTGCATGCCTGTATGAGCGGATGCAATTGCATGATATAGGCTGACGGGATACATCTAAATCAAGCTTCACCGGCGGGTCAGGCTGAGTGGATACAAGATGAGGGTGATGGGGCCCGTGTCAGTCTCATAGGTAGGTTACATCCGTTTATGCAGGCAACCAAACAACATCTCAGTCTTTTTATCCACTCGTGCAACCTTAGCAAACATATTTTTTTTCTGAAATACGGTTCCACTCAGCATGTATCTCCTCAGCTAGAATCGATGCAGCTACGTAAGTCTCATCCACTAATCAAACACACCCAAAAAAATGGAGTACAGACCTAGGAGTGCTCCTATAGTTCTTCTTAGGGCTCGTTTAGTTTTAGGGCGTAAAATTTTGGGTGTCACATCGGGTGTAACATAGGGGTGCACATGAGTTGTTCGGATACTAATAAAAAAACAAATTACAGAATCCGTTAGTAAACCGTGAGACGAATTTATTAAACCTAATTAATCCGTCATTAGTACATGTGTCACGGTAGCACTTTATTATCAAATCATGGACTAATTAGACTTAAAAAAATCTTCTCGCAAAGTAGTTACAATCTGTGTAATTAGTTAGTTTTTAGTCTATATTTAATACTCCATACATATATTCAAATATTCGATAAGATAAGATATAAACTTTTTAGAAGAAACTAAACAAGACATTAAGACATCCAATCCCAAATGCCCAACGACTCCACGAACGAAGGATTAATGGAGAACCAAAACTAACCGTGCCGAAGAGAACAGCAGCGGAGACGACGGAAGTACGCTGTACGCGAATGAGCGTGGCCAGGAATTTCACTCACTCTGTTCGGCTGAGCTTATCAGCACGGCTTATCAGCTGTGGTACAATATTTTTTTTCACAACAAAATAGCCAGAGCCGACTTATAAGCTGCAGAAACAGTCTGCCGAACAGGGTGACTATCTGACTAGACCGTCCAACCTGTTACGATATGTTGTCATCATGGATTGATGGGAGTTGGTAGGAGAACCGGTTCCAATCAGATGGTTGACCGGTTTGACCTGGGGTGTTCAGGCGAGGGACTAAAGTTTTAAAGTGTTCGGACGAGGTACTAAAGTTTTAAAGTTTAAGAGCTATGACATGGGATGTCGTAATAAAAAATTAAATTATATAATCTGTCAGAAATCCGCGAGACGAATTTATTAAGTCTAATTAATCCGTCATTAGCATATGTTTACTGTAACACCACATTATCAAATCATGGACTAATTAGGCTTAAAAAATTCGTCTTGCAAAATAGTTTCAATCTGTGTATTTTGTTTCCTAATTAGTCTATATTTAATACTCTATCGATGTATCTAACGTTCGATGAGGCAGCGACTAAAATTTAGTGCCGGATGTAAACTCGAATTCACGTGGAAAACCCACCACGGCCTTATTTAGAGTACTCCCAAATTAAGTTTTTATACTCTTTTTCCATCACATCGAATCTAGTGACATTGCATAGAGCAGTAAATGTAGATAAAAAATAACTAATTATACAATTTGATTGTAAATCACGAGACGAATCTTTTAAATCTAATTAGTCCATAATTAGATAATAATTACTAAATACAAATGAAAGTACTGTAATGCTAAATTTTTTTAACATTTACAACGAGGCCCGGGCTCTAAAAACAAAAGTCACGGCCGGGCAGGGGGGCAGGCAGCTGCCTATCCCCCAAATCCTCGTCCCCGTTTCCACGACACCCAAGTAAAAACAGCCGCGCTCGATCGGAAGTCGCACGAGCACGAGGCGAGGGCTCCCTGACGGCGCGATGCCGCCGGCGCGGCCGGACCCTGAGCCGCCGCCCATCCACCGCCTGCTAGAGCTGATCAAGTCCGAGCCCGACCCTGCCAACGCGCTCTCCCACCTCGAGCTCCTTGTCTCCACCCGCCCGGCATTCCCTCCGCCGCAGCCGCTCATCTTCCACCTGCTCCGCCGCCTCGCCACCTCCTCCCCGTCGCACCTCCCGAGGCTGCTGGGTCTCCTCCCGCGCATGCGCCATCGACCGCGCTTCTCCGAGTCCGCGGCGCTCGTTGTTCTATCGGCCTTCTCCCGCGCCCTCATGCCCGACGCGGCCCTCGCCGCGTTCCGCGATCTCCCCTCCCTCCTCGGCTGCAACGCCGGCGTCCGATCCCATAACGCACTCCTTGACGCGTTTGTCCGCGCTCGTCGGTACTCCGACGCCGACGCGTTCTTCGCCTCCCTCTCCCACGGTGCCTTCGGCCGCCGCATCGCCCCTAACCTCCAGACCTACAACATCATCCTCCGCTCTCTTTGTGCCCGCGGAGACGTCGATCGCGCAGTGTCGCTCTTCAGTTCTTTGCGTCATCGTGGAGTGGCCCCTGACAGAGTAACCTACTCCACCCTCATGTCGGGGCTGGCGAAACATGGCCAATTGGACAACGCGCTTGACCTGCTCGACGAAATGCCGAACCATGGAGTGCAGGCTGATGCCGTTTGTTACAATGCGTTGCTCAGTGGCTGTTTCAAAACTGGCATGTTCGAGAAAGCCATGAAAGTCTGGGAGCAACTGGTGAGGGATCCTGGTGCAAGTCCTAACCTTGCCACTTACAAAGTGATGCTTGATGGCCTGTGTAAGCTTGGGAGGTTTAAGGAGGCGGGGGAGGTATGGAGTAGGATGATGGCTAATAATCACCAACCAGATACTGTTACTTATGGGATCTTGATTCATGGGCTCTGCCGATCTGGGGATGTGGATTCTGCAGCACGGGTCTACTTGGACATGGTCAAGGCTGGGCTTATTCTTGATGTCGCTGTGTATAATTCACTCATTAAGGGGTTTTGTGAAGTGGGAAGAACAGGAGAGGCTTGGAAATTCTGGGATTCCACAGGTTTCTCTGGCATTCGTCAAATAACAACTTATAATATAATGATGAAGGGGCTATTGGACACTGGAATGGTCAGTGAAGCTACAGAGTTGTTGAAACAATTGGAGAATGATGCTTCATGCTCCCCTGACAAGGTGACTTTTGGCACACTGATCCATGGTCTGTGTGAGAATGGCTATGCTAACAGGGCATTTGAAATCTTGGAGGACGCACGAAATAGTGGGGAAGAATTAGACGTGTTCTCATACTCATCAATGATTAATAGATTTTGTAAGGATGGAAGGACACATGATGCAAATGAGGTATATGAGAATATGGTGAAGGATGGTTGCAAACCGAATTCTCATGTTTACAATACACTACTAAATGGTTTCTGCCGAGCGTGCAAGATTAATGATGCTGTTAAAATTTACATTGAAATGACCAGCAATGGTTGTTGCCCAACCATCATCACTTATAACACACTAATAGATGGTTTGTGTAAGGCTGAAAAATATCAAGAAGCTTCAAGCTTAACAAAGGAAATGTTAGAGAGAGGTTTTAAACCAGATATCAGAACTTATGCCTCTTTGATTCGTGGCCTTTGTCGAGACAAGAAGGTTGATGCCGCCCTTCGTATTTGGGATGAAATTCTTGATGCGGGTCTTCAGGTTGATGTAATGGTGCACAACATCTTAATTCATGGTCTTTGTTCTGCTGGGAAAGTAGGTGAAGCTTTTTGTATTTATTTGGAGATGAAAGAAAAGAACTGTCCCCCAAATCTAGTGACCTATAACACATTGATGGATGGATTTTATGAGACTGGTTCTATTGATAAAGCAGCATCTCTTTGGACTGCCATTTTAGATAATGGTTTGAAACCAGATATTGTTACATACAATACAAGAATTAAGGGTCTGTGCTCTTGTAATAGGACACCTGAAGGAGTCCTGTTATTGAATGAGGTGCTTGCAACAGGTATTATGCCAACTGTCATTACCTGGAGCATATTAGTAAGAGCTGTAATCAAATATGGCCCAATTCAGATATGACACCTTGTAATCCTTCATGGTTTGAAGACTTCTTATGGATCTAACTAACCAAGGATTAGCATCATCATACTGAAAACTTATGCTCTATATATATGGTTTTGTTTAACAAGGTATGAACTTACGTGCTTATTAAAATTGTTGATACTTGATGATTAGTTAACCTAGCAAACATACATGATAATTTTTTTTGAATATTATGTGTATGTATTTTCTACTCGCATCCATGATTTTGTCTTAAGAGGCATGTGTCTTTTCTTAAAATAGTATTCAGTTTGGTTGAAATTAGGGTGACATTTCTTTAACGTATTGAGAATATAACCCTTTTACCATGTTTTGGCTGCTGAAACATTGCTGAAGCATATCTCTGATGCAAGATTAAACACAGCTTGAGTTTATCTGATCTCAGGATGGAGAAACCTGTGGTTTATTGGCCATACTACATGTTACTCTTGGATCCTAAAATTGTATTGATATATTTCTTTAATGCATCAAGAATGTAACAATGTTTTGGCTGTCGAAACAATACACATCTGTGATGCAATATTATTAAGACATCTTGAGTTTATCAAATCTCAGGTTGGAGAAACCTGTGGTTTATTGGCCAGGCTACATGTTAAACATTTTTTTGGATTATAAAAGTTGTGTCAATATTTTTCTAACGCATCAAGAATGTAACACTGTTACTATGTGTTTGGCTATAGCATTGCTGAAACATATCTCTGATGCAAGATCGAAGACAGCTTGAGTTTATCAGATCTCAGGTTAGAGAAACCTGTGGTTTATTGGCCAAGCTACATGTTAAACAATTTTTTGGATTATAAAAATTGTATCAATTTTTCTAACGCATCAAGAATTTAACACTGCTACCATGTTTTGGCTAACATTGCTGAAACATATCTCTGATGCAAGATTGAAGACAGCTTGTGTTTATCAGATCTCAGGTTAGAGAAACCTGTGGTTTATTGGCCAAGCTACATGTTAAACATTTTTTGGATTATAAAAATTGTATCAATACTTTTCTAACGCATCAAGAATTTAACACTGTTACCATCTTTTGGCTATAACATTTCTGAAACATATCTCTGATGCAAGACTGAAGATAGGTTGAGTTTATCAGACCTCAGGTTAGAGAAACCTGTGGTTTATTGGCCAAGCTACATGTTAAACATTTTTTTGGATTATAAAAATTGTATCAATATTTTTCTAACGCATCAAAAATTTAACACTGTTACCATGCTTTGGCTATAACATCACTGAAACATATCTCTGATGCAAGATTGAAGACAGCTTGAGTTTATCAGATCTCAGGTTAGAGAAACCTGTGGTTTATTGGCCAAGCTACATGTTAAACAATTTCTTGGATTATAAATGACTAAAACGTTGTATCCATTCATGCTACTTTATACAGTTTACGTTGCCTGTGGCAGATTACATCCTATCGCTATGTCTGCAACTCCTTTTTTATTCTTCTTTTTTCTCTGTCTTCTCAGCTTTCGGTGGTGAGAAATCCTGCTCGTAGATGACCTGAGCAACCAGGCCAATGAAAATTAGACCCAGAGCAGCAACCTTCCTCCACTCCACCTCTGGTGTTGCAAAGATGGCATTGGCAATTGTAATCCCGAGTATTCCCATCAGGCCCAGGTAAATGTTCATACGAGTTTTTGATCCTGCACTCTCTTTTGCAATCTCTTTGACCTTCTGTGCTTCCACCTTGGCTTTCACCTTTATTTCCTTCTTGTTCCGAGGCTTGACCTTGCCAAGGCTCTGGAAGAACATTCCTTCGTTTTTCTCCTTTTCAATCCAGTCTTCAAAGTCCTCTAACACCTTATCGTTCATTTCTATCTCTTGCCTCTGTGCCTCAGCCGTCTCCTCGAAGGCTTGCATCTTGCTGTCGAGCCTCTCCAATATCTGCCTCATCAGACACCGCAGTTCTTTGTCAAACAGTGAATAGCATTAGGCTGTTCAACTTTTGATTGCAAGAGATGCTCACCTGGTCACCAACCGCATCAAGTTCTTTCATAGCGTTCTGTCCAATCAGGTCGAACTCAGAGTCGGCATCCCTGGCGAACTTGGTCAGGTACGCAGAGCGCTCGTCCAAGAAGTCCGTGATGCGCACCTTCTGCGCCTGAAGCATGGCGATTTGCGCAAGGACCTCCTGCTGACGTTTGTCGCCACCAAGCGGCGGGGGACTACCGGCTTCAGCATCTTCAGAACCGCTGGCAGAAATGAAAGATCTCTTCCTGCCTAGCAGAGCACACCGGAACAGAGAGGATCTGCGCAGTGAGGGGCATGACTGAATGGTATGGAGAGTAAGCATCTCCTATTCTCCTTGCAATTCTGTAGTCGCTTTGCTGTTGCTGGTGTTGATTTGGCAAAAAGTATCTTGCAAGGGATTCTGCCTACCTCTCGTCGCTGGAGCCCGGGAACCATATCTCTTCTGTTCCGTGACAAGACCAAATTGCCCTTGCGTGCTGGGTTTCCTCAGGTCCATGTCTTGCTTGCCCACTTTTTGCAGGAAGTGGACCCTTTGTTGTCCAGTTGGAGCCGCCGAAAATATCGAGCCCCACAAGATGTCACGAAGTCACGAGTCGGGCCAAAATGGACGCAGTTGGGCATCGTGGGCTCAATCAAGTACTGAAAGATAAGTGGGCCGTAATGAATGACCACGTACAAGTCCATGAGGCGCGAAGTCGTCCTTCCATCCATGGCATCATTTTTTGTTTGATAATATGACATCATTCTTGGTTTGATGTCACCACTCACCAATGCTATTATGGAATGAAATGGTAAGGTCGCGCTTATTGCCATCCGGGGCTAAGTTTTTCCTCACGAATTAAAACCTGAATGATGAATTATTGTTGGTGAGGGTGGAATTTCTCTGTTTCTCGCATTTTATCCATGCTTGTGAAGTGGAAACGAGATGTGCCCTAGTACTGGCTTGTTCCCTTTCCGTCTGCCAGGTGCTCCCTTGTTCAATGCAGTGATGTATACTATACCTAGAGCATTTCATGTGTAATGATGTTATTTTAATCTCTAGAACTTGTAATGGTGTGGCTCATGATCTAGCTAGCCTAGAAATGAGTTGGGACCTGGGTGAAATCCTGTGTTTGGAGGAGCCCCCTTCTAGGATTTGTAAGACTTTTGGTGGCTCGTGATTCTGTTGAGTCTTCGGTTTCAATAACAAGGCCTTAGAGCCAGCTTTTCTGTCAAAAAAAAATCTTGACCTAACGTAATTCCGCAAAAACAAACGGAAACTCGGAATCACGGAACGATGTTCTCCCTCTGCACAATTCAGTACCGCACAGCCCTCATGATGCCAATCCTTTTCCTTCAGGCTTCAGCAGAATCGTCGGGATCACATGTCGCATCCATTCTACCAGGTGAGGCCGTGTTTAGCTGGGGAGATGAAATTTTTTTGGTGTCACATCGAATGTGTTGGAAGGATGTCAGGAGAGGTTTTCGGATACTAATAAAAAATAAATTACAGAACCCATTAGGAAACTACGATACGAATCTAATGATACTAATTAATCTACAATTAGCACATGTGAGTACTGTAGCACTTAAGACTTTTCATGGGCTAATTAGGCTTAAAAGATTCGTCTCGCGATTTTTTCGAGAACTATGCAATTGGTTTTTTTCGTCTACATTTAGAACTCCATACATGTATGCAAACATGCTCTTTTACTGTAGAAGACAAAATTTTTTGGGAACTAAACAAGGCCTAATTAGGTTTAAAAGATTCGTCTCGCGATTTCCCATAGAACTATGTAATTAATTTTTTTTGTCTAGTACTCCATACATGTGTCAAACATGTCTTTTTACCGTAGAAGGAAAAAAATGGAACTAAACGCTACCTGAATCCTCTGGCCCCTGCCCACCTCACATGCGCCCCTGCTGCCGTGCTCGGGACAGCAGAAACTGTCTGCAGCCCTGCACGGGCCTTGTTTAGTTTCCAACTTCTCCCCCTAAATTTCACTATGCAAAAAAAAAGATTTTCCATCACATCGAAATATCGGCACATGTATGAAGTACTAAATGTAGATGAAATTAAAAACTAATTACACAGTTTTATTGTACTTTACGAGATGAACATTTTGATCCTAATTAGTCAAAGTTTAGATAATTTTTACCAAATACAAACGAATTGCTACAATGCGCACGGGCGCCCCGGATTCGGAAACTGAACAAGGGCACGGTAATGACTCAAATGAAAGCGGCGGCGTGCTATGCCCATTGGCCCATTCCCTCCGGTGCCTGTCAGAGAGGGGTGGGGGTGGGGGGAGGGTGTGAGGAGGCGGGGCTCAGCTGCTCAGTAGGAGTGACGCCACAAGCAGACGAACATGGCAACTGATGCCCGGGGACAGCGACCAGCGTGCCGAGCGAGCAACTTGGGCCCTGCACGGCTGCACTGGAAGGAGGCGCGAGCTTATCGGTTCCGGGGGAATCAATGCCTTTGGTAACCCGATACTGCCCGTTTGGACCGCCCGACGCGTCGCTGTCGGCGCCACTGGGGCATCGGCTGCGTGCAGATGCAGTGCTTGTTCGGTGTTTTAGTTCTCACCTAAAAATTTTATATCCCATCACATCCAATATTTTGAGATATACATGAAATATTAAATATAAATAAAAAATAACTAATTATACAGTTTACATGTATTTTGCGAGAAGAACCTTTTAAACATAATTAGTTTATGATTAGACACTAATTGCTATAGTTATACATGAGCTACGGTATCCTAAAAACTTAAACACGCCCTGCTCTCCTGCCCAACCCAGCAGGCAGCAGCGCAACGCACGGCATCTTCTGCTGGTGAACGACTGAACGCGACGGGGGGCTTGGAAGTTAAGGATTCATCACTAAGCGCAGTCAGGTTTCTGAACTCGCCGGCGATGGCGGTGCTGTAGCCGACTCAACAGTGAACACGGGGCAAGGGGGCACGAAGCACAAGCTACAAACAGGGTGTACGTACTCTTGCGATGTGCATCGCAGCAGTACGGGTTTTTCATAACACTCTGCTTGAGGTGCTGACGTGCTGTTCATACTCCGTATACTGTGGTGCAGGCGAATAGGCGATGTCGCTGGCTCTGTTCGATGTACTACAACTACTTGTCTACTTGCAGCGTTACGATTACAATGGCCAGCTGGATTTTATTCTCAGCGAAATGGTCAGTTGGATTAATTCCCCACGAAACGCGGTCACTTGGTTTAGTTTAGACCTGACCGTCATGTTCTTCCATACTAATAATGGCTCGGATAAAAATGTCAACAAAAAAACTAATACGTACGGGCAATACCCGCCGGTGCAGCAGCCGCGTATGATTCGTGGTGATATTGGACTTCCCGGAACCGGAAAATTCGGGTAAACAGTTCGTACCAGCTGTACGTTAGCCGTAGCTGTCCTTTTTACGACCAAAGGGCTTTGCATATTATAACTATGCAGACGTATTGCATCAAATCATATCTACATCTATACATGTATATTATGTATATTATTATTGTTACTTAATACTTCATCCGTTTCAAATATCTATACATGTATATTACATATATTTTTATTGTTACTTAATACTTCATACGTTTCAAATTACAAGCCATCCTGGCTTTTCTAGATTACTAGATACATAGTTTTTACATTATTGTCGGTACCTACACATTAGGGGTACCCTCAATTAACGATTAAGAAAAACAAAACCGCTACCTACAAACGAAACAGAGCCAAAAATAGCAGACGAGATACCTCGACTGCGCTCTGACTCGCACGAGGCCGGCTCGACGGGACACCTCGACTACGTTCCGACTCCGACTCGCACGAGGCACCCTCGACGGGACGCCTCGACCGCGTCCCGACTCGTACGAGGCCCGTTCGATAAGGCATCTCGACTATCGGCAACCTCCGACTCGCACGACCCCGGGTCGAATCGCTCGACCTATCTTACTCACCTGCTCTGAGGCAAAAGTCAGAGCATTTAATGCGACTATCTACTACCTCCTACCATCATGGCTACAGCTGTGACCGACATGGAAGCAATGCCGGTGTCAGGTCTCACTTTTTATTGCCCATCCCAGGATGGGAGGTGAAAACCTGCCACTAAGCACACCCTACCGTACACTGTTTCGCCACCGATCACCCTCGAGGGAGGATACGACAAGGTCCGTACCCCACGATCTCGGGGATTCGGCCTTATCCGCCCATCCTTGACCCAGCCTCGACCCACCGCCGGTCAGCAGGGAAGAGAGACTGACGTGGCACAGGTTCACCGTCTCGTCCCCGACGTCACTATGGTGTCCAGGGATGGCCGGCCATTCCTAAGACACGTCACTACAGCCATCTTTATAGGGATCGACAAAACTTCACCTCAAGGCACCCCGACATCCCGGCCTCCTCTTACCCTATAAAAGGGCAGGCCAGGGCTCTACAAGGGGCAACGAAGGAAACAACGAACCAACCAACAAACGAGCAAAGACACACCACCCATCGATCAACATCTCAAGCAATCACCCTTGTACTCTGACTTTTTCTTTGAGACTTGGGCTCGGTTCCCTCTCTCACAGCTTGTAACCCCTACGCAAGCACTTTGGTGCAAGGAAATACAATACCCCTCCCTCCCCGCTGGACGTAGGGTCTTCTTTTGCCCGAACCAGGATAAATCCCCGTGTATTCTCCTTGCATCATCCAGATTAGGGACACGCAACACTCACTCATTGGCTTAGGACCCCCACAGGACCAAACGCCGACAATTATATCTAGACATATAGTAAAAACTATGTATTTAAAAAAGACAGTGTGACTTAGAATTTGGAACGATGGAGTATTAAAGAGTGAAGTAATCCTTCTGTCCGTTTTTTCTACATTTTAAAGTGCACACGCATCTCTTGTGATCCGTATTTGATTTGGACTCATGACTTATACTCATACGGGTTAGAGCATTTCCAAAAGTACCCAATATTTTCTTTCTAATAAAAATATAAAGTTTTACAACTCTAAAAAAGCATTGGAAAGAATAAAGAAGGCCATCTCCAAGAGTTTTTAATAATCCACTCCTAAAATGTAGAAAACAATTTTACATCAAGAATCGTATATTATTTCTAAATTATCCTAACCACTTTTATGTATTCTTTCTCTCTTGTACATTTGCATCAGGAACCCTTTCATACTCTTTATTCTTTCCACGCCCTTCCACCTTTAGATTGGTCGACAAACACGTGAGAGAGAAGATATGCGCGACTCCGAAGCACGTAACTTTACGCGAAACCGGGTGACTTTTCTCAAGTTCTAAAAAATTAGAAAGATGAATTAGAAGTCGTTGGAGAGGAATTTTTTTTCATCTGGCTAAAAATCAAGGATTAGGAAAGGATATAGGAAACTCCTGAAGATGCTCTTAGAACCCCGCGTGCTTGTACGTCCAACGATGATGTTGTGGAGTCTGATTCCAATACACATTGGAAGAGATGACACCCTCCAAATATCAAGTTATTTAGTTAATTACGCAACAAGGTGTATATTTCCACATCGGACTTGATTGTTATGGACAATATGCGTTCTTTGCATTACTGTTATCTTTGCTTGCTTGCACAACCGAATGAAAAAGATATGTCATGATGGGCAGGAGTACAAAGTCAGACCTCCTCGAAGCGGATAGCATTTCACTAAGGGTTCGTTCAGGTAGGGCATTACGGCGCCAGGAATCAATCCAGCTCGTGGAGGCTTATATAAATATTTTTACGAATAGGAAGCTTATATAAATTAATGTAACGATTCCAGCCGGAATTCTTCCTAGGTTTCATTCCCGGAAAAGCAACCAGAGCCTAAAGGTGTGTTCGGTCAGAGGAATGAGATTATTCATCATCTTCTCGCTCCTTATTTTTGTATTTGGTTTGTGAAATAGAATGAGTTGATCCATCATCACCTCATTTATCACAAGCTAATAACTAGTATATGCATGAGGAATGAGTTGATTCCACCAAAATTCATGAGATGAACTATGAGTTGATCCATCATCATCTCATTCCTCACATGCTAATAATTAGTATATACATGAGGAATGAGTTGATTTCACCAAAATTTTATAGGATGAACTCATGATACATCACTCCATAAAGTATGGGTGACTCCACAAAACAAAACATATCGTACTTTAGATATATTCCTAATGTTTTTCTCTGAGAATCATGACTCGCTTGGAACGAGAAACAACGAATTCTCAAAAGTTCATTCGCTTCGGGCAGAAAACCAGGGAACTTTTTTCCCATGTTTTTTTTTTAAAACGATTTTTTTCCATGTCTCAAACGGGCCTAATCGAACGCAATTGCCAATTTGCCATGAAATAAGATGTCACTGTAGTAAAAATGTAAAATACCCAGTATTCCGTTTGATCCGTGGAGATCTGAAATCTTGTTTATTGGCTTTCACCTGAACTTAAGCCTGGTCCACTTGTCAGCCTGCGTGAATGCTGAAGACGAGGCCGTTGTTCGTAGGAGAGGCCTCACGCTGCGTTCACGTGGGCCGACCGGCGGCGATGGCAGGCTTCGTAAGCAGAGAGGAGGGACCACCAGGCTGTCGAGGTGGTTGGTGCGCCTGAGAAGTGACGCCATTACTTACGTCAAAAAAACAAGTGACATCGTCTAGTGGATTGGATTCTCGCCCATCAAGGTCCGATTCCAACAAACCACGGACACTCTGCTTTGCAGCAACAAGATATTTTGTGTAAAGCTTTACAGCTTATTGGTTGCGATGACGAATTTTCTGCGATATAGCTGTTGTTGGACTATTTTCCTTAAAAAGATTAATTCACTCACAGCCTGTTTGGATCTTTCAAAAATATTTTGAAGGAAGTAAAATATACTCTCTCTGTCTAAATTATAAGATCTTTTAATTTTTTTGGGTAAATTGTTTTTATTATGGACATAGCAAAAACTGTTATATCTAGAAAAGCCAAAACATCTATAATTTGGAATGGAGTGAGTAGACTAAACCCCTATTTATATCCATAGAGGTAATAGTTAATTGCACATATTAGCTTTGTTGGATCCAAACAGTTCTAGCCAATAGTCTAGCTAATTGTTAGCTGAATACAAATTAACAACTATCTCACTAGTCGGACTAAACCAACTAATAGCTAGCTAGTTAATATTAGCTAGGAGCTGTTAGCTAGCAAGCTATTAGCAACTAATAAATTCAAATAGGACCTCAACTATCTAATTGAAATTTGACATTTGAAAACTTTTCAAAGTTTAGGGAGGGGGTGTGAGATAGAAGTAGATTATATTGATTCTCGTGCTCTATTTTTGCTCTGCAATTTATACCATACTCTTAATCCCTCTCCACAACAACAACATTGTAGCACACAAGTATCTCTCCCATGTGGCCAAGACAGCATATATGTAACGTATACATGTTAATTGAATGAATCTATGTCTAAATTGTGATTATTAGAATCAATTTATATTTCAAGGATCCAAATGAGACTTATTAATTCGAAGTATCACAGCAGAAAAGAAGACAGGAAGTCATGGGGGTGGAAGCGATTATGCTCTGTCAATCTAGGCACAGGCATATGTACAGAGTACTTTGATTGATGAAGATATTTGAAACTCTTACACCAGTGATAGATTTACTCACAACTTGCGGTCAACTTTTGGCGGATAAGTTAGGCAGCCATCTGAATGCTTAGCAACAGAACTATCACGTAATATTGTGCTACTATATTGAATAATGTATAGGTGTTGGTACAAGTTAAATGCTTGATATCATCATCTCATAGCCTGTAGACTGGTCTCCTCCAAATTTTGTATTGTTATTTTTTAGCAATGAGGTCTACTGAAAATGATATCTCTAAATTAAACTTAGATGGTTAGGCTACTAGATATATGTAGATCAGGTCCCAGCAGGGCAAGGCAACCAAGGGGTTCCATTGACAGCAGTGTGATACACGGCGTAATCTTGCAGAAGAAAAGACGGCCTTATCTACTAATTGTATATTGCGGATCAAATCCATTGGCTGCTAGACATCATACCACATGATTAGTCAGACCAATTGTTTTTTTCTTGTCTTTTCCAAACTTCACCTCAAGATATAAATTCCAAGTTTCGCCCTCCTCTATATGTTTTTTTTTTCATCTTGCTGCTAAATTTGAAAACGGTCATACATAAAAACACTTCTGATTAGATTCACACATAAAAACAAGTCGGTCGTTGCTATGGAATGGGCATAGCCGAATAGCATAATTGATTTTCTCTGATCACAGACAGGGGAGACAGACGACCCTTTTTGAGCTGGTTGTGGTGCAGCTCATTGAGCGCTGTGCTGCGCCCGGCGGGCGACGCCATTTATCACCTCACCTCCTCCACCCGGGTGCTTACGTGGCGCGGCACCACCGGCTGATCGGCGCAGGAACGGAGTAAACGCTGGCTCTCCAATCCCCGTCGTCCTCCCTCACTCTCCCTTGCCGCCCGAGGCAGAGGCTTGCTTCTCCCTCCAATAATTCCCTTCCGCCTCTCCTCCCGTCCTCTCACAACACCCGCAGAAATCACAGCGGCAGGGGCAGCAAAAATCTCCATGCCCACGCTCGGCCTAGATCTCCGGCGAGCTGGCCTCGCGCGGTAGCCCGATCCGCTCTCCGATCCCGGCCCCTGATGGGCGGCGAGGTGCCGGAGCCGCGCCGGCTGAGCCGCGCGCTCAGCTTCGGCTGCGGCGCCGTCCCCGAGGAGGCGCTGCACCTCGTGTTCGGCTACGTGGATGACCCGCGCGACCGGGAGGCGGCCTCGCTCGTGTGCCGCCGCTGGCACCGCATCGACGCGCTCTCGCGCAAGCACGTCACCGTCGGCTTCTGCTACGCCGTGGAGCCCGCGCGGCTGCTCGCCAGGTTCCCGCGGCTCGAGTCGCTCGCGCTCAAGGGGAGGCCCCGCGCCGCCATGTACGGGCTCATCCCCGAGGACTTCGGCGCCTACGCGGCGCCCTGGGTCGCCCAGCTCGCCGCGCCGCTCGACTGCCTCAAGGCGCTCCACCTGCGCCGCATGACCGTCACCGACGAGGACATCGCCGTGCTCGTCCGCGCGCGCGGCCACATGCTACAGGTGCTCAAGCTCGACAAGTGCTCCGGCTTCTCAACGAACGCCCTCCGCCTCGTCGCCCGCTCCTGCAGGTAATAGATACGCACCCGTGTTTCTGTTCATCTGCTGATCTGCAACGCCGTGTTTGTTCAGCCTGCTTTTCTCATTACACGGTGTGCTGGGAAAGTAAGCTGGGTTGTTGCGCACTTGAGATCTTTTCCCCCTCTTAGAGAAATCATGATTGATCCGGTGGATAAGAGCCGCGTGCCCGCGTGTCAGTTTCTCCAAGTAGTCAGCTCGCCCGCTTCTGGATTCTCCTTCTCTCTTTTCTGAGAAATTGGCATGGGCAAAGCTCTGATGCCATCTTAGGTCATAACATGCAAGAATTTTCTTGACTATAAATCGATAAGAGCTTTGGATATGCAAAAGACACATTCATAATACTGCTGGTTTGACCATTAGTCCAGTGTTTTTTTTTTGTTTCCTTGGTCATGCTACGCGAGGAGTCCCCAGTTCTTTGTACAACAATTTCGCATAAGCAGGCTGTTTGAGGTGTCGACAAAATGACTGGTGATCTATCACTCCCAGGAGGCCAGGAGTACTCATGTACCACGTTGATTGGAATTGAACATGACTACTCTTTCCCCAATGAAACATATTTTTGACCAAAATTCAGTTGCAGCTTTGCGCGTTGTCAATTTCAGTTATCAACCAATTCTTTCATGAACACATCTGTATTTCAGGCAGCATCTTTTTCCCAGAAGTCTTTCAGATGGTTTAATCTTTTATTTCTTAGTTTGAATTCTGTAACGATGGTGTTGAATCGGTTGACTAAGGAAGTTGAATAATATATATATATATATATATATATATATATATATATATATATATATATATATATATATATATATATATATAAAACTTCCATGAACATCTATTATTCAACTTCCTTAGTCAACCGATTCAACACCATCGTTACAGAATTATTACCCTACAGCATCGTTACAGAATTATTACCCTATATATAGAGAGAGAGAGAACTATTACCCTACAGTTGGCTACAAAATAACTTATTCTGTAGCCACTTTGAGTTACGATAATTGCTATGCTAATTTACGAGATTATAGTAACTCCTTACTATGTGATTTACTATAACATTATGGTAAATATCTCCATGTGTTATAGTAATTCAACTATCGTAAATATATACTGACATTGTCGTAAATTAGTATATAAAATTATCGTAAATAGAGGTGGCTACAAAATAACTTATTTTGTAGCTATATATATATATATATATATATATATATATATATATATATATATATATATATCCATCTCAAATGTTTACTATTATTTTTTGTGTGCTGAAGCTACTTTCCTTTTTGATACTGGAGGCAAGAAACCATGGTGGATGCTCTGTTGCAATTGCAAGTCATTTTTCCTCATGAAAAAATTGCACTGGTTTCTTTAGCAAGTCTTTTTTACGTATTATTTACTGATGTACAGTGAATTTATCATTCTAGTTGCTATGACTACATGATATCACAACAGTAACATGTAATAAATCGTCTTGACAGATCTCTGAGAACTTTGTTCCTGGAAGAATGCACAATTGCCGATGAAGGGAGTGAATGGCTCCATGAACTCGCTGTCAACAATTCTGTTCTGGTGTCACTGAACTTCTACATGACAGAACTCAAAGTGGAACCTGCTGATCTGGAGCTTCTTGCAAAGAACTGTAAATCATTGATTTCTTTGAAGATGAGTGAGTGTGATCTTTCAGATCTGATTGGTTTTCTCCAAACCTCCGAAGCATTGCAAGAATTTGCTGGAGGGGCTTTTTTTGAAGTTGGAGAGTACACCAAGTACGAAAAGGTCAAGTTCCCACCTAGGTTATGCTTCTTGGGGGGTCTTACCTTCATGAGTAAAAATGAGATGCCTGTTATCTTTCCATATTCTGCAATGCTTAAGAAACTGGACTTGCAGTACACTTTCCTCACCACTGAAGATCACTGTCAGCTTATTGCTAAATGCCCCAACCTACTGGTTCTTGAGGTAATGCTTTTGTACGTCTTTAATATTACCTGTGTGTCTAAAATAAGTGACTATCTAATTTCAACTGACAAGATGGATGTTCTCGACAGGTGAGGAATGTGATTGGGGATAGAGGACTAGAAGTTGTTGCTGCTACATGCAAGAAGCTACGAAGGCTCAGAATTGAGAGGGGGGATGATGATCCCGGTCAAGAAGAGCAGGGAGGAGTCTCTCAGATAGGCTTGACAGCCGTAGCTGTTGGCTGCCGTGAACTGGAGTACATAGCTGCCTATGTATCTGATATCACAAATGGGGCGCTGGAATCCATTGGTACCTTCTGCAAGAATCTCTATGACTTCCGGCTTGTTCTACTTGACAAACAGAATAAAATAGCAGATCTGCCACTTGACAACGGCGTCCGTGCTCTATTGAGGAATTGCACCAAACTTCGGAGGTTTGCCTTCTACTTGAGACCGGGAGGGCTTTCAGATGTAGGCCTTGGTTACATTGGACTATACAGTGGAAACATCCAATACATGCTGCTTGGCAACGTTGGTGAATCTGACAATGGATTGATCCAATTTGCAATGGGATGCACCAATCTGCGGAAGCTCGAGCTGAGGAGCTGCTGCTTCAGCGAGCGAGCTCTGGCAGTGGCCGTGCTACAAATGCCCTTTCTGAGGTACATATGGGTGCAGGGGTACAGAGCCTCTCAAACAGGTCAGGACCTCATGCTCATGGCCAGGCCGTACTGGAACATTGAATTTGCGCCTCCCTGTCCCGAGAGCGCTTATCGGATGATGGCAGATGGACAGCCTTGTGTTGACACCCATGCCCAGGTTCTTGCGTACCACTCCCTTGCTGGAAGGAGGCCGGACTGTCCTCAGTGGCTGGTTACTTTGCATCCTGCGTGACTGTAAATACGTCAAGCTGTCCGAGTGTGGTTATTGCACCATCTGCTTGTGTACCGTAATGAACTCTAGTACTGTAGTGGAGGCGTAGTGCAATAAGGTGCAGTTGTTGCTTGTACTAGTATCTAATCCTAGGAGGATGTATACTAAGTTGTTCTATGCTTTCCTTTCCCCGGAATTGTATCTTGCTCCACTGTAAATATCAGAAATAGCCTACTAGTTTTGGCTGTGCCAGATAAAGTTGGAATCATGGATCTCAGGTGCATTGCATGCACAAGAACAGATGAGCCGAAAGCGACTACGTTTTGTCATTCTTAAGAATTGATAAAGAGGCAATGCATTTTGGACGTGTACTAGAATGTGTGGACTCTAAAGCTCGAGTCCAGGTCCAGAAAAGCACCAGGAAGACGACGGTCCACTTGGAGCCCCTACGTGAAGTAGTACGTGGTCTCGGTGGGCAGAGACATGGGCCGTCGCCGAGTGGTGGGGGACCCCCACTGCCCACCCAGCCACCGCGGCTCCGCGCCCAGAAGGCGATGGAGTCGCGTTCCAGCGCAATGGCCAACTGCTTGGTGACTAGCTGGCTAGCGAACAAAAAAACGTACCCCCGCCGCTGAATCGACAACTGGGGGCGGCTTTCCTCGTCGGGAAAAGGACGTTTCTGTCAGCTTGCCCATGGATTCTGGGGCACCATTTCACGAAGAAAGAACCCGGTTGATCTGAACATGCCAAGGGCAGATACGGGGTTAGGAGCTGCTGGAGTCTGTTGTTACGTCCACTTCTGTAACATTCCAACTGAAAGACATTTTATATAGTAATTTCCACCTAGGATTCTAGAATGTTACTCTATCAATCCAAATCTTGAGAGCAGTTAAACAAACATGTATAGACGAGATGGAAGCACCTGGCTCTATCTGCTCCATGCAGGGAAAGCTGAATCTCAACAATCGCAACAGTTGTGTTTGGTGTAAAATCAGAGAGGAATTAGAGAGAATTCTGAATTTCGCACAGCGCATAAAAAGGTTAAAAACATTCTATGCGCATGCCATATTTATGCCCTGTTTGAATGCCCCGGTAATTGGACCAAAACACCGTAAATTACAGGCCCTATTTTTCTCCGACACATGCCTAAGTTCTTTGTTTGGATTACTGGTGAGCCCACTTATTTTACATTCGGTTTGGCCCAGAACCAGTGTAAAAAATGTCATCTCCTGACGTCGGGCCCTGTTCGCTTCGCTGAAAAGCCAGACTGAAAAGTACTGTTCGCTTATTTGTTGTGAGAGAAAAACATGGTACCTTAGTTGATAAGCCATGCTGATAATTCAAGCGAACAGGGCTATATCTCTACTCTAAAAATAGTAAACTGGACCTGTTCACCCATGCAAGGTGAAGCCAGAGTGCTACGCTTCACCCTTCAATTTTTGGCGCTGACATGTAGGCCCCACCACCCCATGCCCTCTCTCCCGCACGCCTCCCCACTCCCCAGACCCAGCCCTCACCAGCCATGCATGCCGCCGCCACACCCCTCCTAGCCGATGCTGCAGCCCCGTCCCCTCGCTCCTAGGTTTGGCTACCTCCGCGGCCGCTCGCCCCTGCTGCCCGAGCCCACCCACCGACCTTGCCCGACCTCGCCCGATTTTGCCCCCTTCTTCCCTGCGCCCAGGGCAAGTACCAGCGTCTGCTAGATCTTGTCGGCGTGCATGGCAGGCCGGGTGCTGCAGTCCTTCGCCACCTCTTACTTCAGGGGCGTCTTAGAGCGGCTGTCGAAATCGTCGCCGGGCCAAATGGTGATCCCCTGGGCCTTAGCGGGCCATAGGAGTGTTTTCAGCCCCGCGTCTCTTCGTTCCCGCAGCGTCGGGAGCCGCGTCCAATCCCAGGACGAGGCTGGAAACCACCGTGTCGTCTTCGTCTTTAAACTGCCCATTATGGGCGCATGGGGGAGCTGAGGGGCGCGTCGTGCCGCATCTGCTGCGACGGTTGGTGTTAGCGCCGGTTGGGCTCCCCGCAAGCCTTCAATAAATTACGACCTCCACAGTGTGTTGCTGTTCATTGCCGCCCTAGCCTCAGCCGGCCAGTTCCCAGCGCTTGCCTTCTCCTCTCCTGTGCTTCATCCATGGAACGTGGGAAGCGCCTTGCCGGCGATGCACCTGAGGAGAGAAGGCCCGCTCGACACCATCTGCTCGAACAGGGGTGAGGGAGGTGTCTTCCCGTTTCCTCTCACTACGTTCGTGAGTTTTCTTCTAACCTTTGCCTCTGCTTAGGGCTGCGTCAGACGCGAGCCCGGTCCTGGAGTCAGAGCGACTCCGAGAATGCCTTGAGGCCGCCCAGGCCGCACTTCGGGCCGCCGAGGAGGAGGCGGAAACCGTCCGCGCCCAGTTGGCGGACGCCAACGGCTAGGTAGCCGGTAGGTTCTTCTTTTTTTCTTTTTGGCGATCGCCGTTCTCCTCCTTCTCGGTTCGTCTTTTCCCTGATTTTGCTTGTTTTTGTCAGAACTGGAGGCGGAGCTGCAGACGCTCCGCCAAGCCGCGGACACTACCGTGGTCTTCATGCGTGCCCAGGATGAGTGTCTCGAGGAGCGCCTCCTCGACATCCTGAGCGCGTCCGGGGCTCGGTGGAGTACGGTGTCCACTGTGGGGCGGCCGTCGCCCTAGCTGCGGCCCAGGTCCGTTCGGGCCACGAGCTTCGCTTTCTAGTCGGCTTCCAGGAGGGCGAGGGGGTGGCTGATCACAAGAGGCTCATCGAGGACTTCGACGAGGCTGCGGACGCCGTCACCGCCAAAGTGCCCGCCGAGGAGGTCATCCTCGAGTCCCTGTAGTTTGTTCTTAGGGTTGGCCTCTCATGAATAAAAATGATCTGTTTTCTTCCTCCATTATTTGTGAAATCTTATTTATGTTTCAGACGTTGTTTGCCGCAGTCGGACGGTTAATCCTCAAATTGGTGGGGTCTTAGTAGGTGCCGATTATCTTTCGCAAACTTGTCAGTCCGCCCTTTCTCTATGCTATAAGCGTTTTTCTGTCCTCCCGCGACTTGGCACCAGGTATTTCGGCGCGTGGTGAGGGTCGAATCGTGGGGTCGAGACGCCCGCGGTGCTTTCACACCTGGGCGTTCGCCTCTTAGTTTGTCTTTTGTTCATTCCCCCTCACGTGTTTTTTCAATAAAATGGAGGGGTTGAGCCGCGCCATGATTTTCCTCGCTAGTTGAATCATGGTGCTCAGTGAGCTACTAACAGGTCAGTTCAAGTGGGGCCCTGGTTCCTATTCGCAGGGATCTGGCTTGGGTCGGCTGTCGACCGACTCTATGTTCCTGACGGCCAGTCCATATAGTTCCCGGGTCCGTTCGACCAGTTTCGGGGGCTCGTTGCCTTTCCTTGGGAAAAACCATGGTCCGGCTGCAGTCAAGACTCGAACGCGGGTCAGGATGCCCATGGCGCATGTGCGCCTAGATATTGGCCGCTAGCGGGCCCATCCCTTTCTGCCCCTCACTCTGTGGGTGCCCAGAGCGGCTGTCGAACCCTCCGATGGGCCAACCTTCGAACTCTTGGGCCTTATTGGGCCATAAGAGTGTTTTTAGCTCTGTATCCCTTTCTTACCTGTGATGGTTCCTGACCCAGTTGCGTGTCTTTTGAGGGAGCGGCCGGTCGGTGGTGCGCGTGTAGCTGGTTGAAATGACGTGACAGTTTTGACGAGACGGGGCAGCACATGAATCCAGGCTGGCGATTCGCCTTCCGCTTCCCCTTCTTAAATACAGGGGTTTTCCCCTGTTTTCTCGCCACACACGAACCGTCGTCCTGCCCCCTTCACTTCCAAGCCGTCATCCACGCCCGTGTTTCTCATTGCCGCCACGACTGCAGCACAGTTAGGGTTAGGGTTCGTGTTGCCATTGAAGCTTTCGCCTCCCGGCTCCCATTGTCTAGTGATGGACGCGTGGCCTCGTTCTGACGTCACCCATTCACGGATGGAGGGCCTCATCAGTAAGGGCCTCCTTCGGGCGAGGACCACCGTGAACGAGTGGGTCGTACCTGACAATGAGGATGAGCCAATGCCGTAGATGGGTACGTCGTCTCCTTCGTCCCCTTCCATGAGCATGGCCTAGCGATGCCCCTACACCGGTTCCTCCGGGGGTTGTTGGACTACTACGACATCGAGCTGCAACACTTGAACCCCAACGAGATCCAGCACATCGTGGCCTTTGTCGTGTTGTGCGAGGGGTTCCTGGGGATCGAGCTGCACTTCGAGTTATGGAGGTACTTCTTCGTCGTATCCCTGCACAAGAGGGTGGAGAGAGAGAAGGGGAAGAAGAGAGAGTTCAAGGTACCTGTGGGAAGCGCGAGCATCCGCCTCCAAGGGAATCGGGCGGCGTAGTACATGTCACTCTCATTGATGACGTCCAACAAAGGGTGGCATAAATAGTGGTTCTACTTGAAGAATGACCCCACCGCCCCCTTGCCGATCTTCTCCGGCAGCTTCATCGAGTCGGCGCCGAAGACGTGGGTGTGGGGTCCCCCTACCAAGGAGCAAGATAGGATCGAAGACCATGTGAAGGCCATCGCCATCTTGAAGGAGCATGGCCTCCGCGGAGTCAGTGTCATTGGGGCGTACCATGTGAGGAGGTTTGTGCCATTTATGGTCAGCACCCTCTCAATGTACCAGATGACACCCGGATCGCCGCCCAATGGGACGGTGATGCTCATCGGGGACGCACTCAGCGTTGGCGAGGTGGAGTAGCATCTCAAAGAGGTGACGGAGGTGCCATCATCGCCATCGGGGGAGATTGTCCCCATATACCCGGTACCGGGGCATCCACCGATGCGACCGGACTCGGGCTTTGTCGAATTTGTCAGTCCTCCCTCCTTCTTCGGACGCTGTCCGTCCTTCATTCTTTGTCAATTTTCTAATTTCACCGCTTGACCCTGAAAGTTAGATTCTTGCAGCCGGGACTTGTTTTTTGAGATTCAGCAGCGCCGTTGCTGGAGGATGCGGAGCGGAGAACGGCGAACCGCCTCACGGCCGAGCGGGAGAAATAGAAGGACACCGAGAAGGCAAAGGAGGAGAGGCAACGGAAGCAGGATCAGGGAGAGGACACCGACGACGACGATGACAACGATGATGATGAAGATGACAACGAGAAGGAAGAGGGGGTCTGAAAGCTCTATGTTTGGTGTTGGTAATTAGTGACAATGCCCAAGTGCTAATCATGTGCTTAAGATTATATGTAGCAAAGGATGATTAGAACATAGCATGGTGAAGCATGATGATCAAGTGTGGATGATGAAGTGCTTACCATGGTGATGAAGGAGGAACAAGGTGCAACCCTATGATGATCAAGGCAAAGGTATATGCTAGGGGTTGTACTTTGGTAACTAGGACACCTAGTGGGTGTGGTTATATTATAGGCTAGATAGTCGTACTATAAAGAGGAGAATGACACGGCTATTGATCTCCTAAGTGCCTCTAGATGTGCATTTCATAATCATATGCATTTGGATAGAGCACATATTCTCTTCGCCCTACGTGCTTAACTTGAAACTGAGCTAAAACTTGTGCTAAAGTGTTACACATATCTAGTATAGCTCATATGTGAAAGGATGAAACCAGTGGAGCAAGAAATGATGGAAATTTGCTTGAGTTAGAGGCGATAGACGCCGTCTCCGAGAGCGACAGACACCATGGGCGCGTCTGTCGGGCAGCCCTAGCTGCGGCTCTCAACGCGCGCACGACAGACGCGCTACGTCAGAGTCTATCGCCTAGGGTTTCACGGACGGGCGAGTGCGTGAGCGATAGACGCTCGGGCGCGTCTGTCGGGCGTTCACCGGATGTGTTTGTCGGCTTGAAAATGGTCGCGGGTCCTTTCTGGACAGCGTCCATTGTAGCGACAGACGCCGAGGGCAAAATCGACAGACGCGTCAGACGTTGATGGAGATGACCATTGAAATTCGAAGATCGAGGACACGTGGTGCGATCGTGTGCGACAGATGCGGGCACGGCGTCTGTCGGTGGTGTGACAGATGCGTCTGTCGCCCACGCAGAGTGCCCAACGACTCTTTTCGAAGGGGTACCTCTATATATATGTGTTGGTCGGCTCTAGGGCAATACTCTTGGCATTTTGACATTCTTGACAACCCTTTGAGCTGAGCAACTCCCCTCCCACTCATCTCTCTTGCTTGATCGCATATTCGAAGTGAGATTGAGTGATCGAAGTGCATTTGCTTATGATTTTACATCTAGTTGGCACTTGGGTGTTCTCTTGCTGTGGGATTCTTGTTTCTCTTGGTGGTTGCCGCCACCTAGACGGCTTGGAGCAGCTTGGAGGAGGTCTGGCACGAGTGGTGTTTGTTCGTGGCCAGCTCTGGCATTGTGAGGGGTTCTTGTGGTTCCCTGGTGGAGCGCCGAATTCCAACTCTAGTGGATTACTCGTGTCATTGCAACCTCTTGCCATTTGGTAGGTTCTTGTGGCGCCTTTTGAGAGGCTCGGTGTGTGACCAATTAGCCACCGAACCACATGGTTGAAGAGGGACACAACGGGGACTAACGTGCCGGCAAGCACGTGAACCTCGGGATAAATCTTTGTGTCATTACTTCTACATTGTGATTGATTGATCCCGGTGTTCGGTTATCTTGGAATTCATTGATCATCATTCTTGGTTGGCTTAATTCATCGCCCCTCGGTGAAACCCCTCTAACTCACACTTGCATTACTTTTATAGTTGTATCTTGCTAGTTTGTTTAGTGTAGCTAGAGTAGCTCTTTGCTTTGGTAGCTTGCTAGCTCTAGTTGCTTTCTTCTTGAGGTTTAACCTGTGCGGTTGTGTGACATTCATTAGAATTGTGTATTGGATAGGTGGCTTGAAAACCCCCTTTAGTCTACGAAAAACTAGCATCATACTATTTGTTATATTGATAAACTTGTTTAGCATACTTTGTAGGAATTTTTAATAGGCTATTCACCCTCCCCTCTAGCCATCAAGACCTTTCAGGGTCGGCGGCGTAGCGTCCGCCGACTGGGATGAGATGGCACGCGATGATGAGGACGAGGCTGTGGGCGACGGTCCATCCTCACAACTAATGGAGGCGGATCGACCCTCTGACGTACCCCAGGGGCCGTCGGACGCGAGCCACCCCGTGTCGCCCGGTCCCTTCGAGCAGCTAGCCGGTCAAAAGTGGCCCCGCTCCGCCGAGGTGCAACCGGGGTTAGGCGGGCTTGCCACAAAGCTTCACCGCCTAGTGGTGCCGAGGTATCCCGTGAATCCCCTCGCCCTTGTCGCTTTCGGTGGGTCTCATCGTGGTTTTAATGTCTTGTTGATGTTGCAATACCGGCTGATACATTACTCCTCTAGCATTGGCGTCGAGGAAGAGCACCGCTCTCTGTGTGGCACGGCAGCCGCCGATTAGCACCGCCGCACCCGGGTCTGGCGGGGTTAGTGCTAGGATGGCCATGGGGCCACCCGTTCAGACACCGCCAGAGGCGACGACCCCGTTCGTGGGGGGACAGCCGGTGGCGGGCACGGGGGAGGCGTCCTCGGTCACCCAGGAGCAGTCGGCCGTGGCCGTGTCATCAATGTTGATGGCAGCGCGGGAGGGCCGCCGGCCACGCATCTGGCAGCGTCCGCGGAGGAGCGGGCGGAGAAGAGGCGGTCGGGGAAAGACGACGCGTCTAGGACGCGCGGTGGGCGTGGCGCAGCCGGATGTGACCCAGCCTCCATGGACGAAGATGGAGTTACCTGAGGCAAGGCATACTGAAGGGGACGCATCCTCTGCATCTCCAGAAGTCATGGTGATGGTGCCACGCACCGCGTCTACGCCATCGTCATCTACCGCCGGTGGAGGGGTCATCCCAGTAGAGAGGCCACGACAGGAGGGGTCATTGGCACGTGGCGCTGGCATGGACCCATCCCAGACCCCGGTCTGGATGGGGACCAATAGGCCATGGCTTGAGTTAGTAGGCTTGCAGAACCCGGAAGCCCGCCGTTCGTCCTCGATGACCCTACGGAGGAGAAGGAATGGCGCTGCTACCACAGGATCATGGGAGGCGTAGCGCACCTCTTGAACGCCGCGCTAGTCATGGCAAACGACGGGCTGAAGTAGTTGAACAGCGCCGCCGACCCCTGCACAGTACGACGCGTTTGTGCCCCGATTGTCACTTTTTGTTTTGTTGCTTCTAACTCATGTTCCTTCCGCAGTCGCTGATGGCGCGTACCTAGGAGAAGTCCTTGTTCCTTCATCGGCAGAAGGAGACCTGGGACCGCCTCATCGCGGAGGCAGCCGACCTGCGGACCCGGGAGGCGGAGGCCTGCCAGCATGTTGAGGAGGCGAAGAAGATGGTCTTGGACTTGTCCGAAAGGGCGCGCAAGGATGGCGAGGACACCGCGCAAGTCGTGAGGGAGCGCGACGAGCTACGTCGGTGGGATGCCGAGTCCCGCCAGTAGGTCCTCAACCTCCAAGGCGAGCTTGAGAAGGAGAAAGGGCTGAAGCTGGTGGCCTAGGAGAAGGTCGTCGTGCTGGAGGCGAAAGCCCATCAAGATGCCACGGTGTCCAAGCGGCTCCACAAGGAGTGAAACGACTCGCTTCAGACCGAGACGAGGTTTCACACAAAGCATGACGGGTCCCGGCGAGAGCGCGACGGCGCCCAGCAGTGGGTCAGCTCCCTCCAAAGTGATCTCAAGAGGGAGAAGGTCCAAAAGCAGGAGACCGAGGGTGTCTCTGCCAGACTGGCCCTGGACCTAGGTCAGAGTCAGAAAGAGCTAACCGAGGTAAAGGAAGCCCTGTAGAGGGAGGTCATGGTGTATGCAATGAGCGCCTCGCCGCCAACTTAGTCTGCCACGACCTAGGGGTGCCTGAGCCACCGGAGATGAGCTCGCTTGTGGCCCGCATCACTCTCATCTCGGACCGCATACGAGAGCTTGAAAGGGGTGCCTTCCAGGCGGGTATTCATCGCACCTTCGCCAACGCTCGCTCCCACTACGTGGAGACTATCAACTTGGAAGCGATGAGCTAGGGTTATGCGCCGGGCTATGAGGTCGAGGAGCTAGAGAAGATAGAAGAAGATGTGGCCTCCTTCTCACAAGACCTGGCGAATAGGATAGCAGACACAGTTCTCCCCTAGAGGGGTAACTGATTAGATAAATTTGGGCCGAAGTGCCAAAAGATGAGTAATGAGTTTGAACAAGCGCTTTGTTTTTAGGGTCGGTCATGTGAACAATTACATGTTATTTTATTTTTAATGCATAAAAAATCATTGCGGTCCGTTTCTTTTTTGTCGTGAGATCCTAAAGTCTCAAGCGCAGACGGGAGATCCTGATTACGCTGGTGAGCAAGAGTGTCGTAGCCGCCAAGGCGTAGGTTTCTCACAGTCCGTCCAGTTTTACTCAGTGTGTCTCCCCGTGACTCGATCTTCGAAACTTTGACATAAAAAGGGGTCAGGCGTGGGGTGCTTTGTATGTATACGCTCCTTATCAGCCCTCGAGTAAGGGCCGACCCCAGGCCACGGCTGGGGTCGAGCGTTACTTAGCAGCCGAGAGGGAGAAAAGCGAAAACGAGCAAGAGATGGTGTTTTTCGAAAAACATCATTCTTTATTTCTTGTATGTACATGCACGTGTCAAGAGACGATCTAGGGGTAGAAACGACGTAGCTATTCGATGTTCCAAGCGTTGGTGAAGACTTTGTCGTCAACGGCTGCAAGCTTGTATGTTCCCGGTCTGAGCACTTCGGCGACGACGTACGGCCCCTCCCACGGTGGAGAGAGCTTGTGGCGGTCCTTGGTGCTCTGGATGCGTCAGAGTACTAAGTCACCGACACTGAAGGCTCAACCCTTGACCCGTTGGCCGTGGTACTAGCGTAGCGCCTGCTGGTACCTGCGGAGCGGGTAAGGGCGACATTGCGGGCCTCGTCAAGCTGGTCCACAGCGTCCTCAAGGTATTCCTTGGCCTCTAGCTCTTTGTATGCGATTACTCTGGGTGCCCCATAGTCGAGATTGATCGGCAGGATTGCCTCGGAGCCGTAAACCATAAAGAAGGGTGTGTAGCTCGTGGCCCTATTGGGGGTCATCCTTAGGCTCCAAAGAACCGTGGGAAGCTCTGAGACCCACCGCCCGCCAAACTTGTTGAGCCTATTGAATATCCTAGGCTTGAGGCCCTGGAGCACCATGCCATTGGTGTGCTCAACTTATCCGTTTGTATAGGGGTGTGCCACGGTGGCCCAGTCGACCCTAATATGGTTATCATCGCAGAATCTAAGGAATTTATTCCCTGTAAATTGCGTGCTATTGTCTGTGATTATGGAGTTCGGGACCCCAAAGCGGTGGATGATGTCTGTGAAGAATTTGACGACCTCTTCAGACCTAATCTTCGTGATCGGCCGGGCCTCTATCTACTTGGTGAACTTGTTTATGGTGACAAGCAAGTGTGTATAGCCCCCAGGCGCCTTCTTAAGGGGCCTGACCAGGTCAAGTCCCTAGATCGCAAATGACCATTTGATAAGGATCGTTTGGAGCGCTTGAGCTAGCAGATGGGTCTGTCGAGCGTAGAATTGGCACCCTTCGCAGGTGCGGGCGATCCGCTCGGCTTCGGCTACTGCGGTGGGCCAGTAGAAGCCTTGTAGGAAAGCTTTGCCGACCAGGGTCCTTGGCCCTGTGTGAGGTCCACAGAAACCACAGTGGATGTCGTCTAGTAGACTTTTTCCCTGCTCGGTAGAGACGCACCATTGCAGGAGTCCTGTGCGGCTCTTTTTGTAGAGCTCTTCCCCGATGATAATGAATGACTTGGCGCGGCGTGTGAGCCGTCGCGCCCCTGTCTTGTCGACTAGGAGCGTTTCTCGGATGAGGCAGTCGAGGTACGGGACCCTCCAGTCCGGCAAGGGGTTGGGCCTTATCAGCGGAGCCTCGTTGACTTCCATAACCTCGGGGTCGGGCAGGGCCACTCAAAGGCCAGCCCCCGAGCCCAAGGTAAGAAGTTTGTTGTCAGAACTAGTCCCCAAGCCTGAAACAGGTGACTCATTGTCAGCTCATTCTAGCTCCCCATAACGGATGGAGGGCTTGTGCTGATCGCTAGCAAAGATGCCAACCGGGACTGGCTCTCAGCCAGACGCCATCTTCGTCAGGTCGTCGGCTGCTTCGTTTAGTCATCGGTTAATGCGATTGAGTTCGAGGCCGTCAAAATTGTCCTCCAACTTGTGCACTTCCTAGTAGTACGCGTCCATCTTTGGGTTGTGATAGTTTGACTCCTTCGTGACTTGGTCGATGATGAGCTACGAGTCGCCCCTAATGTCTAGTCATCGGATCCCTAGCTCGACGGCGATGCGCAGGCCATTGACGAGCGCTTCATACTCGGCCACATTGTTACAGGCGGGGAACTGGAGGTGAACCATGTACCTCATGTGTATTCCGAGTGGGGATACGAAGACGAGACCGACATTGGTGCCCTCCTTCATCAACGAGCCATCGAAGTACATCATCCAGTATTCCTGATCGATGGCCGCCGATGGCATCTGGATCTCAATCCATTCCGCAACGAAGTCAGCTAGCGCCTGGGACTTGATGGCTGTCCGGGTGTGTGTAGGTGATCCCTTCACCCATCAGCTCGAGCGCCCATTTGGCAATCCTCGCCTTAAAGCCCAAGTTTGGTTTTGGTAATTAATGACACCAAGTTGCTAATGTCATTGTGTTAAGTGAATTGAGTTAGGCGTAGCAACACATGTGATGAAGGAGCAAGGAGCATAATGGTGATGGCCATAAGATCACAAGTGCATGAAGATAAAGATGATGGTGAACATGCACATAGGTGATGGACAAGGAATAAGATGATCAGGGCAAAGGTATAATCATAGGATTCTCTTTTGCCAGTCTAAAGATTATTAGAGAAGTGATTGACCGGGTTTAGGATTGATAGCCAACTATCAAGAGGGGCAATCACGGTCCTCTCATTAATCAAGTGCTACTGGGTCCATATTCTTGAGCATATGCATTTAGGATCTAGTGAGATGCTAACTCCTTGAAAAATATTTGAGAAAATGCTAACACACCAGCACAAGATGGTGAACACTTGGTGGTGTTAGCACATTTACGAAGAAGGTAGAGTTTGAGGGGTAGAGAGGGGTTTGAGTTCCTCTCTCCCTCCCGCCGAGCTTGCGAGGCGGGATTCAACGCTTTTGTGGAAGTGAAACGTCTATTTTCCACTACGCCGGAGGCAAAGAAACATATGCGAAAGGAAGTCACTGGGTGACCGGACGCGTAATCGGATGCACGACCGGACGCTGGACCGGACACGGTCTCGGCATGACCGGTGCGTCCGGTCAGTGGCAGCAGTTGTGCACAGTGTAGGGCGCTAGGGTTTGCAACCGGCGCGTTTGATCACTCACGGGACTGGCACGTCCGGTCATGCACCCAAGGGAGCAGCACGGAGGGAAGCCTGATCAGACATGGTGGCGCGTCCGGTCACATGTGACCAGACGTGTCCGGTCGACAAAGTCGCTCTCTGGAACCTCTCTGGACAGCGACCGAATGCTGGCACTGTTACATCCGGTCATGGCGTGGAGCGCGTCCGGTCACACTTTACCTGAGAGCATAACGTTTCGTGACCATTGGGTATCTAACGAGCGAGATTCAAAAAGGGACATATGGCGAGCATCAGCGAAGTCGCGCAGGTGTGACCGGACGCTGGCCGCGTCCGGTCGATCAGACCAGCGCGTCCGGTCAACGCGCGCAGAGCGGCATCTCGAGCCTAATGACTCTATTCTTTGGGGATGCTTATAAATAGTTGCTTGGCCGGTTTTGGCAATTCTCTCTTGACTCTTTGAACATTTGAGACATACTTTGATCTAGAGAATTTCCCCTCCACTCATCTCCTTGCTTGGTTGCATACTCTAGTGAGATTGAGTGAGATTCAAGTGCATTTTTAGTGATTTGCATCTAGTGGCACTTGATCCTTGAGTTGGCTGTGGATTTCTTGTTACTCTTGGGTGTTTCCCGACATCCTAGACGGCTTTGAGCAGTGGTGGTGTTGAGCTCATGATTGGAGATTGTTTCGAGCCTCACCAAGTGATTATGAGGGGTTCTTGAGCCTTCCCCGCGGGAGTTCACGAATTGGCTACTCTAGTAGAGCTCGTGGCTTGGAGGATCCTCATCTTATGAGTGGATGTGCGGCACCCGCTGAGGGTTTAACTCTTGATAGTCAATTAGCTCACGATCCATCAAGTGGGTGCATCGCCACAATGAGGACTAGCTTACCGGGAAGCAAGTGAACCTCGGTAAAAAATCTTGTGTCATCTCTTTGCTGAGGATTTCAACTTGTGATTGTGATTGCATTGATTAATTGGTTCATTAGAAATAATATCTCTAATCATCAACGTCGGTATAACAATACATGCTCACTCCTTTACTTACTTGTCTACCTTGCTAGTTGCTTAGCTTGTTTTCTCTTGTAGTTTCTAGCTCCTAGTTTGTGTAGTGTTTCTCTATCACCTAGGAGTAGAGTAAGTAGTGACTTAGCCTCTTTGGTGTGGATTAGAGATTATAGCCTTCATATCTATTAGAATTGTTTAGGTGGCTTGCATAGTGTAGTTGTGCTAGTGCTAGAATTAGCTTCGCCATCTTTTGTACTAACTTTGTTGTTGAGTAAAGTTTGTAGAATTTTGAAAAGGCTATTCACCCCCTCTAGCCATTTAGGACCTTACATCCCTGTGGTGTCGTGGTTTTGGATGACCTCTCCAAGAGGGAAGGATGAAACTACCATCATGGGGTGTGACTCGAAGTAGTGCCGCAATTTTCTCCTGGCGATCAGGACGACGTACAGGAGCTTTTAGATTTGAGGATAACGAGTCTTGGAGTTGGCCAAGACCTCCCTGATGAAATAAATAGGGCGTTGCACCCTGAGAGCGTGCCCTGCTTCCTCCCGTTCTACCGCTAGTGCAGCACTGACCACTTGCGTGGTGGCCACAATATAGAGCAGGAGAGATTCCCTCTCAACTGGCGGGACTAGAATCGGGGCCTCCGTCAAGACTTGCTTGAGCTTGTCAAGCACCTTCTGAGCCTCGGCTATCCACATGAACCGGTCGGTTTTCTTTAGGAGCCGGTAAAGGAGGAGACCTCGTTCACCGAGGCGTGATATGAAACGGCTGAGAGCCGCGAGGCATCCCATGATCCACTGTACCCCCTTTACGTTCTGAATTGGACCCATCCAAGTGATGGCCGTAATCTTTTCTGGGTTAGCCTCGATGCCGTGCTCAGAGACGATGAACCCGAGCAGCATACCTCTCGGGATCCTGAAAACGCATTTTTTAGGGTTGAGTTTTATGCCGTTCTCTTGGAGTTTCTTGAAAACTTTCTCGAGGTCGGCCACGAGCCACTTGACCTTTTTGGACTTGACTACGATGTCATCCACGTATGCCTCGACGGTCTCTCCGATGAGATCACTGAAACATCTGAGCATACATCGCTGGTATGTTGCTCCCGCGTCCTTCAGACTGAACGGCTTGCTAACGTAACAGTACGATCCGAACGGCGTGATGAAAGAAGTCGCGAGCTGGTCAGACTCTTTCATCATGATTTGATGGTAGCCGGAGTACGCATCAAGGAAGTAGAGGGTTTCGCACCCCGAGATCGAGTTGACTACTTGATCTATGCGTGGCAAAGGAAACGGATCCTTCGGGCATGCCTTGTTGAGACTAGTATAGTCAACACACATTCTTCATTTCCCACTCTTCTTTTTTAAAAGAACGGGGTTGGCTAACCACTCGGGATGATACACCTCCTTGATGAATCCAGCCGCCAAAAGCTTCGCAATCTCCTCGCCAATGGCCCTGCGCTTCTCCTCGTCGAAGCGGCGTAGGCGCTGTTGCACCGGCTTGGAGCCCGGCTTGATCCTCAAGGCGTGCTCGGTGACTTTCCTTAGAATTCCTGGCATATCCAAGAGTTTCCACGCAAATACATCACAATTCATGCAGAGGAAGTCAACAAGCGCGCTTTCCTATTTAAGGGAGAGGGTGGCACTGACGCGCAGCACCTTGCCGTTGGAGTCGTTGGGGTCGACGGGGACCTCCTTGGTGCCCTCCGTGGGATCTAAGGCTCCGGCCTATCGCTTGGAGTCAGGCACATCCTCGGTCACCGCCTCCCTGACGACCGTGAGCTCTTCGGAGGCGACGGTAGCAACAGCAAGCTCGCAACACTCCACGTCGCACTCGTAAGCGCGCTGGAAGGTGGTGCCGACAGTGATGATCTAGTGCAGGCCTGACATCTTTAGCTTAATGTAGCATGGACGTCCTAGGATGTCGTGGTAGGTTCCGTGGAAACCGACCACCTCGAAGGTGAGGGTTTCAATCCTAAAGTTGGATTTATACCTAAAGGTAACGGGTAGGTCGATCTACCCGAGAGGTTTGGCTTGTTTCTTCGGCATGATGCCGTGGAAAGGCGCTCTGGACGGTTGGATGCGTGACCGGTTGATGCCCATGGCGTCGAGCGTCTCGACGAACATGATATTGAGACTGCTACCCCCATCCACCATCACCTTGTTGAGATGCTTTTTGTCGACGATCGGATCAATGACAAGTGGGTATCGGTCCGGATACGGAACGCTCTCTGGGTGGTCAGAGCGGTCGAAGGTGATGGGGGACCTTGACCACCGGAGGAAAGCGGGCGTGGCTGGCTCGGCCATGTACACCTCTTGGCGCGCGAGCTTCTACCGGCGCTTGGAGTCGTACATCGTTGGCCCACCGAAGATCATGAGGCAGCCGGTCTCCTCTGGGAAGGCATCCTCCTTCTCCTCAGCGTCATCCTCTGGGGGGTCGGGCTTCTTCTTCCCGTCCCTTTGCTTGGAGCCCCCGGATAGGAACTTCTTCATGAACCCGCAGTCCTTGTAGGCGTGCTTGATGGGGTAGACGTGGTTTAGGCAAGGTCTCTCGAGCATCTTCTCGAAGTGATCCGGGGCACCCTCAACAGATGCCTTCTTGCCCTTGCGCTCAGTAGCAGCCATGAGTGAGTCACCAGATCATGGCTTGTTCTTCTTCTTCTTCTTTGAGCGGTTGAAGGCGCCTTCACCGACGTCCTCGTCTTGCTTGGCCTTACCATGGGTGCGGTTGAAAATCACTCCGACCACCTCCTCGCCCGAGACGTGGCTGGTGGCGATGTCGAAGAGCTCCTTGGTGGTCCGTGGACTTTTTCGCCCTAGCTTGTGGACTAGGGTCATGTTGGTAGTCCCAGACAGGAATGCGCTGATGACGTTGGTGTTGGTGATGTTGGGCAACTCATTGCACTGCTTGGGGAAGCGTCGGATGTAGTTGCGGAGGGACTCATCCAGCTTCTGCCGACAGTTCTTGAGGTCCCAGGGGTTCCTAGGGCGCATATAGGTGCCCTGAAAGTTCTCCACGAAGATCTCCTTCAGGTCCGCCCAATCCTTGATGGAGTTTGGCGGGAGGTGGTCCAGCCACGTTTAGGCTGAGTCGGCCAGGAACAATGGGAGGTTGCAGATGATGAAGTAGTCGTCGTCCGCACCACCAGCCTGGCAGGTAAGCCGGTAGTCCTCAAGCCATAGGCCAGGGTTTGATTCCTCAGAGTACTTGAGGACATTGGTCGACGCGAGGTACCGCTGTGGTAACGGCATGCGAAGGATGTGCTGGGTGAAAGCCTGAGGCCCCGACGGTGGGGGGCTCGGGTTCCGGTCCTCGTTGGCGTCGTAGTGTCCACCACGACGAGGGTGGTATCTGTGGTCGGCCTCCTACCTCCCGTCCACCCTTCCACGTCTACGGGCGTCCAGGACGACACGAGCGTCATGGATGGGGCTGACACGCTCATGTATCGGGGGCAGGTTGGCGGCCCCCGCGCCATGTGGTGCCTGGTGGACGGACACGTCCCTGGCGTCCCACCCGGCGAACGCACGCTGGCTGGCGTCGGGCCCGCACCGTCGTGATAGTGAGCTCTCTACTTGTTGCTCCGCCGCGTGGACGAGCAACTCGTGGATCTCCCGCTGGGTCTTGCGTTCGTCGGGAGTTGCTAGCTCAGGGAGCCTTCAGAGTAGGGCTGCCGCGGCAGCGATGTTCTAGCTGGCCCGAGCGAACTGCGGAAGACTATCACCGTCCTCCACGATCCGCTGGTGAACGTCACGGGCCCTGGCCCGTGTGTGCCCGCCCTTAGCGCGGTGTTACTTGATCTCACGCTTGAGCTGAGTGCTCTCTTCCTCCAGCCCGCGGCGTGCTTCCTCGAGCTCATGCTGTTGGCTGCTCAATGGGTGGTCATCCCAGTTGTAGCGAGGCTGAGGCAGCCGCCGCCGGAGGCAGGACCCTCACCCCTCTTGCAACCGCATGCACGGGGACCTCTCGAGGGGTTTCGGTAGAGTCGCTTGCGCTTGAGACATGACCGTCGGAGGTCTCCGCCATAAAGCACTCCACGAAGGGTGATGGCTCCCCTCGCTGGAAACGGAGACAAAGATCGACTTTGAATCACTCACGAGGAGATTGTGGATCGACTCCTTAAAGTAGTCGGCCATGCCCACGACTTCGTGGCCAGGAACTGAAAAGCCGCGCCACATGGCGCTCGACGATCTGCTTGGCGTTGCGCAAATCGTAAGGGAACGCCATCGAGGCGCTCTGGGTAAAGACGTCCAGGGAGAGAGGTTCTCCGCTGGCGAGCTCTGTCATGACGTTGACGAAGGAGAAGGTGAGGGCACTCCGGTCCTCCCAGGACGAGTGTGGTCCTAGGTAGACAGCGAGCTGGTGCTCCAGCCTTCCGAAGTCAAAGTCGAGGGGTTGGTCGTGCTCTGGGGTGCGAGCCTCCGGAGCGCTCAACCGCAACTCCTCGAGGGCCCCGGCGATCGCGTCAAGGCCAGTGGCGGGGGGAGTCTGGGGGTGGGAGCCCTCGCTAGCTCTCCCTCGGTGGTGGCGATGAAGTCAAGACTCTCGAAGCACACGTGCGTGCCCGGGGTCCAGTCGATGTCATGGCTGGCCATCCGAAGCCTGATAAAAGTGACGAAACACGTAAAGGACCCAACGTGGCACACCAACTGTCGGTGTTCGGAATCACCGGCTAGTAAATTTTGTGGATTGCACGTTTGGGATCGGATGGCTGTGCAAAGAGGACACGAGGATGTATACTGGTTCGAGCAGAATGTCCCTACGTCCAGTTGCGAGCTGCTGCTCATGTTACTTGTACTGAGTTCGTAGTAGGCATTACAAACGGTCAAGAGAGGGACGAACTCCCAAGTCTCTGTGAGTTGAGGTCGTGAGCATGTTCTTCTTGGGTCGTCCGATTGTCCTCTAAAAAGGTACTGGTCCTTTCCTTTTATAGCCTCAAGGGAAGGGTCAGTCATACACCAGAGAGGATGGAGAGAGAAGGAAGAGAAAAACAAAAGAGAGGGAAAGGTGTCCTAGAGCCGCGATGTTCCCCTTCCCCTGCTAGTAGGCCCTAACTGTCTTGTAGACGATGGGGACATCCCCACGCTGTAGCCTTGCCTGCCACCGGTCCCAGGCGTGGGTGTCGTGGGTCAATCGTGGCGCTCCATACCGCCCGAGGACGGTATGGTCAACGGGCTCCTCTGACGGAGACCATGCCAGAGTTGAAGGCATAGTGTAGAACTGTGGATGTGTGGATGTCTGACGGGAGTCGTACGAGGAGTTGGCGACACAGGACTGCCCTGTGGACGTCGTGGCGACATGAGCTCCCAGGGATGGCTGGTCACGGGCGCGGGTCATGTCGAGGCATACCTACTCCCCTTTTATGTCAGAGGCGCACGCGCCATGGTGGTTGCGGTGGCACGGGCCCCTCTCGGGGCCTTCACTTCTGTCTGAGAGTAGTTCCGACTCCCGGGGTTGGGCGAGGCGGGTCCCGCGCCCGAGGGGTCGGACGACGCGGAGCCGGCGCCTGAGGGGTCAGGCGAGCCAGAAACTCCCTCGGTTGGGCCGGACCAGGCTGCAACTACGCTCACAATTATTTCAGATGGACTGAGGTTGACGTCTTTTAACTCCTGTCTTATGAGTACCCTAATATTGGTACCCAACAATATGAATTAAGATTTTAAATCATGTTTCTTTGCAGGAGTTTTTTTTTTTTTGGAGGAGTATCGGAGAATGAGGAGGCAGCGGCCTGCACCTATGATCTCGCTGCAAAATATGGGGGCACGGATGGCACCCTCAACTCACCGGTAAGTTCAGAGAACCCAGTTTACATCGATCTGTTAATTGTCTCAGTACTATAAGTCTGTAACCTGCTACTCTATGTGATAAAATAATGCAGTTGAAATCGTAAAACATGAGCATAAAAGATGTAGCGCATGACAAGAGAGGCATATGTACCTAGCCATTCTGCATAGCAGGAGTAGCTCATGTTTGAGAGGCGCCTCCAGCTCCGGGTACAGGGGAGTGGCCAAGTAAGCACGGCTATCACTGCATCTCTGTATCTATGTACCAAACGCCTGTTCAGCAGCTGCTACCTCTACCTTGGGATGTTCAATATGTATCTCTTTGTTTGGTCTTCTACTGCATCTTGCTACTGATAATTTCAAGAGGCCGCATTTTTGTTACACTACACATAAGTTGCTGTCATGTCATTTGTGCATTCAACATTATGATATCTGCATTTCTTGTGGCAATGTGCTCCTGATCTTCTAGAAATATAATGAGTCAGGCTATACCTTGCCCAGAGCCTCTAGAATTGTAGAAATTGATGTAAACTCGCTGAAAAATTTATGCTGCATAATTTATTATTTAGAAAAAGAATCAGCTTAGTAAGGACTATGGGAGAAGGAATCCCAACTTTGCTTGAACGATTTAATTCATAATTGGACTATGGGCGAATCGTTTGCTATTCAACATATATGCAGTTGATAAAAATCCCAATTGGAAGAACAAATGTACTATAATCATTTTGTTTTCATGATTTATCAAATGCAACTCTAACTCAAGATATTTGATCTTTTTACCTGCTGAAACTCTAACTAAAACTCAACTTTAAGATAGGGTGTCGTCTTAACATCCATGATACTGGCATGCAGGAGAGAGGTTTTTTCATGTTTAGCTGAGTTTTGGTGTCGGGAGTAATTTGTTATACATCCATGACCTACATCAGTGGAGGGCTAGGGGCTTCCATTGCTTCTAGTTTTCAGCAAGTGATGAATCAGAGGCATCTGCTGTTTTTTTAGTTAAGCATGATATTTTAGGTGTCTAAAGTTAGGGGAATTTTTTTACCTCTATCAGCATTTAAGCTGCTCTACTATCTCAGTGCTATTATAATATTGTTTTCTCCACGTCAACAAGATGAAAGATAGTATGATGTTTCTATTCCACTCATGTGCTTAGGACTTGGGAGAGATGACTATTCAGAATGATGAAACCATGTAAGAAAATTATCCAATGCTATTGGAAAGCTTGGACAGCTAAATAAAAAAAATTGATGCTATAACAGGCCTGAGGTATAAGGTATGTCTGATTATGTATGTGATACTGAAAATAGGTGTCAACGTTTTAGAGTGAGCTAATTTCTATCTTTTTAATGTCAAAAATATAGTGGTAGTGTCCTGGCTTACATTTTCTTAGCAATAGAGGCCATGGCTGATGGTGGAGTTGCTGCTAGGCTTCCTCGAGACCTCCTTGCCGTGGGTCTTGCATCTCAAACCTTGAGCATCCGTTCTATTAAGATACGCTGTGATACACTCTTTGCATATGATGTGTGATTCTTTTAAGCCAGCGTCTCCAGGTTGACGTTTGTACCTTCCTTCAAAAGATCGAGTTATGTCCTTTATATGCATTATATGTACATATCCAGTTAATGCTACTGTTGTATGCACTTTCCCGTAGACATTTTTTTTTGTCTATTATATATCTGTTGTTTAGGTTCTTAGTGCTGCAACCATGGTGAGACTGACAGGAAACATTCAAGGCAATCAAAAGATCAGGTCATGAGCTCGAGTAGGGTGTGTTTCGTGGAATACTGATTATCGTTGTTGTTGCCGCAAAGCGGTGCACGAACTGTCATAGACTTTGATTGATGTTTATTTTGGCGCATTTCGACGAGACTGCATTTTGTTGATATACATGTCTTGGACTGCAAGGTACGAATTGCTATATAGTTTGATTAATATTTTATATCCACTTATACCAGTGATACAAATTAATAGAACATGTGTCATTTTAACTTTATTATTGGTGGCCATATTATTTCGAAACTCCTTACAGGAGCAACAAATTGGATTAACGGATTAACATGGTTTTATGGCCCGTACTTATAAAAAAAAGGAATCCAGACCCGTTCACTGCCACGGTGAAGCCGCGTAGATTCATGTGCCGTAACCCGCGACTAGACCCCACTCCGCACGAGCGAGAGCCCCCACCCCAAATCTCCTCCCGCATCCTCCACTGCGCCCCAGCCTCAGCCCGAGCAGGCGAGCACCGCCGCCGCCATCGTGTATTCGTGTCCCGTTCCCGGCGGCCTTCGACAATCCCTGTCCCACGCCACCTTCGCCCAGCCACATGAAGCAGTGGGTGATGCCAGAGTGGAGGCAAGGAAGCCGTCAAGCCGACATCCTCTCCCGGAGTCCCTCTCGAGCGGCCGCAATGCGCGAGCTGCATCCGTGTCAACGCGCAGGTACAAGATAACAGCTAACAGGACTTCTCTGGATCAAAGGGGCCCGCATTGTGGTTGCAGATTAATCCCAGCAAGGAGCGGGACTTGCTGGAGCAGAGAGATCCAAGCTGCTGGCTTGAGATCTGCAGATGGTGCCCTCTTTGATCCCTTTTCTCTCTATCATTTGCAGGTATTGCTTGCTGTAGTTCAGTAGTGCATAAATAACCCTGTGTTAGTTGAATTAAGGGGAATGATCTATTCGAGGACTTCATTGTTGCATTTTATTTTAAGAGGATGCTGATTTCTTAGGCTGCTCGTGGGATGAGATTCTGGAGATTCTTAATATCACCAATTAAATACCAAGAAAAATGCAGGATCTTTTATGGGATTTTGCAATCAAATATATAATCCGTAAAACACCAAGTTAAAGCTTGAAATCTCTCATGTGGAGATATGTGAATTAAACACCAAGTTAAAGCTTTGGGTTCTGGGGTTCTGCATTATACTATTATTACATATGCAAGGGATGGTTTGCGCCAAGTGCAAGGCGCAATGCAGTTCCACTCTTACATTAAATTCTTGTCTATAGAGATTTGAGGTGCAGCACATCTTGTGTTGTATATACTCCGTATGTCTTTAGCAACTTATGAGTAGATTGAGTCAGCAGATGCTACCATCAATGTTGCCACACTCATCCATGACACATATCATGCTGTTTGTTTTGGAATTACATGGCTGCTGGATGCATAACATATGAAACAATTTGTTCTTTCTTTCTTTTGTTATGTTTTTTATGTATCTATATCTTGTAGCCTCAGTGTTCAAGTAATTGGATGCAGAGGGGTTTATAAGCCTCATGATAATACACATAATTTCTATTTTAGCATGGCTAGATTAACTTGTCAATCAGTCTATATAGTAAAAATAGCCCAAGTAGTCTATTTATCATAATAGCCCAATCAGTCTATTTAACATAGTAGTAAAAAACAGTGTATATACTTAATATGTGGGTTGAATGGGCCGATAAAAGCATCAAACACCTTGGCAACTTATTGCAGTTGGTAGTAATCTTAGATCTTAACACGTGTGACGTGCATATGTCTGTAATCTAAACAGTTGTGAATGTAATGGTAGATATTCCTGAATCCTGATTATTTCTTACCAAAGCTGGCATAACTGGAACTAGCAATTCAATGTTCACTTGTCAAATATCATCATAGCAGAGTGGTGGTCCTTACCTTTCCATATTAATAAAAATGGCAGGGAAAGACATAATAGTTTTTACAAGGTACCTTGGTAGCAAGGATTTTCATTAGGTTCAAACAGCTAACTCTCGTTCCTAGCATTTATAGTGGTGCCCCTCAAGCAGCCCTAGACATTTCACTGAGTTATCTCTGCTAATAATCGTCGCACTTTTTTTGTTCATTCTGCTCAGTGTGATGTCTTTTCAGTTAGGTTTTGGGACTCACTACTATCAGCCTTTTTGAGTAGGCAATATAGTTGTGTATACCATCTTTGTTTAGTTAGGAGGCATATAGTGATATGTGAATAAGTCACCTTGGCTGATTTAGATGGAAACATCATACTTTGACTGGAGGTAGTTTTAAGAAGCCTTACATTGTAGTGTCTTCATCTTTCTATTTGTTTGGTCGTTATCTTCTTATTATGAGATTTAATAATAACCAGTAGACATGTGGTGAAAATACTCCCTAGGATAATTTTTTTCTGTTTACTATAAGATTTGAAAGAACAAATGTATTTTTCTGAGCGGGAGCGTAGCCGTGCGTGCAACAGCGGCTCCTGCTGGTGGTAATGTTTACAACAAGTGTTATAGGCGGCTGAAGGACATAGATGACCACATGCTTCCTCTTGAATGTATGATTTTTTTTTTATTTTTGATCACTTCTGTAACAGCCCAAGCAGATTCCTATCTGCAACAATGTATCTTAGGTGGTTTGACCATGCTTGAGCTATAGTTAAATGACCTTTTTAATGGCCAGTGCAAGAGAAAAACCACAAATAGTTACTTATTTTGACCTTTATCAGACCAACATATTTCTAAGCTTATGTGTTATTAACTGTGTTGTTACAGGGGACTGCTCATTTACTAGGTGTAGTGGTGAAAGTGTGCACTGTAAGGTTATGTAGCTGATCAATGATTCCATCATCAATCATGCAACCTTTTTTGAGGGATCAATCATGCAAGCTTGGTAGAATGCAATTGCAAACATGCAGAACCCATTCTACTGAAAAAAAAGGCATCTCATGGCATCGGATTGATCACCAAACATGTCATCAGAGACCCTCCATTGCAGGTACCCGATACGCCAAAAAAAAAAGTCCTTTACATCTGTGCATTGCGGGCTTAGTATGGAGGAGGCTATAAAAAACTACTAGATGTGCTATAGCATCGGCAATGTAAGGATTCTATTTGGTTTCACATTCATACTAACTGCATACAAAAAAAAAAATCAGAATACTTGCTGAGGGCTGTCGCCTGGGGCGAATTGCAAGCTGCTACTCCGTGAGACAAGAAGGCTTGCAGCTATAGCGGTTAAGCAGTATCTGGCTTCCCTATATGAATACTCGATGGCCTAGCATGTGGCATCCAACGCTCGAACACCATCCTCATGTTTTTGTTTGCCAGCATTTAGCTATTTCTTTGCATGCGGCATGTAGTACTAATAGCGTGCATTTGGTTTGGAACCATGTGGGACGGGTTGGCTCTCACCCAAATTTTAGGGTTGGATTGAAACCATTTCGTGTTTGGTTAGTGGGATGGGGTTTCCCATACTTTCTTTTTGGTTGAAAACATCTGGGATGTGGGTTGAGATCCCTAACACGTAGGGCTCGAACTCCGCCGTCACCTACTCCACTGTCACCCTGTAGGCCCTGCTGTGTGCGGTCACCCGTGCTAGCTGGTACTGCACGCCACTGCCGCTCGTTGCACGCTGCCGCCCGTGCTCGCCTTCCCACCCTGAGCTCGCGCAACCACCGTGCCACCGCCTCGCGAGCTCGCGCAGCCACCACACCATTGCCCCATGAGCTTACCCAGCCACCGCGCTGCCACCCCACGAGCTCGCCCAGCCACCGCGACGCCACATAGACTCGAAACGTGTCAGAGTGGTTTGATCCCGTCCACTTGTTTTGATGGAATCGGTTGAACCTGGATCCGAGCAAAATATACCTACTGTGGATTGAATCCAACCATGTCCTCTCCCAACCAAACATTCCCAAAAATGGATCCAACCCAACCCAAACCCCGTTCGACCCTTCAACCAAACACACTCTTATATATTCAATCATCTGTATTTGGCTTTCCAAACTTTAGTAGATCCTAATGCCCAACGGCCAGGATTGACCGCTGAAATAGACATTCTCTAATGAATTTCCATGCAAGTTCTGTAGCTGTGGATTGATGGGATCAAGATTATATGTATATATATGTGATGCAAATTAATAGATTAGTGTCGCTTTGACTTCATTATCAGTGCCAACATTGTTTTGAAATACCCTTCTTATAGGAATAGGAGTAACAAATTAGATAGTTTTGTCAATCGTAGCAACTCATGGGCATTGATTAGTGATTCACTTTATCAGTGATCAACCGCTCTCTCAAAAGGCACCCCTTCACCATTTGTCCTTCCACGTCTCTACCACCAAGAAGAAACAGGACCCGTTCACACCTCAGACTACCCGCACTGGGACCTTTATCACGTCCGCTACCGCTCTTTACAGGTTGAAATTTGCTGCAGCGGCACACGGTATAGCGTCTGCTATGTCCGCTCGTCCGGCAATCCTAGCGTACGAAAAAGGCAAACGCTATGTCAGTGGCAGGCCCAGGTGAGCATGCACCACACGGGAGGAATAGGTGGTGAGAGGAATAAGTGGTGGGCCTCACTCTTTGAGCATTTAAAAAAATATTATAACTTATAAACCAAAAAATCAAATTAAATTCCGATTGCACCATTGAGTTCGTTTTAATAAATTCTTCAAAACTAGATCTCGCATGGATATATTTAGATAAAGTGACAAGTGGATTCTACAATGAATAGAGGATGATACAGAGGATGGATGAGTACGGGAGATTTATATATAGAGGAGAGAATACAGAGGTAGTGCGGATAGCCTGAAGCCGCTATGCCAGGCGCACCTCCCTAACTCCTGTTAGCGCCGACAGGTGGGCCATGCGCTCGACCCAGCGCTCGGCACGACCCAACGACTCCCACTCTCATCCCGCATCCGGCATCCGCCCAACTCGCGGCCACACGCCGTCCGTCCTCCCAGGCGCACCGCTCGAGCAGGCGCTCCGGTCTGCCGCCTCGCAGCCGCAAGGGCGCCTGTGCTCCACTCCGCCGCCTCGACGCCGCAAGCTGTGCGCTCCACTCCACCCCGAGGGCCGTGCGGCCCACTCCGCCGCCGCACCGCCTTTGGCCGGCCACATCCCGCGAAGCCGTCACCCCGCCATGCCCTTCCCTGCTTGGTTGCTGCGAGAACCCAGGGGAACTAGCGCCGCGAAGGAGAAGGACCATTGAAGGAGCTCCGAGCAGCCGAAGAAGCGCGCCCTCTCCCCGCGGCTATGACCTGCAGCATCTAGGTTAGGGTTCGAGCCCCTGGCCGGCAAACTGTGTCTCACTCCTCCCCTAACCTCATCCAATTGTTTCTTTTTGAATGCCCATCCTGCCCTGCCCAAGGGCTTTATCGGCCGTCCACACAGCTGCAGCCCGTTTCGCGCGGCCGTCGACCGTCTGCGGCTCCGCGCTGCCATAGCCCGTCTGTGTCGCAGGTCATCCGAGGTGCCATCGTTCCGTGCCGCCTCCCGTTCGTGCTGTTGCCTATATGCGCCGCTTCCCTTCCGTGAGACCGTGCCTTGCCGGTAAGCACACGGCATCAGTACCTCGGCTCGCCCCTGCTGGATCTCCTTAGGTATTGATTTTTTTTCTTCTTCCACCCCCGTCCTCCCTAATGCTGATTCTTAGAGTTATGTTTCATGAACACTATTTAATTTGTTTAAGACACAGTTAGTTGGCCATGTCAATACTAACTGGAAACGAGTACAATATTTGCAGCTTTGTTTTCAACTGAATTTCAGTTTAGAAAAGAAATACAGCACTGGAAGATTGATAAATGCATAGATCATGTGTCCTATTTGTTTGTGTGGGTTTTGTCAAGCACATTCCTATAGATGTGATTATATTCTTAAATAAGCTATATTCTGTTTGAACTATCTTATTTTGAACAAAAATTACGTGAATCATGCTTTTGACAGTTACTGCACGTCTGTGTGATCTGAGCAACTAGGATTCTATTGAGTGCCTTTGCAGGTAAATTGTTGCTTTGATCAATTTTGGTGTGATAAGTTATCAAGTACTATATTTTCTTGCAACCTTAGACATTATTTTATAAGCAAAGGATTCAGCTCTAACCTTAGACATTATAAAGTTCCCAACTCTCATAAGCAAATCATTTTCTTCCCCTTTTTCTATACAGATCTCATACTAATGTTCCCAACTCTAAAGCTTCACATTTGGAGACAGGGTAAATTACTCATCCTTTCCATTCAACTCCGATCTGCGACAAGTATCAGGTAAAATGCATAATTGCTAATTGCTATCTATTTCAAGGCTAAAAACTTAGTGTGAGTTGCACAGTGTGAATTTACTTCAGTTAAAATATTAAGTGTTCATGCATAATATATCGACTACCCCTGAATTAGCATAGCTTAAAATGAAATATCTCTGAATATGTATTGTGCCATTGTGCTGTAGGAAGCATTTCAGAATTTCTCTGATTACGGTTTGGATACAAACCACCATTTTAGGTTTTCTGAAATCATATCTGAAGTTTGCTTCTATCTCGTGAGCTTGTCAAGTTTACTATCCTGGTTTCTGTAATCTATAGATGAGTTAGATGATTTATAATATGTATTCAGTAGGCATTGATGTAGTACAATACTGCTTAAGGGGCTGATAATTTTGGATTTTTCGTACGTGTGCAGCATATTGCTTATGGACTGTTGGTTATTATTCAGAATTTTCCTGCCTTATCCTGGACAGGCAAAATGAAACCTTTTTTTTTTTTTGCAAATATATCATAGTTAGGAGTTTGTTCTTATATATGTCTTGATGGGATGGTTTATTATCTATCTGATGAGATGGTTTATTAATTACCTGAAACAATTCAGTGTAGAACTATATGGATTGCTCATTGTCCGGATTCTAAATATATTGGAACAAACATGATCCAGTAACCTTAAGAGGTGAGCAAAATTAGAATGCAGCATTGATTTTAGAAAACCATGGATCTCCACATTTGTCTTTCCTATGAACTCTTAACTAAGGTCTATAAATTTCATTTCTTGTGCCTAACCAAATTAAGTAACAAAAGAATAATGAAAATTATGTTACATAGTCAGTTAACTCTGATTTGATCTTTCCCTTTGTGTGTTCCTGTGAAATCTGGCCGACCTAATTAATTTTGGTTTGTGGCTTGGTTTGAGCAGAGGAGTCGCTGAAGTGGGAGTTGGGTCGAAGGTCCACAAGCCAAATTTCAGGCAATTACGCTATCAAAGATATTTATTCAGTAAAATACCCTCGGCATCTTATTTGGTATTCAATCATAATTCATAAAACGACTAAATTATATTTATTTCAAGATTGAAGAGACATCTTTAGTGTCAGTTGAGATTTGTGATATCACTGTTCTTTGCACATGATCACCAGAGGCAAATGATGGGAAGAGGTGGCTGCTGGTGAGTAGTGTGGTTACTCAAATGGCAGATCGATGATGGAAGGTTGTACTGGGGCTACAACGAGGCGAGGTGTTTGACCATACATTGTTCTCATGTGGGTGAGCCTAGCATTTGGCGTGTGCTATCTAGAAAATTTTCTACTATTTTGCTATTGAAGACCGAAGAGAGACAAGATTATGAACTCATTCTACGAACAAAGGGGCGAAGTGATAGGAGTTGCCACTATTTGTAGGCATAAACACGAGTGACCAGAGAAAACCGAGACATGGTGATGTTGATTGTTTGTAACTTCATTGACCTTTGTGATTATGCTACATTTGTGGTCGTTCTTTAAAATACAAATGCGTATGGAGCTGTTATTTCTGGATTGAGATGATTGCTTGGAACAATTGTTTTATTGATGCATAAAATAGATCCAAGTTGACACTTTTACAAAAATCAGTTAGGGGTGCCAAGGAAGAGAGTTAAAAATATTGACCACATTATAATTTGTCGAGGACCATGATTAAACATCGCTAAGAATAAAAATCAGGATGATATATAAAGCTTTTGGTAAACACTGAAATCAGCCTCAGACTATGGTGACATGTGGCATCATGTAGATTTAGGGTGTATTTAGTTTCCCATTTCATCCAAAAAATTTTGGGTTGTGGCCTATTATTTTGCAGAATGAAACTAAATACCATACAAAATTTTTAGTAAAAAAGTATTCATTCTCCATTTTAAATTTTAGCCTCAAGAGATAAAAAAAAACCTAAAAAACACTCACCCACCCCATTAAAAATTTGACATTTTAGATGGAACTAAACACATCTATAAAAATTTTAACATTTTATATTTCATCATTTTAAAGTAGTTGGCATTTTTTATTTTGCATTCCACAGCAACTAAAGACAGCCGCTCGGTGACGAGGCCGCTAGGGGCGAGGGTTTCTCTTTCGAGGGCGGCGTCCATTCCCAACCACGCCGCCGCCCACAGCTCACCCCGCCGGTCCCTCTCCCTCCCCTAACTACTCCTCGGCAGCTGCTCACCTCGCCGCTGGAGCCGACGGAGGCCTGAAGCGAGCGCTCGAGCCGGATCTGCGACCTCGTCCGCGGCAAGGGCGCGCCGGGCAGGAGACGTCGAGATCGACGACGACCTAATGTTACTTCATCCACTCCGGCCAAGGTTGCAACAACGTCGAACATATCTGCATCTCAACTTCCCCGTCATCAGCATAACGCCTGTTTCCTCTGGTCTGTTGAGTTACAGATCCATGTGAGTTCATCCCCTTCCCAGCCCATGCTCTGCTGTTTAGATAAAAACTGGATCTTGAACATTCCAGATGTAGTGCCCTGCGGCAACATTTTTTATTTTGTTTTATGAATTCGCATGCCAAACATTTTATTGTGCATAGCTGATAACTCATCTAATCTTGCATTAGTGACCAAGACACATGTTTTCTATGTTCAATACTGTTGGAAATAAGCCATAATTACTGGGTGCAAAAGATGGACAATCTTTTTCAGTAATGACAATTTTTTTTGACTTGTTTCGGCAATGAGATATTGTATTCTATAATTTTAAGATATAGACATTTATGTAAAATCTCTTCTGGTGTATCCAATATGATAATGTATGGACTACATAGTAACATGCTAAAAAGATCAATGCTCCAATATATGTAGTGAAAATTACTCCTGCTTACAGACCTAAGTGTATCAAATAGTCTCCCGCACGAAAGACTTGAAAGAGCTCACGCGTATTATGCCTACCTTGGCTACTGGTGAAGATGGAGTCATAAATTCACCTAACCAAAGCCATACCTGATTGCCTACGAAGGTCTTAAGTCTCCACATGCCCAACACCTACCCCTACCTCTATCCTTAAGAAGGTTGGGATATCCACGCATAATACTAAAAAAATAAATAGATTAATGATTTGGATGGCAAGGCAGATAGTCAAGATATATCTGTCCTTTTCCATCTTAAAAATAAGATTTCTGGCGAAAAGAGTGGAGTTGACTACCCTTGCTTAATAACTAGTTGCGACAACAAGCAGCAAAACAAAGACCTTCCTCTCAGGGCTTTGTAGGAGGTATCTTCATTATCAATACTTCTCCTGACATCTCAAGGTAACCTGAAAATAGACGCCCCTGTAGGAAGAGAACATCAAACTGATTGAATGAAAGAACCCCCACAAGTGAATCTTGATTCTTGAATTAGAAGATCAGCTAAGCCTTATTTGGTCACTTCAGGTACAAGCATTCATAGTCATTATGGGAAATTCTTTTCTAAAGGAGATGTGTATTAGTTCCTTTTCTATACGGAAAATGGTTGAACACATTATAGCATTGTGAAGAATGAAGTTGAAACACATGAAATTCAGTTTGCAGCAAACCAGGATTAAACTGATGGAAATGTCACATCATTTTGAGAAGAAGACTTATACACAATCGTTAGTCTATATGAGTATATATCCTATATATCAATCGGCATAGCCTGCACAATGCAGTAACATGATCCAGCATAAAAATAATTTCTTCACTAATTTCATTGAGATCATGATGTATGAATATGATATGATTAAAACCAACACAATTAGGGAAGAGAAATTAGGATACTAAGTTTAACAAACATATCTATCTGGTTTTTCTGGAAATCTAATTACTGATTATTAGAATACAAAGAAGTTACTTCTCAGTTGTAAGCCCGCAGCATGACATTATATATCATATGAATTACAAAAATGCATTGTTGTCCAATAGATTGTTGTTAAATGTTACAGGAGAAATTTTACATGGTATGGGTAGGTAAAAACTCTACCTGTACATCAGTCGACAAGCGGCGGGTTCTCAAAGCTGACCCAACTGTAAGCAGTGTCTTTCAGCACGCCTTGTTGTTTCATCATCTCCCTAACGTCATGCACGCCATCCCACTTCCCGGCTGCCGCAAGTGTGTTGGAGAATGCCATGTAGGCGCCCGGTCTCCCCTTACGGCTCAGCTCGAAGACCTCCCTCGACGCAATGTTGGCCATGTCCATATCCCCGTGCAGTGTAGCCGCCTCGAGCAGCGCAGCCCACACATCAGAGTCTGGCCTCACCGGTATATCTTGGACGAAATCATAGGCCTGCCGCACGTTTCCGAATCTACCCAGCAAGTTCACCATGCATGCATAGTGTTCCATCCGCGACCGCAGCAAGTACTCACTCTCCATGCTAAGGAAAGCCTCCTGGCCCTGAGACAGCAGCCCAGTGTGTGCGCACACCGATAGAATGCTCAAGAAGGTGGTGTGGTTCGGTCTCACATCTCGCCGCTCTCGCATTTCGCCAAACAGCTGGAGGGCCTCGTCAGAGAGGCCGTTCTTCCCATACTCATTGATCATCGAAGTCCAGGTAATCACATTTCTCTCTTGCATCTGGTTGAAGATCCTACGGTCGTCTTCTACCCGGTCACACTTGGCATACATGTCGACCAGAGCGCTTCCAACTTTGATGTCAAAGACTAGGCCGCTCTTCATCCCCTGGCAATGCACCTGCTCGTCGAGCTCCGGCGACGACAAGAGTGAGCAGGCCCCGAGCACGCTCACAAATGTCGATACCGTGGGACGAAGCCCTGCTCGCTGCATCGCCTTGAACATCTCAAGCGAGCCCTTCGCCGTCTCCTCCGTCTTGCTGTATCCCTCCACCATGGCGTTGTACGCCACGACGTCCTTCCCCTCCATCTCGAATATCGCCTCGGTGTCCTCGAACAGCCCTTCATTCATGCACCCAACGACCAGCGTCGTGGAGCACACCACGCTCCGCACAGGCATCGCGCTGTGCACCCGCCGCTCATAGCCAAGCGACCCGCTCTTCACGTAGGATCTCGTCGCACTCTGCGACGGACCTCAGCACGCGCGCATGGACCTCCCTGGTGACGAGGCCGGGTAGGGCCAGCGCCGCAGACAGCTTCAGCGCCATGGACAACGCGAAGACGTCCAGCCACCCCGTGCCCCGTGGACGCCGCGAGCCACCGCACGACCCCGAGTGCCTCCCCTGGGTGTCCGCGCCGGAAGTATCCCGCGACGAGGTAGTTGTGCGCGGAAGTATCCCGCGACGAGGGGATAATTGGGTTGGGGCCGTATTGGCTAACCGGCCACATTGGTATCGGCCGACATATATTACGTATTTACTGCAAATAATTTTAAATAAAAAACTTGTCAACTATAAATCAATTTCTAAATTGAACTTTTGTAATTTCATTGCTCATGAATAATACCTCCTTTCCTTCCCTTTCCTTTGCTTTCCTTTGCTCCATAGCGGCAACCACGGAGCGGAGCAGAGCAGAGCATCACATGCAGCTCTTCTGGCTGGAGTACTCCTTGCTCCCATGCATGGGGCTCATGGCCATGGGCCTCCCCCCACGTGCCATCACAGGTTCCCGGGGACGAGACAAGTCGACGACGACGACGAGGGAGCTCAGTGTGACAGTGTCCTGCTAGCAAATCGTGGGACGCCCACGCCACTCTACCCTACCATCGTTTTCGGCTTGCTTGTGTGGTCCTTCCTCCTATTTCTTCACACACATGCACCAATTTTTTTTTATGAGTGGTATTCAAATTCAATGAAGGACACTACTCAATAATGTTTTTGTTAAAAGATTCTATTTAGTTGTGGTAATTGACACCTGGACACTATAGATATTAAAAGTAAGATTTTCTAAGAGTAGATGTGACTGTGAGAGAGAAGTTAAAAGTGACCATTATACCCCTGACTATTATACCACAAACCTTAATAGTTATCTAAAAAATTCACAACTTTTGTATATGAAGTCGAATGAAGATGAGTTTTATATAAAAAGTGTAGAGTTTAATAAGACCTACAATTTATAAACCCTCTGTCCTTTAATAAATCAGTTTCTAGAGTTGTCTTAAGTTATTTTTTTATATTTGATCCAATTTATAGAAAATAGCATAAATATTTATGACACAAACTAAATATGTTATGAAAATATTTTTTTTGATGTAACTAATGATATTAATTTCTTAACAGTTTTTCCTATAAATTCGATCAAATTTAAATTATTTATCTTAAGATAAATTTAGGAATTAATTTTTTTCCACCAAAGACGAATCAAATTTAATTATTCATGAGCAAGGAAATTACAAAAGTTCAATTTAGAAATTGATTTATAGTTGACAAGTTTTTTTATTTGAAATTATTTTGCAGGAAATACGTAATATACGTCGGTCGATACCAATGTGGCCGGTTGGCCAATACGGCCCAACCCAATTACCCCCTGCATGTGCGTCGCCCGCCTTGCCTGCCCCCGGGCCCGGCCTCGGCCCTGAGACTACCGCGTCGCGCCACCGCCACCGCCACGCCCGTCGGTGACAAGCCTCCGTGCCAACTGAGAGAAACAGATGAGCAGAGTCCAGAAATGTCAGCTCAGAGAAACAGGGCCCCGACCCAGCCGTGTGCTGGCTCGCTAGCACCGCGCGTCCCTCGCCACCTCCGCACCGCTGCCGCGCTCACGGCCGCGGTGCAGGGCCTCATCGACGCGTCCCCGCCGCGGGCTAAGTCGCAGACCCTCCATGCGCAGCTCCTCGCGTCGGGACTCACCGGCAGCGCCGACCTCTCCGTCAAGCTCCTCGTGTTGCACCTCCGGTGCGGCTCTCTCCACAACGCCCGCGCCGTGTTCGACGGGATGCCGAGCCCGACCCGCGCCACGCACAACTACCTCGTCGCGGGATACTTCCGGAGGGGCCGCCCAGCAGAGGCGCTTGGGGTCGTGCGGCGGCTCGCGGCGTCCACGGGCCGGCTGGATGTCATCTCACTATCCATGGCGCTGAAGTTGTCTGCGGCGCTGGCTCTGCCCGGCCTCGTCGCTAGGGAGGTCCACGCGCGCGTGCTGAGGTCTATCACAGAGTCCGACGAGATCCTGTTCGTGGCCTTGGTGGATGCCTACGTGAAGAGCAGGTCGCTTGTCTACGCGCGGCGGGTGCACGGCGCGATGCCCGTGCGGAGCGTGGTGTGCTCCACGACACTGGTCGTTGGGTGCATGAATGAAGGACTGTTCGAGGACGCCGAGGCGATATTCGAGGAGATGGAGGGGAAGGATGTCGTGGCGTACAACGCCATGGTGGAGGGGTACAGCAAGACGGAGGAGACAACGAAGGGCTCGCTTCAGATGTTCAAGGCGATGCAGCGAGCAGGGCTTCGTCCCACGGTATCGACATTTGTGAGCATGCTCGGGGCCTGCTCACTTTTGTCGTCGCCAGAGCTCGGCGAGCAGGTGCATTGCCAGGGGATGAAGAGCGGCCTGGTCTTTGACATCAAAGTTGGAAGCGCTCTGGTCGACATGTATGCCAAGTGTGGCCGGGTGGAAGACGGCCGTAGGATCTTCAACCAGATGGCAGAGAGGAATGTGATCACCTGGACTTCGATGATCGACGGGTATGGGAAGAACGGCCTCTCTGACGAGGCCCTCCAGCTGTTTGGCGAAATGCGAGAGCGGCGAGATGTGAGACCGAATCACGCCACCTTCTTGAGCATTCTATCGGCGTGCGCATACGCTGGGCTGCTGTCTCAGGGCCAGGAGGCTTTCCTGAGCATGGAGAGTGAGTACTTGTTGCGGCCGCGGATGGAACACTATGCATGTATGGTGGATTTGTTGGGTAGATTCGGAAGCGTGCGGCAAGCCTATGATTTCATCCAAGGTATACCGGTGAGGCCAAACTCTGATGTGTGGGCCGCGCTGCTCGGGGCGGCTACACTGTACGGGGATATGGACATGGCCAACATTGCGTCGAGGGAGGTCTTCGAGCTGAGCTGCAAGGGGAGACCGGGCGCCTACATGGCATTCTCCAACACACTTGCGGCAGCCGGGAAGTGGGATGGCGTGCATGACGTTAGGGAGATAATGAAACAACGAGGCGTGCTGAAAGACACTGCCTGCAGCTGGGTTGGCTCGGAGAACTCGCTACTTGTTGACTGATGTACAGGTAGAGTTTTTACCTACCCATACCATGTAAAATTTCTTCCGTAACATTTTAACATCAATCTATTGGACAACAATGTATTTTTGCAATTCATATGATATAGATTGTCATGCTGCGGGCTTACAACTGAGAAGTAACTTCTTTGTATTCTGATAATCAGTAATTAGCCTTTCAGAAAAACCAGATCTGTTTGTTAACTTAGTATCCTAATTTCTCTTCTCTAATTGTGTTGGTTCTAATCATATCATATTCAGACATCATGATCTCAATGAAATTAGTGAAGAAATTATTTTTATGCTGGATCATGTTACCGCATTGTGCAGGCTATGCCAGTTGATATATAGGATATATACTCATATAGACTAACGATTGTGTATAAGTCTTCTTTTCAAAATGATGTGACATTTCCATCAGTTTAATCCTGGTTTGCTGCAAACCGAATTTTCATGTGTTTCAACTTCATTCTTCACAATGCTATAATGTGTTCAATGTAATACGAGGATATAGGGAACACTTGTGAATAATAGTCTGGTTGTGTCAGTAAGCTCAGTTTGTACACTTGCGTGCTCATGGAGAACCTGCAGGTACCTTACTGGCTGCTGCTCAAGTACTGGTAGTAGGACTACGTGGGCGGTCTCTTCTTGCCTTGTTCTGATGCTTCATTTCTCTCTGTTGCATGTGTTCTGATTTTTTAAGTCAAGTGCGCACTTCACTAGCTTGAGGATGCGATGCCGTAAGGTTTGCCTGGATAGGATATAGAGGTTGATGTTGGGACACACTATCCAATATGATGTTAATCACATTGCGGTAACTGAGATAGACATGCCAAATACTGCATCGTTTCTTTATTTCAGACATTTGGATGAGGACATCATCACAGTAGGTTTATTTGTAGGGTTAGTATCTTGGAACCCTAAAATTTTCATTCAGACATGCGTGTTCTTACTGAATCCATTACAAAAAGGAAGCTAATATGCTACTGATATCTAGCTAGTAAAATCAATTTTTTTTTCAAAGCTACAAGCAGCTAAGGCTCTTGATTGACGCCGAAGAACAGCTAACTGTTCAGATGTTGTAATGCTAGCTGCTGCCGGCAGATTAAGCAAGCAAGCTACATTTATTTCTGTTAGACTAGGACCTGTTGTTTCCTTGACCAGAGTACCCCACATGGCTCTAGATCATGCTTGCTGCACCACCTACATTTTGTTCACCAGAGAGTCCAATTTATTTTCAGAAAGTGTTGCATTTTAATTTGTCCACATTTTCTAGAACCAGTAGACAAGCTCATTGCTTATTTCTTTGCAATTTTGACAATGTTTCATGCGCAAATTTGTAACTTTGTGCTGCAGGTTAGAGGGTGCAAACATGTGAAGATCTTCAAGGTTATCTATCTATGTTGTTCGTGTGTTTCTCTGGTAGTGCTTAAATTATGGCATTGGCCAACTTTTCTGAGATGTCTTTGTTGTTAGAAATATACTTATATCTAAACTTTGAGGTTGACTTACAACGGTTGAAAAATGATCTGAAGTGTCATTTGGTATGAAGTAATGGGTGTTGTTTTGTGTAATCTTGTTTCTGAATTTGACCAATGATAAGCTCCTTTTATCTTGTCCTTGCGGTATACAAGATTGTGTATTTGCAACTTTGTTAAACTTGATGGTAAGCCGTGAGATGTAATCCGCTGAGAAGTTGCTATTTGTGCTTTTGAGATGCCCAGCACAAGCTTGTAACTTGGCTACTCAATTATGTGCTCTGGATTCTTCCTGATTTGATACCCCTATTTATGTTTAGTTTTCGCAGATTTCAATTTCATATTTATGTACTAATGCTTGCTATGAGAGGTGAAAAGATGCATGTCAGTGCTGTTTTGTCTCATATTTTAATGCAGATGATTTTGTTTCTGGGATGATGTGTTAGTATCAATTGATATATTCTAGACCTTCATGTGAGCTCAAGTGTGGAGCTTGCTCGGTTTGTTGATCTGGCCTGAAATATGATATGTTCTTTTGCTCTGAAACTTGTAAGGTTGTGCCTCGTGTGTTTGACACAGTGGTCGTTGTCACTCTCACCTTTTCAATTCTACAGCATGCTAGCAGTGGGGCGCTGGGTCAGGTAACCAGCGTTTCCATCAAAATAACATGCTAGCAGATACCAGCCATCCAAACAGCATTTTACAGGTGTAAATGAAATCGTTGGTTTTCTTGTGCATGTGTTACTGGCGGATACTATTTACATGTGTTAAAAAACAGCCAAACAGTGCCGATTCCAGTTTGATGATGGTTACGGTTGAAAATCATGGCCCGGCCTCACCCGATGCACAATTTTTTTACGAACATATCGTAGCACGTGTTTCGTTAAAAGAAAGAATTACGCATCATCACCATCATCGATGCCGGCTACGAGCTAAGCAAGCCTTCGCTAAGGAACCACCGTAACGGCCAAGCAGCATGTCATCCACCAGGACATTGGGGCCTTGGACCTTGGGCCTTGGGCCTGAGAGCTGGGGGCTGGGCCATCCCAAACGTCGGAAGTAACCTTCTCCTCGCATACGTCCAATCCTCCTGTTCTGAAAGGACATCTATACACGAACGCGTCTCTTCACGAGTGAGCACAGGATTAATAGATAAAATTAGACAGTTAGTTTTCTTAGACAGTCGTGTCTAACATCCCTTATAAATATATTCCAGAGATCTACGAATGCAACAGTTCTTTCAAATCTTGTTCATTTACATTCCCGCTTTTAACACGTTATTATCAACACTTTGCTCTACGAACGAGAAAGCAGGAGGATGACGATGCCAGTGATGCAGATTCTCCCACGCCGTCTCCGCTGCAGGACTGCTGTTGTCATCTCCAACAACGAGACAGGCAAGGGCCATCAACACACTGCGTAAGCACGTTCTTTGGTGTGCAGAATCAAGAACTCAATGTTGATGGCAATGGAGACGCTTCTTCATCGGCGTTCCTGGAAAAGAACGAATTCAGAACAAAATCAGAAGAAGATAAAGGACGGTAAACCACCGCTATTGATTGTCTTCGATTTATCATGTTCTTACCTCTCTACGGTGGACGCCGCCGCGTCGTGTACCCCGGCTGCGGTTCTTGGCTGGGCCCTGGCATGCGGCGGCGTGTTTGCCGGTCCTGAGGCCAGGCCTCATCGCGGCCGCGGTGGTGGCCACGCCCCGCTCGCCAGGACGACAGCAGTGGCCGTGCCCGCGAGCCTAGTGTTGGAATTGATCTCCCACCGATTAGGCCCAACGGCCTAATTGGGCCTTGACTCGCGCCCTGATCGGGGGCGCTCAACCCATTAGCGGTTGGTGGGCCCCGTCGCACAGTGTCATATAAGAAGGGGGTGGGAGCCACGGGCTGAGAGTGAGAGTTCCACTGCTATGGCCCCCCTACCCATCGTCTAGCCCTAGCCGATCCCGAGGGCGGCACTGCCAGCGGCGGGATGCCCCACCAGTGCCTCCACTACTTCACCGTTGCCATGGTTGACTTCCTCTTCGTCAAGCCCGACGGTTAGGCATCCTCACCCTTCTCTCCCTTTCTAGTTCATATCCTAGGATGGTCTACTTGTTCTACCCGAAATGCAAAGTTTTGTACCTGCTAGATCTACCACTGGACGATCTTAAAAGTACAACAATGGTACCAGAGCCAACCTAGTGAGTAGATCTGGACTTTGGGAAAGAAATTGAAAAGAATGAACTTCGGTCTCGATCGGAAGAAGGAGGGGATTCAGTTATGACATGGTCAAACCCTAACCCTAAATGAAAACAGAACGGGGATTTGAATTCAATTTGGATTACCCTAAAGAACCCTAACCCTAATTGAAAGAAAAGGGCATGGTGGCCTACCTGGGGCTCACCTGCTATTCACCGCCATGGCGCGGGAAAAAGGTCCCTGAGCAGTCGTCTCGAGACGGGGATGCGCGCGCGGGGTTAAGGCGCCGCCACCCTCCTCCGGTCGCCAAGTTTGGCCACCGCAGCAGCGTTCCATGCTGACACAGAAAGGGAGGCGAAAGACAAAGGATAGACAAGAAAGGAGCCGCCGCTCGCCGGCGCTACGCCACCACACGCGCGCGAGCTCAGCGCACCGTCGCATGGCTGCTTGACAGTGGCGCGCTCACCCGCGAAGGGGAACGCGCACGCCGGCAAGAGGCCCTGCGGCGGCGCCGCCGTCTTCTCTCTCTCCGGCCGCCGCGATGTCTGGCGCTGCTGCTGTTCATTGAGTCCGGCGCTGAAGAGGAGAAGGGAAGGGGAGCAAGATAGAAGAGGAGGAAGGGGACTGGACTAGCTCCAGCGGCCATCTTCCTCACCGGCTCCGGCAGCAACGGGTGGCCACCGCTGTTGCGCTGTCACCGGCGGCTGGCTGGACCGGGAAATGTGGAGGAAGGTGAATGGAGAAAATGCAATTAGGGTTCAGGGTAACGGCGGCCTGTGGTTTTGATCTCGCGAAATCAGCGTTTGGCCGTCGGATCTGAACGGATGGTCCAGATCGACCGGACCAGATGTGGCCCAGGCGGGCTCCGCTTTGCCGGCCCAGGCCTAGGTTGCGGCCTGGGCGGCAGGGGGAGCAGAACGCTCGGCTTCCACCGGGCCAGAATCACGGCTGGGCCGCGGGCCGGGAGCGCGCAGCGCCAGCACAGCTGGGCCACAGAACTGGGCCGCCGGAAAGCGCGCAGTGCGCGAACGGCTGATGGGCCTTCGGGCCAGTTTACACAAAAGAACAGTAAAACGTCCAGAATTCAGTTTTATTTTTTCTAGAAGCAGATTTTGATGTATATTTGATTCATTTCAATTGAATTTTGATGTCCACTTCTGTGCAAATTTTGTCCAACGATAATTTTGTCCAGAGAACAGTATAGTATTCTAAGAGTTTCTGGAAAAATAATTATGAGCATATTTTTACGTTTTTCGCTGCAAAGTTAAAAGTTTATTGTCTCCTCATTAAATCCGAACCAATGGGAGGATTTAATTTGAAGAGCAATTATAGTCATTCAGTAAATGATGAAAAGTTTATCCTCTAATTGAAATTGGAGGAATAATTGATTTATGGTTAATATAAATTATAATATTGTTATTTTCTGACCAACGTTGATGATAATAATATTATAAGTTTATTTATGAGTTTAAGTTTAAAAGAAAATTATGATATTGTTATTTTCTGACTAACGTTGATGATAACAATATTATAATTCTATGAGTTTTATGTTTAAAGTTTAAATCTCTGATGAATTTTGCATCAAAGTGAACAATTTTTCAGAGAATAGATGAGAGACAAAAGATGCTCCAAGAGCGAGCAGAATGTAATGTATTTTTATGTTTCCGCTGCAATGATGATGACGATCTTCATAATTAAATTCGAACCAACGGGAGAATTTAATTTTGAAGAGGGTTATAAAATAATTGAGTTAATTCCATTTCTGCCCAACGGTGATGTGGAATTAATGTAGAGGAATGTTGTTTTATTCTATTTCTGCCCAACGGTGATATAGAATAGAACATAAAGATTTAAAAGTTTAATGTGCATGTCTTTAACCAGACCAATGTAGGGTTATTTTCATGCTTATTATTGTTGATTATTGATTAATGTTTTCAGACAAGAACTTCATGCCTTTATTCTTGAAGGGTGAAAAGGAAATGAGTTGGGTACTTGTGACTCAGAAGATGAAAAATGCAAATTTTTTGCAGAAAGAAGGCCATTGTATAAGGGACTGCTGTCTCTTTAAAGAATGGCTTCAAAAGAAAAGAATTCTAGGATATTGATCCAAGAAAGAAATAGAACAATAAGAGCTTAGTTTAAGAGATGTATTTTATATACTCTTTAAAATAATAATAATAAGTAATATAATTTTAGTCTTAATCATGATGATTTGAAATGTAATAAGGGACATGCATGTTTAATTTGACCAACGTCGGATTAAGCATGTGTGTCAAAGAGTATTTGGATTTATTTCTAAATTTGTTGATTGAATATGAGCCAATATTGACACTTATGTCCCTTCGGAAAAAAGTTTGTGATAGTACCCGCATGACGGGAAAAGTTTGAAAAGATACCCGCATGACGGGGTAAAGTTTGGCATAGTACTTATGTTAATTAATCCTGCATGGCAGGAAAAGTTTGGCATAGTACCAATCCTGCATGGCGGGAGAAATTTAACATAGTATTTATCCTGCATGGCGGGAGAAAGTTGTGATGACTCATGTGCTTTGATTGTATTCCATACAGGGAGATAAGTTTAGGGTAGCTCTTATGCTATCCTAGTATAAGTTTAAGTATAACAGAAAATTACAGACGAACCTCAAGATAAGAATGACATGCAAGCGTGACTTGCGAAAGTATCAATGATAAAAGACTCTGTTGAGTTCTTGAGGTGAAATGAGGAAAAAGTACTTCCAATGAATTAAGAAATAATTTCATTTGCATGATGCAATCATGTGGACGAAGAAAGTAATCAAAGTTTCCTCATTCACAAGAGTTCTGGATAGTTTTCGAAATTATGGTAGAAAAGTTCGTACCACATTTCGAGGGGGAGAAATGTGAGATCAATTAAGAAAGATACTTCCCCATAATTTAGACAATACGATGCATACTAAAGTGATCTATAAAAGACGAATGTGATCGTCGGGGGAGTAAGACGGTCATAATATCGATACCCCTAAAGTAAAGAAATAGCTAAATCCATAAACCTTTGACAGTTCCAATAGAAAGATAGCATAGTCAGCCAGTATTCATACTGGACGTGTTCAGAGTTTTAAAGGCGGTGCTAAATACACCATATGAGTTTTAGCAGATTGAACCCAAAATAAGAAAATTAAAGATGGGACAATCTGGGGGAGCATGGTATAAAGAAACCTGACTCCGTAAGGAGGATGAATAATGTAAACAAGGATCTTATTACACAACACCTTATAGAATCAATTGTCTTTGGCAATAAAGGTCAAGAAATGCTAGTAGCTAAGGCCCCAGAAAGTCTCAAAGAATAAGAAAATCAGATATTTCTGACGATTATAAAGTCTATATTAGTGAAATTCAAATAGAGGGTAATCCCACCTAATTTGAAGAAGCCATGAGAGGTGTTCACTCATCCAAGTGGCAAGAAGCAAAGAAAGATGAAATGGAATTGATAATACCAATAATATTTTGGGATCTAGAATAAATTCCTAAAGAGCCAAGACAGTAGGCTGTGATGGGTCTATAAGACAAAATGTGACTCCAAAGGGAATATATAAAGATGTGGAGCGCGACTTGAATCAAAGGTTTTTGTGCGAAGCAAGTGAATAGATTACAATGAGTGCTAGTGGCACATCATGATCTGATTTACATCAGATGAAAGTAAAGACAACATTTTTCAATGGGATTTGTATGAAAGAATTACGTGGCACAACCCAGAGGTTTTGTCATGAAAAGAAAGAATGTAAGGGATGCCACCTATAGAAATCTCTTATGCAATGAAGCAAATCTATAGACAGTGGCATTTAAAGTTGAAGAGTCAATTAGAAATTTTGGGTTAAAGAGAATGAGAGGACAATTGTGTTTGTACAAAGTTATAGAATGGGAAATTCATTTCCTAATTCTGTGTGGATGACACCCTAATTGTTGGTAGTGATGTCAATCTACTGCATGAGAAGAAGTTCTTGTCCTCAAGGTTGAATAAGAAAATTATCGGTGAAATGTATCTCGTTAAAAGAATTAAAATTCACTGAGATAGAAGAAAAGGGGTATTATGACTATCGCATAGGCATGCTAAGAAAAGTTTCTAAAGAAATAAAGTACCTATGCGGGTAAACCTATGCCTGTTCTAATGGTCAGGGTAATAGTTTTGAGAACTTTAATGTTCCAAAAGCAATGTAAGATTGTTATAGATGGACGTCCTATATGCTTTAGCTGTTGAAAGCTTAATGAGTACAAAGATAAGACCTTGCCCTGACACAGTTTACGTATCCGGGTTGTTCTGGCAAAAGTCCAGTCTAGATATAGATCACTGGAATGGAGTTAAAAATGTCGGCCTCATGCTAAAAAGGAAAGAACAAGTACTCTCAAGTAGTTGTGGGTACAAATGTTATATTTTGGTGAGATGTTTAGTGAAACCCACATAGTAGCTAACACTCGCAGTTGGAGTTTTATTGTGGAAAAGCTCTATAGAAACAGTTCTAATATCATCAGTGATGTAAAATTATAATATAGCATGATATGAGGCTGAGGGACAGGCAAAATGGTTAAGGAACTTGTACCCGAAATTGATAATGGTTGTCAACAGCAATGACCATTTAAGTAGTTTGCTCCTATAACAACGAGTCAAGTGTGCTACCAAACACATTGACATTAAAGTTATACGTTGTTAAGGAGAAAGTCCGGAATCATACCAAAAGGGTATTGAACATATAAGTGACAAGAAAGTGCTTGCGGATCTGCTTACCAAGGCTTACCACCCAGTGTGTTCAGAGAACACACAGTCGACATGGGTTTATGGTATAGCCTATGATTTCTGAACAATAAAGGGCCCCAAAGTTTAAGAATCTGTTTCAGATCAGAGATGTGTATTGTAGCTGTTAAATCTATCGGCGACTGACCGTGACGATGAGGCATGCTCTATACACAGATTTGTGATGGAACAAATAAAAGTAAAAGAAATTAAAGTCAAAGTTTAAAGTTAAAGTAAGTTGAGATCAAGGGGGAGAATGTTGGAATTGATCTCTCACCGATTAGGCCCAACGGCCTAATTGGGCCTTGACTCGCGCCCTGATCGGGGGCGCTCAACCCATTAGCGGTTGGTGGGCCCCGTCACACAGTGCCATATAAGAAGGGGGTGGGAGCCACGGGCTGAGAGTGAGAGTTCCACTGCCATGGCCCCCCTACCCATCGTCTAGCCCTAGCCGATCCCGAGGGCGGCACTGCCAGCGGCGGGATGCCCCACCAGTGCCTCCACTGCTTCACCGTTGCCATGGTTGACTTCCTCTTCGTCAAGCCCGATGGTTAGGCATCCTCACCCTTCTCTCCCTTTCTAGTTCATATCCTAGGATGGTCTACTTGTTCTACCCGAAATGCAAAGTTTTGTACCCGCTAGATCTACCACTGGACGATCTTAAAAGTACAACACCTGGTACCCTGTCGTCGTCGGCAGTCGGCACCCGCGGCTGGCGGCTCGGCCGCCAGCGGCCTCCGTGCCGTGGCCTCGCGCCGCGGCTGGTGCCCCCCGAAGCAGCCCGAAGTCGGCCGCCCACGCGTCCTCCGCTCCTCGCGGCCCCCAGCGCCGGCAACCGGCAGCCCTGCAGGCCACCGCGCCCGCGGCTCATCGGCGATAAGGGCCGGCGGCGATGGTTGTGCCCCGTTCGCCCAAATCGGCAACGGCGGCTCCGCCATGCCCGTGGCATGCGGCGACGGCCGGCCCAGTCCGAGGCCCCTTCCTCGGCGGCAGCGAGGCCGGCTCTTGGCGGCTTCCGTGTCCGCGACCTCGCGCAGAACGCCCCTGCGACCACCGCGTATTGGCGCCCGCGCCCCCCGAGCGACTTCCCGCAGCGGCGGCGTCCGCATCTCGACCGCGCGACATTTTCTCCCGATGGAGAAATCGTCCGTGGGGATAAGGTTGTGCAAATTTGCACAAAAATCCTTCTTTCTCCTACGAATTACATGATAATCCTAATAGATTATTGATGTATTCCAGAAGTTTTAACCATATATGTTTAAAACGAAATACGATGCACAATATATGTAATAAATATTTTTGAGACCATGCGTCATCAAAAATTGCATCGTAATATGTACCGCCGTAGAGGAATTTACCACTGTAAATTCACTTTCCAGTTCCTATATTTTCTAGATTTTTTAGTAGTGTTCAAATTGTTCATCCAAAATGGCAAACCCAATAAATATGTACTATTAGCATTACATGTTCAAAGTGTTTGTTCAAATCAGCAAACCCAATATACATGTATTATTATCATTACATTATTCAAAGTGTTTGTCCAAATTGACAAACCTAATGAACATATAATATTATTATCACGACCTTTTCATTGCAACTACTTTGTTATTTGCAATTTTCATTTTATGTTAAGCCCATTTATGCTTTATTATTTAGTAAAGCTTATAGCGCTTACATTTTTTTAATGCAAAATCGATTAAGTGTATTACCTCATTATTTGTATAACACAAATGTTCCACATTGTATGTTGGCCATACACAAGGTAGCGTACCCAACATCACAAATTGGAACATACGGTCTACATCTTTTCACAAGATGACTACTATTAATCAGCATTCCTATTGGCCATACACAAGGTAGCACCATAATTGCTACTGCGGGATCCACACTAAGTCCGCAACTTAGTGACTATCCTTAACGTGCGTATCCAATTCGTTTGCAGATTAAATAAGGTCTACATCAATCTTTTGGTGATTACCATAAAATGTGTTTATACAAATTGCATACACCACTTGGCATCTACTGTTCACACAGACTATATCAATATTATTAGAGGTCTGCATCTTTATGATGACTACAGCTAATGTGTTAGCATAAAAGAGGTTTACACTATTAGTGAGATAGATCTTGTCTCCTATTTATTTTGCATTAATTAATACAACATTACCATAACCGTTTCAATTTACCCTTAGCGCAAATGTAGAAAATCTATGGTTTGCACCTAGTTGGAGTAATGACCACGAAAGAGTTTGATCTCTCGCTCTTGATGATCACCATTATCCAACATGGTCAATGGATGTAAAGTTAAACTATGATGTTTTATGGATTCATAACAATACTTGATGCCCCTTATAAGAGAGTGTCATCGCTTACTGAACTATGGAGTTTTACGTAAATAAAGCACCACACACATCCAGATCACAAAATATGTGTATCTCAATGGATATAAGTTGATGCACTATATGGCTAGCTCTCACTGAGTGATATGAACAACATCTGACAATAATTTTGCCCAATGGCAACTTTGATTGGCCACAATTTTATCTCTATGACTCTATATCCACCTGAGAATAGAATTATGTTGTCCCCAAATATCCGCTAGACTGTGTTTTTGCGATTACTCACAACTTACCATATGAATTCTGGATTAATTCCTACAATACTTCAGGTCTAAGTGTATGATAAACTCTGATTGAGTAATCATCATTAGCATCATAGCGATGCTCTATTACCTCAAGTACAGTTGAATTATCAGAATCATGACAAGTTGCCATGTAATAATGTTATTAGAACTTTAACAATAAGAATTAACGCAACAAGAGGCAGCCCCGTGCATTATTCCTTGGGTCAAGGTGTTTCCCAAATATGAGAAAACCATATTTTGTCCCAATTGTGGATGTTACAGCCACACAACTTGAAAATGTCATGCTTTGAGATATTTAGTTGATCGGTATTAGAAATCCATTGGACTTAAATATCCAGCTCACCAACAAGATATGGCACGCTTCAATCTTCAACTTGACAACACTAGGAAGGCCAGTTGTTCACAACAAGTTTCATGAAGAAACCAAGTAGCAACCAACCACTTAATTAATAAGTGGGTCTTATAAGCATGGAGAGCACGATCATCGAATTTACTTCGCTTGATCCGTTTTGGAGACCAAAATTGTCTCCCGTTTACAAAGATACCTAGTATATACGTCCTATTTTGGTGTTGTAATATAAAATGTTGTCATCAATTTCAATTGAATATCACAATAATGTGCCATCACATTTGATATTCCATTAATTAACTTGTATGTAATCTATATATATTCAAAGAATGTCATTATATTCTTCATGTTATATATAGGCTTATACGGGAGTCAATCCAAATGCAAAGAGGAATTTTGTCTAGTGGATAGTTGCACCACAAACTCTATACATAACGAAGCAAAATATTCCTAAACTGATAAGGAAAAATTTTGTTAATCGCTTGATGCGATGTCATGATAGTGGGCTTTGGTCGTCCTACTATCATACTCCCTATTGGTACTCAAATTATAATCATGAATCCATCCTTGTATTCTAATTTTATAATGTACCCAATTAAAATAATAGAGATATTAGTTAATGTGGTTTTCATATGGAAACCACAAGATGACAACTAAGAGGAGTATTTTATCTTAACAACGGATATGGCAATACTTAAAAAACATCCTCAGTTGGATTTGACTACACATACATAATCTATATCCAAGGTTGCGTACAAATAATTCTCTTCTCTTGATGTCAACAAGACTTGGCACATTTTCCTTGGTTATTCAACTAAAGAGATAACGTGAGAATTATTGTCAATTCTATTAGTCATAGCATCAATATGGGCCACTAAATTTCTCGAAGAAATTCAAGAACATACATGTGACTCTGTTTACCATTTTATGGTCCATGAAGATACTTTGTATTGCGCATTTATGCATCCATAATATAGTCCCATGTGTGTCTCTTAGTCATGAGAACCATCACTATACCAAACTCATTGCTCAAAATCTTCAATTTAGGGCAAATTATCCTGGACGCGGGATGAAATCCATTTCATATGGAATTGTTTGGTTTTTGGGTACTATATATTAAGTGCCTTATGTCCATACAAATAGTGGTTTGATAGAGTCTCTTATTGAGAATCAAATTGCATGGCATATTAAAATAGAATTGTAATTTACCAGCACTAAGTTGTTTTCATGCGGCCTTACACACCGTATCATTAATTCAAATTCATCAAGCTGCACTTATACAACTCCCTCTGTTGCAGTATGTACATGAAACTTTGGCCACAGCCAAACATTTTGCATCTACGCATCGAGTATGTTTTCACATACCCATATCACCACCCCAACATACCAATGGGCATTAGGAATACCAAGAGGTAACTCTGCAGGGGATTTATAAATTGCCCGTATGTTGATCACATTTGAGGATAATTCTAGATATTAGGGGGATATTTATACCACATTAAGAATGCCAGGAATCAAAAGAGCAATCCTCACATCCACGTACCAAAGATTCTAAACCTAATCGTTTAGAATATCTTATATTTGCATTATATTGCAATGAATTTGCCAGAAACATTTACTAATAATAAGGGTGTCACAAAATCCTCTTATTCTACTTATAATGCGCCTGAAAGAATGGAGATACCAATTAAAACCATTCAACTCCCACTTCCAAAGAAGAGGGGGAGAAGTACGGCCGCTCCTAAGGATAATGCTCTAAGTAAGCATTCGAGGATATTGAGAACAAGATCCTCCAAATCAGTAAATCCAAGCCAACCTCAAGTTGGTAGACACCCAAATCGATGAGCATCCAAAACCCGGATCAAAATCCACCTGGATCAACAGTGCACCCAAATTCTGATCCTAGGACATTGGAACACCTTGACTCCATATGGGAAATGACTCGGAGTCCAAAAAAGTTAACATTTTCACATGCTATATTGATTCTAAGCAATAAATCAATCATTTAAGGACTACAAATTGCCATGATATATACTCCTCAAAGATTGTTTTTTCACCTTACTGGTGAAAGCCCTAGTTTGGTTTTGGATAATTGATAAAACTTAGGGACTAATCATTGTGCTAAGTGTGTAGATATGAAATAATAAGTTCCATAACAAGTGCTGGAGCTAGATGATGGTCATGGTGATGGAGGTGACCAAGGGATGATCAAATGCTTCACATTTGGAAAAGAAGAAAAAGAAAAACAAAAAGGGCTCAAGGCAAAGGTATAAGCAATAGAGCCATTTTTGTTTTGCACTCAAGACACCATAGAGGGTGTGAGTGACTTAGGATCGAAAGCCGTACTATAAAGAGGGGAATTCTTTGGCTAAACAGTTTATCGAGTGCCACTAGGTGACATGATTCTTGCATATGCATTAGGACCTAGTGTAATCTAACATGTGACCCTTGTAAAATGCTTTGGAAAATGCTAACGCACGTGCACACAAGTTCTACACTTTGTGGTTAACAAGTTGGAAGCAAGGACAAAGAGTTTGCGGACTTAGAAAAAGAAAAGGAGCTGACAGAGAGCGACCGAATGCTGGTTAGGCAGTGACCGGATGTTGACGTCAGCGTCAGGTTAGTGCCGGCAGAGAGGGCGTGGCTTTGGGTGTGCGACCGGACGCTGACCAGAGGTACACTGGCGCGTCCAGTCACATGTTGGTGGCGCGCGGTTGCTGTAGATCTGACATGCAGGGCCCGTGTCCGACGGTTGCTGACATATGCTGACATCATCCTGTCTCACAAGCGCATAGCAGCAGTACGAGGATCATACGCTGGGGTGCGTCAGTTCACCTCTGACCTGACACGTCTGGTTACTTCTTTGTGCTAAAAATTCTTACTGGAAACGATCTGACTCCACGGGCGCAGCATCAGGTCGATCAGAGCAGCGCGTCCGGTCATCCTTTGACTTGGGCGTTGAACGTTTTTCAACCGTTGGAGATCGACGAACAAAATTTAAACATGGACATGTGGCAGGCATCAGTGCAGTGAGGAGCAAGCGATCGGACGCTGAGGCTGCATCCGGTCAACCCGACCGGTGCGTCCGGTCAGCTCGGGTAGTACCCCTTCTTGACCCTGACGGCTCTATTTGTTTTAGGATCTATAAATACGTGGTCGCCGGCTCTTGGGGAACTCTCTTGGCACTTTGACATACTTGACATCCTTGTGAGCCTAAGAAAACACCTCCCACTCATCTCCATCCTTGATTCATCATGAAAGTGAGATTAGGAGTGATTCCAAGTACATTTGCTTGAGTGATTGCATCTAGTGGCACATGGAGATCGTTGTGGCTGCGGAGTTCTTGTTACTCTTGGAGGTTTCCGCCACCTAGACGGCTTGGAGTAGCGGAGGAGCTGTGGCAAGAGTTGGTGATTGTTCTTGACCACCTCCTGGTGATTGTGAGGGGTTCTTGTGCCTTCCCCGACGGAGCGCCAAAGGCAACTCTAATGGATTGTGCGTGCCATTGAGCTACCTCACTGGTGGGTAGGTTCTTACAATGTCCAAGTGGGATGAGGTTTGTGAAACACCTCTTAGCCGCCAAACCACCAAGTGTTGGTCGACACAATAGGGACTAGCATGCCGACAAGCACGTGAACCTCAAGAGAAAAATCTTGTGTCCATCTTTTGTTTGATTGGATTTCTCCCGGTGATTAGTTATCTATATTGTGATTGGTTCATCCCTCAATGTGGTGGTATAATTAACTCACCATCTTCATTACTTTCCCGTAAACTAGTTGTAACAAGCTCTTTAGTGTAGCTAGAATTGAGAGTTTGCTTTGTAACTTAAGTTCGTCTAGTGGAGCTATTTAGTGTAGCAAGTTTGAGAGCTCTTAGTGAGTAGCAACTTAGCTCTTGTGAGTGCTTAGTGATTATAGCAACTAGAATTGTTTGAATATGTGGCTTGCAACCTTTGTAGAGCTAGAGCAAAATTGCATTACGCTGTTTGTCATACTAATCAAATTGTTGTAGTGATGTTGTAGAATTTTAATAGGCTATTCACCCCCTCTAGCCATATTAGGACCTTTCAACTGGGATCAGACCAAAAGTCCTAGGTAAAGTGTCTTCACACTCAAATTTGGTCAAACTAAAATGTGGTAATTAAGGAGAAATGCTCTTGTTTAATGATGAGAAATATTATCATTGTAATGTCTTCTCTCACATAGTCTCTTTTCAGAAGCAAGGTGGTGAACAATGAGAGCTTGTAGCATATGGTTTCACACAGAGACCCAGCATAGCATACCCTATGGTATGTGTGAAAATAAAGTTTTCCAAATTCAATAATTGGCAGATCAAATGAATTTAATAGATTCGGATAAGTCCCAATAGACTTCACATTTTGAATCCAAATACAAATCGCAACATACATTGTGTATAATTAAGCATGATTGCGTATATTGATCATTTTTATATCATCATGATACAAAAATAATTATGCAATCATTTGAGATACAATTTCTATCATATGAATTCAAGATGGAGGATTTGGGTAAGATCAAATATTTTCTAGGTTTACAGCTTGAGCATCATCCTTCAAGGATTTTAGTGCATGAATCAGCCTATATCCAGAAAATATTGGAGAAATTCAGTATGGACAAATCATATCGTAACAAAACCTCGATGGTTGTTCGTTCTTTAGAAATAGAGAAAGATCCATTTAGACCATGGGATATTGGAGAAAAGATATTGAGACTGATGTTCCATATTTTAGTGTCATTGGAGCACTTACGTATCTTGCAAATTGCACCGGGTCCGATATCGTATTTACAATGAACATACTAGTTGACATAGTGCAAATACAACTCACCGACATTAGACGGGAGCGAAGCATATCCTCAGATATCTTAGTGGCACAAAGGATCTTGATTTATTCTTTAAGAGAAATCATGATCCCAATATGATTGGATACACAGATGCTGGTTACTTATCTGGTCCCCGTCCCAAACAGGATTTATATTCTTACATGGCAGTACAACTATTTCATGAAGTCTTCTAAACAGACTCTGACGGCGACATCTACTAATCATTCTAAAATTATTGCTCTATACGAGGCATCACATGAATGTGTATGACTTCACAGAATGATTAACCACATACAACAGTCATGTGGTAATGATTTGAATCATCTATACTTATTTATAAAGGTAATTTTGCTTATGTTACATAGATGCAAACATGTTACATAAGAGTAATGTCACTGAGCACATTGCCCCTAAGCTGATTTATCCCCATGAATTATGATAAAAAGGGAAATAAACATCTTTCAAATCAAGTCATGCGATAATCTCGCTGACCTATTTACTAAGTCATTACCAACATCTATATTTCAAAATTTGTACATAAGATTGGTATGCGATGACTTTGAAATTTGCAAGAATCAGGGGGAGACATCTCTTAGATGCTAACCTGTACTAGTATCATATTATACTCTTTTCTTTCACAAGTTTTACTCACAAGGTTTCTTGTTAAAGTTTTTAATGAGGTAATATTAGCATAAACATGTGTCATATTTTCTATTTTTTCCACTGGGGTTTTTGTGTGAAATATCAAAGACATGTATTGCCCTCACAACTCATCCATAGTTTTTTTTCCTGAAAAGGTTTTTCATGTGCGTTATCTAAGAGACAATACCAATAATATGTCATCATATTTTCTCCTAATTTTCTCACTCGGTTTTTACATAAGTTTTAGCGGCATATCACTTTATATTGCTCATATTTTTCCTAAAAGGTTTTTCGGGGAGTTATCTTTATGTCGTACTCCAATAATTTTTTCCCCACTGAGGTTTTTAATGGGATACCAATGACATAGTAGTTTATTTAAACCACACAAACAAATATGTTATTTTCTCCTTATTTTTCAATAAGGTTTAAAGGAGTTTTTATGGCATATCCATATATTTCTCAGATGTTTCCCATAGGGTTTTTCGAGGAATTTCAGCTTACCGCTCTATTGATCTAAAGGAAGATTCGATCATGGAAGAGTGTTGTGAAACGACACCTATACGCGAACAGGCGTCTCTTCACGAGTGATCTAGGATTAGTGGATAGGATTAGACAGTTAGTTTTAGTCCTAAAGAGCATGCCTTTTAGGAGTAGTCGTTTTCCTTCGTAACACCCTTCACTTATAAATATATTTTAGAAATCAATAAAAATAAAGTTCTTCCAAATCTTGTTCATTTACCTTCACGCTTTTAACGCCTCCAACGCCAGCCCAGAACTGCCTCATCGGCGCCTCAGCCAGTTCCCATATCGTTTGGTCTGGCCTGGACGCCTGGTATTGCTCCTACTAAGCCTTTACTACGTTTGGTTGCGGCCGTGAGTATAACATCCCGTTCTAAATATAGTTAAATTTAATACTACATGGGCCTAATAGGTTACGTACGAAAGTAATTTAGGCCTAACTAGAGCCCAGTTTAGAGAAAACAAAGAGGTGGAATCAAAACCCTAGACCGCAAATCCTATCCACATCAGTACACGCCGCCGGTTTTGCCTCTGCTCGTGCATCCTTGCCTTTGAGGAACGACGTCCCTGGCAGCCGGCCACAGTAGCGACTAGCCAGGTCGTGTCCACTTAACAGAAGATAAGGAGACAAATCCTCACGACAAGACACATCTAGGGATCGGAATGCCTGTGGTTTCGCACAGGTAAGCAATAGAGACTGAACTTTGTTTTCTTTCTCCTGCGTTTAGCCACTTGGTTAGATTGGCATTTAGGACTAATCTTGCCGGAAAATATCCTGTTTGCATGTGCGTTGTATAGTCATTCAGCACCTTACAGTCCGATCTATCGTTTCTTCTTTAAGAATTTTCATGATCAATTTGGAATGGCGTAAGAACTAAATAGTTCTAGAATATTTTTGGATCTCTCCATGGAGTATATGTAAATATATACAAGATACAGTGATGTAAAATAGGGGTTACGAGTTTTGATGACAGGCTGTTTTCAGTGTAGCAGGAAGGGAATTGTGGTCTGGTTTATAGGTAAATAACAAATCAAATTGTCATGATTGTTTTTCTCCCTTCTGTTTGTCGCTGTACTTTGTTGGATTTAGGAACAAGTCAAATCAGAAAAACCTACACCTTGTAAAGAGATAGACTGCATGCGCAACTTTTTAATCTGCATGCATAGTGGGAATTCGATTGGAGTTTTTTTTTTCCTTAGGAGCTGATTTACGGAGATATCAAACTGGAGGCTTATTGTTGATTATTTTATCTTTTCCAACACTGCCAGAACAGTAGTTGAATAATTAATTGAGGATAAGAATGTCGGCACCTTATCAGTCTCGAAGTCCAGCTTTTCCTGGTGATGGTAATTCTACACAAGTATGGACAGACCAATGGATTCCAGGAATACCCGGGTTTAAACCTTTGTACAAGAAACCAGAAGCTACAGTTGAGAGAGTTCATGAACTTTGCTTGGAATGAACAGGTTTTACAAGAAAATTTCCTAGAAGCTGATGCAAAGGAAATCCGCAAAATTCCACTTGGAAGATTAAAGAAGGATATGTGGGCATGGAGTGCAGAAAAAAATGGCATATACTTTGTCAAATCTGCATATCGATTAATATCCCTCTCAATGTGTATGTTGGAACAGAACAAAACAAATACTGCAAATTCTTCAGTAAGTGAGGATAATCCATTTTAGAAAAGGATATGGAAACTGGCAATTCCTCCCAAAGTGAAAGTTTTTTGGTGGCGGGTGAAGCATAACTTTGTGCTGGTTAAAGCTAATCTCATGGAAAGGCATATAGAAAATTAAGGTACATGTCCTGATTGTGGTGCTCAAGATGAAACTGTTTATCATGCTTTAATTACATGTATTTTTGCTACCATGTTTTGGCGGTCTTTCTATGAAATGTTTAATATTAAATTGCCTAGATTGCATCCTGCTACATGGTGCTTTGATTTATCGGATAATTCATTTTGCCCTGTTGCAAACTGTGGCCCCATTTCATGTGGAATGTGAGCAGTTTGGACAGCTCACAACGGAAGACGCCATGGAGAAACAAAAATGAATCTAATTCAGGCCTGCAAGTGGGCGAGAGAATTATCTTCTGATCTAATTGTCTCCAATGAATCTCTGACAGGAAAGAAGGACAATGCACAAATTATGAAATGGAAGCCACCTCCTGTTGGCTTCGTGAAGATCAACGTTGATGCTACTTTCAAGGCGGAAAGTCAACAAGGTGCTACTGGGATGGTAATTCATGATGAAAATGGTCATGTTCTAGCGGCTAAATGCAAATAGTATGACTCGATTCCAAGCATTCTCACTGCTGAAGCCTATGCTGCACGTGATGGTATTGATGAATTTGCTGAATCGACCAAAGGTAATGTTGGAAACTGATAGTATAGAGTTGCAATCCTTATGGAGAAGATAATAACAGGTCGACTATCCTGCCTGTTCTAAATGAAGTTCAAGAGCTTATGGGGAGATGCATGGCTTTTGAATTATCTCATGTCAAAAGAGAGGCAAATTCTATAGCCCATGGTCTTGCTAAGTATGCCTCAATTTCATGTTTAGAGCGATGAAACCCCTGAATGTATTCTCCCAAGTATCCAACATGACTGTAACGGTGACATTTAATTAATATAAGCTCTTGTTTTCTAAAAAAAAGAAGTCCAACTTTTCCAGAAAGTTGAAACATGTGTTCAGTTTGAAGCCTAACTAGGAATAGTAACTGGCTGAATTAAATTTTATAGTGAACACCAAAGTTGTTGGAAATTTTATTTAGATGTTTTTAATGTGCTCAATCATAGCTTTCGAAGCTGTATAAAAATAATTATGAAAATAACAAATTAACTGCCCTGAAAAGTCCTGTGGTTGTTTGGCAATATTTATTCTTATTTTAAGGGTTTCTTTTCAACTAGAAAATTGTGGCAGAACCTCCTAAATTATGTGGCCCGCATGCACCCGTTAGTCCCGAAGACCTCTGACAGCTATGCATGTGTTCCATATAACTTAAAAAGTCTGTCGGGTGTCCTCGGGAAACCCGAATCATCCACATTTTACAACTCACACAGGATCAACAAAGGAGTAACTACAACCTTACAATATTTGTTACAAAATTTTACATCAGAGTGCGAAAGAATAACAACAATAGATTTATAAATCATGATTAAGTTAACTTTTTACAAACTTAAATGACGGAAGTCGAGCAGAACTACAGAAGATAACTTAAGTAGAGCACCTAAGTTAGGATATGACAACCAGATCATATCGAGCCCACCGACATGACCTCGGTTAACAGCACCAGTCAGTACCTGCAACAGGGGTTAACAAACCCTAGGTACTCAATTGTACTCCGCAAGACTTACCCGACGAAAAGAAAAGACTCCAAGAATATGCTGGCTTAAGGAAAGTAGTAAAGCTAGAAAAGAGAAGTTTTGCAGAAAAGATTACTATAATTGGATCCTTACTTTCAATATTTTAAATAAGTTTTAGCATTAGTTTTAGTGAAGCTTATTATAGCTAGATTTGCACCTGTTCTATCTCAATCGCTTGTATCAAGCATCACATTTCATATCCATCTCTTTGTTTCCTTTCCATGGTCACCATGTTTCATTGTTAACTACGATGTAGGTCAGATGATTAAGTCTCTATAACCGAGGAGCAACGACGATTCGAACCAATTATACTCAGCTGGGGATCCCTAACCACACGACATATGTAGGACTCTAACCGACATATATCAACCTTCACTTGTATTCTCCAAAACGTGACCGGGTCCAGCGCCACCCGAGAGTACAGTACACCTCCAATCCAGCCCTTGGCTACGAGGGTACACACTACTCTCGCCATCTTTCCACTCCCAGTGTGCGGTTGGTCGTTCACATGATGGCATTATCGAGGTCTTAGGCTTACCGGAGCATGCGGTCAGTTACAAAGTCTCGATACACAGGCAAGCCTCCAACGGTACGGTCCTTAACCGACACAAGCGGAGCACTACATCGACTCATTTCACAATGCAAGCCACCCGCCCGGTCTTAACTTAATATTACCATATTCATTTTCATATACTCTCATGACCTGTCATTATGTCAGGAGAAGCAAAGGTAAACATGTTTCTCATGAACGATAAAATCACCATTCGACTTCTACCGAAGTCTAACCATTATTAAGCATAAGAGATCGACCTACACATACTAGTGGGATATCATCCAGATATGAATGTAGATCAAGATAATCATGCAACAACGGTATCAACCAACTCCTACTAACATAATGCACATTACACTAGACTTAAGGTGTAATAAAGCATTTATAAAACAGATGAGTGGTTGTATGTTCGGGGCTTGCCTTCGTTGTAGCAGTGGTTAGTTCTTGTAGAAGTCAAGTTTGACACCAACACCACAAGTGGATGACACTTTTCCGAAGATTGATCAACACTAACCTCGTCATCACTTGTTCAACACGAACCTTCTTACTCTCATAGGCACTACACGTATATAAATGATGCGATACTTAACATGATGGAATGCATGTCGTGATGCATGATGATGAACAAAACATAGCATACAAGAGACATTTAGAAAGGATAAATATTAGTTATCTACTTGAATACAACTTTCCTTCGCGGTATAGTTGCAATCCAATAGAACTATTAAACAACTTCAATCACATTAAGATGTTAAGAAAACTACTTAACTTCACTTTTTACCCAAGAGGTTGCATCTAATAACAAGTGATATTTTCATAAAGCCATTAAACATTAACATAAACAAATCATTAACTACTAATGACCTATGTTTATTATTTTAATCACCTATCAATAATTCTTTAATTAACAAGTTAATCATGAACTCAAATAATTAATTAAAGTGCCAAGCGTCTTTACATGTTAATGACCCAAGGTCATCACTCAATCCCAAAATCACACCAACCCTAAATTATGATTTATTCTAATCATATAAGCATTTATTAAATAATAAATAAAAGGCATGAAATAAAGTATATAATTAAAAGTTATCAAAACAGTACCAATATTTTTGTGAAGTTATCTTACCATGCAAAGTATACTCACAAAGTTTCAAGATTTTTGGATACTTATTTTAATCACTAAAATTCATGGAAGTAGTGTTTATCAATTAATTGAGCTAATTTTCAAGCATAGTAAAAGTACTGAAAATTTCCATTTCATACTTTTCCATGAAAGAGCACATCATGAACAAGCTACACATAAATTTTCATAATTTTAGCATGCTTCCATAATTAGTTATGAAAATAACAAATATCAGCACTTTTATGAATTAATAAAACACTAAGAAAAGAAAAAGAAGAAACCAAACTCAAAATGGCCTAGTAAAACACTAAGAAAAGAAAAAGAAGAAACCAAACTCAAAATGGCCTAGCTCGGCCAACAGCGGGAGCAGCCGCGGTCCAGCAGCACGGAGGTGCGTGTGCGGCTGCTCCTCCCACGCTCACTCGCCATGCCAGACCAAGCTAACCTCCCACGCATGCTCACGGAGGTGTGGCGGCTGCTCCTCCCACGCTCACACCTCTCCATGGTCGCCGAGCTCGCCTCGCGCGTGGCCGGGCCTGCTCACCGTGTTCCCCTACCCGCGCTGCTCCTCCCATGGAGAGCAGGCGCGGCGAAAACAGCACGTGTGGCGGCGTTAGGTGAGGAGAGGTGAAGCAGGCGGGTTCAACAGAGGTGCAACGACGAGGCGAACTTGTGTACACGGGGAATTAGGCAAAGGATGAGCGATGGGGATGAATTCGGCGATGAGGTGCTGCGGCGGTGGCAAAGGTGACAGAGGAAAGGAGAATTTGGGAATGGCCGGCTCGGTCTTTTGAAGTTGAGACCGGGCGCTTCCAGGCGTTGCAAGCATCTGCTCGGCTTGTACACGGAGGCAGCTGCGTGTCCCCGCGCGAGGAGGCGGCAAAATGATCACGGCGGCGCTGGCGAGCAGGCAGGCGGAGGAGAAACCTGCCGGGGGTACTGTAGCTCCCCCCAAAAATTTGATCTTTTTCGGAAATTGCAAAATTACTTTCAAATTTGTATTGAAACTCGAAAAATTCCCAAAATAGAAGTTGTTCAAAATTTTAAGCTCTACAACTTTGGTTTTTGAACCAAACTCAGATTTTGAATAGTTTTTGAAATTTTGATTGAATTTAAAAGGGGACAAAAGTAGGGTTTCTGTAAATTAAAAATTACTTTAAATTTTTGAATACAACTTGAAAATCTGTAAAAAGAGAAAATGTATAACTTTGGAAGATCTACAACTTTCATAATTGGGCCATCACCCAATTATTCCTACCTTTTGAAATTGAGTTTGAAATTCAAATTTGGGGTTTGAATCTTTTCAATTTTATTCAAAATTTTACATTGAAACTTTGAAAACTCAAAACATCAAAGTTGTACATCTAGGTAAGACCTACAACTTTTCTATTTAAACCATTTTCAAATTCTTCCTCCATTTTGAAATTGTAATAGGGAAATGAAAAGGGGTCAAATTTGAGATTTGCATCTTTTCAAAATTACTCCTTCTTTTACACTAAAACTTTGAAAACTCCAAAAACCAAAGTCATACAACAAGACTAGATCTACAACTTTGCTTTTTGGCTCACCCCCAAAATTTGCTTAGATTTTGAATTACACAAAAAGGGGTAAAACGACGTTTTCTAGAAATCAGGCTTTTGAACTCCATTGATTATTTTTTTTAACTAAAACATGATTAATCCTTTAACACTAATAAAACATCATTTTAGATGATAAACAAACATGGAATAAACACATATAAAGCATTTTATTATTAAAAGCAACATAACAATTTACTATTGAAACATTATTAAGTAACATGTGAAACATTTAAATGAAATATGTGAAACATTCTATCAATAACCTATGAAACATGTGAAACAAGGCATATTCATAACATGTAAAACACTTGTTTAATGCAACATATGAACCTTACATGGGAAACATTGCTTCAACAACACATGTAACACATGCAACATGACTAGAGTAACATGTGCAACATGAATGCATTTATGGCATGTCATTTGATGTTTATGCTTGATGATGCTTCGTGATCAAGTTTTAATCGTTTCTTAACATCTGGGATGTTACAAAAACGTAGGGAGTGATTGAGTAGGAATAGGGACGTGTATTTACTCTTTTATATGTTATGCATGATTTGTTGAGTTGAGTAGTTCCATATTTATCTTTACTAGGAAAGTGGCTCCTAACCGTTCTTAGACGTGTTTGTCGAGGTTGCTTTCTTTGGCGAAAAGGCAAGTAACGTAGGGGTGTGGCTAATGCTATGCTTATATTCATGTCTTGCATTCTTTTTGAATAAAATATAGCAAGACTAATATATGCTTTACCTTCATTTATACTTATGAATACATTGTTTATGGATTTATTTATCATGTCCATGTCGCTTGTCGCTGTGAGATGGCAGTTCCAGATTATTATATTACTAGCAGATGCCCGTGCGTTGCTACGGAAGCTTCAACATTTTCTACGCAAAAAAGCAAAAAAAAAGTTGGCCAAAATCAACAAACAAATAATTTTGACTCGGCTTAACATACTATTTTAAGCCACATTCAAATAAATAAGCATCAACTTTAGTAACAATGTCAAAACAAAATGCATGATAGACAAAGTTCTCCACAACTCTCTTTATTCATTCATAGTTTTTTTTCATGGTACAGCTAGGATATCTTGTACGGATGCAGAATCATAGATCACCGTGAAATCTCCATCATACACCAATAGGTCAATCATGAAGTTCTTCCATAGTATTTGGCCATCCTGTGCAGAAGACAAATATAGGTAATAATAAGTTAGAAATGCATATGAGCACGAGCATAGTATTGTGCTCATCGTGCAAATGGTTATCTTATATTCAAGTCATCTTTGAATTCATGTACAAATCCAACGTAACTCATCTCCGCACATTTCTAAACTATTTCTAATACACTTAAGAGGACATATGGCAAAGTATTTTAAAGGAGACAACATCCATCATTTATGCTTTAGTAGGTACCATCTCATGTTCAAAAGACGATGACAGGGCCACAAAGCTGTAGCAATGGACAACCAACATTCAAAGCAAGAAACCTCAGACCATGCGAAGTAGAGGAATCTAAAAGTTTTAGCAACAATGAAGTAACTCAAAATCGATCAAATATACTGTCAGCTTGATCAAGGAATGGGAATGGTATTAGCCTTTTGCTTTCTCTATTATCCCACCAGCCCAAGGCCTAAAACAAATTCAGAGGACAGACACAACCCATTCTTTCCTCAGCACTGACATTTCCCTGTTTGGAGTTGAATACTCTGAATCTTTATATAAGCCAAAAAATCAGCATATCACTTAGCACAGATCATTCCCTTTGATCCCTGTAGTTTAGGCAATACAGAAGTGAAATCATCTTTATTTAATTTCAATGGAACAGTTAAGTATATTTTGCAAACCACCCCAACCACCCATATGGCGTCCAAAAACTGATTATAAATGAAACAGGCCCTCCACTGTGTTGTGTGAACTATTGTTTTCACTGTTTATCTGAAAAAGAGACAGCTGCACATTAACATTTAAGAGTCATCCAACACATGAAAACACTCTTTGTGGTAATAGTCTACAGGCTTCCCATCTTATCCTAACCTTTTTTGTTAGGAAGGTTACTGTAGCGTTTAATAGTGTCATTTGTGCTTGGCCAAATCATACTATAACATGCTTTGTTTTCAACTAAACTATGTCATTTGCTTGATCAAATTCTACTACAGCACGCAATTACTTCAATTACCAGCAGAGCAGCAACAATGTGCCTGGGTTTTTTTGCATCGAGAGAGAATCCAGGGCTCAATAATTTCTTCATGCATTGAACAGGACAATAGTATCAATGCGTTAGACTGTATGGCACGAAATTTTTATAAATATTAGTCATGTGATGGTGTCAGTGAAAAGCATTAAATCATGCACAGTGCTACTTAAATAAATTAGCATCACGTCTGAACCATTAGTGTAGTCTGACCTTAGAATCAACTGTCCAATGACTGAATCATCCCTAGCATCACAAAACAAAGAATGATGCCCTAATAACAGCATTATTGAAAAAGCCAGCATGCTTACCCATAAAATCAACCTTCCAATGACGATTGCAGAAGCTAATAGTTGGATAGGAAAGGAAATTGATACGTTGTCACTTTGTCAGAGATCTTGTAGGAGACTGGGGCGCTTTCAGGTTCTTTGTATCCCAAATTTTCATAACACTGTCATATACATTTATAAAGGCACAATATCAGTATTTAAAAAAATATATAAAAAGGTTAATTACTCTACAAGCAGAATTAGCAGATAGACAATCCCAGGCCAACTTATCATCCAGATGGTGCTTCATGTTTACAGTGATATCACAATACAATGCTGCATCTAGTCAGTAGCCATGTCTTAGCATCATTTATTTGTAGATGAAGCTACAATGACAATACCATATAATCCTAAAAGACTACCATTGGTAGCAAAGTTCTCCCTTCTCGTCCTCGGTACTTGGTGTGATTGCCCGATTTGGTAATGTTTTAACATAGATATATGTGAAGCCAAAATGCACTGATTGTCGAGCAGCTTTAGTTTTGTACGAAAATCACATGCATACTTAAACGAAGTATATTATTAAAAAAACTACACATTATAGGACATAACCCTGCATGTATTTGTTTCTGACTTGTGTGAATCCTCATACAATTATTTACTGTGGGTACTGTAGCCAGAATATAGTTTCATAAATGGGTGCAGGAATAAACTACAGCAGATGAATTATTAGATTGCTTGAAACATGCAGACGATTCCTCTCTACTGAAGAGTCCCACACCCCCAAGCAATACCCAGCTTGTGTACTCAGTTCATGCCGCATAGCATTGACCTCTCATTGTGTACTCAGCCCATGGTCCGCCAAATGGCTGCCCAATTATGTGGTATCCTTTTAGGAATTAGGATCTAGGTCTAATACTTTTCCAGACTGGTTGAGTATGGTCCTGCAGTATCTTAGTAATATTATGAATCGGTTTAAACATACAAAATACCAAACCAACAAAATCCGGTCATCACTTCAAAATAGTAGATTATTAATGTGTCGCTGACTAATTTTGTTTTCACTCTCATGGGATAAGCGACATTAACTCATTAATTATCACATCCGACTATTTTTGAAGTGGCACACCGCACGCCATTACAGTTTACAGTTAGAGACTTTGAAACTCTGATATGAAAAAGTTTATGGTTGTATTGATAAGCTGAAGCTTCAAAAATCCAAAGCTTGGAATCCAAAATTTCGAATGTAGGCAATGTTTATGTAAACACAATAGCTCTGTTAAGGAAGATGGCTGACCAAAACAACAAAATCTGAAGACCGAATTACTGAAATTAAAAGAAAAACTGCTTACCTGCTATGCTCCTGCCAGTTTGGCGTTTGCCTCTGCGGAGTGCAGCTCTGCTGCCAGGTGCTGATGGCGTGCCTGCTGCAGCTGGCTGCGGCCTGTGGCTGGGGGCTGCTGGCTGGATGCCTGGCTTGGCCGCTGGCCACCTGCGCCCTCCGGACTGCCTCCTCCTCGCAGCTGCTGGAGCCGACCTACGCGCGGATGTTTGTCTTCTACGTCCAGTTAAATGCGTCTCAAAATCCAAATAGCTAGCCCAGAAAAGCAGGAATGAATGGATGTTCGTCTTCTACCTCTAGACGTCCTCCAACTCTAGCCCCTCCTCTTCATCCCATGGCAGATCCGGCCCTGGTTGCTGCCGTCGAGTAGGGCGGGGCCCACGCCAGTGTACCCGCCGCCGTCGCCGCCATAGGAGGAGGAGGTGGGGGTGGGGGTGGGGGTGGAGGAGGAGAGGCCGGCGGCGTCCCCCGCGTCCGCTTCAGCGTTGGGGGCGCTTGGCAGCGGCGTCGGGGGCGAGGCGAAGGGAGAACTCTGCGCCGGCGGCGAGAAGCAGCGGCGTTGCCTTGAACGCTGTGGAGGCGGCGAGGAGGAGCAAGAGGCGCAGTTGGCCTGGCGCTGAGCCACGGCTGCTGCTGCTGCCTACTGCCGATCGGGACCGCACGTCTCCACTCTCCCACAGGCCGCTGGCTGCCTGCCCACCGGCCACGCGCTGGGACCTAGGATGGGAGCTGGCAGCTAGGAGAGGGAGCGGCCAGGCGGGGAGCTGCTGCGGCGAGCAGGTGGGCAGGGGTGCGCCGGCGGATGCGGTGAGCAGGGGTGTGCCGGCGGATGCGGTGAGCAGGGGTGTGCCGGCGCCAGCGCCAGCACCTATGTCCCCTGCACCCTGTTGGACAGGATCGTGCGCAACGCCAAAGTTGACCGGGGAGTCAACGTTGGTGTGGATCGAGGGACATAATGGTACCGGTGTGGGGCTGCGGGCCTGCGGGCTGAAGGGGTGTCGGGCAGAACTGGAGCCGCGCGAGGCGATGGAGTGCTGCGAGGTGATGGAGTGCTGTGAACGATTCCTGTTTCGTTTTTTAGAGTAGAGATGTCTATTGTCTAGTTATTTCCAGTACACAAAACCATATAGTTACATAGCTCTGAACCTAAATAAAATGCAACACAGAAGTTACAAAAATTTGAAATCAAGAAAGGCATCACCATCACCCACTTGGACTTCCATGTATTTTTTATACAAACAAGATCAAAACCAGTAAAAATTGGGCATATACCAGGAACTCAAAAGTAAAAAGAATCATGCCAAATATCCCCACCTGCAAACGGAGTGCCAATATTTGTAGGACTGCCGCTGGCAACAAACACCTTGATGGCATGCAACAGCCTTGATGCGCCTATCAAAGGTGTATTAAACTGTGGTTAACAATTAAAACAAAAATGGCAAGCCATGCACGGGTCAGGTCTATCGAGTTCATAATCTACATGGACTATTTGTGATGGTAGAAGAGAGGTAGTGAAAACATCATCGATGTGAAACCCAAGTTCCAAAAGTCAGAAATCTAGGTAATGATGACAATGACATTTCATATCAGGTAACTGGAGAGATTGTGGAGCAATAGAGTAACTGACAGATTTCATAACGCAGATAAATATAAAGTTTACTAATTCACATATTAATTGAACTGGATTAGTTTCTGAATGAAAGGGATGATTTAAATAAGTAGGCGATGATTCAGTCTACTAATAATCAACAAAAAGCTCACTGAGATTGCCCTCTACATGGAATTCCCAAATCAGTAGATACTGAACTTCCTAAATCATTATGTATGTTGTGCAATCTACAGGTTCTTGGCTTGCTAAGCTGTAGATTCAGACAGTTAACAAGACGCATGAACTCATTAATTAGCCAGCGACAGTTACATGCAGATGCGGGTAAAATTGCTCTAATTCGTCCAAACCCTACCACTGAGAATGATGTCCAAACCCTAAGCCTAAGCCTTTACAGTTCAATCTCCCTTCTCTAATGATGTCCAAACCCTAACACTGAGAATGAGATTTGGGAATTGGGGGAAAGCAGTGGAATGGAGAAGAACAAGCACTCATGCGAGAGGCCAGTAGGCCACAGGGCACCACGCCCCTGCTGGACGGCCGTCGGTCGGCGCGGGGTCCCGAGCGCACCCGGCGCGGCGGCGCTTGCGGAGCCGGCGGGGGCGGCTGGCGGAGGGGGGCGATGGGGGCGCGGGGGGTTGGGGTGGTGTTCGATCGCCGGACGACGGATGGCCTGACGCTGGTGCCCGGTGGCTCGCAGCCTCGCGAGGTGCCGGTGCCGCGGTCGCGCCTACTGAAGCTCGCGTCCGCACGTCGGGGTCGTGGGAACGGGGAAGCGTCGGAATGGCTGCCTGGGCTAGTGGGCTGGTCTGCGAGCGTTGTGTGTGAGATGTGAGCGTGTGGGGCCCACCTGTCGGCGCTGTTTGCCAGAGCAGGAGGGGCTCGCGAGGGAGGGCACGCTGAAGCCAGGAGGCACGTTGAAGTGGTGTTGACGTCTCCTTGTTTGATCTTTTTAGGAGTAGAGATAATTGTTGCGCTATGGAGTTATGCATACATATGTAGTTCATATGGAGTTAATGTCCGGTCACTGCCAGCGTGCAGTGACTAGTACCGGTACATGGAGTTCCATGAGAGGTTGGCATCGTCCAACATTATACTCTCAAATGGAGTTGCATCATGGCATATATACATTTCATGCCATATCTAGAATATGGAATTGCAGATTATTGATCCTCTGATTGGTTGATTAATGGTTGACATAAGAAAGTTGAGTACTTTAATTATTCGTTGTCCCCTAACATGGATCCTTTTTTGTTTAAAACTTGTTAATCAACATATGTAAGATATGTATATATTCATAGCTGTTGCTTGCTGAGTTTATCTCACCCCTTTATTCTCTTCTAGGTGATTAATGATGAATGCTGGCATGACGGGGATGGGACTAGTGGCACGTCTTGCATACTTGTATCACCACACAATAATCGCAGAATCATGCAGTAATAAAGATAATTGATTTTATCCTTTGTAGTTAGAAATAAAAATACTACATATCTCTCTCCGTTGTATCATTTGATACTGGAGTACCACGTACATTTGTTTTTTACATGTTATTTTTCTTCTGCTCGTGTTCGTCTTTTACGCAGAGGTTGCTGAAAACTACAAGTTTGGCAACTGTGTAGTGTTGTGTGGTAGCGTCCCAGGGTTGCGTGGTACCTGGGGTGTTACAGTGAGATCTTTCCACCGTCATCTCCACCAACCACCAGTGCCAGCAACCGCGACGGTGCTCTGATGAGATAATCAGATCATATAGCGATATGGAGTGCAGTTTGTGTTCCATAGATTGTCCGTACATTTTTTAAAAGCTAATTTTCCGTAGATTTTTACGTGTTCAGAGACAATGCGCTTGTATTAACTGTGTCCAACCATTCTCATCAGCGGTGTTGGTACCCGCAAAGCCGCAAAGGGATCATTGGGTGGATGGGAGATCACCTGTCCTGCTGTCCATGCTTAAGGCTCTTGTGAATGGATATGCTAAATTGCTAATGTATATGTGATTAAAGCGAAAACGGACAAGGTAGTACAATTTTCTTATCAATGATCCAATTCTGAATTTTGTTGGATTTCTCTAATCATTCGGTTTCTGGATGCTGACTGGCTCTACAATCATACATTTTTAAATTCATGTTACTGAGCATCTGATCAACTGCAAAAAATGTACAGTCAAATGGCATATCATTCCTAGTGAAATACTTACATGGAAAGTTTCTTCAGATATCAGAGAGAACTATAATTTAATCTGCAGTAACCATTTAGTAGGATAATAGATTTCAGTTTGATCCTTTCCCATTATTAGTTGAATAGGTATCTGTAGGTAGTAAGCATTATTAAACCTGTGGTGGCAAATGAGCTTTGCCAATCATGCCACGAGTGCCAAAATCTATTATTGCAGATTTTAGCGAAGTAGGATTAAAGTTCTCTGCAGATGAAAACTGAACTGATATTAGTAATTTTAAAGAAAAATGACCTGCTTCTGTTAAAAGTCGTGATGTTAGGTGTACTACTCCTTATGCTTCCATCAGGTTGCTGCTTGGAGGAACTGTTTCAAATTCTTATCGAGTTTGATTTTATGGGTGCACTTAATATTCCCTTCTTATAAGAGTTAGAGAAAACAGAAGCTCTGCTGGTAAGGCCATCCACTTTCTGACAAAGTTTGAAAAGAGAAACGTTTACCTTATATGAAAGCAGTATTTAACACGTAGGCTATTTACCACCCTCTCATTTATCACGCAGATTTGTTGCACCTGTAACCCTTTCAGCTTTGCCTTGTTATTGGGTTCCATCTTCACGGTCAAGTTTTTATTTTCCTTGAGAGAAAGAGACAGGTTCACGCTTAGTCTTACCTCTTCGATATGTCATATGTGGTTAGCTTTAACTGATGCTATAGGATGCTAGATGGCATTTATCACGTCCATTTCACGTTCGAAACTACTTGTTTTTTAGAAGGAACGTTCGAAACTACTCCCTCCAGTTGCATTATTTAGTTATCATTTTGGACAAGCCTTGCTGTCAGAAACATCAAGTTCTCCAGACAGCAGGAAGTAATTTTGTTGTGCAGGCATCCAAATTATCCAGCTTCGGTATTCATAAAGGTAGACGAACCCTTGATGATGACAACGCAGTATCAGCTTCAACAGCTCTCATTGTATAACTCTTGCAAATTGCAGTTCTGAACTTTCAGCCATGTCAAAGGATGGACTTCTGTGGGGTGTGAATTATGAGACTTGGAACTTCTGCAAATATTTATCTCTGATGCAGACTGCAGACTGGTTAACATCAGAGCTAGTGGAATCACTAGCTGTTTGGAGATAAAGATTTCAGTGGCATCTTTGTTGAAGGGACATCTGTCAGTCGCGTCAATATGAGGTGCTGAGTAAGGCCACATATTCCCCATTGAGCACCAGAAAATAAGCAGAACAGAACATGTCGAGGGGCGGTGGACTAGTAGTTGAGTGGAATAATCTGATATATGTCAATGCCCTACGATAGAGCCATGCTTGTATGTCTGTGTCAGCAACCTGGGAGACGCACCTGAAGAAGCCGGCGCTGACTCTGTTGACGCACACGGCAATGGCATGGAAGCTAGGCCAAGAATGAGTACAAGGGCACGCCGGCCCAACATGTGCGTGCAAGGCCCAGCGTGGGCGTGAAGACTGAGTGGCTGGCAAGAGAGCCGTGAAGGAGTAGTATATGAGTAGAATGATGGGGAGGAGAGAGATTATCCAGAGTTCAAACCTTGTTATGTAATAAGCTTTCCTTTGTTCTTAAATCCTCTGAATTCGATCCCCAAATTCATGCTATCTTCTACCCTATTCCTTCTCCAATCACTGATGTTAACATTTGGTATCAATTGTCTTTGATCCTCCCTTCCTTCGCTGTCCTCTGATCCCTTTCCCAATCTTCAATTCGTTGAGCGCCGACAACAGCCTCAGGTTGTCAAACTCGATTCGATTGACGTCGGATCTGAGTTCCGTAATTCCTAGGCACGCTAGCGCTTCGAATCACGTAGCTGCGCGCTAGAGCGTACTCCTCCACTGCCGCACCCGCACTACACGCGTTTCGCTCGCAGCCACGGCGCCATGAACCCGGACTCGAAACTCCTCCTCGACGAGATGAATCGGCTCTTCGCCGAGCAAAAAACCCAGATCGAGAAGCGGTTAGAGGAGTCTGACCGCAAGGTCGACGACCGCTTCACCGACAGCCACAACAAGCTCGAGCTGCGATTCGCCGCCGTCGACGACACCATCTCAAAGCGCATCGCCGAGGTCGACGACGCCTTCGCCAAGCGATTCGCCGATTCGGACCTCAACTGGGAGCGCCGCATCACCGATTTGGAGATGCGTCAGATCTCCCTCATCTCCGACTCCGAGCAGCGCCAGGAGGCCCTCATCGCTCCTGTCACTAAGGCGGCGGGTGAGTTGCAGAGCTGGCATCAAGAGTCCGAAGGCACTGTCCATGATCTCAAGCTAAAGGTGGACAAACTCGCCAAGTATTGGGATCGATCGCTCCTCGACAACGCTACGGCGTCGACAGGCGTGATCTCCCATGTTCCACCTTCCTCGAAGCAGACCGCTGCGCGTCCTTCTGCGGGTACAACGGTTGCTCGGCCCAGCGGGCACCACGTCGAAACGATGCCATGGGTTGATGGAGTTGGGGGAAAGCTTCCCCAGCTCCATGGCCCAGCCAATGGTACGCATTCAAATTCCCCACCTGATCACTCCTTGTATCATGGTGTAGCTTATGAGAATCAGTCCTGGAACCATCACCCTGACAACCATAAGCCTGATAATGGTCGTATGCCCAAAATGAATTTTCCAATCTATGAAGGGGAATACACTAGATTGTGGGTTCAGCAAGCTGAGGACTATTTTGACATGTATGATGTTCCTCCACATAGATGGGTCAAGGTTTCGCATATGAATTTCTGTGGTGCCGCTGTGCGTTGGATAGAATCTTTAGCCCACCCTGATCGCATACCTTGGCCTGATTTCTGCAAATAGCTCCACGATCGCTTTGGCCATGACCAGCGTGATCGGCTGGTTCGGCAAATGTTTCACATCCATCTGCTTACCATCGTGCAAGATTATGTGGAACATTTTGCTACTCTTTTTGACCAACTTAAGGCCTATGAACCCAACCCTGATGTAACACCCTCGGTGTTACCGCGTGTAACAACTCACCAAAGCATTCATAAGCATCATGATTGTGTGATATTGCATGAGAAGAAATAAGAAAAACAAATTTATTGCAACAAAAAATGATCCACCCAAATGATAAGTGAAGGTGATTCTCTATCGCATGTGATATCACTTAAGGTTCCAAACGAATTTTTATTTAGCAAAACTGTTATAGAACATATATGCAACACTTTAATAAAATTTGAAGTACAAACTTTGTACATGGCAGTTCAACTTTTGTATTGCCAAAATAATGATGTTAGCTCATGTTTATTCTAGCTTGGAAATCGAATTTGAAAACCTAAAATATGCCTAGGACCTTAAGTTTGCGAGCAGTAGACAACATTGTATTCACGAGATTACTCTGCAAAAACTTGTTACTAGCTTAGGTTGTGTTTTGGCTCTTGGGGGTAGCCCTTGGTGCCCTCTTGGCCATAGTCCTGATGTGTGTGTTGAAGTCGAGCTAGGTTGGTCGTTTCACGTGCTTTAAATTCCGTGCACAAAACCTTGTCTTGGTTGCCGGCCTCTGCGTGCGCGGTCACTGGCGCGGGCCACCCTTTGCCAGCGCCTAGCCACGCTGTCGGACTGGGCGGGCCAGTCCATCCTGGCCTGGCCGTGGTCGGCCGCAGCCGGCTGCAGCCCCGCGCTGTCTCGCGATGCCTGCTGCCCTCCCCGCATCGCACGCGTCGGAGTCAACGCGACATCGCATCCGTGCCTTGGCCCAGCGCCTCTGTGGCCAGCCAACCGCCTACTCGCGCACGCCACTTCCTCGCCACCACGCATGTCCTGGCGTGCCCCCACCCCTGTGCGCACATTGCCCGGTCACGTCGGTCCTAGCAGCCGATTCGGAGGTGACGCGGGCGCTAACATTTCCTTTTTCCCCGCCCCCTTCCGCCATGGCCGTCGGCCCGTGCTAGTCGGTTGTAGCTTGGTGGAGCCACCCCGGCCCAATTCTCTTGTGCACCTGCTTCGTAGGTCTGAGCCACAGTCACCCTTTCCCACCTCGTCCCGTGTCACATGCCACCGAGCTCCAATTTGGAGTTTGCCCGACACCGGGTCCTTTTAGGCTGAGCTCGGCCGTGATCCTTGACTGCCTGCAAGTCGTGCTCCTCGAGTCCAATTGAAGGCACCATTAGCTTCGCCTTAACCTACCCTTTACCCTGCACACCACCCCGGAGGCCTTATCCCCGCCTAGCCATTGTTGGCGCGGCCGTGCCACCGCGGTGCGCCGCCAAGTCGCTCGGGCGCACGTGGCCATCACCGCTCCGACTGCCTCTGGCCAAACCATCTTCATGGGTAGCTGCGTGGTGAGTCACTGGTGCTCACCGTTGTCTCTACTATTTCCCGTAAGCCCGTAGCTCACCGAAACAGGGATGTCGCCATCGCAGGGTGTCTGTCGTCATGGAGGAGCCATCCTGCTGCATCCCGGCCCGTCCAACCACTGCCCGAGGTTGCACGACGCCATGTAGGTGACTATCAGCCTCCTAGTGGTGTCGGGGGGCTTCTGGTTGCTCGGGGCGGCAATCCCGTGCCCGTGCCGTCACGCCGGCGTGCGCAGGGGCGGCTGAGGACCTGGCCGTGGTAAAGGGAATAGAGTATAGGGTCCTTTTCGCATTGTCTATCTCTCTAGGAATAGTGCGTGGGACCGTGGGTCGATTCTCAGGTTTCGCGGGGGTGTTTTTGCTTAAACGCCTGGGGGCACACAGTCTCCCTTGTTTGGGCCACGTCCGCGTGTGGGCCGTGCGTCGTGGGCCGCCTTGCACGGTTGGATCGCGAGTGCGCGCGGGTGGGCCGTCTGGTGTGGGCCACGCTTGAGGAATGGGTTTTCCTTTTCTAGTTATTTTAGTAGTGCTTTTGTAAAATAGTTTTCGAGCTAAACTTTGATGAATTATGACAACTTATGTAGATGTCCAAAAATCATGAAACCACTTTAGTTGAGTCTCTAATTTCGTGCTCTATCGGTTGGTGAATTCCAGTTGTGCATTGCTGTGTTGATGCTAGGTCTATTAAATCAATGCAAAAGACAATGAGTATTAATGCACCCAATCTCATAGGAATTTTTGTGGCAAATCTAGGATAGCTTTAGCTCTGAAATTCTTACAGTAGCTTCATGATGTTATTAGATGTTTGCTGTAATTTTTGTAGCACTTTAATAGCTTGTTAGATGTGGTAGCTAAGTTCTCCTAGTCATGTTATATGTTAAATCGATAACAAAAAAGGTTATGCCATCTAATGGGTAGAAAATATTTAGACCGGTTAGCTCTTGTTTCATAGAAGTAGTGGATAACTTAGCATGTTAGCCATTTGAAAGCCCAAGTTTGGTTTTGGTAATTAATGACACCTAGTTGCTAATGCTATTGTATCAAGTGTGATTAAGCTAGGCATAAGCAACATGTGATGGAGGTGGAAATGGCATGGAGAGATGGCCACAAGACCACATGATTTGGTGCATGAAATGATGAGCAAGATCATGGTGGAGACGCACATAATATGATGGACATGATGATCAAGTGGAAGAGAAGGATCTAAGAGCGCAAGGCAAAGGTATAACCATAGGATTTTCCTTTTGCCGGTCTAAGAAGAGTAGAGAAGTGATTGACCGGGTTTAGGATACATAGCCGACTATCAAGAGGGGCAATCACGGTTAGCTCGGGAATCAAGTGCCACTAGATCAATGTCTTGAGCATATGCATTAGGATCTAGTTGAGAGCTAACATAACGCCTTGAAAAATGTTTGTGAAATGCTAACACACATGCACATTGATGGTGTACACATGGTGGTGTTAGCACATTTGCGAAGGCGGTGGTGTTTGAGCGGTAGTAAGGGGTTTGGGGTTCGCTCTGCCTCCCGCATTTGACCGGAAATGAAATGTTGGTCTTGTTTGAACGATCTAGTCAGGCATTTTTGAGGAAATGAAATGCCTATTTTCTATTGCGCCGGAGTCGAGAAAAGATGGCGAAAGTCCAATTTGTTTTCACTGAAATACAGTGACCGGACGCTGCACCGGACGCGGTCTCGGTTTGACCGGACGCGTCCGGTCAGTTCAACGTGGCGCGGGCACTAGGGTTTGTGACCGGACGCTGGTCTGGCCTGACTAGCGCGTCCGGTCAGTTCACCTGAGCGCAGAAGTAGAGCACGCGACCGGCGTGTCCGGTCCCTCACGGAACCGGAGCATCCGGTCAGACGTCTAGAGGGGCAGAGCGCAGCGGAGTGCCGATCGGACGCGCGGCGCGTCCGGTCACGTGCGATCGGACGCGTCCGGTCTCAACGGGAGCTTACTGGAACGCGACCGGACGCTGGCACTATCGCGTCCGGTCAGGGCAACGGCTAGTTCTGACGCGCACTGTTCACGGTTGTCTTGTAGTGACCGGACGCGTCCGGTCACCCCTGACCGGAGCGTCCGGTCAGCGCGATCTCAACTGAGTCGTTCGGTAACGGCTAGCTGCGTACCCCTTCGCTATAAATAGAAGATGCCCGGGGTTTGAGGGTAAGTCTTGCACATTTTGAGACCTAGAGACATCCTTTGAGCTAGAGAACAACCCCTCCACTCATCTCTTTGCATAGTTGCACATCTTGAGTGAGATTGGGTGAGATTCAAGTGCATTGCTTGAGAGTTGCATTCTAGAGGCACTTGATCTTCGAGTTGCTGCGGATTTCTTGTTACTCTTCCGTGTTTCCCGACATGGTAGACGACTTGGAGCAGCGGAGGTGATTGAGCTCGCAATTGGAGATTGTTGGAGCCCTCACCAAGTGTTGTAAGGGGTTCTTGATCCTTCCCCGCGGGAGTTCGCAAATTGGATACTCTAGTGAAGCTCATGGCTTGGAGGATCCCCATCTTGTGTGCGGTTGTGCGGCGCCCGCCGAGGGCTCGACTCTTGATAGTCGATTAGCTCGTGAACCGACAAGTGGGTGCATCGCCACTGTAACACCTCAAGTGTTTAGTCCATAATTGCATTGCATTTGCATAAGCATAAGCATGCATCACTCATGTTTGTTATTTATGTGAGGAAACACATGTGATTGTTTTAGGAGTTTGTTTGGTTTATAACTTGGAATACTTGATGGTTGGTGTAACAAAAAGGTAGAATAGCCAATTATGTTCCATAACACCTTAGTTATACTTAGGATAACTCTTGGAGCAAGGTTCATGTTGATCAAAATTGCAAAAATGCCCTCCAAGAGATGGTTGACCACCATTTGACCCTAGAATGTTCTAATTTGACCAATTAAAAAGTCTAACTTAAAGACCTTGCATGGAAGAGCACCTTTAAGCAAAGTTGTAAAGAATTTTATGGGGAACAAAAGTCTTAATATGACCATCTCATGAAATTGACCAGAACATGCTCAAAAGTGGCCCACAAGTCAGCTAGAGGAGTGGCCTCAATACTTAGAATTTTTCTAAGTCTGAAATTTGACCCTCCAGTTTTGCTGAGGCCTACTTTAGAGGCTTGTAGTTTGCAAACCAGGCCAAACCAGCCTTCACTCATATTGACAAACCTGTAGTCCTCATATAGCTCTACAACATTGCCAACATCACCCAAGCCTGGTTCTCAATGGTTTAAGAGATATAGTGTCATGAAATTAGGCTTTCAGTCGGCATCATTAACTGAAAACCGGTTTCAGTTTCACCGAGCACCACTTTGGGGCCATGTAGTTTCAAATACAGGCCGAACCAGCCCAAACACTAATTGACAAACTTGTTGCCCTAACATAGCTCTACAAACTTGATATTGTCAACTTGGACCGGTTCAAGCTGTATTGGAAATTAATCAGCGTCGAAATTGCTCTGACAGTCGACCACGGTCTCACGTTGCAGCGCCCATTCAGTCAACGAGCTCGGACACCGGCCGCGCGTCATGGCGCTCGGGCAGGAGGGCGTCGCCGCGTGTCGACCAGGTGCTGCAACTCCCTCCACGTCGCGAGCTCAGACGCAAATTGAAACCTGAGCGGCCACCTTCACCCCCCCTCGCGCGCGCTCAGTCTCTCTTCCTCCCTCCCGCTCTGGCCGTGCTCGCCGAGACGAAAACCGGGACGCCATTTGCCGCCGTAGCCACCTCCGAGCTCGCGCACTCACCACCGCTCTCCAAACCACGTCCAGCCCTCCGCCTCATCGCCCTACACCTCCTCAACCTACTGGTGGCGTTGATTGAGCTCGAGGTGAGCCGCATTGCCATTTCCGCCGCTCCCAAAAGCTCACCGGAGCTCCGCCATGTCCGGGTCGCCGTGGCCAGCCTTACTCAGTAGTTCTCCGCCTGCCATCACCTGCGTTTCCCCCTCCCTGTCGCGTGTAGATGCTAGGGTTATGACGTTACCGACAGCACCGAGCTAACCGGGCCGGAACGCAACCGCGCACGGCCGCGCCATGGCCGCCGGCCAGGTGCTCACGGGGTCCATCGGTTCCGCTCCGTCTCCGTCGGTGATGGCGGTCTCGGTAGGTCCGTTAGGAGTCCAGGAAGGTGGTACGTCATTAGGTAGGACGTGCGATGGCCGGGACTCGCCAGCGTACCGCCAGGCACCTCGGCCGTCCGCCATCGCCGTCGGTCGAGGGTCTGTGGTGTATCTAATTTGGGGAAAAGTGGTGGCCTTGATGCGGGTTGGTTTGAGCAAGATGACCGTGAAGGTGGATCGGTCGGAGGAGCCACCGACGGCGAGAAATCGCTCGCCGGAGCTCACTGCCGCCGCGTCCCTGCTTCCGGTCACTGACCTCGGGGGCCCGCACGTCAGTGCCGCGCGCGGGCGGGATGCCGAGCGGGCCGCGCGCGCGCGTCGTGGGCCGCGCTTCCCCGGGCTGGCCCAGTTCGTTTGAATGTTATTTCATTTAATCATTTTTGTCACAGATTTTTGTAGTAGTTTGAAAAATGTAGATCTAGGGTTGTACTTGCTCAAAAATCATGAAATAAATTTTGTTATGATCTACATGATGTGTAGTATTTTAGAAAAATATGTATATGGTATGTTATGTTTAGTTTCTGGGAGAATTAAATAGATCTTGCAAATGTGTTTTTAAATGCATGCAAATTTGTTAAATTTATAACTTGAGCTGTAGTGTCCCAAAAATCATGAAATTTGGTGGGTAGGTTACTTTATACTTGCCCTAGCTCTGGTAAAAATTTGGGCATCAGTGCTTAAGTAAATTTTAAGTTATAAGGCTATCTTGTTATTCTAGGAAATAATTGAATGATTTTTAGTAATTTTTATACATGTGCAATGTTCTTGTAACTTTTTGGAGAATGTCTTGGTACCCTAGAGTATCTACGAAAAATATAAAATCTGTTGTTTGATACTTTTCAATATGATGTATTAATTATACAAAAATCAGCCTTTTGGACTTGTGAATTTTGTATAGGGAGTTTCTGTGAATAAAATTTGTTCACATTTTTACAGTGGTCTATTTTTGGGTCAGAGAGCCCCCTGTAATTTTTGTAGAATTTTAGGAGCAGTTTACACAAAGGTTTAAAATTCCACCTAATTAATTAAGTAAATTAAGAAATGAGTATAAATAAATGTTCTAGGTAGTCACACCCTATTTTCTGGTGTTTTTGTACCCCATGTGAACTTTTGGTAACATTAGTTTGGTTTTAGGGGACTTTGGCCACATCAATAAATATTTAACCCTTGTAATTTTAGGTTTTCTGGACAGCTGGTAGTATTTCTAAGTTTGGCCTTTGATAAAAATGGTTGCTGGAAAACTTGTAAATACCAAAGTTGTAGTAAACTTGATAAACTAGCTTGTGTCAAAATTTGGGAGTATTTGGATTAGTAGTTTGAGAGTTATTGTTGTTTAAAGTGGCAGTTCAGAATCTGCTACTCTCTGTTTTGAGAGGACAGATTCTGGAACTTATGAAATTTGACATAGAAAACTTAGGAGTTTAGGGTTGAGGGCTGAAAATGAATTGTAGTGCATTTCTTAGGCTTTCCAGATTGTCTTAGATCACATCTTTTGGATTTGGAAATCTCTAGTTATGATAAAAACAAGTAACTGCTGTCCAGAATGTTTTACTGTGGTATTTTGCTGATTTGTTGTGGTGTGGTATCCTAAGAAATGCTACTCTTGTAATTGTTAGGTGTTAGGGCCTTAACTGAGGAAGAGCAGCTTTATCTTAGGTTAAGTAGATTAGGTGAGTACTTCTCTACCGGAGAGGAAATTTGCACCTACTCTTTTGAAGTGATTTGAATAGAGCTTTGAATTTGTTCTAAGGCATTTCATTCCGAGCATACTGCATCTTTTACTATGCATTCATGAGATTTATTATGCACTCATGCAATAGGTGTTCCGGAGGGGGTGACACTCCTCGAATTCGAACAAGCGACACCGGAGGAGATCCAGAATCCGCCGGAACCAACAGAGGAACCCACCGTCGGAGAAGCTTCCGAAGAAGATCTACCCGAGTGTCCGGACCACAGACCCACAACCTTTCTCAAAGGCAAGCCCCGGTGCATGCTGAACCCATCATTTATAAATATATCTTGAGTACTTTTAATTGTTTATTGCATTAAGTAGTAGGAGTTGTATGAAAACAATTGTTGCATGATACCTGTCCTTGTCCAGATACTGTACTTAAATCCTATATTAGGTTTAAATCCTATATTAGGTTTAGGCACGTGTCAATGCTTAGCCCTGCTTAGTACGATAGAAGTCGGGTGATTTCCGGTCATTCGCGAGAGATAGGATTGGGTCGCGAGTGGCTTATGGCTATCGTGATGGAACCATGCTTTAAAATGAACTTGAGACCGGGCGGGAGTTCGATGGTACAGCTGCAAGACACTTCACGTCTTGGGTGTGGAGCCATGCCCGTCTAAGTCGTTTAAGGACCGATTCGCTGTACGTCCTTGAGTCATGTTGAACGCAGTCTAACACTTAGTTGGCCGGATAAGTCGTTCCGACCGCGAAGCCGAGTAATGTGATTCAGGCCGGGAATCGAATGGTAGGTTGCTTCTTGGAGGAGAGAAAGGATGTGCTTGGGGACATTGGCGTGAGACCAAGGGGGGGTTAGAGTCCCTATCACCTGGCAGAGTGTCGCCCTTGGGGTCACGACATCATTCGGACCCGCGATTCCTGAATCATACGAAAGGTGGCTTGTGCGACCCTGGCAGGGGTCTGCGCGGTGAGTGTTAGAAATACCCCTCCAGCTGGATAGGAATTCGATTCGAATCGCCGTCGCTCCCGGTTAGTGAGCACTTGACTTGAGCAGCGGCAACGTAGATCTCATTAATTGAACAGATGGTTAAGTGAATGATACATTGTTGCCACAATTTATACCTGCTATGGAAATAATATGGATAAGTGTTTGATGATAATCAAGTGCATGTTTAGTACAGGTGCTAAGATAGATGACAGGTAATTGCTAAAAATAACTGCTAGTACAGGTTATAAGAGTTTCAACTACTTATGCCTTTATGCAAAATGTGGTGTCAGCTAGCCTCTTGTGTAAGCCTTGCATAATCCTTGGTGTCATATTATTTCTGGTTTTTGACGGGTAAGTCTAGCTGAGTACATTCCAGTACTCAGGGTTTATTCCCTCCTGTTGCAGATGACATACTTTTATCAGGGTTTCTGCAAGACGTGTCTCCACCCCGCGGGTGATGATGACTAGATCACAAGGGCGTGATCGTCTTTATGTACTTTCCTCGTGCTTTTGCGGGTTGTCGATCATCCAGACTGGCACTAATTAAGTAACTAATGGGTGTGTTATGCTTCCGCTACTTTCAAAACTCGGTTTGTAATATTTGCTACTTCGTGGTGTAAACTTATTTCGGAACTACTTGCGAAATGTAACGTACGATGTGTATGTTGAATGACGCGATCCTGGTTGTAAGCAGTTTGGTTTGAAATCCTTCGTGATTTCGATTGACTACCGGGATTATATGGGCTCAAGTTTGAAAAATTTGAGCGCTTCGGTGCTTGTTTTCGTACTTGTGCTCTTATAATTTGGTCGGTTCTGTTACAGCCACAACGAGGAGTAGCTTGCCGGGAAGCAAGTGAACCTCGGTAAAAATCTTGTGTCATCTCTTTGCCGAGGATTTCTCTTGTGATTGATTCTTCGAGTGCATTGCTTCTCTTCATCGTTGGTATAAGAATCAAGTCACTTGCTCTTTACTTTCTTGCTCTATTCCTAGTGTAGTTTGCTTAGTGTAGCTTTTATCACATAGGAGTAAGTAGCTTAGTAACTTAGTCTTGTCGGTGTGTATTAGAGATCATAGCCTTGCTTCACTAGAATTGTATAGGTGGCTTGCATAGTATAGTTGAGCTAGTGCTAGAATTAGCTTAGCCATCTTTTATACTAACGTGGTTGTTTAGTGAAGCTTGTAGATTTTTAAATAGGCTATTCACCCCCCTCTAGCCATTTGGACCTTACACCATTAGAGTTAGCTAAATAGCTTAGGGTTGTTGCTATTTTAAGAGTTGTTGTTGTCACCTTATTAAGTGTTGCATTATCATTTCATGCATGTAGATCACGAGGTAGTCATATATCTCTGTGTGTGTGTTGTGCATTTACGTTGCAAGAATTTTATGGTACCCACATGCATATATGAATTTCCCTATGAGTTTTACTAGTGCAGGATCACGTAGTTGCTATGCTTAGGTTTATCGGTAGCGTGGGTAACCTATCGTTACCCACCACAGGTGTTTATCATTATCATGGATCTCAAAATAAACTGGTGGAAAGGAAATGGTGACCGGACAGGGATGTGGTATGGGTATTGGTGGGTGTAACAGGTTGTGTTCCGGGGCCACATGGCATAGCTTGGTTGCACTATTTTTCCTGTCCATGTCAATTAAGGACCGTTCGTTGCATGGACCCTGGTTAAGTCACAGACTTATTATCCCAAGCGTATACTTATGGGAGCGGGAAGACTTGTTACTCTCTTGTCATGGGCTTCAGCTCTTTTTGGACCGACTAATTGGAGACGGGGATAGGTGGAGGTCTAAACACCGCATTGAGGCCGGGCCTCAAGTGTGGAGGCTTGGAGTCCAAGTTTGGACGGGGACCTGGAACCCGTGACAGGAGTGAAACGGGTTGGCCTTGCTTATGCCTGGGGTGCAAGCGAGGCATGTGTTTTTTGGGTACCTAGCTGGGCACATTGATTCGCGAATCGCCATTTCTATGTGACAGTACGGCTTGACTACGCTCTGGCACCGTAGTAAGAAATGATAGAGGAAAGATGGAAAAATGGCTCTAATTGCTCAACCCTTGCTTGATTATAGAACAGGTGCTTACATAGAATGTTGGATAACAACTAAAACACGGCTACTAAAGATTTATGGATTAAGGACACACTCTTAGTACTGCTTTCCCTAAACAAGAAACCCACAAGCCATAAAGCCTATCATAATCCTTGAGAGTCGTGAAATATATTCCCAGTCGGGTAAGTCTTGCGAGTACATTGTGTACTCAGGGTTTATTTTACCCTTGTTGCAGGTGCACCTTGAGCAGATAGGCCTTGTATGGAGGATTCTTCTGGTGGGCACAGACGAATTCTCATTTCGCTCCGCTAGATGTTTATTTTTTCCACTATTACTTTTATCACACTCTGAACCCTGGTATTGTAATAAATGCTTTCTAAGACTCTATGTTGTATGAAATGGACTAAGTATTATAAGCTTGTACTCATTATTGGATCCCGGGTGTACAATGTGGATCGTTCGAGTTCTCCCGTTGGGTGTGCTCGATGGAATTGTCTGGTTTAGCTCACTTTCATGGCACTTAATGTCTAGTGGAAGACAAGTGCCCCTAAAAGCATGTTAATTCGGGTGATTCTACCACACTTGATCTTCATTATTACACAACTCGCTTTGTTGATGGTCTCCGGGCTGATATTAGGGCGGTTGTTACTTTGCAACGTCTTACCAATCTCAATACTGCATACACGCTTGCTCTCTTGCAGGAAGAGGTGGCCGATGATGCCAAGAAGTGTGAATTCCACGTTTCTGATCATGGAGCAAGTACCAAGGCCCAGGCCCGGACGGCTTTTCATGTACCGCGAGCTCCAGTTCACAACATCGCTGAGAAGCCAGCAGTGCCACCTCCTGCCCAAGTAACTGACGACAAGATGGCAGCCTTATGAAAATTTCACCAAGCTCGGGGCTTATGTGACTTTTGTGCAGAGAAGTGGGTTCGTGGCCATAAGTGTGCGCCTGCTATTTTGCTTCATGCGATGCAAGAAATCTATGACTTGTTTCAGTTATCATCAGTCTCTGAAGAACAATCTGCAGATATTGAGGCTCCTGAAGCACTTGATGAGCAATTGTTCCTGGCTATCTCTCATGAAGCCTAGCAAGGCCCCACTAGTCATCGCACTATTCAATTCTTGGGCTCCATTGACAACATATCTATAATAGTCCTCATTGACTCGGGCATCTCAGCTTCCTTCTTAGCTACCTCCGTTGATGACCAACTTCCACATCTGCAGCGTGTCCCAATGCAAGCTGCAATCAAGAATGCCAATGGTCAGATTTTATAGTGCACTACTGCTATTCTAGCATGTCAGTTTAGTTTGGGGAATTAGTCATTTTAGCATGCCTTGAGAGTGTTACCTTTGGACTCATATGACCTGATACTCGGAATGGATTGGCTTGAGCAATTCAGTCCCATGGAAGTCCATTGGAAGGCTAAATGGTTGTCCATACCTTACCATGGTGACACCATTTGTTTGCAAGGTCTTGTTGCTCCTAGTGACCATGACATGGTTTTTCAGCTACTGCCCGTTGTCACGGAACCGCCCAAATTATAAGAGCAAAAGTACAAAAACAATCGCCAGAGCAATTAAATTCCCGTACTTAAGCTCCTATAACCCCGGTAGTCCAATAAAATCCCGAGGGATTTCAAACCAACCAATATACAAGCCAAGATCGTAGTGGTCCAACATAACAGGTCATATGTTACATCCATTTCATAAGTAATTCAACATATATCGGAGTTCAGTAGAGTTATTACAACTCAAGTTCAAAAGTAGCGGAAGCAAAGTAGTTTGAAACTAATACCATCTTATACATGCCAGTACCAAGGTCAATTTCCCATGAAAGCATGAGAGATAAGCTAGCTCAGAAGGATCATGCCCATGATCACACTCCGCCACTACAGCCGGAGTCTTCCAATTCTTGCAGTAGCTATGTTATATCACAACCTGCAACAAGTGGGAATAAACCCTGAGTACGAGAAGGTACTCAGCTAGACTTACCCGTCATAAACCAGAAATAATATGACACCAAGGAGTATGCAAGGCTTTCTTTCAGTGGACTAGCTTGACTCATTTGCGAAAAGCATAAGTTATTATGAATAAACTAATTTAAGTCCTTTTGTATCATATTTATTATAACCTACTCAATCTAGGTAAGCACCTATGCTAAAGCAATCACTTGATTAACCATTAACATCAAAGGTTACCATATCAGGTTTAGCATTTCCAACATTATCCACATAACCATCTGTGTTCCATCATCATTACTACGATGCAGTAACTCGAGTCAAGTGCTCACTATCCAGGAGCGATGGCGATTCGAATCGATTATTAACCAGCTGGTAATTTATTCCTCACACAAACCTCACTCACCCGCTAAAGTGAGGTATTGGTCACCGAGTCAACCATTCAGGTAAAGTCGCGAGCTTGCCAGGAACCACATGTACCCGGGGGCCGCCCGACTGCTCTTTGGCCTTATCATCGCGCCCCCGTTTCCTGCCACTACTGCTCCGGTACAGTGCGTTGCGGGCAATCCACTCGGCCCGAATAATCTCCCGGCTTCGCGGTCGAAAGGTACTTTATTCGGCCAGCTAAATGTGAGGCATGCGTTCAACATGACCCGAGGCCCAACAACGGTCGGTCCTTAATCGACACAGGCGGAAACTACAAGCACCCCAGAACCCTGTCTGGTTGCCCCATACTTATTCCGCCCGGTCTCCAATTATTCATCAACACTTGGTTATTTCCAGGATATCATCCATTCCATAGCTAAAGTTTTCCAGTAACCACCTATAATTGCCGGTGACAGGAAATCACCGATCGCTACCGGTCTAAGCAGGGCTAAGCAATATTTTCGATCCCGAACCAAAATAGGATTTTAGGCATATTTACGGGACAAGGAAAAGGATATATATGCAGCAAGTGTTTTCAATCAACTCCTATAACTTAATGCAACAATACATATATAACATATATATACTCAATTGCTTTTATAAAATAGGAGGCTTAGAATGCTCCGGGGCTTGCCTGGGATCAAACACTGGGTTAGTGATTGACAGATGACACTCGTTCGGCGAGCATCTCCCATCCGACACTTGTTTAGCCCTTCCATCTTCGGGATAGGTCCACCAAACACCGTCTTCAGGTTTGGCCTCAACATTTCATCCTTCACGTGATGCATCTAGCGAACCTAAATGAGATGCAAGATGCATGCGTATGAATATGATGAATGGTAACACAAGATGCATCACATAATCATTCATGTAAACACACGATTAAGACATAGACACCAAAAGCTATTTAACTAATCTCACACAACCAATTAAAGAGTGCAAGCACATCAAGCATAACTCAGGTTTAACAAGATCACAAGTATCTTAACTTGACCATCATCAAGGGTATAAGCCACACTTAGCAACACATGGAGTAAACAACCATAACTAGCATCTGACAATTCCTGGACTGCAAGTAACATCTACGTGTTTGGATCATAACTGGAGTTATACAAATCCAATAGCCATGCAACAAGACATTCTGGAAAGCTTATGAAATTGTCCATAATTCATCTTTAATCATCTTAGCATGATTCTCAAGTTAACCAAGTCAAACATGCATAATTACAGAATCTGGTCCAGAGATTCCAGAGAACAACTATTTCGGGAACCCAACTTGAAACAGTCATTACTCACAAACTATAAGGCCAAATGCCACCAAAATTTAACACAAGCTAGATTAACGAGTTATCTACAACTTTGTTATAAGCATGTTTCTCAGAAAACATCATTTTCATGGTGCAATTACCAAAGTCCCAGAAACTGTCTAGGAAAGCATCAATTGCAAGAATAAATATTAACTTATATTTCAAACATACATTTGGCCACAACCAATGTAACCATCATAACATGCATGTTAAATGATCACCAAAAAGCATAGTGCTCATCATTAAATAATTTCTTTTAATGCATTTCTTAATTTATTTAAATAGCAAGGTGAAATAATAAACATATATCAAAAGTCCATAATAAAATCTATAATAATTACAGTAGCTCTTGCATACACCCAATAGTCTACTGTAAAAATTTCAAGTCATTTGGACATGTATGTCAACCTCTATGAAAAAGACAATTTGCTATTACAAGAATTCATGTGAGAGCAAGATACACTAATAACTCACTCAAATGATAACCAAAATTCATGAAATTTTTACCACACATCAATAATCATATGAGTAGCATGCCACAAAAATTTCACTTCATTTGGAGCCCTAGATCTACAGTTATGAAAATAACAAATACATCTAGCAATGAAAACCTAGCTGCACAAATCCATTTTTACAGAGAAAACTTTAAACTAAAACATGCAATATTATAGATCTACTGCATAGAGAATTTTACAAGGATTCCAAAAAGTCCTCATTTGCTATTTTACGATTTTTCTACAATTTACTATGATTTTCCAAAGTTCCTACAAAAATAATTACAAATCAGTCCTCGCGCACTATTCACATGAGTCTATGACAGTGCAGAATGACCCCTCCCTTTAGTCGAATTCCCGGATGAGGTCCCTGTCGCGAATTGAAAACAAAGGACGCCGGGAAACCATGGATGGCGGCCGGAGGAGGCACGACGACGAAGGGGGAATGGCGGGGGAGCATCAGGGGGTTCCCGCGCACCTGCTGGTGGCCTCGGTTGGCCCCATGGTGGCCCGTGGCTAGCTGGCCACGAGAGCCCGCGGCTGCCATGGCGGCTGCTCGACGCTGGGCAGCACTGGCGATGCGTAGGGCGCGACGACGGCACTGAGGGTCGCGGGTGGCTGTGCCACAGCGGTGCGCACACGCGAGGAGGAGGAGGGATGGAGTGATAGGCAGCAGCGGCTCTGCTCGGCGGAGCTCGTCACGGCGACAATGGCGACGGCGTCCGCGCACTGCAGAGGCAAGGAGGAGTGGGTGAGCACGGAGATGAGTGAGGAGTGGAGGGCTCGGGCATCCACACGACATGGGGAAAAGGCGCGACCACAGCAGGGCGCCCACGGTGCGTGGAGCATGGGCGCGGGGCATGGTGGCCGTGTGGGCGAATCGTCGAGCACGTGGCGAGCGACGAACCGGGCATGGTGGGCGGCGATTTTGGGCTGGATCTGGGCCGAATCAGGACATGGGCCAAAAACGAAGTTTGTTCACCTCAGCCTGCTCTACAACTTCTATTAAGGCACTCAGGTCATTAGAGCAACCAATTAGCGGTAAAATGGTTGCCAAGATAGCAGTGTCAACACAACAATGGTGATCGCGGAAACTCACTTTTGGAGGTCAAAACTAAGTCAAACTGGTGTCATCCTTTTGCATACTCTCCTCCACATTATCTACTCCAACTTTTATTTTTGGCTCAACTCAAGTTGTTAAGCAAATTTTGGAGAACGCGGGATGTCAATGTCAATGTCACGTTAGTGGCAAAGTAAGCTTTTTGCTGTTTTGGAAACTGTTTTCGGAGATCCAAATGAACTCCAAATCTATACAAACTTCTCTGAGCTCTTCTCCACTCTAAACACTCCAACTTTTATAAAGAGTCCAACTTCAGCTGTTTAACAAAATTTTGAGAACGAAATGTGCCAACCTGTCAATGTCAGTCCACATATTCTATGACTTAGAATATTTTCCAAGGCTGAAAAACAGCAGCTAATCAAATCTTTGAGGCTCTATTTGACTAGGTTAGAGACCAAACTAGCTCTTGACCATTAAACAAAGTTTCTTCTACACAACATGAACTTCAACTTTTATTTAAGGTCCAACATCAAAACTGGTATAGAAACTATATTTCTACTTTGACCAAAGTAGGATCACGATAAAGCTTAAATTATCCTTTTTGATCAATTGGAGCATTTTCTGGGCATTTGCTCAACACGAACCTTTCTTGACTTTTGTTGTAGAGTCCATCTAGAGTCATTTGGGCAAGGTTGCAAGATTTTAGTGATGATCTATATTTCCATCCACTTAATAATGCAATTCCAGCACTTAGTAAAGTCATTCCAACAAGCATATAACTTATCATTTCATGTGACTTTTTGATTCCAAACGTCATGAAACTTTGCTAGTGACCAATATAGATAGGTACTAAGGTGAGACACATGAAGATATTGCAATAACACCACCCGAGCATATATCTTGAAAATAGACTATATGTAAAGCAATGGTGCAGCATCCAAGTTTAGGTTGGGGCTCCTGTCCATAGGTTGACCTTGACATCCTCATCTCCACTTAATCTATCATGTTTAAGCTCAAACCCACTGCTTAACTGGTGGCAAACACCTTGGGTGTTACAGCCCTCCCCCCTTAAAAGAATCGCGTCCCGAGATTCGGTGCGAAGAACTTTACAAGGGAAGAGAAGCATGTTATCCAGTTCCAACATCTGCAAGCGCATCAGGCTACTTAGCTTCAAGTAGCAGAGAGGCTAATTTGGAAGATAACTTTCTGGTACTCACCCTACACAGAAACTTTTGTCTGAAGAATTTCCTTCACTGACTTCCATGAAGCATTGTTACTTTAGGAGAAATCCAAGACAATACGGTACTTCGTTCATGGTGCACAGAGAGTACTACGAGCATGGACTAATTACTCATAGCATTTACTTTTCTAGTGGCATAACATGTGCAACTTCCGATAAGGGTTGGATTCATATACGAGATAATTATTCTTTGAGGCTATCAGAAACCGTCTAACCAATAGACAATGTCTATACCGGTCATAGACTATTCACTCACTCAGATGCCAACTGATGGAAAACTACATATTGCTCCACGTGTGTAGTTCTCTTTCTCTGATGCCAACACTATATTATCTGAGTCTATTGAGGAAACAGTGAAAGTGATAGCTGACTCTGTCGGTTTTGGATTTCTGCCAAATGTTACCTAAGAAAATTCTCTTATACAAAGGCACATAGGGGTGCAATTTGTCTTTCCAAGGGTACTGAGGGTTGTCTAACAGCAAGATACCTATCAATTGCAAGTTCTTGGCATGCATTACAAATATAACCTTTTAATGCGAAGGATGATCGCAGTCAACAGAGAAATCACCGATTCTGTATCCTTTTGTTTTCGGTTCATATCACATAAACTACTGCTCCAATATGCACAAATATTGGTGGGCATATGGATCCATGGGTCTTCTAACTACTCGCCAAAATTGAGCTCAAACGGACACCGTTTGACTATCCAACAACACATCCACTAAAATAGCTCTGTTCTGAAATGGTAGCAAACCAAGCTGACAATACATCTCTCAAATCCTATGTTTTACTCAACCAATACCCATACCCACTTAAGACATTGAAAGGTCCTAAGCAAGGAATGAGGTTACCAAATTTGGGATCAATCCAACTTCGTTTTAGTCACTAGCCGTTGACTTGAAGATAACCGGTATAGTGCCACAAAATTCTAGACAGATTTCATGTTCTTCCTTTTCTTTTGCTTCACATGTTGAGGTGTGTGTTTTGCACTCTCTCATCTTTCTCATAGTAGCAGAAGCCTTTCTCTAACTGAGGATGGAGGCTATAGTCTTCCTGACATGTTTTTCAGGGAACAATTTCCACCGTTGATCTAGACACCAATCTTGACGATGCACAAGCATTGGAGTTGAGGGCTGTCTTCACAGAGCACAAAGCATTATTCCACATGGAGGGCATCCTTACGTAGATAAGGAACCATTTCTGAATATTTTCTGGTATTTCATCCAATAGAACCTTGAACCAAAACTGTTCGTGGTACTTAGGGGCACAATGATGCAGATCAAAACTATGGACATGCTTTCTCTAGTCCTTCACATGGCTAATACAACATCTTGCACTATATACATGATTGTCCAAGATGGAATTGACTTGATAGCACATTTGGAGAAGAAGTAGCACTTGCATTGCTGACCGGCTTCATGGCTTCTTTGCTTACTATTGTTCGTCGGGACATAACCATCATAGTTATCGAGGAATCATTACTTGACTGGAGATTAACCTTCTTACTGGTAACTAATCAGTTGTCTCTCAATTCTCAAAGTTCCAACCTTTACTCTTGACCACCACAATAATTACAGTCGAAGCACAAACAAGTGGTCGGCATCGAAGTCTACAGATAAGGAGTCACACCAGAGAGAGTTGATTTCATCTGTATGACTGTCATCTACACAAGGATCAAGACTTTGATAGTTAGGTCATACGCACCATGTGACGATCGGTTCTTTTCCAATGGATAACTTGTCCAATCATTTAGTGTTAGGTGCCCATTCGATTCAACAAGGATGACATACATTGCTCAATCGATGATCGACGTCATACAAGGACACTTCGGAGAGTCACTTGTCTACCACCTCTTGCAGTCTGTTAATGTTTATGTCGGTGACTGTTCTTCAAAGGTCATCTTCTTAGCAACTTCAAGGGATATCTACTACATAAAGTCTAAGATATGAATCTTCAGATAAGATATAGGGAGATAACCAAGGAAAACGGTCACGAGAATTAACACGTCGACTGTTGTTTCATAATGGATCATGACTAGCAACCCTGATACCAGCGCGTGCCGAGCAGCACAACCTTGCGTGCGCGCCCACAGGAGGCTCTCGGTTTCGTCGCGGCACCATAGAATGCTAATCGTAACACCATTATTAAACGCACAAACAAAGTGGAATTTCAAGTGGCACCGATTGGGTGGTAAGAACAAGCACCAGACAAGGGAGGAGTAGCAAACAAGGGTAGTTACAAGGTTTAGAGTCATCACGGAGGCGATCTGAAGATTAAAACACAGCGCAAGGGAACATAGCTTAATTGACGAAGACAACTGAGCAAGGGTTCCCGGTCATGTTGGACAACAACATGAGATCAAGATTAATAATGTTGAGAGACGTTAGAAGTTGAGATGGACTTAGCAGACTTCTAGAACAAAATGATACACCGATCAGAGATTGGGTTGATAAGATAGCCACCTAATTTCGCAAGCAAAGATTTCTAGATCAGACAACGAGAGATTAGCGTTGCTCGGATCATCTGTAGGAGAGACAATCGGGAGGTCCAACATGGAATTGGGTATGGTCTCCAAAACTTGGCAAGCAACAACTGTGGTCAAGGTCGACGTTCGTTAGGACTTAACTTGGTTGGTCAATGGAACAAGGGCATTCTCCAAAAGGTAGCGGACGTCCAAGACCTAAGCAAACATATAAGGGGACTACGCTAGGGCCTACGGTTCAAGCAAGGCATGGATACAAAAACATTCAAGGGCTAGCAACCACGTTTACAGGCTCTGGCTCCTACGGAAGAATCTAATTAGAGACGACGACCATGCGATTACGTAACGTGAGCGTTGTTCTAGGATAAAGCATCTTCAGCACTCACATGCTCACCGAGGACAAAAGAGAGGTCAACTATGACACTACCTAGATAACAAGCATCTACACAACATTACAGTTTTAAGCGGACACTTGAGATTATTAGTTAGGTTAGCTTAAGCATCCAATACTAAGCAGAAGGCTCACACCTAACAAGAATTTATTCAACAAGAACTAACCACAAGTTTAGCTAAAACAAAAGCATGCTAAAGTAACCAACTTAGTGCACGCACATCAATCACAAGTTACTTATTTATTAGGACAAAGGTGGGAGGAGCATAGTTATATGCACAAAGCAACAATCATGACGATGCATGCTTCGTCCTATTCGTCCTCACAAGATTGCCAGCCAAAGGTGGCAATCACGTTCTATGTCGGTGGCATAACACGCATTCTCTCGATATAGAGCTAGTCGTCAACTACATTCACTTACGCATTCGTGGTTAGCGTATCTACAGAAAATTTCATTGCAGCCCAACAATTCCCAATATAGCACACAATGAAAGCAGTAAACTAAATACTCTCCATACATACATCCCCTGATGCATATACTTCGGTATCAAAGCTACCCAACAAATGTACCCACAATTAAGTACTTTCATAATTACATGGTTAAACATGTAATTATGTCAGTAACCACAGCTAACTCTCCCCTAGACCGATGGTTGAACGGTCATGCTCTCCCAGCTCACACTTACCTTGGCGTAGGTGCGACGTTGCAAGAATATAACTCTAGCGATATATATGGCTATTTCATATATGAAGGTTACCACTACCATTCGACCACAGGGTAACAGTGCGGTCAAGTTATCACTCATACATACCTTGGCTTGGGCGTAGATGCAAAAATTTAAAACCCCCAAGTTAGTACTTAATTAAGCCACCTAAGGGTCCTTATTTGGGCATAAAGGAAATGACCACTGGCATACGTAGATTTAAAATTTAGATTTGAACAAACCTATATATGTAGTAGCTATAAGTTGTTAAAAACATCGTTTTGCAAACAAAAACTTTTGTTTTCAATACACATATGACATGTTTAGTGTTGAACCTTGCTCCGATACCAGCTGTCACGGAACCGCCCAAATTATAAGAGCAAAAGTACAAAAACAATCGCCAGAGCAATTAAATTCCCGTACTTAAGCTCCTATAACCCCGGTAGTCCAATAAAATCCCGAGGGATTTCAAACCAACCAATATACAAGCCAAGATCATAGTGGTCCAACATAACAGGTCATATGTTACATCCATTTCATAAGTAATTCAACATATATCGGAGTTCAGTAGAGTTATTACAACTCAAGTTCAAAAGTAGCGGAAGCAAAGTAGTTTGAAACTAATACCATCTTATACATGCCAGTACCAAGGTCAATTTCCCATGAAAGCATGAGAGATAAGCTAGCTCAGAAGGATCATGCCCATGATCACACTCCGCCACTACAGCCGGAGTCTTCCAATTCTTGCAGTAGCTATGTTATATCACAACCTGCAACAAGTGGGAATAAACCCTGAGTACGAGAAGGTACTCAGCTAGACTTACCCGTCATAAACCAGAAATAATATGACACCAAGGAGTATGCAAGGCTTTCTTTCAGTGGACTAGCTTGACTCATTTGCGAAAAGCATAAGTTATTATGAATAAACTAATTTAAGTCCTTTTGTATCATATTTATTATAACCTACTCAATCTAGGTAAGCACCTATGCTAAAGCAATCACTTGATTAACCATTAACATCAAAGGTTACCATATCAGGTTTAGCATTTCCAACATTATCCACATAACCATCTGTGTTCCATCATCATTACTACGATGCAGTAACTCGAGTCAAGTGCTCACTATCCAGGAGCGATGGCGATTCGAATCGATTATTAACCAGCTGGTAATTTATTCCTCACACAAACCTCACTCACCCGCTAAAGTGAGGTATTGGTCACCGAGTCAACCATTCAGGTAAAGTCGCGAGCTTGCCAGGAACCACATGTACCCGGGGGCCGCCCGACTGCTCTTTGGCCTTATCATCGCGCCCCCGTTTCCTGCCACTACTGCTCCGGTACAGTGCGTTGCGGGCAATCCACTCGGCCCGAATAATCTCCCGGCTTCGCGGTCGAAAGGTACTTTATTCGGCCAGCTAAATGTGAGGCATGCGTTCAACATGACCCGAGGCCCAACAACGGTCGGTCCTTAATCGACACAGGCGGAAACTACAAGCACCCCAGAACCCTGTCTGGTTGCCCCATACTTATTCCGCCCGGTCTCCAATTATTCATCAACACTTGGTTATTTCCAGGATATCATCCATTCCATAGCTAAAGTTTTCCAGTAACCACCTATAATTGCCGGTGACAGGAAATCACCGATCGCTACCGGTCTAAGCAGGGCTAAGCAATATTTTCGATCCCGAACCAAAATAGGATTTTAGGCATATTTACAGGACAAGGAAAAGGATATATATGCAGCAAGTGTTTTCAATCAACTCCTATAACTTAATGCAACAATACATATATAACATATATATACTCAATTGCTTTTATAAAATAGGAGGCTTAGAATGCTCCGGGGCTTGCCTGGGATCAAACACTGGGTTAGTGATTGACAGATGACACTCGTTCGGCGAGCATCTCCCATCCGACACTTGTTTAGCCCTTCCATCTTCGGGATAGGTCCACCAAACACCGTCTTCAGGTTTGGCCTCAACATTTCATCCTTCACGTGATGCATCTAGCGAACCTAAATGAGATGCAAGATGCATGCGTATGAATATGATGAATGGTAACACAAGATGCATCACATAATCATTCATGTAAACACACGATTAAGACATAGACACCAAAAGCTATTTAACTAACCTCACACAACCAATTAAAGAGTGCAAGCACATCAAGCATAACTCAGGTTTAACAAGATCACAAGTATCTTAACTTGACCATCATCAAGGGTATAAGCCACACTTAGCAACACATGGAGTAAACAACCATAACTAGCATCTGACAATTCCTGGACTGCAAGTAACATCTACGTGTTTGGATCATAACTGGAGTTATACAAATCCAATAGCCATGCAACAAGACATTCTGGAAAGCTTATGAAATTGTCCATAATTCATCTTTAATCATCTTAGCATGATTCTCAAGTTAACCAAGTCAAACATGCATAATTACAGAATCTGGTCCAGAGATTCCAGAGAACAACTATTTCGGGAACCCAACTTGAAACAGTCATTACTCACAAACTATAAGGCCAAATGCCACCAAAATTTAACACAAGCTAGATTAACGAGTTATCTACAACTTTGTTATAAGCATGTTTCTCAGAAAACATCATTTTCATGGTGCAATTACCAAAGTCCCAGAAACTGTCTAGGAAAGCATCAATTGCAAGAATAAATATTAACTTATATTTCAAACATACATTTGGCCACAACCAATGTAACCATCATAACATGCATGTTAAATGATCACCAAAAAGCATAGTGCTCATCATTAAATAATTTCTTTTAATGCATTTCTTAATTTATTTAAATAGCAAGGTGAAATAATAAACATATATCAAAAGTCCATAATAAAATCTATAATAATTACAGTAGCTCTTGCATACACCCAATAGTCTACTGTAAAAATTTCAAGTCATTTGGACATGTATGTCAACCTCTATGAAAAAGACAATTTGCTATTACAAGAATTCATGTGAGAGCAAGATACACTAATAACTCACTCAAATGATAACCAAAATTCATGAAATTTTTACCACACATCAATCATCATATGAGTAGCATGCCACAAAAATTTCACTTCATTTGGAGCCCTAGATCTACAGTTATGAAAATAACAAATACATCTAGCAATGAAAACCTAGCTGCACAAATCCATTTTTACAGAGAAAACTTTAAACTAAAACATGCAATATTATAGATCTACTGCATAGAGAATTTTACAAGGATTCCAAAAAGTCCTCATTTGCTATTTTACGATTTTTCTACAATTTACTATGATTTTCCAAAGTTCCTGCAAAAATAATTACAAATCAGTCCTCGCGCACTATTCACATGAGTCTATGACAGTGCAGAATGACCCCTCCCTTTAGTCGAATTCTCGGATGAGGTCCCTGTCGCGAATTGAAAACAGAGGACGCCGGGAAACCATGGATGGCGGCCGGAGGAGGCACGACGACGAAGGGGGAATGGCGGGGGAGCATCAGGGGGTTCCCGCGCACCTGCTGGTGGCCTCGGTTGGCCCCATGGTGGCCCGTGGCTAGCTGGCCACGAGAGCCCGCGGCTGCCATGGCGGCTGCTCGACGCTGGGCAGCACTGGCGACGCGTAGGGCGCGACGATGGCACTGAGGGTCGCGGGTGGCTGTGCCACAGCGGTGCGCACACGCGAGGAGGAGGAGGGATGGAGTGATAGGCAGCAGCGGCTCTGCTCGGCGGAGCTCGTCACGGCGACAATGGCGACGGCGTCCGCGCACTGCAGAGGCAAGGAGGAGTGGGTGAGCACGGAGATGAGTGAGGAGTGGAGGGCTCGGGCATCCACACGACATGGGGAAAAGGCGCGACCACAGCAGGGCGCCCACGGCGCGTGGAGCATGGGCGCGGGGCATGGTGGCCGCGTGGGCGAATCGTCGAGCACGTGGCGAGCGACGAACTGGGCATGGTGGGCGGCGATTTTGGGCTGGATCTGGGCCGAATCAGGACATGGGCCAAAAACGAAGTTTGTTCACCTCAGCCTGCTCTACAACTTCTATTAAGGCACTCAGGTCATTAGAGCAACCAATTAGCGGTAAAATGGTTGCCAAGATAGCAGTGTCAACACAACAATGGTGATCGCGGAAACTCACTTTTGGAGGTCAAAACTAAGTCAAACTGGTGTCATCCTTTTGCATACTCTCCTCCACATTATCTACTCCAACTTTTATTTTTGGCTCAACTCAAGTTGTTAAGCAAATTTTGGAGAACGCGGGATGTCAATGTCAATGTCACGTTAGTGGCAAAGTAAGCTTTTTGCTGTTTTAGAAACTGTTTTCGGAGATCCAAATGAACTCCAAATCTATACAAACTTCTCTGAGCTCTTCTCCACTCTAAACACTCCAACTTTTATAAAGAGTCCAACTTCAGCTGTTTAACAAAATTTTGAGAACGAAATGTGCCAACCTGTCAATGTCAGTCCACATATTCTATGACTTAGAATATTTTCCAAGGCTGAAAAACAGCAGCTAATCAAATCTTTGAGGCTCTATTTGACTAGGTTAGAGACCAAACTAGCTCTTGACCATTAAACAAAGTTTCTTCTACACAACATGAACTTCAACTTTTATTTAAGGTCCAACATCAAAACTGGTATAGAAACTATATTTCTACTTTGACCAAAGTAGGATCACGATAAAGCTTAAATTATCCTTTTTGATCAATTGGAGCATTTTCTGGGCATTTGCTCAACACGAACCTTTCTTGACTTTTGTTGTAGAGTCCATCTAGAGTCATTTGAGCAAGGTTGCAAGATTTTAGTGATGATCTATATTTCCATCCACTTAATAATGCAATTCCAGCACTTAGTAAAGTCATTCCAACAAGCATATAACTTATCATTTCATGTGACTTTTTGATTCCAAACGTCATGAAACTTTGCTAGTGACCAATATAGATAGGTACTAAGGTGAGACACATGAAGATATTGCAATAACACCACCCGAGCATATATCTTGAAAATAGACTATATGTAAAGCAATGGTGCAGCATCCAAGTTTAGGTTGGGGCTCCTGTCCATAGGTTGACCTTGACATCCTCATCTCCACTTAATCTATCATGTTTAAGCTCAAACCCACTGCTTAACTGGTGGCAAACACCTTGGGTGTTACACCCGTGCAAGATTCTGACAGTGCAGTCAATACTCCTTAGTTGCCACCGGATATAATCGCCTTGCTCAATGAGTTTGCTCCGGTCTTTCAGCCTCCGACCTCTTTACCACCAAAGCATTCGTGTGATCATGCTATTCCCCTCGTGGACGGGGCAACACCAGTCAACATTCGGGCATATCGTTATCCTCCTACTCTTAAAGATGAGATCGAGCGCCAAGTTAATACCATGCTGGAACAATAGTTAATTCAGCCAAGTAAGTCACCATTCTCGTCACCGATCCTCCTTGTCTGCAAAAAGGATGGTACCTGGCGGTTCTATGTGGACTACCGATACCTCAACGCAATGACTATGAAATTAGTGTACCCGATTCCCGTATTTGAACAGTTGGTGGATGAATTGGGATCTGCTTCTTGGTTCTCTATCTTGGACCTTCACTCTGGATATCATCAAATCAGGTTACAACCAGGTGAAGAGTATAAAACAGCTTTCTCAACCCATACTGGGCACTTTGAGTTCTGTGTAGTACTCATTGGCGCCACGGGAGCCCCGACCACATTTCAAGGAGCAATGAACTCGACATTGGCATCATTACTACGGCGGTGTGCACTAGTTTTCTTTGACGATATACTAGTGTATGGTTCGTCATATGCTGAGCACTTGGAACACTTACATCCGGTACTCACACTTTTGGCTCGTGATCAGTGGGTCGTCAAGCTCAAGAAGTGTCGCTTTGCTTAACAGGAAATTCGGTAACTTGGTCACATTCTGAGCTCAAAGGGGGTGAGCACGGACCCAGACAAAGTGTCAGCGGTATAGAAGTGGCTAGTCCCCACCAACACACGCGAGCTCCACGGGTTTCTAGGGCTGGCGGGTTTCTACCGAATGTTTGTGCGTCATTTTGTTATTTTGGCCAAGCTGCCGATGCAGTTGCTCAAGAAACATCAACTGTTCGTTTGGACTAATGATCACCAGAAGGCTTTTGAAGCACTGCAACAAGCACTATGCTCAGCCCTAGTTTTGGCCATTCCTGACTTCACTAAACTGTTCGCAATCGAAACGGATGCATGCCAGCATGGTGTTGGCGCTGTTTTGCTACAGGAGGGTCATCCACTAGCTTATGTCAGCAAGCCTCTTGGGCCCAAGACTTAGGGATTGTCCATCTATGAAAGAATACTTGGCCATACTCATTGCAATAGAACATTGGCAGTCTTATCTCCAATTGGTTGAGTTCATTATGTATACTGATCAGAAATCACTCATTCATCTTAATGATCAGCGGCTAAACATTGTATGGCAACAAAAGGTGTTTTCCAAGCTATTGGGTCTTAGTTACCAGATTGTTTATAAGAAAGGTGTCGAAAACAGTGCAGCCGACGCTCCCTCATGACGTATCCACACGGAGGGAGTCCGTTGTGCCATAACTGTTGCTACCCCTCAATGGTGTGCAGACATAATTCAAGGTTACCAGTCTGACCAACACGCTCAAGACCTGTTAGTGAATTTAGCCTCTGCAATAGCACCGTCATCTCCCTTTACTCTAAAGGATGGTCTTATCCGGTTCAAGCAACGGATTTGGGTGGGTAACAACTCTGAACTGCAGCAGCAATTGATCAAAGCATTCCACAGTTCTCCTCTCGGTGGACATTTAGGAATACCAGCTACCATCAAGCGGTTGCAACAATTATTTGCTTGGCCAGGTCTCAAGAAACATGTTGATCAGTTTGTGTGCAGTTGCCCCACTTGTCAACAGGCCAAGGTGGAGCGTGTCAAATACCCAGGTCTGTTGCAACCGTTGACTACACCAACTGCAGCATGGCAGGTAATTTCATTAGACTTTGTGGAAGGGCTTTTGGTGTCGCACAACTATGACTATATCATGGTGGTAGTTGATTTGTTCTCCAAATACGGGCACTTCATTGGCCTGAAACACCTTTCACAGCATTGTCGGTTGCTAAATAGTTTATGCTTCATATTTACAAGCTACATGGTTTGCCAATGGTGATGGTTTCTGATCGAGATAAGATTTTCACCAGCCAGTTATGGCAGGAATTGTTCCACCTTGCTGGTGTTGAGCTGCGGATGAGTTCGGCCTATCACACCCAGTCGGATGGCTAGACGGAACGGGTAAATCAGTGTATGGAAATGTTCTAACGTTGTTTCACTAATGCAGTCCCCCACAAATGGCATGATTATCTGCACTTGGCTGAGTTTTGGTACAATACGTCTTGGCACTCTTCATTGAAGCAAACACCATTCTTTGTGTAGTATGGTCAGTCACCTCGCCAGCTGGGACTGGATTCTTCATCAACATGTTCAGTGACATCTCTAGATGAATGGTTACAGCAGAAGTCAGTGATGCAATCCCTCATTCAACAGCAGTTGGCCCGAGCTCAAAATCGAATGAAGATGCAGGCTGACAAGCATCGTACTGAAAGGTCATTTGCAGTTGGCACTTGGGTATATGTGAAGCTCCAACCCTATGTCCAAACATCAGTTGCGGCCCAGGCAAGTCAAAAGCTTTCATATCGCTTCTTTGGACCTTTCCAAATGGCTAGAGAGGGGGTGAATAGCCTATTTAAAAATCTACAAACTTCACTAAACAACAATTGTTAGTATAAAAGATGGCGACGCTAATTCTAGCACTAGCTCAACTATAATAAGTAAGCCATCTATATAATTCTAGTGAACAAGGCTATGATCTCTAATTCATACCAACAAAGCTAAGTCACTACTTACTCCTATGTGATACAAACTATACTAAGCACACTAGACAAGATAAAATGTAAGAAGTAAGTAGAAATGAATTGATTCTTATACCGACGATGTAGAGATGAGAAGTATCCAAAGAATCAATCACATAAAGTCACAAAGAGAATCCTCGGCAAGAGATGACACAAGATTTTTTACCGAGGTTCACTTGCTTTCCGGCAAGCTACTCCTCATTGTGGCGATGCACCCACTTGATGGATCACGAGCTAATTGACTATCAAGAGTCAAACCCTCAACGGGCGGCCCCCGGGTACATGTGGTTCCTGGCAAACTCGAGACTTTACCTGAATAGTTGACTTGGTGACCAATATCTCACTTTAACGGGTGAGTGAGGTTTGTGTGAGGAATAAATTACCAGCTGGTTAATAATCGATTCGAATCGCCATCGTTCACTGGATAGTGAACACTTGATTCGAGTTACAGCATCGTAGTAATGATGATGGAACACGGATGGTTATGTGGATGATGTTGGAAATGCTAAACCTGAAATGGTAACCTTTGATGTTAATAGTTAATCAAGTGATTGCTTTAGCATAGGTGCTTACCTAGATTGAATAGGTTATAATAAAGATGATGCAAAAGGACTTAAATTAGTTTATTCATGATAACTTATGCTTTTCGCAAATGAGTCAAGCTAGCCCACTAAAAGAAAGCCTTGCATACTCCTTGGTGTCATATTATTTCTGGTTTATGACGGGTAAGTCTAGCTGAGTACCTTCTCGTACTCAGGGTTTTGTTCCCACCTGTTGCAGGTAGTAAGGCGTACTACTGTGGCGACAAGTTGGACTTCTCTCCCACTTCGGGTGGTGAGTGGACCATGGGCATGGTCCCTTCTTATATCGTATCTATTTGTTGTTGTTGGACATGACCATGCGCTGGCACTGTAATTTAACTAAGTGTGTGTAAAAGGTGGTTTCAAGCTATTTTGCTTCCGCTACTTTTGAACTTGAGTTGTAATAACTCTACTGAACTCTGATATGTGGGTTTTGCACTCAGTTATGTTGCACTCCGATGTATTTGTGAACTTGATGTAACATGTGGATTGTGGTTACTGAATCATGTACGATCTTGGTTGTAAGCTTGAAAAAGTTTGAAATCCCTCGTGATTTCACGGACTACCAGGTTTATATGAGTTCAAGTATGTAAATTGAGCGGGTAATCGCTGATTTTGTACTTGAGCTCTTATAAATTGGGCGGTTCTGTTACAGCTGGTATCGGAGCAAGATTTAGTATACTACTGTTCACATGTGTATTTAAAACAAAAGATTTTGTTTTATCAAGCGGGTTGCCAACTTATTGCCATATATAGGTGTTTAAAATCTATGATTTAAAACCTAAGAGTGTGACAGTTGTCATATCCTTTATGCCCAGATAAGGACTCTAGGTGGCTTATATTAGTACTGACTTGGGGGTTTTTTAATTATGCATCTACGGCTGTGGCTAAGGTAAGAAGTGTGATAACTTGATCGCACTATGCTACCCTGTGGTCTAATGGTCGAGGTAGCCTTCATATATGAAATAGCCATATATGTTGATAGATTACTTTTATGCAACGTCGCACCTACGCCCAGGTAAGTGTGAGCTGTGAGAGCATGATCGGATACACTGCCGATCTAGGGGAGTGCTTATCAGTCACTGGATTAGTTACGTGTTGAACAATGTAACTATGAAGAGTGTCAATATGTTGGGTGTTCCGTCCCTTGGGAGACGATGCCGTCATTAGGACGATGATTGGGTGTGGCCACCTTCGTATCCATTGGGGTGTATGCGGAGTGTGTAGATTTACTGCTTTCTTTGTGTGACATATGGGGATTGTTGGGCTGAAATGAATCTTCTGCAGGAACGCTAACCACGCAAAACGTGTAGCACGACTAGTTTCGTATGTATGAGAGATCGAATGTATGCCACCGTCTATATCGCTAGAACTTAAACTTTTTCATAAGTTTGGTGAGGACGAATAGGACGAGCATACATCATGATCATTTTGCTCATGCATACATATGCTTCCCATTGCTTTGTTTTTGCACATAAGTAACATGTTGCATATGTAAGGTTTGTGTTGTGCGCATCCTGTAAGGTTCATGTCTCGAGCCATGTCTTTAATATGATCTCCCTATGCCATGATCTCGACATCTCCTCCTTGTCATGTATATTCTTGCTCCATCAACTCAACCTTGAGCGTCATTTTGGTTTCGCTCTTGAACCCTTGCTCATTTCCTCTCTCTAGTACTTCAATGTTGTCAACGTTGGTCTTATATTGTTACCTATAGGACCAAATCTTGAATAATCTTGCATCTGATGATAACTTTGATGGGCACATGATGTATTCATGTTGGTCTTGTGCCATGTTTTGCCCTTTGATCCCCCACTTGCTCCCTCCTAAACCTTGTGAACATCATTGTTTGCTTAAATTTGTCTTGCATGCGATGTTTGTCCATGCAAGATCTGCCAGTCATGTGAGATTTCACATTGATGGTAAGGTCTGTAATGGCGTCTTGCTCCAAAACTGATGGTGCCACGGTGAAACCGAGAGCCTCTTGTGGCGGCCGACACAAGGTTGGACTACTTGGCACGCGCTGGTATCGTGGTTTATAGTCAAGATCCATTATGGAAATTCCACAAATGTGTTATTTTCTCGTGATTCCTCCCTTGGTCGTCTTTCCATATCTTATCAGAAGATCTTTAGTGGTCTGTTTGTAACAAAGATTCTTCAAGAATCGCCAAAAAGATGACTTTGGAAGAACAGGTTACTGACATCAACCTTAATAGACTACAAGAGGTGATATACAAGTGACTTTGCTGACCGTTTCTATGAGTAATGCTACCTGCTGTTGGAAATGTGTCATCTATATTGGATCAAAAGGAGGCATACAATGCTCGAATGTTGGAAAAATTGTCAGATGTACAAGGATCCAGGAAGATTCATGCTCCCTCTTAGGCGTGAATCCCTTTCGGCTAACTTCGAGAACGATCATCGGCATCCACAACAACTGTGAATGCTTATTGCAAAAGCTGAAGCCTTGGAGCTTTTTAGTGTTGAGAGACAACTAATTTGTTAGCAATGAGAAGATCAATCTCTATCCAGGTAATGACTCCTAGTGTCGGTACCAATAAAATAGGGTACCCACGTTTAACAAAAATAAAGATCAAAACAACTTAGCCACGACAAAACACCGCCCACTTCAAAAACGCACGACAGGTCCGCCCCGCACGAGACCGGCTCGACGGGATGCCTCGACCGCACCCCATCTCTGACTCGTACGAGGCCCCCTCGACGGGAGACCTCGACCGCGTCCCGTACGACAAGGCACCTCGACCAAACTCCGACTCGCGTGAGCCCGGGTCGAGGCGCTCGACTCCCTCTCTTTACCTACCCTAGGACAAAAGCCTCAGCATTTAATGCAATTACCTACTACCACCTACCGGCATGGCTGCGCGCGTGGTCGACGTGGGAACAATACCAATGTCAGTCCCCACTGTTTTACCGCCCATCCCGTGATGGGAGGTGAAAAACGTCACTGTACCCACCTTACCGCACACTGTACGTCACCAGTTGCCCTCGAGGGAGGATACGACAAAATCCGTATACCGCGATTCCAGGGATTCGGACTTATCCGATCAGCCTCGACCCGGCCTCGACCCGGCCTCGACCCAGACTCGACGCCTAACACAGCGCAACAGGGAAGGAAGGACGGCATGGCACGGTGCTCTGGGTCATTTCGGCGTCTCATCCTCTACGACACCGTGGAGTCCAGGGATGGCCTCTCATTTCTAGGGCACGTCGCTACAGCCACCTCGACAGTGATCGACAAAACATCATCTCAAGACATCTGTTGCCCCGGCCTCCTCTCGTCCTATAAAAGGGTAGGCCAGGGCTCCGGAGAAGAAAAGGGACAAGAGACCAAGCACCAGATAGCGATCAACATCTCAAGCAATCATCTTGTACTTTCTTTTTCTCCTCTTTGAGACCTGGGCTCACCACCCTCTCGCAAGCTTGTAACCCCTACGCAAGCGCCTCGGTGCAAGGAAATACAACACCTCCTCTCCCCCACTGGACGTAGGGCCTTCTCTTGCCTGAACCAGGATAAATCCCCGTGTGTTCTCCTTGCATCACCATCCAGAAAAGGGACACGCAGCATTTACTCGTTGGTCTAGGACCCCCTCGGGTCCGAACACCGACAGTTGGTGCGCCAGGTAGGGGATCGCTGCGTGCCAACGTCGCTTTCCCGCCTTTTTTCTGGATGGCTGATCCCAATCGTCCTATCCCGTTGGCCACGGTGATCTGGTTCGGGAGTTTGGAGTTCATGTCACTTGGCTACGGCTACAACATGGTCCTACTCCCACCCAGGCACCCAACTGACGAGGATTACGAGCTCTCCCAGCCTGGGGGAGCGATCCGTCGGTATCGTCGTTCAAGGCAGGCGCGAGCCGCCCGACGACGACAAGCCCGGCGTAATCGCCGTCTTCATCTCGCGGAGGGCGACGGGATCCCCCGGTTCGGCACCCCTCAGCCGGACGCCAACCTAGACTCCCTCATTGAAGGTCTGGGGAGGATCAGCTTAGCCGAGGGTGACATGCCGACGGGGAATCCTGCCGCTTCTCCGTCCGGTGAGACACCGCTATCCGGAGCACCCATTCCGGCGTGGACAGCCACATCTCCTTTGCCGTTCCCGTTTGGGCTAGATTCGGCTGCCCAGGCGTACGCTTCTTCCGTGAGCACTCGCATGAGTGCTTATGAGGAACTCCCCGGGCACCATCTACGCTCCGCTCTGGATCTCGTTGCGTCCACGCCAGCTTCTGATTATCTGGACTCTGCTGAGGCACCAGAAACAGAACCCTGTGTGACAGCTTCCCCACGCTGCAACCCCAGCGGTGATCCGCAACGGCCATACATTCCCCCGTCATACTATTATTTTGGCGCCCCTGACTCCGACTCGGCTGATGACGCCTACGATCCGACCCGCGAGTGCTTCAACGTCGATGTTGAAAGCGCGTCAGATTCGCAGGAAGAAGAGCCGGTCAGAGGAAGGCACAGGCCTCCTCACATCGAGATCCCTGCCGAGCGGGATGAGGCTCAACTCCTTGCGGATCAAGGGGTGCAACTTGAGCAAATCCGCGAGTTACAGGAAAGGCTCGACGAGGAACGAGAAAACCTGCGTCTGCTCCAACAAACTCTCGAGCATGAGCGTGCGGAACGCGCACTTGGCGGGAGAGCTCACGGAAGAGCTCGCGACGTCAACCGTCGCATCGACGAGGACCGGGTAACCGACCCCCCAGTCTTCGCTCGAGCCAGCCAGAACGTCGTCGCCGCCGCCATGCTCCTACGCAATATGCCCGAGCCGTCAAACCCTGATGCTCGCCGGGCTCGAGATGAGATCCGAGAACTCCTCGAGACCGCTGCCCTGCAGCAGGCCGAGAGCTCTGCCTCGAGGCGACGCGAGCCCGCCTCAGAGCGGCTCGCAGAGCCCTCCCGACAGGAGAGAGAGGCCTCGGTTCATCCCGAACCTCCCCGACGGATTCGAATGGCTCCCGCCCCCGAGCACATGACTCACGACCAAGGGCCTCGAGACACCCGTGGCAACATCGTCGAGCGCCGCACGCGCAAGCACGGTGACGGTGTGGCTCGAGGTTACCACATGCATAGGGGCGGGCGCTACGACAGCTCGGAGGACCGCAGTCCTTCACCTGAGCCTCCGGGCCCTCAGGTCTTCAGCAAGGCAATCCGTGAAACGATACTGCCGGCGCGGTTCCGCCCTCCCACGACTCTTGCCAAGTACAACGGCGAGACCAAACCCGAACTTTGGCTCGCCGACTTTCGCTTGGCATGTCAGCTGGGCGGGGCCACCGACGACCGAGTCATCATCCGACAGCTCCCCCTGTTCCTCTCCGACACCGCTCGAGCCTGGCTCGAGGATCTTCCGCCCCAGCAGATCCACGACTGGGGTGATCTCGTGAGGGTGTTCGAGGGAAACTTCAAGGGAACTTACATGCGCCTCGGCAACTCATGGGACCTCCGAAGTTGTAAGCAGAAGCCGGGTGAATCCCTCCGGGACTACATCCGACGCTTTTCCAGGCAACGCACCGAACTCCCCAACGTCACCGACTCCGACGTCATTATAGCTTTTCTCTCTGGTACCACTTGCAAAGAGCTGGTCCGAGAGTTGGGCCGCCACACCCCACTCACTGCCAACGGATTGATGGACATCGTCACCAACTTCGCCGCCGGCGAGGAGGCGGTTGGTTCCATCTTCGGCGGTGAGCAGGACAAAGGGAAGCAGAAGGCTGACGATCCCGCGAGCTCCACCCGGGGCTCCAAGAGGAACAACCGAAAGAAGAAGAAAGGCCAGCAAGGCAAGCCCGAGGCTCCGGCCGATGAGCTTGTCGCCGCTACCGAGCGCAAGAAGCCTCGAGGCCCTCCCGGTGGGGGCATTTTCGACAAAATGCTCAAAGAGCCGTGTCCCTACCACAAGGGACCCACTAACCATAACCTCGAGGATTGTCACATGCTCCGCAGGTACTTCGAGGGTGCAGGCGGCAAAAACACCGACAAGAAGGAGGACCCCAAGGGTGACGACAAGGATGAGGGATTCCCCGAGATCCATGACTGCTTCATGATCTACGGAGGGCCCTCGACCCGCCTCTCGGCTTGCCAACGCAAGCGAGAGCGACGAGAGGTTTTCTCCGTACAAACGGCGGTCCCTCGTTTCCTTGACTGGTCTGCGGTGGCTGTCACTTTCGACCGTGATGATCATCCTGACTACGTCCCCAATCCGGGGGTCTACCCTCTTGTTGTTGATCCCATCATCGCCAACACACGCCTCACCAAAGTACTCATGGACGGCGGAAGCAGTCTCAACATCATCTACTCCCAGACCCTCGACCTCCTGGGGGTCGAGAGAGCGCGCCTCCAACCTAGCGTCGGGGGCTTCCACGGAGTTGTGCCAGGAAAGCGGGCGGAACCCCTCGGACGGGTCGATCTGCCCGTTTGCTTTGGCACACCGGCCAACTTCAGAAAGGAGACCCTCACCTTCGAGGTGGTCGGATTCCGTGGGACATACCACGCCATCCTCGGGCGCCCGTGTTACGCCAAGTTTATGGCTGTGCCAAACTACACCTACCTCAAGCTCAAGATGCTAGGTCCAAACGGCGTCATCACCGTGGGGCCCTCGTACGAGCACGCCTACGAATGCGACGTCGAGTGCGTCGAGCACGGCGAGGCTGTTTTGGAGTCGGTGGCTTTGGCTGCGGACCTTGACGGTCTCGCTAACGAGGTTCCCGACCCGAAGCGCCACGCCGGCAGCTTCGAGCCCGCGGAGGATGTCAAGCTCGTACCCCTCGACCCTGCTGATCCCAACGGGAAGGCGCTGAGCATCAGCGCCACCCTCAATCCGAAATAGGAAGCCGTGCTCATCGACTTTCTCCGCGCAAATGCCGACATCTTTGCGTGGAGTCCCTCGGATATGCCGGGCATACCCAGGGAAGTCGCCGAGCACGCCTTGGAGATCCAGGCTGGATCCAAACAGGTGAAGCAACGCCTGCGCCGCTTCGACGAGGAGAAGCACAGGGTCGTCGGCGAGGAGATCCACAAGCTGTTGGAGGCCGGATTCATCAAGGAGGTTCATCATCCTGAGTGGCTAGCTAATCCTGTGTTAGTTAAGAAAAAGAGTGGGAAATGGAGGATGTGTGTAGACTATACTAGTTTGAATAAAGCATGTCCGAAAGTTCCCTTCCCTTTGCCACGCATTGATCAAATCGTTGATTCCACTGCGGGATGTGAAACTCTCTCGTTCTTGGATGCCTACTCCGGTTACCATCAGATCAAAATGAAGGAGTCCGACCAGCTCGCGACTTCATTCATCACCCCATTCGGCATGTATTGCTATGTTACGATGCCCTTCGGTCTCCGGAACGCAGGGGCCACGTACCAACGGTGCATGCAGCACGTCTTTGGGGAACACATCGGGTCGACGGTCGAGGCTTATGTCGACGACATCGTTGTCAAGACAAAACAAGCCGACGGCCTGGTCAGCGACCTCGACGTAGCGTTTAGATGCCTTCGGGCAAAAAACATCAAACTTAACCCTGAGAAATGCGTCTTCGGCGTCCCCCGAGGCATGCTTTTAGGATTCATTGTATCCAAACGCGGCATCGAGGCCAACCCTGAAAAAATCTCTGCGATAACTAAGATGGGCCCCATCCGAGATCTGAAGGGTGTACAGAGGGTCACTGGTTGCCTTGCGGCGCTCAGCCGTTTCATTTCACGCCTCGGAGAAAAGGCGCTCCCTCTGTACCGTCTCCTAAAGAAATCACAGCATTTTTCATGGACCCTCGAGGCTGAGGAAGCTCTCACAAAACTTAAAGCCACGCTCTCTAACTCGCCCATCCTCGTCCCTCCGACCCCGGGGGAACCACTCTTACTGTACGTCGCTGTGATGTCACAGGTAGTCAGTTCGGTCCTGGTGGTCGAACGGGCCGAGGAGGCGCATACCTTGCTTGTCCAGAGGCCGGTCTATTTCATCAGCGAGGTACTCTCTGAAACTAAGGCTCGATACCCACAAATTCAGAAACTGCTGTACGCCGTCGTCTTAACACGACGCAAGCTCCGACACTACTTCGAAGGCCACCCGGTTACTGTGGTTTCTTCTTTCCCCTTGGGAGAGATAGCCCGGAACCGGGAAGCCTCGGGTAGGATTGCTAAATGGGTGATTGAACTCATGGGCGAGACCCTGTCCTACGCACCACGAAAGGCTATCAAGTCATAGGTGTTAGTCGATTTTTTGGCTGAATGGACCGACACCCAACTCCCTCCCGCACAGCTCCAGGCCGAGCTTTGGACCATGTATTTCGACGGGTCGTTGATGAAAACAGGAGCAGGCGCAGGCTTGCTCTTCATCTCGCCCCTCGGGGTTCACATGCGCTATGTCATCCGGCTTCATTTTCCTACGTCAAACAACGTTGCTGAATACGAGGCACTCGTCACGGGGCTGAGAATTGCCATCGAGCTCGGGGTCCGACACCTTGACGTTCGAGGCGACTCCCAGCTCGTGATCGACCAGGTCATGAAGAGCTCGAATTGCCGTGACCCCAAGATGGAAGCCTACTGCCAGGAAGTACGGCGCCTCGAGGATAGGTTTCACGGCCTCGAGCTCAACCACATCTCGCGTAGATATAATGAGGCTGCCGATGAACTGGCGAAAATCGCGTCGGGTCGAACTACGGTTCCACCAGACGTCTTCACGAGAGATCTCCAGCAGCCATCCATCGACCTTAGGCCAGACGGAGGGGTCGACGGGACGTCGGTCGACCCCCCTTCTGAGGCAGAAGCCCCCTCGAACGGGGCTGAAGCCCTGCAGATAGAAGGATCGACCCCGCCATCTGACCTCGAGCTTGACTGGCACGCTCTGTACCTCGACTACCTTATCCGAGGGGACCTCCCCTCGAATAAGACCGAGGCTCGACGGATCGCTCGCCGGGCCAAAACTTTTGTGATCATTGGCGACAGTGGGGAGCTGTACCGCCGCAGCCCTACTGGCATCCTTCAGCGCTGCATCACAAACAAGGAAGGCAGAGACCTGCTCAGCGATTTGCACTCGGGGGCTTGCGGTCACCACGCAGCACCTCGAACCCTCGTCGGAAACGCTTTTCGACAAGGATTCTATTGGCCAACCGCGGTCTCCGACGCTGTCAAGCTAGTACGCTCCTGCAAAGGTTGTCAGTACTACGTGAGACAAACACATCTTCCGGCACACGCCCTGCAAACCATCCCCATCGCATGGCCGTTTGCCGTTTGGGGGCTCGACCTTGTCGGACCGCTGAAAAGAATGACTGGCGGCTTCACCCACTTGCTTGTCATGATTGACAAGTTCTCCAAGTGGATCGAGGTCCGCCCTATCACCAGCATCAGGTCCGAGCAAGCTGTGCTATTCTTCACCGACATTATTCATCGCTTTGGGGTCGCCAACTGCATCATCACGGACAACGGCACCCAGTTCACTGGTAAAAAGTTTCTGGATTTCTACGACCACCATCACATTCGCGTGCTCTGGTCAGCCGTGGCTCATCCAAAAACAAATGGCCAAGTGGAACGTGCCAATGGCATGCTCCTACAAAGCCTGAAACCCAGAATTTTTGACAAGCTAAACAAGCATGGCAAAAGATGGGCTGCCGAGCTGCCCTCGGTCCTGTGGAGCCTAAGAACAACGCCAAGTCGAGCCACAGGGTTCACTCTGTTCTTCTTAGTCTACGGTTCTGAGGCAGTCCTCCCAACCAATATTGAATACGGGTCCCCAAGATTGAAGGCTTACAACGAGAGAAACAATGACGCCGCAAGAGAAGACGCCCTCGACCAGCTCGAGGAGGCCCGAGATGTGGCTCTATTGCATTCTGCCAGGTACCAACAAAGTCTCCGATGTTACCACGACAGACACATCCGCAAGCGTGACCTCAACGTCGGCGATCTGGTGCTACGACGGAACCAGAACACCAAGGGACGCCACAAGCTCACGCCGCCATGGGAAGGACCATACATCATCGCAGAAGTACTGAAGCCGGGCACCTACAAGCTATCCAACGAGAAGGGCGAAATCTTCACCAACGCTTGGAACATTGAACAGCTACGTCGCTTTTTTCCTTAGAAAGCCTCGAGGCTCTGTAATATCTTTTTCATCAATAAAGAATACAGCAATGCTAAAATTTTCGTCTCACGATGAGGAAGGATCGACTCTGTACCACCAGAATCGACCCTCCCTCGGGGGCTACACAGGGGGGAACCCCTCAGTCCCCGAAAAAACTTACACTCTTTTTTAAATTTTAAGAACCGCTCCTTAGATCAACGGCGCTGTAAGACCACTCTAAGGATCGAAAGGACCCTCGGGCCAGGAGTATCACCTACGCCTCCGGGGCTATGGTGCCTCCACTCAGTCCTTACGCCTTCTAGAGGTGCAACTTCACGCTAGGGAGACCTAAATGACGGTTCCTAACTTTGAAAAAGACTACACTCCCTGCCGCTTAGATCAGGTTCTCACACAATCCGCGAGGCCGCAAGAGCACCCTGAAACTCGAGGGCAGTCGAGCCACGAGATCACTTACGCCCCCGAGGCTACGGTACCTCCGCTCGCTCCCCTACGCCAAAGGGCGCGACTGCGTGTCAAGTAAATCGTACGAGAACACAATCCAAGCAATAAGGGAAGAAAAGCTCGAATGGAACTAAATTAACCACGAACTAATTTATGTTCCGAGTTTTCTAGGGCCTCCAAGGCCGCCACAACCAAAAGTTCAAAGTGACTAACTTATTACATGGGCCTCTGCACCCAGATTTGGCTCACAGGCCTTCATCGTCAGCTGGCGGAACCACCTCAGGCTCAAAGAGCGAGGCCAGACGACTCCCAGGCCCCTCCGCGGCTTCGATCAACTCCAGGCAGGCGTTTTCATTGTCTTCATCCGTCCGCTCCGGGTCTGTGATGAAGCCATCGGCAACGAGCTCCATGTCGAACACAAACCCCGAGCGGACGACGGCCAGCGCCCTCTTCACGCCGTGATGGAGGCTGTCCCGAATCTTCTCCCGGGCAAGGTGGCCCAGCGCCGCCACCCGACGGATGAAGGAGTTCCCTGGAGCGTCTTCACCGGTGTCGGCGTCGGGCTCGACCCCCAGACCGTCGCACACCGTGGTGATCGCGCCCTCGAGCAGCTGGGTCCTCCGGGTCTCGGCTTCGAGGAGGCTTTGCAGGGAGTTGGCGGACGAGTGGGCCTCCCGGGTCTCACTCTCTAGCTCTGGAATACGACAAGCCAAAATTAACACCTAATACGAGGCCTCGACGGCATAACTATAACAATCATACTTACCCTCGATATGGGTCTTCAAGCCCACAACCTCGTCGCGGAGCCCCCCGCATGTCCGCTCGAGCCCCAGGAGGGCGCTGTCCTTGTCACGGACGGTCGCCTTCAACGCCTCAATCTCCTGACGGGCGGTCTGGAGCACCGCGTCCCTCTCTTGGACGGCCCCATTCAGCACCGTGACCTCGTCCTTCAGTGCACTGAACTGGGCCGTCACCTGCCCGATTTGGACGTTGAGAAGGTCACGTTGACGGCCAACCTGGGAGACGTCCTCCTCGAGCTCCTTGACCCGCGCCGCCAGGGGCTCGAGGTCCCTGCGAGCCTGGGCAGCCTCTTCCCGGGCCTTGTCCACCTCGGTGCGCATTGTGGCTTCAGCCGCCCAAGCCTGGATCCTCTCCTCCTTCACCGTCGAGTAGGCGGTGCGCAGCTCCGCCATCTCAGCGGTCCGATCGGCGAGCCTCTTCTGGGTCTCCTCGACCAGGGCCCGTTGCCGGGACAGCAACGCCCACACGCCACTCTCACCTCGGATGAAGAGTGACTTGCGGCGGGAGCACTCCTTCAGTTCCTAATTCAAAAGAAACCAAAAAAGATAATGAAACCAAGGAAAAAAGACACTGAGAGCCACGAAAGAAGCTAACAGATTAATCGTACCTCGGTGGCATCCCGTATACCCCGTGAGACGGCGTCGAACGCCACGCGGAGTAGCCGATCGAGATGCTAGCAGACGCCCTCGAGATACTGCCAGCGATGCACCTCATCCCTGTCATTCAGAGTGAGGATAGGCTCGGCATCGGGGTTCGCGGCGTCCCTGAACTGAAGGGACGCCCCCCCCACCTCGGGATCTCCTCCTCAGCCCGCGCTATCGCCAGCGCGGCGAAGTCAGGCCACGATGATGACGACACGGCCGGGGCGTCTCCCGGCCCCGCCGAAGGGCCGGCCTCGTTGGCCTCGCCCGCAGCTCCCGCGGCCCCAGCGGACGTCGAGGCGTCAGCTTGACTCGTGGCCTCGCCCCCCTCGACCCCCATTATTTGTTTTCCTCTGTCTAGAGGGGCGTCGTCGAGGGCAACGACCATGGGCACCCGCCCTTCGGCGGTGACCGGCCCCTCGGCTACCGGCACCTCTGGAGCTGCCGCCTCCACCGTCGACGCCTCTGGGGCCGGCACCTCGCCCGTTGGTGGCTCGGGAACTGGCGCTCCGACCAACGGCGCCCCCGCAACCGGCACCTCGACCTCCGGCGCCACCTCTTCCGGGGCGCCGGCAGGGAGCTCGACGACCTCGCCCTCCGCCGTGCCGATCGGCCGCGCCGGCAGGTCTTGCTGTGGCTGCGGCTTCTCCGCCAGTGCCACCTCTTGTTCCGGTGCCGGCGCAACCTCTTCCACGGTCGCACCGGCACCCGCCCTTTCTGCGCCACTAACGGGCGCTTTACCCGTCGCGGCCTCGACGGTGGCCTCGGCCGAGGGCAGCGCCCTAGGCTCCGCCTCGACCAGACCAGGCGCCACTACCGTCGCAGGGTCGGACCTTGCTGCGGCGGGGTCGGGGCCGGCGACCGTCGAAGCACCTGCAGCCGCCTGCTGCTGTCGAAGGCACTCCTTCACGGCCTCGACCTCGCGGACCCAGGCCGCATCCTGTTCCGCTGACTAGTTGAGGACGACGGCACTAGCCCGAAGGGACTTCACGGGGGTGGGCCCCATAAGCTCCGCTTTCCGCTTCAGCCTGCAAAGTAAAAAAATAAGGTCAGCTGACGAATTCGAAAAAGGGCAAATCCCCCAAGCCCGAACACTCACCCGGAGATCGGCACCAAAGGCCTCGACCCCGCGCGGTCCGAGCCGCCCGAGGCGGCGGGCGGCGGCCTCGCGGCGGCCCCACCCGCAGATCGGGCGCTCCGTGGGGCCCTCGCTGGCGCACCACTGCGCGTTTTCTGCGCTTCCGAGGCCAGCTGGCCTCGGGTTCTCACGCCCGACGATGGCGCCGCCGACGACGATGTCGGCGCCACCGTCCCGGCCCCCGCTCGAGCCTGCGGGGCCTGGGCTGGGGCAGGCACCCCCGTCGACCTCGCTTGCTGGGTCGGGGGCAAGGCGACCCCTCCCGCCGAGGGGCCCGCTTCCTTCTTCTCGTCCTTCTTCTTCTTCTCCTCCTCGTCCTCCTCGACCTCCTCGACCACAATGACCGAGGAGGACGACCCTGCGATGGGCTCCAGCAGGGGGCGGATATCGGGGAGGCTCCCCAGCCCGGTTGCGGCCTCATACCGCGACAGGGCATCATCGTCCTCGCCGCTGCTGTCGTCGTCCTCCCCCGAGATGGTCTCGGAAGGCGACGGCTCCAGGGGAAGCCCATCGAGGGCCTGTTGGCGCCGGAGCTTCTTCCGCGCCTCGGCCTCCTTGGCCTTGCGAGCCGTCCGTTTCTTAGTCGACTCCTTTACTTGTTGCTGCTTCGAGGCGTGCAGCCATCGAGCCTCGCGGGCGGGCTGGTCCTCCGGTACCGGCGGCCGCGTCTCCCGCAGCGCCGACAAATCCTGCACGCCGGCATCAACCAAGTTAAGGGGATCCGAGAAATGAATCAAACCAAAACGAGCATATCATCTCAAAATACTTACCACGGGCTCGAACCCTTCAGTGGGCCTCATGGGGACCCGGTCGGCCTCCTCCGCCTTGAACGTCCCGACCATCCGACGGGCTCGACGAAGTCCCTCCTCGAGGGTCAGGGCCTCGTGAGACATCCAGCTCCCCTCCAGAGGCGCCTCCGGAGTCATCTGGTCGAGGCGTAGGCGACGCCGGCACAGCGGCATCACTCTGCGGCGATGGAACGCCGTTGCCACCACCGCTGACGTCAAGCCTCGAAGGCGAAGCTGCTGCAGCTCCGCCAGCAACGGGTCCAGGCGCGGCTTCTCGACCTTCGGCACCCCGTATCCCCAGCGGTCCTCCCACGCGGTCAGCACACGGCCGGTGTACCGCGGCAGCTGGTTGTCGTCGTTGCGGAGATAAAACCAGCCCTCGTGCCACCCGCTGTTGGAAGAGATGAGTCGAGCCGGGATGTACTGATCCGCCCGGCTCGACCTCAACTGGAGAACGCAGCTCCCCGCCCGCACCGCGTAGAGAACTCCCTTCTCCCCCGCTCTCTTGGCGAAGAGCTTGCCCTTGAAGAGGTGAAGCCACAGGTTCCACTGCGGCTCCACCCCGAGGTACCCCTCACAGACCGCCGTGAAGATGGCGGCCTGTGCGATGGCGTTGGGGGCAAGGTGATGAAGCTCCACCCGGTAGTAGTGGAGAAGCGCGCGCATGAAGACCGACGAGGGAACGCCGAACCCCCGCTCGTGGAAGCACACGAAGCTCACCACGTATCCTTCCGGGGGCGCCGGCTCCCGGTGGGCCGGCGGCGGCGCAATCCACTCCGGCCACGACCGGTTCGTCCTCGGCCGCAGCAGCCCGTCTTCGACCAGCTCCTCCAGCCTCCTCTCCGTCACCGAGGAAGTGGCCTAGTCTTCGGCGGGGAGGATTTGGCTCTTTCCGGCCATTGGCGCTGTCGGGAGGAGGATGAGCGAAGGGGAAGGTGGCGGCGGCAGCAGCGGTGTGGGCGGAAGGCGCAAGAAGGCTAAGGTTTCCTGAGGCTAAGGATGGCAAGAGCGCAAAGAACCAGAGGGGAACACAGACCCCTGGGTCTCGCCTTTATAGGCCGGGAAGAAGTCTAACGGCCGCACGAAAAGGTAGGAACAGTTTCCCGCAATAAATGCGCTCACCTAACCGTCCCCCATGTCTTACAGGACCAAGGCATGTGGCCGTCCCCCACGCCGTAACCGAACGTCATGTCGCCCACTACCGCGCCGATCTCACCCTAAAAAGGCGCGCCTGGCTAACGGGCGGGGCGAGATCCACGGACGGATATTCCCATATACCTATAACGGGCTCCGAGCCCACTATAAGTCTCGAGGGAACAGAAGCTGGCCCTCGACCTGGGTTCGACAGCTGCCCTCGAGCAACAGAGCAAGGGACGACCAGGGGTACGCCCGTACATGGCCAGGGCTCGAGCCACGCTCTCGAGGCACCCCAAGACGTATTCGAGGCCAAAGGACGAGGTCGAAGCAGGAATCCCCTCGGGGGAGGCATCGAGCCCTCGGATCCTGTCGAAGGGAACCGACATCCGCACGACCACTCCTTGGCATCTTTGAAGAGCGCCTCCGGGCCACAAGCTGACTCCTAACGACTGGAGCACGGGCTCTCACTCGAATCCCCCCGCCAGCAGCTCACCGGAGATCGCCGGACTCGCCCAAACAGGGTAGTACGACGTTCCCCACCCCTCCTCCTCCTCTCTGTAGGAGGAGCGTGAGGGCCGCAGAACAAAAGACGGTAGGGACCCTGATCGACCTCGTGCGCGCGAGGCTCGGGGGCTCGACCGCATCAACGACTCCCTGATAAAACGTGCAAAAGACCTCGGAGGAGTCTTCTCAATACTCCACCGAGGCCTCGGGGGCTACACCCGGCGGGTGCGCTCGCGCGCCCCCACCGGAGAAGTCCCAAGAACGCTCGAAAGCCCCCGCCAGAAAAATCAACGGCGCTACGACTCCAGTTCATCGGCAAAAAGCCTCTAGGAGAGTGATCATACACTCACCTAAAGGCTCGGGGGCTACTGTCGGTACCAATAAAATAGGGTACCCACGTTTAACAAAAATAAAGATCAAAACAACTTAGCCACGACAAAACACCGCCCACTTCAAAAACGCACGACAGGTCTGCCCCGCACGAGACCGGCTTGACGGGATGCCTCGACCGCATCCCATCTCCGACTCGTACGAGGCCCCCTCGACGGGAGACCTCGACCGCGTCCCGTACGACAAGGCACCTCGACCAAACTCCGACTCGCGTGAGCCCGGGTCGAGGCGCTCGACCCCCTCTCTTTACCTACCCCAGGACAAAAGCCTCAGCATTTAATGCAATTACCTACTACCACCTACCGGCATGGCTGCGCGCGTGGTCGACGTGGGAACAATACCAATGTCAGTCCCCACTGTTTTACCGCCCATCCCGTGATGGGAGGTGAAAAACGTCACTGTACCCACCTTACCGCACACTGTATGTCACCAGTTGCCCTCGAGGGAGGATACGACAAAATCCGTATACCACGATTCCAAGGATTCGGACTTATCCGATCAGCCTCGACCCGGCCTCGACCCAGCCTCGACCCAGACTCGACGCCTAACACAGCGCAACAGGGAAGGAAGGACGGCATGGCACGGCGCTCCGGGTCATTTCGGCGTCTCGTCCTCTGCGACACCGTGGAGTCCAGGGATGGCCTCCCATTTCTAGGGCACGTCGCTACAGCCACCTCGACAGTGATCGACAAAACATCATCTCAAGACATCCGTTGCCCCGGCCTCCTCTCGTCCTATAAAAGGGTAGGCCAGGGCTCTGGAGAAGAAAAGGGACAAGAGACCAAGCACCAGATAGCGATCAACATCTCAAGCAATCATCTTGTACTTTCTTTTTCTCCTCTTTGAGACCTGGGCTCACCACCCTCTCTCGCAAGCTTGTAACCCCTACGCAAGCGCTCGGTGCAAGGAAATACAACACCTCCTCTCCCCCGCTGGACGTAGGGCCTTCTCTTGCCCGAACCAGGATAAATCCCCGTGTGTTCTCCTTGCATCACCATCCAGGAAAGGGACACGCAGCATTTACTCGTTGGTCTAGGACCCCCTCGGGTCCGAACACCGACACCTAGGTGACCATGCCGGTTTTTGTGAAGTGCCTCAAACATGGTTGGAACGACCTCAAACGTTGTGAGTTACTCCACCCTTTTTGGAGCACTCTAATCTGACAAGTTGGACTGAGGATTCGTTGCATAAAGCCTGGGTTATGAGAAAAGGTTCCATTTGTCAGATTGCTGAAATTTCAGAACGGTGCAGTTTTGGTACAAGTATAGTTTGAGCAATCAACAGTGTCCACTTGAGTTGAATTTTGGTCAGTAATGGGAAGACTAATGGATTACACATCTACCAAATTTCGTGCATAATGGAGCACTAACTTAGCAAATATGAGTAGATTACCTGGAGGAACAGAATCTACAATCTTTCTATCTACTCACTATCATTCTTTGTGTGGAGGGCTATGCTTGTTGGAATATCAAGGTGAGTGAGTCAGAATTATTTTGCTGCAATGTGAGTCAAGACTCAACTTATTGTGTAACTACACCCTAAAAGAAATTGTACTCGACCAACTTGGTAGCATATGGTTTCATTAATTGGTGTTTTTACCCAAAAGGTTACGTCAAGTTCAACCTAAGTAACTACCGCAGCTTGGATAAGGATACCGCTGACAAGGGATATTGGAGGCCATGAGCTGACAGAGTTAGCTAACACATTCATCATGCACTCAATGGATGGAGATAATATAGTGTTGTCATCAAAGAAAGGAGAACAAGTACTTGGAACAGTGGTCTCTTGGATTCGTCCCGGAATGTCAATGCTTCATGGGAGTCAATGAAGGAAATTCTTCAGACAAAAACTTCCTACGAGGAGCAAGTATCAGAAAGTTGTGGTGACCAGTGTAGCCTATCTAACAATCCAATCTGGGTAGCCTTTTGCTATCGCTGCTTGTGGTGTGGGTGATATTGCTTCTCCTTCCTTGAATAACTTTTCGTACCAAATCTCGGGACGAGATTTATTTAAGGGGGAAGGCTGTAACACCCCAGTGTTAAGCATGCATTTTTGCACTTGCATTTCATGGGCATAAGCATAATTTATTCATACATAAGCATTAACACAAGAAACACTTGAAACATGCATTCGAAACACCTTAAACGTGTGACATGTGCTAATAAAACATTGCTTGTTATTTTTTGATTCATAATGTATATGTTTTATAATTATGCTTAGTTAAGACAACTGATTGCTTTGTTTGGTCACTAAACTCACTTAGACATGGTTGGGTTGCAAAATGAAATAAGTGAAACATTGCATTTATAACCTTTGCAACACAATGTTTCAAATGTAAAATTGAAATGTTTCAGTAGTACAAATGTGATGTTTCATATGATATATGATTTGACTTTCGTAGTTTTAATAATGCAAATGTGCACCTATGAGTATAACAATACTTAATTCATGTTTAGGACATTAAATGACACCATGTTCCTGTTGATGACTTTGGCTAATTAAGCTTTTACTTAATGACATGCTTATGTTGACCCTTGAAGTGCTTTTGTTTGACTTGCTTTGAACCACTAGCTAGAGTCAATGCATGTTGGTGCACCCTTTACAAAAAGTGTAGATAATTTGATTAGGAGCAAAAGTTGTTTTGGTGCCCACTCTTGATAATGTACCTAAAATGGTGTTTTAGGGCTAGGAAGACAGATTAGGGGGCTGTTTTCAGGGTTCTGAAATCGACTAAGTCTGGGACTGCATTTCAGTTTCAAAGTAGTTCACTTTGGGGCCCTGTAGTTTTCAAACCGTGGAAAATTAGACGACGATTCTTAAATATGAAATGTTCATCTCGTGTAGCTCTACAGTTTTTGTGTAGAAAGTTTTGGCAAACGACGAACGTTTTTAGAGTATTTAGCATCGCAAAGTGTGGCCGTCAGTCGACCTCGGCAGTGACTGAATCGGTCGATTCAGTTAAATCGGCCGGCTTCAGTGACCGACCGGGGCAGAGCCCGCATGCCGCGTGGCGCCCGGCCATCGGCGGCCGTGGATGGCAGCGGCCGCTCCGACCGCGTTAAGACGCGCCGCGCTCCTGTCCGTTGGCCTCACTCCAACTCTCTCCCTACTCGCCCTCGCGGCCTTCCTCGCTCGCGCGGGCGCGTCCACCATGGACGGCCGGCCAAGCTTGCTGCCACCGCGTCCTCACCGCTCTAGGTCCTCACGGCCGCAGCCACGTGCACCACCGCCTTCACCTCATCGTGCTGCACCTTGCGCGCACGCTTGCCCAAGCCGAAAGTCGCCGGAGCCCGCTGTTGTCGTGCCGCTCCGCTGTCGAGCCGCGGGCTCACGTGGCCGGGCCAACTCGAACCGCCTCGCGCCGAGCTGGGTAGTCCAGCGAGTGCGCACGGGCCTCCCGGTGCTCCCCCACCACTCCATCACCGCCGACATGCCTTCTCCGGCCGCCATCGGTCGTTTCCCAGCGTCCTCTGTTTTCTAATCGCGACCAGGGACCTCGCGCGACAATTCGACTAAAGGGAGGGGTCTTTCTGCACTGTCATAGACTCATATGAATAGTGCTCTCGGGACTGATTTATAATTATTTTGCAGGAACTTTGGAAATTCATAGTAAATTGTAGAAAAATCATAAAATAGCAAATGTGGACTTTTTGGAATCCTTGTGAAATTATCTATGCAGTAGATCTATAATATGGCATATTTTAGTTTAAAGTTTTCTCTGTAAAAATGGATTTGTGCAGCTAGGTTTTTAATGCTAGTTGTATTTGTCATTTTCATAACTGCAGATCTAGGGCTCCGAATGAAGTGAAATCTTTGATGTGTGGTAAAAATTTCATGAATTTTGGTTGCCATTTGAGTGAGTTATTAGTGTATCTTACTCTCACATGAATTCTTGCAAGAGCAATTTGTCTTTTTCATAGAGGTTGATATACATGTCCAAATGGCTTGAAATTTGTACAGTAGGCTATTGGGGGCATGTAAGAGCTACTGTAATTTTATAGATTTTTATCATGGACTTTTGGTATATGTTTATTATTTCACCTTGCTATTTAAATAAATTAAGAAATGCATTAAAAGAAATTATTTAATGATGAGCACTATGCTTTTTGGTGATCATTTAACATACACTTTATGATGGTTACATTGGTTGTGGCCAAATGTATGTTTGGAATGTAAGTTAATATTTATTCTTGCAATTGATGCTTTCCTGGACAGTTTCTGGGACTTTGGTAATTGCACCATGAAAATGATGTTTGCTGAGAAACATGCTTATAACAAAGTTATAGATAACTCATTAATCTAGTTTATGTTAAATTTTGGTGGCATTTGGCCTTATAGTTTGGGAGTAATGACCGTTTCAAGTTGGGTTCCAGAAATAGTTGTTCTCTGGAATCTCTGGACCAGATTCTGTAATTATGCCTGTTTGACTTGGTTAACTTGAGAATCATACTAAGATGATTAAAGATTAATTATAGACAATTTCATAAGATTTCCAGAATGTCTTGTTGCATGGCTATTGGATTTGTATAACTCCAGTTATGATCCAAACATGTAGATGTTGTTTGCAGTCCAGAAATTGTCAGATGCTAGTTATGGTTGTTTACTCCATGTGTTGCTAAGTATGGCTTATACCCTTGATGATGGTCAAGTTAAGATACTTGTGATCTTGTTAAACTTGTGTTATGCTTGATGTGCTTGCCCTCTTTAATTGATTGTGTGATGTTAGTTAATTAGCTTTTGGTGTCTATGTCTTAATCGTGTGTTTACATGAATGATTATGTGATGCATCTTGTGTTACCATTCATCATATTCATACACATGCATCTTGCATCTCATTTAGGTTCGCTAGATACACCACGTGAAGGATGAGATGTTGGAGCCAAACCCGAAGACGGTGTTTGGTGGACCTATCCCGAAGATGGAAGGACTAAACAAGTGCCGGGATGAGAGATGCTCGCCAAGCAAGTGTCATCTGTCAATCACTAACCTAATGTTCGATCCCAGGCAAGCCCCGAAGCATTCTAAGCCTCCTACTTTATAAAAGCAATTGAGTATATATATATATGTTATATATGTATTGTTGCATTAAGTTGTAGGAGTTGAGTGAAACCGTTGCTGCATCCTTGCCTACCTTATTACATTCTTACCCTACTAGGTTTAGGGTCGAATAACTGCTTAGCCCTGCTTAGACCGGTAGCGATCGGTGAGTTCCGGTCACCTGCAATTATAGGTGGTTACTGGAATATTTTAGTTATGGAATGGATGATATCCTGTAAATAATCAAGTGTTGATGGATAATTGGAGACCGGACGGAATAAGTATTGGGCAACCAGACATGGTTCTAGGGTGCTTATAGTTTTCGTCTGTGTCGATTAAGGACCGACCGTTGTTGGGCCTCGGGTCATGTTGAACGCATGCCTCACATTTAGCTGGCCGAATAACGTACCTTTCGACCGCGAAGCTGGGAGATTATTCGGGCCGAGTGGATTGCCCGCAACGCACTGTACCGGAGCAGTAGTGGCAGGATACGGGGGCACGATGATAAGGCCAAAGAGCAGTCGGGCGGCCCCCGGGTACATGTGGTTCCTGGCAAACTCGAGACTTTACCTGAATAGTTGACTCGGTGACCAATATCTCACTTTAACGGGTGAGTGAGGTTTATGTGAGGAATAAATTACCAGCTGGTTAATAATCGATTCGAATCGCCATCGTTCACTGGATAGTGAACACTTGATTCGAGTTACAACATCGTAGTAATGATGATGAAACACGGATGGTTATGTGGATGATGTTGGAAATGCTAAACCTGAAATGGTAACCTTTGATGTTAATGGTTAATCAAGTGATTGCTTTAGCATAGGTGCTTACCTAGATTGAATAGGTTATAATAAAGATGATGCAAAAGGACTTAAATTAGTTTATTCATGATAACTTATGCTTTTCACAAATGAGTCAAGCTAGCCCACTAAAAGAAAGCCTTGCATACTCCTTGGTGTCATATTATTTCTGGTTTATGACAGGTAAGTCTAGCTGAGTACCTTCTCGTACTCAGGGTTTTGTTCCCACCTGTTACAGGTAGTAAGGCGTACTACTGTGGCGACAAGTTGGACTTCTCTCCCACTTCGGGTGGTGAGTGGACCATGGGCATGGTCCCTTCTTATATCATATCTATTTGCTGTTGTTGGACATGACCATGCGCTGGCACTGTAATTTAACTAAGTGTGTGTAAAAGGTGGTTTCAAGCTATTTTGCTTCCGCTACTTTTGAACTTGAGTTGTAATAACTCTACTGAACTCTGATATGTGGGTTTTGCACTCAGTTATGTTGCACTCCGATGTATTTGTGAACTTGATGTAACATGTGGATTGTGGTTACTGAATCATGTACGATCTTGGTTGTAAGCTTGAAAAAGTTTGAAATCCCTCGTGATTTCACGGACTACCGGGTTTATATGAGTTCAAGTATGTAAATTGAGCGGGTAATCGCTGATTTTGTACTTGAGCTCTTATAAATTGGGTGGTTCTGTTACACATCTCCACCATGATCATCATTTCATGTCCATGCACCATCATGCTCCTTGCTCCTTCATCACATGTGTTGTTATGCCTAACTCAATTCACTTGACACAATGGCATTAGCAACTTGATGTCATTAATTACTAAAACCAAACTTGAGCTTTCAACCTTACCTTATCGTTGCCAAAGTGGGATCGGTAGCGTACAAATTGCAGCTGCCTCCATCTTCAAATATAGACCCAGTCTTTCATGTGTCCTAGCTCAAGGCGGCGGTCCCGGTAGATCAAACTGCCTCACCATTACCTGATTCCCTCGATGACTTGCAGGTTCCCCAGTGTATTTTGCAGAAAGGGTGGCCTCGTCAGGTGCTGATGTTCGTCTTCAAGCTTTGGTCCAGTGGTTTGGATTGCCAGCGTCGCTTGCTACTTGGGAAGACGTCGAAGCACTTCGCCAACACTTCCCTCGAGCACCAACTTGGGGGCAAACTGCTTCTCATCAAGGGGGAGATGTCAGCAACCTGGGAGACGCACCTGAAGAAGCCGGCGCTGACTCTGTCGACGCACACGGCAATGGCAAGGAAGCTGGGCCAAGAAGGAGTACAAGGGCACGCCGGCCCAACATGCGCGTGCAAGGCCCAGCTTGGGCGTGAAGACTGAGTGGCTAGCAAGAGAGCCGTGAAGGAGTAGTATATGAGTAGAATGATGGGGTGGAGAGAGATTATCCAGAATTCGAACCCTGTTAGGTAATTAGCATTCCTCTGTTCTTAAATCCTTTGAATTCGATCCCTAAATTCGTGCTATCTTCTACCCTATTCCTTCTCCGATCACTGATGTTAACAGTCCGATCACTGATGTTAACAGTCCGATCACTGTTGTCTGTTCTTAAACAATGCACTACACCAGTTATCTAACTTCTCTGGTGAGACAAATTCAAGCAATAAATAAAACCATTCTTTTTGAACAAAAATAAATAAACAAGACCATTCTGGTTGCACAACTCGCATGGTTTCCTAGCAGGAAGCTATATTTCTACCTGCCCTGCTCAATAATTCTGCTGTTTGACGTTATTTGATGTGAAGAGTGCAATATTTAAGGTGCTCGCAAGTCGCAAGTCAACCATGGAGTGGATGGAGAAGGGAAACATGTCAGCTGCGGTGGAAGTTCACAGTTCGCTGTACCTGTTAAAGATGTTCTAGCTGCTATACCAAATTGGAGCGCAGCAGGTACACGCACCACTTCCTCAGATAGCGGGTGTTTTTTTAAAAACAAAGGAGGCTCTAGTTCTCCTAGTGCGCTCTAGGTAAAAAGAAAATGACAGTGTTGGTCAGCAATTCAAATGGCCTCGTTCAGCTGGAATTATAAGCCGGCTGAAAAACGCTGTTGGCTGATTTTTTATGAGAGAAAAATAGTATTCTGGCTGAAAAAACAAGCTGAATAAGACGAATTATAAGGCAGATGAACAGGCACGTCTTGGTGGTCCAGCGCTAGAAAGGGTTGCCCGGAATCTGGAATCTCTGCCCTGCGCCTCTATTTCCTCAATTATATCGCCCATTTGCCGAATCCGAACATTTGCCCAAGGGAAAAGGGCTAACGCGGACATGACGCCCAAAAAGCTCCACGGCCCTGGAGGGACGCTTTGCCATGCCACCACTTTCACCCACGCCCAATGGCAGCGTAAAGACCGGAAAGGAGAAGCACTAGCAACGCAACGCCGGCCGGCCGTGGCTTGCTTTCACCTGGCACGAGCAAAAGTCGCCGGAGCGGGGCGCAAAGCAGAAGCAGCACCCGTACCAGCGCAGCCGTTGCCGTCTCCCAGGAGGAGGGAGAGGACGCCACCGGAATTGGGTGGTGAAAGAGAAAGCGACCGCATGCAAAGCATCCGGCCGGCCGGCGCAACGGAAGGCGCCCAACGCAGCAGCGCGCGCTTGGCCCGCCCGCCCGGCGTCGCGTTGGATTCGCATGAATCTTGCGTGTGCGCCCGAGTGCTCCCGGGGCCCCGCGGCTACTTTAGCCCACTGGCCACTGCTTGCGCGCGGCAAGTTGCGGCCTGAGCACTCTGGCCCAGCCCTGCTAATGGGTGAAAACCCACCCCGTACCTAACCCATCCCATAACAAATTAACTCTCTTCTTCCACCCAACACATCCTATATTTTTATAGTTTCAACCCAACCCATTCTAATCCATAAACTAATTAAACCCACGGGTTTGCTATAAAAATCTATGGGTTTGCATAAAAATGTATATATATGCTTGGATAAGACATATGGGCTCCACATCAAAGCCGGACCCTAGAAATAAAAGTTCGTGTTCACATTATAAAATTTTTGTCGAAATTGACTAAAATTTGTTGCAGATGATTTAATGTAACAAGCGGCTACTTTATGCCAATTGGCACTGCCAGATCAATATGTGGGCCCCACATCAAAGCCGGACCCTAGAAATAAAAGCTCGCGTTCACATTATAAAATTTGGTCGAAATTGACTAGAATTTGTTGCTGATAATTTAATGTAACAAGCAGCTACTTTATGCCAGTTGGCATTGCCAGATCAATATGTGGGCCCCACCTCGAAGCTGGACCCTAGAAATAAAAGCTCGCGTTCACATTATAAAATTTTTCGAAATTGACTAAAATTTGTTGCAGATGATTTAATGTAACAAGCAGCTATTTCATGCAAGTTGGCATTGCCAGATGAATATGTGGGCCCCACCTCGAAGCCGGACCCTAGAAATAAAAGCTCGTGTTCACGTTATAAAATTTTGTTTAAATTGACCAAAATAAATTAAGCTGGATTCAAAATGTCATGAGGCTAATCCGTGCCAATTAGCATAGTAAAATATACATGTGGGCTCTACATCAAAAGCTAAACAAATTACAAATCAATATATATGTATATTATGATATATTAAAAATTCAACATCAACCTATGGGCTCAACCCATTCAAACCCACAAAAAAAAAGAACCCAATCCCGACCCATCCAACTCAGTTTTCTATTAAACCCAACCCGACCCAACCCGTTAAATAAATCAACCCATTCCTACCCATCCAAAGTGCACCCATTTGAAAACTCAATCTATTAAACCTATTTAAACCCAACCCATCAGCAGGCCTACTGGCCCTCGCCGTGTGGCTGCAGCCAGCTCAGGCAGCAGAGGCAGCACACACACACAGAGGCGTGTGTTGCATAGCGTAGCGTACATGGGACAGGGGCACGCCATGATCAGCAAACGCAACAGGCGAGGCAATAAAGGCGAGCGCGATTAAACAAATAACGGGGGTGGTTTTTTTCTTTTTTTTTTTGAAAAGTAAACGGGGGTCGTTAGCGGCCGGGGGACAAATAACAGAGATGCTCATGTGGAGCATGCTGTAGCAGTAGCACCCGGGATTTTATTTTATTGATTTCAGGCGCTTTTACGCTTTTGTCCTGACCAGACGAGACAGCCCATTCGCCGGCTCAGGGCTATCAGAACAGTGCGATCTGGGCACTGCATCGCAAGCGAAACTGGACTGGGAGGGAGGAATGATGATTCGTGGCGGGAGAAAGTAGACTGGTCAGGTCATGTGAAGCGCTGGCGAACGGTGGTGACGTGACACAACTGGAATTTCCCTGCCAAATCCGAGTCCGGGGGTGTTTAGTTACTTAAAAAAAATCTTCACCCATCGGATGTTTAAACACATAGAGTATTAAATATAGACGAAAAAATAACTAATTACATAGATTACGATAAATTTGTGAGAAAATTTTTTTGAGCCTAATGAATCCATGATTTGACAATGTCGTGCTACCGTAAATATATGCTAATGATAGATTAATTAGGCTTAATAAATTCGTCTCACGATTTCTAAACTACGAGTTATGTAATTAGTTTTTTAATTAGTACGCAAACAACTCTTCCGACCAGTGGCGGATCTAGAAATTCATAGAAGAGGGGGCTCAACTCATCTTCAACCTCTAAAGCCCCTCCTCCATCTCTTTCATGCCTTCAAAATTTAGGAAGAGCTAAAGGAGGGGCTCCATTGTCGCGGCAGCGGTAGGGGGCTTGAGCCCCTCCCGCGCCCACCGCTGGATCCGCCCCTGCTTCCGACGTCCCTTGAACACCCCCACGAACTAAACGCCCCCTCGGACGACACACGAGGCGAGTGGCACGGACAGCACTTGCTTGCTTGCTGTGTCACTGTGTGCTCCGTCAGGGTCTCCGTCGAACGACACGGCGAGGAGATACCAGGCTAGCGGCGGAGGCTGCTCGGTGGGGCGTGCTCAACACAAACAATCAGGTGGTGGAACATAAACGTACCGACCGCGACCGGCCGTGGATTTTGGATTCCATATGACAGTGGCAGCAGTAGTACACTAGTACTACCACATACTACGGGGTTGTTTAGTTGTCAAAAATTTTGGCAAAATGCAACTGTAGCATTTTCGTTGTTATTTGACAATTAGTGTCCAATTATGATCTAATTAGGCTTAAAAGATTCGTCTCGTCCATTTCGTCTAAACTGTGTAATTAGTTTTATTTTTTATCTATATTTAATGCTTTATACATGCGTCTAAAGATTCGATGTGACGGGGAATCTACTGTTCTTTTGCAAAAAAATTTGGAACCAAACGCTGCCTATAATAACGGCAACAATCGAGCAATGCCTCGCTTTCTGGGAAACCCCTTGTTTTAGCATTTGCTTGCAGTTTCCCACTGGGAGTGGATCGGCTTCACAGTGTGCGCCACTGAAAGCTGGAGTGGATCCGCACGTCGTGGCGACGGTCATGTGCCGGCGTGTGTGTTTTAGTTGGGCAATGAGTGAACCTTGAAGCGAGCTGCTGCTGCTGCCCGCACGCTGTGCGCCCACTGGAATGTTGCAGGAAGGTACTAGTACTTCCACTGGGGCCAGGTCGTCCTCCATGGCTTTGCTTTCGGAATGAAAAAAAGGAGGGCAGTGAGTGAGAAAGACGGGGCATGTGATGCCTTCTTGTTCGGTGGACCTCCAACTCAGCGCCTACTACTACTACTGCTGCGTGCCAGCCACTATCATCAGGCAGCCAGGGCGCTTCATGGGCCTTGTTTATTGTTTAGATTTCAGATTTCACCCCCAAATTCTACTATGCAAAAAAAAGATTCCCCATCACATCAAAATGTCGGCACATATATGGAGTACTAAATGTAGATGAAATAAAAAATTAATTACACAGTTTTATTGTACTTTGCGAGACGAACATTTTGAGCCTAATTAATCAAAATTTGAACAATTATTACCACTAAAAAACAAAATTGCTACAGTACTCGGGGTGGCACTGTGCAAATTCGGTCACCCCCGAGTTGGGGATCTAAACAAGGCGTTGGTATTCTTGCGACCTTCACTTCATGATTTCACACTTGTGTGTTCTAGCTGAGCTGGAGAAATCAATCAAGCCAGATCGGGGAGTTTCAGAGCCAGGGAGGGGAAACATATGCGCATGGGCAGAAGAGCAAGATGCATGCCGCCGAATATTTTATTTGAAGATTAAACGGGGAGGAGCAGTAGGTCCTGCTTTGTCTGGAACGTGCGGGGGCTTTAATGGCCGCGCTCGCCGCAATGTCGTTCGAGAGTTTGAGTGGCCCTCTCTCGTGTGTATTCAGGTGACCTAGCTCTCCATGGTTTGTATTGCACTGGCTAATGAAATTCTAGGAACGGCCTTCGCCCACGACTACCTCCCTGCGATCAATGTTTCTGGTGTTATTCACTTGTGCTTGAACGCTGAAAGGTGGTCGGTGAGCGACGTCACCAAGGGCCGCTTCACCTTCTCTGCCAAGCTGGCCGAGACAGGGTCGTCGCATGATCCTTGGTGGATCACACGGTTGTCTACGGCCCACAGCTCGACCATGAGAAGGTCGAATTCCTTGACGAGTTGCTACGCTTTAGAGATGCTTGCTCGGGGCCGTGGTTCCTGTGTGGCGACTTCGAGAGAACTTTCAATGGAGTCACAACATCAGCAGCGCATTTGGGAGTCCTACTCGAGGAGGAGATTGACGCTTGGTGCTTGGCAGGGTATAAGCATCTGAGCTCGTTCATGGCGCTTCTCTGATGTATCTCTTACTCACGTCGCATCTTTTGTTTTCGTGTAATTATAATCACATGTGAGCTTAGTTCCTTTCGGTAACCTTGGATTAAGGTGGTTACTAGTGCTTGTAACAAAACTCTTTCATGCTTAACCAAAAACGTGCCTAGGCACGATTGCGAAAAAAAAAACATGCATGGCAAGTACGGTACTTCCACATGGAGGAGACGACACGAGGCTGAGAAGGGAGGAGTTAGACCGACTTCACGGTGAGAGTGACGGACCGATCTCCTGCCGGAGTTTCTGTTGCTTGTACAACGAGGGCAAGCAGCACACGAAAGCTTGAGAAATCATCGCCAGAGCCGAGCACATCTAAACTCTCTTTCTTTTTAGAACAGCATATCTAAACTTCTACTAGTAACTGGCAAAGCAACAATGGCGGACAAAAACCTTGCGAGACCCTACAAGCATCACACTACAAGTATTACCCCCATCTGGTGGGAGATGTTGCACACCAAAAATACACTTACAAGCCGGTACAGAAATCTTCTGACCCCCGTACGTGATCCTGGATCCTAATCCAAGCCGCCGCCGGTGACGCTGGAAAAGGCTTTGCTTTATTATTCGGTACCGACGTACCGTGCAAGTTCTTGGGCCCTGTACTTGTTGAATTATGTACACTGAACTGAAATGGACGCCAGGGTTAAAAAAACCGGCCGGTTTACCGCGGTTTACCGCGGTAACCGCCCAAACCGGGCCGGTCCGGTTCCGGTCCGGCCCGGTTAGGGTTTCCCCAAATTCAAATTTAAAATTTGAAAAAAAAATGCTGAAAAAATTCCTAAAAATAGTTCATGATTTATAGAAGCCAATGGTGTAAAAATTTTTCAAATTGGAGTTCGTTTAGTATTTATTTATACGTATAGAAGTTTGAAAAAAAAGAAAAAAAATCCCGGTCCCGGCCCGTTAAGGCCCCCAAATTCAAATTTAAAATTTGAAAAAAACAAAAAATGCTGAAAAAATTCCTAAAAATAGTTCATGATTTATAGAAGCCAATGGTGTAAAAATTTTTCAAATTCGAGTTCGTTTAGTATTTATTTATACGTATAGAAGTTTGAAAAAAAAAAGAAAAAAAATTCCAAACTCAAACCGAGCGGTAAACCGGCCAAACCGGCCGGTTACCGCTCCAAACCGGCCGGTTTACCGACCGGAAACCGAACCGAAGAACATTTGAATTCAAATTTGAATTCGGCCGGTTACCGACCGGTTTACCGGTAAACCGACCGGTAAACCGCTACCGCCGGCCGGCGGTTACCGGAAACCGGTCGGTAAAAAAAACCCTGATGGACGCTGCAACGGCACGCCCATGGCCTCTTGTTCTCGATGAACACGGTCACTCGGAGCTGCCGCGAGCTGGCAGCTCGACGCCGAGACCGTGCCACTCTTCATCCTCACACGGGACGTGCCAGCCATCTGATTGATAGGAGTTGTACAACTGAAGCACGACGACCTGCCGCCTGCGACTTGTCCCGGAGATGAGGCGGTGTTGAGATGGGAGGAGCGGTTCTCGCCGCAAGAACCGCCCGTCACAACTGTCCGCAATGCATCTGCAGGAAGACGGAGTCGTCGATGCCCAGGCCGAGGCCGGCCACGAGCGAGCTCTTGGGCTCCAGCTTCACGTTGGTGTAAGGGTGCGACACGCCGATGAGCGCGCCAGCTGGGAGCGGCGCCATGAACGGCTTCACGTCCACCAGCTGGGCGACGGAGGGGTTGGTGGCGGCGGCGGTGGTGACCGCGGATGGCGGCGAGGGCGGGGCGTTGCCGCGGTCTTCGTCGGGGAGGTTCACGGTGGTGATGTCGTGGATGCTGGACCGGCGCTTGTCCTTGCCGCCGGAGTTGAGGCGGATGAAGTACTTCTGCGCGTGGCTGGCCACCTGCGTCGGCGTCCGGGTCGTCACGTACTTGCGCGAGATGTTCCGCCAGTCCCCTCTCCCGTACTGCTTCAGTCCCATCAAGAAAAGCCTGAGACACGAAACGAAATGAATTCGCCATTTTTAGCAGACGGAAAGAAGAAAAGGAAGCGGAGCGGATCAATCGACCCGCCCCAGCACGACGGTGGTTCTGGTGGGACTGGGACTGTTGCTTACCTGTGCTCCTCCTCCGTCCAGGGGACACCCTTCTTCCGCTCCTGGTCCGACCCCCGCGCGCGCTTGAGGCAGTAGCCGCGCCTGAACGCGCCGTCGCCGCCGTCCCAGTCCTCGAGGGTGAACCCGGACGACGGGACCGAGCTGCTGTAGTGCGGGAACGGCACGAGCCCGGCCTCGATGAAGCCGACGTCGTTCTCGAGGTCGTGGTAGTGGTTCCTCACGTCGTCGGCCGTCTTCCTGGGCAGCATCTCCGCCACCTTCTCCCACCGGTCGGGCGCGTTGCGGTCGATCTGCGCCAGCGCCTTCTCGAACTGTTTGTTCTCCTCCGCCGTCCACGCGTCTCCTCTCCGCCAGAAAACCGAGTAAGTGTCCTGCTGCCAGAAGCAGGGCGCCGTCGGCGCCAACATCACCGGCCTCCACGCCTCCGCCATCATCTTGGCCGCTGCCTGCCCACCTGAGCTGGAGCTGTCTGGCTGGTAGCGAAGAAGGCGAGGGAGAGAATTAGGGGGAGGTGGAAGGTAGCGTGGGTATATAGGGGAGAAGAATCGAATTCCCCGGCGGATGCCGAAGTGGCCGGAGTTTTATTCCGGCTCCACCGTTGGAGGCCAAAGAAAAGGCGAGCAAGGAAGTGGATGCTTGTGATTGGGTCTTGGACTCTTGGTGGAGTTCGTGGCCTCTCAACTCTCAACCATGCCCGCTTTCTCATTGTAGATCCCTGGTAAATTCGATATTTTTACTTGGACTTCACTGATCCTGTTCCTCTGTTCTGGGTCAGGTATGTCCCGGGGAAGCTTTGGCGTAATTGCGTATGGTGTTGCATTCTTGCATTTGTTTATTGGGCTCGGCAGCTTTTTTTCTCTCTCATGCTTGCTTTTCTTTTCTTTATTAATCATTGTGAAAGCTAGTTTAGCTTTTTTATTTGTTTGTGTTTTTTTTCAGATGGAAGTAAGGAGTGAGAAGAAAGCTATTGTTTGTTTCCAAAGAAGGCAAAAAATAGCTTATTTATTTATGTGTATGTGTGTTTTTTTCCAGGTGGAAGTAAGGAGTGAGAAGAAAGCTATTGTTTGTTTTCAAAGAAGGCAAAAAAAAAAGTAGACTCTGAATGCCTTATTGCCCGAGGTACTTTTGCATTTAACTAACTTTGCATGTTGCTGTTTTGTATATAGGAGTAAGCCAAAGGAAACCCTACACAAAATTTAGGTGTAGGAAAGAAGCTTTTCATCAAAATAATCATCATAACTTTCGCACAAGTCGAGTCTAAATCCAGTATAAATTGGTAGCAACTAAAATTAGCGTTTCTGCTTCTAATATAGTTTGGCACCTGAATTTTTCTTCCTAGCCACAAATAAATCCGAGTGGTTGATTTTTAATTAGATGGTCACAGAATTTAGATGTCAACGATATTAGCCTTTTACCTGAGTCGGTAGTAGCCAAATCCTATACGTAATACCTTCATTCCAAAAAGAATGTAGATCCAATTTTTCGAGAAGTCAATCAACATAAAGTTTGACTAGATTCATAGAAAAAATAATATCAACATTTATACCTCTAAATATTTTATTATGAAGTTCCATAATTGAATCTAATAATACTTGTTACACATCATATATATTAATACGCCTTTATGTAGATTGACCAAAGTTGAGATTGATTGGCTCCTTAAAAAACAAAATATAGTGAGATATATAATTTTTTTGGGATATGGAAGTACAAAGGTGTGGAGATGAATATGACTTTTCCATTATATAGCCTTAAGGTTGTGCAAGGGGTTTGCTGCTAGTCAGAGTTGTGTTTAAGTTCGGAATACGCATCCATAACCTGATAAAAGCGGCAACAGACAAAGGAAGGAAGTACATATCTTACAAACAAAAATATATCACAGTCCGCTAAAAGGAGCATCATACAAAAATAGACCAAATTAAGTATTATCCGAAAGATTGCTTTGACCTAAACATGACATCAGTATATAGTTTCACCTAGAGATTTAGCTTCAGTAATGGTTTTCTCCTATGGTGTCTAGTCCAACCTGTTCGCTTCGCTAAAAAGCCAAGCTGAAAAATATTATTGGCTGATTTGTTGTGCGAGAAAAACACTGTACCATATCTGATAAGCTAGGCTGATAACATAAGGGCACACAACATTACTCACATGGAAGGAGGGCCTTCTTTACACCCACCTCAGAGAATTCAGGAAATGGCACTAGTTTCTTGTTCGGAGAATAGCACTCTTGAAACTCGTGAATTCAAAACAGCACTGGTTGGACCAAATGATCTATGAAAACAACACTTCACATTCCTAAAAAATAACTTCAGCTAACCTTTTTTCATTTTTTTCTCATCGAAATGGACCAAACTGCCTCTGTTACAAGACACACTATGTCTCCCTTTCTACCATTTTAAGCACATATACAACACATGCACAATACCTAACATGTTGAAGCAAATTAGGACGTTTAGTATAAATGCATAATTTTCTTAAAAAAATCGTATTTACCATAGCTAGGCTCAACGACTTCATTCTGAATTTCACATGACAACAAAGCATTATTCATAATTATTTTGGGATCTTCATTCTAAAAAAATCGTATTTACCATAGCATGGGATCTTTTTAGAACATATAAGCAACAAAGCATTATTCATAATTATTTTGGACTGCGTGCAGTGCCTTTGAACTACAATTTACGGCCTGATAAAATCAACTGCGTCCATAGCTGCTAGGCAATTTGGAGTTTTGACAGTTGACTAGTTAAAGAGGTGATTTTAAGCATTGAATAAATAGTTAAATTGAATAAGAGTATGAATGGTACCAAATTAAAAAGGGACATGAACTACATACATAATCACCTTATGGCTCCGTGTGTGTCGTGACTGATAAGCCGGCTAATACTTTTTGCGGCTGATAAGTCGGCTGATGTTATTTTGTTGTAAGAGAGAAAATTTGTACCATAGCTGACAAGTCAGGCTGATAAGTTCAAACGAACAGGGCCAAACCCCTAACCGATCTGTGCAAGGGCAGTAAGAGGAAGGGTACAATTCTTATAGTGCACGCATGTAAAATGTTGTGTGCAATATATATAGAGAGCGGCGAGTACACATCGGCATCTATTAGCAAACCTAACTAATGGACCACCTTAACAGTGCACATAAATGATTTGCGTTGGTGAAGGAAATTTAAGTAGAGATTCCATCTTCATTAGTTATGTTATATAAAATTGTTTCTGGTCGAGCCTCTCTGCCCTCTGAGGGTATTCTCGTGCTGCATGCTCAGTGTCATTGTGTGCAACCAATAGAAGTTTGTTTAGAGCCTGTTTAGGCTATCCGCACTCATGGTCCTCTATATTCATCCTCTATACGTCCTAGTCAGCAAGATTCTCTCCTCTATACTCAATTCTTCCGCACCCATCCATCCTCTATATCATCCTCTATCCACTCTATCTACTGTGGGACCAACTTGTCACTTTATCAAAATATATCCATGAGTGATCTAGTTTTGAAGGATTTATTGAGACGAATTTAATGGTGCAATCGAAATTTAATTTGGATTTTTGGTTTATGAGTTATAGCATTTTTTCCTTAGTTTAGCTAGTAGGGCCCGCCACTGCGTACTATAGAGTAAACACTGTACTACTCTAAATATAGAGTGAGAGAAAGAATAGAGTATCTTTTAGAGTATCCAGTGCAGCAGTTTTTACTCTATATTCATACTCTAAAGCTTTAGAGTATCATTTAGAGTATGCCACTACGGACAGTCTTAGATGCAAAAAATTTAGCAAAATGGACACTGTAGCATTTTCGTTGTTATTTAGCAATTAGTGTCCAATCATAATCTAATTAGGCTTAAAAGATTCGTCTCGTGGATTTCGTCTAAACTGTGTAATTAGTTTTATTTTTTATTTATATTTAATACTTCATGCATGCGTCCAAAGATTCGATGTGACGGAGAATGTGAAAAATTTTGCAAAATTCCTGGGAACTAAACTGGGCCTTAGACACTACTGTCATTCGCGCAAGTGCTAATATTCTAGTACTAGATACATATCAACCTGATTTAATAATGGCATGTTTTTAATCCAGGCTGTCCAAATGTTCTTTTTCTGTAAAGAAGCCACCAAGTGAAACCTCTCCCTTGACAAGCTAGTAGGTGGATCCGCTTGTGTCATCGAACAATTAGACGCGCAGTTTTTCTATTGGCGCCACACGTTAAACACACTACATGTATTAGCGAGACACTATTATAAGAGTTTGAGCTCATGAGCTAAGCGTTCAATTAGTTAGTTTTTTTAACAATGGAATCTGTTCATTAAAATTTAAGGTTTCGATTTAATGCAAGTGGTTGTATTTATTTTAGGATGGTATTCTTTTACTGGTATGTGATGCGCTCGATGATAGCGAAACATCTGCAATGCTTTATCAATATTGAGATTTATTAGCCTAGAAGTGCGTCGACAAGCACTTCAGGCGTGAGTTTGACTCCATCGTGTTCTTGATCGGCTGGATGCTCTGGAAGCAAAGGAACACCAGGACCTTCGATGGCAGTTTGCGTACTGCGAGGGAGCTCGCCTTCGACATTCGCCTTGTCGCGGAGGACTGGCGAATGGCTGGGTACTGGCAGCTCGGCATCCTCTTTTCCACACGCTGAGCGTCGTCCCGTGGAGTTCTTAAATCTGGTTCAGTCATGTAGTCACCTGGGTTGACCGTTGGGTGCGTGTGTGTTCGTCTTGGTAATCAGAGTATTACCGGGTTTGTTGTTTCGCTTGAACTCTCTTTCTGCTTAATGAAATACGCGTCGTTAGACGTCGTCTCAAAAAAAAGATTTATTAGCCTAGTTTTTTTTAGAGATACTCATAGAGATAAGATCTATATGCTCGTGAGTTCATAAGAGCAAGTATGTATGCATGCATATTACTAATAGCATTTGCGTCTGCTGTGTTAATCGAAAAAGAAAGAGTAAATGTTTGAGCTCAGCACATTGGCCCTGTTCGGCAGGCTGTTTTTGTGGCTTATAAGCCGGCTGTGGCTGTTTTGCTGTGAGAGAAAAACACTGTTCCACGACTGATAAGCCGTGCTGATAAACTCAGTCGAACAGGGGATTGTTTCGGAGCCTTGGAAGAATCGGCGTCGAACAAACTACCACCCACAACGGGTCCATGCGCCTGTATATTCTGGCACCGACCTCGCAACGCCCGTCCGGAATGTCTATCCACTCCGCCACACGATAAAATCGACGTTCCTTTCAGTCACCTGTCACGGCAATTCTTAACGCTGCAGGGTAGTATAGATATTTTAGTTCCATTGAAAAGTGTACTATGCAAAAAAAATTCCCATCATATTAAATTTGCAATACATGCATGAAGTATTAAATGTGGATAAAATCAAAAACTAATTGTACAATTTAGTTGTACTTTACGAGATGAATGTTTTAAGCCGAATTAGTCAACGGTTGGACAATTATTACCAAGTGAATTTTGACACTCAACTAAAATCCAAAGATCGAGACGAACGTTTGAAATGGCAACAAGAGAAGCCTGCAACAGTTGGGTTTGGGTAGTTATTATTATTATAATATAGTAAAGCAAAGCGGCAGGTGGCGAATGGTGACGTGATTTTTTAGCCTGAACCTGAAGAAGCTAGCGCGCTTTGGTCAGGTTCGTCCGCCTTGCCACTTGCGGGCCGCCGGGCTGGGGTCCGGGACTGCGCCACCGTACCAACGTGTGGAGCTCGACCCCTCGCTGTCACGGCCCACACATCGCCGGGAGACCCCGGCGTGACCAACTCACCCCCACCCTCACATTCGCGCGCTCGCTGACGCGGTGCGGGCCGCAGCTAACCCGCCCGCGCCCCGCCGTGTCGAGCGGAGATTGGAGCGCCAGCAGTTCAGCACCCACGCCCGCGCGCTGACCTGCGAGCTACGATTTGACCAAGGGCCTGTTTTGTCCCGTTCATGGTTAAAAGTATAAGCTAAATAAACAGCACGTCTCAAAAGAGTGTCGCTATGGGTTCCTGGTGATTATACTGGATGACAAGTGGTCTGAATCAAATGAATTTGTTTTTTCATTTGCTTGATTATGCTCTGATTTTATAATTCAGTGGTTAATAGCCAAATGAAAAGTAAAAATTTTGATACTTTATTTTAAATTAACAATTACATATGGTTCGTGGTGATTATACCAGGTGATATGACGTTTTCTTGAAAAACAACACGGTGAAGATATCTAACATCACTTGCCATAATATCTCCATGTGTCTTTTGGCTTGGCAACTCGAATAACGTATGGACAACCACATCCGTGGCGGATCCAGGATTTAAATCCAGGATATACCTAGCAAAAACATCCCACAGTCAATATACTATATATTATAATATAAGACCTAATCTAGACATAGCACATATCAAACACAAACAAGCACCATATGAGTGGAGGCGTGGAGGGACGACTAAAGTACTTAAGATTGTCAGACTTTTTAAGTTTGGAGTTTCTAGATCATACTAGATTACTAGTAATAATGATTTTAACTAAAATCCAGATAGTGCTCGGCCTACCAGAAATAAGGCAGGGTCCACCCATGAATCACATAGAGTAAGCCCCTAAGGTAACTATTACTCCAGCTTCACCATGGTCCCGCCAGATCGCAACAAGTTATTCATTTTTTTGTTCCCGTAGCAACGTAAAGGGCATTACTGTCAGTAAAGTATTTTGTATTTTGTTGTCTTTGTCCATCAAATTCAAATATAGGTTGCAGTACATAGTCTTTCAGGTTTTTTTTTTTGGAGAGGACATAGTCTTTCAGTTTTTTTTCCGAGAGGAACATAGTCTTTAAGTTTTTTTTAGTCGAACATAGTCTTTAAGTTTTTTTAGTGGAACATAGTCTTTAAGTTAAACAATCACAAATGGAGAAGAAACAAGGCCTGAATACGATGCTTGCCACTAGAGAAGTAATGGGCCTGAGAAACGGGCCCTTTTTCCAACCGAGGCATCACCCCATTCCCATTATAGCATAAGGGAAATACAAGCATTCAGATTACAGATTAGACAGATTTCAGAAGAAGCACTGCTCAAAGGCTAAACCAGCAAACATACTAACCTTCCAGCTAGCAGGAACAAACCCACTAAGCAACCCAAAAGGACAACTTCCTGCCACGTTTACACCGGACCACCAGAAACTTAAAGACAGTTCAGAGAGTTTAACAACGCTAAACCAACTAACACGAAAGCGAGAGCTCTCCAGAAATGTTGTATAAAGTGGTGCACATAAAAGAAGCTAGCTGCCACCGCCAATTCTTATCCATGACTCTTGAACTGCTTCTCAAGTCGCGTCATCAGCTTGATCAGGTGTCTCATCATCCGGCAATAGGATCTGGTTTACTTGCCTTCTGGTATGTGATGCCAGAACTTCCTTAGCGACGCGTAACATCGTGTTGGCGGCATACAAACCTGACCAAAATTTCATAAGCACACATGCGTGGAAAATAATTTCCAAAGGATTTCTGATTTTTTTTTCAAAACAAGCTTTATTCCTGCATTTCCATATGGCGCAACAGATAGCCCCAATCCCCCATGGGTGATATTTCTTACCAAACGGTAGCCACATCTCACACCATAGCCAACATTGATGTAGATTACAAGGGATATTTGAAGCCCCAAAGCACTTAGCAACCACCATCCAAATTACTTTTGCCACAGAACACTAAAAAAAATAAGCGATCAGCAGTCTCAACACAATCACAGAACATGCAACTAGGATCACCTTGCCAATTTCTCTTTCTTAGATTGTCTTTTGGTCAAGACAGCATTATTTGTTAACAACCAAAGAAAATTTCTATCTTAGCTGGGATTTTACCCTTCCAAATTCTCTTGTGATATGTACTAGAATCATTTTTAGTGAGCCCATTGTATAAAGACTTGACAGAAAATTTACCATTGTTCTCCAAAGACCCAAAGATAACATCAGAGTCAGATTTCAAAAGAAAAGAATTGTAATCATTCAAGATTTTATTCCAAATAGTCCTTAATTCATCAAACAGCCATCTTCGAAAAGTAATAGCAGTCCCATTCATAGCCTGTGCAACAGTAACTCCCTTATTCTCACATAACTCAAACAGAACAGGATGAGATAGATACAGTGGTTCTTTGTAAACCCAGGGGTTCATCCAAAATCTGGTCAATTCCCCATTTTTACTAGAGATACTCCTACCTTGCAAGTAAATGTTTTTCACCTTCAATAAGTCATACCACATAGGTGAGTCATTCAATTTGTGCCCTACATCATGAATTGATTTATTCTTTAGGTATTTGAATTGGACAATTTTCTGCCATAAACCATCCTCTTTTTCTAACTTCCACCACCATTTGCAGAGTAAACTGATATTCATTTTTCTCAAATCCTTAATCCTAGACCTCCATTTTTCTTACTTTTACATATGATCTCCCACTTGACTAAGTGATATTTTCTTTTAGTCCCCCCACCTTGCTAGAAAATTTTTCTTCTTATTGTCTCTATTTTATTTATAACAGTTTTGGGTAAAGATACACAGACATATGATATGTGGGGGAATTGTTTAAACTAAAACTTATAACTTATAAGGGTAGTTCTTCCTGCAATAAACATTGTTCCCCCCTTCCATACATCCAATCTCTTGCTACGTTTTTCAAGTAAAGGAGAACAATCACTGTCCCTCAGCCTGCTTGGACTGACAGGGACACAAAGATATTTAATAGGGAAGAGACCAACTTGATAGTTAAACAAATCAGCATATACATGTCCCCCAATTTCCTTCATCATTTATCATAAAAATTTCACTTTTGTTGAAATTAATTTTCAAGTCAGCTAACATCTCAAAAAGGTACATAAGCAATTTCATATGAACAACCCCCTCTATATCATGTTTAAGGAATACTATAGTATCATCAGCATATTGCAACACTGCAACCCCCTTGGGTATTATATGGCTAATCAAACCAGTGATCAAGTCATTTTCTTGAGCCCTATGTACCATTCTTGTCAGACAATCAACAACAAAATTAAAGAGAATGGGAGGGTCCCCTTGCCTCACCCCCCTTAAAACTTTTAATGTAAGGGCCCACTTGATTATTTATTTTAACACTCACAGTCCCTCCGGTAACTACTTGCTCAACCCATGAACACCATTTCTCATCAAACCCCCTCTTTTTCATGCAATCAAGTAAAAGTTTCCAATTAACTTTGTCGTAAGCTTTCTCAAAATCGAGTTTCAAAATTATGCCAACTTCTTTTCTTCTTTTAGTTTCATGCAAAATCTTATGAAGACACATTACTCCAGACATGATGTTTCTATTCTTCATGAAAGCTGTTTGAATTTTATGTATCAACTTATCAGCCACTTTTTCCAACCTTATAGGGAGTGTTTTGGTAATCAACTTCTACAGACAGTTGGGCAAACAAACGGGTGAGAAACGGGCCCTGCTCTGAAATTTTTCCAATTTTCAAGTTGTGGGCTTGTATAGCAGATATTTATGATGGGACGCGGCACTACACTTCCATCGATCGTCGCCCCCTAGCCCTCACCCACCCGGCCACCCCAGCCTCCTGCAATCTGCAAGTGCCACTGTCCACTGCCAACTGCCACCCAGTGCCGCGCCGCCGCGCCATGGCTTCCCCGTCCCCCTCGTTGCCCCTCCACCCGCACCAGCACCAGCACCCGCACCCGCCTCCTCCGAATCCTCACCACCAATTCCAATCCCCATCGCCGTCGATGCCACCGCCGCCGTCAGCGGCGCTGCCTAAGGCGCTCGACCTGGAGGTTACCGTTGTCGCCGGGAAGCACCTGAAGAATGTCAACTGACGCCATGGCGACCTCCGTGCCTACGTCGTGGTCTACCTTGATCCCTCCCGCCGCGTCGCCACCCGCCCCGACGGCGGCGGCGGGTGCAAACCAACCTGGAACGAGCGCCTCGTCCTCCCGCTTCCGCCCCACCTCTCCCCGCACGACCCCTCGATCCTCCTGTCCCTCGACATTTTCCACTCTAAGCCCTCCAATTCGCCCAAGCCGCTCGTCGGATCCGCCCGCTCTCCTCTCTGCGACCTCCTCTACCCCACAAACCCTAACCCTAGCCACGATCCCGCAGCCTCCGCTCTCGTCAGCCTGCCACTCCTCCGCCCTTCCGGCCGCCCATAGGGAAAGATCCGCATCCGCGTCTCCATCCGTGAGCGCTCGCCGCCGCCTCCTGAGCCGCAATACCCTCCGCCTTCCAGCTCCCCATACTACTTTCCACCGCCTCCTCCTGCCTACTCGGCCCCGCCGCAGTACGGATCCGACCAGTACTATCGCCCCAGTGGGTACTACTCTGCACCTGCACCTCCACCACCTCAATATGAGTGCACCGGAGGGCCCTCTGCACCGGTGGACTACAACAGGCAATATGAGCAGAGAGGGAGGACTGGGGGCGGTGGTAGTGGCAGTGGGAATCGAAGGTATGGAGTGGGGACTGGGCTTGCGGTGGGTGCTGTGGCTGGAGCCCTTGGGGGTCTAGCAATTGATGAAGCTGTGAAGTACAAGGAGGAGCAGGCTGCAGAGCGGGTGGAAGAGAAGGTTGTACCTACTGGGAGGGATGATTACAGCGAGTATCGTGGCGACTATTGAACGGAAGTTTGTGTGAGTGTGGAACTAAGAAAGCACTGTGAGTTAATTCTTCTTCCATGCCTATGTGGGAATAAAGTCACAATGTTAGTCTATGGTTTGCTCCATGTATGTATATATATTTGTGATGTTTTGGATTATTTTGATACCTATAGACTACAAAGTTTTATGATGACAGATTTGATGTGTAACATAAAGCTCTCATGGTTTGCTTTGCTGGTGTACTTGTGTCTTGTTGTCTTGATGTTGGGTGTTATCTTTTCCAGCAATTGTACTGCTCTGTTTTCCTTGTTGGATATAAACATTTGTCTGTACAGCAAACTATGTATGGCTATGACTCCTGTGAGCTTATTTATTATTTGGTGTGCTTCCGCAACCAGGAAATGAGCAGGTTCATGTCAACTGAAAGTGCAATTTGAAAAAACTTGGTCATACATTGTTGGGGATATGATCCAAATATGGGCAGAGACTAGGCATAAGCTACAAGGATTTATTTATTTATTAACAGAAAAGCATATGTTTTTTTTCATAGAACTTCTAAACACATATATGTGCACTATTTAGGAATTTCCGTATGTTCTTTTCAATCAATTTTTAAATTACCCCTCCTAAGTGCTAAAAATCAAGGTTTCACTGAGCCTTAATGCCAAATAACTATGCAATATGCATTTATTAAGCTTCAGTGGCAGTGTTTGGAACTAAAACAGATTAATAGGTCTTTGTTCTCTTGTTGCTGGATGGCCTTTTTAGTTTGCACACTGAAAGCTTTAGTGCTGCAAATTTTTCCAAAGGATCTTCATACACTTTTGCTCAAAATAGTTGCTGTCATGTATAAGAGAAAAAGGTTCTTTCAATGATCATTCTTATGTGTATACTGTTTTTTGTGTTTTTTTAAACATTCATTTCGAATAAGGAACTAGGTACTCGCTGTGTTACAACTCTACTTAATATGCATCCATGCTTCTAGACAGTGGTGTTCTAACGTTTCTGGACCACTTGCAGCCTTAGACCCTGTATATGTTTTCCATTTATTATTTTCTTTTAGTAATACAACATGGGAAACTTTAACACTACTTACCGGTCTTGGTACTTCAGCTTATGAAGCCCTATTCTTTAATTTGTCAGTTAGTATGTGTAATTAAATAAAACAGGAAGCTAATTGTGTTCGGTTCATGATGGACACATTTGTTTATGGTGTAATTATGGTTGTTATGGTGTTAGTTTTTTTTTCTGTATTTCACTTCTTTTTTAATATGTAGATCGGCAGTTAACCTGTCGGCTTCTCTTAAAAAAGGTGTAATTTAGGTGCATTCAACTGTAAGTAAAAAGGCAAATAGCTTTTGTTAAATTTCCTGCATATTTTCAATTTACAGTTGCTATGGCCCTATTTGGCACGCTCCAGCTCTGAGCTCTCTCAGATCTCGAGTCTTTATGCTAAAATGAAGAACATGTCTAGAATAAGGAAACAGGTAGGCCAAACAATACTGTACCAATAGCTCCAGATTCTCAGATTTCTGGAGCTAGGAATACCCACAGCTCAAGAAATATGTGATCCACAAATTTCTTGGATCTGGAGCTCTGCCAAACAGACTTAATGACCTATATATATGTGGGAAAAGCCACAAATTATTTCTCTGATCCGAATCACGACAATGGCTGGAAAAATACATTTCACTGTTGGGAAACAACACATGGTTTTATGAATGGAAAATCAGATAACTGATACTAATGCATGGATGGGTTAGTACTACAATCTGTGTAGCATTCAGTAATCTACAACTGCAGACTAGGAGCCTAGGAGGATGCCCCTGCCAACCTTTGTACTATTTATTGACTGGATGACAGTGGCAACAGGAAGACACCCAAACAAACAATTAGCTGTATATGTTTGCATTACATATTTTGTTGATCCACAGGATATTTAGTTAAGCATGAGACAATGCACGTGGCATAATTTATCAACTAATCTGAAGGCCTTGTGGTTCCTCAGCTTCCCATGAAAGCTCAATTGTAACACCCTAAAATTTTGGAAAGAAGAAAAATAGGAAAATATGATTTTTATATATAATTTTGTGAGCATGCAAATTTAGGATAATAATAATTTTTATAAATTTAAAATTTAATCTAAGGGTAGGAACATGATTGAGCATTCATGCTGCTGCATTTGGGATTTTGTGATGAGTGGTTTAAATCAAATTTAATTTGGATTTGAAAATTCTTTGAAATTTGGCTTTGAAAAGTTTGAAAAAGAAAAAGAGAAAGGAATTTTTCTTCTTCGGGCCGAATCCTCCCGCAGCCCAGAGCTTGGCCTGCAGCGGCGGCCCACCCCTTCTTTCCCCCGCGCCCGCCTCGGATCTCTTGGGCCGAGCCCAAGCCGCGGCCTGTCGGCCCGTCATCGCGCGCGCGCCTGCGTCCCGCATCGAGCCGCTGACCGCCGCTGACCTGCTGGGCCCGCCTGTCAGCGACCGCCTCCCCTTTCCTTTCTTCTTCCTCCGGCTCAGCACCGCCTTCTCCTCCTTCTCCGATTCGGTGAATCGAATCCGCCGCAAATCTTTCCGCTTTCCATGTATACCGACGTCTACGGGCTATAAAACGGGACCCCCGCACTATTCTGCCCCCATCCCATCCCTTTGGAGCCGCCCTAGTCGCCTAGTTGCGCCACCGCAAGCACCGCCGCCGCCACAGCCGCCACCGCGAGCTAGCCGCCGCCTTCCGGTCATCCTCCGGTCCTATCTTCGCACGGGGTGAGTTCGCCGTGAGCTTCTCGACCTCCCGGTGTTCTCCTTTCATCGTTTGGTGGTCGGAACGGTGTTTTGGCCTTCTCCGGTGATGGCGCCGCCGTGGGAGCTCGCCGGCGGCCGGAAATCGGCCGGAGCGCCGCCGGCTTCCTTTCTCTCTCTCCCCGATCCAATCTGGATCGTTGATTTTGAATCCAACGGTTGTAATTAGAAAATAACGGTTCGTTTGTAAATTTGTAAAAGAGACCCTGAGTTTTTAGTATATAGAACCCGCAGTCCTAAAACGTAAAGCTCAGAGTACGCTTTGATCGGTTGAAAACGTATTTCGTTTCGGTAAATGAAAAATACGCTTTCTGATATTTACAGTTTTGCCACTCAACTTGTTTTAGTCGTAGAATCTCCGTTTTAACTCCGATTTGGTCCATTCAAATTGCGTTAGATTCATATTTGCGAGCTCTACGTGACTATAGAACTGTACAGTAGGTTTGGATTAATTTATTTTCGAGTTTTTAATAAAGTATTTATTTTTCTATAGGAAATCTTCGTAAATTCATAACTTTGCCGTTTTAGCTCCGTTTTTCGTGATCTTCGCATCTGTGTGATCCTAGCGAGTCGTAGATTCGTTTTAAAGACTTTTTATTTTGTTTTCTTACTGATGGTGTACTGTTCTAATTATAGTCTTGTTTGTTTATGCATGATTGTCTCTGGATGTGTGTTGTTGCTGTGGTTGATCGAGTATAGACGGTGAGCAATTCGTTGGGGATCAAGAGCCTTTCTACGAGCAAGATCTTCAGGACCAGTTTGAGCAAGGCAAGTATAGCATGATATTATCCTTGTTGTCCTATTCACATTATGCAAATAATATCATTATGCATCTATTCCTTGTTAAGGATGACTTAGTGATTGATCCTACACCTTGATACCTATTACAATGCATTGAGTAGTATGGCTAGTGCTTGAACACGGACTATGATCATGTAAATTAATTAGAGGAATATGCAACAAACGTTAAAAGATGATTTTGATTAATGTTTAAAGGTGATTAGAGCATGGGGGTTACTTTTGATGCTCTAATTACTCTCCATAAGGACTCATCTATAAGCGACAATCCGGGATTTACAGTACAACTGTGGGGGCTATATGGCTCTGGCTTTAGTCATATAGAAGGACCTTTTCTAGCTTGTTAGAGGTAACCTTTTTGGCGTAAGAATGGCTTGACGAATCGGGTATAGTGCGGCCTCTGTCCTTATGTGTATAGGCTGCGGGTTATTGTGCCATTTGGAAGGGGACTCTACATCTGTTTGCCGAGTGAATCTAATGGCCCTAACTTGTTAGACGAACCTTCGAAAGACTTCATAGTGTTTACCCTGCCTGCTCACCTTGGTAGTGTTTTGGGAGTAATTAACCTGGGCATATGGGTAACATGAGTCACAGTGAAAGTGTACAACCTCTGCAGAGTGTAAAACTGTTATAACAGTCGTGCTCATGGTCACGAGTGGCCTTGGACTCTTATGGAATAGTTGATAATTATTAATGGTTATGTTTTTGCTATTCATCAATCATTTCACATGGATCATATGTTTATTGTTTACATTAAGACATTTTGATGCTATTGATATGTTAAAATTATGCTAACTAAAAGCTACATGCTGATAAACCAATGTTATGCCTTTTTGAGCCTCATGAACCCCATGTTACACTTGTTGAGTACGAGATGTACTTGCGCTTGTTTATTTTTCTTACTTAGATAAAAATCCCGGATGGGTAACAGATGGTGGTAATAGTGACTACTACGCCTACTTCCCTGAAGATTACTAGACTTGCTGTCAACCAGTCAATGTACCTGTGACTGGAGCTACCACGAGAGTTTATTATTTTTTTTACTTCCGCTACATTTGTGTTAAGACTATGTGTTAAATATCGTGATGTAATAACATTTGTGAAGATACTTCCGTTATAATTTGTGAACTTATGTGTGATTGATCTCTGGGCACACATAAGGGTATGCATTCCATTTGGTCGTTAAATGGGTGTGACAATTTTATGCTTGATTTTTCTGCCTAGACAATATTGCTCATATAAAGCTATGAAGTCTCTCCTGTTAATAAATGATCTAAAGATTGACCAAGGATCTCCTTGGTGGTTGGCTCATTCCCAGAGTTGCTAGCCTTACTTTGGGTAAGGGTGAGGAGAGATTTACATGCTTTTGGACAAGAATCCAAACAAGTATTTCCTCCACTGGCGAGTCTGGCCAAAGGATTTCAAGGGAACAAACTTCAACTGCATGACTCATTCTGTGTGTGGGTGTAGATTTCTCAGGCTACCTGTGTTGATATTTTGCAAAGGATTGATGGGAACCTCTCACGTGATATGTGTTATTGCCATAGTTTCTGAGGTTTCACCTAGGCGTTGATGCGTAACCCAGGCGCCACAGGATGCCACAAGCTTAGGCGTCCATGCAATACCCCCAGCGCCACAGTATTGCCACAACGCCTCAAAAACCATGATTATTGCAGTTGATATGATAGGCTTACTACGCCTCAAAAACTAGAGTATTGGACACTCTAGTTTTCTTGATTGATAGGCTTACTATGCATGCAAATGGACTGCCGATATAAAACTGCTAACTTTACTCTTTAATAGCTTTGTTTATGTGAGTGTCAAGGCTCTTCTGGAACCATAGGAACTTCTCTTAACTTTTGGTTTCTTGATAGTTGTATTGTATCAAATTTGTCCTTAGTTATTGACTCTTCAATCTAAACCGAGACGATGTTACAAGACAATCCTATTGTGGCTTGTGGCATATCTTATTTGTAGATAATCTCTTTGTTAAAGGTGCATGAATTTGTAGATAATCTATTTATTTGTAGATAACGCCTGCAAGCGAAAATCCTCTCATGACATATAACAATTTTCTGCAAAAAGAAAGAATAAAGAACGCATCATAGCATCACAAAATTGCAGACAGTACAAGAAGGCTGTTTATTGGTCTCAGTAACAAATTTTGCATGATCTTCACACCTATGTAGTATGATTTATCCTGGAGCCATGATCTTAAATGTGAATAAAGCTTTCCCCCTGTTCGGCTGAGCTTATCAGCACGGCTTATCAGCCGTGGAACAGTGTTTTTCTCTCACAGCAAATCAGCCACAGCCGGCTTATAAGCAAAAAAAACAGCCTACCGAACAGGGCCTTTAGTTTTCGCTATGCTATTTTTGAAGCTTCCGTGCTGAAATTCTTGAACATCCAGACAGATTAGCAGAGCCGGGAAACAGTTAAATGGGCATGAGGGCGTGGCAACATCCAGACAGATTAGCAGAACCTGGATCCTGCTGGAGTTGCTCTTAGTTTTAGAACATAATATAATATAATGCTAACATCCAACTATCTGTCCGTCATTCATATGGTGTCAAGCTTATCAGTTCAATTTATATACACATGCTACATTTCTATTTAACTATCTAGTTGCTATTGTCATAATATTGCCCTATCTTTGGTTTTCCTTTCTAATTAACGGTTAATCCGTACTCCCTCCGTTCTAAATTATAAGTCGTTTTGACTTTTTTGGTACATCTATTTTGCTATGTATCTAGATATACATAGCAAAATGGATGAATCAGAAAAGTCAAAGCGACTTATAATTTGGAACCGAGGGAGTAGTTCGAAAGGAACTTTTTTCTGTCAAAAGTTATATTAAATTTTTTATCATATTTTTTTATCAAATAATTGCTCAATCAGGCGTAGTTGCCTTCATGATTCTGTAGGGTTTTCTTTTGAGCGAACAGAACTGAAACAGTGTGTGGTCCATTGCGCTTTCTCCCGTTGCAGCTTGTTGTCTCCATGTTCTATAGCAGCTCCTCGCAAAAAATTCAAAACCATAGCCGTATTAGGGATGATGACAATGTGGAATTCTCCATCGAAAAATGACTTCGCATCCTGTTCTTGTGTTGATATAATTTGAATTCAGCTTGAAAGCAACCAATATTTTTAGCAAGTGCAAAACTGATGTACGCTCCACATGGAGACAATGGGAAATTCTTCATCGAGAAATGACTTTTCGCCGTTTCCATACGGTACATCATGGAAAATATGGCTAATATAATTCAAGTTCAGCTTGAAAGCAAGCAGCAATTTTTAGCAGAAGTGCAAAACTGATGAACTGTACAGTCCACTACTATAATTATATATTATATATACTCCTACATTTCCATAAGCGGAGCTACACACTTGCACAGTGTAGGCGATGCGTCTGTACCCATGGAAAAACAAAGATTATGTCCAGTTTTTCACAATACACGAATCCACATTTCTTAAATTCATGCAATCATAAGACAAGCAGACCTCTAATTTGCTCTAACTCTACTTTTGTACCTTGCACAACAAAAATGTCACGAGTTCTTCTGATTTCTAGCCGTCTAAGTGCATATATATGGTCCATATGCATTGGCGGACCCAGCGCTAGGGCAACTAAGGCCTCGGCCCTAGTCGTGGCCCAACTAGCTAGGGAGCAGCTGTTCAATTTTTTCGGCCCAGTCCATCAAACATCAGCGTCCAAGCCAGGGAACAGGGCAGCAGCGCCTTCACCTGAGTCCCGACCCTTGCCTCCTCGCTCGCATCCTGCCAGGGGCGGAGACCTGGAGTCGCGCCGCTCCGCCGCCTCCGCGCCGTCGCCCGCCGCACGCAGCTGCACCGCGCCGGCTTGCCCCCTTCGATCTTCCATCATATCTGTGCCCCGCGGCTCCGCGCCTCTGCTCTTGGCCGGTCGCCGGCCGCCAGCCGCTGCCCAGCGGACCAGCGGTGGCCGCCCCGTCGCCCCCGCCCCGCTCGACTGCCAGGAGGCCAGCCGCCCAGGGGCTACTGCCCGCTGGGAGCAGTCGAGTAGCCAGCAGGCGAACAGGGCAAGTGCCAAACAGGAAGACAAGCCGACCAGGTTCCCAATTTCAACCCCCTGTAATTTTGATTCCAACTGTTCTCTACTAATTTCGATTCAAGTTCCCAATTTGAATCCTTTGTAATTTTGATTATAGCTTTTCGATTCCAAGTTCTCGATTTGAATCAAGGAACAAATGGCTGAACAAATGGCTGTCATATCATGGAAGAAATGAGGCACAGGATTTGGCCCTAGTCTTAGGCAAATCCTGGGTCCGCCACTAGTCCATATGGATAATAGGAAGATTAGAGATGGGCACGGAGAACCATCTCCATCCTAATAAGGGCCTGTTTGGATGTACTCGTATTAATTTTAATTCATATGTGTTCAAATAGATTGAACTGAAAATTAAACTATGTTTCATCCTAATCTACTTCAATACATATAAATTGAAATGGATATGAGTGCATCCAAATAAGGCGTAAGAAAATCTCTTGTAGGGAATAAAAGAGCACTAGACACTCCTTCCCTCTTAATGAAATACGGTATGATCCCGCTTGTGAAAAAAAAAGAGCACTAGAGCAGAATTCATTGACATCCCCACCTCCACATATTTGCATATGTACGTATGAGGCATAATTGTGATTTATGAGCTAACTCTAAATATATTATTTATATTTTAATAGAAAGAGAGATGAAGAGCCAGTCTCATGCACACTGCTAAAAGTTAATATTATTGGAGAACTGTCTTAGAGCTAGTTAGTTATCTTAAAGCTAGAGCTAGTCTGATACACACTGCTAAACATCGAAAAAATCGTCTTAGAGCTAGTTAACCATCTCATACCGTTAGGGGTGCACTGAAACTCTGACAGTAGCACGCCTTTCTCCTATGTACACGCTGTCGCTCGCCGTCGCTCGCCGTCGCTGACCACGCGAGGCACCAACAGTTGTCTCAACACCCGGTCTCGCTACCGTGAAGCCTTGCCGATTTTACAACGTGGCGATTCCCGATTTTGCAAGCATGAAGTATTTATTTAGATCACAATTATTTCATATTGGAGGCAACTTTTCTTTTCTTTCTTTATCTATACCTAATCTATATCTATACCTAATAATAAAGAGGCAAAATTTCCGCGTAAGATGTAAGTAAGACTCCTACTCAACTAAGATTACATGTAAGACTAGATTGGTACTAATCCAAATAGATCATACTCGTGTACATGCATATTGTCAAATAAACAACTATACCGCTACAGTTTTAACGTTTATTAATTCCTACAGGACTCTCTTCATAATCAACGCATGCATGCATACCGGCCAGCACACACTCCAGGTATTCTCGGACTCCACCTTTCTTTTCTTTGATACGTGTTCTATTGAATATAAAGGATATTTACATTTTTAATTAACTCCCTGGTATAAATTGAATACAATTCGGATACATGTTTTATTAAATAAAGATATTTAAATATTAAATAATTTAAACAACACGATCATACTAGGAAAGGTGTCCTAATATCTCTATATACCTATAATAATATCTATACCTAATATTTAAATCTATAGCTAATATTTAAAAGGGAAAATTTATGTGGTTTTTTCATTACTGCCCTTTTTATGTCTGTCATGACTCTCCTTCCTGTGTTTTTTCTTGTGCCCGTCTATTCTGTTTCCGTGTCCATGTTGGATTTAAAAATGAGTCCATCAATTAACCGGGTACGGCTCACCTGCTTTTCTGTTGAGAGGAAGTCTGCAAAGTATTCCGTTCCGCTCGATAGTGCCCCGCAGCAGAGAAAAGTATTCCGTTCCGCTCGATATTCCCCCGCAGTTTCGTACTAGAGATAATTTCTGTGCCCCAGCGGCCATCACAGGAAAGAAGAGAAAAAATACATGGGACAAAATTTCTCTGCCCTGGCGGCCATCACATCACAGGAAAAAAAAGAGAAAAATACTAGCAGTGTAAAGTTTGAACCAGACCGTATATAAACGATGGGATGGTTTAGATACCACCATGGTATTATAGTAGACTAAAGCTCATTAAATTAAGTAATAAATATTAAAAATAAAATAAAAACCCTAATCAATCCATGAAAACATGGTTGCATATTGTGGAGAATAATAATCTTGTAAAACTCAGGAAAAGGCACATTCATAAATTTTCGTCTATTCGTCTAGCCAATATATAAGCGGTGGAGACTTTAAGTCTGTACGGTAGTAGCGTTGGGGTAAGGAGAAAGAAAGAAGAAATCAGCCGGACACCCAAATCGAATCCAAAACGAGCTGTAAATCGAATAAAAAAGCATTAGAGTTTGAGCTGACGTGGGGGCAAGAAATTCCCAAATCCATAACGTTAAATGTAAGAGAAGCAAATTGAGGCCACAATCACGAGATAATAAGAAGATCATAGATAGCAGTCCAATATATATAAGAAAAATCCCCTACGAAGCAGATCACACGACGATTCGACCCCAGCCGCGAGGAACTTCGCCTCGGAAAAGAAAAGATGCGTGGCCGCAAGGGGACTTTGATCTGGCTAACCAGCTGTCGATCCATGCACCTGGCCGCTTGCGACCGTCGGGACACTTGAGCGCCACGCTGCAGGGCGGCTCGTCGCCCGTGCGGCCACCAGGGACACGGGCCACGCGGTCGCTGGGGCGCCTGGGATGCCCGTTCGTGACCGCCGAGATGCCTGATTGCCACTGCAAGGCGGCTCGATGGAGACATGGAGCCACGCACGGCCACCGCTGCACGCGAGTTGGCATGAATCCGTGGGGGCATGCGGCCACTAGGGACGTGGGCCACGCGACTGCTAGGATGCCTGAGCTCGCTGCTCGCAGCTGCCGGGACGCCTGAGTGCCACTGCAGGGCGGCTCGACGAAGCCGCCCGTGTGCCAATCAGGGACGCGGGCCACGCGGCCGTCGGAGTTCTTGGCCTCGCTGCTCCCGACTGCCGGGAGGCCCGAGCGCCACTGTAGGGCAGCTCGACGGGCCGCGCGCGGCCTCTGCTGCACGGGAGCTCCAATGAGCGGCCTGGCGGCGATGCGTCTCAGTCCGCCGTGCACTCTCCCGCCGGTGGCTCCCCTCAGTCTAGCCCCGCGCGTCCCGAAGCCTGCAGCGATCACCTGCGCCGGTGCTCCTCTCTCCAAGGGAGAAGGGAAGAAATGAGCTAGGGTTTGGGAGAGCCGAAGGTTGTTCCGCACAAGCGTGTCCTCGGCTGTCGGATGGGATTAGATGGCTCAGATTGAGCCAAGCCTTAGCAGGCCGGCGGGCCTTCGTGACCCAGTGTGGGTGCACGGCCCAGGCCCTGGTAACCATGCTTAAGGCCCCCGCGGTCGTTCAGCAGGCCGAAAAGCCATAAAGGGCCTCTCTTATTTCAAGATTCGGGTCAAAATAAGCAAACAATTAAGTCTCAGTTTAATTTATTTTCAGTGGTGGCTCAAAAAAAATATTTTCAGTGCTTATAATTTGTTGTTTAATTTAAAGATTTGTTTATGCACTGTTAAAGTAAGTAACATTGTCCACTATAAATTAAGTCATCTTCAAATTTAAGACCATTTAATAAACTATGTGTCCCGTGCTCCCGTTGCAACGCACGGGCATTTTTTGCGCTACTTCCTTCTGTCGAGGAAATGCATGGTAATTAAGATCGTCAAGCGAGCCAACTGATCATAAGATGCATGGGTAAAGTAAATGTAACATTCAATATAGGACAACTGAATTGATATATGAGTCCAATCAAGAACTCTAACTCAAGTAAGACTCTACTCAACTAAGATTACATGTAAGACTAAGTTGATACTAATTCAAATAGATCAAAAAAAAGAAAAAAAATCTCGTATTGACATTTTTTCTTATGGACACGTTCTCACGTTACTTCTCAAATCATTTACATGTAAGACTAGGTTGATACTAATCAAATAGATCAAACTCCAACTCAAGTAAGACTCCTACTCAACTAAGATTACATGTAAAACTAAGTTGATACTAATCCAAATAGATAAAAAAAGAAAAAATCCCATACTGACATTTTTTCTTATGGACACGTTCTCACGTTACTTCTCAAATCATCCCCTACCAAAAAGAAGAAAAAAAATCCGTAGACGAATCAAGTAGCCCTGCTCCTGTTTCTCTACCTTCCTTCCTGATCTGCGGCAACTTCGTCCACAGAGGAGGCTAAAACAAATAAGGTTTCAGGCATATTTACATAGATGCCTCTATTTTATTTCAGAAGTGCTTTGACGTCGTGGTCGGCAGAGCCAGCGAGGCAAACGGGTATATGGGGTAAGAGAAATTGGATTTACAATTCACTTTTTAATTGATCCAACATATATATATAAGGCCTATATACATAAGCCGAATACAGAATCCTAGCGAACTCCTAATTTATCTCTATTATTTTTAATAGTCCAAAATATCTAATCTTAACTAATAGGAGCATACTTGATTTTGTTCATCGAGTAATTTCCAGAGTTAGCGTATTTGATCTTTGCCGTTTTTTTCCTTTTTTTTACCAAGATTTGTTTTAGCCTTGGATAGTCCGGCTTGGATTCCTCGAGAGGCAGTTTTTTAGCCGAAGTTTTCTTCGGTCGAGTACTTCCCTGTTTTTACGGTGGAGTCATCCAGTCCAATTGTACTAAATTAGATTATATATATATAGCAGGAACTTTCGAGTTATATTATTTCAATCTTCATGTCAGTATGGAAAGGTGAAGAACTAAACTTGACATCTTTAACGGTGAATATCACAATAATTAAATCCATTATCATTTTACACATACATAACTCTATAATACAATAACATTATAAATTCGTTAACTGACAATATTGATTGTACGTACTGGATGGATATGAAATCAGAAAAAAGTCCTGGGACAACTACTTACATATAAGGATAATGAATGTGAAGACAACATGCCTACTGGGGTCCTAAAATTCCTTAAATGTATTAGAAATACAAAAGATTAGTTTTTAAGCATGAATTTCCTGTAAAAATTCTAATGTTTAGTCAACAAAAAATTGGTCGCATATATTATCATGTGTGCTAAACTATCTACAGATTCCATTGGTTATTGTTTTTTAATATTTGGAAGAAGTAACCGATAGTTCGCTTCAGCCAATTCAATCAATAAAAAAACAAAATCATTTTCCAGCAACCTAAATGAACATTAAAAAAAAACTGTAGCAACGCACGGGCATATCTACTATTAATTTAATTAGGAAAAATAGTTAGGGAGTGGTTTGTCTCCTGGCCGGCATCCGTAGCGTTACACGCTAATTGTATGCATGTACACCACACATACGTTGCATAGTCTTTTTTGTTTTAATCCATGCGCATGGAAGCGTGTATGTATTTACGGCCGGGCCTTTTTATTGTGGCATATAATAGCTCTGCATTTGTCACTATATTTTGCCAAGGTATAGTCCTGCTCATGCATATATACGTATATGTCCTCCTTCCTTTGTTCCAGCTTTCTTTTCCTCTTCTTAATTTTCTACTAATCACCACATCATTTTTTTACATTGAAAATGATTGATTATTTTAGTCAATCAACAAAGTATTTTTTTTCTAATTGGATGATTTACCAACCGGCCACGTATGAAATACACACGCACACACCTTTGCTTGTCGTGCGCTCTTGGATGCACTGATTTTCATAGCCAATATCATTTCTCTTATTATTCATTTCTTATTTATATAGAATTAGGCCATATATATTATTTATATTTATTTAAATCAAATATTGCACATATTATAGGTGAGCCAAAAATCGTGTCAACAATATTCTTTCGATGTTGCAATAGCTTTTTCCTGTTGTTGCAGCTGATGGGCGGGCTATGGGGGGCGAGCTGGTGGCGGGTGGAGGTGCTGAGGGTCGACGATGTTGGGGGCGGGCGGATCCCTGCGCCCGTGGGGGAGGGGGCGGGTTCGGAGGAAGGGCAGTTCCTTTTCTACTTCCTCCTCCTGTGCAGGGCGTGCGGGGGCAGGGCGGGTTCGAAGGATTCCGTGCGGGACGATCAGTAAAGAGGCAAAATTTTCACGTAAGATGTAAGTAAGACTCCTACTCAACTAAGATTACATGTGTAAGATGTAAGACTCCTCATGAATAAAGATTACAGGTAAGATGTAAGACTCCTCATCAACCAAGATTACATGTAGTAAAACTCATCCTAAACCAATGAAGACACAATCTCTCTATGGCTAAAAATTCTGTTATCTGTTATACCACATAAAAAATATACCGCTTTCATCAAACGAAACTTTCATCTACGGGAAAAAAAGAAAAAACACCATTGAACTCCACCAGGATACGCCTGCGTCCTACCCATGTTGGAAAAAAAACAAACCTCTCCTTCTCTCGCTGCCTGGCGAAGGGATTCGACGAATCGGTCCTCCACAGCCTTATCGTCCGCAACAAGTAGACAACATGAGCAGCACTGCACCCAAACAAGCATGCAACTCTTTTACTTGAAGCCGATAATTAAACAGATAATGGTCGGTGTGCGAGTGTATGTCAATGGATCGATTAATTAATTAATGGATGTGGCCGATGGTTCTTTTGCTTACTTACATGTAGTATAATACTACTCAATGTAAAGTGTGGATCTGCTTTCTTCCTCACTGTTTGGCTTGCCTGATCACGAATCAATGCTATGGTCTGCAACGCACGGTCTATGTATTCATGCTGATTTAGTGCTGCTTTTTGTTTGGGTCATAACATATTTTTCTTTTGGTCATCATTCATCAATAGTAGTATTGAAATCTGGAAAATTCATGGGCCTGCTGTAGTAGGACTTATAATGTTGCCTATGTTTATTGCCACTCTTTCAATTTCATGTAATAGGGGGATTGTCCAAAACATTTTCTTACATGTGAAGTCACTTGCACATTTCTGAAGATAGTGATTTTGGCGAGTGCTGGACACGCTCGTCAGCAAGGCTGTGGCAATGTCGGCAGCAACCTTGCGTCCTCGAACAAGGACAACCGCCGCGACATGGTGGTCCGCATCTGGCTAGGTGTTGCCGCGGCCTTGTGTAGTTCAAAAAAATTGTGTCCACGTGCAACACACGGGTATATATCTATTAATTACTAAAGAAGCAAAATTTATGTCGCTTCTAAATTTTTGCCCAGGCTAAACACATATTATGTCTGTCTATTTTCTTTTCAATTTTCCTATTTATTCCTTCTCTCGCTTCTTTCTCTTTACTTTTCTCCCGCTGATAGGTTGGGTTCCTAATAATAGTGAATCAATTCTGTTTTTCTTATAAAGATAAAATTATTAATAAATAAAGTATTACGAGTCAAACTTTGATATTTTATTTACGTAAGTAAAGAAGTATTTCTATTACTAAGTTGTTGGTTTTAATTAGGAATAAATTATTATCATGACATGAATTAGTCGATGGCCTAATTAATCAAATTACATACTAAAATCTTGAGCAGTTTTTCATCCGATCTAATCACCAGACCAAATGTTTCTCCAAGCTGTATGCACGTACCATTGCAAATCTCTAAGCTGTCCACATATATCGGTGCAACTTTTGATAGGGGCTAATATGTGGGATCGGGGATACGACAACAACTAACCCCTTGCCAACTTTACTAAGATATTAAAGTTACTTATTTTTATGGATCCTTACAAGAAATCATCGAACTTGGCATCTAACTCTACCAACACATAGATATATAGTATGGAAACCAAAGTTATGATACATTTACGAGTAAATATTTTGTTCCTTACAATAAAAAAATCTATCAAACTTGTATTTTAACTCAATACATAACTCATAGAACATTCTCATATTATTGTTGTACATTATGAATATGATGGTCATCATCATAAAATAAAGTATTGCTTTAAAATTTTATAGAACAATAAAAAGATGACTAGACATGTAACATTGCCATCATTGTTTCTATTAGAGCCGCCCATTCGTTTGTGATTGCTGCAGCAACCATTCACAACATCAAAAGTAGCACCTATACAAAATAAAGTTGTTGCACTGCTACAGTGTGGTAGAGGTTAAATATTTGATAGTTTTTTCTCCCGTTGCAACGCACGGGCATATTTACTAGTAATAATAAAAAGGCAAAATTTCCGCGTAAGATGTAAGTAAGACTCCTACTCAAGCAAAATTTCTGCCAAGATGTTTTTGCACCTACATGTAAGATATAAGACTCCTCCTAAACCAAGATTATATGTAAGATGTAAGACTCCTACTAAACCAAGATTCAATCTCAAATACGTCTATTTTAGGAACATGAGTCAAATATGACATCTACGTTGACCTGCACCATTATTTATTTTTGACTCAAAGTTTTATTTTCTATACAAATCCGGATCGTACTCTGGCGTCCACCTACGTAAAGAACCAATCTCCGATAGAAAAAACACATAAGCAAACTCGGGTCCGGTAAAAAACCTGATCAGACAAATCCGGATCGTATATATGCGTATAAAAAACAATGGCAGAACCAAACCTCGGTAAAACTATCTGAGCAAAATCCGGATGCTGCTGTGGTCGCCATAACAAAATCCGGATCCTACTCTAGGATAAAAAAACACAACACAACAAAAGAAATCAACCAGCAGAAACTAAGCCCAAAAAAATCCGGATCGTCTCTGGGCTCCTAAAAAGATCCGATTCTAGGAATTACTTCAATGTACAAAAATCAACTGATCCACAGAAAAAAACAGCATATAGCAACAAAACAAAACAAAATCTCCGGCAAGGATATTGGACACACACATATATATAGAAGCCCATATAAAAGATACTGGCCTCTATAGGGATAGAAAGAGGAGAGCCAAAGTTTTTTTTGGTGCGACATCGTTCTAGAGGTCTTGAGAATTTTGTATAGCATCACCACTTCACCAGAGGAATCGAATCTGCTCACCGTTACACTTCTGTTTCAAGATGGATTTTTTACATATTTTGGGGAGTCCACTTACCCCTACCTTTACCTATCATCATCATCATCATCTCATCTCACACTAAGAAAGTGGGCTATCCCTCTTTCATAACCGTTTGATCTTAACATCGTTTAATACCTCATTAATAACTGTTGGATTAGACACCGTGTTATATGAGCTTTTCGTTGCCCGAGATCTTATATTACCCCGTGCCCCTCTCAATCCCATGGCTCGACGACTCCATCTCGGTCACATCTTCACGTACGCCTAAGCAATGGACTTAGACATAATAACATGTGTGGAGGAAAAATCATATGCTGTCTTTTACTTGATTTAGAGCTCTTACTGATTTGATTTGGAGCTTTGAACCATTTTTCCTTTCCTTTCCTTTCCTTTCCTTCGGAGATCAGAGTCTTTGGGCGGTGGAAAACGGGAACGACGACCGAGTAAAAATCGCTTGGCTGAGGCTTCTCCCGCGAGGATGAGAGTGATGTTGGAAAGTGTTGGTTCCCTCCCATAATGCCCTTGCCGTGTTTTTTAATATTTTTCCCAATAAAATAACTCTGCTTTTCCTTATAAAGATAAAGAAAAAACAAATACAATATTACGGGTCTTTGAAAGTTTGACCTCTAATTAATATAAACAAATATTTCTATCAAGTTGTTGGTTTTAATTAGAAAAAAATATTAATATGATAAGAATTAGTCGATAGTCTAACTAATCAATCTGTAAACTCAAATCTTGAGCGGTTTCACGTCCAATCTAATCAAAACAAATATTTCTCGAAGCTATCTGCATATACCCATGTAAATCTCTAAACTCTCCACATATACCAGTATAACATTCAACAAGGACTGACATGTGAAAACCGAGACACGACAACTAAATATTAATTAAAGTTACATATTTGTATGGATCCTTACAACAAGTTACATAACTTGATATCTAACTCTACCAACACATGGACAGTCAGTATAAAAGTTAAAGTTATGATACTTTTGCGAGTAAATATTTTGTTCTTTACGATGGAAAAAATGTACAAAGGTTGTATTTTAATTCAATACACAATTCACAGGATATTGTCAATTTTAACTTATATTATAGATATCATGATCATCAAAAAATAAATAATAGCTTTTTAAATTATATAGAAAGATAAAAAGTAAATAGATATGTAACATTGTCATCCTTGTTTCTATTAACGAGCCCGTGCGATTGTGATTGCTGCAACAACCACTCAAAAAATCAAAACTAACACCTATAGAAATTAAGTTATTGCGGCTGTGCAACGAGATAAAGCGAATTAGTTTAACGTTTGATAGTTTTTTCTCCCGTTGCAACGCACGGGCATATTTACTAGTAATAAAGAAAAGCTAAAGTTCTTTAGTTTTGAACCAATCCATTCCCTCTCCGTGACGTGAGCAATCAACTCTTTTATAAAAAGTTGTGTGTATTCTAGTTATGTAGAGAGTAGGAGTATTTAAAGACCTTTACATCAGTTCGATGCAACGATCTTGAAGACTAATACAACTTTCTTTATGAAAAAATGAGTAAACCAACTATTTAATCTATTTTTCCTTGAGTATATGCAGTATACATCGACTCTGGCCTCTACATCTGCCGGCTGCTAACGACACGGTTTCTGTTCAACTGGTTTGGTTTTTTTTCCCTTTTTCTTAGCTATAACTAATGCAGGCCCATGCTTGCTATTTAATAGCCGGCCCACATAATTCACTTGCACCGTGCTGCCGTGGCTCATGCACTCGTCATAGACAGAGCCCGGCGTGGCGCGGCCATCGCGGATAAAGGAAAATATTTTTTATACAGCCATATGGGCCGACCTGTTTTATGGTTTGATTGACGACGACCGTGTGGTCCAGTCTGTCGACTATTCCGGCGTCGACACGTCGGCCGGCGAGATCCTGATAAGCACCACTCACTCCCCTGCAGCCATTTCTTCCTCACAAATGATGACGCACGTGACCTTTTTCATGCCAAGAAATGGGGTCATGTTTAGTTTCCTAAGTTTGCCATCAAAATACGCTTGGCACATGTATAAAATATTAAATATAGATGAAATTAAAAACTAATTACACAGTTTTATTGTACTTTACGAGACGAACATTTTAAGCCTAATTAATCAATATTTGGACAATTATTATCAAATAAAAACAAGAATACTGTAGTGTCAAACAGTAATTTGGGATAGGCATTGTTTAGTTCGCGAAATATTTTGGGAAATGTAACTGTAGCGCTACTGTAGCACTTTCGTTGTTATTTGGCAATTATTGTCCGATCATGGCCTAACTAGGCTTAAAAGATTCGTCTCGTCCATTTCGTCTAAACTGTGTAATTAGTTTTATTTTTTATCTATATTTAATGCTTCATGCATGTGTCCAAAGATTTGATGTGACGGGAATCTAAAATATTTTGGGAAATATTTTGAGAACTAAACAAGGCCTAAACAAGGGCTGGAAGAAATCGACGTCTTTGTTTTGCGTGTCCGATTGTCGCAGATCTTATCCCTCGCCCCTTTTCGCCTTTTCCCTCAGCAACCAGCACCACCCCTCGCTGCTGCTGCTAGAGCTACGGGTAACCGAAACGTTCAGTGAACCTGTCGTTCCCAGGCGCGACGTTGCACGTACGGCTGCAGCTGCACGCTCGCTGATACGACGCTGCTCGGGCTCGCTGCACCACAGAACGACGATCCGGGGCGATCGAGCGACGGAGACCGTTAGACCGCCGATTCGTTTCGCGCGCCCAAAAGCGCCTCCGGGCGCCCGTCACGTCGTCTCAATAATTTCGCAAGTGGACCGGCGTTTGGCTGGTTCCGGTGCTACCCACGACGCCGCGACGGCCTGATGATGCCCATACGCCCGCTCTCTGTGCCACTACAGGCCATCAACTGCTACCGTACCAAGCGCTCGTCCAGAAAATGATTTAGGTTACGTTTGATTCCACCGTGGCTTTGTCTATCCTGCCTCGTCCTGCGGGCACGACCTTTGCCTGAGCATCTTTTAGACCAGTGTCAGTGGAGTTTCACGTGAGTTTCATTTGCATTAATTTAGTTGTCACATAGGCATTTTTGATGACATGACAGTGTATTTAACAAGAGAGAAGAAATAAGTTTCATCACAATTACCAACTCTCTATGAGTCTTGAAGTTAAATGACTAAGAAACCGTAGAATGAAACTCTCCATTGAGAGTGTGTGTTTCATCCAAGTTTCATTTTATTTCATATGCGCAGTCTTTAAAACAATGCCACAAAACTCTCCACTGAGACTGGCCTTACTCACAAGCATCTTGCCTAGCAGCTAGGCAAGAAATTAGCATCGAACAAAAACATTTAGATGTACAACCATCTTGCCTAGAGTTTATATCTTCTAGTATTTTTCTTGCTAACTCATCAAACAAGCTAATTTGGCTCTCTAGCCCTAGCAAGACAAGCCTTTGCCCAACCAGGCAAGGCAAGCAACGCTAGGTAACAAATCAAACATGTCGTAACTCAGTTTAGCTCTCTCACAGAAACAAGAGAAATCCTGCCTATATTGGTTTGAAGATCCTTGGGCAAAGGAACCAAACACAAACTTGTTTGGAATCCTCGCTCGACTAGGTAATATAGTACCAAGCAAAGGAGTCAGACAAGCCCCTGATGCATCTGTTTATCTACCATATATAACAACCCATCTACAGCGTGTATGTATTCATTTGGGCCGTTTTATAAGATCCAATGGCCACAAAGTAGTCACCTAATGTCGAGAGTCGTCCTTATTGACCTTATACTATGCATGTTTGGTTTAGCTTCTTAAAAAGTGCTCCTTCTGGAAAAAAACGAAACATCAACTAAATAGGCACTAGAAGATGATTCTATACAAGCAGCTGCTTTCGCATAGTATAATTTTAGCAGGTCCTTAACCCTACTTTTGGCTTTCATCTTTCTGCTTTTTTCAAATGCATGGAAATAGAGATACGTTTTACAATTGTTTTAAGAGAGATAAAGAGAAAGGACATGTTTCATAGTTATATTAACCAAATAACTTACAACTTTTTCACGTCACATAACTTGTAGCTTTTCCACAGCTCACAAGTCACTACTTACATTAGCTTTTTCACACCTCAACCAAACACACGTTATTACTACTAGACATGTTTTTTTTATTTGGGGCATTGTAACATTTTATTTAATTTTTTACCTTTTCCCATAACTCTTTGCTCCCTCTTTTGTGTACCTTTTTCATTTTTATATAGTCAAGTAGTAGGGCGTAAGGGCTTTGCCACTCCCGATCTCTATAAACATGTGTTAGATCCATATATATGTATTATTCTATTAGTCGAAATTGCAATTCACAATTGGCCGGATGCTTTATAGCTAAGCTACTCTACGCCGGTAGGTAAAGCAGATAGTACTACTAGATTGGTGAGTAGCATCCGTGGCATTGTTAATTGCGATCGTAACGGGGAAGTGTTCCTCGTTTTCGGTATGGAAATTACAGGTCTCGACAACCGCGGCGTCCCTGTCAGCGTGGAGCCAGCCCGGGCCGGGCGCGCCCCCCCACTAGCGTCCGGCGATGAGGTCAATAACAAAACGTCACGAGACCAGCGGAGAGCGGGCGCCGGACCGCCCCCGACCCCGAGAAACACGTGTCTCCTGCAGCGAGACGCGAGCGCACTAACCGCGGCTGGCGCTTTCCCTCCATTTGCGAGTGCGGGTGCTTTTCGTTGTCGCACCCGCATTTGCCATTGCCGTGCGCACCAGCGTCGTCAGGTGAATCGATCGGACGGGGGTGCTCACGCGGTGGCCAGGAGGCGTGGACGCCCGACACCGACAGGAACCAAAGGCACTGCCACAGGCCGCGCAGTTTTGATGATGATGGTGATGAATCGCGGCGCACCATCGCCTCCACCAGCACTGCACTGCACGTCGGTAGTGGCCATGCATGATCGCGAACAAGGGAGATTAAAGGGGAAAACGCGCTGACCTTTTTGCTTGGGACCGGACCCGGATCGTCCATTGGGAACACGGCGGGTGGCGCTATTACCTGCCTGCATGTGGATCATGGTGAGCGATGCCACTTCCACTACCACTCGCGTCAATTCATTTTGTCCGGTCCTGCCATGATCTTCTCAGGATATGGAACGGCTGGGGGTAGAATTTCGAGTCACCGCTGGGAATCGACAACACATCGCGAATCCACGCTCTGCGCTCACCAAGGAGAAGGAGAGATGGAGACCTCGGTAGCTTTAGGGCCTTAGGCTAACCCTTGGAAATGTCTGATGATCCATTGAACCCAACTCACCTCATCTTAGACTTTCCGGCAACCTCTGATGCTTCGGACTGCAAGTTGGCGATCAGGCGTCAAAAAAAGTTGGCGATCAGTAATCACTCATCAGCATAGAGATTATTGGCATATGACTTGGACACCTGCTACATGTCTAATAACGTCTAAACATATACCCACGATTGTTTTACTGACACACAAGCAAATTAAGAATCTGCTTACTCCCAATAGCCAAGAACATGGGTTATAGTTGATTCTGGTGTCCATGAAATCTGACCATGACTTCTATGCTTCCCAGTCCGGAAACTAGATGGTTTCTATGACCATTAATTAGGATGCTAACTAAGCAAAATTTTGATTGAAATCAAGATCTATGCTTCCCAGTCCATAAACTAGATGGTTTCTATGACCATTAATTAGGATGCTAACTGAGCAAAATTTTGGTTGAAATTAAGAGAAGAGAAAAGTTTCTTCTACACGGGAACCCAGATATAGAGAAATGTATAGGTAGATGATAGAAAAGACTTGTGATTAGATAAAAGATGATTTTGAAGAAAACATCAACTGGAAATGTGGTTTTTTGGTTGTAGTGTCAATATTATTTGGTAAGTAGAGCAACTATCTCATAGAATCTCTGAGTTGAACCCGTCCTAAAATTTTACCTTAGCGACGAAAAAGACGGCACCTAAAAAATCTTGCAGAAAATATTTAAATCAGTGACGCTCGGTGCTTCAGTACAAAATTTAACTGAAACCTTGGGCAGAGCAAGTATCTTATATAGAGTTCTAGACATATGGTGTTTTCTTAATTGTGGGTACGTAAGTTTTTCTTCTTCCGTGCCTGTACATGTCAATGTGGACTTCTCCTTTTATAGTGGAAAAAGCGATTTAATATTCCAGATTTGGAATCAAGTGCATGATGATTAGAGCACTCTAACTGGACTAGGATTTGTTCAATGGATTTGGTTTTTGTCTGTCGTGACTCGCGACTGTTGCCAGATAGCAAATAAACTGAATAATATTGCTACGATCTGCTCTCGCTCTAGGTTGCAAATCCTTATCCAATGAGTGACGGCGGCTGCTGCCGCCGTGTGATGCCTCGATCCGATGGAATTTTCTTTAGTGCAAAATGCATGCATGCATGAACAATGAGGAAAAACATCACCATTATTAGGAGAAGAAATGCATGTTGCAAGGTTGGTAGCTTTTCTACTAGCATGCATGGAATATTCTAAGAGCAAGATTAATAATACAGCTGATTTGCTAACTGTAAGATTATTTGCAGCCTTCTCTCAGTCTACTCATATAATAGTAGCTCTTCATTATTAATACATGGTCCACTTGTCTCTCTTATAAAGTTTCTTGGTTCTTGTGTCCAAGCTTACAGCTCACTTCTCTTCTCTCTCCTCTCCTCTCTCTTCTCCACCGCGGCATTTAGTCAGCTCACAGCTAGATATTATACTTGCTCTAAGCAACCACTACAGTGGTTATTCTTTTTTTATAAAATAGTAATTTTATTAATTCATAATCATGACAGAGAATTGAGACAATAATTATGAACCCACTTCCGACCTCTGAGAACACACACAACCTAAATAGAATAAAAAGGTAGAACTGCACATTCTGACATTCAATTCTAAGATTGTACCGTCAATCATGTGTTCGGGAGAAAAACATTGTAACCATATGTGTCAATTGTTACGATGCCACTGCTTCTTCTGGAGGATAACCCGTGTGTGAAGTGGTTATTCCTTTGGGAACATCCATTGATCTCTCATGATTACTTATGATCCTCCCCAATCTTCCACCGAAAGCATTATCTTCTACGAGTGCAGTAAGCAATGGGAGCAACCAAATTAACAAGTTCATTACTCACAAGTATTTAACTGAATAACTATGCATATTGTTACAAGTATAAATGTTTACATTTAGGGATGAAAGACGATAGTGTCTTATGCAAACTCCAGAGATAGAGATATGATGAGTTTGAATCTAAGACTGTCCTGTACTCCAAATCTCTACCTTTGTACCTAGACATAACATACTAGTTACATTGAACAGTATGAACAACGACATAATAAACATCATCATGATCAAAACAGCAAACATATTATAATAACAGATTGAATTACGGGATGTATACCTTTGGTTTGCAGAGGAAGGTGGCGCCGCTAGGGATGGACACGATGTTGCTGGTGGTTGTACGAAGTTGTTAATGAGTGGCGGAGGAAGAGCTCGGACAAATACGTCAGGACATAGCACTGCCTAACTTAGATGAAAGACGACCCGTCGTGGAAGTTGGGAGCAGTCACGCGAAGAGCCTTCCCAAAAACCTTATTTGTCCTCGCCCGGTGCAGGATCGCAAGGACGAGGGTTTCGGAGATCTGGTCTCCTAATAATCGATGCACGCAGGCGCTCAGGGTGGAAAGGCTATGACGACAGCGCAACAGCGAGAAGAGGTAAAAACCCAAGCTCAATTAGATTAGTTTTGGCGTTTGCCGATAGGCTGCTTATATAGGCATGTCCAAGGCAGCAGCGAGAAGAGGTAAAAACCCAAGCTCGATTAGATTAGTTTTGGTGTTTGCCGATAGGCTGCTTATATAGGCATGTCCAAGGCGATCTCGTGTCGTGATCACAATCTAAACCGTGTAGGACTCCTGTCAACAAACTTAGATGCCAAGCAACCGAAAACTAAATTTGCAAAAAGAGGTCGTGCCCTCGCAAGGCCTCGTGCCAAATTTCAGCGGACCATTCATGTAGGTGCCACACACCCGAGCCCTTCGCCCAGCTCAACAAGGCGAGGCAGGCGAGCGCGTGTGGAATTTTTTCTCCTCCTCACACTAGACTTGAGATAGTGAATATAATTTCTATATTTAAGTATAACTAACTCCACTTCCGCAGGCAAGGTGAGACGAAAAAGTTCTCACTTTCCCTTTTTGCACACATGAATGGGCCTTTGAGATTTCTTCATGAAAATTCTATAATTCTATTTGGGCCCAAGCCCACATGTATTGCAACATGTAATTGGTTGTACGGTGGGTAATCACCGTCCAATATGACGAGAAGGCTTGAAGCCGATGTTTATAGAGCAAGGAGCTTTACCAAATCTATGCATTTGCCTTTTGATCTGTATTTTCTATGAATCTGGATTTTATAGAGCCGTAACATTTGGCTTGAATTCGGTAGAGTAAAACCGTTTTTGTTCATACACTGGTGCCACGGATGGAAGATCCCGACCCCGACCCTGACCCACTCCGCTCCTTCCTTGTCCCTCCCGCCCCAACACCAAATCAACTCAGATTTGCGTCGTCCTCTGCTCCCCCTCACCGTCAATCACCAGATCCGCAACTGTCGTCGCCTGATCTACCCACTGATGGGTCTCTCCCTGAAGCGCTTGCTAGAGCTGCGGAGATCAAAGCTGCAAAGGGTCCGGTCCATGGAGGGCTCGAGTCGCCGGCACATGTGCCGCATTCGCCACCAGCTCAACGGCCGCCATCAGCTCAAGCTCTTCCCCAACCAACAAGCCCTACGCCAAATCCACATCCGTCGGTGCCCGATCCACCTCCCCATGGCCAGACCCAAGCCCATCCCCTCTAGTTTGAGGAACCCGAGCTGCCCATCAGGAATGCCGCTTCAACCCCTCCCGCATCAGGCAACGGGCCTTGCGCCCCCGAGCCCCCAAAATCCACCACTAATCCACCAAATCAGAACCTGCCCCCATGGATCTAGCTTCTTCCTCTGAGCTACCCATCCAAGGGTCGCTCACCTCAGGTTCGTCATCTGCAGCTCACCCTGGAAACATTATGGTGTCGCGGGATGAAGTTTCCCTAGCTTTGATGGGGGATTTGTTTGGTTCTCACTCTCCAATTGGACGCCCCATTCTTCCAAGCATCGTGCTTGATCTGCAACAGTTCTTCGTGCCGAAATTCAATAATCAACCGCATCCTTGCAAGCAATCGACCCAGCCGTTCTTAGACCCACAGCTGGAAGACCTCCTCCAACGTGCAGCGAATGGCTCAGATGAAGACTTAGGCAAGATTCAAGTCCATGATGAGACCTTGCAGAGACGCCACACCAGAGAAGAGAAGGGGACAGGTAAGTTTGAAGCAGAGCAATGCAGTGATGTCGACTCGCGAAAATCTGGGCACGCTTCTGGTGGACAACGGTGGCACCCAGCTCATCCTGATGGCGAAATTCAAACCTGTGTGGCACAGATATCTCATGAGCCCGCAAGATCCTCCCCAGCAGCAAAGCACTCAAGAGCAGCACCTACCCAAACACCTCCAGCTAGCATCCATGTCCCCAAGGGGCTCTGTCGTTCCTCACACCCTATGGAGGGTGGCCATGGTTGCGGAGACTGGGAGGATGCTAAGAGCCACTACTGGAAGAGACATTCTACAGGGCATGTTGGTATGCTAGCTACCAAGACAGATAGGGCTGAGGGAAGAAGTTTTTTCCAGCACACAAAAGGAAAGATGCTGGCACTGTTTGGAAGGCAAGTGTGAGTGGCACAAACCAAATGAGCATTCAAGATTCCCCATAGCCAGCCAACAACCACACCGAGCTGAACAGCATGTGGTGAGGAGACAGAAATTCTTGCATCATATGAGGGGCGCTGCACATGGTGGTGTCTTGCAGAAGGAACACTCGTTGCTGGCATTGTTTGGAAGAGGGACATAGGTCAAGTTTTTGCCCAAGTCTTGGACTTCCCCCTCGCTGGTCTCCAGAGTATATTGCACCTCACCAACCCAGAATACATTCGTCCCATCGGAGTGGCTTCCACTCTCAGCGCCTGCCATAGTGTTGGGAGAGAGAAGAGAGTCCAGACTTCTCATGGTCGTTCAAGGGAATGAGAAGGAGTTTCAATTGCAAAGGTGGTGAAGAGATGGATAGGAATCACTTTGACGTTGGTTCGGAGGAGGTGATGGATCATGCCGGTAGTAGGAGCAATAGAGATCTTAAGAAGCAAGCATCTTGCCTCAAGAGGGTATCCTTCGCGACGCCTATTTCCTAGGTCATGGGGGAACATGCACCTGCTATTCCTGATGATGGGCGTCTCATCCTGCCGGGTACTACCCCTCTTTTTAGTGAAAGTATCTTCAGTTGTGATCCCATGTTGTTCGAATCTCGCCTCTACACAACTGTGGAAACTGCCCAACATCCTACTCCGTTGCCTTCATACCTTGATGCAAGCTCACAGATAATGGAGATGTCAATACCATCTCATAAAGATTGGGAACCACCAACAGAGGCGTTGACAATAATCCTACAAGGTGGTACGACGACACTAGCGGATGAAGATGAGGAAGCGATGCACCCAACATGTTCTGCAGTGGAACCAGTGCACAACTTAAGGGAGGCTGTGGACGTTACTGATGGCAAGGCATCATCGCTTGGGGCTAGTTTGGGAGGCGGAATACAGAAGCTTGTTGTGGACCTGGGACACACTGATCTACATGGTAATGGTTGGGAACCTATCAATGATAAGAATACCACCCCATCTAGACTACAGGAGCCGGTTATCCCTCAGTTTCCTTCCAAGGTTGTTGAGATTGAGTTGAATTCCACTTCGCCACAAGACCCAGCTGCGATAGCTAAGGAAATTACAATTGATGGGTTTTTAGCTTCAATTTCAAAATTTGTACCAGCCCCTCTAATCCCACAATTGACAGTACCAATTCTTGAGGAAGAACGCAATGATCATGAAATGGGAAACACATCTGAATCTCCTCAAACCCCACCACCACCAAGACCCTCATTTTTTACCCCACAACGTAAAATGTCACAGAACCTCCTAATTATGATGGCCCACAAGTACACGTCATTGCCATAATGACCTCTGACAGTCGTACTTATGTTCACCATATCTTAAAAGGTCTGCTTTCCTCCGAACAGGATCCAATCACAGGAGTATTGCAATATTACAACAGTTTATTCAAAATATTCAATAGAGTAAAGTAGCGGAAGTCTTACAATAACTTAGGTTTACAAACCAGTTTTCAAATCTCAAACCTTATGTAACATTATTACAAACCATTAGTAGAGAAGTATCGGTAGTAACTTTATTACAACACCCAAACGAGATGCCTTGCCCAAAGGTCACATAGTCTACTCGTCGTCACTTTCTTCAACCACGACGGTCATGCAACAAGGCTCGAAGCAGACTTGTTCATGAACCGCTCCTGCAACATGGGGTTCAACAAACCCTGAGTACAAGAGTACTCAACAAGACTTACCCGACTAAGACAAAGACTCCAAGGGCATGCTAGCTTTAGGGAATCAAGGTACGGGTAAATCAGAATCAAGATTTTCTTTTGTAGAAAAGCTTACTAAAGTGAGTCCTTATCTTCAACATTTTACTTTTACCATTGATGGTTCATTAACCAACTCTAGGTGATCCTAATCTAGATCAAAGTAAATATCATCAAAACCTTTCTCATTCTTTCTTTCAATTCCAGTTCTTAACTACGATGTTGGTGCAAGGCCAAGACTCCTTTCTCGTAGAGCAACGACGATTCGAACCGCTTCATTTACCTAACTGGGGATTCCTAACCACACGACATATGTAGAACCGGATCTAACATATATCAACTCTTACCCGAATAACCCAAAACCAGAACGTGTCCATCGCCACCCGAGAGCACAGTACTCCTCGAACCCGGCCCAATTCTAGCCCCGAGGGTACATGTTACTCTCGCCATCTCTCCACTCCCAGTGCGAGGTTAGACGTTCTCGTAATGGACTAACCAAAGTAAGGCTTACCCGACATGGGCACATGGCTAGTACTAATAAAAACTCCATGACGCGAGGGCCAACAACATATGGTCCTTAACTGATAAGGCGGAAACAATACATTGGGACTCCTCTCCCAATGCATGTTAGCAGTGGCCAAACCACCCGCCCGATCTTACAGGTTCATTCACATTCTTTCAATATTCATTAAGGATGCCGTCATGGCTATGTAAACATTTCATTTAAAGGCTTAACTTCTAAGCATAGCGAAGCATACTACGCATTTTCCGTAAAACAGGTATCAAGGGTAATATTGCAATAATCAAGGATGATAATGCAGCAAATAGGTTATCACTCAACTCCTAATTACTTAATGTAATAAACCATAATATAAATAATAAAACATTTGTAAAATTCAAGGTAGGGTTTAAATGCATCGGGGCTTGCCTTGCTATGACACGACGACTGACTCAGACTCGAGAACTCCTCCGTCTGGTCTGGAACCCACCGACGATCGCTCTTCTCCGGAAGCTTGCTCGACGACTTCGACTTCCTCGAAAGCGGTGACTACACGAATACATAACCTGCTTTAACATGATGCTCAATGATAAACATGATGCTTGATGATAACATGCCACGGATTACGATTTGAGTACAACTTCGCTTCACGGTACAGTCGTAAACAGAAAACCTACTAACTAGTAGCGACGATTCCCGCGATACCAGCTTTTAACCTAACAAGTTACTAACGAGCTCAATCATGAAATTAAGGTGCCAGAGATCACAAAAGAGTAGTGACCTAAGGACATCACTCAATCAAAAGGCACACAACACTTAAAGTTCTCAAATTAATATTTATTTACTATTTAAATAATTAGGGCATAATTAGAAGTTGACCAAACTTTATCTAAACAAGTTCAAACTTTTTCTATGGGTTAAGAATGATTTATAACAGTGCCATAATAAATTTCATAATTTTTGGATTAATAAATTAATTACTAAAATTCCTGGAAGTTGCATTTAAACTTTATTGGAACCAATTAATTTTACTGCACAAAGTATTCAAATTCATGATTTAATATTTTTCCTAGATAGTTTATACATTGAGAAACTTATACAAAAATTGTCATGAATTTTGGAACTCTACACAATTTTTAAACAAATAAACAAATAATAACACTATTCATTTATTTGAAAAAGAAAAACAAAAACGAAAACGGGCTGACTCTTCTTTTTCCCCGCGGTCCGGCCCAACCAGACGGCCCGCTCACGCGCCCGCACGCGCGCTCGCGACCGGCCCAGTCGCGCGGCCCAGCCCAGCGCCAGCCTGCCTCGCGCCCGCCCGCTCACTCTCGCTGACACGGTGCCCCCACCTGTCATCTCCTTCCTCCCGCTCACTCTCGCTCTCCCGCGTACCCGCGCGCTTGCCCGCGGTGGTCGGCCGGCGAACGGTGCCTCGGTCGACCAACCGAGCTGACCAACACCTTCTACACGACCCAGCGAACCCGTTTTGCTACTAAACACCCTAGCCCAAGCTCCGGCAACAGCTCACCGACGACGGTGGCGGCTCGACGGCCACGGTGACCGGTGACTCGACGGTACAAAGCGGTAGCGATTAAAGCGAGTGGTCAGGGAGCATCAGGGGCGTACCACGATCACGACGGAGTGATCGGTTGAAGCTGAGAGGCTCTGGAGGTGGCTGGCCACGGTGGCGGGGCTCGACGGGAACGGCGGCGACCCGAGGTGGAAGACGACGGCTCCCCGGCGATCCTGGCGAAATTGGGCGAGCTCAACTGGTTCACGAGGTGCGCAAGGATGAGGCGAAGCTAGTGGTGCGGTTAGCGTGGCCGGAGACGGCTTGGTGGCGGCAGCGGCGAGCGGCGGAGCTGCGGTGGCGAAACGGAGAAGAAAAAGAAAAACACGGCGACCTCTTCGTATATATAGGCATCGGTGGCAGCTACAGGGCAGCACTACTACGACGTCACGTTGGCGATTCAGGCGCGCGCGAGAAGACCGTGGAAGGCCACGGCGGTCGGGCGGCCGGCGCCCATACCGCGCGGTGGTCGGCGGTGATTGGCCGGTCACTGTAGCTGTCCCCCCCAAACTTTTGAAATTCAAACTGTTTTCTCAAATTTGTATAACAACTTGAAAATCTTCCAATGTATGAAATCTTCAGATTTTCAAGCTCTACAAGTTTGATATTGAACACTTTTTCCAATTCTCACTGGATTTTGAAATTTGAGTTTAAATTCAAAAAGGGCCACATTTTTCAGATTTGGTAATTTAGAAATTACTTTTGATTTTACATTGAAACTTCAAAATCTCCAAACATCAAAGTTGTATATCTTGACCAGACCTACAACTTTGCTGTTCAAAACTTTTTCAAATTCAGCCTCCATTTTGAAATCTTAGTTTGGGGACAAAAATGAATTAAATCTGAAATTTGTTTATTTTCAAAATTGCTCCACATTTTACACTAAAACTTTGAAAACTCAAAACACCAAAGTTGTAGCCCTTCAAAAGTTCTACAAACTTGGTTTTGAACTTTTTCCCAAATTTTGCTTAGATTTTGAATTATTTCAAAAGGGGTAAAACAGGGTTTTGAAATTTAGGGTTTTCGGAGGGATTTCAAATTGGAATTTGTTGCTACTTTAATTTGTGATTACTTAGTGATCAAAACCTCACCCAAGAGCATCATTTGGACCAACATGACATGGTTGACCAAATGTCACTCTTGGTTGACCAATTAGCTTTTGAAATTCTTTTACATTTCTCCCCAGATTTGAATTCGAATTCGAATCGGAAAACTCGTGACAAGTTTTGGGACTCCAATTCAAACTCAAATTTGGAGCTTCATTTTAGATGTTGTACTTGAGCTCATACCCTACACTTGACACTAGTGTGCAACACAGTCACGCACCTCAAATTACGCAGGGCATGGACTAAGTATTTGCGGTGGTATTCGAAATTAGGGTTTTCGGTTTCGGAGCACACCACTGAGAAACACATTCAACCTAAATAAGTAAACTTGTTTTAGTTGATGCATAACAAGGTTAACCTAAAAGGGATGATTAGCAATGCATTATGATGACATGGCAGATTAATTAGCACTATAACACCCGGGGTGTTACATAAAAGCATTAGGTTAGCAAAGAAATCCAAAACTACTCAAGGAAAAGGAGCAATCCAAGTTGCAGAGGAGTTGCTTATCAAAAAGCTAGGAGACTTATTGCCATCAGCAACAAAAGAGGAAGCTGACTAATTTGAATTTTTTGCGCAACATTTGGAGCGTCCACTCACCAAGGCAAACATGGATGCCATCACAGTGCTAATTGAAGTGGGGCAACAAAAAAACAAGAAGAGGGGCAAGCTAACCATAGGCTGATATGGCAATATTCAAGAGCAATCAGTGGTTTGTTGGAAGTATTCATCGGTAGCTAGTGATTTTTTTGTTGGGTTGTTGTACTCGATGCTGTTTGGCAGAGATAGTTATTTTTTGCCTTTTGGGTCTAGGGCTGAGATGTTCTTAGTTGCTTTAGTTTTTTTAGATAGTTGCCAATGCAATTGTGTTACTAGTGAGGCCGTGTTTGGCTCCGGTTTGAACAAGTAGTGGGCCAAAGTCGTTAGGTGTTCAGGTGATGTTTCCAAAGTTGGCCGGGATGAGTGATGCACTCTCCCAGTTGTTGGTTTTTGGGCCTAGTTTCCACAAAAAAACTGGACCGAACACTTGTATTTTTAATTTCTCCGTCTAATAAAAATCGCGGCAAAGCTTTTGTCGTCCCTTAAAAAACCGTTTTTGTTCAAACCGGAGCTTATTGTGGAGCTATAATTCCACCCTTATGACGCCGGTGGGGAGAAAATGTACGGTCGCTGTAACACCCCAGGCGTCACAAAAGCCTTAGATGTCACTAACGTCTCTTCCCTCATGCCCAAGTACAAAACTCGGCATAAAAAAATCAAACGTCAAAGTAAAGCGTGGAAGCAACATCAAGGACAAAACTATATTAAGTAAAGCTCCAACTTAAATGTTTTTATTAAACCATGAAAGATCACCACGAAGATAAACTAAGTTTGTTACAGCAAGGCAAGAGTGTTTTTATTATAACTAGATATGGGTGTAATAGTGAAGTTGTGCCGCTAATCCCATCCCTTCAAGGAAGCAAAGCATCCAAGCAAGCATCCAAACTTGCACCTGTAAAGATAAAAGGGGTGAGAATAAATCTCAGCAAGCAAATTGTTTGATCATATCATTCAAACTATAAGTTAATTAAGCATCGATTTAAATGTCGAAGATATGACATCATAAGAAATTAATAATTCATAATCAAATTATTTATCCAATGACAACAGCATAAAGGAGTAAACAACATCATGATATTCAATAAATAAACCACCTCTTCAAATGAAAGAAATTCCTCATATCCACAACTTCAATGCAAGTAAACCTCAGAGAGAGTGCAGATGCAATGCATATGCATGTCCACTGCCTCCATACCCAACAAGGTATGAAGCTACATCGTACCCCTCCTAGGGCAACGTACGATGTTGTATCGGTACGGTCGCGGCCAGCAAGCGGCGACATCCACGAATGCTATGCAATGCAATATGATGCAATGACATGATGCAACCGCAGAAATACTTACCACATATACCACATACATCCACCATTGTAATTCATAGCACTTACCTCATGACGATAGATAAATGATAAAATATTCAACAATGTAGATCATATATAAGTTACTTTATAAAGGGACAAATGAATTTATTCTTAGATATTATCTTGATTTAGTTAATGTTATGGCAAAGTGTAGGTAGATTAAATAACATGTCAAGCTGTAGCAAACCACCGCTACGTTTACTTGCCTCAAAAGACGATGAAAGAACATGAGCTAAGAATGATCCAAAGGTACACCACCTGTTCAAACATCATTACCTCAGAACATATTCATACAAACACATACAAATAACATATAAAGCAATCATACGGCTTGCGCTATCGTTTCCCTCAAAGCAGCGACCAAACAACCCACCAACAGCAGCAACCATGCTTCACATTTTTGGTGTAAATAAATTACATGTTCAAAAATTATAAAAATTATATAGAAGATGTAAAACACCATTATCTACAACTTTTATATAAAACAATCTAGCATATAAGATCTCCAAGACAGCATAAATAACCTCTGAACTTAACTGAACTTTTCTGACGACAAAAACAGGATAGCAAGCTTCTAAAATTCATAATTGGAGATATACTAATTCAAAAATTATAAGATTCACCAATATGAAAATATTAACTAATGTTCTACAACTTTCATGTTATAAGCTTTGGATTTTAAGGACTGAAAGATACTCATAACAAACCAAGAATCTAATTGAACATTTCTGATGACAGAACAACAGCAGACCACTAAAACATACATAACTGGAGATTTACTAATCCAACACTTGTGATCTTCAACAATATGGAAAGCTTATGAAATTACCTACAACTTTCATTTAGATAATTTTACGAGATTATGGACGTATGATAACATAAAACTGAATGCATCTAACTATGTCCAGATTTTTGACAGAACAAATGCATCATCAAACAACGACCATATCTGCTAAACCACAAGTGCTAAAAAGGTGATCTTTACACCAAAACAAAGATACTGAAGTATACTAACATATTATAATTTTCCCATGATTTTATAGCACATAAAAGAAGATGTAAACAGCACATAACCAACAGCTGCAGAATCTGAAAACACAGTAGGGCTTAATTACGAGATAAGAACCCTAACCCCGTCAACTAATCCATCAAATTCGCGAACCCTAGCATAAATTTCACATCAAAACACTGGGGGTAAAGTGAGACCTTACCCCAATGAGTGAGTATCAAGAAGATCCGCAATGATTGACCTCCCATTCCCCCTTCTTTCTTGCAGCGATTCCCACCGTTGCCCCTCGTGTTGATTTGATCTACTCCACGTATGGCACCGCCATCAAGAACAGCGAGGGGAAGGATGGATCGAGGGGAAAAGAAGGAGAGGAGAAGGTGACTGACCGGTTTTTGAGAAGGAACAATACGACGACGAACGACGGTAAGCCCTAGGTTTCTCTCCCTCTCTTCTTCTCTCTTTTGTGTTCTCCTCCTCCTATTATGAATATGAGACGGCAGCGGCGGTGGCTCCTCAAGGGAACAAAGGATTAGGTTTTTTTTTTGGGTAAGAGGGGAAAAGGCACCTGTCCTTTTACTGTAGCCGTGACGCTACAGTAACCAAGCGTACTGTTTATTTTAATTTATAAACCTTGCGATAGCTCTAGTTTTATGGTCCAAAATCCAAACGATGTGTATAGGTAGTCAAACGGAATGTGCTCGATGAGCTCTATGCGTCTATGGTCTCTGATCATTCATCAAAGCTACAGATAAAAAAATTATTTTTAGCACTCATTAAAACTCCTAATTAACTATTTTACCACTTTGCGCTATCTAACACACAACACATATTTTCGGATGTTACAGTCGCATGGGCAGCGTGTGCTCAATCAGCTGGGGCCTGGGTTGTTCCTGGACACCACACCACGATGGCCGGTGATCCGCAGACAGGTGCAGAGGGCAGGGCCAGGGGGGAACGGAGGTTGCAAAATTATGGGTTGCCAACCGGACTGGCAGGCCCCAGACAACCGAAAGGCTGCCCCAGGCCGGCGGGAGCCCAACTTGCGCCACCGTCCCACGACCGCCATGGCCGCCAGCGCCAGCTGAGCTGCACCTGCGCCTGCACGGCTGCACTTCATGCATCGGCCGCGTTGGTTGGTGGTTGACATTCGGCAGGGCCGGCTCGTAGCTGCCGCAGAGCCAGCGGGGCCGCGCGCGCCGGGCGGCCGGGTGCAGGCCACCTTGTGTGCCTTTTGTTTTTGTTTATTCCCGGCGCCTACGGCCAGTCCCCTCGCCCGATCGGACCGCGCTCGCGCTCGCGCGTTCGGGGCACCGGGCCGCACCCGCCGCTTGCCATTATACTATGCCGGCCGCCCGAGTGACATCGGGATCCGCGCCCGCGAATTTCTTAGTATACCCGCAACCGGCCATTCCGACGCGTCCGTGGAGGCCTCAATCGAGAGTGCTGAACACGAGTCCGGAATGGCAATAAGAAAGTCGCCTCCCGCCGATGCAGCAGCAGGCAGGGCGGCGCTCAGGTTCAGTGGCTGGCCGATCCAGCTCAGCGAGGGGGGAACGACGACTACTCTACACATTCCTGTCCGATACATGTATGTATGTACTCCTACTCAGGGTTGTGTATAGTAGACTAGTAGTTGTGTGCGTGGCACAAACTCCTCTGCTCGGTGGGGGGAAGAGGAGTGCATGCATGTAGCGACATGAAGTATGTACTGTAACGGCGACCAGCAGCAGCAGGCGCATCGGTTTCAGCTTCTGTACCGCCCCCGACCGAAGAAGATTCTTCGCCGGACGGACGGACGGCAATGGGTAGCTGGACAGGACGGAAGGCGGCAGGTTCATGTATCCGCCGAGAGTTCAAGGACGAGCGGCCCCCGCCGCGCCGGGCCAACCGCAACCGGGCGTGCGCCCCAGCCTAGTTTGCTAGCTTAGCACGTCCTCGCCGGCAGCCAACAACAACGGCTGGCTGGGGATGGAGAACACAGCGAGCTAGCCCCGTACGCACCTGCGGACCTGCCTCGACGCCCCCGTACCGTAAATCTTTGCTACAAAGTACAGATTGTTAAGAGTATTACTGTAGTTGTGTACGGATTACGTACAGTGACAGACTGAAAACTGCGTAGGAGCGGTATCTACAGGTAATTTATTAGGTGTTCCGTCAGCAAATTGCAGCACCACTGAGCCTTTTTTTAGTGTACAATACAATTCGCTTGGTATAATGCACAAAGCGCGATAAAATACTGTTGAGATGGAAAAATAAAATGCGCACAGCACCATTCTCGACGGAAAATGTAAAGAACTGAAAGCATCATTGAGCAAGCGACGCGATTCATATGTCACTAGACTGACTAGGCAACAAGGCAAGAGCAACATATTCTATTTCAGCAGGGACATAGACCACGTAACTGACGAACAGATGATGGAGGCGTAAACGCTACTGACTAATCAATATTGTTGGAGTATTTGTTCCTGAGGCGGATATGGATTGGACGACATGAATAAGATAATTATGAAGATGCTGTCCCAGCTTAATCGCCTATATATGCACGAGTAGCTAGCTAGACGAACGTTACAGTAGTGCGTGGCTAACGCATTCAAAAATCCGGTAATCGAGGCTATATATATTAGCACGACAACAAAAACCTTGTGATGTTACATTTGTTCATTTTAATACAGAAAGCCGTAGCACGTTCATTGAACCCGTGTCCAACAACATGTTCAGTGTACTGTGTAATACTGTATCTCGTCAACAAGTGCTCTAACAGTCATCAAACCGATCAGTTACCGCCTTGATTAGCTAGCCTTTCAGCAGGTAACCGTCCTTGCTTTATATATATATATATATATATATATATATATATATATATATATATATATATATATATATATATATGGAGAGTATACTCTATAGCTAGCTAAAAAATAAGTTATTTTGTAGGCACCTCTATTTACGATAATTTTATATACTAATTTACGACAATGTCTGTATATATTTACGATAGTTGAATTACTATAGCACATGGGATATTTACCATAATGTTATAGTAAATCATGTAGTAAGGAGTTACTAGTTACTATAATCTCGTAAATTAGCATAGCAATTATCGTAACTCAAAGTGGCTACAGAATAAGTTATTTTGTAGCCAGCTGTAGGGTTATATATATATATATATATATATATATATATATATATATATATATATATATATATATATATATATAATAAAAATGTTTCTGGTGCACTGCCGGGACATTTGTTCCTCTTTTCATTCCAAAGGAGGGGACACCTGTTGGCAGCTGCAGAACAATCCAAATTGACGTTTCGAAAATATATATATATATATATATATATATATATATATATATATATATATATATATATATATATATATATATATATATATATATAATATGCTCATATTTTTGAGGAAAAGCTATGCTGAAATGAGTCGTTAAAAAGGCTTTTGCTGATAAGACCTAAATCATCAGTACTTTTAAACGGTATCTTTCGTGTTTTCTTGTTGTGTCACACACCGCTACTGTTCACAGGCAATAGAACAAATCTCTAGCGTCACCTTTATCTGATATATCTGCCTCTGACAGCCACAAAAACCTGGCCGGAGAATATCCAAAACAGTACTGGCAAAGAAGGCAGGCCCAGGTGCATGCATCCAGCCCCTCGTCGTGTCCTATATAAACTGCCCAAGGTTGTTCGGTGTTCACAGCAAAGGCGGCACTGCCCAAACCACCTCTTTGGCCGTATCGCACAGCGCTCACCCACACACACGCACACGGTCTATCTACTCCACTCCACTGCCACCGCTACTGCTTCATCAGCAGAGCAAGCGGCCGGTGGTGCAGCGCCGGGCAATCCAACACATGGCTCAGATGATCTCCACCATGCCCATGCTGGATCTGGATGCCGCCCCGGCCGCGTCCGCCATTATGCCCAAACTGCAGGCCGCCGCCGCCGCCTGCCTGGACGCGCCGCCCTCGGGCATCGCCGTCGTGTCGAGGCAGCACGTCCGCCCGGACGCCGCGTCGGCGATCGGCGACCTCACGCTGTCCGTCTCCGACCTGCCCATGCTGTCGTGCCACTACATCCAGAAGGGGCTCTTCTTCCCGGCCCCCGACCTGCCCATGCCCTCGCTCGTGTCGCTGCTCCTGTCGTCGCTGTCGCGGGCGCTCGCCGTCGTCCCGGCCCTCGCCGGCAGCCTCGTCACGCTGCCCGACGACCGCATCGTCATCCGCTGCAACGACGCGGGCGTGGATTTCCTGCACGCCGTCGCACCCGGCCTGTCGCTTGACGACTTTCTCGTCCCTGACGCCGACGTGCCCACCAAGCTGACAAAGGACCTGTTCCCCATGGACCGGACCGTGAGCTACGAAGGCCACCGTCGCCCGCTCACGTCGTTCCAGGTCACCGTGCTCGGTGACGGCGCCGTCTTTATCGGCATCGTCGCCAACCACGCCGTCGTGGACGGCACCTCCTTTTGGCAATTCTTCAACACCTGGGCGGCCATCTGCCGCGGCGAGTCACCCAAGCTGCCGGACTTCCGCCGAAACTTCTTTGGCGAGTCCACCGCCGTCCTCCGCTTCCCCGGCGGCGTCGGCCCGTCGGTGACCTTCGACGTGGACGCGCCTCTCCGTGAGCGCGTCTTCCACTTCAGCGCTGACGCAATTCGCGAGCTGAAAGCAATAGCCAACCGTCGTCCGAGCGGTGGCCAGGACGCCGAGGTTTACGGGAAGATGGCGCATGACCCCAAACATCCCCAAGTGCGCGGGGAGATCTCGTCGTTCCAGTCGCTGTGCGCGCAGATATGGCTGGCGGTGACGCGTGCCCGGAAGCGCCTGGCGCCCGACGCGACGACGACGTTCCGAATGGCGGTGAACTGCCGGCACCGGCTGCAGCCGGCCATCTCCCCTGTCTACTTTGGCAACGCCATCCAGAGCGCTGTGACGACGGCGACGGTGTCGGAGCTGGCCCGCAGCGATCTAGGGTGGGCCGCGGGCAAGCTGAACGAGAGCCTCGCGGCGTACGGCGACGGCACGATCCGGCGCGCGGCGGCGGCGTGGCAGGCCGCACCCCGGTGCTTCCCGCTGGGCAACCCCGACGGCGCGGTGATCACGATGGGGAGCTCCAATCGGTTCCCGATGTACGAGGGCAACGACTTCGGGTGGGGGCGGCCCCTCGCGGTGCGGAGCGGGCGCGCCAACAAGTTCGACGGCAAGATGTCGGCGTTCCCGGGACGCGCCGGAGACGGCAGCGTGGACATCGAGGTGTGCCTGCCCCCGGAGACCATGGCGGCGCTGCTCCGCGACGCCGAGTTCATGCAGTACGTGTCGTGCCCGTCGCATCTGTTGTGATGTACCCGGTGCCGTGCGTGCGGGCGCGAGTGGGGGCCATCGGCCGTCGTGACATGCCATCGGGCGGCGTCAACGCTGCTGTTGGATTGCTCGGACGTCCTTGCCTTTGGGGAGTAGTGAGTACTCCTACTAGCTAGTTGGTGCCAAGACATTGTATCTGTCTCGCTTTTTCGGAGTGCTGCGTGTAATCGTGCTAGTTAGCAACTACTAGTAGTACTTGGAATTTGGAAATGACTCTTATGCTGCAGCCTGCAAGCGATGCAACAGCGGAGAGAATATGAACAGTGTAGCAAGAGTTAGAAACAAGTTTCTGAAAATGTTGGCACTGCTGAATAGTTCATCAGATCATGAAAGCTTACCTTGTAGATTTTTTTAAAAGCTATATACTCCTTCCATTCTAAAAAAATGAATTTAAGGAAGTTTTAATCAATACAAACCCAGAATCAATGTTTTCCTAAACGCTAAACGGTAAACAGTCGGTCATCCTTCGTTTAGCGTTTAAACCGTTTAAACGATGTTTAAACGGAGTTAAACAACCTAAACGGTTTTGTACAATAACAATAAAATATACATATTTATGTAGGTAAAAATAAAATTTGCTAGAACTCACACACATTTACACATGTAAAAATCAAATATTCTACCAAATAATCTTTTTGGAAGAAATCTAAATCCTACAACACTTCATATAATTACAATGTTAATTAGTTTCATGTTGATTGTGATAGACATAGTCCATTAATTCACTTAATTATGGATTAAATGGTTGTTTAGCCTATTTAATCACGTTTAATCTAGTTTTGTTTAGACCGTTTAGACGGGATTGAACGGTTTAAATGGGTTTAAACGGCCCAACCGTTTAATTCACCGTTTAGGGTCTAAACAATATGACTGACTTCTGTTTACCGTTTAAACGGTGTTTAAAAGGACTAAACGGCCATTTAGGCGAACAGTGCCCAGAATTACACCTTTTTGAGGTGGAGGTTATATCACGATCTAGGGCGTAAGCTGAATATCAATCCACAAGCTCCCAGGATCTAGTAATGTCATTTTCCAACCTTACACTTGCACGACAGTTCAATTTTCAACCCAAAACTACAAAATTGGCTTTTATATTTCTCTTAAATAATATAATTTTATTTTAATATGTAGAAATTCAAAACTATTTATTTTATAAATTAGAAAATTATGAAAGTATTTTCTAAAAATGTCATAAATCTGTTGGTGCTCTATTCTGGATCTTATTTGTTCATGTTACTAGTGTTTCAGCACTTGAAGCCAGAACCGTTATCTATGTAAATTGTCGTTTTATACACTCTATATTGATCACATAACTAGTTGATTGCATGATATTTGAGGCACTGCCTTGTTTGAAACCTATAACGTAATCAAACAATCAACATAAAGTAAAACTCTAGTTATGTAATGCTTAAATAGGATCTATACATGTGGTAGAGAGCATGGCTTTTGTGAGGTTTGTTTCATATTCCACATCTTTCTATATACTCATAAAATGCCAGATCCTCTTTGTATATATTTGGGCCTGATACAATGCAAGCAACAATTTGAATAAATAATGAGCATAACTATGAGCGATAAAATAACAGAAACAAAAATGAGTATGATCTAAATAACCCTAAACAGATCATCAATAGATAGATATACGTAGGTGCTTGTACTTTTATTGTAAAAATCGAGGATTTAAATTCAGTCAGACAGATTTTATCATAAAAATCTAAACAGCTAAGCTGTACGTTCGGTTCACTTCAATTAATCCTCTTAACGATACGACTGAAGTATATTTTTTTTTAACATAACTGAAGTATATATTTGATAATAAGCAATGTAAATTCTCTCTAGGTTGTCTGCCGCAATGTAAATCCACAGCTTCACAGCACCAGCAGTCCAGCACGCAAGTAAGGTCAACGTTGTCCATCTCGCATCTCAAGACGGTCACTTTGGTAGCCCATCGACCGTTGGGTGATGCTGGCCCAGCCCATGAAACAAAAAAAAAACGTCAATACGCGCGCCTTAGGGGCCACTAGCTTTCTGATGTTAACGGCCATGGGCCAGATTTTTTTATTACTAACACCTTTTTAAAACAATTTTTAAATTTAACTATGAAAACTTTTTTTTTAAAACTAACGCTTTTAGCCACGTCTAAAGTCACGGCGCGGCCAAATAACGCTGCCGGCGTGACAGCATCGCTTACGTGGCACTCTGAGGACCCGCGGCTGGCTGACGTGGCGAGCGCGCCACGCCGCACGGCGCGGCAGTGCAGAGACCATGGCCGTGGTCATGGCAAAGGTGGTCGTGTCGAGCGCGGGGCCCAAGGTGGCAGCAAGTGGTCGTGGGCTGCATGCGCATGCGCATAGGTGCTGGCCGCTGCTAAGCGCTGACCAAGCACGGTGGAGTGCATGCTGCTCTGGAGGTACAGTGCATGCTGCAGTGGATGCCGAAGCAGGCTGAGCAGCACAACGCCGGCCACCAGCCTGTTCGTTTAAGATTATCGACCAGATCAGTTTATTCAACGGTGTTTTTCTCTAAAAATACCAGTCAGATCAGTCAGATTTCAGCCTAAGCGAACAGGCTGCACATCTGCCCACCTCAGCCTTTGTGCCTGTTGAATCAATAACCCCTACCATGGATGTGTATATGTAGGCAGATTTGTTTCTTTTAACACGTAGAGATTACATCTTATTAGACTATAGTTTAGTATTTCAGGTTTGGTGTAAACTATGTGTTCAATTGGTGTAAATTAATTTTTCGTACATGAGAATGATCAAGATTATTTAAAAAGTTATCTGATCTTTTTTTGGCTTTTTTATTTTATTTTTTGTATGTTTTATTTGGTTCCCCTTTGAAATTTTTCAATTTGGCTTCATAGAAATAATATGGTTTTTTGGTTTTTATTTTTCTGTGTGTTTTGTTTGGTCCTAATTTGATATTTTCTAATTTGGCTTACATAGAAATAATCTGCTTTGATTTATCTTCTAATTTGCTTGATCTGTTAATTTTGTCTATCTTTTTTTCTTTGATATTTTTCTAATATGCTTTTCATAGAAATTATCTATTAAATCTATATTTTTTCTCTTTTTTTGCTTTGATGTTCTTCTAATTTGCCTTTCATATAAATTATCTGATAAATTTGTCTTTTTTGTTTTGATTTTTCGCTCTGGTTTTAATCTCTTTTTATTTGGTTCGTTGGATTTTGATCTTGTGGTTATATGAATCGAGTTTCGGAGAGGCTTGAATCACCTGATTTGTTTTGTTTGTTAGAATCGAGTGATTTAAGGTGTTGTGTCACTCGGGTGACAGGATGGTGTAAATCACCTAAGTTATCCATAGACAGGCCCTAATATTACTGCAGAGCTCCGCCCAAAATAATATAACTGCTATCTTGGAATTACAGTTGATTTCTGATTTCTAGCCCGTGACCGTAATTCCCGCAAAAAGAAAGGAGATCATGCAACCGCAAAAGGAAGGTCGCAGCCTGTGATCCTCGATTATTTAGGCCCCGTTTGACACGGCTCTGCTTCACCAGCGATGCTGGCCCTGTTCGGCAGGCTGTTTTTTGGCTTATAAGCCGGCTGTGGCTGATTTGCTGTGAGAGAAAAACACTGTTCCACGGCTGATAAGCCGTGCTGATAAGCTCAGCCGAACAGGGGGGCTGTTTTTTTTTTTTGCTCCAACTCCATGAACGACTCTATCGGTGGAGCTGGAGCCGTTTTGATAAATCCTTAAAATATGCTCTCACATAACGCCACGTAGGATGAGATGAAACCGGGAGAAGCCACTATTTTTGGCTCCTTCCCACCCCAAAACTCTGTGAGAGCACGTTTTTAGGGGCTTCATCAGTGGGGCTATTTCATTTTACCTCGTTTGGTAGAAAACGACTCCAAACTGCTCATGAAGCCGCTCGACAAACCCTGTCAAATGGGGCCTTACTTTTATGGTTAATTATAGGGAATTACGGTTAGAACTCACGATAGGCAAGGATCACATGAGAACCAAATAAAACATACAAAAAAAATAAAATAAAAAAGCCAAAAAGAGATCAGATAACTCGATTCTACCAAACCAAGAAAATCGAGTCATGGTTTTGTATTTTAAGTTTGATCAATTATAGATAAAAAGTATCAATATTTATGATATCAAATAAATATCATTAGATTAATTACGAAATGTATTTTTATAATAAATTATTTTGGAGCCGTAAATGTAAACAGTACTTACTAGAAATTTGATTAAACATGAACTACTTTTGTTAGCACGGAACATGTAGTTGTATTCTTTCCTAGATGGATAAAGGAAGTACTCTAAGATGATGTGACGGCCTAACGATATCCACTGCAGCATGCACTGTACCTCTAGAGCATCATGCACTCCACCGTGATCTGAATACTAATATATAAGAGATTATATATTGTACATTTGTACTGCTGCAGAGTAAATTTTATTGTGTTATTTTTAGATTACATGGTTACAACAGTACTGTAACTTTATCACCGCATGATCACCATGCCTTGCTTGTTTACTTCAATAAATCATGATGGCGCAGGTAAGAAGGAAATGTTGGAGTTTGCTGCAATCTCTCATGATAACAAGGATGATCAATAGCTGCTTGGGCCCTGGCCCTCTCCTGCAACATCTTGTGGATCTCTGATGTAAAAAAAACATCTTGTGGATCTCCTTAGGAAGTTGTTCATCGGCCATAGTCTTAACAATGTTTTTGGGATTTGTTGGATCTATCAAATCATCCTTTCTATTCAGCCATTATAGTAAATTTCATTGATTTCTTTCCCACTGAAATCGCCAAAAAAGTATGTTGGCACAAAAGGTGGCCACACACTAGAGCGCTAGACGAACGTGTGGATTGCAGATCGATAAATCCTCAGCTAGAAAACCTTTGAACACTGGTCTGAGAGGGACCTTGTTCGGATTAGTGCGCTTAGAGTTGTTCTAAGGTCAACAAGGCGACTTAGAACGACTCAAGTTGTCGTAGAGATGAAGAGAGAATAGAAGTTAAGGTTGGAAAAGTGTTTAGGGTTTGGAGAAAAAAATAGTAAACTTGTAGGTTTTGGTTGATTGAGAGGATATCCTCAATTGACTGCACTGTTTTATATTTATAGGGTGAGAGGCCTCTATCCCGGGATAAAGTTTGAATACATCACGAATGCGACATTAAAACCGACCCAAAACAAACACGAAACCAAGACGGCTAAACCGCCGGTACACGTATACAACACGGGGCTACCAATTTTGACTGCAAACAGTACAAACATCAGATAATAGTGGTCAGCACCGAGTCATGTACGTCATGCATCATGAAATCGACCACCGAACGAGTGAGAGAACCACAAAGAGTTGCAGCAAATAGAGTTGTCCCAAAATAATAGATTGAGAATAGCATGACTAAGCACTAGTGCTTGCATTTACAGCTAATACTCGTAGGCAACATTTCAGTCTTGAAACTACGATAGTGCTTGACTGCCTGTTGATGATACTCACAGGGTTAGATATGTGTCCGTAAGCTCGTATGAGTATAGCGTGTTTTGGTAAAAACAAACAAACATCCGAGCCAGATTATGCATCGTGATCCATTCTCTCATGCAATGTCCGAGATGCAGTCAAAGACAGTTGTGAAAGACAAAAATGCCAAGCTCCCGGTTTCCAAGGCGAGAGGGCGAGGCCGAACCTGTTCGGAGTCGGAACTCGAAGCGAACAATCGGTATCCGCAGCCAGAGAACGCCGGCGCCCCTGGCATGCTGCAGCACTGCGACTGCCACTGCCCGGGACCTGACCTGCACAGCCGACGCAGTCGTCTGTCGCCCCAGCGCTCTCGATCGGGCAGTCTGATTCAGCAGCCCACCCACATTCCCGAGAAAACGTCCCCCCGAAATGCTCAATGATAGGGCCTGTTTAGATCCAAGAAATTTTGCAAAATTTTTCAGATTCCTCGTCACATCGAATCTTTAGACACATGCATGAAGCATTAAATATAGATAAAAAATAAAACTAATTACACAGTTTAGACGAAATGGACGAGACGAATCTTTTAAGCCTAATTAGACCATGATTGGACAATATTTATCAAATAACAACAAAAACGCTACAGTAGCGTTTTGCCAAAAATTTTGGCAACCAAACGGTGCCATAGCTGCCCGCGCGCCGCATATGTCATCATGCCTCGGGCAGCGCGCACGCCGGGGCAGCCCCCACCGTGTCCGGTGTCCCCTTCCGCGAGCACCGCCGCGCCCCGGCCGCCCCGTCCCGTCAATTCCATGTCTCCCCGTCGCGTCGTCTTGTGCGAGCTGTCCCTGATAACGGCTTCGGCACTCAGCACTCAGCAGTTCAGCACGGCTCGGCTAGCGCGGCCAGCCTCAAAAGAACTGCGAGCTCGGCCTCTTACTCTGACAGTCATGTTCTCCCGTCCGGCCTCCCCCCCCCTCTCGCTCTGCTTTTACTTTTCCGTCACCAGCCTCGGTTAGGCTTGCATCCTTTGCAAGATCTGCATCTGCTTGCTCGCCTCCACTGGAAATATTCTCCGGCCACCACCACCGGCGCAAGGCAACAAGAATATACCGCCCCCCGGGCACCAACCCACACGTCGGGGCCTCGTCTCGTCTCCTGTTGCTCTGGGCCTCTGGGCTCTGGCTCCCCTGCTTTAAAGCTGCAAGCCTTGGCGGGTTCCTGGTCATATATGAATCGACGAACCACTCTGTAGTCTGCTCATCGCTTCTCTGATCCGATCGATGCCACCATAGCGGTCAATTAGACCAGCCTTTTCTTCCAGTGCCTTGTGTCTCAGTCTCCCTTTGTTTCTTTTTCTTTTCTGCTCTACTAGCTTGCAGTAGTCTGCTTGCTTTTTTCCTTTGAGCTGAGTGAGACCGAGAGGCACAGGCACAAGCCCTTGCCGTATAAAACGTGTCGCGCGTAGGCGACTAGGCTGTCCCGGTGGTACGCGCACACTATATTGTGGTGGCACCAGGCATCGGACCGGCGAGATGAGGAGGAAAGGGAACGAGTGTACAAGGATCAGCCCAGCTGAGATCGGCGCCGGCACGCCCATGCTCTCCCTGGCGTCCAGATCCGGCCGGAGGGCGCCGTCGTCGGACCGGGACCGGCCTCGGCAAGTGCGGGGCGCCTGCGGCTCTCGCCTGCTGCGGACCGCGCGGTGGACGGCCGCGCGCTTGTACAGGCGAGTGAGGGTAAGCATCGTCAGGGCGTTTCGGTCCTCGTCGTCGGCGACCAAGAAAGCAGCTGCTGCCACTGCTGCTTCACCGGATTGCACGCCGGCGAGGCATAGCAGTAGGCGGCAGCAGCAGTCCGCGCCACCGGTGGTCGTCGATGACTCGCACAAGAGCGAAGCGGTGGAGGAGTGCATCAGGTTCATGAACTCGTCGTCGAGGAAGTACCGGTAGAGTTCTCTGGGGGTTCTGTGTGCGCGGATGATGGAGTCTTTCTTGTATTTCTTCTTTCTTCTTTTTTCTTTTGCCTTTATTTCATCTATGTGCGCATCTGATCAAACCTTGTACTTGAGAAACATACTGGTGGCTACTTCTTTGATCTTTGCGTACCCTGAAATATCTCATTGCCGTCAAAGTCAGTGAGTCTGTTTATATATATATTTTCATTTGAGTGGAACAACATTTTTCATCTTATTACGTAAGCAATTCTCTGTGTAACTAGCAGATATTTATTTCTACCACCACATTACGTCATCATCGATGTAAAATGTTTGTTTCTTGTTCGAGATTTTTCTTCTTCTTCAATCTTCATGTACTAGTATCCGAGCGATCAGGATAAACTAGAGCTAAATCTATGACATCATTTTCTTATCTGTCAGAAGACGAACAAAGAAAACCACATATTCAACGAAACAGATAGAGGAGATAAGAAAGCATATGTAACTAAAGCAAACTTATGAACATCGTATTGGATCCAATCAGTCCAACCTACGGTGAAACAGAAAGAAAGATTACATTGACAAAGGAAGCATATGTAAGAGCAAAACAGAAAGAAAGATTGCAATGGAAGACAAAAGACGGAAATGTAGGTAGCATAGAGCTGTTTGTGTTTGGATTGAAGCCCGGGCAAGCAGAACTTTTGGCCCCTGCATCCAAAACCTAATAGAGCATGTGCAAGAGAGTTTTCAATACACATTTCCAAACTTGATTTTTTTTGGCAAGATTGAAAAACCCAATCTTCAACAACTCCCTATCCCAATTCCCAACGCATTTGGAGAAATCTATATAATCGCGTAGAAATATACACACCTGTATCAATAAGCCAATAAGAAGTAAAAACAAGGTTCAAGGTTCCGATGCAAATGTACGAGAAAAGAGAAGTATAAGCGTGGTTTGGATATATTTGAAAATAATGTGGTTCCTGATGCTATCTTTAGAGCATGATTTTTAAAAAAATTGGGGAACACAATAAATGTGCTCCTAACTTTTTTTAGCCATTTGAAAACTTCATTGATTTACCAATTGTTTTTCTTAACTATTAGAAAGCTGGCTCAACAAGTTGCATATAGGGGCAGATGTGCGCGCTTGCGTTCACACGGATGGATACACGCATGTATACGTACGTGGATGTCCACGTCTATTCCATTTGTTTTCTCAATCAAGAGAAAAAAAAATTCTAACCGTGTTCTCGCATTTCGTCCGTGCTTTCAACCTGTTGGGTCGCTGGGCCGGTCTGGGCTACAACACAGACGAGCCCAGTAAGCATTGTGTTCCTACGACAAACGTACGAGCCAGCGTTATGTTCCCGCGACAAGCCTAGGAGCCCATTTGTTTCCAGCCAGCCCTTCCAAACTGAAATGATGGGCTCTGACTAGTACAGGCTTCCTCCATTTCCTTTGCAAGTGACTTTTCCCATCCTGGCCTCCTCCTTTTCCTTTGAAAGTTGATTTCTTATCTAGTACCCCTCTCTCCCAAGAGAAGTGTCGTTCTTGTTTTCTGAGAAGTCAAATGTTTTCAACTTTGATCAAATATATATAAGAAAATATTAATATTTATAGTATATAGTTAATATCATTAGATAGATCATTAAATATATTTTCATAATAAACTTATTTGGAAATACAAATGTTGTTAATATTTTCTACAAATCTAGTCAAACTTAGAATAGTTTGACCGGCACGATTACCAAAGCGACACTTATTCTAGGACCGAGGGAGTACACCCTCTTCCTCTTCCTTTTCCAAGTGTGCGCTTCTCATTTCTGTTATTATTCTATATAGTTGTTTAGTTTTTTTTTTGCGCACACTATAGTTGTTTAGTTGACCTTCTCTTTACAATTGCTACATATAGAAAATTTATGGAGTGCCAGATTAATTTGCAAATAATCCGAAACAAAAACCTAATAAATTTTAGAAAACTGTAATGGTAAAATGGAAAGCACATTAGTTATTTACAAATTAATTTGTTAACCCAAACATTCTTCAACACTAGTACCTTTTTCGTCAACGTTAGTACAGTTACTACCAAACATTCTGCAACACTAGTGTACTTCTCCTTTTGGGCCAGTGAGTCCGTCAGGCAAATCGAATGTTTCTTTTTGCATAGTTTGAAACCTGCAAAGCAGCACATGGAATGAGGTACAACAGTACCAGTACTGTTCGCTTGCAGATTAAGTGACCAATAGTCAGTGCGAAAAGAGTCAACCAACAAGAGAGCATGGCCCAGATGGCCGAAAAGTTAGCTGCAAGCTTTGAAACTCCATATGTCCAACGACAAGCATCCAAAGCAAACTGCTCATATAGCCAACAATTTCCTAGAGGCAAGCGGGTGGTGGTTGACTACCAGTATCACATGCTGTGAACAAGTCAGAAGTATTTTCTTATGAAACCTGCAAAGCAGCAATTTTGATTAAGGGGGCAGGACAAATGTGATCGTATTTTTTAGTTTAATAAAATATACATAATTATATGTTTTAACAAATTTTTAAAAAAATCTACCCAATTTCTAACCAAAATCATTATATTTTAATAATAAATAGATGAAATTAATATTTTCTATGCTATAAATACAAATATTTATATAGGTATTTAAATGAGTTTACTGTGCTTGGGGGGGGGCCACGGCCCCTGCTAGCCCCTTGGTTCCGCCACTGTATATAGTTGTTTAGTTTTTTTTTGCGCACACTATAGTTGTTTAGTTGACCTTCTCTTTACAATTGCTACATATAGAAAATTTATGGAGTGCCAGATTAATTTGCAAATAATCCGAAACAAAAAACTAATAAATTTTAGAAAACTGTAATGGTAAAACGGAAAGCACATTAGTTATTTACAAATTAATTTGTTAACCCAAACATTCTTCAACACTAGTACCTTTTTCGTCAACGTTAGTACAGTTACTACCAAACATTCTGCAACACTAGTGTACTTCTCCTTTTGGGCCGGTGAGTCCGTCAGGCAAATCGAATGTTTCTTTTTGCATAGTTTGAAACCTGCAAAGCAGCACATGGAATGTGGTACAACAGTACCAGTACTGTTCGCTTGCCGATTAAGTGACCAGTAGTCAGTGCGAAAAGAGTCAACAAACAAGAGAGCATGGCCCAGATGGCCGAAAAATTAGCTGCAAACTTTGAAACTCCATATGTCCAACGACAAGCATCCAAAGCAAACTGCTCATATAGCCAACAATTTCCTAGAGGCAAGCGGGTGGTGGTTGACTACCAGTATCACATGCTGTGAACAAGTCAGAAGTATTTTCTTATGATGATAGCCAGCAACAGCAAGCACTCACGGTACCACGAGCTCACGGTTAAAAATTGGGTGGCCGCACGACAGTTTGAATCCAATGCATATGCATCCTGTAAAAGCCTGCTGTGTTCCTACTGCATGCGTCTCTTTTAGTTCCCACCTAGTAACGCAATATATTCATGCGTGAATCACAGATCACAAGCCACACAAACCTATAAAACAAAACAGTCAAGTTCATAGAAGGGTCAAAGACGTTCAGAGCATATGGCAATAGATTAGTGCTAGACCGATAGAAACAGACTACACGTCACAGGAATTACTATGCATATGTATATGCATGAATATAAATAAATATGAAAATGACTATGGAATTTAGATATGTCATCAGTAGTGAGCAGAAGGTTAATAATTTTAGTATGCCATGGAGGCACCACAAGAAATGAACGAGAGCAGTAGCACGCAGTACATCTCATGATGAAAAGATCAACGAAAAGGCAGCTGAAATCTCAGCTGCATGCTCTTTCCCTGATCCTCTCAGATTCTTCATGCAACGTCGTTGGTAGCGCGTACGTACAGCTTATGCCGTATTTCATCTCACACATCTTTTCATGTCGGTATTAGCTACTAGAACCAAGGACTACACAATGATGCGTGCGACAAGGCCACACAGTCGCAGCCCCGCAACCTGCAGCTAGCAGTACGTGCGTGCATGCATGCGCCGAGGCCGATCTAGGGACCGAAGCTGCAGAGCCTGAGCTCAAGCGGCGGATCCCGGCCGGCGGCGGAGACGTCGAAGAAGGAGAACTCCCTGCACTGCTCGCTGGCGGCGCTGCCCCTGACGTACCGGACCTTCTCCGCCGCCTCGAGGTCGACGTACGACTTGAGGGGGAAGAGCTCCAGCGTCTCCACCTCCCTCATCGGCCGCTCCCACGTCGCTTCCTGCTGCTCCACCACGTCCCTGACGTAGCCTGCATGCACGGAACACGGTCAATACATATAGTACGTTCGCTAGCTAGTAAGGACGATGTGTGTGTGTGCTGCATGCTTACATGTCACGGCGAGCCGGTGATGGTGGCCGTAGCTTCTGGCCTCCCGCTTGCTCTCTGGCGGCTGCAGCACGAGGTCGACGTCGGCCTCGGCGTCGTGCGAGGCGGCAGCACGGCCGTCTTCCTCGTTGCTACCACTGCCGCTGCCGCTGTCGGGGGAGGACGCGCCGCGGCGGCGCTTCTTGTGGTGGTGGCGCTCGCGGGCCTTGTGGTTCTGGAACCAGTAGAAGACGTTCTTGCTCTCCACCTTGCCGAAGGCGCTGAGGTGGGTGGAGATGCGCTGGATCTGCTCCGTGCTGGGCGTGCGCAGCCCCGCGCGGAAGAGCTCCGTCAGGACCTTCACCTGCTCCGCCGTAGGGTTCCACCGCCCGCACTTGACGCCTACCCGCCCGCTCAGCGCCTCCATGATCGTCGTCGATCGATCACTTCACTACCTATAGATAGATATATCGATCGTAGCTACACTACACTACACTACACCCCCAAGTGGATCGGATTTGCTTCAGCTATATATCCTGGTGGTTTGTGAAAGATCGATGAAACGAATGCAAGAAGCTGCGCGTGCTAATGCAAACTACTAGCTAAGCTAGCTTCTGCTTCTGATTTGGTTGCTTCCGGGATCTTCTTCCGGTCAGAGGAAATGCTGAAATCAATAGATGTGCAGAGGGGGTACTTATATAACCGGCGCAGGGGGGGGGGGGGGGGGGGGGGGGGGGGGGGGGCAGTGCCGAGGCCGTGGTCGTGGCAGTGGCTGTAGCGGATTCGAAGGTCTCGGTGCTTTCCTTTCTCCAACTGTGCGAGAAAAGAAGAGCGCGCGAGGTGGGGAGGGAGACATGCGCAAAAGCTGCCACTGTTTAGCAAAACGCTCTCAAGCGAGGAGAAGCGCGCCCGACATCCTTAAGCGCGATTGATAATGCGGTTTTGGTCGCCCATGCATGCAAATCTAAGTGCCGTCCTGTCGCGTAGCACCATGTCTTAGAATGAGCCCTGTTTACCGAGAGAGTCCATGAGAGTATTCTAATCTAATCTAATCTAATGATGCCGAGGTGGCGGGTGCTGATTTGGGGTGCGCGGCGTGGCGTCCCATGGAGATCTCTGGCTCCTTGCATGGGTCGCGACCTAGTCGAAGGGAATCGATCGCGGCGAGGACAAGCAGCAACAGGGCTCCCCTAGCTCACGGCGCACGGGCGATCGGCGATCTGGTTTCGGAGTTCGCTCGGCCGGCCGGCCGGCCGGCTGGTCTCTACTGCTTGCGCTTTGAATAAACGGCCGGCGCGGCGCGGCGTGCTAACATCTATCTCTTTCTCTTGACGAGTATATAGCTTCTCTGAACAAGTTAAGCAGCAACAAGACAGAGACCCTGCATCTCTCCCGCTGCAAACTACGACACCGGTTGCCAAGACGCATGCATGCCAGTTTCACAGAAAAATATAATCACCTCGCTCTCTTGTTTATTACTTGTATGGTGACTTTGTATTTGCATGCGAGTTAATTATTGGTAGCTGCTGGAGGTCTTAATTTCTCCATGCGTTGGGGATCCGACTTGGAGTCAAACTTGTCAGTGCATGCATGTATGCTTGCCAAAATTAGTGTGATAAGTCGTGCATGCATGGGATTCAAAAGAGATGTCAGGGCGGGTAACATGTTGCATGGCCTTTTGTGTTCTGTCAACCAGCGCCCTATCTATCCGTTCCAGCTATATATGTCTCCCGATCCAGTTCTCACCAGCTAACTTTAGGCAGTACCACTGCAATTCCATTGGTGAGGCACCTACATACACTGTTGAGCATGTGAGTAGTAGCCGCGGCCTGGCCTGCCTGCGATCGATCGATAGCCGCCTGCACCACCCGGCCGCTTGTTTTTCACACGGCGACAGCTACGCGCCTACGGAACATGCCCAATCATCACGACGACGTGCATGCTAGTTAACGCAGAAACGCGAGCGCCGTACGTGCATGACACTCGATCCGGCCGAATTCCTGTCGTCTGCTAGCTACTAGTAGTAGCTTTAATTTGCACAAACTCTCATCAGCGCTGCTAGCTCAAAAAGGTGTGGCAGCATCAGTCACGTTCCAACAACAACCAGCTAGGAGACCGTACGTACGAGGCTAAGCAAGGCAAAGACAGTCCTCTCACAGTCTCATGCATGCGCCGGACAAACAAGAGCAGCTCTCGTCACTCGCCGCTCGTGATCCGGCTTGTTCGGAGTGCGCGCACTCTAGTAGAGCTTAGAGGTTCGTAGCAGTAGCTTAATTGGCCACAGACAGTCACAGTCACACCCGTTAAGTCCGCGGGAAGATGGAGCTTTTCGACGACCATGGGGCTGAGCTCCTGAAAAGCTGAGGCGGATGTCATGCTTTTGGGGCGTCGCTCGGCAGAAACCAATGATAGGGCCACACGGCCCGGCCGCGGCAGGGGCGGGCAGTCGGAATGAGATCGCGAGCGGCCGCTCCGGAAAGCGGCGGCAGCACCACCTCATTCCTTTTGCTTTGCCGCGTTTTTTAAGCCCGCGGTGTCACGGCCGGCTCATCAGGGGGAAGCTGCCGTATGCCGTGCCATGCCGTTTCAATAATGCCGGGGCGCCGCAATATATATATGCAACGGCGCAACGCCGCACCGCCGGTCGTCTACGGTGTGGAGTGCATGGCGTCGCGCGCCCTGCTAGCTAGCTTGCTCGACCCATCGGCAGGCATGCAGTCCAGTCGCGGGCGGCCGTGCCGGCTTTACGGCCTTTGGGCGTTCCCGAGCGCGTCGTGCACGGAAAATCCGTGCTGCGTGGGAGCCAATTCCCGAGGAATAGGCGCGCGGGCTCGGGCGCGGCCGGCCCGGTCGCGTCGTCGCGGGATCTTAATTTGGGCCCTTCGGCTAGCCGGAGGATCGGATCGCCCCGGCCTCAGCGTGGTCCAGCTCCAAAGACGTACTGTACTAGTTAACTCGATCGCGCGCAATCCTGTCTCGCGTGACGAGTGGATGGATTTGGATTGGGGGGAGGACGCGACGCGCGACGGGGGCCATGCCATGATTGGTTTCTCCTCCTGATCGGCCTAGCTCGCCGAATCGTTTACGTGTGCGTCTTTTCGTGGCAAAAGTGATTGACGTGCATGCATGGAGGAGCGAGATCCTTTTTATCATGCACAGCACAGGTGTGCGTGTGTTGAAGGCTCGTGCCCGTGCATGCGAGCATGAACCGGCTCCTCCGGGTAAAGCTGTTTTGGGGGATGATAACAATCATCGTGGCTTTATTCGGATGATTTGTTATGGTGTATTTGGTCGGTATCCTACGTTTGTGAGGGATCACGCTGGTTGATTAGCTATAAGACTACTTTGTCTCCGACAGGGCATCATCAAAAGTAAAGCAAATTGGAATTTGTGGAGCTTAAATGCATGGGCTTATAGTAGTAAGTGCCTCATGTGGGATACCCTGAAAGATCATAACAAGATCCATGCACCTGGTGGCAATAATAATTACTTCACCATGCATATTCCTGCCCCAATAGGTAGTGAACGTACGTAGTAGATTTCACAAACGTAAGGATCTCCTGAACTATATATATGTACGTCTGCATAACCTGATCTGCAGGACAATCAATTCTATTTAGGGTCAATATATACAGTCAATACGATCAGACGGGACGTATGTGTAGATGAATATGGTCAAATGCAGTCAAAATGATAAACAAGTAGAGCGACGATGTGCATGGCGAAGGCCTGTTGTCCTGACGTGTTCGTCGAAATCAGATTCGGCCTCCTCACTTTGATCACTCCCGATTCTTTTATCCTCGCGCGCACAACAACCTGGGATTTGGTCTAATAACCATCCTGAGAGGCCTTAGCTTCTCGCGCGCACCCTCCGGCCGGTCTGGTCTTGCACTGAGTCTCCATGTCCGTTCTCCCTTGTCCTCTACAAAATCCACCACCAATCTCGATCTCGGTGTGATGGACGCACCACGCCACCGGCCCTAGTAGACTCTGCACGCGCGCCCAGCTCCGACCTCCGATCGATCAACTGGACGCCCTAATTTTCTGAGCTCCAGTGACCAACGATTTGGATTTGGCTAGATAACCAAATCAGGAGTTGTGCACGGCGACGCAGTTGGACGACCGATACGGGGACGCCCTTTGACTTCAGAATATGGCTTGGCACGGCTCGTATGGACTGTTCTCTCTGACCGTGAGTGCCGGTAATTCCCAATGCAGGGTGGCCTAGACGGATAGCGATCTGCGTCGCCGCCGCTCCCAACTAAAGCTACTGCGTCATTCCATTGATATTTCATCTAATTTTGGCATAAGTCGATTTTTTTATTTTTAGTAGCAATATCCATACAATTCATCATCTCATCATCACACTATAAAAGAGCGAGTTTTTTTTACGGAGGCTCTCCCTCTATAATAAACGTTCGATCTATACGTAGCCCTCCATCATGCGTGATCTTACTCTTCTCTATAACAATCGTTTCGTGCTATATGAGCCCTCCGTCATCCATGACCTTAAATGTCAGGCGTAAGACGACTCCTCAAATACGTCTCACGATATATCTATAATCTCACTTGCCATAAGTTATGTTTATATTTTAGGAACATGAATCAAGTACGATTGCTATATATATATACGACTCCGTGTCTTTCAAGCTCTTGTGTTCACGAGATAGGCTTTGATAGAGTCAAATATAATTGGTTTAGGATGCTTCAGAGTTTGGTACGTGTTAAATCAAAAGGGGACCAGCGGTAATTTCTCCTATACAGTTTCATGGAGAGAAGCGGGTTCTTGCCCCGATTTGGACGACGCACGAGAATCTTTGGTGGACAATAACATTAATTATATATATATAGGCTCTTTTGACGGATGATCGAAAGGATATACTATTACCATATTAACTTACAATGATCATTGTAGAATAAATTATAGCTTTAAAATTATCACACTATACAAAACGAGTTTTAATAAAGTCATAATCCCTCACATTGTTCGTATGTGCCTACGGTAAATGCTAGGTAGCTAAGTATGAAAAGGATAAACTGCTGAAAGCATATAAGTAGTAAGGTCACTCTAAATGAGTGCTCTCCTCTCTAATCTCCCTAGAGCCTCCGATAGCACAACTGAGACAGCGGTGAGTTCTCCACCCATGCGGGGATGGGGATTCTCCACCCGTACAAGGATGGATCAACAGAGTATGGAAATGGATAAGAATAAGATAGCGGCAACACGAGCCGTTAAAAATGTGTCAAAGTGAGAGTGCGGCGATATATGCTGCTGAAGCATCCTAATGAACGAATAATTTAAACCTTGTTCTACACGAACCGATCAAATCGATCAAACAATTGCCATATACCTTTATTGTATATCGACAATTTAATTAACATTTACATTTCATTTGAAATAGTTTTTATAAACACGTGCGTGTCACACGTGCATATTTGCTAGTATATATATATAATGAGTAGCATTATCTTATCTTAAATGAAAGGTTTATAACTATGAAAGTTCTTTTTTATGAATCTTGCAAAGAATTCAATTTATGCAATATATGTCATTGCCGCATTGGTCCGTCCAAATAGCGTGTGTAGATATTTTTTCTTCATGGTAATATTTGGGCCCTTTTACTTAAAAAAAACTTTTTTGTTCTAAAAAAACTTAATTTTTTTTAAAGTAAGTTTTATTTATTTATTTAGGCCTCGTTTGGATTGAAACTGCTAAAATTTAGCTAGCTAAACCAGCTGCTGAACTTTAGCCACTCTGTTTGGTTAGGTGGACTAAAGAGACTAAAAGAGGCCTTGTAGTCCCTTTTAGTCAGGGTGTTTGATCCAAAGTGACTAAAAGGTGAGGCAGTCTGGGCTTTAGTCGCATTTAGCAACCCATTGGTGACTAATTGGGTAAATGTCCATTTAGTTCTATTTAGTCATAGTGTTTGGATAAAAAAGGATTAAATGTGACTAAAATTAGCCAGCTAAACTTTAGCAGTCTAAACCAAACACCCCCTTACTGTACTGGTCCTCTTCCCTGAAACCTCCATATAAAATCCGTATAATTATCGTCCACAACTTCTTTTGTTCAAAGATATTGTCATTTCCCCCTTCTTTCTCTTTCCTCACTCATATTCAGCGGCTCTGACTTGTGAGATTCTTGTCGATATCAATCAAGGTTGCCTTTAGTTTTCTTTTTTGAGCTCCATTCCTGGATAAAACCACTATCCAAGTTTCACTAAAATTCCATTCCTTGCCCCTCTTGTATTTTTTTTTTAATATGATCCTATAACTTCTCTTGCGGACTCAGTTGCCTTTTCCCTCCCGCAAGCATCTAGACTCCTCAGATAAGCAGTTCTGGACTTTTGGTGGCTAATGACAACTATATGGTTGTGACTAACGTATGCTGTTGCCTTGTTGGATAAATAGGTGTTGATGTTATATCCAGTGGCCTAGCTGGGGGGTTGTTTGTGTGGACCAGGGACCAACCCTAGAATTTTGGGAAATTGTATTGTAGATATTAAGGTAGTAAGTTACTTTATGTAAATTTCAGTGTTTATTGCTCAAATTTTATTTTTTAAGTCTTTTTAATATGTTTGTATTATGTTTCAGTAAATTACATATTCGTATGGTAAGATGTGCTACGTTTATATTGTAAAAAGAAAAAATATTATATCGCACCACTCTAGTTGAAATTCTGGTTACACCACTGTAAATCACAATGGTGAGGACTCGGTGTTTAAGATAAAAGGTGGTTCAGAATCGAGCAGCGCAAAAGAACTCAAGATTGAAGGCAAAGGATCTTTGACTTGGAGATCTAGATCGTTAGATCTTTATAAAATCCAATGGTACATATTATTTTTCTTTTTTTTCAATTAATCTGAATAATTTTTAGTCTCTCGCAATGAACATGAGGCTACTTTTGTATATTGAATGCCAGACTTGGGAAAACTAGACTTAAACAAACCTAGATGGATTAGCAACGAATTTTTAACCCTAGTAGCAATATAATATTAGCAGATTTGTCCTAAGAAAATATTTCCAAATCACTATATTTGGAATCAATAACCCTTACTAATAATAGTAATAATTTTGAAAAATATCGGTCAAAGACTAATTACATCTAATTTGTTGACTCGAGTGGGAGATATCTCGATACAGTAAAAAACAGCAAAATTATAGCTTGCTATTGTCAATCCTTAACACGACCTATGTGTTTCTTCTCAAGATTAGCAAGTGTTGGAAGATGTGTGTCTATTGCTTAGGGCTAACCCTAGAAGGGTAGCTATATATAGTTCCATACATGGGCCACATGGGCCTTAGCCTCATGGGCCTAAACATACTCCAACACCCCCCCGCAGTCTGAACTACCGGCGCAGCGGTGTTCAAGGCTGAAAACAAGAAAGAACACACACAACCCCCCACAGACACAACTAGCCACTGGTGATGTTGAGGCTGGAGCGAAACTCGATGAAGGTCGAGGATGGGAGGCCTTTGGTGAAGATGTCCGCGAACTGGGAAGTCGTCGGAACGTGAAGAACCCGCACCTCGCCCATGGCCACCCGATCACGGACAAAGTGTAGGTCGATCTCCACATGCTTCGTCCTCTGGTGCTGGATGGGGTTGGTGGAGAGGTAGACCGCACTGACGTTGTCGCAGTAGATCAGTGTGCTCCGGGAGGGCGGAGTGTGCAACTCCGCAAGTAGCTGCCTGAGCCAGGCGGCCTCTGCCACACCGTTAGCCACGGCGCGGTACTCTGCCTCGGCGCTGGACCGGGAGACCACTGGCTGGCGCTTGGACGACCAAGACACTAGGTTGCCGCCCAGGAAGACGGCGTAGCCGGAGGTGGAGCGGCGAGTATCCGGGCACCCGGCCCAGTCAGCGTCGGTGTAAACGGTGAGGTCGGTGGAGGAGTTCCGGTGGAGGAGGAGGCCGTAGTCGAGCGTGCCCCGGAGATAGCGGAGGAGGCGCTTGAGAGCCGTGAGGTGAGGCTCCCGGGGGTCATGCATATGGAAGCAGACCTGCTGAACTGCATAGGTGATGTCCGGCCTGGTGAAGGTGAGGTACTGAAGGGCCCCGGCAAGACTCCTGTACGCAGTGGGATCGGCCACCGGTGGTCCCTCAGCCTCAGACAGCTTGCCCTGAGTGTCGACCGAAGTGGAGCAGGGGTTGCAGTCAGTCATCCCAGCCCGCTCCAGGATGTCCCGAGTGTACTGTCGCTGGTGAAGTAGGAGCCCGGTAGGACGATGCTCAACAGTAACACCGAGGAAGTGGTGGAGCTCACCCAGATCCTTCATCGCGAACTCCTGCCGGAGAGCGGTGATGATCCGGCGAAGAAGTGGCTCACTGGAGGCGGTGAGGACAATGTCATCAACATAGAGCAGCAAGTATGCAGTGTCGGCTCCATGGTGGTAGACGAACAGAGACGTATCTGACTTGGCCTCCATGAACCCCAGGGTCAGCAAGAATGCAGCGAACCGGTGGTTCCACGCCCGAGGTGCCTGCTTGAGGCCGTAGAGGGACCTGTTGAGCCGGCAAACCATGTCAGGACGGGTGGTGTCGACGAACCCCGCCGGCTGACTGCAGTACACCGTCTCGGTGAGAAGGCCGTGGAGGAAGGCGTTCTTGACGTCCAGCTGATGGACGGGCCAAGACCGAGCAAGCGCCAGCGATAGCACGGTACGGACAGTGGCCGGCTTGACCACCGGGCTGAAGGTCTCATCGTAGTCGACGCCAGGGCGCTGAGTGAAACCCCGGAGGACCCACCGAGCCTTGTAGCGCTCGAGAGATCCGTCGGCCCGGCGCTTGTGAGTCCAAATCCACTTGCCGGTGACGACATTGGCGCCCGGCGGCCGGGGCACCAACTCCCATGTCTGGTTGGCGAGTAGCGCGGCGTACTCCTCTTCCATCGCGCGGCGCCAGTGAGGGTCCAGTAAGGCGTCGCGAACGGAAGAGGGTACCGGAGAGACCACCGCGTCGTCGGTCGAAGCCTCGAGGACACGAGGCGGCAGTGTGCCAGCCGCGTGTCTGGTCACCATCGGGTGAACATGCCGCGGGTGTCGGTGAAGCAGCGGCGGGTGGTAGACCGGCGGGGCACCACGAGCCGGCGGGGACAGCGGCGGTGGTGTCGGTGTCCCTGGTGGAGAAGGAGGCGCGAGCGGCGGCGGCCGCGGCCTGCGCTGGTACACTCGTACCGGCGCGGCGAACCTCGACGGAGGTGCCGGTGCAGGTGCCGGGACGGGATCCGGCGTCGGCAACCGACACGACCCCCCCGGGGCAGAAGCAGGGGACGAAGGCCCCGGGTCTGCACCAGCCGGAGAGGACGGGGCCGCGTCCGAGACCGACGGGCCCGGACCCGCTGGGGATCCGGGACCAGGAGGCGGCCCATCGCGCGGCGAAGAGGTACCTGCAGGAGACCACAAAACAGGTGGCTGAACCACCGGGTCAGTGGGAAACAGGGAGGGTGGATCCGGTACCGGAGGGGTGGTAGTGCTGGAAAAGGGAAAGACGGACTCATCGAATACCACATGGCGAGAGATGAGAACCCATCGGGAGGTAAGGTCAAAGCACCGGTACCCCTTGTGATCCGGAGAGTACCCGAGGAAGACACAGAGCGTGGAGCGAGGGTCCAGCTTGTGAGAAGAAGTGGCAGCGGTGTTAGGGTAACACGCACACCCAAACACGCGGAGGTGATCGTACCGAGGCGAGTTACCGAAGAGGGCGTGGTGAGGAGTAGGAGCGGGACAGGCCGCAGAAGGGAGGCGGTTAAGGAGGTAGGTGGCGGTGTGCAGGCCCTCAGCCCAGAAGCGAGCGGGGAGAGAGGCCTGAAACAGAAGGGTACGCACGGTGTCATTAGTGGTGCGAATCATCCGCTCAGCCTTGCCATTCTGCGAAGAGGTGTATGGACAAGACATGCGGAGCTGAACACCGTGAGAGAGGAAGAAATCTCGGGAGGTGGAGTTATCAAACTCGCGACCATTGTCACACTGGACGGCCTTGATGGTGAGGCTGAACTGTGTAGACACCCAAGTGAAGAAGTGAAGGAGCGTGGTAAACGTATCTGACTTCGCACGGAGAGGAAAAGTCCACGAATAATGCGAAAAATCATCAACAACCACAAGATAGTACTTATAACCGGAAATACTCAGAATAGGAGATGTCCATAGGTCGCAATGTACAAGGTCAAAAATACGGGCCGCATGGAAAGTAGAACTAGAAAAAGAAAGACGAACATGTCGGCCCAATTGGCACGCATGACACAGTTGCTCATCATGAGCTCGAGTACATGGAAGACCAGAGCTACGACTGAGCTGTATCAGGGCATCACGTCCAGGATGGCCGAGGCGCCGGTGCCAGGTAGTGGAGGAAGTAGAAGCGACGAAGGCAGCTGACAAAACGGACGGCGAAGAAGACGAAGGAGCCGCCGGGAAGCGAAGGGTGTAAAGGGGCCCGGTGCTGTCACATCGGAGCAGTGGACGCCGGGTAGCCAAATCCTTTACAGTAAGACCAGAGGAGTCAAATTCCACAGAACAAGAATTGTCAGCTGTAAAACGTCGAATAGAAAGAAGATTATGAACCATAGAAGGAGCAACAAGAATATCAGGAAGACGAAAGGAGCCATGAGCACCGGCGGTACCCACAGAAGAGACAGGAATACAAGAACCATTTGCGACCATAATGGACGAAGGAAGAGAGGAGGAGGGAGAGTGAATCGACGAAAGTATACCGGGGTCAGGAGTAGTGTGGTAGGTGGCCCCCGAATCAGCGATCCACTCGGGTCCGACCGGAGGTGTCAGCCCCATGGTGCTGAACGAGCGAGCTAGGGCCGCCTGATCCCAGCTGGTGACCCCCGGTGGAGTCCCGGAGGGTGGAACCCACGGCGTAGGAGCAGGAGGAGCTCCGGTGAGCATGGCCACAGGTGGACGAGTGTCGGCTCCAGGAGCGTGGTAGGGCCACATGGCGATGCGACCGGACCACGGGTTCTGGAACGAAGGCCACGCCGGTGCCGAAGCCTGGTGGTGACCGCCCCGGCCACCCCCGCGGCCCCCTCCACGGCGACGACGAGAGCCACGACCCCCCCACCTCCGCTCGGCCCGGAGGGAGGGCCCAGGAGAGACGACGGTGGCGGAGCGGACGGCCGCGGTGGAGTAGGAGGACGCGGCGGAGTAGCAGCCAGAGCCGCCGACGAAGTCCCTGGTGAAGTAGCGGACACAGGCTGGGGGCCCTGAGTGAGCTCCTCCATGACAAGATCGTCAAGGACCTCCAGGAAGGTGGGGAAAGGCCGCTGACGGGTGATCCACGTCCGGAGGTGGGCGAAGCGGTCACTGAGCCCCCGGAGGACGTTGAGGACCAAGATGCGATCCTCGACGGGCCACCCAAGGTCCCCCAGAGAGTCAGCCATGCCCTTCATCCGACGGCAGAACTCGCCGACGAAGAGGTCTCCCTGGACGAAGGTGCGGAAGCTCGCATCGAGACGCAGAGCCCGGGCCTCGGCGTTGCCCAGGAACTGGCCCTCAAGAGCGAGCCACGCCCGGCGCGCGTCAGGGGAGGTGCGGACGAGGTCGTGGAGGTCCAGAGAGATCGTCCCCAGAATCCAGGAGAGGACGATGCTGTCGAGTCGGAACCACGACGGCGTCTGGGCAGCGACCGGGGCGTCGAGGAGGACGTGGTCGTCGAGGGCGTAGCGGCGAAGAGTGAGAACCACCAGATCCCGCCAACGGGCGTAGGAAGGAGACTCCGGCTCGAGGACGACCGGAACGAGAAGGCGAATGTTCTGGACCCCCCCCCGGCCTGGTAGTGGAGTTGAGCCACGAGCGGGTCAGCCGGGTCGTGCCAGAGAACGGCGGTGTGCGACACACGACGGCCCGGCGAGGCGGAGGAGGTGGCTCCGGCGTCCAGGCCCGCAGGAGAGGCAAGGAGCTGCTCGGCCTCGGCGATCTGGCGGGTCAAGGCGTCGGCCGCGTCTCGCTCGCGCTCCCAGACGAGGGCGGCCGCACGCACACGGGCCTAGCCCTCCGCGGCGGCGGTGCGGGCAGCAGCAAGAGCCGCGGCGAGGGTAAGATTCGGTCCATTCGGGCCGAGAGAGAAACCCCCAGGAAGGCCGGATGGAAACACGGAGGTGGCAGCAGCAGCGATTTGTCCCTCGGGCAGCGCCTGGTGAGGGTGGAGGTGGGGCTGCGGTTGTGGGAGGGGCTGCTGGAGGCCGCCGTCGACCTGGAGACCCCCACCGGCGGCCCCCGTGTCGTCACCCTCGACAGACCCCCCCCAGCGGCCGGAGCAGCATCGGTGGTGAGTGCAGTGGCTGGGGCGGCGGGCAGCAGGAATGGCGCCCTGCAGCGGCTGGAGAAGGAGGATGGGCGGGCGCTGCTGCAGGAGGTGGGTGGAAGGGAGGACGCGGCCAGAGGTGGCGGCTGGAGGGGCACCAGAGGCGGGCACCTCCACCCCGGCTCCAGAGAGGACCGGGCGGGTCTGACCGGCGCCGGCCAGAGGAGAGGGGGCGCCAGGAGAGGGAGAGGTGCCGGCCAAGATCTGGGCCCAGGTGTAGGAGGTAGCGAGAGGGGGGAAGTGAGAGTAGAGGGGAGGGGGAGGAGGAGGGCGGCCAGCCATGGCAGGCTGGCCGGCGGCGGCTGCCAGAGGCCCTGGCGGCGGCGGCTGGGTGGTGGAGGGGGAAGGAAAACTAAACTAGGCTGGATACCATGTTGGAAGATGTGTGTCTATTGCTTAGGGCTAACCCTAGAAGGGTAGCTATATATAGTTCCATACATGGACCACATGGGCCTTAGCCTCATGGGCCTAAACATACTCCAACAGCAAGAACAACACAGCTTCACTAGAAAATGTCGACATGGTGCAGAACAGATGCCGACTATAGTTGAAATCAGAATCCATGGTTCATGGCAACTGAACAGGCGTCCTCCAGCTGTGGAACTCAATCAGATCTCTATTCACAATCGATCTGTTGTGCAGCCAGAATGTTTCGGGCGATTGATGGAACCGCCGCACTTTCTTCTGCAGCTCTGTCAGGATACCACTCATGGCAGAGCACGGCTCAGTATCAGCTGCATACACCCACAAGCATCTCATCTGACGCCCATGACCAATCATTTCCTCGATCCTTTCATCTGCAACACCAACAGACGTCAACTTCCCTTTTGATCCTGTGCAGCCTTAACATATATTTACAACTACAATTGAGAACTCCTCCCTCCATTCCAAATTATAAGTTGTTTTGATACATACTCTCCGGTCCAGTTTATAAGGCTCAGCTTGATATGGCACAATCTCCTAGGATATACTTCGACCATTCATTTATTTTACATCATACAGTATTTATGACTATAAACTTATGATTATTGGATAATACATTTGATTACAAATCTAACCATATTAAGTCTATATTACAATAGCCAAAGTTGTAGGCCCAATTATTGGTTAAAGATCATAAAGTTTGAACCTTGAAATGCCCTTGCACCTTATATCTATGACTATAAACTTATGATTATTGGAGGGAGTAGTTTTTACTATGTATCAAGACATATTTTATATCTAAGTGCACAATAAAAACTATATAACTAGAAAAGCTAAAATAACTCAGAGGTTGGACGAGTATAATGCAATACCTGATATTGATTCAAGGTACTCAAGGAGTTCAGGTCCAATCCTGGATGATGGCCACTTTATCGAGATTTCACTGTAGTCGATCACATTCTGGAAAGGAAGCTCAACTTCATCTGACAAAATCACCGGCACACATTCCTATCATCAAGATTCTCACAAGTTCAACATCACCATGCTACAAAAAAAAAACATCTCTTAGCAGGAGGAGAAATAGGATAGCTAACCACAAAGAAGGACTCATAGAACCGAAGTGTCCAAGATGACTCTCCACGTGGAGCCAGGCAGAACTTTGCATTTCTCAGGTGCTTGAAGTACTCGATCCTCCCCAATTTGTTGGGGCCAGAAAACTTGAGTTCTGGAGATTCCAGCTATTCACAAAACCAAAGTTACATTACATGTGATCAGAGTTCTAAACAAAAAGGATGTGTTCAGAGCACTGTCCAACAGGGGCAGCCTAGAAAAATGAATATGGTGCAATCATGATTAATTTGAGGTAGACACACTAAACAAGGATGTTTAATGCCAACTTCCATGCATTGCAATGTGCCTATACCCAGATAATTGAGTTAAGGAGCCAGACTTTGAATTATCACTTTTCATCCATTAATATTGAATGAAATAATAAAAAAGTTTACAATAATCTTATTTACTCCATTCCAAACTATAAGATGTTTTAGATTTTCTAGATACATATCTTTTACTATGCACTTAGATATACACTATGTCTACATAGTTAAAGCAATGTATCTAGAAAAGCCAAAACGTCTTATAATTTGGAAAGGAGGGAGTAATTTTTATTTTAATACAATTTTAAACTTAGTCTGTAAATGAAATGGAAGCTAACCTTGTCAGGATACTGCTTTGCAAGCTTTAACAGTTGAAGTCGCCCTGCTTTCCCCTGTGCACGTCCAAGGAAGTTGGCCAAGTACTTCCTTTTTGGTAGCGGGATTGGTTGGACAGCACGAGCATCAGACTTCACCATAGAATCATCCACGTTCCCAGGTATAATAATATCTTTCCATGTATTAAATGCACTTGTACCACGTTTGTCAGTCCGGTCACCCTGACAAATGAAACACAGGGCCATAGCTCAAATAGACAACAATAAAACAGCGCTAGAGCCACGTCCTAAGGTTTGGATAATTTAAACACTACAACTCCTTTCTTTTGTGGAAAATATGTGGTGCATGTTAATAGCATCACAAACAGCACATACCTCTGGAGTAAGGATAATAGATCGATTCAGAAATGTTGCCCATGAGCGAAACAGATGAGCTCCTGCACCACTACATATGACATAAAAAGCATAGTTTTCTCAGGTAAATGAAAGGTCCCCAAACATATATTGCTCTGGCAAAAATGAAGAAAACTGTTTCCCAAATAGTAGTTACAAGATGTACCTTGGGAAGACAAAAATGTGGTCACGCCCACCTGATCTACGGAAATATGGCATCTGACTCAGAACCTAAAGCAAATGAAGGCGAAACAGTAACAAATTTGTTTTTAAACACATATGATCCAGGAACATCATATGGGGGGTGGGTTACCTTGACATAGGTCTGATTGATTTCCTTGTCACTTAGTGCCCCTGTCATGCGAACACACTTGACATAGCTTGGAACAAAGAAGAGATTTGCTTGATCCTTGTTGAATGTTCTGAACCTTGACTTTAGAAGAAACTGGTGGATCTTGACCTATGAAATGGAAAACCACTGACTTGATGTTTATTGTTCTAGTTTTCTGTAAGAGATATTGGGTGCAGGTACCCAGAATCTAATGAATAGCAGCAAGGATTATACTAGCAATGTCGTTAGTTTGGTAATTGGTAGGAGTAGCTCCTGCTATGCTACTCTGACAAGATGAACAACTGAAAAATTGACCTAAGTTGTGTGTAATAAAGTAACAAAATTTTGAATCAGGAATTTATCGAATTGCATGATACAGAGTACGTTGCTTGAAACACTGATTGAGATGGACGGCCTAGACAACACAAGTATGATTGATGTTGTGCAGGTTCAATAGTATACGCCCTCTGCGTAGAATTAGGTTAGGACCAGGGGGGGCAGCAGCTGTACTGTAACGTAGGGAGCGCAATTTGCAACAAATTATTTGTGCGTTGTCTCCTCAGACAAGATCAGTACCGCTGTTCTGTGACTAAGGGGGAGGGGGATTGAAGTTGAAGAGAAAAGAGGTGGTAGGGGTCCAAGGTTTACCTGGGTGCCCCATTGGCCCTTGAGGCATGTGGCGGCGGTGATGGTGCCGTCGCGTCCCCGGAGCAGGGCGCGGAGGCCCTGGATCTCGTCCTCAGCGTAGACGTAGATGCGGAGGTCAGCGGAAGAGGAGGGCCGGCCGGGGTTGATGGGGGCGGAGGAAGATGTGTCGAGGAGGAGGCGGTCGAAGAGGCGGGTGAGGAGGAAGGTGGCAGCGACGAGGAGCAGAGCGCCCACCTGGTGAGCGCGGCTGCAGGCTTGGTGGTGCCGCATGCTCCGATAGCTCGCCGGAGCCAGAGATGGGGTAAGAGGTGAGGGGATCTGATTCCGAATTTCCGATCATGAGCCCGGCGCGCCACGATCAGCAGCAACCCAGCAGCTTAGCTTGGGTGAGCGAACCTGCTGCAATCTCTCCAGTTGGGCCGGGATATGCTCCTTGTAGTATCCGCACTCATCTTACTCTATATTTATATCCTCTAAAAGAAATCTTTTATCTTAATCATCGAGATTTCATTCTTTATACCAATTTTTCCTGCACCCATCTATACTCTATATCATCCTCTATCCTAACTAGGACCCACACGTCATACACACCTTTCACATCACCTCTCTCCCCACTCACCTAAGGATGGCAACGGGTCGGGTTCGGATCGGGGGGAGTCTCCATGCACCCAAAACCGAAACCCGAAGTCGAAACTCGAACCCGAACCGAACACCGATTCGGGTGGAAATCCATCACCAAAACTAAACCCGCGGATACCCGAAACCCGAATGGATACCCAAAACCCGCGGATAAATATACACATATTCACATGTATAAATAAGAGGCAACAAATAATAAATATTTTCATGAGTCAATTTTGAATAGATTTAATAATCTAAGTAAACAAGTTATTATTAGCATATTATAAAACATGAGTTTTAATTCCAAATAATTTATTTCGGATATCCATTGGATATCCACGGGTGTAAAACCAAACCCGAAACCGAACCCGATACCAAACCCGAAAACTGTGGGTGAGAAATTATCCCCAAACCCGAACCCGCAGGACCCGAAACCCGTGGATATCCGCTCCAAACCTGATCCGCTGCCATCCTTACACCCACCTACAGGCGCCCCTCCCCATGCCGCTGTTCCCCTTCTCCCCTCTCTCCCTCCCCACGTGGTGGCCCCCGCAGCGGACGTCAGCTAATGCGCCATATTTGGCGAACGCCGCTTGCGTAGCGTACCGCTTACAGGATCCGCTGCAGCTCCCCCATCCGGTATATGCTCGTACAGGACGTGGTAGCGGACCGCGGTGCAGACAGTCTTAGGGCCCTTTGGATTGTAGGGTGGGCAAAGGAATTTTGTAGGATTTAATTTTCTAAGGAATTTTTCCTTTCATAGCCTTTGGTTCAAAGGAAAAGCTAAGAAAGTATTTCATAGGATAGGAGTCCTATAGCTCAATTTTATAGGAAAAAAAGCATGAGCTTGGAGCTCTCGGAAACTTTCCTAGCGGGAAAGAAAACGCTCGCGCGTATCGGCCACGTTCGTTCGCGCTTGATTTTTTTGCTTGGCGGTAGACAGGGCGGAGCCACCCATATGGCAAGGTATGGCGCTTGCCATACCTCAGTTTCTCAGTGACTCCCTCTCCTAAATTACTTCCTACCGTTAGCGCTTCTAGTAGATCGAGTTTCTACTCTAAACTGCTGCTCTGAATGTTCTGAAGAAGCCTCGTTGAAGGGTGAGTGCTTCTACCTGAACGTACTTGGGATCTTGGTCTCTTCCAGCTTGTGGGCTTGAGTGTATGTGCAGGCCGGCAAAGGGTCCATTTATTAAGGCACACACGATTAACACCAGTACATTGAGAAGAGAGAGATTCAAAGGAACTGATCTTGAGAAAATTAAGAAAGCATTTCAAAAATAGAAAGATAGGAAAGTGCAATTACCTAGGTCTCCTAGATGTAACTGAAGCTTCAATGTCACTCGGTTTGTCCATTGAATTCATTTGCATCTTTTCAGTATTTTATCCTTAATATTCGTTTTCTTCTATATATATTATTTATATATATAGTTTTTATATGTTTTTGCTTATATGTTTTGTACTTGACGAATAGAATTATCTTGCATTTGTATAAAAACAACTTTACTTGTAAATTATATGCTACCTATATTAGCTATTTCGGCACTCGCCACACCTCAATTTAATTTTTTCCTCCGCCACTGGCGGTAGAAAACAGAGGCTTTGTGCGTTTCTTCCAATGAGGATTACGTGAGCTGTTGTGGGCCTTGTAGTGCCAAACAACACAATCCGAGGGCAGTAAAAAAGCAGGCCTTGGCGTTTTCTTCTTCTTTCAATGCTCACGAGCGTAGTTGTTTAGAGCGTGTTTAGTTCGCGAAAAATTTTGGCTTAGATTACTGTAGCACTTTCATTTGTATTTGTTAATTAGTGTCCAATCATGGACTAATTAGACTCAAAAGATCCGTCTCGTGGTTTTCTACCAAACTGTGTAATTAGTTTTTTCCCACCTACATTTAATACTCCATACATATATTCAAATATTCAATGTGACAGGAAATCTTAAAAATGTTTAGGAACTAAACGTGACCTTAGCTTTCCTTTGTTTCACCCGTGGGCTCCTACCAAAGGTCCATCTCATCCACCTTCTTCCATGTTTTCACACCCCATAGGAATAGAGAAGTATGCCATCTGATTTCCTAAATTTTTCCTATTCATATCATTTTTCTATCCTGCAATCCAAAGAGGCCCTTAGATTTCATCTTCTTTGACTGGACCTCACCCCCCCTCCCAAAAAAAAAACTGAAAGTTTATATGATCTCACTCAACCATCGCAAAAATCCAATTTGCCTCACTCAGAAAATTGGATTTTTTAGACCCCTTTTGAAACACTCAATTTACCTCCTTTTGATTTGTTAGAATACCACATTATGGGCTGTTATGCAGGGTCCTTAGTCTACCTAATGGGCTGTCTCGCCTATGGGCTTAGGCTGAGCGCGCCAGGAGGCGCCCTCTTGGGTTATATGGTAGTTGATCGTGATTTAGGCAAGGATCTCCGTCCATTGGGTGTTTCTATAAACCCTAGACAATCCTTGCCTATATATTGTACTTCCCTGTACTCTTATGAATCAATCTACTGATTTTCCCGAGCCTATCTTCTCTCATGGTATCACGAGTCTGGTTTTTCACCTGATTCCACCTCCGCTGCCCTAGCGCGCCGGCCCTCTCGGCTGCGCTCCTCCCATCCACCTGCGCCGGCACCCTCTGCCGTGCTGCGATGGCTGGGTCAACCCCCTCCTCCCCCACATCGGCTGCGGCCGCAGCAGCAGCCGCCGCCAAGGCCAAGGCCCTAGCCGCCCCTGGCCCAGGCGACACCGCGGCCTCCAGCCTCTCCTCCGACGCCCAGGCTTAGGCCCAGGCCGCCGCAGCCGCCAAGGCCGCCGATGCGGATGCCGCGGCGCGATTACGCGCGGCCAATCGGAAGGCTGCGCGCGTGGCTGCCCTTGCGCGCGCCGCTGAGGCCCAGAAGGAAGCCGAAGCCGCCGCCCAAGAGCGCGATGCCGCGGCCTCCCGCGCCCGCGACGCCCTTGCACGCGCTGAGCAGGAGCGCGCGGCTGCTGAGGCTTCTGCGAATGCGGACGATGACGACAAACTCTCCGACCACGCCTCCGACCATCACGACGCCGATGATCTGCACCACCACCTGCTCCTTCATGAGGCTGCTGCAATCGCAAACCTGCACTCCCAGGCGGTCGCGGTCCAGAACATCCGCAACCTTGTCACGGTGGTCCTCGACCTCAACGCCGGGAACTTCAATCGGTGGCGTGATCAGTTCCTCCTCATTGTTGGGAAGTATTCCCTTCAGCACCATGTCTTGCAGGACCTTCCGGCGCCTGGCTTCCCTGACTGGCAGCGCATGGATTGCGTCGTCAAGTCATGGATCCTGTGCACCATCTCCGACAACCTTGCTGCGACGATCTCAGCGCGCAACTCCACTGCTCGTGCCACCTGGCGCGCGGTGGAGTCCCAGTTCTTCAACAACCGCGAGACACGCGCCCTCCTCCTCGACGCCAAGCTCCGCAACTTCGTTCAAGGCGATTTGAACGTCACCGACTACTGCAAGGAGCTGAAGCGCATGGCGGACACGCTGGGTGACCTGGGTGAAGTCGTCACCGACCGCACCCTCGTCCTCAACCTCATTCGCGGTCTGAATGAGCGCTTCAAGACCGTCGGCATGCATCTCCGGCGGAGTCGTCCCTTCCCCATGTTCCTGGACACGAAGGCTGATCTTCTCCTGGAGGAACTGACGATGGATCACACCACGTCCCCGTCGACAGCCCTCACCGCCTCCACGACTCCACCAACCTCAGCACGTCCCCCTGCTGCCCAGCAGCCTGCTGCCTCTCGGGCCGGCTCTGGTGGAGGTTCTGGGGGCGCCTCCAGCCAGTCCAAGAACCGCCGCGACAAGCGCGGTGGCCGGCGCGACGGTGCTGGTGGCACCCCGACACCTCCGCAGCCCGGTGCATCCAGGACCAGCGCCCCCCTGGTGGCCAGCCTGTGGTGGGCAGTTCTGCGACCGGGGGCGCCCCCTGGCCCTCCTTCTACCGCCCATGGGCCGGGGCCATCCAGATGTGGCCTGGACCACAGCCTGGACAGCGCCCTCCGCTCGCACCTCTGCCCCAGCAAGCCCTGCTGTCCCAGCAGGCTCCTCATCCACATGGTGTGCCTGCCCCGGTCATGGAGAACACCGGGCACTGGGCTGCTCCATTGCCGGCCTACTACCACTGGGACCAGCCATCTCTGGCCTCGACGTTCAGCACCATGACGCTGCAGCAGCCACCACCAGCCAACAACGACTGGTACTTTGATTCAGGTGCCACTTCTCACATGTCTTCCCATTCCGGTTCTCTTTCACAGATCAACTCCCCGCGGTATCCCTCTCCTTCCTCCATTGTTGTCGGTAACGGATCCTTACTTCCCGTTACATCTGTTGGCTCTACAGTTCTTTCACCTTCGTTACGTCTTAATAATGTTCTGGTTTCTCCACACCTTATTAAGAACTTAATTTCTGTTCGCCAATTTACTATCGATAACAATTGTTCGGTTGAGTTTGACCCTACTGGTTGTTCTGTGAAGGATCTTCCGTCTCGGAAAATGATCGTCAGGTGCAATAGTTCTGGACCATTGTACCCTCTCCAGCTACCTGCAGGTCACTCCTTGGTCGCCTCCACCGAGTCTTCACTATGGCATCGCCGCCTCGGTCATCCTGGACACGAGGCCCTCTCCAAGCTTGCGTCGAGTCTACCTCATTGTCGTCATGATACTACCTCTATTTGTCATGCCTGTCAATTAGGCCATCATGTGCGTCTTCCATTTCAGTTGTCAACTTCTAGAGCGTCCAATAATTTTGATCTTATACACTGTGATCTGTGGACATCACCTGTTCTTAGTGTTTCGGGCTATAAATACTATTTGGCTATTCTTGATGATTGTTCTCACTATTTATGGACGTTTCCTTTGAAGTTGAAATCTGATGTCTTTTCGACGCTTGCGCACTTCTTTACTTTTGTGTCCACCCAATTTGGCACCACCATCAAGGCAGTTCAGTGCGACAACGGTCGTGAGTTCGACAACTCCAGCTCCCGCACGTTCTTCCTCACCCATGGTGTTCGCCTTCGAATGTCATGTCCATACACCTCCGCCCAGAATGGTAAAGCTGAGCGTATTATTCGTTCCATTAACAATGTGATTCGCTCGCTCCTGTTCCAGGCTTCCCTACCACCCTCATTCTGGGTTGAAGCTATGCAGACAGCCACCTACGTCATCAACATCCTGCCCACCAAAACACTAAGCTCATCTACTCCGCACTTTGCCCTCTTTGGCACTGCGCCTTCCTATGATCATCTTTGTGTCTTTGGTTGCGTGTGTTATCCCAACCTGTCCGCCACAGCTCCCCACAAACTCTCCCCTCGTTCCACCCGATGTGTCTTCCTGGGATATTCAGCTCATCACAAAGGATACCGCTGCCTTGATCTCTCTTCCAACAGAGTTATCATCTCCCGTCACGTCATCTTCGATGAGTCGGTTTTTCCTTATGCTGAGCATACCACTCCACCATCCCCGGCTGCCTTCGATTTTTTGGACATCACTGACCATGTGCCGGCTCCCATTGGACCAGCACCTAAGTTTCTTACTGCAGGTACTGCTCCTCCACCGCCTGCACAGCCACGTGCGGCTGCAGCTGATGATGATGACGTCCTGGCTGGTCCAGCAGCGCTTGACACGCTCCCAGCCGGTGCCTCCATCGCGCCTGCACAGCCACGTGCGGCCCCTGCACCGAGTTCGCCCGCACCGCCACGTGCGGCCACGTCTTCTCCGGCTTCGTCGTCCACACGGCCACGTGCGGCTACGTCTTCCCCGACCTCGTCGTCCCCGGCAGCGCTGGTTCAGCCTCGCGGTCCTCCGCCCGGCTTTCCACCGCTGCCGGCACCTGCAGTTCGTTACGTCTACACGCGTCGGGAGCACTCAGCTGCTGGCCAGCCAGCTGCTCCTCCTGATCGGCGGACTGCAGCTCCCATGGCGCCGCTCATGGGTGCCCCTGCTGCTCCTACAGCGGTCATTCAGCACCCCGCTACCCCCGCGCCTCTGCCTAAGGGTGCTGTTGCTGTCCCCCCAGTGACAAACCAGCACCCTATGGCCACGCGGGCCAAGGCCGGCTTCAGGATACCAGCTCTCTATCATGCTGCTCCTCTGTCTCCAGTGCCCAAGACCTTCCGTAGCGCCCTCGCCGATCCAAATTGGCGTGCTGCTATGGTGGAAGAACATGCATATTGGATAATTCGTGATATTGGATCCAAATTGGCGCCCTCGCCGATCCAAATTGACAGGAGATGGACGCTATGGTGGACGCTATGGTGTGGATAATTCGTGGTTGGACAGCTTTTGTGCCGCGGTTAATCTGTCCAATATGTGTCTAGTTGTGAATTGTCCATCTATTTGTGCGGTTATCGACGGATTGACACTACACTACTACTACTGATGCAGATTATCCAAGGGGTTATCAAGTTACAGATTATCCACAAATTGACTGAGCCTTCCACATGTTTAGAAACCGTAGATCGAGCAATTTGCCTATGCAGTGCAGGTCTTGCAATATTTCCAGAATTTCCCATAGTATCTCGTGAGAGGGGGGGGGGGGGGGGGGGGGGGGGGGGGGGGGGGGCATATAACCAAGGACTAGACGGGTTACATATAGCACAAGCTAAAACTAAGCCTCACACCAGCCAAATCTAATCTGTAGAAGTTGCCCTTGAGAAGCTGCTTTGTTTTTCTAAGGCCAAAACCTTCCGTCGCTTGTAATGCCTTTCTGTTTTTGCATCACCGGGGATAACTCTTTCATTCTCTTCCAAGGTCCTATCAGACGCAGGCCTTTTACCATCAAAAGATGTGTCCTCAGACATGCCATTCTTTGGCGTGGAAGGTCTATCTACAAGTTCACAGGTGCCATCAAGCAGAGGCAATTCAGCATCAGAAGATGTGTTCTTGGAAACTGTTTCATTCTTCGTGCTACAGGGTAAATCTAGTGATAGAATCACACCATCAGTGCAGGTTGTGTCATCTTCACAAGGAAGAACACTGTCAGTTGCTAAATATTTGTCAGCACCCTGACCATCAGCATTTAAATCGCTCTTATTTCTGCGATCACCTGCTATTGTTTGGTCAGTGTTTCCCTCACTCTCGTCACGGAAAACTGTACTACCACCAGTAATACTCCTATCAGTATTTCCATCTTTCAACTCAGAACTATCCTTGGCATTTATATCACTTTCATGTGCACAGTCACCTGCCACTACTTTGTCAATATTTTCCTCTTTTAAGTCTGAGGAAGCTGTGCTAACACCAGTAATACCACTGTCCGTATTTCCTATTTTCAACTCAGAGCTACCATTGGCATTTATATCACTTTCATGTGCAGAGGCACCTGCCACTACTTTCTCAATATTTCCTTCTTTTAAGTCTGAGGAAGCTGTGCTAACACCAGTCATACCATTGTCTGCATTTCCCTCTGGCAACTGCAATGAAACATACAGCTCACCATGACTGACATTGCTTGCAGTTGGGTTAATACTCTTCACATCTTCAATGATTGCATTGTCTACAACATTTTTGCCAATATCACCTAGTGTGACTGAATCCAGATCATCATGAGGATCGAAACAATCACCTTCAGCTGTCATTCTTTCTGGATTTGGTCCATTGTCATCTTTGCTGGAGTCAAACATCATAACATAATCCATATCTTGAGAAGGTATAAAGCACTCATCCCCAACTTCTATGCTTTTTTTAAAGGACTGTTCTTTGCTGGTAATTTTCTGAGCAAAAATTTCAGAGATTGAGCAGCTTGTAGAAACCATAATATCCTGCACCTCAGCTTCTGCTTGGCTGTGAACTTTTTGGTCATTGTCCAGAGAAAGAAACAAAGACTTCTCATTTTCCTTATCTGTTACCACATGATTTGATTCCTTAAGCACTTCATCTTCTTCTGGGGCATATGATCTCATATTAAGTTGACTGCTAGATACAAGTGGCTCATTTTTCCCATCCTGGCTTGACAGGCAAACAATAGTATCCTTGACTGGGGCACACACCTGCTACCAAACAATATAACACATCATGGTATCAGTAATCAAGCTCAAGCAAAGTAAAATAGGAGTTTAAACTTATCAGCTAATAACTATACCTCTGACTCTTGTAGATTCTGTACATCAACAATTGGAACACTTTCAGTGTCCAACATGCATCCAGAAGTAGGTAGCCCCTTTTCTTTGGAATCATTTAAACAGATGGACTTGGATGGCTGAATTTCACGAGTCCCGTCATCAACTGTGCAAACTGTTTCAGGTTCACCAGCAGAGCACCTCTGAGCACAAAACTCTCTAGTTGGTTCTGGTTCAGCATTTGAGCATCTTTGATGTCTTTCATCAAGCTGCTCACCACCACAAGCTAGCATGGGATGATTCTGAAAAGATCCAGTCACCAGCTCAAGAATTAACTTTCGGACCACCGAACGCTTGAGAGAAGCTTCAGGGGGTGGAAACCAATCATCACTAAGCTGAAAAGTATATTAAGAGTGAAAGTTCAAGAAATTAATACACCTATTAAAATCCAAACTCAAAATATTTCAGAGAATGACTTTGCTCTTCAATGATATTGTGATGACTCAATTTGAAGAAAACCAGAATTAAATGGCCAAAGCACAGACAAAATAGTGAAAGAAAAAGAAAGCCGTAGTCACAAAACTAATACCAAGGAAAAGTTTTACTAACAAAAGCTATAAAAGAATGTAAAGGTGGAACAAGGAACAAGTGAAGGTGACCTTTTTATACATAAATGTTCAGACAATATATATCATTGTAATTTAACTACGAATTTGAATATCAAACACTCATAATTCTGTGAGATTGTAAATACTCATATTGTTTAACTTGTGTAATTCACCAACTGTACTTAGGTTAGAGCAGTGCAATTTTCACTGACTTAATTGATAATTGTACTAGAATATTTCCAACATATGAAGGCACATCAGGATTATAGTTGAATATAATAATAATAAAATTGCAAATTAAGTAAACATCCACTATCAAAAATTCTTAGCACCCATAGATTATACAACAATAATAAAGAAACAGTTAGCACAGTTCTGACAGAGTTCATAACGGCGACAACATTGAGCTTGAAGACCAAGCAAACTACTTGCTTCAGAATGGCAGAGAAACAGTAGGATGCCATTAAACAACAAAGAAAACAAATTAAGACTTTGGAACTCACAAAGCCAGATAATACATCAATCTTCAGAGGGTTGAAGTTACTTGGAGCATCTGTCAAAAATAGCTCCACATAATGGAGCAAGAACAAGCCACAATCATATGAATTATCCTGCTGAGGGAGCTGCACCGCAAATAGAACATAATTGGATTACAATCCAAAATTAAAACACCAAAGTTATAGAAAAGGTCAAATTCTAAGTCTTGGTTAGCATACATGTAAAAGGCTGTGATCGCATGTGATTGTGACAGCCCAATAGCATATGCAATTATGTCTTCATTCAAGCTATTCACATTAGCAAGCCAGATCATCCACTAACATACATTTAGTTGTCAACATCAGCGTGCTACACCATCCACTAACATGCATTATGATATTTATCTATTCATGTAAGTAAATATAAGTAGTATAATTTCATTTCAAATCATCTGCAATTCCAGCAGCAATGCGCAGAGTATCCTTCTAGTTCTTTAAATGCATATACCATGCTCACTATAAACCACCACACAAAAATTTGGCAGTACACATTCATGGGAGAAAAACAGTGTTAACTGTGGCCAGGATTTTTTTCTCCATAAAAATGTGATAAACCAAATAAACCCAACACTTTGTACATATAAGCAGAAGTGTGCCATGAAACAAGTCCAGACATAAATTCATGTGGGGAAGGATAAGCCAAGGTCAGCGAATATACAATGTGCATGATCAAAGGAATTCAGTCAAGCAGTCTATTGACTGCAATTTCAGTTGAAACAGAGAGCACAAATCTGATCAACTTAATCTAATGCAAATTAGACAATTAGCAGATGCTGTTTATGCCAACAATTGGCATATTTTGCACCCAAAGATTGATAGTCTTTGATTACCCAAAAATTGCTAGATACATGGAAAAAATATGAATTAGGATGCAAGCGTGAACAAAAATCATGTCCAAATTAGGGGAATTGACCTACATATACATGTAAAATATGGTCAAATGTGGCCATTATACGACAGATCTGACCATACAGGCCATAGAGGGGTTTGTTACAAATACCCTGAAAAATCAATCATCCACGACACGAAGTAATAACACAAATCTATCTCCACCACTATTTGTATTTATAGATTAAAGATTCAAAGTTCCTGCACTCTTCAAACAACAAATGAAAATCTGAAGCCACAGAAGTGAATGCGGGTACTTTTAAGAATTTCACCTAGGGATTTAGAACAGGTACTGAAACTTATTATGTACGAACCTCAAGGGAGACAAATCTCAAGTTCAAGAACTTGTCTGAATGATCTGATGCTGATTCAGGATGCCTTTCCTTCCACTCTTCCCATAAATAACTGTGGCAGAGAGAATCAAACTTCACATAGGATCCACCAGATATTGATCAGAGTGTGGATTGACAAAAGAAACAGAAGTTAAGGGCCAAAGAACCATCATTCTCAGTTAGTGCCCTGATCAAAATAGATGTTGTATAGAACTGACTGTTACCTTTTTGTAGGTAAGCCACAGTCACTGCTAAATCTAACCCAGGCAATCTATGACCCAGAAAAATCTTCATACCGAAGTTCAGGTAGTAGGACTGCTGTTTTTAAACACCCCCCAACCCCCACCCCCACCCCCTGCGGTCCTTTACATCTTTTGTAAAGACCCTTCTTGTCAAAAGATCGCTCTAGTGAAAGACTGGTCATCACACAACCAAAGGGCAAACGCTGTTCACAACATTTTAAAATCAGAAAAATTGAAAGGAAATAGTTTGTGTGTGTTTTCTGTTAGAAGTAATCTGCTGATCCTCCACTCTCCCTCTTCCCTGCTCGCAGTCAAGGAGCAGTTGTAGTGGTCAGCTTTGCTGCCCACCCTTGGTACTGCAGCAGCATGACATTATGCCTTCTAGGAGTAGAAGTAGACAACCATGTCCATGGCTTACTTCATCTGTACTAGGAGTAGTTGGGGCTGTACTCAGCCATACCTCAAGTACCATAGTTGGTATGAGGCTTGTATATATACATATGCTATGCAATCAATCAAAGGCAGTCTTTTGCCTCACATTCAGTTTCTCAGGTTTTCGGCCACTGCTGTTGCCTGTGTGAGTGTGTGTGAGCTGAGAGCTCAGCTCTTCTTCTACCTTGGTGCAAGAGAGGAGAGGAGGGAAGGAGTGCCGGTGCTGCTCACCTGGGAGTTGAGTAGAAGGCCAACACGTGGTATCGGAGCCGGTCCCTGTCGCTGTGCTTGATCGCCGGCGATGGACACCGAGGTTACTGCTGCGGCCGCCGCTGCTGCTGCGAAGCAGAAGGCCGCAGAGGGGGCCAGCTCCAAGGCCGCTGCCGAGGTTCACCGGGTGCGCGAGTTCAGCGGGCCAAACAATTGGCCAATGCTGACCCGCACCAACTATGGCGAGTGGAGCGTCCACATGAAGTGGAAGCTCAAGGCACGTCATTGGTGGAAGGCCGTCGAGGAGGGTGATGCCGACGAGGATGCGGAGGTGGGCGTCATGGAGGCGCTCATGGCGTCCACGCCGAGCGAGTACCACGAGGCGCTCGGCAGCAAGGACACAGCAAAGGAGGCATGGGACATGCTGGCCTCCTTTCGCCTCGGCTCGGATCGAGCCAAGAAAGCCAAGGCGCAGCAGCTGCGGAGGGACTTCGACGAACTCCGGTTCAAGTCCGGAGAGACGGTGGAGGATTTCGCGCTGCGCCTGCAGACGCTGGCAGGGCAGCTGGCGGTCTTCGGCAAGCCGATCGACGACGAGGACGTCGTGGCCAAGTTGCTGCGCGTCGTGCCGCCCAAGTACGCCCAGCTTGCCCTGTCCATCGAGACCATGCTGGACTTGTCCACGCTGTCTCTGGAGGATGTGACGGGGCGGCTGCGTGCCGTGGAGGACCGATCACCGGCGGAGAAGCCCAAGCCGCAACTGCTGCTGACGGAAGAAGAGTGGGTGGCGCGGATGAAGGAGAAGCGCCGGAACGGCGCAGGCTCTTCCGGCGACGGCGTCGGCAGGAAGAAGGCCAGCAAGGCGCAGGCGGACAAGAAGGGCAAGAAGAAGTTCACCGACCCCAACGCCTGCCGCAAGTGCGAGCCGGAGAAGGAGGCGCACCTGGCGCGTTCCGACGACGACGGTGATCATGCACTTCTGATGGGAGTGTTCTGCGCGGAGCAGAGTGGCAAGCCGGGGAAGATGGAGGTGGAGCAGAGGGCTGCGCCGCCGGTCGTCCATCATCTCGACGAGCCGCGCGCGCAGGTTCATCTGGGTGTCTCCGGGGATGAGTCGGAGCAGAGGTGGTACCTCGACTCCGGCGCGAGCAACCACATGACGGGTTGCCGCGCTGCCTTCTCCGAGCTGGACGAGAAGCACCGTGGGAGCGTCCGGTTCGGCGACGGCTCCCGGGTGCAGATCCGTGGGCGCGGCACGGTGCTGTTCAGGTGCAAGAACGGCGAGCACCGCGCGCTCACGGAGGTTTACTACATCCCGGAGCTCCGCTCTAGCATCATCAGCCTTGGCCAACTGGACGAGCATGGAGTAGAGGTGCTGATCCGCCAAGGGGTGCTACACATCAAGGACCAGGACGGGCGTCTCCTGGCTAAGGTGATGCGATCTCGGAATCGACTTTACCTCCTTGACTTGAAGGTTGAGCAGCCGGTGTGTCTGGCGGCGGTGAGCGTGGAGGAGCCATGGCTCTGGCACGGCCGGTTCGGCCACCTGAGCTTCGACGCTCTAGGCCGGATGGAGAAGATGGTGACTGGCATGCCACGCATCAAACACGCAGGGGAGCTCTGCGACAGCTGCCTCGCCGGGAAGCAGAGAAGACTGTCGTTCCCCAAGGCTGCGCGCTACCGTGCGGTGGATCCGCTCGAGCTGGTCCATGGGGACCTTTGCGGGCCGATCACACCGGCAACGCACGGTGGGCGCAGGTACTTTCTGCTGCTTGTCGACGACCACAGTCGGTTCATGTGGTTGCGGCTTCTGGCAAGCAAGGACGAGGCAGCAGACGCCATCAAGCAGTTCAAGGCCCGAGCTGAGGCGGAGTCCGGGAAGAAGCTCCGGGTCTTGAGGACCGACCGCGGCGGTGAGTTCACGGCGGTGGAATTTGCCACCTACTGCGCCGAGGAGGGGGTGGGGCGCCACCTCACCGCACCCTACTCACCGCAGCAGAACGGTGTGGTGGAGCGCCGAAATCAGACGATCGTCGGCATGGCGCGCTCCATGATGAAAGCGAAGAAGATGCCGGCGACGTTCTGGGGCGAGGCCGTGACGACGGCGGTCTTCATTCTAAACCGTGCGCCCACGAAGGCCCTGAAGGGGCAAACTCCGTTCGAGGCTTGGCACGGGCGCAAGCCGAACGTGGTGTTCATGCGCATGTTCGGGTGCGTTGGCCATGTCAAGGCAACCAAGCCCGGCCTCGGCAAGCTTGAAGACAGGAGCACGAAGGCGGTGTTCCTCGGCTACGAGGAAGGATCCAAAGCCTACCGGCTGTACGATCCGGCGAGAGGCAAGGTGCTGGTATCCAGGGACGTCGTTTTCGACGAGGCGGCGGCATGGGACTGGAATGCCGAGGAGTTGGGGACGGAGCAGGGCTACGGGCTGGAAGACACGTTCGTCGTGGAGCGGCTGGTAGTGCACGGTCACGGCGAGGCGGAGCAGGCTCCAACGACTGGGGAAGCGGAAGCAGGGGAGCCGGCGGCTGGGGAAGCAGCAGAGCCTGCGACGGCGGAGGTGGTGGAGCCACCTAGCCCGCCAGAAGCAGGGTACCATAGCTCGCTGGGGCCGATGGCAGGCTCCCCCCCTGGTCTGCAGGAACAGGGGACGCCGGGAGCATCGATGGTGGAATACGCCACTCCACCGTCCAATCTCGACGAGTTCGTGGACGCTTTCCACGAAGGGGAGGAGGTCCGGTTCAGGCGCGTCGACAATGTCGTCGGCAACGCGCCGGTGCCAGGGCTGGCTGCGCGTCTGCTCGACGACGATCAAGTACTGCTGCTCATGAGTGCGGAGGAGCCGGCCACGCTCGCGGTTGCGGAGCGCGACGCGGAGTGGCGGCGGGCCATGATCGAGGAGATGAAGGCAATCGAAGCCAACAAGACCTGGGACTTGGTCGATCCGCCGTCGGGCTGCCGGCCGATCGGACTCAAGTGGGTCTATAAGGTCAAGAAGGATGAGCGCGGCGCCGTCGTCAAGCACAAGGCGCGCCTAGTGGCGCGCGGTTTCGTGCAACGCGAGGGGATTGATTTCGAGGAAGTGTTCGCACCGGCGGCGCGGATGGAGTCGGTACGGCTCCTCCTCGCGCTCGCGGCGGCCAAGGACTGGCAAGTCCACCACCTCGACGTCAAGTCTGCTTTTCTCAACGGCGATTTGGCGGAAGAAGTCTACGTAAAGCAGGCGCCGGGGTTCGTTGTGAAGGGCGCTGAGCACAAGGTGCTGCGCCTCAGGAAGGCCTTGTACGGGCTGCGGCAGGCGCCGAGGGCGTGGAACGCCAAGCTCGACGCCACCATGGCGGAGCTCGGGTTCGCACGCTGCGCCACCGAGCATGCGCTGTACACCCGACGACGGGGGAAGGAGGAACTCATCGTCGGGGTGTACGTCGACGACCTCATCGTCACCGGGGCGCGCGCGCAGGACATTGCGCGGTTCAAGGAGGAGATGGGCGCCAAGTTCCGCATGAGCGACCTAGGAGTTCTATCGTATTACCTCGGCATTGAGGTGAAGCAGAGCGCAGATGCAGTGAAGCTCGGGCAGCGCGCCTATGCGCTGAAGCTGTTGGAGCGGGCAGGCATGGCGGGCTGCAAGGCTGTGGCCACACCCATGGAGCGGATCAAGCTCTCGCGGGCAAGCACGGCGGCGAAGATGGATGCTACGCTCTACCGGAGCATCGTCGGCGGGCTGCGCTGGCTCACGCACACTCGACCGGACATCGCATTCGCGGTCGGATACGTGAGCCGGTTCATGGAGGACCCAAGAGAGGACCACTGGACGGCGGTCAAGCGGCTGCTCCGCTACGTCCAGGGCACGTTGGGGATGGGGATCGTCTTCCCCAAGCACGGCGGCCTCCAGCTGACGGCGTTCAGCGAGGCTCCGCCCAAGGCCAGGGATGGCGAGCCAGGGATCACGGCGTACAGCGATGCAGACATGGCTGGGGACGTGGACGGGCGGCGGAGCACTTCCGGCGTGCTCGTCTTCCTCGGTGCGTCGCCAATCGCGTGGCAGTCCCTGAAGCAGAAGATGGTGGCGCTGTCGACCTGCGAGGCAGAGTACGTCGCAGCGGCCACGGCGGCTTGCCAGGTGGTTTGGCTGCGCCGGCTGCTGGGTGAGCTCACCGGAGTTGAGGCTCGCCCGCCGGCGCTGAAGGTGGACAACCAGCCAGCGATCGCGCTGGCAAAGAATCCTGTCCTCCACGACAGAAGCAAGCACATCGACGTGAAGTTCCACTTCATCCGTGACTGCGTCGATGGAGGACAATTGGTCATCGAGTTCGTCGACTCCGGCCGGCAGCTCGCTGACATCCTCACCAAGCCACTCGGCCGGCTTCGGTTCCAGGAGCTGAGGGGGTTGATCGGCATGGTGGTGGTCAAGTGAGGACAGCAGGATTAGGGGAAGAATTGTTAGAAGTAATCTGCTGATCCTCCACTCTCCCTCTTCCCTGCTCGCAGTCAAGGAGCAGTTGTAGTGGTCAGCTTTGCTGCCCACCCTTGGTACTGCAGCAGCATGACATTATGCCTTCTAGGAGTAGAAGTAGACAACCATGTCCATGGCTTACTTCATCTGTACTAGGAGTAGTTGGGGCTGTACTCAGCCATACCTCAAGTACCATAGTTGGTATGAGGCTTGTATATATACCTATGCTATGCAATCAATCAAAGGCAGTCTTTTGCCTCACATTCAGTTTCTCAGGTTTTCGGCCACTGCTGTTGCCTGTGTGAGTGTGTGAGCTGAGAGCTCAGCTCTTCTTCTACCTTGGTGCAAGAGAGGAGAGGAGGGAAGGAGTGCCGGTGCTGCTCACCTGGGAGTTGAGTAGAAGGCCAACATTTTCAAATATCATCTAGATCCCTCAATCGTAAATACAATTATGCACAGGTCAAACAAAAGTAGCAAATCTACCATGCCTCTGGAAATAGACTTACCTTTGAATGATGTCCTTCAGTCCAGTGTGACTTCCTTTAAGTGAATCCATGTGTAAAATGCATGGGAGTTTAGCTAAGACCTTTGCATCACCATCTGAAGCAAAACCACATTTTTAAAGAAAAAAAACTACTAAAAACATGTCAAAGATGCCATTTTCAATTTATATACATGCCTTCAAATGTCGCCACTTCGCCAGGATAGCAAATGACAATTAAACTCCAATGCAAGCTGCAACAACGGCACATAATAACAGTTTACATTGATTATCATCACATAAGCATAATTTTTGTTGTCAGAAGGTTCTTACTTGAAGTTGACAGGAATGAACAGAAAATCTTTGTCAAATACATTTATTTTGCGGGTCCATTTGCGAACACGTAAGAAGGCTGCTCTACCTTCCGGAGCTCTCCCCTGATCTTTGTCAAGATCTGCCAGCTTGCGAAAAAAGAAGCTATTAAAGAAATGGTACCTGCGCTTCACGGTAGATTCAATTCTTGTGCTCAAGTATCTGCAGAACATAAATTAAGGACTCATTTAATGCGAGTAAAAACACTCTGCAGAACAACTTAAATGTTAAAACAAATAATAAAGAATGGCGACCATGTTTCCCTTACTACTAATTAAGAAAGATAGAACTCATATATCAGAAACAATTTCCTTTTATAATTCATGCTATTTAAATTCTCATCTTAATAACTTGGAAACATCTTTGTTTCCTTCCAAGAACACATCCAGCGAAAGGGCCTCTAGCTGAGTTCGTTAGGTGGCTTGAGTAGCACTCATAACATGTAATTTCATATCATGTTTGGGGCATGAGAATTTTTACAGTAATCTTACAAATCTGCATTAGGCAGCCAGGCATTAAAATAGTCGAGAAACAGAGCATATCCAAATGCAAGGAAAAGTAGTAAACATGGTTTAATGCACACTGTTCTCAATACATGTGTCATTTTTAATCTTCAATTCTTCGTACACCTCAACAAGTGGAATATTTAACTTGTCATCAAGAATCTAATTTAAAGTCTTCGGTCCTTTGCTTAGATTAAAGTAAGAAAAAAAGTTGAAAGATTCAAAAGTTCCTACTTTCTGGTATCAAACCATAATGCAGCAACCAGCTGCATAATGAGTGACAAATTTCAATGCAAACACACACAAAAATAACAATTGCCACCACAATCAACTTAAGGCAGCAAAAATATATGTGCTTGGAAAAAAACAGGAAACAAGGTGTACAAATATTACTAGCAGTACAAAAATGTAATAGGACATTTAACAACTAAAACTATAATGACAAGATGCTGTCCAACAAAAGGTTCAACCTACTTGATATAAAAGTCAATTATTGTATCATTGACAAAGGTTTCAGGAAGTAGAAGCTCAACATCTCTTTTGCTAATGGAAACAGCATCAGGATCTCCTTGGGGATAAATAACATCTTCGAAGTCCTCAGTGCTGAACCAATGAAAACAAATAACAGGAAAAAAAATAAGTATAACAAGTTCAAATTGGCAAACATGCAAAAATAACTTTAGCCTCTGAGTACATAGATGCTTCAGGTTAATAATAGCACAGGCAGAACAGAACATATACATATTTGCCTTTACTGGAAATATTGCCTCAAATAGAGTTTGAGTATAGTAAAGAATATCCTTTGTCAGGATGTGAAACACAAACTAAAATGGAGATACAATGCTGTGAAATTTATCATGGCATAAACATTGTCAATATGACCACTGACATGAATGTTGTGAAGCCTTAACTTTTTTAGGTATCAAGACTTCTCACAAAAAAAAAGGGAAAAATAACAGGCAAGACGGAGAACAAATTGTGCAATTGTCATAATCACCTGGAAAAGTATTGCCTGGGGAAGAACAGACAGGGTTCGATGCTCCAATTTTCCAATGCAAAATCATCTCTGAAAAATGTGTGCAATTAAACAATACAATTGTTAAAGTAGTCACAATAAAACAGCCAAAATTGAAATTGATCTTTAAAAAGGTGCGAACTTCACATTAAGAGTGTAAATAAGTAAACAAAAAAAATATCAAGCTGCTGACTACAATAATATTTACCCTGCCATGGTCTATGGCTCTATGCCCATGCTTGAGACTTGACATCCATATCCAAACAAAAGCCCAATAGACTAGCATACTGTCCAAAAAATAACTAAAAGTAACTAGAGTTTGCAATTTGCAGCATGCATCATCTGGTAAATCAGCGAATAAAGAACTCAATTTATTGCTTTACTTTCTGCTATGTGTTTGCTTGTCTAGACTTGGGGCCTGTTTGGAACAACTAGTGTTAAGCTAGCTCATAGCTGCTAACTATTAGCTAGCTAATTATTAGCAGGGGGCTGGGCTATTTGGATACACCAGCTAATAGGTGGCTGGATAGTTGGTTGGAGGTGTGTATGAACTATTAGCACCTCTCCACCAACAACTAATGAACTAAAGTAATTGTTAGCGTCTCTCCACCAACTAGGCCAGTTTGGATCCTCACCTATTCATTTAGCTGCCACTCCCTCCATCCCAAATTATAAGTCATTCCAAGATTCTTGGAGAGTCAAAGCATCTTAAGTTTGACCAATGTTATAGAAAAAATTACAAAGATTTATGACATCAAATAGATATACTATGAAAATATAATTAATAAAGAACCTAATGATACATAGTTGGTATCATAAATCTTATTATCTTATCATATAAATTTGGTCAAACTTGAGATGTTTTGACTCCAAGATTCTTGGAATGCCTTATAATTTGGGATGGAGGGAGTAACTGCTAGCACTAATGGATCCAAACAGGCCCTTATAAATTAAAAGTTAATTCTAATAGACACTGCATATCCATGATTCATCATATATCTCCACACCTGATAGACTGATAATTAATATTTGCCAAATCTGAGCAATATCAAACTTAACAAAGTTTATTATAAATTTTGGATAGTGAATTGATAATTTGATATAACTACTGTTTGTTCTCTACCTAATATGTTAGCACAAAAAACAAAACCATCTGCTCTAATTATTAAGGATAGCATGGTCAGTTAAGCACTCAGCAAGTACAAACGTTATCCCACAACTTACGATGGGATGTCTTTCCATATTTCTTGATATCTTGGTCCCAGTTCCCAAATCTTCTGTTGTCTCCTTGGCCATTGTAAGTCATCAAGAGAAAATTGTGCTCTAACAGGACCTGTCGAATATAAGAAGAAAATCAAGCTAGCTGCTGCGTGAACTCCATGAAAAGCATATGGTTTAACATAAAGCCACTGCCAGAACTACTACAATGTGACAGGAGTGGGGAAGTGAATTGGAAGGGTAATGGGATGCTAATGACAAATATGGCTTATTAGACGCCATTAATGGGCATAATAAGCCGCCATTATAGTGGCATATTTAGAGCTAGGCTTTTGAAGGTTGAAAATGTGCAAAACTGATACATTTTTCTGCTACTTAAAACAGGAGCTGGTGGTGATGCTGTGCCTGCCACCACCACCAATCTGTCCCCAAAACTTTTTTCTTATTTACCCACCTTGCCTCTGACCAAGTAATGGGAATTTGCTGACTGTCTTATTTCATTTGTAAATGGTAACAGTTACATGTTTCTCATTTGTATTCTCTATGACACCATTCTTACAAGAACTATGTGCACGTGTTTAATTGTGTTGGAGTATATAGGCCCATGAGGCAAGGCCCATGTATGGAAACTATACAGCTACCCTTCTAGGGTTAGCCCATGAGTAAGAGAACTAGTTTTCCAACATGGTATCCAGCTAGGTTTCGATCCTCTCCCTCCCCTGCCCGCCGCCAGGCGCCTGGCGCTGCCGCCGCCGGCAGCCATGGCTGGCCAACCTCCTCCCCACTACTTCCTCTCCTTCCCACCCCTTCCCAACTACAGCTGGCCGCAGGTTGCAGGCGCCGCCGCCCCCCAGCGCGGCCCCAGCGCCGCTGCCGCCGGTCCAGGCGCTCCCAGCGCCGCCGCCATTCTGGCCGCGGGCGCAGGAGGCCCAGACGCGGGCGCGGGCGTGCGCGGCCCCAGCGCAGGCGCGACCGCCGCTGCCCCTTGCGCTCCCAACGCTGCCGCCGCTCTGGCCACGAGCGCGGGGGCCGGGATGAACGCGGGCGGCCCAGGCCTGGGCGCAGGTGCGGGCGCAGAGGCCCCGCCGGGCCTGTTCTTCCCGGACCCGGCCGTCGCCGCTGCCGCTACCATCGCGGCCGGACTGGGCATGGCCCCCCAGCCCCGTCCTCCTCTGTCCACTGTCGACACCAGCGCCCTCACCGCCGCCGCCGCTGCTGCTCTGACCGCGGGTGGGGGGCTGGTCCAGGGGACGGGTCCTTTCACCGCGTCGCCACCGCGCCCCGACTCCACCATCGCCGCCGCGCTCGCCTCCGCTGCAGACGATAGGGCCGCTGCCGCCGCAGCCACCGCTGCTGCTGGCCTGCTGCAGGATGACGGGGACGCGGCAGCCTTTCCGGGCGTGCACGGCAACGGCGCGGGCATCTCCCTCTTCCCCGTCACGCCACCTGTGCCGATCGGCACCGACGCGGGGCTCTCTATCTTCACCGCCCCGCCCCCTCCACCGGCCGCGCCCCCCGGTTTCTCTGGTGCCGCTCTCGTAGCTGGCTTGGGCATGCCACCGCCGGACGCCGAGGTCATGGCAGCCCTGCCACGCATGCCTGGGGCCGGCGCGGGTGCTACACTCTTCCCTGCCCCGCCGACACCGCCGCCGTCCTACCTTCAGGCAGCGGGTCCCAGCTCCGCCCTCGCCGCGGCCCTCGTCTCTGCCCGGGCTGCTGCTGTGGAGGCGCAGGCCTGTGTGCGTGCGGCCGCCCTTGCTTGGGAGCACGAGCGCACGGCGGCCGACGCACTGGCCCACCAGATCAAAGAGACGGAGCAGCAGCGTCTTGTCTTCCCTGCCGCCACTCCACGTCTGTCCGCTACGCCGCCATCGTTTCTTCTGGGTTCTCCCCCCGGGCCGAGCGGGAGTGGGGGAGCCGTGGCGGCCGCCGTCGTCGCGGACGGGGACGTGGTGGGGGTCCTGGCTTCCACGACCCGTGGTTGGGGCACCTCTGTCTGTGGCCCTTCCAGGCTCCCGGTGGTGAGCCTCGCCCGCCGGCCACCGCCATGCTCGCTGCTGCTTCTCCAGGGTTTCACCCAGCAACGTTCCCATGGGCTACACCTTCCGGCGCCTCGCCCAGGCCAGCCGGTTGGGACTCGGCGGCCTTGGCACACTCCTTCAGCACTATGGGCCCGACAACTCCTGTCAGCCCACAGTGGATCACCGACTCGGGTGCCACCTACCACACCATTCCCGACCCCGGTATACTCTCCTCCGTTCACCCTCCTTCTTCCTCTCACCCTTCGTCCATCATGGTCGCAAATGGGTCATGCCTTCCTGTCACGTCCATGGGTGCCGCCGGCGCTCATGACTCCTTTCGTATTCCTGATGTTCTTGTGGCACCTTCTATGGTTCACAACCTTCTTTCTATTCGTCGATTTACAGCTGACAATTCATGTTCCGTGGAGTTTGACTCTTCCGGTCTCACTGCCAAGGATTTGGCTTCCCGACGTCCTCTGCTTCGGTGTGACAGCACGGGGCCCCTTTACACCCTTCGCTTCCTGGCGTCTCCTTTGTCTTCTTCGCCGGCCCCTTTGTCAGCTGCTTTCGCCACCACTACTTCCTCCACCACTTGGCACCGGCGCGTCGGCCATCCTGGTCGTGATGCCCTGATGCAGCTCAGTCGTAGTTCCGACATTCGGTGTCCTCGGGCTCACGATGAGCATTTGTGCCATGCGTGTCAGTTGGGCCATCATGTCCGCCTTCCTTTTCATAGTTCTTCCTAGGCGGCCCACATCTTTGATCTTGTACATTGCGACCTCTGGACATCTCCTGTCATCAGCATTTCTGGCTACAAGTTCTATCTTGTGGTGCTTGATGATTTCTCTCATTACTCCTGGACTTTTCCTCTACGTGCGAAGTCTGAAGCTTTCCCCGTGATTCTCCACTTCTTCGCTTGGGTGTCCACACAGTTCGGCCTCACCATCAAGGCCGTCCAGTGCGACAATGGTCGTGAGTTCGATAACTCCGCCTCCCGTGCCTTCTTTCTCTCTCACGGTGTCCAGTTGCGCATGTCTTGCCCGTACACCTCCCAGAACGGCAAGGCTGAGCGCATGATTCGCTCCACCACCAAGACCATGCGCACCCCCCTGCTTCAGGCGTCGCTCTCTGCGCGCTTCTGGGCTGAGAGCTTGCACACCTCCACCTATCTCCTCAACCGCCTTCCTTCCGTTGCCTGCCCAGCTCCCACGCCACACCACACTCTTTTCGGTACCCCTCCTCGATACGACCACGCCACACCACAGCTATCGCTCCCCACAAGCTGGCACCCCGTTCGACTCTCTGTGTCTTCCTCGGGTACTCCCCGGATCACAAGGGGTACCGGTGCTATGATCTTACCTCTCGTCGGGTCCTCATCTCTCGCCATGTGGTATTTGATGAGTCTGTCTTCCCCTTCTCCACCACCACTCCCACGTCCACCCTGGATCTTGACCTCTTCTCTTTGTTTCCCACTGACGCGGTGGTCGAGCCACCTTTTCGGTTGTCTCCTGCAGGTACTGCTCCACCGTGCCCTTCGCCGGGGCCGTGCCCTAGCCGCCCGCCAGTGACACCCCTTGCCCTGCTCTCTACCCGGGCCTAGAGGGGTCACCTCACGGGCCGGCCCCCATCACTACGCCTGACACGGGTCCCAAGCCGTCGCCTCCATCACCACCTGCGCGCTTCGCCCAGCCGGCACTCGTCTACCAGCGCCGTGCACCTTACGGGTCGGCCCCCGTTACTACGCCTGACGCAGGGCCCGGGCCGTCGACTCCGGCACCACCTGCACGCTTCGCCCAGCCAATGCTCGTCTACCAGCGACGTGCACGGCCGGAGCTGCCGCCTCCGTCCCCACCGGTGGCCCCTTCTTCGCCGGGGTCCCCTCTACCACCGACTGCTTCTTCTCCGCCGGCGACACCGACACCGCCGCCGAGGCCCCCGGCTGCCCGTGTCGCGACGCCGGTGTACCACCCCCCGCTGCTTCACCGCCACCCACGTCATGTTCACCATATGGTGACGCGACACGCGGCTGGTACCCTGCAGCCCCGGGCTCTTGCAGCGATGTCCAAGGACTCGCAGATCTCTCAGGTACCCTCTTCCGTCCGTGAGGCCTTGCTAGATCCTCACTGGCGCCGCGCAATGGAAGAGGAGTACGTGGCGCTCCTCGCCAACCAGACATGGGATCTGGTGCCTCGTCCGCCGGGCTCCAACATCATCACCGGCAAATGGATCTGGACACACAAGCGCCGGGCTGATGGCACTCTTGAGTGGTACAAGGCTCGCTGGGTTCTCCGGGGCTTCACTCAGCGCCCCGGTGTCGACTATGACGAGACTTTCAGCCCCGTGGTGAAGCCAGCTACCGTCACCACGGTGCTCTCGCTAGCCCTCACTCGCGGGTGGCCCTTGCATCAGCTGGACGTCAAGAATGTCTTCCTGCATGGCATTCTCACTGAGACTGTCTACTGCAGCCAGCCAGCGGGGTTTGTTCACTCTTCGCGTCCCGACATGGTATGTCGGCTCAACAAATCTCTCTACGGCCTCAAGCAGCCCCCCCGGGCGTGGAACCATCGGTTTGCTGCTTTCCTGCTGACACTGGGGTTTGTGGAGGCCAAGTCAGATACGTCTCTGTTTATCTATCACCATGGAACTGAGACTGCATACCTGCTGCTCTATGTTGATGATATTGTCCTCACAGCCTCCAGTGAGTCACTTCTCCGCCGCATCATCACCGCTCTTCAGCAGGAGTTCGCTATGAAGGATCTGGGTGTGCTCCATCACTTCCTCGGGGTCACTGTTGAGCCTCATCCTGCCGGGTTACTTCTTCACCAGCGGCAGTATACTCTTGATATCCTGGAGCGAGCTGGGATGACTGACTGCAACCCCTGCTCCACTCCGGTTGATACACAGGGCAAGTTGTCAGAGGCAGAGGGCAACCCAGTGACAGATCCCACTGCATATCAGAGTCTTGCCGGTGCACTGCAGTACCTCACCTTCACCCGGCCAGACATCACCTATGCAGTTCAGCAGATATGTCTCCATATGCATGATCCCCGAGAGCCACACCTCACAGCTCTCAAGCGGATCCTTCGCTACCTCCGCGGCACTGTCGACTTCGGCCTCCTCCTTCACCGGCGGTCTTCCTCCACCGAGCTCGTCGTCTACACTGACGCGGACTGGGGCGGGTGTCCGGACACTCGCCGCTCTACCTCCGGCTACGCTGTCTTCCTGGGTAGCAACCTGGTGTCCTGGTCGTCCGAGCGCCAGCAGGTGGCCTCCCGCTCCAGTGACGAGGCGGAGTACCGCGCTGTCGCCAACGGCGTGGCTGAGGCTTCCTGGCTCCGGCAGCTTCTTGGCGAGCTCCATAGCCCTCTTCTCCGGAGCACGCTCGTCTACTGCGACAACGTCAGTGCGGTCTACCTCTCCACCAACCCCGTACAGCACCAGCGGACCAAGCATGTGGAGATCGACCTACACTTTGTCCGTGATCGGGTCGCCATCAGCGAGGTGCGGGTCCTTCACGTACCGACCACCTCCCAGTTCGCTGACATCTTCACCAAGGGCCTCTCGTCCTCGACCTTCACCGAGTTTCGCTACAGCCTCAACATCACCAGTGGCTAGTTGCGTCTGTGGGGGGGGGCTCGTGTGTGTACTTCTTTTCACGTCCAGTCTGTGACTCCGCTGCGCTGGTAGTTCAGACTGCGGGGGGGTGTTGGAGTATATAGGCCCATGAGGCCCATGTATGGAAACTATACAGCTACCCTTCTAGGGTTAGCCCATGAGTAAGAGAACTAGTTTTCCAACAAATTGTTTGGTTTGTTTTGCTGTTGCAATGCACAGGTAATTTTTCTAGTCAACACCCAATATATCTTTTAGATAAAAAAAGGATGCAATGCCAAATGTTCAAATCACCTCAAACTTATGGTACTTAGTACTTGATAATATTTCTAGCTAATAAACATGTGAAAATTAAAAATAAAATCTAACTCAATGAACATGGAAACGGATGTTACTTTGCCACTCAGTATTAGCCTCAGTTTATATTTTTCCTGAACAAAACACACGCAACAGTGCAACACAAAATGAAAACGAAAATGAAAACAACAAAACACCCTTAGCCACCTTATTATAAGCTTAAAATATACAAACTATTGTGCAAGCCAAACTGTTGTCATATTTTACAATATCATACTACTTTCGGGTCACCGAGAATGTGTCAGGGGACCACATAGAATTTTCTATCGAAGACAGAAAACTAATGTTGACCTCCGCTAGTGGCAGGAATATTGTTACACTTCCATCAAACATGAAAACTAGACCTCTCTCGATTTTCCATGTGCCGCCCTCGCTGCAGATTCCACTAATGCATGTGTACAGCCCAGGGGCAAAGTTATTTAGACCAGACTGAACAACGAACCGATCAAAGTCTCAGTTAACGGTTTGATTAGTTCAACCATCAACCTCCTAAGGGAAGGGTCAAGGGTTCGAAAGCCCATGATGTTGCCTTTTCATCAATGTTTTTCACATTTATTATTATTTTTGTTATAATTATCTTTATGTTCCCCTAGTACTCCTGGTTTCGTCCAAAACACCGGCCACCGCTCCCCCTTCACAGGGTTCAAAGAAAACTTAGAACAAAAAAAAACAAGCATGTGAGAACAGAAAAAAACGACGGGAAAAAGAGGGGAAAATCGGGGGAAAAGGCAAAAAGAAAACAACTGACGAAGAAAAAAATGTGACCCCAATAAAAAGACAGACGGGTGAAAAAAATGACCGTGACCAAATACGGAAAAAAACGACGGACAAAGATTCATGTTGCCACTTTAGTATTAATAACAGATATATGTCATCAGCATTGAAATATGGAGGAAAGCAGATAAATCTGGAATACAATATCTTGAACACATATGATACCTGCATTTCCTGTTTCTGCTTCGGATCCAACAAGGAGTGTTATTAAGGCAGATCCAACCTGGTTAGGATGATAAATTGGTAAAGAAAACTATGAAAGACACAAAATAATAGGGAAAGTAACAGTAAAATAAAGTGAATTGCTTACGCTCTGAGCCCATTTACAACTGATGGAAATAATATTAGATAAATCCCATTGTAGAGCTACCAACTTCTCATCTTCCAAGGAATCTAAATCCAAATACTCAATCTTGATCCCGTCCAATGAGAAAGTAAGGTGAGGTTCAAGACACAAAGTTTTGTCACATATCATGAAGGCAGGACTAAGTACAACCGGTCCTGCTTTGTCAACCTAAAAAGAGGCCCCAGAAAAAAATTACAAGTGCCGGTGGCTTTAAGCAACATAGTGGTCCAAAATCTAGCAGACCAAGGTGGCATAAAATATATCAAGCATCTAAAATTGCAGCAATCTAAGAAAAAGATCAAACATATAAATGAACAGTTTAGAGTAATGTTGAAGGGGAAACGACGAAATTCTATCATGGCAGGGTACTAAAATTTTAAAAAGCATACTAGAAGATTTTAGGTGGCCTTAACATGTTGCCTATACAAATTTGTATATTACATAACTCAGTGCAGAAGAAGAAGACAGACATCAGGATGTAGGTCAACTCACACTTAACTAGTCTAAAGAAAAGGCTCATAAATCATGCTTGTATACCAAGGTCAGTAATTGCACGCATCAAAATCCTGATGATTAATTTTAATGTATGGCCCCACAGCTTATGAATTGCTTCCAATGCAATTACTCAAGATTTCCTCAGAAAATAAACTGAAAAGTTTTGACATGTTCACCTAAAAAGATCCTTTTTGTAGCTAACCACTTATCGGGAAAGAGAGAGAAGATGTCGAGATGCGAGCACAAACAAACAGAAGTGGCGTCGTATTGGGCATCTAATATTTTTTTATCCAAAATGTTTACCGTACAATCACAAATTATAATTTAAGGAGACATACCAGCGCATCATAGGAATTATAGATATGCTGCAAATTTTGCTCCATATAACCTGGAATTGCACAATGATTACCAGAATTGAACACAGTTCAAGCAGAAGCCATTACAAAAGTCGAGCATATTACCAGGCACATCATAATTACTGGTAGATGAAGTGTCAGGGCTGGATGGCATGCTTTCTTCCTCAGAATCAACTACCATTCCCTGGTAGAAGACAAACAACTAACAGTTAACAAAAAAATGCAGTGAACAGAAAGGGATACTTAATTGTATGAATAAATAAATGTATACTTCTGATGGAAGCTCAAAGGGATGTGCACTGCCAAATCTCATTTCTTCCACAGGCTGATTTCCAGACATGTGATATTCATCTAAGCAAGCATTGGTATTGATACGATCAGTATAGATTGCCGAAGTCGCCATTACTACATCAAATTTGGTTGTTGCATTGGAAGTATCCTGATCCATTTTAGGGTACTCAGCTCAGGGTTCCAAAAAGCGGCACTAAGCGCACGCTTCAGCGCGCTGAAGCGCTAAGCGGACAGGTAACGCTTCCAATTAAGTATCCCTGACGCCGCCGCGAGCCTGGGACTGCCCCGCCGTCGCTACCGACGAATCTCCGCAAAACGCACCGAGAGAGAGCTGCGAGAGATGGAGGAGCTGAAAAAAGTAGATCTCACTGGCTACTTCTCCCTTCTCACGCGGGATGGACGCCGCTGCGCCTGGATCCACGCGCTGCGGATCCTCCTCCCTCCTCACGCGCGTAGCCGGCGACGGAGAAGAAGCCCCGCGGCCAGGAACGACGGAAGGAGGCGGGGCGGCGATGAGAGGCGAGACGGCGCGGGAGGGGCGGAGCGGATGAGGCGGATGCGCGCCGTCGCTCGGCGGCGCGACGGGAGGTGTGGGGCGGTGGTGCTAGTCCGAGCAGGAGCGGTGGGGCGGTGGTGCTAGTCCGAGCAGGAGCGGTGGGGCGGCGGAGAAGAAAGAAGACTTGGTGGTGCGCCGCGAGATCCCTGGTCTCCCCCCAGCCCCAGCGATGGGCTAACGACTAAGGGCATGTTTGGACGTACAGGGTGTGTTTGGTTGCCGGCCGAACCTGCCCCCTGGCTTTTTTTTTTTTTACATCACCGGAGCTTTATATTACTTGTGAGCAGGGTTACAGTCATTATGGGCGATATCTCGCAATCCCGGTGGAGTTACAATACAAGCCACTCATCCACTGGTTTTTCACGAGAAACCAATCTAGCACACTGAGCTAGTCTATTACAATCTCTATAAATAAAACATAAATCAAAGGATTCAAAGCCCCGACTGAGTTCATCCATCTGGAACAAGTGAGGATCAACCTCGGATCTCTGCATTGCACGCTTGTTCCACAGCTGCACCAAGACCTGGCAATCCGTCTCCATGAGGAGCCTTGTCACACCACGATCTATGGCAAGCTGCATACCATTCCGACATGCCAGCGCTTCTGTGGCTAGAGCATTCGACAGTGGCTATACCACTTAGCTGACCCCCCACAAATCCCTCCTTCATGATCTCGAAGTACTGCCCCCGGTTGCTCCTGTACTATTTTCTTCAGAGAAGGATGCATCTACATTGCATTTAATCAAACCAGGAACTGGTTTTCGCCAGCGCCGACGTTCTTGCCGTGCATCTCTCTGAGTTCCTGGGGGATGACTCAGATTCCACAGGTCGAAAGCCGTATCGATCACCCACTTCACCGCTACATGTACAGGAGTAGCTGCTTCACCATGTCTGCGTTTGTTTCTTGCCATCCATAGCGACCACATGCCACACAAAAATAACGGCTGCATCCCTTGGATTGCACAGAGCCGGATCAATCAAATCATGTACCCAAGTAACTGGATGAAATTTTGGCAGCTTAACTGCATTCAATCTCCTCACTTCAGCCCAGAACACTTTAGCAATTGTGCAGTCCATCAGAATATGTTTAATTGATTCTTCATCAGCTCCACATACCTCACAATTCGGAGTGCGCTCAATATGTCTCTGATGTAAAACTTGTTTGGCCGGTAAGAACTCATTCACTACACGCCACCAGAAAACCCGGATTTTTGGAGGCACACAGAGACCCCAAATTCGCTTCCAGGTCTTATCACTTGATGATGACGCGCTTCCATCTGATCTCTGCTTGTGTTGTTCATCAAATAATCTTCGATACGCCGAGCGAACCGTGTACATACCATTACGTTCCGGTTCCCAGGCCCAGGTATCCGCTCCTACACCCCTGATTGGCGTTCTCAAAATAGCATGAGCATCAACATCGATGAAAACTTGTTTGATCAGATCCTCATTCCAAGCTCCGCTCGGTGTCAGTAGTTCAGCGACAACCTGAACTTGTGGATCATCAGGTTCTGAGAGTGGCCACCCAGCAAACTGGTTCGGCAGCCAGCGGTCTCGCCAGATATCCGTAGTGCTACCATCACCGATTCTCCGTATTAGTCCCTTCTTCAAAATCTCCCTCCCTTCTAGGATTGCACGCCAAGTATGGCTGGCATGCTTCTTCCGGGAGGCCGTCAAAAAATCAGTGTCGTAGAAGTATCGTCCCTTGAGAACCCTCGCACACAGGGAATCTGGGTTCTCAATCAATCTCCGACCTTGTTTCCCTAGCATGGCCAGGTTAAACATCCTGAGATCACGAAAGCCAATGCCACCCTGCAACTTTGGCCAGGTTAAACATCCTGAGATCTCTGCAGTTCGAAGGCCCAGGTATTTCTCCGCCAAAGCTTCAGTTTCAATCTGTAACACAGTGCGTACCTCTTGCTTAGCATTAGCATCACAATTAGAACTAAGAAAACAGTCGATTTATCCCTGTTCACAAGTTGTCCCGATCCTTTGCTATAAGTCACCAGGATATCTCGAAGCCGCTCAGCCCCTCGTTGTGACGCTTCTGAAAAGACAATACAGTCGTCTGCAAAAAGGAGGTGTGAAATCCAGGGAGCGTGCACTCCCACCCAAACACCTCTTGATAAATATAGAGGTCCAACTGATTTCAAAAGGCAAGATAACCCCTCTGAGCAGAGAAGGAATAAATAAGGGGAAATTGGATCACCCTGGCGGATCCCCCTAGTTGGTCGGAAAGGGTCTGAGAGGTTGCCATTCACCCGTACAGAGAAGCTCACCGAGGTCACACATCTCATAACGGAATTGACAAAAGCATCTGCAAAGCCCAACTGAAGCATAATCCCCCATAAGTAGTTCCAATCAACCCGGTCGTACGCTTTTGCCATATCCAATTTAATTGCACACGCCCCGGTCTTTCCTTTCTTCCTCTTTAGATAGTGCGTACATTCATACGCAACTAGGACGTTGTCCGTGATCAGCCGACCCGGAACAAACGCGCTCTGTTCTGCAGATATAATCTCATCCAAAAACACCCTGAGTCTATTAGCAAGCACTTTAGAGCAAATCTTATAAATAACATTGCATAACGAAATTGGTCTAAAATTCTTTAGATCCTGGGGATGTTTAATCTTGGGGATGAGCACTATAGTTGTTTGGTTGACGCCATCTGGTAGTTGTCCACCATTCAGAAAATTCAGCACCGCATTAGTGACACTTCGGCCAACTGTGCCCCAATGAGTTTGGTAAAAACCGACTGTAAATCCATCAGGGCCCGGTGCCTTATTAGCGCCCATCATGAACAGCGCCCTCTCAACCTCCTGGGCTGTATAGGGCGCTAGCAGCGATTCATTCATCATTTTTGTTACCCGTTCCGGCACATGGTCTAAAATTTCCTTAGGGGCCGACTCCACCTGCGCCGTGAACAGATCACCATAAAATTCAGAGGCCATTGTCTCCAACTGTTCTTGTTCTGTGATCATCACGCCATCTGGAGATCGTAGGCCAGTGATTTGATTCACCTTGGCTCGCTCTTTCGCTTTCGCCTGAAAGAGTTTGGTGTTTCGATCACCTTCTTTTAGCCAAGTAATCCGCGACCGTTGTTTTTCCATCGTCTCCTCCCTAGCTAGCAGTTCAGAGATTCTAGACATAATCTGTTGCTCGGTCCGTGATGGTCCAGAGTACAGAGATTGCCGCCTCACCGTCTCTAGTTCTCGACAGAGCCTTGCTAACTCCTTCCGGACCGAACCAAACACAGAATACTCCCACTCCTGGAATGACTCCTGCATTTTACCTAGCATCGACGGTAGCTGGGCAAGGTCCTGAACTGCGTTTGCATCCCCCCAGGAGTCCTCCACTAGCCGCAAGTATGAGGGGTCTCTATGCCACATATTCTCGTATTTGAAGTTTCGTCTCCGTCGACCCCTCCTCCTACTCCGGCAACACTCGATCACCAAACAGCAATGGTCCGATTTTGTTGTCTGCACATGCCAAACCTTGATATCCATGAACCTGTCAGTGAACTCCGGGATGGCCAAAGCGCGGTCAAGCCTAACCTTGATGTTGTGATCCCCTTCCTGTCGGTTGTCCTAGGTGTAGGGCAACCCTAAGAATCCTAGGTCCGTGAAGCCACATGCATTCACAGCATCACGGAACATGTCCATCTGATGCTCAGACCTCGTTACCCCTCCAAACTGCTCCCTTGCATCTAGGCATTCGTTGAAGTCGCCTGCACATATCCATGGGCCACTGCTCTGAGCGTTTAAATAGTGCATCAGTTCCCAGCTTCGGTGTCTAAGCTCCCTCCATGCCTCGCCATAGAAGCCAATGAAGCGCCATAGATCAGCACCTAAAGCCGGGTCAACCACCATGATATCTATATGAAGTTTATCATATGATTGCAACCTCACACAGATATCATTCGTCCAGAGGAGTGCCAGTCCTCCTCCATGACCAAAACTACCGACACCAACACCATTTGGAAAGCCAAAGTTCCTTCTCAAGCCTTCCACGTTATTGCTAAACACTCTCGTCTCCGACAGAAACACCACCAATGGGTGATGCATCTGAATGAGGCTGCAGACCTCTTGAACTGCCTCGGGCCGCCCCAAGCCCCGGCAGTTCAGACTTAGTAGTTTCATTGCGCCCGGCGGGGACTGCTACTCGCAGCCGCCGCTGATCCTGCATCATTGGTTTTTGAGGAGCGTTTCTGCTTCTTCGGAAGCTCCTCTAGAGCAGACAAAACCGCTCCATCCGAATTCTTTGCTAGCTGTTGAACTCTTGACAGTACACGTCCTGCAGGAACTAAGGCTGATGTATCAATAATCGGAAGGTTCAGGTCCGGCGTGAGTGAGGGCTCCAACCCCTTCGACTTCCTCTTCTGCACCTTCACTTGATCATCGCCTTCCTTAGCTTGGAACAACTGGCATTTGGCGTGCGTTGCCGCCACACCCCTTCCACTTGACTCAGGGACAACAGTTTTAAGAGGCGAGACTACCTCCTCTTCCTCATCACGACCAGCACCCTTCTTTGAATCCTGAGATCAAAAGTCACCCGACCTTGAAGCTGAGCCACGTGACTGCTTAGACCCAGCCGACATGCCACTTCCATATGATTCCGCAGTTGCCTCCGTAAAGCTATGAATTTTCTTCTTTTTTATCTCTGGAGCTCTCAGCTTGATATCATAGGGTAACTTACCCCCATCATTACGGATCACTGGTTTGTCACACTCCAATTCTGAGTGTCCCATAATACCACACGAGAGACAATAGAAAGGGAGTTTTTCATACTGAATCTCGAACCATTCAGGATTGCCCTCCTTCCTTGTTTTCAGAAAGCACTCCTCTTCGCAATGGCTTCACCACATCAATGGCAACCCGAGCACGGAGATAGGGGCCACTGGCTTTCCCATCTCTGTCCACCTCCATCTTTTTAACCTTGCCGATCAGGTTCATAGCCCTTTCGCCTCGGTGTTGATTCATCCACCCTAACGGAAGGTTCAGGATACGGACCCAGATGTCCATCTGGTCAAAGCTGATTTCTGTCGACCTGAGGTGTTCATCGTAATGTTGCAGGATCAAAGCATGCTTTCCAACCATCCATGGCGAGCTCCCCAGAGCCCACTCCATATCCTGCTGGCTCTTGAATTCTGCCACAAACAGGTTCTATTCCTTCTCCCCAAAGGATCGGATCTTCAGTCCATGTGGGTTACCCCACGCCGGCTTCATAGCACGGTAGATCGTGTTGGCATGCACTGTCGCCGGCGACAAAACTTTGCCAACCAGAGACCACTCCACAACCGCGATCTCACCGTCTTCCTCATCGTCGCTGAACGCTGCCACATCCCCTTCTTCCGCCGTGAGATTCAGCTTCCTCAGCAACTCAACAACATTCTCGTCTAGATTCACTAGGCCTCCACCTCCGATCATGGCCATCGTCACAGATCGCAGGAGGGAAACACGTGTACTGCGTGCTCAAAAGCCCCGCGTACAAACAGGTCCCAACCTAGGGTTCCTAGCGGCGCTAAACCCCTAGCGGGAATTTGTTGGTCGACGGCACCGGAACGGCTAACCGTTGATATGCGTTGGCCGCCGCCGACTGGACGTCGGAGGCGTGGCGTGGACGCCATGACCAGAGTGGTCGCCGGCGGTGCTGATCTAGTTCACCAGAGATCGGTGATCTAGATTAAGGTCGGGGGCGTGTTCGCCTTCAAAATCACTTGACCGCGGTCACCGCAAATTACGGATCCCATGGCTTCTGCCTGTACACTGGACTAGCCTTGGCGAGGAAAAAATGGCACTGCCTGGCATGGCGTTGGAGAAAGTACCTGCCCCCTAGCTTCGTTAGGCCAGTTTCTGCGTGTTTGGTTCGTTGACAAAGGTTTGGGGCCTGGCTATAAGTAGTCATCCGTACCCCCTTAGCCTGGCTCAATTGGGATCACTGAGTTGGTGATTCTTCTAGAACCAGGCCAGGGCCAGCCACCGTTCTCGTTCCCCTTGCCTCCCCCGTCTCACCCACACCCCGGGCGCTCACCCCTCTGCGACGAAACCAGCGGCGGCCCTGCTCCCACATCCCTGGCGGCGGCACTCGCAGGCTGAGCAGCAGCCGGTTGAGCAGGCCTCACTAGTTCTCCTTGCCTCGCCGATCGTCGGTCCTTATTGCCTCGCCATCCTCGCGCCGGATGGGGATGGTCGCGACCTCGGGGATGGCCTAAGGAGGAGTCCCGGTCCGAGCGGCGGTGGCCTCTGGCCAAATCGACCGACGGTGCAGGCGCAGCCACATCGGGGAGAGGGGAAGCGCGACGCCAGATCGAGGAGGGGTCGCCGGGGTGTGCGGTCATGCAAATATGCCACCAGCAAGGGTCAAGCTAGGGTCTGAAAGGATCAAGATGCCCAAGAGGGGGGTAAATTGGGCTTTTCTAAAAATTAATTGCAAGAATTAAATCCTACAAGCCAAAATTCACCCCTAGTGCCTACTAGTGTTCCTTGTGATTCTACCGGAAAAAGTTTTGCACCCTAAGTTCCAATCCTAGTCTAAATGGCAATTCTAGGAAAGTAAACCAAGCAACAAAAGTAATACGAGAAAGTAATTGCTTGAAAGTAAAGGTTAGGAACACGGCGATGTTTTCCCGAGGTATCGGAGAGTTGCCACTCCCCACTAGTCCTCGTTGGAGCACCCGCGCAAGGGTGTAGCTCCCCCTTGATCCGCGTAAGGATCAAGTGCTCTCTATGGGCTGATTCTTTGACACTCCATCACGGTGAATCGTCTAAAACCGCTCACAAGATGAGTTGGGTCATCCACAAGCTCCGTCAGATGATCACCAAACTCCCAATCACCACCAAGTCGTCTAGGTGATGGCGATCACCAAGAGTAACAAGCTAGAACTCTCACTTGACCACAATAAGCCTAATGAGAAAGTGGATGCACACTTGCTACTCCCTTGTCACTAATGAGGGATTTCAAACTTTGATTCTCAAATCACAACCCTCACTAGAGCTCTTGCACTTCCTTACACTTGAAAGGTGTTTCTCAGCTGGTCAAATGAGCAAGAGACCTCTGAAATAGGTGGAGAGGATGTATTTATATACCCCACAGTCAATTCTAATCGTTACCTGCCAATTCAGCAAAAAACACACTGACCGAACGCGCCGGTCGATGGCAATGGTCAAAATTGAAACCAACAGCGCTGAGTGACCGGACGCACCGATCAGGGATGACCGGACGCGTCCGGTCGTGCAAGGACCTTACTGTACTTTGACCGGACGCTCGGTCGAGTCCGATCAGTGATGACCGGACGCGTCCGGTCAGCGAAGTACCTTACTGGAACGAGACCGGACGCACTGTGGACGCGTCCGATCGTTTTCCAGTCACGTCTGATTAGTTTACTTACCCTCTGTGACACGTGTCAACATGATCAACGCGTTCGGTCCTCGCAAGAACCGCGTCCGGTCAACCAGGTTGAAACGCAATGACTGTCAGCACTGACCGGACGTGTCCGGTCAAGACAGAGACCGCGTCCGGTCAAGGGTAAACGGCTCAAACGACTTCGAAACGCGACGCAACTTGAATCGAGTTGCTTCCAACTGAACTTTGGGCTTCACCTGAGCTACCTAGTGCTAAGTTTGACAAGTGTGCACCACACCTAAACAAAAAACTCACTTAGGTCAAGCTACTCGCTCATGCCCCCCTTTATAGTACGGCCAAAGGAAAAAAGCGAAGATCCTAACGACTATTATGAATGTAACTCAACACCTTGACATCCGTAACTAACCGTCCTTAATCTTGACGTTAATCCTTTGAAAACCAAAATGATTTCCATCAAGGGGCATGAATACCATAGTGCCCAAAGCAGTTACCAATCTCATGACCTAACTTACCAAAGTTTCTGCAAAACACACATTAGTCATGGTGATAATGTGTTGTCATCAATTGCCGAAACCAACTCTCGGGGCCTAAATGCTTTCAATCTCCCCCTTTTTAGTGATTGATGACAACACTTTGATTCAGAAGATTTAAGAGTTGAGGTTTTCGAATATGCTTGGTTCACATAAGCAAAAGGCAATAAGCACAAAGGGGTAGAATTGCTTATGTGCTTCAAGCCAATAGGGTGTACTCATAGGATAAAACATGAAGAGTTAGTACACAAAAAAACATAGCTCATATGAAATCGGAGTAAGGCACGGAAGCACAACCTTATGAGCTAGAACCAATCAAGTGACATGATATATAATAGTAACAAGATAATCCACATATGACTCAAGTACCTCACAAGCACACATGTCACAAAATGCAAGTGCGGGAATATAAACATGATGCATGAATGTAGCATGAAAGTAGCACACAAAGAAAACAAAACCCTCTCTCAAAACTCCCCCTGAATCTACTCTCTCTCCCCCTTTGGCATCAAGCGCCAAAAAAGCTAAGGGTCCGACTGGGAAACAGAAGCAGTCATGTCGGGTGCCGAGGAGCGTGGAGTGATCACGAACTGTGAAGTATCCTCCTCTGACTCTAAGCTGTCAGGCTGACCCTCTGTAGATACACGTGGTAGTGAAGCAGTCTGGGTCTGTAAAGCAGGAGCAAGAACTGATGATGTAGTAGCAACAATAGTCGCAGTCTCTGTCACCTGAGCCTGAAAAGCACCAACTGTGGGAGGATCTGTCGAGGCAACCGACAAAGGCACTGTCTCTGTAGTCCCGGTCCCTGTCACTAGAGGAGCCACAGTCTCTGAAGCGGACATCCCTAAAGTAGTGACAACTGTGGTATGCGAGGGTGTCGGCTGACGAGTCAACTCGCTGTAAGATACACTCAAGTCAGTGGAGAAAGGAGTGCCTATCAGAAGATGAGGTCTGGGCTGAACTAGTGGAGTGAACCCCGTCTGAATGGGAGTGTAGCTCGAGGACTGAAAAGTCTGAGGGACCTGCTGCTAGGGGGAGGTAAACTGAAAGCTCGGCTGTCCCTAACTCTGAAGTCCACTGGACTGTAATGCTGGAGTAAGGACATACGGTGGTGGAGGAACCCCAACAGTGACAAGGTGTCGCAGGAGCTCAAGATACTGCTGCTGAGTGGCTGCCTGCTGCCTCTGCATCTCAAACTGCTGCCTCTGAAACTCAAGCTACTGCCTCTAGAACTCGTCCTGACGAGCCTGAATCTGAGCGAATGCAGCTGCTGTATCCTGAGTCTGTCGCTGCATCTGAACCTCCTGCCTCTACTGGGCCTGGGTCAGCCTCTCAAGGATAGCCACCATAGCTAGGTCTGAGCGGGAGGCTGAACCTAAACCACCGGCCTCATGGTCATGAGACCGAGGAGAGCGGTACCGAGAAATAGGCTGATAGTCCCCATCTGTGCTATCAGTGGCGTCATCCTCGACTGGATCAGCCGACTGAGCATCTAGATCTACAAGCTCGGCCTCTGCAAGGCCCTCAACTGTCTCATCCTGCTCAGCTGGGGTCTCTGGAACCTCTACCCTCTGACGCTGTCCCAGTCTAGGTGTCTGCTCTCTAGTAACAGAAGCCCACAACTGTCGAATGTCATACTCAGGGAATGCAGTAGTGGTGTCTGAAATCTCAGCCCTAATCTCAGCAGGTAGGTCACACGTAGATCGAATAATGAAACAAATCCAGTGTGCATAGGGTAACTGACGGTGACCCTTGAAGCCCTCAGACAAAGTGTCCTCCATCTCACAGAGCATCAGATCCCAAATGTCAAACGGTGTCTGAGAGATGAGGTGATGGACTACCCATAGCTGCATACGTGTCAGGCCCTCTCTGTATCCCAGCCTCGGAAGTAGAGTCCGTCTCACAATGGCATCCAGCACTCGAGCAAGGGGTGTCAAGCTGGCAGGTGTACGTATGGACCCCTCGCCAAACGGCTCACGAAAGCAAGGTCTGATCAAATCTGTAGGTGGCACAAAACCTCCGTGAGGATGCCTCGGTGGTGAAGTCTGACCAAAGCACAACTGGTGAATCTTCATCTCTGAAGCAGGGAGTCTGAGAATCTCCCGTACCCTGGTGTTGTACAACCTGCGGTCACGGCCTTGGAATGCAAAGTGTATGAACTCATGAGCAGGGTCAATCCAAAGTGAGGAATAGAACTCTCTGACCCAAGTACCGCAGTAAGCTCCAGTCCATCCCAGAAAGTCTGACAGTCTAGGTAAGAAAGAAAGGTGTGGACAGAGCTGCTCACCAACAACAACAACTAAAGCCTCAAGTCAACAAACTCTCTGAGGTCTGAAAGCAATCCCGCTGTCAACATATGCTTTGTAGAAGCCCTCTGAGGCTCGGGGGTCTCGCTGAGGTGGGAACCACCGACCAACCTCGACAAACCTGAGAGCCTGGACCTATCGTGTTGTAGCTCCCCTTAGGTCAAAGTGCTCGACTGGGGGTGACCTCGAGCTCTGGGAGGTGGACGACCTCCACGTCGCTGACCCTCTGGCCTAGGGGTCACCTGAGCACGCGTACATCCTGAGCGACGACGCGGTGGAGTCTGAATGGTCTGCTCCTCTGTCTCCTCCGTCTCCTCTATAGGCTGCTCTGCAGGCGGGTCCTCTGTCTCCTTTGTGGCCTCTATACCGAGCTGTCGACCTTCAAGATGAAAGCGACGCTCACCAATGTGTATGCCACTACCTTTGCCACCTCTCTCTGCTAGATCTGCTGCATCAGCTACTGCCTGTGCTATCTCCGCCTCAGTGAGTGTCCTCTTTCTCTTCTTGGCGGCAATCTTCTTATGCTTACCACAGGCAACCTCTGTCAACCTGGGAGGACTCTCGTCCCCGTCACTCGGTGCACCACTAGCATTCTTGCAACAAACCATGCTGACTGACCTCTGTGTGACTGAGAAACCCTGACACTGAAAAGATGATGAGCTAACTCTTGTGAGGCTTGGCCTCAATCCATATCCGTAGGCTTGGCCTCGGATTCAAATCTGACCAAGAGAATCAACTGCCACACACAGAGCATCGACAAGACTCTCTGCAAAGATAGAATAGATAGAGCTACCTTTAAGCAATTTATTTTAACTAATAGATGAGCGAGGTCCTTATGAGAGCAAGCATATGAGATTAGAAAAGAATAGATCATGATGTGCTACCTCAGATGAGCGAAACTCAAATGAAAAGGTAAGTGAGCTGGACGCGCGAGGGTTCCACGAAAACGACGGACGAGCACTGGAGTGCCAAGACAATCAAAAGGTGAATTAGAATACAATGGGATTTCATCAGCAATCCAAAAGAAAAGATCAAGGTAACGCGAAACAACCTCGCGGAGACGAAGTCGCGCGAAGGACCTTCGCCGGAGAGATGACGGAGACATCGTGACCGTTAGGGTTAGGGCGCAGCGCTGGCAGTGGAGGAGCAAGGCTGCGGCGTGCGGTGGAAGCGCAGCAAACGACGGTGACGCGCGGCCTGCGGAGCATAAGCGGTCGTGGAGGCGCGGCAAAACGGCAGTGGCGAGCGGCCTGCACCGGTGAGGAGCAAGCGGTGGCGCGGCTACGAGCAGCGGTGAAGGCACGGAACACGGCAGAGCAGCGGCTGTAGTGCGGCAATGGAGGAGGACGGCTGTGCGCGGCGATGGAGGAGGACGGCTGCGGCGCGGCGAGGCAAGCGGCGCGGCTGCGACGGCGAGACGGGCTAGGGCTAGGGTTGACGGCGGCGGCGGCGGATGAAAAAGAAGATGGAAAAAGATCGAGATATACGGTTAAAAGAGGCTCAGATCCGCTTTTCACGGGGTGATCGGACGCGCTGATCGTCTGACCGGACGCGCTACAGAGGCGTCCGGTCAGAGTCCAGTAAGCTCCTAGCGTGACCGGACAGAATCCGGTCAGAGTTCACCCGGGAACCCATCACGCATGACCGGACGCGGTGGTGGGATCCGGGACCGGACGCAGTGGTCATAGCGTCGCGTCCGGTCCAGCTTCTGGTCATAGGTCCTTGAGACTTGTCTTCGGTATGACCGGACGCGCTGGTGGTAGCCGGGACCGGACGCAATGGTGAAGTAGCATCGCGTCCGGTCCAACGTCCGGTCCAGCGTCCGATCGCTGTTTTTCGTCTTTCTTCAATCCGATCTTCGACGCGACTTCTCCCAATCAAGTTTCAATTCAGAGAGACCCAAATAAACACCAATTGAAACCTAATATGAGTGACCTCTCTCAAACCCTCAAGTTTTTCAAAATATTTTGTCTTAGGCTAGTATTATTTTTAAGAAAATATGCGATAAACACCCGAGGAGCAACGTATGACCATGCAATAGAGTTTATGAACCCTTGGGAGCGTCAAATGCTCTCTCTATTCATGGACGAACACAGAGGTTGCTCAAAGCCAAACCGAAAAGAAATGACAAAGCAACAACCATGCACATGCAATGCAAAGCGAGAAAGTAAGGCTAGGTTGCTTGTCAAGTTTGATCCACGGTTAGGCTTCTTCACTCCTCCAAAGGATGGTTATCGTAACCGTGTTAGACAAGTCCTAGATGCATTGCCGTAATTTAAACATGACATATAATACAATGCAATGCAAGGGACAACACAAGCTCATTTTTTAAAGTTACTAGAATCAAGCACATTTAGTTCACTTCTCAACCTAGAAAAGGTGGCCTCATCGAAAGGTTTAGTGAAGATATCCGCTAATTGATTTTCACTTCTTACACCTTCTAGTGATATATCATTTTTAGCAACATGTTCTCTTAGAAAGTGGTGGCGGATATCAATGTGCTTGGTGCGTGAGTGTTGTACTAGATTATTAGCAATTTTAACGGCACTTTCATTATCACATAAAAGTGGCACCTTATCAAGAACAACACCATAGTCTAGAAGGGTTTGCTTCATGTATAAGATTTGTGCACAACAAGCCCCCGCGGCAATGTATTCCGCCTCGGCGGTGGACAAAGCCACACTATTTTGCTTTTTAGATGACCAAGATACTAAAGACCTCCCAAGCAAATGGCATCCTCCGGATGTGCTTTTTCTATCAATTTTGCAACCGGCATAATCCGAGTCAGAATAGCCAACTAGTTGGAATCTAGCTCCTTTGGGATACCAAAGACCAATGCTTGGGGTGTGCTTAAGATATCTTAAGATTCTTTTTATGGCACTTAGGTGAGGTTCTTTAGGGCACGCTTGAAAGCAAGCACACATGCACACACTAAATATGATATCGGGCCTAGATGCGGTAAGGTACAACAAGATACCAATCATAGAACGGTAGAGAGTTTGATCAACCGGTTTATCTCCCTTATCTAGGTTAAGATGTCCATTAGATGGCATTAGGGTCTTGATTGGCTTACAATCCTCCATCTTGAATCTCTTGAGAAGATCCTTGGTATACTTTTCTTGAGAGATAAAAATCCCTTCTCTCATTTGCTTGACTTGAAAACCAAGGAAGAATGTAAGTTCACCAATCATAGACATCTCGAACTCCTTCGACATCAATTCACCAAATTCCTTGCAATAATCTTCATTTGTTGATCCAAAGATAATATTATCAACATAGACTTGACAAATGAAGATCTCCCCATTAAGCTTCTTGGTAAATAGTGTGGTGTTGACCTTCCCAATAGTAAAGCCCTTCTTAATGAGGAAGTCCCGGAGGCGCTCATACCATGCTCTAGGGGCTTGCTTGAGCCCATATAGCGCCTTGGACAACCTATAAACATGATTAGGATATCTAGGTTCTTCAAACCTGGGAGGTTGATCAACATAGACTAGTTCATTTATGAAGCCATTTAAAAATGCACTTTTCACATCCATTTGATATAGTTTATTTCATGATGCGATGCATATGCAAGAAGGATACGAATGGCTTCAAGTCTTGCAATAGGTGCAAAGGTCTCTCCAAAATCAAGACCTTCAACTTGAGAGAACCCCTTTGCAACTAGTCTTGCCTTGTTCCTCACAACTACGCCTTGGTCTTCTTGCTTGTTGCGGAACACCCACTTGGTTCCAATGACTCTTGCACCTTTTGGATGCTCCTCAAGTGTCCAAACTTGATTGTGGGTGAAGTTGTTCAATTCTTCGTGCATTGCATTCACCTAATCCGGATCTTGAAGAGCTTCTTCTACATTCTTAGGTTCAAGACAAGAGACAAAAGAGTGATGTTCAACAAAAGAAGCAAGCTTTTGAGATCGAGTTATTACATCCTTTGTAGGACTCCCTATGATGAGATCTTGTGGATGTGCTTGAAGTAGAGGTGAGTGTATTCTTTCAACCAATTGAGGAGGGGGTTGGGGAGCATCAACATCTTGAGCTTGTGCCTCGGCTTATTCATGAGAGACATGAGTATCTTCATTTTCAACTCTCTCATTCTTGTCATCATCTTGAGGCACATATGATGAAGATGGTGGATTAACAATTTGTACATCGTCTTCATCATCTTTAGGCTTGATGTCTCCCACTGGCATGTTCTTCATTGCCTCCCTCAATGGTTCATCACCTATATCATCACAATTCTCAATTGCTCCTTGGGAGCCGTTAGATTAATCAAATTCCACATCATTTGTTTCTTCAACCAAACTGGTGGCATGGTTAAATACTCTATATGCTTTGGACTTTGATGAGTAACCAACAAGAAAACCAATATCACAACGTCTTTGAAACTTCCCTAGGTGTTGACGCTTCTTGTAGATGTAGTATTTGCAACCAAACACCCGGAAGAATGAGACGTCCGACTTCTTCTCATTTAGCAACTCATAGGGGGTCTTGCCAAGAAACTTTTATAGGAAGAGGCGATTTGAAGCATAGCATGCGGTGTTGATTGCCTCGACCCACAATTTTTCTGGTGTGTTATACTCATCTAGCATTGTTCTTGCAAGGGTAATCAATGTCCGGTTCTTTCTCTCAACTACACCATTTTCTTGAGGGGTGTAGGTTGATGAAACTTCATGCTTGATTTCAATCTCATCACAATAAGCATCAATGTTTGTGTTGTCAAAATCTTTGCCGTTGTCACTTCTAATCTTCTTTATCTTGACTTCAAATTCATTTTGAGCTCTCTTTGCAAACTTCTTGAAGCAATTGGCCACTTCGGATTTGTCATGAAGAAAGAAAGTCCAAGTGTATCTTGAGTAGTCAGCCACAATCACAAGACAATAAAGATTTCCACACAAGCTCTTGTAAGTTGTAGGACCAAACAAATCCATGTGTAGAAGCTCTAACACTCTTGATGTTGACATGTAAGCTTTTGTTGGATGAGTATTTGCAACTTGTTTGCCAGCTTAATATGCACTACAAGGTTTGTCCTTCTCAAATTTTACATCCTTCAAGCCTCTCACTAATTCTTTCTTCAATAACTTGTTGAGAGTATTCATTCCAACATGAGCAAGCCTCCTATACCAAAGCCACCCAAGTGAAGTCTTGGTGAACAAGCATGTCATCAAGTTTGCATCTTCGGAGGTAAAATCAACAAGATAAAGGTTGTTGTATCTAAAGCCTTTGAAAATCATTTGCTTGTTATCTATCTTTGAAACTATCACTTCATTTGGTGTGAATAAGCATTGATAGCTAAGGTCACAAAGTTGCCCAACGGATAGTAGATTGAAACTTAAGGAAGCAACATAGAGCACATTTGAGAGATAATGATCATTTGATATTGCAATCTTGCCTATACCCTTGACTTTGCTCTTTGAATTATCCCCAAATGTGATCTTCTCTTGACATTCCCCATTCTCTTCAAGTGAGGTGAACATACGAGGGTCACCGGCCATATGTTGAGTGTAACCACTATCAATAACCCAATGAGATCCACCGGTCTTGTAGTTCACCTACACACAAGAGATCAAGCTTTTTGTTTAGGGACCCAAACTTGAGAGGGACCCTTGACTTTCTCAACTAGTGACTTGGCAACCCAAATTTTCTTAGGCCTATTCTTGTTTGGGGGACCCAAGAACATGACTTTCATCTTTCCACTAGAATCTTTTCTAAGCATGTGTGAGCATTGAAATCAAAGGGTCTAGCATACTTGGGCAAGGGTTGTGGTGGTGGAGTTTTACACTCATGAGCAAAATGACCCTCTTGTCCACACTCAACACATCTCTTTGGCTTGGGCTTTGACTTGCTTTGATGATGTTGAGCTTTAGCCTTCTTCTCTTGATTTGCTAAGTAACCAATGCCACTTCTATCCATCTTCATGACGGTGTTCATGAGTAGCTCACTTTGCAAATATTGGCCTCTTGTGAACTTGCTTAGACCGGTCTTGAGATGCTCTTTCTCTTGCTTGAGGTTTTTGTTCTCTTCAATAAGTGACTCATTTGATGTTTGCTTTTCAAGAGCCATCAACCCTTTTAGCTTCTTGTTCTCATTTCTAAGCATCTCATTTTCACTCTTGAGCTTGACATAATCATCATGATTGTCAGACTCAACCACTTTCTTGCCTTTGCCACTAGAGCCTTGCTCAATGCTCTCAATAATCAAGTCATCACATGATGTAGCTATATCAATCTTAACAACTTGGTTAGTAGCATCATGTTTCTCAAGAGAAAGCTCATTAGCAACAACAAGACTGTCATAATTGATTTTCAATGTAGTGTATTTGTCTTTTAGCAAGTTGTGCCTAGTGTTGAGCTCATCATGCTTCTTCTCCAGTTTATCATGTTTATCTCTAAGCTCTTTGTTAAAAGTTTTGAGCTCCTTGAGAGTAGAAGACATAATTTTATTTTGATCTTTAAGCTCATCACTAGTCTTTTGTGCAATCTCAAGCTTAGATGAAAGTGATTCTTTTTCATTTTGAAGCTCATCATTTTCATTTCTAGTTCTTCTTATGACCTTTGAGTATTTGTTTAGCAATTTTACAAGTTCATCATAAGAAGGTGCATCATATTCATCATCACTATCACTATCATCATCATCACTCTCATTGTTTTGTACCTTTCGTTCACCCTTGGCCATAAGGCATAGGTGAGTAGTGGATGATGACGGTGAAGATGGCGGTGAAGGTGGTGACGAAGATGTTGGTGAAGATGATGATGGCCCAATCACAAATGCGGCGACCTTCTCTTTCTCATTGTCGCTTTCATCACCGGAGGACTCACATGATGACTCAATGTCGGTGAGCCAATCACCAACAATGTAAGTTTTGCCTCCCTTCTTCTTCTTGTGAAACTCTTTCTTCTTGCCATCCTTCTTCTTGTATGGCTTATTCTTCTTCTTCTCATCTTCTTCATCACTAGAATCATTTTTCTTGCCCTTGTTCTTATTCTTGTACTTGTCTTTTGGAGGCTTAGGGCATTGATGAGCTAAGTGACCAAGTTCATCATAATTGTAGCAATCCATCTTGGATATAGGCTTTCTTTTGCTACTTGTGAAGAACTTCTTCTTCTTGCCATCGAACTTGATGCCACTCTTGTTGAGCTTCTTTAGCATCTTGATGGTCTTTCTCACCATGAGTGCAAGTGATGCATCATCAATATCACTTTCACTTGAGCTTTCTTGCACGATCATAGCTTGGCTCTTCTTTTTTCTTGTCATGGCTAGCTTTGAAGGCCAAGTCCTTCTTCTTAGAAGATGATGAGCCCTCTTCCGGAGTGATATGCATGTACATCTCATGTGCATTGATCTTTCCTAATACTTGTGTCGGTGTTGCGGTGGAGAGATCACTTTGGTGAAGCACAGTGACAATGTAACCATACTTCTCAACGGAAAGAACACTCAAGATCCTCCTTGCAACATCCGATTGACTCATTTGAGTGAGCCCGAGAGCATCGAAATCCTCTACAAGAACATTCAATCGAGTGTACATGTCATTAGCACTTTCTTTGGGAAACATCTCAAAAGAATTAATTTTCTTCAAAGCAATGTGATAGTGTTCCTCACACTCACTATTAGTTCCCTCATGGAGAGCACAAAGGTTTTCCCACAATTCATGAGTGTTTTTTGCATTACGCACACGATTAAAGATATCCTTGCCTAGGCCCCGGTAGAGTGCATTTTTTGCCTTTGCATTCCACCGGTCGTACTTCTCCTCGTCACCACTTGGGTTGGCGGGATCCTTGATAGCGGGAAGCCCTTCGGTGGCGGCTCTAAGACACCCAACATCTATGGCTTCGAGATACGCCTCCATGCGGATTTTCCAATATGGAAAATCATCTCCCTCAAAGGTGGGAGGTGGTCCTTCCCCATTAGACATCTTGCTCTAGGCGGTGAAGCCTAATTTAGGAGCAACTCAGCTCCGATACCAATTGAAAGGATCAAGATGCCCAAGAGGGGGGTGAATTGGGCTTTTCTAAAAATTAATTGCAAGAATTAAATCCTACAAGCCAAAATTTACCCCTAGTGCCTACTAGTGTTCCTTGTGATTTTACCGGAAAAAGTTTTGCACCCTAAGTTCCAATTCTAGTCTAGCATGGCAATTCTAGGAAAGTAAACCAAGCAATAAAAGTAATACGAGAAAGTAATTGCTTGAAAGTAAGGGTTAGGAACACGGCGATGTTTTCCCGAGGTATCGGAGAGTCGCCACTCCCCACTAGTCCTCGTTGGAGCACCCGCGCAAGGGTGTAGCTCCCCCTTGATCCGTGCAAGGATCAAGTGCTCTCTACGGGCTGATTCTTTGACACTCCGTCGCGGTGAATCGCCCAAAACCGCTCACAAGATGAGTTAGGTCATCCACAAGCTCCGTCGGATGATCACCAAACTCCCAATCACCACCAAGTTGTCTAGGTGATGGCGATCACCAAGAGTAACAAGCTAGAACTCTCACTTGACCACAATAAGCCTAATGAGAAGGTGGATGCACACTTGCTACTCCCTAGTCACAAATGAGGGATTTCAAACTTTGATTCTCAAATCACAACCCACACTAGAGCTCTTGCACTTCCTTGCACTTGAAAGGTGTTTCTCAGCTGATCAAATGAGCAAGAGACCTCTAAAAGAGATGGAGGGGATGTATTTATACACCCCATAGTCAATTCCAACCGTTACCTGCCAACTCAGCAAAAAACGCACTGACCGGACGCGCCGGTCGATGGCAACGGTCGAAATTGAAACCAGCAGCGCTGAGTGACCGGACGCACCGATCAGGGATGACCGGACGCGTCCGGTCATGCAAGGACCTTACTGTATTTTGACCGGACGCTCGGTCAAGTTCGATCAGTGATGACGGGACGCGTCCGGTCAGCGAAGTACCTTACTGGAATGAGACCGGACACGCTGTGGATGCGTCCGATCGTTTTCTAGTCGCGTCCGATTAGTTTACTTACCCTCTGTGACATGTGTCAACATGATCAACGCGTCCGGTCCTCGCAAGAACCATGTCCGGTCAACTAGGTTGAAATGCAGCGACTGTCAGCACTGACCGGACTCGTCCGGTCAAGACAGAGACCGCGTCCGGTCAAGGGTAAACGGCTCAAACGACTTCGAAACGTGACACAACTTGAACCGAGTTGCTTCCAACTGAACTTTGGGCTTCACCTGAGCTACCTAGTGCTAAGTGTGACAAGTGTGCACCACACCTAAACAAAAGACTCACTTAGGTCAAGCTACTCGCTCATGGCCACCTTTATAGTACGGCCAAAGGAAAAAAAAGCAAAGATCCTAACGACTATTCCGAATGTAACTCAACACCTTGATATCTGGAACTAACCGTCTTTAATCTTGACGTTAATCCTTTGAAAACGAAACGATTTCCATCAAGGGGTATGAATACCATAGTGCCCAAAGCAGTTACCAATCCCATGACCTAACTTACCAAAGTTTCTGCAAAACACACGTTAGTCATGGTGATAATGCGCTGTCATCAATTGCTGAAACCAACTCTCGGGGCCTAGATGCTTTCAGGGTCGCACGGGAAGACTGGGGCTGCACGAGGAGGTGCAAGCGAGCTCGATCTTGACCTCCAGATGCACGAGCTGTCTGGCTTGGCGATCATCTCCGGCAGCGGTGCAGACTAGAGAGGATGTTGCTCGGCGAGTTCACGGGTGGGAGTTCCAGGAACTGCTCATGAACTGCTGCTGCAGGTGCTCCTGTTGCTAGATCTCATCATGGGAGTAGGATTTGGACAGGGGACATATATGAGGCTGTGTTTATATGAGGGTGTAAAATTTTTGAAAGCACAGTAACTCTTTCGTTTTTATTTGGCAATTAGTATCCAATCATAGGCTAATTAGGTTCGAAAGATTCGTCTCATGATTTACAACCAAACTGTGTAATTAGTTATTTTTACCTATATTTAATGTTCCATGCATGCGTCCAAAGATTCGATGTGACGGGAAATCTTGTAAAATTTTTGGAACTTTGAAGCATCTAAACATGGCCTGAATATGGTGGGATTGTGCGTATGACTGGTTGGCAATATGAGATTCCTTTTCTTGCAATTTTTTTTTGTCTCTAGGACAGGAATGCTTAATTTGATTTTGGTATAGTTTTTTTTAACATTGATTTTTGGTATAGTTGGAGTATGCTAAGAAATATTTCATCTGATTGCTAGATTGCTAGTGGGGGGGAAACTGTGACGGGATTAGGCTCGAACATTGGGAATGAAATTCCAGATTGCCATTGTTTGTTTTTGTCATTGCGAAATTAGTACAGTTTCATGCCACTAAAGCAGGATACATTCATCAATTGCTCAGGCATGCAAAATAGTTCTCAGCTATGTGAAATTCTTACTGCGTTCTCTGGCCTTCGGATGTCAACGAAGCTGCATAACTTATGGCACTGTTCTTCAAGAGGTAACCTTACCAAGCTAAAGATGTGGTGATCCTATGTAGTGTAAATCAGACAACCAAACACATCCGGTTGCTGGCCAGGCTTAGATGGTATATGCAACCAAACAAGTCCATCTTGGCTTGCTAGGAGCAGGCTTAGGCTAGCCTGGCTTAGTTTTGCTAGCCAGGCTAATATAGGACACGAACCAAACACACCCATAGGGATTAAAGTTTAGAGGACTATAAACATGAGCAGATGAAAATTCATTTATGAGATGAATCAATTAAGCCTAATTATTTCATTATTAGCACATATTTATTATAGCACCATATTATCAAATCATGGATTAATTAGGTTTAATAGATTCATCTCATAAGTTAGTCTCAATCTATGCAATTCGTTTTGTAACTAGTCTATGTTTAACACTTTAAATTAGTGTCCAAATATTAACGTGACAAAGACTAAACTTTAGTCCCTAAAACCAAACATGCCCTAAGAGCAACTCCAGCAGGAGCACCCAAATCAGGACCACTACTTTTGATTTGGATGCTTGTAGAGTCGAGATGGTGGATTAGAGGGGGTGGATAGTCCTTTCTAAAACTTAATCGCATCGGCTAACTGAAACATGTGCAAAATTAAAACTATCGGTCTAGCCAAGACTACACCCCTCTATCTAAGTTCTCTAGCACCTTACAAAAATACTAATTAAGCGACTAAGGTGCCAACCTTATCAAGATCTCATCTAATCAATTCTATCTTGCAAGGTCACACTAACCTAGTACTTTGCCAATTGGGGGAGCTCATACATAGTTCTAGTAAGCAAAAGCACAAAACCCCTAAGCACACTAGCAATGCTCAATAACAGGGCAACTAATGCCAAATTAGATAGCACAAATTACTTAGCTATACAAACCAAATTAGCCACGTAAGGGAACTACTTATATGCTACGCAGGCAAGAAGGTAACTAGCAAGCTACACAAGCACATCTAGTTACAAGAACAATTATACAAGCACAAGTATAAGAATATAAATACAAGCTTGTGCAATGAGGATGCAAACCACCGAGAAGAGAATGGAGACAATGTTGACACAATGATTTTCTCTCGAGGTTCACTTGGTTGCCACCAAGCTACATCCCCATTGTGTCGACCAACACCTCGTGGTTCGGCGATTAATCGGTATTCCAAAACCGAGCCCTCCTAAAGGGCGCCGCAAGAACCTACCGCAAGTGTAGTAGCTCAATGACACGCTCGACTAGAGTTGCTCTTCGCGATCCCCGCGGGGTAAGCACAATCCCCCGCACAAATCTTCTCCGGAGCCACGCACAATCTTCTTGCGTGCTTCGACCGAGCCACAAGCCACAAAGCCGTCTAGAAGGTGGCAACCTCCAAGAGTAACAAGCACCATTGGCTTGCAAAACGAACACCTAGTGCCACTCGATGTAACCTCACAATGCAATCGCACTAGAATCGCTCACTCACTCAATTGAATGAACACTATCAAGTAAGAGTGAGTTAGAGAGTTCACAAGCACTGCCACATAACCCACCAAGGCCCTAGTGTGCTCAGCAACCGGCCCAAGGTCGGCCAAGTGCTCTATTTATAACCCCACGGTCAAATAGAGCCGTTACCCCTTCAGTGGGCAGAACTTGGGCTGACCAGACGCGCAAGGTCATACTGACCGGATGCACCTGGCCAGCGTCCGGTCGCTCCTGGACAGCCACGTGTACTAACCGTTTGAACTTAGCCATTGCTGCCAATGGCTACTTCGCACACGCATAGGATGCGCCGGTGGAAACGACCTGACGCCACCCAGCCAGCGTCCGGTCAACTCCAGTAAGGTCCCCGAGGAGGTTTTGCGTGACCTACCGCATCCAGTCATAGGTGATCGTACGCAAGCCAGCGTCCGCTCACCCCCTGACCACGCCAGAACTGCCACGTGTCAACACTGCACCTCACGCCATTGTGTCAGCATACATCAGAGGTGACCGGACGCAGGCCCTACTCGTTCAGTCACTTTTATTGTGCAGCGTCCGGTCATTTGACCAAGATCGCACCCCAACAGCTGCCACTGACCAGACGCACTGGTGCCCCCAAGGCCAGCGTCTGGTCACTCACAGTGACCTGTTTCGCCTCCGTTTCTTCGCCGAGTTGATTCGTTTCAACTCCAACTTCTTTCTCCTTTGTAAATGTGCCAACACCACCAAGTATACACCACCATGTGTATGTGTGTTAACATTTTCACAATCATTTTCAAGGAGTTAGCCACTCAACTTGCCGCGTCACTCGATCCTAGCGACGATGCAAAGTTAGATCACTCGAGTGGTACTAGATGACCGATATGCAAACAAGTTTGCCTCTCTTGATAGTACGGTCATCTATCTTAAACCCGGTCATCAACTTCTCTACACACCTATGACCGGTGAAATGAAAAGGCCCTAGGTTATACCTTTGCTTTGCGCATTCTATTCTATCTTCTCTAATGTTGATGCAACACATGCACCAACATGATCAACAATGATATGATCCACTCTATATCATCACGTGATCATATTGGTTCATCGATCTTGACTTCACTTGCTCTTCACTGTCCATCAGCGCCAAGTCTTGCTCAAGCTTCACCGTCACCGCGGTCCCTCGCTTCGAAGCCTCTGACTTGCCCTTCACACTTGCAACTGGTCCGTCGAGCCAAGTCATGTCTTGATCTTCTCCACCTTGATCACATGACTCAATGTTATGTCTCATGTGCAATAAGCTCCTTCGTCATCACATGTGCAAGCTTTGCAACATCTCCAAGTCATTTCTACTTCCATGACATATGCTGCTCACACACATGTGGACTAATCTCCTGTGTATCTCACATAAACACAATTAGTCCACCTAAGGTTGTCACTCAATTACCAAAACCAAATAAGGACCTTTCAGTGCTCCCCTTATTTTTGTTGGGATAGTTTTTTCACTTCTACTCTAGCAGCAGTACCTAAATTTAAGCCCCCAAATTCATTCCAGTAGACACTGACAAATAGGGCCCGCTTGCCATTCTCTTTGTATTCTTCCTTGTCCTCCCTATGGGCCCTCTCGGCCTGCGTCACACGAAAAGTCGTGCTCACGCGGAGGCAGGCGGACTGGCAACAGCCGCACTCGTGCTCGCACGGAGGCCGCTCGTGTGGCAGGCGAGGTCCCTGGCGATGACCGTGCTCGAACGGAGGCAGGCGAGGTCCCAAGGAGGCCCCTCCCTGGCGTGGAAGATGGAGATCCACGGAAGAAGGAGGCCCCTCCCCGGCATGGAAGAAGGAGGCCCCTCTCCTGCGTGGAAGAAGGAGATCCATCAGGCAGGTGAGGTCTTCGACGAGGCCCCTCCACTGGCTCCTCCCTCCCTGACCTGCCGCTCAGACCTGGCCCGAGCTCGCCCCATGCGTGGAAAAAGGAGATCCGCTGGAGACAGAGCGACTCGCCGAGGACGGAGGGATCCGTGAGCTACCTGAGCTCGTCGCATGCGGGCATGGAGGGAGCACCACCGGGGAAGAAGGAGCTGGCGGCGTGCGGGTGGGAAAGGAGAGAGGGAGTCACGACACCATCTGCTGGAGCTCGTTGCCGCATCGGGGAGAAGAAAGGGAGCCGCACCGCCGACGCTGGAGCTCGCTGCCGCAACAGGGAGACGCAAGCGAGAGATGGACGGTCGTCCTTCTGTGCGAGTGCGCGAGGAGAAATGGCCGCAACGGTGGGATGGGGGGCTAAAGGCAAGCCAACAAGAGTGGGGTCCTTAGGGTAAATATGGATGCCCAACCAAATATGGGTATGTAGTAGGGGCCCTAATCAAGTGATGTTTTTGGCTTGGACATCCCATATTTAGTTATGAGGGGCTTAAGTAGGGGCTCTGCTAGAGTTGCTCTAAGGGAAAGAACAAAATAAGTAAAAGAAGAAAAAAGAAAAAGAAAAATGGGGGGATTATAGGTATTTCAGCCTTCTTATATACCAGGAGAAGCTATTTTTACCAAACGTTCTACCAAAACAGCAATGATTCTACTTCTAAAGCTACTTCTTTAGATGAGCCAGAGTTATAGTTGTTTTGGTAGAGTCGGAGCCCTGCCAAATATGCCCGAAGAAACGGCGGTGGGTTGTGTGCCTTAATTGGAGCAGCGAAAGGTCATGTGGCATTTGGATTCTGGGAAAATGACAGTGGGAATAGAAAATGAGAGGTGGATATGTTGACATCGGTTTTAGCACGTGTCAAGATGGTCAGGAAGGGCTAATCAGTAGAGGAGAGATTACTGTGTAGAATGATAGCCGATGAAAATGAGCTTGCTTATGAGTGGTGGTGGCATATGGATTCAAATTGAAATGTTGCCGATAAGGTTAAGGGTATTATTGCCGATGCCGATGAGAGAAGGTTTAAAGCCTGCTGCCGATGAAACAGGGAGTGATGCCGGTGAGAGAAGACTTGAAGACTGCTACCGATGAAACAAGGAGTGTACCGATGGAAGAAATTTGAAGGTTGCTGCCGATAGAACAGGGATTGTGCCGATGAAAAGAAGGTCGATGAGAATACCATCGTGACTGAGGCGGACTATGGAATAAGATAGGAGTTGATTTCCTTGTATATGTTTATTAGAGTCTGAGTTATATCAAAGTCATGTGTTTCCTTAGATTTGGATTTAGTGTCCTAGTCGTATTTGGTTACGTTTCTGTAGATCAGGATATAAATATAGGGTGAAGAGCAATGTAATAATGAATCAATCAATATCAAAAATAGCTTTTACTCTTATTTACATCTACTTTCGGTGACTTCGTCAATTTGCATACTTTTTCCTTTTTACGAGTTCTCATCGATTCGGCGAGTTGCATTGCTCCAGTGCAATCTTCGACGATCCTCGAGTTCCGTGTGAGTACCTCTTGGCCGTGGCTTCCGAGCGTATCGCTGTTGTCAGGACCAAAGTGCTCGTATCTTCATCCTTGTCGATTAACAGGTCAAATCGACTGGCACGCTTTGGATATCAATTTCGGGTATTAGCCCTTTGTGTTTGCAGATCTACTTTTGCATCAACACATCTTTTGGCACGTCCAGTGGGACAGATCTAGTCAATATGCTCAATCCTGAGATCGATGCGGGGAACATCATCGCAGTAACAGAAGAAGATCTTAAGGAAGACCAGAGGCAGGCTATGGAAAGGGCTATAGAAGAATACAGACAGCTCTGCTTGAAGTCATTCAGCTTGAATAAAAGTGGATAAGTCATCCAGAAGCAAGACTTGCCGTTGCCTCGGTAAGTTACCTTTGATTCTAATCCGGGTAAACTTCGAGAGATGGTTAATTCTGCAGTAAATCATGCTTTAATTAATCACTCCAATGTGCTGTCCAATACTGTTCATAATGATGTGATTCGAACTTTCAAAGAAGGGCAAGCGTCACCTCGTTACGTTGGGCCTGCTTATCATCAACCAGAATCAGCATCTGCTATTGCTCCATCGGCTCCCCCAGCCGTTGTGGGTACAGAGATTTCTTCTCCTTCAGTATCAGCAGGTTTATCTAACGTACAGTCTACACCGATGCGATCAGATTCAGCATTATCAGGACGAGTTCAGCTTAATACAGATCTATCAGCATCGGCTTTATCAGGTCCTGTGCCACAGAGTAATCAGACTCCTGCTAATTGGTGGGGATATGGTATGCCTCTAGAGCCATCTGCTTTTAACCATGGATTACCTCAAATGTTTGACGCAGCGGGAAAAGCTCCTATGCCATCAGCTGGTTCGCCGATAGCTCAAGTACCTCAATATACTACAGCAACTACTGTGCAACCAACTCTAGGGGGTTTCCAGATGTCTTTGGGTCAAACATCTAGTTCAAGTCCATCGGCAAATTTGTTACCAATGCATCAGAAGGCTCCTATCGTAAGTCAACCTGGAGTCCAGGTTATACCTCAAGTTGGTTGTAATTATCCAGCAATGCCAACAAGTTACCAGCCATTGGCAAATTTTGTACCGATGAACGCTAATAATAATTGGTCAGGGCAGTTTCCCACTCAACATACAGTTCAGCCAAATCAGCAAGCTGCAGGTATTCATCAAGGTCACATGCATGCTAGTTTTCAGAATCAAGCATCGGCAGCTCAGCCGATGAATCATTTCCAGCAAGTTAATGGACCACAAATAGTGGCAAATATGCCAATTGCCGGAGATCGTGGGCCACAAAGATATGCAGAAGGGTATCAGCAAGTACCTCCGGTGGAAATTCAACTATATCGTCAATAAGATGTTGATGCCTTTTGGGCCGATAAAATAGCAGAAATTATGAAGGATCAGTTTGGGATCAAGCCTAAAGTCAATACCTATTCTTATCGGACTCCATATCCTCCGGCATACGATTTAATCCCTCTCCCAAATCGGTACAAGGTGCCAGATTTCACTAAGTTCTCTGGGCAAGATGATACATCAACCATGGAGCATGTTAATCGTTTTATTATTCAATGTGGAGAGGCAGCTAGTAGAGATGAATTGAGAGTTCGTTTGTTTTCATCATCTCTATCTGGATCAGCATTTACATGGTTCATTTCATTACCGCCAAATTCCATTATTACTTGGGCTGATCTGGAAAAGCAATTTCATAAATATTTCTTTGCTGGAGTTCATGAAAAGAAGCTTACCGATTTGGTAAAGATAAAACAGCGCAATGATGAATCGGTGAAAGGCTTTGTGCAAAGGCTACGAGATGTAAAGAACAAGTGTTATAGCTTGGTATTGGATGATCGGCAACTTGCCGATTTGGCCTTTCAGGGGTTGTTGCCACACCTTAAGGACAGATATGCTTCTCAGGAGTTCAAAAGCCTAAGTCATCTAGTGCAAAGGATTTCTGATCAAGACACTAGGATCTTTGAACCCAAATGGAATTGGAATAAGAAGGTTTCATTTGTTAGAGAAGTAGAAGATTCTGATTCGGATGAAGAACCAGTTATCGGTTTGGCTGAGTGGGTTAAGAATAAAAAACCGATATCTTGTCCCTTTGGTCACAAAGAGCCAGAAAAGTTTACTTTCGATATCACCAAAGCCGATAAGATATTTGATCTTTTGCTTCAAGAGGGCCAGATTAAGTTATCACCTAATCATGTGATCCCATCGGCAGAAGAGTTGAAGAAAATGTTATATTGCAAATGGCATAATGCAACTTCGCACAGTACAAATGAGTGCAAAGTGTTTAGACAACAGTTATAATTAGCTATTGAGTCTGGGAGAATAAAATTTGGCAATTCCAAGATTCAGAAGCCGATAAAGATTGATCAACATCCTTTTCCAGCAAATATGTTGGATGCTGAAGGAAAAACTAAGGTGTTGACATCGGAAGCTGCTGAGAAAAATGCATCAGTGGATCCCCAACATCGGATAACTACCGATGATGCAAAAGGCAAGGGGCTACTGAGAGAAAGTGGCAGTTCTGGAAAGCCTCCTCGTTCTGGCATTGTGATTACCCATCAAAGGCAACAAGAAGGTTGGCGTCAGCGAAGGGACAGATATCGACAATAGCAAGAAGAAAGACGCCGAGAGGAGTGGAATCGGCATAAGGATCATTGGAGGTGTCCGTTTTTCATTCATTGTTGGGAAGAGGGTATTAAGTTACCTACTGTTGAAGATTGCCTAGAATGCAATGGTTATTACGGGGTTAATCGTCCAGAAAGAAGGTTTCAGTCTGGTAATCAAGGTTTGTCCATTAATGAACTGATCAGAGGTAAAGCATCAGTTTATGATCGGCTGGGGGGCAGGCTCAGTGTACATGAAAGGCTTGGTAAACGCATTGCATATTTTCCGAGAAACCAAGAGGAACTTGAAGAGATGGCAAATGCAAGAGTTCCTGATGAAGAAATATTTTACAAGGATCCTAATATATGTCGTGTGGAGACAACCAGGACCTACCAGCCAGTGTGGAAAACTAAACTTCCTCAATGGTGTCCAGAAGGTTTGACAAAGACACAGAAAAGGAAAATGCAGCGAGAGCGTCAAAAAGACTTATACCAAGAAGAAAGTTCTGTTTTCTCTGACCAAATAGCTCAATTAACGCTAGATCCAATGATGGCTGTTTTTGAGAAGCCTGCTGATGATGAGAGACAACATCTCAAGGATTTGTTTGTAAAAGGCAGAGTTGATGGGCAGCCTGTATCTAAGATACTTATTGATGGAGGAGCTGCGATTAATATTATGCCTTATGTGATGTATCGGAAGCTTGGTAAGGGAGATCAAGACTTAACTAAGACTGATATGATGCTAAAGGATTTTGAAGGCAATGTGTCGCCAGCTAAAGGGGCAGTGTGTGTTGAATTGACCATCGGCAGTAAAACCTTACCGACGACTTTCTTTGTCATTAATGGCAAGGGTGCATATAATCTGCTTTTAGGAAGGGATTGGATTCATGCTAATTGTTGTGTTCCTTCTACAATGCATCAGTGCCTTGTACAATGGATTGGAGATAAAATTGAAGTTGTTCCTGGTGATTCTTCTTATATCATCGCATCGGCAGAATCAGGCACTTATGAGCGAACCAGGTGCATATCAGGAGAAGCTTGGGAAAAAGAGTTCCTCAAAGTTACCGATTACGAAATTCTACCGATCCAAGCAGTCGGTTCTGAAGAAGAGTTTTAATGGATAGGTTTGCCGATGATGGAAAATTAGGTCAAGGATTTATATCGGCCGATGATTTAATAGAAGTAGATATTGGTGAAGGCGATAGGCCAAGGCCTACTTTTATTAGTGCTAAGTTAAGTTCCAAGTGTAAACAACAACTAGTTGATTTGTTAAAAGAATATAAAGATTGTTTTGCTTGGGATTATACTGAAATGCCTGGATTAGACCGATCTATAGTTGAACATCGGTTGCCTATTAAGTCTGGATTTCGGCCACATCAGCAGCCGGCACGCCGATGCAATCCTAATATACTTCCTGATATTAAGGCCGAAATAACTAAATTGATTGAGGCAAAGTTTATTCGGCAGTGTCGATATGCAGAGTGGATTTCTAATGTGGTTCCTGTTTACAAGAAAAATGGGAAACTTCGTGTTTGTATTGATTTCAGGAATCTCAATAAAGCCACACCGATGGATGGTTACCCAATGCCGATTGCTGATTTATTGATTGATGCTGCAGCAGGACATCAAATTATCAGTTTCATGGATGGTAATACGGGTTATAATCAAATATTCATGGCTGAAGAGGATATTCCCAAGACTGCTTTTAGATGTCCAGGTCATGTGGGATTATTTGAATGGATAGTTATGACATTTGGTTTGAAAAATGCCGGTGCTACTTATCAAAGAGCTATGAACTTTATTTTCCATGAATATATCAGCACATTGGTAGAGATTTACATTGATGACATAGTGATTAAGTTTGGAGACATCACAAAGCATCTAACCGATCTACGGAAGATATTGGAATGCACAAGAAAGCATGGATTAAAGATAAATCCTAATAAATGTGCATTTGGTGTATCGGCAGGATAATTCTTGGGTTTTATGGTGCATCAGCGGGGCATTGAAATTAGTAGGAAATCTATTGAGGCAATCAATAAGGTTGTTGCTCCTGCCGATAAAACTGAATTACAATCCTTGATCGGTAAGATTAATTTCATCAGGAGATTTATATCTAATCTGTCGGGCAAGATCAAGGCCTTCAGTCCATTATTGAAATTGAAATCCGATCAGGAATTTAAATGGGGAGATGAACAGCAATTAGCCCTAGATGAAATTAAGAGTTACTTAACAAATCCTCCGGTGTTAGTTCCACCTCAACATGGAAAACCTTTCAGATTGTATTTATCAACTGATGATACTGTTATCGGTTCAGCTCTTATTCAAGAATTTGAAGGGAAAGAACGTGTTATCTATTATTTGAGCAGACGGTTAATAGATGCTGAAACTAGGTATTCGGCTATTGAGAAATTATGTCTATGTTTATACTTTTCTTGTATTAAGTTGAGGCATTATTTACTATCGGCTGAGTGTACTGTCATATGCAAAGATGACGTGGTCAAGTATATGCTGTCGATGCCGATACTAAATGGTAGAATAGGCAAATGGATTTTAGCATTATCAGAATTTGACCTGCGTTATGAATCGGCTAAGGCAGTTAAAGGACAGGTTATGGCCGATTTTGTTACTCAACATTGCAATACGGTGGATTCTCTGGAGATTGCTCCTTGGACACTTTTCTTTGATGGGTCTACATGTGGTGAGGGGGCAGGCATCGGTATCATGTTAATTTCCCCTCAGGGGAAAAAGTATGAGTTCTCATTACCGATTGTCGCTACATCAACAAACAATCAAGCTGAGTACCAAGCCCTGATAAAAGGGTTAGAATTGCTTAAGAAAGTACATGCTGATGCTGTTGAAGTCTTTGGTGATTCTATGCTAGTTATAAATCAGTTGGCTGGGATTTATGAATGCTGAAGTGAAATTCTAATTTCATATTATGAGAAGTGTTTGGAGTTGTTAAAAGGGTTTAGGAATTTTCATCTGGAACATGTTTCTCGGCTGCATAATGAAGAGGCTAACCGATTGGCTCAGCATGCTTCGGGATATCAGCCTGTTCAAGAAGTGTTAACATCGGCAGTTGATACCGATGACTGGAGAAAGGAAATTATTGATTATTTAAAGAATCCATCTAAAAAGGTTGAAAGGCGTATAAGGTTTCAAGCTACCAAGTATTTGCTCCTCGATGATGAATTGTATTACCGTACTATAGATGGAGTTTTACTCAGGTGTGTTAGCATCGATGAATCAAAAGGTTTGATGGGTGAGATTCATGAAGGAGTATGTGGGGCTCATCAGTCAGCTTTCAAGATGAAATGGATGATCAGAAGGAATGGATATTATTGGCCGACTATTCTTGAGGATTGTTTTAAATATTTTAAAGGATGTCAGGAATGTCAGAAATTTGGTAATATTCAGAGGGCACCCGCATCGGCTATGAACCCCATAATTAAGCCTTGGCCATTCCGAGGTTGGGCTATTGATCTCATCGGTCAAATTTATCCACCATCGAGTAAAGGGCATAAATTTATTTTGGTTGCTACCGATTATTTCACAAAGTGGGTTGAAGCAATTCCTTTGAAAAAGGTGACATCGGCTAATATGATTGATTTTTTGAAGGAGCATATTGTTTACCGATTTGGTATTCCTCAAACCATCACTACCGATCAGGGTACCATGTTTACATCAGGTGAATTTGATGAGTTTGCTATAGGTATGGGGATTAAAGTTTTGAATTCTTCACCATATTATGCCCAGGCTAATGGTCAGGCTGAGGCTTCTAACAAAGGAATTGTTAAGCTTATTAAGCGCAATATTAAAGAATATCCTAAGAGGTGGCATACAATATTAAATGAAGCCTTATGGTCATATCGGATGGCGTGTCATGGTGCAATTAAGGTAACACCTTATCAGTTGGTGTATGGACATGATGCAGTATTACCTTGGGAGGTTAAGACTGGTTCTAGGCGAATACGCTCTCAAGATCAATTGACAGCCGATGACTATGATATCCTTATGAAGGATGAGTTGGAAGATGTAGCGGGTCATCGTTTAAAAGCTTTAGCTAGCATTGAGGAGAATAAGAAAAGGGTAGCCAGATGGTATGACAAGAAGGTGAAGGTAAAGGAATTTGTCGATGGAGATTTGGTTTGGAAGTTGATTTTATCGATTGGGACTAAAAGTTCTAAGTTTGGCAAATGATCACCTGATTGGGAAGGTCCATATCGGATAAATCAATCTATTCCTGGTAATGCGTATATTCTCGAGACTCTCGAAGGAGTTGTATTTCCCAGAGCATTAAATAGAAAATATTTAAAGAAATATTACCCTAGTATCTAGATAGATGCATGAAAGTGTAATTGCCGATAATAATCCTATCGGCTAGAGGTAAAACAAAGTATCAATGTATTGTTGCCGATGCGCTAATTTAACAAAGTTTGGATAGCCGATATCGCACGCAGGCGAATTTCATCGGCTTCATTTAATTCTTTGGCATCTTCATCGGCAGTTCCTTCCACAGGTTTGAGCTTCTTTTTCAAGGCCAAGGCCTTGCGAGCTTGGACATCTCGTTCCTGCTGAAGGGCTTTGATAGCGTCAGGAAGCTGGTCTTCTTCTTGCTTGGCTTGAGTTAGAGCTGCTTCAACCTCTTCCAGCTCAGCTAGCAAAGCTGCTCTTTTTGCCGATAGATCTAGGATTTTCTGCTTAAGATCAGTGCCGGAAGCTTGCAAGTTGCTGATGCTTTTGTGCTTCTCATCGGCAGTTTGCTTCAGCTGCAGCATTTCTTCCTTGAGTTGAGCTTGAGCTATTCTGTCGGCAATACGATGAGTAGCCCGTTGATATTGGAGTTGTCTACTCTCTAGGTGAACTGCTGGGAAGATGATTTCTTCAACATCGGCAGGAACTTGGCCATAGATCGTTTTGAAGATAGTCTTTGCAGGGTCTGAATCGGCTACCAGTTGAGCAGTATCTTGTTGCAGCAAATTCAGAAGAGCTTCTAGTTGGCCATGGATGTCTGCCGATATTGTTCCCAATGCCAGGGAAGAACTCGCCTCTTCTCCGTCATCATCGGAGACGTCGATAGCAAAAGAAAACAAGCTATCGGGAGAATCTTGTTCCTGTGAAGAAAAGAAAGTTAGAGATTCTATCTGAGGGTAGATGTGAATATTGTAAACTAAGTAGTCGATCGGTTTACCTGCTTCAGGGCAATTTCTTGGGCTTGGCTTGAGGGAGCAGCTTGGAAAAGGGTCATGCAAAGGATCGGCAGAGGATGCCGATGGGATGTCTTCTACGACCTCATCGGTAGTCGGCCCTTGGGGTATGATGGCCGATGATATATTTTGTGCAGGAAGGTCAGCTTGTTCAATTACCTCAGTTGGCTGACTAATAGGTGTTGGAGCGGACGCAGGGGCTGGTGTAGATTTCTGTCGCTTTTGCTGAGCTTCGGCATCGGTTAAAGCTTTGCGCTTTATTTGGGTCTCAGCGACAATTGGCTAGGGGGCATCGACACTTGTTGATTGGGGAGCTTGAGTGCTTGGTGTGCTTGCCGATGTACCCATTTGTTGCTACAAAAATGGGTGTGAGATCGGATATTTAATAGGAAAAATGTAAAAATAAAAGAATACCTCTGAAGGCTGGTTAGAGGTCGTGGTGCTTGATGTTGAAGGAGTTGCCGATGATGATCCAGCTGCAGCTCTTACACCCTGATAGTTATGTGTTAATATAGTTTGTATCGGCAGAAAACAAAATAAGCAAGGTTATTACCTTAAAAGCCTTAATTAGGCTTGTAGTAGCAGCCATTGGAGTGGCCCTGGATGTTGCCAGTCTTGGTCTGGAGGTGATAGTTTTGGCACGGGTCCTCTGGAAGGTTAAGGCATCTAACGTAGGAGCGTTGTAGCCGATTATTGAGATTGAAGAAATAGGATGGAGGTTGAAAGGTCTCCCACTCTTGCTTACTGATGGGACTGGATCATCGGCCTGTTACAGGAAAGATTAGCTGCCGATATATATATATAAAAGGGGGGAGAGAGACAAAAGAAGTTAAAAGGAACTTACTGCATCGTCAGGTATGGCATAGTCAGGATCGATCATGTGCCGATATGTGTGAACGGATGTTGAAAACAACTGTTCTTTCCACTCTTGCCACCATTGCTTATATGACTCTGTGATGAAAGACGCTGGTGACCAGGCGGAGAGATCAACATTTGAAATATCGGCATCGGGAGCAAGTCTTACTACCCTACTCCACTCAGTTCCAGCGGTAATGATTTCTCTGGGCTTGATCACATCGGCAAAGCATAGCTTGATTGGCAGTTGCCCAAAAGCCAGTTGGCGAGATACTGCCGATGGATTGTAGAATTCATAAGTGGTATTGGAACTCTTCCCGCTACCAAATGTGTTTACCGGGATTGCCCTGGGAGTGATAATAGCCGTCATGAGCTCATTATCTTGGTTTAGATCATTATTGGCAAAATTGAAGAGAAGAGGGAACTTGTTATCCTCATCAATATAGGGTACCCAAGCCCTAAGATCACGAGGGAGACCATGGTAGAAATTCTGAAAAAAACCTGCCGATTTGATCTTCATTGGCCTCTGTTCCAGGGAGGACAATTATGGCTTCGCCGAAGTTGAGAGGAGGGCGTGTTGCCGATTCATCGTCTCCAAGAACGTAATCTTTGGCGATCTCTCGTGGGAATTCTTGGACAAAGAAATCCCACTGTAGACGCTTATGCATATGAGCGTTTAACCACATATTGATGAACCACCACGGGCCTCCCAAATTGCCGATGGGTTCGCCAAGTAGAAGCTTCTGAGACACTTGGTGGAGGAGGTGGTAGGTCGAGCTCAGGAGGTATCGGCCAAGTGGGAATCTGACACCATTGGCCAAGAGTTCAGCTGCTGGAAGGAAGGCGTTGGTTGGTCCTACCGATCGACCACAGAAGATAAACTTCTCCAACCATATGTTCAGGAATATGGCGTGTTCCCTTTGATTGACAGTACTAGTCTTTTGGTACTCTTGGATGTATCCTGTCCAGCCGCCGATGTTGCGTGTATTTACTCTATACTCAGCTTTCCTGCCATAGATGTGGCCTTCATCGACAGTTGAGATATCCAAGCCGGTGAGCATGTATACATCGGCAAGAGTGGGGGCGCATGGGCCATGACCGAACATAAAGGTATTTGTTGTATCTGACCAGAAGTGAGCGGCGGCTATCATCATAGATTCATTCTTTTGCATATCGGCAATGGATAGCCTGATGCATTGGTCTATCTTCCGCTCTGCCCAGAACACTTGCATCGATCTGTTGACCCTCAAGTACCAATTTTTCCACTCTTTGGTGGGTTTGGGCCAAGATCGGAATGTATCCTTCCATAGATTCAAAGAGAAATTTTGAGCTTTGAAGGGAATACGGTTAGCCTCTGCATTGATCAAGTCAGTTGGATCTGGGTCGCCCATTGGACCTAGGCAATAGAGGGGAGGTTGATTGGTTGGAATAACCAATGTGTTGCGTAGTTCCTGAGTTTGAAAGATCAAAAGAATGGAAGAAGTAGAAAAAATACCAACTGTAAGAACTCGCAAGGAACCAGAAGGATCAAAGTAAAGGTAATAAAAGAAGAACGAACCGCAGGGACGTTGAAGTTGACCGCCATTGCTTCGAGAAGGATGAGGGCACGAGCTGGGGATTTAAAGTTGACGATGGAAGGAGCTTTGGTGGGTTGAAGAACACGCAGTTGTTGGTTAGGGTTGCCGCCGGAGAGAGAATGCCAAAGGTTGAAGTTTGAAGGTAGAAGATGAGCAGTCCGGGGAAATCTATTTATAGGCCATTTGGGGTAGGGGTATTCTTGACTTATCTTTATGCCGTGCGCGGGTGGATCGAGGTGGTTCAGATGGATATGGTAACTGTTCGCACGACAATCAAGGAATTATACAGAAGATTTGATGGCAAGTAATCATGACTTGGAAGATATCTTGATACAGGATCTTTCAGTTTTAAAATGGTGATATTGTTATGATAAGATCTTGCCGATGGATTAGTATTTTGGTATCTCAACCGTGATTGAGGCAAAAACAGTTGGAAATTGTGCGATATTTACTGAGATACATGGCTTAGATCTGGATTTGATTAAATTTGGTAACAAATTATGTTATGCTTGGAAAATGGGTTGAAAAAATAGGTAACAGCAAGCATTATCTGGAGTAAATTTCGGAGCATCAGCGTTTTATACTCCGAAATTGGGGGGCATGTGTTGACATCAGTTTTAGTACGTGTCAAGATGGTCAGGAAGGGCTAATCAGCAGAGGAGAGATTACTGTGTAGAATGATAGCCGATGAAAATGAGCTTGCTTATGAGTGGTGGTGGCGTATGGATTCAAATTGAAATGTTGCCGATAAGGTTAAGGGTATTATTGTCGATGCCGATGAGAGAAGGTTTAAAGCCTGCTGCTGATGAAACAGGGAGTGATGCCGGTGAGAGAAGACTTGAAGACTGCTGCCGATGAAACAAGGAGTGTACCGATGGAAGAAATTTGAAGGCTGCTGCCGATAGAATAGGGATTGTGCCGATGAAAAGAAGGTCGATGAGAATACCATCGTGACTGAGGCGGACTATGGAATAAGATAGGAGTTGATTTCCTTGTATATGTTTATTAGAGTCTGAGTTGTATCAAAGTCATGTGTTTCCTTAGATTTGGATTTAGTGTCCTAGTCGTATTTGGTTACGTTTCTGTAGATCAGGATATAAATATAGGGTGAAGAGCAATGTAATAATGAATCAATCAATATCAAAAACAGCTTTTACTCTTATTTACATCTACTTTCGGCGACTTCGTCAATTTGCATACTTTTTCTTTTTTACGAGTTCTCATCGATTCGACGAGTTGCATTGCTCCAGTGCAATCTTCGACGATCCTCGAGTTCCGTGTGAGTACCTCTTGGCCGTGGCTTCCGGGCGTATCGCTGTTGTCAGGACCAAAGTGCTCGTATCTTCATCCTTGTCGATTAACAGGTCAAATCGACTGGCACGCTTTGGATATCGATTTCGGGTATTAGCCCTTTGTGTTTGCAGATCTACTTTTGCATCAACAGGATATCATAACCCTTGTTTGTATATCAGGAATGGGATAAAGAATCGAGTATGGGATAGGGATAAGATGAGCTCATATCCCACCAATCCATACACAATAGGCGGTGTGAGTTATGGCCGAGAAACAATCGACGGAGAGCCACACCTATGAGCTCCATCAGTGGGGAGAGCTGGTTCTACGATGAGATCGGCCACGCATGCGCCATTGCTAGACCATGGGTGCAGAGCCGGTGGTCCACTCTTTGGTCTGGAACCACCAGTCCCCACGTTGATAGGATCTAAATAGCTAGACTGGTGAATGGCCTATAAAAATTTCATTCGAAGCACTAGAGCAATCTTTGTTACTTCCCCTGTTCCAAATTATAAGTCGCTTTGACTTTTTTTTGTTCATCCATTTTACTATATACTTATATATATTATTTATCTAGATACATAGCAAAATGGATGTACCAAAAAAGTCAAAGTGACTTATAATTTGGAACGGAGGGAGTAGACAATAAGTTGGAGGGTTAGCAAATTGCTCTAGCTCTACTTCACCACAGGCAAGCCTCCTAACCAATGCTAGTTACTATGATCTCTAAGGTCAATTTCACTCAAACGAGCAATCTAGCAACTACTGCTACGCTAGAGAACTAATTGCAACTGGTTAAAACTAAGTTACTCTACTAGCTACTCAAGCAAGCAATCAAGCACTACACAAGTATACTAGAAAAGTAATGAGCAAGTGAAGGAGTGTTATACTAAACCGGGCAAGTGACAAATAAGAATACCAAGGAGACATCAAGATTTATCCCCGTGGTTCGGTTGTTTGCCGGCAACCTACGTCCACGTTATGGCAAGTCCAAACTAAGTGGTCCGTGTTCTAATTGGCATCACATGCCAAGCCCACCATACGGGCGCCATAAGAACCACTAGAGAGGCACTACCAAGCCACAATTTCGCTAGAGTTGCCTTTCGTAATCTCCCGCAGAGAATAGGCACAAGAACCCCTCACAATCGATCGATTGAAGCCGAACACAATCACCACCTTTTGTTGCGCTTAGATCATGCATGCACATGTCTAATGTCATAGACATGTTACTGGTAATTTTTTTGGATTAAATTGTTACGGATTTGACTAATTTTCTAACAATATGAAACTCCATGGTGACATCTACGTATATATACGGTATATTTGGGTCTGTCCTCCTTCATGTTTTTCAGCCAAACAAGTACAATTCATTTTGCTAATCTTTTTAATTTCACACAAGTTTATCATAAGCATTTATCTGTAGCATTTTGTAGCGTTCAATCGTTTTTCTTGTGACGTTGGAATAAATTTTCTCGTTACGTTGGAATAAATTTCTAGTACTAAATATAGAACATTTTTTGGTTACGAAGCTGGGAAATTTTCTTGGCCGAGGCCCTGTCTGAAGTGTTCAACCAAGCGAACAAAATCAGGCGAACCAGCCCCTCTGCCCAATGGGCCCAGGCCGTACGAAGAGCAATTACTGTACTAGTGGTGGTAATGGGCTTTGAACTTTGATGCGGCGGCGCGGATCGGTGATGGTGCGGTTCCAGTGGCCGTCTGGTGCTTTGACCATCACCGCCTCCCTCCTGTGCTGCTCCAGCACCTCCATGTGGCTCGCCGGCAGCGCGCAGAACCTTTCCCTTAGTTCCGCGGGCTCTATCCGGTCGTGCACCGCCCACCACCGCGCGTGCGCCTCGTCGCTCGCGAACCGCCGGAGCGCCGCCGCGTTCCAGTTGCAGTCGTAGTCACGATAGCACAGCCACGGCTTCATGCCCAGGTAGTGCACGGCGTGCACCTCCGCCGGCTCCGCGGTAAGCATCCGCGCCTGTGCCGCCCGGTCCCCTTCGGCCCAGACGTACTTGAGGAAGTTGACGTGGCGCGGAAGGCGGTGCCACCACGTGAAAACCTCGTTCAGGTACCCCTGGTCGCCGCCGTTGTAGGATTCGATGTCGTGGATGCCCGACATGAGCAGGTCGAAGGTGCAGTTGCACGGCTCCAGCACCATCACCCCCGAGTTGAAGCGCGCGCCGCTGTTGACCGTCGCGCTCAGCTCGAGCGCCTCCTCGAATAGAAAGTCCATGTTGCGCAGCACCAGCAGGTCGGCGTCCAGGAACACCACCTTCTCGTAGTCGGTCAGCTGCCACAGCCGGAACTTGCTATAGTTCCACTCGTTGTAGGCGTGGACCTCCGCGTGCGGGTTGCGGATGCGCGGCGCCAGGCGGACGTGCCAGCCTGCCGCGGCGAGGGCGGCGCGGTGCTCGGCGCCCACATTGTGCGCGTCCACCAGGGCCACCAGGTCGCGCGTGGACCCTGTCTCCCGGATGCTCTGCGCCAGCGCGATGGCGCCGCAGACGTAGGCGTCGGCGGAGTGCAGCACGGTGGCGTAGGCCTGCCTGCTCATCCTGCTTGTGCCTGGCGTTGCACTTGGTGGTGTAGGTGAAGGCCGGAGAAAAGGAACGGCGAGCTGGCAGGACCCGACGGGCAGGTTGAGGCGGTGGCGGAGGTAGGTGGCCTCGGGGCGGTAGAGAAAGGCGTGGCCGCGGCGCGCGAGGAGGTGCTTGCAGGGGAAGAGGTTGGGCACGGGGAGGCACCCCGACTCGCTCAGGATCAACACCATGCCAGCCTTACTGCTGCTGCCATTGCCATGGAGGGTGAGCTTGGCGGCGGAGAGCTGGAGGTGGAGCCTGCGCACGTCCCTGGACCAGCCTTGTCCGCGGCAGGGAAGCTTGACGGCGACGAGGTCGTAATTGCGATGAGGGGCGGCATCCGGGTCGGGGAGGGAGGGGCAGCTGCTTCTGTTGCTCTCCTCGTCGATCCAGTCCGGATAGAGGGCTTGCCAGGTGACAGCGTCCGCGGCGGGCGCCAGGCGCACCGCCCGAACGTCGGCGGCAGGCAACGTGCTCATCCAGCGCGCAACCTCCGACGCGTCGAAGTTGAGCAGGCCCACCCTGGCGATGCCACGCCCAGTGCTATTACTGCTGAATGGTGAAAGGATACTGGCGACGCTCTCCCACTGGATGTTCCACCTGCTGTCTGCCGCGTACGGGGCAGCTGCAGGGGGCTCCTCTTCCTCCGAGGCTGATACTGCCTCTGAGTCCTCCTGACGATCATCGTCTGATGACGACGCTCCTCTCGTAGACGTTGCAGGGATGATGATTTCGCCACTTGGAGTTGTAGTAGGAGAGGCGTCCCAAGAGGAAACTGGAATTATCCGTGGCAGTACTGCCACTTGGACGACGACGCAGCAGCCGTTGCCGCGGACAAGCAGCGCCACGATGATGATGGCGCGCACAAAGAACAGCAAGACCACCAGCAGCTTACTGAACCCCCTCTTCTTCCGTACGCCGCCGATCATGTCTCTGCGGAGTCTCAGTCTCAGGTTCCCAAGCACTGAACTGACAGAAGCAGGATGATCATCAGATGAAATGTGGTGTGGCAACAGAACAACCGAGACGGATAGAATGATTGAAGGTAGCTACTTACAGATCGATTTCTGATCGGAGCTTGTAGCTGCATGCGCTCCAGCAGCAGCGACCACCGTCCCCCAGGCTAGTAGGTATATCAGGCCAGTTTCCTTTCTAAAGTTGGAGTAGCTCTTCTTTTTTTGTTGTTAGAGAAAGAGGCAGTAGCTCTTTGTATAGTGCATTTGTATGCTTTTGCTTTGACATAAAATATATATATGCATGTAATCCAAATGGACAAATACATAGGGAGAGTATCATGCAGGCCTATAGATACTGTATGACAACAGAGACAAGAAACTGAAATTAATCGCGTTTGCTAGGTCAGATGGTTCGTAGCTTGCTTTGTAGGGAACGCCATCTGGAGGATTCTTATAGATGGAGTGATGGATGGGCACCTCACAGTGAGGTGCCATTTGGAAATTAATCGTCTGCCATTAACTAAACAGAACTAGCAAGCTCGTTTTTAGATAATTCTTCGTATACTCGACGTCTACTGGAGTTCGATCGTTCATATATCGGACCGCCACAAAATTTAATGGCGAATGGTTCCATCGATTGTTCCGTCACATTGTCCGATCAAGTGATGCTATCTGTTTGGTTGCAAATGACAACTTATTTCTGCTGCCCATAGTTTTAGGATAAAATTAAGTTCAGGCCAGTCTCGTTCCAATAGTGTTTCACAACTATTCTTCTTTTATTATTATAGATATACTCCTAGATTGTATAGAAGGGAAAAAAAAGAAACGTTTGTTTAACTCTTCCTACCTGCCTTATGCATGGAAGTCATTATTGGTCCTCCCTCTGTTCCATGATAAATGTGTTTAAATCAAATATTTTAACTTTAGATCCAGTATAAAATGATTTCGTAGTGTGTTTACTCAGCTTCGTTAGACCTGTTCAAAGTTAGATGAGTTCGAGGACAAAACAAGGCGCTTCTGCTTTTGATTTTTGTACCGTAAATTGACCCAAGTTGAAACAAACAAAAGCCTACACGTCTTAGAACATAAGGGCTTGTACAATGCATAGACTCTTATACCGTAGCTTAGAGAGAGAGGGAGAGAGAGATACTGCATCATTAAGCGCCTCTAAAAAAAACTGAACACCAAACCATTGAATATAACCTGTTATTTGTCTATACTTGGTTAGCCTAATTCCTGGCCGTGCTGAGATTTAACCAAGCAATCAAACAAACCGTAATAAGCTCAAACTAAAAACTTGCTCACGCATTGGAACCTCAATCAGGTGATGCAGTAGAAACACCTTTCACAAAATAGATGGGTAGGCGTTGTCAGTGTGCTATACTGGGCCGGCTTTGCATTCTGATGAAAACCTGCCTACTTTTCTAGATAGGCCTTTCCTAACTGAGTTCTGGCATCACGCCCATGTCATTCTAAGGCCTCTGAAGCAAAGCTGTTATCCTCTGAAGCAGAGCTGTTATATATGTGCTCTAATGCTAGGAAACCGGTGTCCGGGTGGCTGGATGCACTGTTGGTGGGCTAAGCAACGCCAGTCCAAGACTCCCCGCTCCTCCATTTCTAACTAAAAAAAATCAGCTCGTCCACGTACTCGTTCCCATCCGCTCGCCAGCCAGCGCTCGGCCACTGGCCCAGCCAGGGGCAGCGCGCGACCGCCTCCAAGGCGCAGCGCTCGGGTGCCGACCCTGCTAGGCCACCCTGGCGCGCCGCCGCCGCCGCCATCCCCTGCGACGCTCCTGTCCCCCGCCGCGCCAAGCCCATCCTCCGCCGCGTCCAGGGTGTGCTGGCCCAGGCCCCGAAGCAGGTGCTCGCCCAGGGGTGCTCGCACGCCTCGCACAGGTGCTCACCCAGGACGCCGAGCATGTCCTCGCCCAGAGGCATACCGGCAAGCTCCATGCGCCCTGGCGGCGTCGAGCTCCGTGGTTCGTCCAAGCAGCAAGGTGACATTACGCGTTGGAAACATATGTTGCAAAAGTATGTTTCAAGTGTTTCAAATGTTTCATCTGAATGTTGTAAGTGTTTTATATGGATGTTGCAAAAGTAGATCGATATGTTGTATATGTTGCAATGATTGTACACTTATGTTGCAAGCTTTTGTTCCTAATGATTCAATTATTTTTCTAGACGTATGTTGCAAGTGTGTTTATTTGAATGTTGCATATGTTTCACACATATGTTGCATGTGCTTTATCTGGATGTTGCATATATTTTGCAATGGCCTTTTCAAGCGTTTTCAGGTGTCTTTACAAGTGTTTCAGATGTATGTTGCAAGTGTTTCAACTATTTTCGAACGTATATTGTAATCATTTCATTTGGATGTTTCAAAAGTAGATCGGGTGTTGCATCTCTCTCCTTGCCATCTGCAGCCTCGCCTCGGTGTCTCCTCCTCTTTTTGATGCTGGTGATGTTTGGGTGATGTGGTCCCGCGTGGGGACGGACGGCATGGGTGGGGCGAGTCGTTCGAGTGGCACAGAATCCGAGCTGGTGGGGCGTGCGGAACGGAGGAGGAGCGGGGCGTGGGGAGCGGCATTCAGACGCGGGCCTCACGCCGGACGTCCGAGCGCTAGTCGTTCAGCTCTAGAAAATGATATATAATAAGATTGCCAAGTGGTGTAGGTTAGATCCAATCCACTATGGACACAGTCGCTATAATATGCCCCGTAATAATAATTGATGTGGCTACAATTCTCTAAAAAAATTGATGTGGCTACAAAGTTCACCTTAAAATAGGGTTATATGTAGTGGCAGATCCAGAAATTTCCTAGAGCTTGGGTGAACATAACAATGGATAACAAGTTCACATAAACATATCGACCACTGATATACATGATAGTTTTGAAACTAAAATCATGATTCAGCATTACACAAGTGGATATGCAAACATTAAAGCCTTGTTTGGCGTAGCTCTGAATGCCTTGGGCTTCTTGTTATAGTGCACTGAGGAGAGTAGGAGACGAAGCCGGTGAAGCTAAAAATTGTCTTGATTGACTCATGTTCATTTTTAGAAGAAAGATAAAAAATGACTACTTGCTACAGTGTACAAAAGAGGCAGACCCGAAGCCAGCTGGACCACCAACCAGTAAGGAAAAGGAGATGTAAACCAATTGTCTAAATAATATGACAATAAAAAATAACTGTATATTAACAAATTGCAACCAAAAGTTCAATATACACCATGCATGAGCTATATTTTAAGCTTTAAGGGGGTGTTTGAGACTCCTTCGCTCTACGTTTTCAGCTCCACTTCACATTTTTTTAGCCAAACGGTTTCAGCTCCACGCACTCCGTTCGAGGAAAAAGGGTGGAGTTGTGAGAGCACCTAAAGAGGTGCTCCATAAACTCCATTTTTTGTGGAGCTGCTCCACGGTGAAGTTTGTGGAGCAATGGCAGACACCCTCTATGTTTTGAGACCATAAATGAGTGATAATTTGACTGTTGAGTGAAAATGGAAAGTCAATTATGAATTACACATGGTAGCCGGTTGTTGAGTACTTGTGTATTGCTCCGTGAGACATAAGAACCAGTGAATCATGTGACTGATTTTCTGGAGCCGAGGCAGTAACCAAGACTGCAGACCTACAGTGCTGCATTGGTATTGTTGTCTTTCACTGCGTCAGGTCGTCACCACAGAGAGCCCGGGCACGTGCCCAGGGTCATCGGGCCCTGGGTCCACCCTGGCTATATGCATCTAATTTGTAGCTGTTGATAAATTAGATAGTGTCATAACATATGATCATGTAATGTGGGTAAAATCTACTTGTTGTTCTTGCGTTCTCTTGCGCGGCGGCCAATAATGAAAATTTGTTAGAAGATACTCATCAACTCTATTGCGATTTTTGACCATCATAAATAATATCGTATATATATATGCTTCCAATAAAAAGCTTCACCTGAAAGCTGGAAATAAGCAAGCGCTTCTAAGACCCACTTCGATGTCAAACAGAGCTAGGATGCGTCCTTTAGAATTTTAGGCCAGTCTCAATGGAATTTCATCAAAGTTTCATAGGCATTAAATGTGCTGATGTGGTACCGTATTAATGAAGTGAGAGATGGTAAGAGTTTCATGAGAGTAGAGAGTTTCATGTGGGGTGAAATTCTTCTGCACTATTTTCAAAATATAGATGTGTTAGAAACTGGGTCATGAAACCTCCATTGAGACTGACCTTACTATCCATGGAAAATAATTAATTGAGAGAAGTAATTTTACGACTAAAAATAATTCTATAGAATAAACTATATGTAGGTACGAAGTAATTATGTGCGAAAATTGAATAGTGAGAAGCTAGTTTTTGTAGCTTCCAACCTCTAACTTTTTATTTTCATTTGAGAGAATCACTTCGTAGAAATCAGTATAGAATCACTCCTCTATATACTGTTTGCATTGGGTTTAGTTGGTGAAAAGTTTTTTAGAAAAATATCACATCAGATGTTTCGTGCGATGTCGGAAGGAGTTTTCGGATACTAATAAAAAACTAATTATATAGCTTGCCTGGAAACCGCGAGACGAATTTATTAAGTCTAATTAATCCATCATTATCACATTTGTTACTGTAGCACTTTAGTGTTAAATCACGGACTAATTAGGCTCAAAACGTTCATTTCGCGATTTCCAACCAAACTGTGTAATTAGTTTTTTTTTCTACATCTAATGCTCCATGCATGTGCCGTAAGATTCATTACTGTAGTTTTTCGTGAAAATTTTTTGGATCTTAACAAGGCCTTGATAGAGTTGCTCTAGGATTTAGCTGAGATGCTTCTCTTGGAACCTAAAAAAAAACTAGTTCTCGTGTAGGCCTTTTTGCACAACTCGATCAGGTCTAGAATTTTTTAAGTTGGTTGTCTCTAGCTCCAGAAATCATTAAAGTAGAGGTGTGACACAATGAACCATTCAATATAGCAATTTAGTTATTATTTTGAGTTAAATGCATATAGTTAGACCATTATTTGTATTCTACACATGCTCTAAACAGTCATATGGGGATGGCTGATTCCATCTCGTTTTGCTCTGTAAGCAAACACACACTCTGTAGATTCTAGTGCTAAAGCTATGTTCAACTAGAGCATCTAGAACAGGGAGCCTAGACAGGGGCTCCTATTTATTTTTTGGCACTAGAGCAAAAAAAATCCAATCAAGTACGAAAAAGTTGAGTTGAGATTTTAGCACTTGAAATTACCAAGGCAAAAAAGAAAGGAATTGAGAAATATGAAGTGTTCCAAAATAAGATAAATAAAATATTTGATATGTATAAATTCAGTTAATAGTGAAAAAACCAAGAACACACCCTAAAAACTATGCAAATCTCTAAAAAGGACGATTGTGAGCGTGTGCATGCCAATCTTTGTAGGTTATCTGAGTGGAGATCTCTGCAAAGCATGAGTAAAGGTTTACTAGTGAAGGGAATGTTAATGGCTGACCGAAGCGGCTTGTCCTAGGACTTTACTTCTATTCACACTAGATAAACCCAAAACAACTAACTAGGATGATGTGAACTTAAGTTTATCTAATGTTCTCTATTTACCAAAACCCACAAGAAAATGTAACATAGAGCCGATCCTATTAACTAGACTAAGCTAATGTACAAAACGTAAAGTCACATAAATCAATTGCGAAAATGTAAGTGCATTAAATAAAGGGTTCATGTTAGGAGGTGCAAAGTCATGAAATGAGGTGATGTATCTCATGGTATCGGTTACCAAAATACAACCCATAGTCCATGTTCGAGTTCCGCTGAGGTACACTCTATGGTTCATCGACTCGTGGGTCACGGCGTTGGGCTCACCATATAGGCTCCTGTCAGCCAAGGCAAATGCCGTAACCCACTTAGGCTCACCACCACCACTAGACTCTCCCACTAAAGAGTTTCTCAACCAAGAAAGCGATATCTTTATTGCCCATACCCCAAGTCACATTGATCCATACCAAGCTTGGAGGGTAGATGTCACTGGAGATTCACTAAGACTCCAAGTGTCTTAGCCTACCAAGATTACAAGAGCACAAAGCCCAGCTCACTCTAGCTCTAGAGCTAAAACCTAATGACTTGCTAAAGATGACACTAAGCACAATTCTAGCCTTAGATATGATCATAAAACTCATATGCGATTGGAGTGTATATATCTTCAAGTGTATCAATGCCCACTAGCTTCTTTGGTTTCCAACCTACTCAAAACAACCAGCCAATGGCATTTTTGTAGCCCCTAAGTAAGTCCTAGCCATTCGACACAATATGCATTTGTAGGCATCACTTGGTGATCTGGTGACCATAAAACCCATCACTGGGTCATCTGGTGGGGTGATGGATTGTTTGTTGACTGTTGTTTCTCTGAGCCACTAACACTAGGTCGCAAATCACTTGATGATCTAGCACTAGGTCCATCACTCCTCTATATTGTTCGGTGGGTCATTCCATCTTACTGCACACATATCTGGTGATCGTTGCCTCGCCGGATGTTCCACTGTACCTCTATCATTTCATTTGGTGAATGATATGGTGATCCTTGTTTTCAATGTGCATCGTCCATGTGCCTCGACGTTGGTCTCGATCAAGTGCTCAGATGTATGGTTTAGCAAGGAATCTTCATCGTATCTTCTTTGTTTTAACTCGGATTTTGATCGTTCTTCTTCTATACTGTTCCTTAGCATCCATAAACCTATGCAAATATGTCTAACATATCTTGATGAGTTTACACTTTACTACAAATGCATCTATTGTAGTAAGCATGAGCCTATTGACGATCAAAATTGGCCCGTTGCGGCTTTGTTGGCAAAACCGGCTAGGTAGGGTTGTCAGGCCAACTAGGCCATGTTTTACAAACTAGTTAGGCTGGGTTGCCAGGTCGGCTAGGTCAATTTTAATTTTACATATCCGAGTGGAGATCCATGTTGAGTTTGAGTTGTAAACAATCTTTAGATGCAATAAGTCCATCCCACCAAATAAATATGAGGGGTAATGACCGATTGAGGATATTCAGTCGATGATATATTATTTTGCCTTTTCCAAACCCTAGCATTTCCATCCCCGATTGTTATTCTGCAAGCTCCTCAATAGTGTTTGTGGGTGTTCTAAATGACCCGTCGAGATCCTAGGACAACCCTATGTGCACCTTCCCAGTGGGTTCTTTCTCAGGATGCGTTTTCTAGGCTTTCGTGATTTCTCTAGTAAAATCAGTGAGGCCAATTTCTGAAGTCGGCTAGGCTAGGTTCGCTAGGGTTCTTCGCGAGGTGATCTCCATATGACCCGAGCGTTCTAGCTCTTTGAGCGTGGGATCAGATTTGCGTCCATAGAGCAAAAATGATCTCACGATGTAGTCATGTAGAGGCTGTTATATCAGTCAAACCATTTAAATAAACTGGGCATTAAAAGAATGTAATGTGAATCTACTCTCACGTTTTTGGCTTTCTGTGTATTTAATTTTAGCCTTGTCTTTCTTGTTCGATATGTTGGATGGGAAGTAATAGGCAACAGATTTCTCACCAACTATTGCTACCAGGTCGATGTTAGAGCAATGCATGGTTCTAGTACGTGAGAGGTGAAACATTTGACGAAATAGATTTGCTAAAGTATGGGCAACCTGCTCGGTAGTTCGCACTAACAAGAAAGAAAGCGAGAGTTCTTGAAGGAAACACACACGCACTGAATTTTCTATAGCAAAAACCACTGCCCAATACCTGCAGCGCTCCTTGCTTTCTGTTACACTCTTGAAACAAATGGCACCAACCCCAGTTAGATTAGTCACTACCAGCACGTTCACTGAAGTGACGAACATTGCCTATTCTTGTTAGGCAGGATGGGCAAGAAGGCAAGAAGTATGGACAAGAGCAACGCATTCTATTTGTCCTTGATTAATTCAAAATCTTGCGAGACATGGGCGCAGAGGAAAGCCTCTCCACACGGCTCGTGTGCAGAGGACATATATATACACGAGGGCGCCAAACACATTTCCCAACTCACCAAGAACAGCGCCATTTCTTAATCGCAGCGCCTAAACCCAGCCCTCCTAATTATATCGCCACAGTGCTGTTATAACCAGGTGCGATTCCAAGCTTAAAACGCACCGGCATGGCCACTGTACTGGATGCCGGTGTGTTGCACTCGCACCCCTATGCTGTCGCCGCGGCGGCGGCGGCGTTGGTCTCGGCGTACATGGTGTGGTTCTGGGCTCTGATGCGGCGGCTGTCCGGGCCGCGGATGTGGCCCCTCGTCGGCAGCCTGCCCAGCGTCGTCCTGAACCGGGCGCGGGTTCACGACTGGATCGTCGACAACCTGCGCTCCACGGGGGAAGCGGCCACGTACCAGACGTGCATCCTGCCGCTGCCGTTCCTCGCGCAGCGCCAGGGGCTGGTGACCGTAACGTGCAACCCGCGGAACCTGGAGCACATCCTGCGCGCGCGTTTCGACAACTACCCCAAGGGCCCCATGTGGCAGGCGGCGTTCCACGACCTCCTAGGCCAGGGCATCTTCAACTCCGACGGCGAGACGTGGCTGCTCCAGCGCAAGACGGCGGCGCTCGAGTTCACCACGCGGACCTTGCGCCAGGCGATGGCACGCTGGGCCAACCGCATTATCAAGTTCCGCCTCTGGAGTATCCTCGCAGACCACTGCGAAGCCGCAGCGAGCGTCGACCTCCAGGACCTGCTCCTGCGCCTCACCTTCGACAACATTTGCGGCCTCACTTTCGGCAAGGACCCCGAGACATTGTCGCCGGGGTTGCAGGACAACCCCTTCGCCAATGCCTTCGACTCCGCTACCGAGGCGACGCTGCAGAGGTTCCTGTTCCCCAGCTTCTTGTGGCGCATCAAGAAGGCGCTCGGCGTCGGCAGCGAGCGGAACCTCCGCGAGAGCCTCGCGATCGTGGACCAGTACATGACGGAGGCCATCGCGGCGCGCAAGGCGACGCCGTCGGACGACCTGCTCTCCAGGTTCATGAAGAAACGCGACGGCAATGGCAGGGCGTTCCCAGAGGACGTGCTCCAGTGGATCGCGCTGAACTTCGTGCTCGCCGGGCGCGACACGTCGTCCGTCGCGCTCAGCTGGTTCTTCTGGATGCTCATGCTGCGGCGCGACGTCGAGCGCAAGGTGGTCCTGGAGATCGCCTCCGTGCTCAGGGAGACGCGGGGCGACGACACCGGGAGGTGGACTGAGGAGCCGCTGGACTTCGACGAGCTGGATCGCCTCGTGTACCTGAAGGCGGCATTGGCGGAGACGCTGCGGCTGTACCCGTCGGTGCCGCAGGACTCCAAGTACGTGGTGGAGGACGACGTGTTGCCCGATGGCACCGTGGTGCCGGCCGGCTCAGCGATCACCTACTCCATCTACTCGGTTGGACGAATGGAGAGCATCTGGGGGAAGGACTGCGCTGAGTTCCGGCCTGAGCGGTGGCTCTCGGCTGACGGGACCCGGTTCGAGCCGGCCAAGGACGGGTACCGCTTCGTGGCGTTCAATGGCGGGCCGCGGACGTGCCTGGGCAAGGACCTGGCGTACCTGCAGATGAAGTCCATCGCGTCCGCTGTGCTGCTGCGCCACTCGGTGGAGCTCGTCCCTGGGCACAAGGTGGAGCAGAAGATGTCGCTCACTCTGTTCATGAAGAACGGCCTCCGCGTGCACGTCAAGCCGCGGGACCTCGCCGCCTACGTCACGGCACCGGAGGAAGCACCGCAGCTGGGAGCCTTTGTGATTCCGACCACAACTGCAGCAGCTGCATAAGCCTTGCTCGTGCCCGCGCACATTGGCATTGGCTTCTTCGTGCTGAAGTTCTTCTATGCGCCTCTGCCTGTCAAAGTCATATCGTTTTCTCCCTTTACCCCCTCTTCGATAGACCGTTAGGTTTGTGGGTACCTGGCGTCATATGGTCGTGCTTGTGTGCTTTTGTGTGATTGGATCGGTTTGTGTACTTTTGTTCAGGTCAATGGATCGACTGAGCAATGGAGCTTTTTACTTTGCACATACAAGTATAAAACCTGTTTTAAATCAGTGGCAGAGGATGAGGGTGTATGTCTCTCTCGTCTCTGGCTGTGTGCACACAAGTGCTAGGCTAAAATGCGCCCAGGCAGATTCTATAGAGAAAATTTGTTCACTGCCATCAAAATCTATAACGCTTTCCTCATTGCCATAAAAAATTAGAGTTTATGTTATCTGCCATCATTTTGTGTTTTTTGTTTCCTTATCTGCCATTCTGTTAGTCTTCTGTTAGATGGGATGGGGAAGACAGTTTACCCCTCCAAAAATTTGATCCTAAAATTTCTTGAATGTCATTGATATCCAGAACCATATACCATATAAAATGGAGATCAATAAATGACAGCAACATAATTGTGACAACATCAATATAATTACTATAGGAACATGACAGGCAACATTAAAACAACATTTTGAACACAGTTCACATGACCTTAGAAATACACTACATAGATATTCATTGGTTCAAATATTTACCAACCAAAGTAGCAATTCGTTGGTTCACAGACCAAGCAAAAGAGCAAGTTCAACAAGCCATCATTGTCCATATAATTCGCAACTTGGCTCATTCTCGCTAAGCAAAATAGGCAGCCATAAGTTTGCATAGCAAGCAAAATAAGGCAGTTGCACTACTTAACATCACAAGCCACATAGATGATATGCATGAATTACAAATTAAGATCTGGGAGTTTCCTCTTGCTTCTAGTGTGTGCAGCAGGGCTTTGGTTTAGAGGAGTCTTGCTTCTAGTCGCCATAGCTGGACTATCTGGTGGCACTGGAACCATCTTTTTCTTCTTCTTCACTTGCGCCTTGGTCTTTCTTTTATTCTTTTTCTGTCCTGTAGACGTGGATGTGGAAGGTGGTGGTGTTGTTTCACCTAAAGACATGAAAGGGTACTCAATGGCAAACGGCTCAGGTTGGTTTGAACCACTTCCAGACCTGCACGTGAGAGAGTTTTACAATTTCAGAGGATAATATTGAGAATGGTGTGAGCAGAACATTAACTTTACAAGTTGAGCATATGATATTGAGAATACTATAATCAAGAACGGGAGTTTTGCAATTTCAGCATACCCGAGAGAGTTTCCAGAAGCTAAGTTAACTGAAGCGCCTTGGCTGTAATTAAAAAAAGAAACATTTTTAAGAAAAACAAATAAGAATATAACATGTGAGATCCGTAAAAGTGTAGACATAAGCTATACATCTAAGCATATGTAAGAAAAATACAAACTAGCCCTTTTTCTTAAACTTGGTTAGCAGTTCCTAATTTGAATAGAGCAAGACATATCAATTTTTTTGCAAAAATGCAAAGGTGAGGATGGTACATTAGATGATATACTGATAACTTTACTTACTGTGCCAAACAAAAAAGGAGCTTATTTGTCTAGTTGCTTATCTTATCGCCATTCAGGTATCTATTTCAACCAAAAGAAATTGCATTGGACATGTACATCTGAATTGTTGCAAATACCAACCTATACATCTAAAATATGGCAGCTGTTGCAAATACCAACCTATACATCTAAAATATGGCAGCTTACTGCTTATAGATTTAATTTAGTGCATATTTATTCACATTTGAGATCTGCTTGTAAAATTTTGCTAGATGCCTAGATAACTTTACTTACTGTGCCAAACAAAAAAGGTGATGAAATATCAACTTCAAAAGATTAGTTGTCTTTAAGACAAAATAGGAAATGCATAGGTGCTGCGAGTGCAAATTTGTCTGTACTGCAACAGAGAAACAAAAAGGATAATGCATGCATATAAAAATGGTAACATAGGGTGCTTGTAGCATATAAAAAAGGACAATGCAAGCAACATATGACCTTGTAAGCTATGTGCAAGCTTAGCATTATCTCTTCTGTACATTTAACCAATGCTACCCAAATTTGCTAATTTATCTCCAGGTGAGCTACCATCTATCTTACAACTATTTCTAACTGTTGGATTGAAACTGAACCGTCCTACCCATTTCTCCTTATTATACCATGCTTTCCTACAACCTATATTTAATTTCTCTACTTTGAACACTGTTTCTCTTAGACTGGAATATTACAGATGAGCCAAAAAAACAGAGTAGGGAAACTCATTAGACAACTAGCAGCTTGAGATATCAAAAGTAATCAAATGATAGACTTCCACATATGCTGATCTGAACAACCATTTATGCGAGATCTCTGAGTGCATAGAGACATACCTAAATGGAAACTGCATTGTTTTAGGACCTGCTTGAACTGGGACAATACTACTCTCGCACGATGGTTCCATTGTTTTCTTCCTCCTCTTCGGTGGTCCCCTGCATTGTGGCAATATGAAATTAATAACAAGTGGTAATATAAAATTAATAAGTGGCAAAAAAAATAAAGATGAGCAATTTCAGCATGCTTACTTCTCAGCTAGCATGGCTGCTATATCATCAGGGTCACCATACTTGCAGTTATACCAGCGGTGGCCATATCCCTTGCAGATGGGACGCTGATGTGACCCTTTCCTCTTTGTCGTGCTGCTACCACCCTCAGTACATCCTTTCTTTCTCTTTCTGCCTTCTACCAGTTGTAGGTTTTAGAAGCGGTGGCTCCATGAAGAAACCATGGTCAGATTTCGGCCACTGAGACTTGTCTGGCATGGCAGGTATAAGGGCCTCATATGCTGCTCTAAATTTCTCAACGGAATAATACATGTCAACATGTTTCTCCAATTGATCCGAAAGAGATGTGATGAATGCAACAGCGTGTTTACAAGGAATCCCCGAGACTTCCCATTTCCTACATGTACAGGTTCTTTCTTCTAGGTTGACAACACATTTGAAGCCACTGTCACCCTTCACAGATACCTCTGCTACGGTATCCCCACATCTCTGTACATCCATATCTAAGTTCATGCTTTGCTCCTTCAACATCTTGATGATGTGTGGCAGAATAATTCCTTGAATCTTTCTTGAGATTGTTCTCCTAACATCTCACTTATCCATAACAAGTTGCCTGATCTTGTCCATAAGGTCATCCAAATTCAGACCTTTGTACTTCTTGATCCAATTATTGAAGCACTCTGTTAAATTGTTGGTCACATAGTCGACTTTGCAATGTGTCCAGAATTGACTTCTTGTCCATATCTTAGTATTCCATTGCCGTATATAAGCCATTGCTTCTGGTTTAGCATCTTCCATTGCTTTCCAATGCTTCTCAAAAAAGTAGGGGCTCCATGAATATGCTGTGGGTCAAAGATGGTCCTCAAATATCTTCCTGCTGTATCTTTTCTTGAAGTTTGACACCAAATGCACCATGCACTCTCTATGTTCTGCATTTGGGAACACTTCCTTCACTCATGTCATCACTCCTTGACCAGCATCTGTACAGATAGCTAAGCCTGCAGGAGCTCCAATGGCATCTCTAAGCCTTTGCATAAACCAAATCCAATTTTCATTTGTTTCTGAGTCTATCACTCCAACAGTAACTGGATACATCCAATTATGCCCGTCAATAGCTATTGCACATGCTAGCTGCCCCCTAAACTTTCCTGTCAAAATGGTGCTATCTATGGCCAAGTATGGTCTGCATCCTTTTAGAAAACCATTTATGCATGGTTTCATAGCAAAGAAGAACCTATTAAATCTGATCTGATCAGCAATTTTGTGGTGATCTATGATTACAAAACTTTCAGGGCTGCACCTTTCAACCTCTGCCTTAAACCTATATAGGTTGTCAAAGCTACTGTCCCAACTACCAAATAGTTGTTTATCAGCTAGCTTCATACCATCATACACTCTTTGGTAAGGTACATCTACCTTGTGCTTATCCTTTATCCGCTTCATCAATTCTTTAGCTCCCACGCTTGCATCTTCCGCGAGCCAATCCTTGACTTGTTCACATACCCAGAATTTGCTTGCATTCCTCACTACCTTACTCCTCCTTGAACTGGAACAGGAATGTTTATGTGGGTTCCTCGTCACCTGCATATACATTTCAACAAATTAAACAAATGTTCTTAGGGGGCAGCTAAATAAAGCACTCATCCTTTAACAATATACCCAGAATTTTGCAAAATAAAGCACAGAATAAAAAGAATTCAATTGGACAGAGGTTACCTTCATTGTAATCTTGTCCTTCATTGTACGAGCATGTAATCTCAATCTACATCCTTCGTCTTTCTTCCTTGAACAATATACCCTCACTCTCCCTATGTCACTTTTTTCGATGTTAAACTCAAATTCATGTTTAATAGCATTATGAGAAAGTGCTAATCTAAACTCACGTATGTTGGGATATATGCTGCCTACACACATTGGAGGATTATTTTTGTCATAAGCTAAAACTGGTGTAGGTGGCAGCGGATCTTTCCCAACTAGACCATCCTCTTCCTCATACTCTTCATCAGACTCAGAGTCACTGCTCTCAACTTGAGCAGGTCTAGATTTACCATGGGTTAGGTATTCAGCTTCATCATCAATACCCACATGTTCATTTTGTGGCTTAGGATTTCAAAGAATACCATCATTAACAAGAATATCATCATCAACAGGCTCATTTGTACAAGGTTGGCTTGAAGGCATAGTGGACTGGCTTGCTAAAGGCATAGTGGATTGGCTTGCTGAAGGCATAGTGGACTGGCTTGCTTGAGGTATAACTGGATAAGCCACAGATGGAGTACTTGGGATATCAAGGACCTCTGAATTTTCAGAAGTATAAGGCTCAGGTATAGGCACAACATCTCCGGGTTCAGTGTATGTAATGGTCATGCGAACTACCTTGCTATGAACATGTTTGCTGAACATTGCAAGAAGTTCTTGATCTGTTGTGACTTGAGGAAAGATATTTTGGAGTTCATCATAGTAAAAAACAAATACTACTTCATTGTAGCCATGCGGATATGCATCAATAATTTCTTGGACAAGATCCATAAAATTGCATCGATCATCATCAACAACCTTGGAGATATGAAAGCATGCAAACTCCTTCCTACGCTTTTTAGGATTCCTAGAAAGTCTTATATTTAGCAGGTAGCTGGACTCAGGGTCCATCCTGTGAATCAATATGCTATCAAAACTATGCACACCCATCAAAGTATAGAGAACTCGTTCATGCTCCTTATCTTCTAATCGACAAGAGATAAGAAGAGAAAAGGAAGAGCAAGAGCAATTATCCTGTAGGAAGCCATGATGTGTAAGGACTATGTGCTGGTGATGCCATGCCTCCTCAGACCATGTGCATGGAGGAGGGGCGGTCGGTTGGGCCCAAGGAGAGGTGTCCCGTCAGTGAAGGCGTCCCGGCATTGGTTGGTGGCGGGTGCTGCTAGAAGCTAGGGTAACCTGAAACTTCCAAGAAAGGCTGCATCAGAATAGGATCACATATGAAGAATGTTAATAAAGCAAAATTCAAGATATTCAATTGCAAATTTATAATGCCATTTTACTTAAAAAGTCCATGCCAAACTATCAATGCAATAAGAGTACATACGAAGAAATAAGAGTACATACAAAGAAAATAGTGGGTCAAGAGCTTCAAAATTTGCCACGTAATAATAAGAGTATAGAAAAAATAGTGGATCAAAAATCAATAGATAACATAAAAAAGTCTTGAAAATCAAAGTGATTAATATCGGTAAATTCATCCGAGACAAACAAAATTCTAGTGCTAAGTTCATCGATAACCCAAGTGGACTAAAATCAAAGTATAGTACTAATAATATCTCATATCTAAGTGAGCCGAAATCTGAAAATCATAAGATCGAGTGAAGTAAATTCAAACAACAAAAGCAGTCAGCAGCACCTCCCAACAGCCAACGGTATATGACACTGAATAGGTCTACACTGAGTTTGCCGATCAAGGTACATGACATTAAGCATGCTGATCAAAGTAAAAGACATTGAGCTCATATAGGTGAAGTACTGAACCAATAAAATTAAGCAGCAGTAGGCAATGGCACACCCAACAGTAGGCAGGAGAACAAGCCATGAGGCATCTCTGCTCGCCTGCAATTTTGGAAGAGGAGGAACAACATTGTATTCAAGAACGATCGTACTACTCTTATTTCTTCGTATGTACTCTTAGGCCAGTTTCAGTGGGGTTTCATCAGAGTTTCATGGGCATTAAATAGGCTGATGTGGCACCATATTGATGAAGAAAGAGATGATAAAAGTTTCATGGAAGTAGAGAAAGTTTCATGGGGATGAAACTCTTCTCCACTGTTTTCAAAATATGGATGCATTGGTAACAGGGCCATGAAATCCCCACTGAGACTAGCCTTATAAAAAACAAGTATTAACCACATAAAGGGGAGTCAGCTGCATGCAAGGGGAACTACCGAACTAGTACTAAAGCACATATCTTAGGAGGAGTGGGTTGCCAACTTTTGGTCTGTATGGCTTAGCCATGATTACATGATATTTAACAACAAACATACTAGCACCCTGCTACAGAGGGGGGAGCATATTGTTTGCGCTTCTGGAGATAGCTACAAAAGAAAAGACAAAGAGAAGCCTTCTTCAAGGCAAGCCACTCTACGGAGGTGGTAGCAATGAAATTTTTCACCAAGTATGGTTGACTGCTTAATTATAGGCTAGCAGTTGATGGTGTGGACACATGAACCAACTTTCTTTCTATAACCTTGCAGAAGTTTTTTAGGAGCAAAAATGTTACATGCCAGTAGAATATTATTGCCTGTAAGGAAAATATTTACATTGCACCGCAAATATGAGCACATACTGAATTATAGAATTTTGTGTTGCACAGGGTATATTGCTACTAATTTACACCCATCCAGAGTACCATAATTGTGTCTTAAGTAAAACTAAGTTTCCGACACAGCAAAATAGAAGGATAAAAATCACAATGTACATGACTATGTGCACATTTGAACAAAAGATTGCCGTACCAGAACAAAGAAATTTGGATATGCAACTGAGAAAAGGGAGGTTTTAAAAAGGTAGGCGCATGCTTGCTACTTCTGCCACTAGCTAAGTGATGAACAATCAGTGTAAACACTCGGAATTAATGGTGTTTCATTGCAGTAATGAATACTTAGAGAATGTAATCCTCTAGCTTTGGCGGGTCGGTGGCGTCAGTTGATGGCATCGGTCCGTGATGGCTGGGTGGCGCGGCGGCGGCAACCGACCGCGCGGGTTGCGGCGGCAACCGGCCGCGCAGGTGGCGGTGGCGGCGCCCGGCCCCGCGGGCACCGCGGGTCGCAGCGGAGGTGGACTCCGGCACCGCTGGTGGCGGTGGTGGCGGCGGTGGCGCTTGGCTGCGTGGGCGTGCGGGCTGCGCACGAGCTCGGGCGCGTGGCTCGGGATCGCTGGGATCGGGTTAGGGTTTGTCGGGTTCCTTTTTTTGTCTGTTTGTGCTGGTTGAGGCCGATCTGGCTGGGAACACGGATACGTCGGGTTTTTGATCGGCCACCGCTTCCACCTGGCGTAGGGGCAAAACCAGACACTGTGGTCAAGTCCGTCTTTTTTGTTTTTTGGCCCTTTTTTTGAAAGATTCTCTCAAATAGGCCCCTGGCGGAAAGATTTCAAAAAATGGACCCTCAGCTTGGCGCCATTGTCGATGGCGCCAAGATATAACGGCATGGCGCCATGTTTCCTGGCACCAAGATGCATCCGACGTGGCCGCGTGGCAACCTACGTGGCAAGGCTTGGCGCCATGGATCTTGGCGCCAAGCCTTGGAGCCATGGTCCATGGCGCCAAGCACCCATATTTTAACCTGCCCCCTCTTCCTCCCCGAGTCATTCTCGTTTTCTTACTCCTTCTCTTCTGGTTTTTCATTTGGACACTTCTGCCGTTGCTCTTTAATCGACCTATTGGACCGTGAGAAGTTGGATTTTATCCATGGATCTTCGAGAGGTAGGTATCCTGTCACCCTTCCTTAATTTTTTCGAATCGATTTGGTAAAATGAAGGCATATTCTTAACCTATGAACTTCACATTTTAAAATTCGTATGTATTGTTCAACCGTAGGATGCCTAGGCGTGGAAAAGCTAGAAAACAAAGGTATGCGTACATTCGTTTCATCGTATAATAAACCCTTAGTTTTAAGATTTATTGTTATTTGTTTTGTTATATTAGAACCGAATTTATTGAATTGTAGCTATGGACGGATGACCGAAAGTCCATACGTCCCAAAGCCGCTCCCTAGTGGTGTGCCAATACCCATGTGCTTTTGTGGTGATCCTTGCAAGGTAGATATTTCCGAAGATGAGGCAACATATAAGCAGAGATATTGGATGTGTTCTAATTTTGCATGGGAACCAACAGAGCGTCAGCGCCGCAGTACATTTATTGTGAGAAATTGCTTTTGTTTAGTAATTAATTTGTGTCATATGTAGTTTTGCATAATAATTAGATTAGAAACAATTTAATTTGCTGCAGACCCCTCCACCGCTATGTGATTTTGAGCAGTGGATCGACACTGAGATCAAGGAGGCTGACATGCGGCTTCTACAAGGTTTGAAGGAGTGGGATGCGGAGCGCCTGGAGATCTTAGAAAAGAGACGCAGAGAGGAGGCAGCAGCGAAGGAGCACAAGGAAGAGGAGGAAATGAGGCGTGTTGCTGCGTGTAGGGAGGAGAGGGAGAGGAAGCTGGAGCGCGTGCGCCGAGCGAAGGCAGCGATGGAGGAGAATCCCGATGCTCAGAACAAGGGAAAGTGGCCTCGTTGTACTCAGTAGTATGCTAGTTGTATGTCCAGAACATGGTCGATGTACTTTAGGTAAATCATGTACGTAGGGCATGTTCTGTGTTATTTAATTCGTCGTCATGTACTTCATATGCACTTTAAGTTTTTGGACCTTGCTTAGTATTGTCATATATCATGTTTAATGTGACTGAGTTACTGAAACTAGTTATCGAGTTGCACATATAACATAAGGAAGTACTAGATTTCACAATTCACCACGCATAACATAGGACATAGCATGTCAGAACTTGTACCAAACAAGGGTACATATGTCCTGGACTAAACCTAACATGCCTTAGGTAATTAGAGCGAACAACAAGTACATGACATGGCATGTGCATATGCTAGATTTGTTCTATCTAGTAGTGCGGCCACATAGCAAACTGTGTAGCCCCTTCTCCATAGTACCCTCCCATTGTTGATGGTGGAGGTGGCGGGGGTGGTGGCGGAGGCCCGTTGTTCTTGTGGTTAGGGCAGCTGCAATATGGATCATGGCATGGTCCGTCCTGTGAAACAGCACCACTACTGGTATCGTCTGCTTCCTCGTCCTTGTAACCGTTGCTAACTTCCCTTTCTAGTTCGAAGATACGGTCTTGCAAGTAGTAGATGTACTGTGCGTGGGGATAGATTGGTCTAGGATCGACCCATCTAGTGAAGCCACAGTTTTCTTTGGACTCTGAACACTGCATTTCAAAGATTTCATTGAACATGCAGTTAGTATCGCCTATGAGATGTAAAATAATGGAGAAAAAATTGAGTAACAAATTTTAAAACCAGTTACCTCTGCTCACGGATATTTGAAGAATCGGCGACCTCCATCCAAACCCTCCACGAACATCTGCACTAAGCAGTCCTCACCATGCCTACATTTTGGCCAATCTTCTTTCTGGTTATCATATCCTCGGAGTGGACACTCTTTGGTGAAATCTCTCTTGGTCTTGACAGGAAAATGATACACTGGCTCATCAAAGTCTTCCGGACCCAGAGACCCCTCCCACACAATGGGAGTACCCTTACTCCCCCCCCGTTCCCTTCCCTCTAGATGACCCTCCAGACATTACTACTCGTAGATAACCAACTTCTGGTTTCAAGTGACTAGCATTGTATGGAGTAAGGTGTATATATAGCCAGCAGTGGAGTGGAGAGCCGCTGTATTGTGGCTTTAATGCTCCTGAAAAGCCTAGATGCTATCCCTGAAAAGCCTATTTGAATTACTGAAAAGCCTATTTGAAAACTCATCTGTAAAGGCTAGATTCCTTGATCAATCAATTCATCTATAAAAGAGGATGTACCATAGGATAGTGACATGATAAATCACTGAAAAGGCTATATGCTATCGGTGTACTGCACGACTTGACATGTTTCAGAAAATTTTGGCAGAGTTTTCCCTGTTTCTGATTCAATCCAAACACAGATATCACATAAACATGTCATCAACAATTATATATGACATTCACCTTAAACAAATATATGATCATCATCAGCACCCACGTTTAAAGTGCATATGTCATAAACTCCATAGTAGTTCATTCAGTACATAAAAATAGGATATAAAAGTCCATAATAATAGTCCATACAGTCCATAAGTCGGCTACAGTCCCTCACTGTCTCCTAGACTTACCCTTGCCCTTGTGTCCAAGAGCGTGGGTGCCTGGAGTATAAGGGTCAGGTGGTCGACGTCGCCTGGTACCGACCGGCTGCGTAGGCTGAGTCCAGGGGGCATCGTCTAGCTGAGACGGTCCAATCTCCTCGTGCCCCTGGTCCTCGTCCTCGTCGTCGTCGTCGTCATCCTCGTCGTCGTCCTCCTCGGTGCCTTGGTCTCGCGACCCTGTAGGTGGGTGGCTAGACGAACCTACGCCACCTCTGGGTGCAGTAGGCACGTACACGTCCTCCGTCGTGCCTGTCCTGCAACCACAGCGCGCTGCGGTACGGCGTAGCCGATGTGCCAGTCTCTGGTGCACAAAATCATGTTTACTCAATGTATTGAACGTATTAGTACTCTAATATTTGCATATTTATAGGTACTTACATCAAGGAAGCTACGTGTCTCGTCGTCCCTCACCATCGGACGAAACCGTTCGATTTCTTGGACCGACATCTTGAGGGAGTTGCCCTACAACAAAGTTTTATGTTGTAATTCATTGTTACGCAAATCGATATATAAAAGTAGAGCACATGACATACCACTCTGTCCAAAATCGGTCCTGCTCCCACCTGGCGACCTACACGAGTAGAGGTGTCGTACGCCGTGTCCTCATCCTCTGACGACTCAATGTCAGCGTAGTCATCCTGTGTCCACTGCAGCTTAAGCCTCGGACGAGTAGCTTGGTGGTACCAAGCTTGGTACCGCCTGTAGTCTATGTTCGTGTGCGCCTCGTTGTTGTCGTCCACGTTCCCGTCGAACAACTCCCACATGTCGATGTAGTCTCGGTGGTGATGGGCCCAATCAAAGATTTTCCTGTTTTTCTTACGATCGAGCCTGCAAAACATGTACAGAAGTTAGTGAACATCGTGTCGCTATAGCATACATGTATGACAAAGTTAAAAATTTCGGCAGAGTTTCCTTTATATGTTGAAGCAAACCACACATATATGCATTCCATAGACATACAAACATACCAACAATTATTTCATCCATCTTAGTCGACATATATAATGTGGTATGGGTAAGTGCAACTTCTGGAAAAAGGTCCAATTACAAAGAAGAGAACACTTACTTGTGCAAGTCAACACTTGTCGAAACTGGAGATGGTGGACAACGCTGCCTTGCTCCAAACTGGCGTGCAACTCGATGTGGAAGGTGGTACTCGACAGCATAGAAGCAGATAAGAGGGCACCTCACCCTGTAGAGCTGGCTGTCACTGTCACATATGTTGCTCACCACAAAAGGAAGTGCGGCCTCGTCTGCGTACGGCTCTCAAGTCACCTGCAACGTGTCCAAACAATTAGTTAGATAGCATAATAGATAATTTCTTTTCGAACGAACATATATAATAATTTGTACTTACACTAGAGGCCATTAGCCTGTCTAGCTCGTCCGTGTACTCTTTGTACGCCCGCTCCATCCTCGCGTGAGGGACTGTCACCTGGTCCCATAGGTACGCCCACGTCGGCTGTAGACGTGCGTTATGCACTGGGAACCAGTCACGCGGAGCCAACATCACCGGACGAGCAACTGGCAGCCGCGACCACATCCACAGCTGGAGTAGGTACGCACACCCACCAAGTGAGGCTGACGGTGAAGAACGCCGGCACGCCTCGCAGAGCTGACGGTAAAGGAAAGCCAACACCGCAGAGCCCCAGCTGTACTGACCGGCCTGGTCCCAGTCTGTGAGGCAAGGGATCCACATTCACGAAGCAGTGTCGCCTGTTCCATCGGGGAAGAGAACAGAGCCAAACAAGTGTAGGATCCACGCCCTACAGTAGTACTGAACTGTCTGGTCGTCTGCGTCAGGAGGACACTGTCCGAACTCAGCTCTAAGCCAGGAGAGATGGACACCAGAAGTGCGGTCTCCTTGGTCACCCACCTCACGCCCAAGGAAGGCCTCCACCCTAGCTCTCCAACCCTCTGACCTACACAGCCCTGTCACTGCCCTCCCACGAATCCTCAGACCGAGCATCTTCTGACAGTCCTGTAGCGTGACTGTCATCTCTCCAAACGCCAGGTGAAAGCTGTGAGTCTCAGGTCGCCACCTATAATTTTAGCAAAACAAAAATGGTTCTTAGAAACATTGCCGCGTCAACAAATGATTATTAATACAACCTATTTGTTAAAAAAATACCTGTCCACCAACGCAGTCAAGCCCGCCGAGTTGAACAAAGGCAGGCCACGTCGAACCTGGAAAGATACGACGTCGAGGCCAGCTCTCGTTAGGTACGGGGTGTACCTGTCGTCGTACTGCATTTCCAAGAACCCTCCATGTACTCTAGAACGAAGGAGGGGAAGGTTCTGCATTTAAACAAAATACAAATGTTACTTGACACACATATATGCACTTATAATTCGAAGTATGTGATATGAGAGTGTCAAATCTTACCTGCCCCGACGCTACGAGACGTCCTCGGTGGTTCTCGTCGTACACCGGGTCCAGAAGGTGGAATTGCACCATCCTAAAAAAATTATTGTCAGTAAGTTATTAAATAAATATGCAATTAAACGTAAAGTAAGAATTGAACAATCAATATGATAAGTATTAAATAATAAAAACACCTACAAGTCGCACCTCACTAATTTGCCAATAGCAGGTGCGGGAATTGTGCCCAAGTCTACCGCACTTGCCACACTCGTACTGCTCTGGGTCATTAAGAAATGGCGTCGCTCTACCACGTCGCGTTCTACCAGGTATCTGATCCATAACCATCCTGTGCCTCGTCCTCTTTCTAGAGCCCCTCTTGTCCCAACGGTAAGCTGGATCTGCAACGTACCTTGGACCGTCGTATGGAGGCCACTCTCCAGGGTCTCGGAAAGGCACAAAGCGGGGCCTCCATGTTTCGACCAGCGTGTGGACACTGAACTGATGAGGTATCCTAGCCTCAATATCATAGTTGCGATGCCTAGCAGCTGCTACAAGGTGAGAGCATACAAAGTGATACTGCCTTGGTTTCCCACAAGTGCATGAGAAATCTTGGAGGACTACCACATGAATCCTCGACTCTCGGACCTCGCCATCAGATGTAGTACCACCGGTATGCTTCACCTCATACCTTCCAGTGGCATGGTCAAAACATGTGACCTCATGTGTCCCAGCCCTTTCCTTCGCCTTCTCTAAATGTGCCTGAGGTGTTGGGGCCCAAATCTTACCTTCACTCTGCAACTGCAATGCATGGGCGTGCCGATCGTTGAACCATGCAACAAGCTTATAGAATGTGAATTGAACGATAGCGTTCACGGGCATACCACGAATCCCCAGGAACAACTTATTAAATGACTCGGCCATGTTGCTGCACTGAAACTCGTACCTCCAACCACCTGCGTCGTGAGCTCTTGTCCATTTCTCGACATCTCTCATCAAACCTGTCAGCCATTGTCTACCTTCTGCATTAGATGCGGTTCTGACCTCCTCTAACTTCCTCCGAAAATACCTATCCTCAAGCTGTTAAGCAGCCTCCTGGAAAAGATCAAAATTATCCTTGACACCATCCTTCCGGAGTAGATTCTCAGCAAGGTGCCGAGTACACCAACGATGGTGCAAAGGTGTGTACCCCTCTATCTCCTCTCGCACAGCATTAAGTATGCCCTGGTGCCTATCAGATATGACGCCCACCTCCCTGCCAGGCCCAACCACATGTATCCGGACTAGCCTCAAGAACCATCCCCAGCTATCATTATTCTCCCTCTCAACCAAAGCAAATGCCAAAGGAACAAGCTTGTTGTTTGCGTCACACGATATGGCTATGAGTAGTGTGCCACGGTACTTGCCAATCAAGAATGTACCATCAATGGAGAAGACTGGACGGCAGTGCCTAAAGGACTCGACACACTGAGGGAAGCACCAGAAAGCACGGAAGAATATCTGCCTCCCATCCTTCCATGCGTCTGGCCTAGGGATGTACTCGTAATGCATGCCGGGATTCACTGCTTGGATTGCATTGAGAAGTACTGGAAGCTGCTCGTAGCCATCCTCCCAGTCCCCATATATCATCTTCCACGCCCGCTGCTTAGCCCTCCAGGCTTTGCCATAACTTATGTCATATCCTCCATATACCTCATTAACTATTTTGATAATTGTCCTGACCTTCATATTCGGCTCTTCCTGTAATACTTTCATCAACCGCTTGGCAATGAGGGTAGATGTCAACTGCCGATGCTTTGTGCTGAGGTCATGTGAAGAACAATTATGTGGCTCGACAACTCTTGTGATCTTCCACTTTCCGGAGACCTTTTGCTTCCTTGCACAAACTCTCCATGGACAGCGTTCCTTGTCACACACAACCGTGTAACGCCGCTCCACATAGGAATGCAGGACCTTGTACGGTCTCTTGCGTAACACTGCAAATGCTTGCAACCACCTCTTCAATGCAGGGAGGTCATTGAAAACCCTCCCCTTCTCTATCTCCATACTAGGACCAGCCTCTGGAGCTTCCTGCAGCTCATCATCACGTCCTTCTGCAAACGCCTGATCTGAATGAGTAAGATCACTGAACTCATGAACCATAGGATCACGACGGCCGGGAAAAATACGCCTAAGCATCTCAACGTCACTCTCCGTGAGCTCTCCAACGGGACGATCATCGTCAGAATCAACAGCCCTTGCGATCTCATATGGCTCTGAATCATTCATAATTTCAACACTATTGGAGGCGCAGATTCCATCTCCAATCTGGACTTGAGCATCAGCAGCAGGAGCGCCCTCATTATCGGGAACATCTCCTGCAATATTGCCACAAATAAAAAGAGATGATAAGAAGAGTGGATGAAAAGAAACGACTTAAGTTACAAAGAAAAAGGACACCTAATTGACACTTACTCGGATGATTCTGTGTCAAAGGGATCTCCTGAGGAGGATGTGCCACATCATTGGGGGCAGATTGTGCATCGGAAACGGTAGGCGGGACCTCCGCATCCACATCACGTTCCGGGACGGGAGGTTCAAAATATGCCTGCTCACCCATTGGCGGGGACAACCCAAGAGGGATGGGATCAACGAGCACCCGCTGTACAACCACATCCAAACTTTGGAACTGGCTTTTCATAGCCGATCTCACATAGTTGTCCCACTGATCTGCACAACCTATTAGGATCATCTTCCTTAGCATGTTGGGAGGGTAACCTAGGTGAAGTACACCCTCAATTATGATGCCATCATCTCTACGGCAATGTACCTCCTCACGAGCTCTTGCAGTCAACTCACTGAATGATGGCCTCTCATTGAATAACACAGGCACACTTTGCATGTCAACAAGCTCAACATATCCATAGCGATCTCGTTCTACAGTTCCTCCATAATAAATGCTCACTAGGTTATCCATCTAGTTCCAAAACATAACTAAGCACAATTGTTTTACTCCAATATATTTAAAACATAATAAGTAATAGGTCTCTAATAAATATAAAGTACATACTAAGTACTACTAACTACTAATTATTCACTACTAACTAACTAATTAATTAACTAAAAAATACATACTAACTACTACTAACTACTAAAAATTACATACTAACTACTACTAACTAAAAAATACTAATTAACTAAAAAGCACAGACACATTTTACTAGTCAACAACTAACTATCTAATTAAGCACACTACTACTAACTAACTAAATAACTAACTAGAAAAAAATAATAACTAAAAAATAACTAACTAATACTAAAAAATAACTAGCTAACTAAATAACTAACTAACTAATAATAACTTAAAAATACATACTAAAAAATAAATAATCATAACTACTAAAAAATAAATAATCAAACTAAACAATAAATATTCATACTAAACAATAAATACTAACTAAAAAATATATAAAAAAATAACTAATCCTAACTATTTTTATATATATAAAAAAATTACCTTACGGAACGGCCGGCGGCGGCAGCCGGCGGCGGGGAGGGCGGCGGCCGGCGGGGGCGGCGGCGGCCGGCGCGGGCGGCGGCGGCAGGCGCGGGCGTGGGGGCGCGCGCGGCACGCGGGGGCGGCCGGCGGCCGGCGGCGCGTGGGGGGCGGCGCGGCGACCGGGGCGGCCGGCGGCGGCGTCTCCGGCCGGTGGCGCGGGCGGCGGCGTTGGCGTCGGCGTGAGCGGCGGCGGGCGCGGCCGGAGGAAGAAAGAAGAAGAGAAGGAAGAAGAAAAGGAAGAGAAGGAAGAAGAAAAAGAAGGGGCCGATATTTTTGCAGGGGCTTGGCGCCAAGATCCGTGGCGCCATGGCTTGGCGCCAAGATCCATGGCGCCAAGACTTGGCGCCAAGATCCATGGCTCCAAGCCTTGGCGCCACGTAGATTGGAATCGGCCACGTCGGATGGATCTTGGCGCCAGAAAACATGGCGCCATGCCGTTATATCTTGGCGCCATCGACAATGGCGCCAAGTTGAGGGTCCATTTTTTGAAATCTTTCCGCCAGGGGCCTATTTGAGAGAATCTTTCAAAAAAAGGGCCAAAAAACAAAAAAGACGGTGGTCAAGTGAACATGGACACCGTCGCCACGCTGTCTGCTGAATGGCACTTGACGAAACAAACTATGAAAGGAAATGGCAGTTAAGGAAATAAACCACAAGTAAGTAACGGTGATGGCAGCTAAGCAAACAAAAAACACAAAATGATGGCAGATAAGATAAGCTCTAATTTTTTATGGCAATGGGGAAAGCGTTATAATTTTTTATGGCAGTGAACAAATTTTCTCTATTCTATACAAGGACGTGTTTGGTAAGACTTCTGTTTGAGGCAAAACAACTTCTCTGATAAAATAGTTTTTTCGCTCCAACTTCACTTGGTAGAAGAATGTTTGGCAAAACGGCTTCTCATGGTTAGTGAAAAGGGCGAAATGTCCATAATATCCTTATTTTTCCTTTTCTTCTTCACTCTCCTTATCTTTTCCTATGCTGAAACCGCAAACACACCTCTTCTCTTTCTTCTTTCCTCTTCCGACGCCTCCATTGCCGTCACACCCCTTTCCTCTAGGGCCGTGCCGAGCCATGCCACCGTCTCCAGACTAGCATCGCACCATTGAGCCGTGCCGCCGCCGTCTCCTTGTCCCACTCCACGCCATCTTGCCATGCCGCCGTTTCAAACTATGTGCCTCTTTGCCTGCCAAAGTCATATCGTTTTCTTCGTTTCCCTCCTCTTCGTTAGACCGTTAGGTTTGTGAGTACCTGGCGTCATATGGTTGTACTTGTATAATTTTGTGTGGATGGGTCGGTTTGTCTACTTTTGTTTAGGTCTGATGGATCGACAAAGCAATAGAGCTTTTTTACTTTGCAAATACAAGTATGAAACTTGTTTTAAATCAGTGCCAGAGGATGGAGGGTGTATTATGTCTCTCTCGTCTCTCACTGTGTACACACAAGCGGTAGGGCTAAGGGGGTGTTTGATCCTTAGAGCATCTCCAGTCCAATCTCATCCCTCATCTCCGTAAAACTATCAATTTTGGAAGATGAGTTATTTTGTTGCTCCAGCATGCCTTAGACATGCCAACAGTATTTAACATGACGTTCACCAAATCAGTCAGCATGCATTTTTTTGTGTCAGCAATCCCAATTGATTCCGACGAATAAGGAGGCGTACTCTCATGAATAATACCGTGTTCCTCACATAATTCATCAAACAATATAAGAAAATAGTCACCAACATAATCCGGCCTTACTCTCTTAATCTTTCTCTCTAGTTGGTTCTCAACTTCAGCCTTATATATTTTAATGTAGTCTAGCTTTTTCATCCTTAGATTTATAAGCAAATAAATATAGCAGAATCTAGTTGCATCATCAATTAAAGTCATGAAATATCTCTTTCACTTTTTATCAACACACCATTCATCTCGCATAGATCAGAATATATGAGTTCTAGAGGTGCAAGTTTTTCTCCTCCGCTGCCTTGTGAGGCTTTTGAGACTGCTTTGATTGCACACGATCATGAATATTAACACATGTATCAACCCACTAACTTTGAGATTTAAACACTGAAAGCATTGTTAGTAGTCACGAGGTTGACATTCTTCTTTTTCCCTTTGCGGTCCACTCGATCCCGATACTCCTTGAAAAATTGGGCAAGCTGAAGCAAGACCACTCTGCTTTGTCAGTTCCTATTTTCTTTAGAAAAGAAAAACAAATTTCCTACATTGGTGAATTGCCTGTGCCTCTAGGTAAACATGATATTAGCATGTGAAAGCTTTTGGTTCTGAATATTCAGTGTGAAAACTTTATGTGAAATGTACTTCCGTGTGAAAGCCAAAAAAAAAAAAGCAATTGCATGTGTGCTGGTCTATAAAATTGTGAGCTGAAATCTCTGCACCGAGATGGGTTGTTTCATTCATCAACCGAATAGTGTGAAACTGATGTAGTATTCTTGGAAACTACGATGAAACTTTGTATTAAGACGGGCCTAACAACTCTTCCGCCCTTCGTCCGAAAAGGAAGAACTTGTAGATAATTATATGATCATCAAGCTTGTACTAGTACACGGCCCACATCACATGGTCCTTTTTAAAAACAATGAGTAATTGGCCAACTCCTCGACAAGGAACAATTAATTGGAATAAATTTCAGCAGTAAACGGCATGCAGTGTGCTGGGCAGCAGCGACGTTGGCCGTTAGTTCTTCTCCTTCTCCATGTCCTTGTTCTTGGACAAGACACGGCCGTCGGTGCCAGCGAGTATGCCGTACTTCTCCTTGCGCGTGATGGTGGTGCACTCGAAGCCAAGCTGTCCGCTGAGCGTCTTCTGGATGTAGTTGGCCACCTCGATGGGCGACTTGCCGCCGCTGCAAGTGAGGTCCTTGGGGAGCTGGGTCAGGAACGTGATCTCGTACGTCGGCCGCGGGTTCATGAAGAAGAAGTAGGGGTCCATGAGCTTGAACCCGCGCACGGTGGAGCCGTGGAACATGCTCTCCTTGGTGTTGATCGCCACCGGCACGATGCGGTCGGTGAGCTCGGCGAAGAGCGCGCTGAACCGCAGCAGGAAGGGCTCGCGGCAGGTGGTGCCCTCGGGGCAGATCACCAGGTCGCCCTCCTCCAGCAGGCGGCGGATGTTCTCGGCGTCCTTGTCGCGCTCCCGCGACAGCGCGACGGCCTTGATGGGCGAGATGAGCTCGGAGAACTTGGAGATGCTGTAGGTGACGCAGCTGACCTTGCGGCGCAGCGCCACGGCGACCTCGACGGGGTCGAGCACGGTGCGGTGGTTGCAGACGAAGAGGACGCCCGGGTGGCCCTTCTTGGGCGGAGGCGGCGGGTTGCCCTTGACGATGAGCCTGATGCCCATGAGCTTGTAGGTGTAGTAGACGATGCGCTCGGGCAGCGGCAGGTTGATGTACACGCGCATGAGCGCGAGCGCGAAGCCGAACGGCATCCAGAGGAAGGTGACGAGCGCGACGAGCGGCGTCGGGCGCTGCACGAGGCGGCCGTCGTGTAGGATCAGCGGGCTCAGAAGCTGGTTCTTGGGCACCGGGCTGTACTTCCTCGACGTCACCAGGTAGGCCTCCTGCACAGGCACGCACGCACTCACATTACGTACGCTGTCATCGTAGTACATACGTAACAGTCAACAAGTGTACATCACTCAGTACGTACTAGTAGTAATTTTCGATCAGTATTGGACATTAATTTTTATCATTTGTTCAGTGCGACAGCAGGGCGGACTAGCCCTGCAAATACCAGCAGCGCCAACTCCGACTGTCCTGGTAGTTATACAGGCAGCACACGGACTGCGCCATCACGACGGTCCCAGGACGAACAGTGCCAGCACCGTATTTACTCCGGTGCAGGAAGAAAGAAAAGAAATACGGCAGTCATAGATCTGGCACGCTCAGCTCCAGCTTTCATGCTTCACGCGCCAGCCAGCAGGGCCGGTCTCCTTCATTGCGCCAGCGGACAGGACGCCATGAATTCTCCACCAAACAACCGTAAATGGAACCGAGACGAGGCCGGACAGCGCCTTCAATCCGCCCGGGCCAGCAGCCGCCAGTGAAACCGATGATCCCCGGCGTCCACTTGCTTGCGCTGTGAACGTGTCAACGGGTGGTGTCATGACGTTAAGACCTCAATCAGGTTGCTCAAGTTGTGACAACTGACAACCACCCTGAGTTTACGGTTAAGGAGCATAGGACGGTCGCTGTTACTGTACAGTACGCAGTGGCGTGGACGGGGGTGCTGTTCACCGTGTGTACAGTGTCTGCATGTACGTATGTGTCATAAAAACCTTTTTTCTAGGCATGTGTCATAAAAATCTGACGTGGACTAAACTATACGATGCCTACGATGATACTGTACCTGGACTAGAAAACCCATGGCCATTTATGTGTATAAAATATTTCAAACCTGCGTTAGGGCGTCTAGCTATTCTGCGGTGACAAGTGAAAAAGGTAAGAGAGAAAAATAGCTGATATATTTCTTGTAGTCCAAGAATAGTCCAAGACCATGAGAGAGAAATACGTATGTCTAATAATACATAGAAAAATAATAATATACTCCCTCCGTATCGGGTTTAGGAGTCGTTTAGACAGCGATATGGTCTCCAAAACATAACTTTGACCTCTTATTTTTATAAAAAATATTTATGAAAAAGTGATATATATATACTTTTATGAAAGTATTTTTCAAAACAAATCTATTCATATAATTTTTACATTTGCAAGCTCAACAACTTAAAAGTTATTGATGATTTATATTTCCAATGTTTGACCCACCAAAACGACTTCTTCATCCAATACAGAGGGAGGGAGTATAAAATAGTCTAACTACCGTGATGCTTGCTTTCTTTGGCCCTGTTCATCTGGCTTATAATCCGTCTTATTCAGCTTGTTTTTTCAGTCGGAATAGTATTTTTCTTTCACAAAAAATCAGTCAACCGTATTTTTCAGCCGGCTTATAATTCCAGCCGAACGGGGCCATCTCGATGCTAGTACCTCCCTCTAGCCTTTTTTTTTAAAGATCAACTGGCCCTGTTTAGTTCTTAAAAAATTTGCAAAATTTTTTAGATTCACCGTCACATCGAATCTTTGACATATGCAAGAAGCATTAAATATAGATAAAAAAATAAAACTAATTACACAGTTTAGACGAAATGGACGAGACGAATCTTTTAAGCCTAATTAGACCATGATTGACACTAATTGCCAAATAACAACGAAATTTGCTACCGTGTCGTTTTTTAAAAAAAAATTGCAACTAAACAGGCTCTAAGAGTGTTTAGTTCGTGAAAATTTAGCTTTGACTATTGTAACACTTTCGTTTGTATTTGTCAATTAGTGTAATTATGGACTAATTGGCTACTGTAGCACTTTCGTTTGTATTTATCAATTAGTGTCTAATCATAAACTAATTAGGCTTAAAAGATTCGTCTCGTAGTTTTTTACCAAAATGTGTAATTAGTTTTTTTTATCTACGTTTAATGCTTCGTATCCCAACGTTCGATGTGACAGGGAATATTGAAAAAAAATTTGAAGCTAAACGTGGCCTAAACTGGTGCTACTAGCTATCGTAGTCAGTCAGACCAAATCAGCCAAACTGGTCCTGTTCATCTGGCTTATAATCCGTCTTATTCAGCTTATTTTTTCAGCCGGAACAGTATTTTCTTTAAAAAAAAAAATCAACCAATAGTGTTTTTCAGCCGGCTTATAATTCCAGCCGAACGGGGCCTTAGGTTGAGGCGGATGAAAAACTTAACAAGTGTCATTTAATTAGCGGTCAGATACTCAGACGTACCTAAATTGTGAAACAGTTGGGTGTTGTTTCTACTTCAATTCCAACCTGCATCAACTACCCGATATGTTCCGTGTTGCCTGCTCAAGCCTAAATAGTCTGTAGTAGTTGCAAATCTGGGTGCTAACAAATACTAATGCATCGACGAGATCAGATTATCAGAAAACAACGTCCAACGTTTTGATGAAAAAACAACGTCCAACGTTACCAATTCAACAAGCCATCAGGCATTTGAAGTATCGGTTTCAAAATTAAGAGCCAAGTATAGTTGAGCCAGTGGATCCATACCTTGCAGATGGACATGAAGTCGAAGTCGGTCTCCCTATCCCCCATGCCAACGTCGGGCACGGCGTCGCCCAGCTCCTTGACGACGGCCTTCTTCTTGTGGTCGCCGACGAGCACACCGGGCTTGACCATGAACCCCGTGGCCTTGCCATTCTTGCCGACCTCTAGCTCGGTGCCGACGACCTTGTCGGCGCCGAGGAAGGCCCTGGCGAAGGGCTCGACCATGATCCTGGGGCTGGCCGTGATGATGTAGCGCTTGCCGAAGGAGCTGAACACCCTCCAACTCTCCGGGTGCACGTCGCCCGCGTAGAACCGGGGCAGCACGGACCGCGCCACCATCTCGATGCTGCGCACCTTGAGCCCCGCGACGGAGATGTACACGAGCGTGCTGATGGCCAGCGACTCGGAGACGAAGATGTAGGTGGCGTAGACGAAGGGCACGGACAGGAGCAGCAGCGCGGCGCGGAGGACGCTCCCGGCCTCCAGCGCCACGAGGAGGTAGTAGGGGAACGCGCTCCGGGAGATGAGCAGCGTGCCGTCCAGGTCGGCCGCCACCGTCTGCTCCGACCGCCCCTCCGAGCTGCACTCCTCGATGGGCTTGAACCGGCGAGACGCCACCATCTTGTCCGTCTTTGCTAGCAGTGCTCGATGCCAGGCCCCAGAGAAGGAGTGGGAGCAGAGGAGAGACTGCTGCTGCGAGCTGGCAGTGGAGAGCGTGGGGCGGCGAGGTGGAGTTAATATAAGCGACGCGAGGTTGGTGGTGACGGGCCGGGGGAGGCTGGATGCGGATGGATTGGGGAGGCTTTTGCATTGCAGTTGCAGGCCAGCCCCAGGCCCAGCTAGCCCCGAGCCACGACGGGGGACGAGACGGTGTATAATTGCAATGCAAGGCAACCATCCCTCGCACAGCTAACTTGAGTGGCCGTTACTTCTAGAGAGCGATGGCTGTGCGGTGCTCCACTGACCACTGGACTGGAGCAGTGGAGTGTATCGTTCCTCGTTCGGGTACGTGCGCGATGAGGTTAGCTAGGCGATGCAGCGATACAAACTTCTCGCTTGGGTTAACTAGTCCATGCAAGCCGAGTACGCTGTACGCCGCGCCAGGAAAGGTAAATGAAGCTGCTGCGCTATCTCGTCTGTTTTGTGTTTTCTCACCAACACGTTGAATTTATGAGGCGGCCAGACGGGCAGCTGTGTCGCGGCCCGCGTCATATCTGGCCTCACCTGTCCACAATCCTCTTTTCCCGTGCGTGGATCCAACCACATTTACGATGCCCAGCACGAGACGAATACCTAATCTTTTTTTTTCTCCCATCTTACTGTAAAGTCCGCACCTATTATTCGCTTACGTTAAAATTTGTCTTATATTGACGTTTATATTGAAATATTATGAGAAAGAAATACTATTTTATAGCTAAAAAGTAGGATATAATTGCCGCTGCTACAGCATGGAGCGTGCGCGACTGGAAGGGCAGCGGCTTTAATCGCGTCGGAATAGTTGGTTGGGAAGTTTATGGGGCGTCCGCCCATTGATTTGCGTCGCCGCTCGCCGACTCGCCCCGCCGTGGATCAGTCCGATCGCTAGTCACCAATTAAACCACGACAGACAGCTGATGACCAACTGCAGGGACAGCTCACTGCTCAGAATTAATCACGCTCTTCGGGATTACGCAAGATTGTACTACGTACAGGTAGTAGTAGCAGCAAACACATGTGATGGAGACATGCACTGGACGCAGTGCTGTTCACGGCGCGGAAACTTTCCCACGTCCAATAGGCGAAGGCGAGAAGCAGCAAACTTTTTAGGCCTCAAAATTGTTCGCTTTTTTGGGACGCGACAAAATTGAGACGGGTACGGTAAGGATATATACTACTCCTTATATACTCCCTCTATACTAAAAAAAAAACATGTCGTTTATGACATGATTGTGCTTACCAAGGAGTGATTAATGAGGGGTTAGTTTTTCCTGTCTGTCCCTATTAAATAGGGTTGCACATATCTCCAAGACAACAAATGCTGCGTCCCGAGGCCTATGGCAAGGGTTCGAATCCCAGTTCAGCGCTTTATTTTTTTGCTTCAACGTGATTTTGCATGGCACTGCGGTAGAGCGTGCGGCGCTATTCGCTGGGAGTGCTGCAGCGTGCGGCGTGCCTTCACGCGAGCGCGTGCGTGCGTTTATTGCGGGAGAGGAAACAAGGCGACGCGATTAATGCGGAGCGAAGAACAGGGGCAAACGCGTCCAAACACGACCCCGCGTGCCTAGAGCGACATGCTTTGTGAAAACCGGCCTAGAGGCCAGAACGACATGCTTGACATAGTTGTTGGGCGACACAAATAGTACTAAGGCCTCGTTTAGTTCCTCAATTTAGGGATAACCAAATCACTGTAGCGTACTGTAGTATTTTTGTTTTTATTTGGTAATAATTGTCTAAACATTGATTAATTAGGCTCAAAGTGTTCGTCTCACAAAGTATAACAAAACTGTGCAATTAGTTTTTTATTTCATCTACATTTAGTATTCCATGCATGTGCCGGCATTTTAATGTGACGGGAAATCTTCTTTTTGCATAATAAAATTTGGCCGAACTAAACAAGACAACAAATGACTTGTCGTGGCTACGTTATCAACTTATCGTATAGTGACTAAAACAAGTCTATACGTAAAGACATGTCACTAGACCAAGGCTTTTCAACTAAACATGCACACTAGAAATTAATGATATATGTTCGCCAGCACACAAGAGCAAAGGACTGCGCAGGGTCAGTTTCAGCCAGCCAGATAATAATAAGATTCCAGCCCAAATTAATTCTTCTCATATCTTTATTTAGATTATCAATATACTGCAACTCTAAAGAACATACAATAGCAAGGAGCCAAGAGAGAGCACAAAAGGCGCAAACATACTGAGTACTCTGGGTGCGTTTAGTTCGTGAAAATTTTTAGCTTTGACTATTGTAGCACTCTCATTTGTATTTGTCAATTAGTGTTCAATCATAAATTAATTAGGCTCAAAAGATTCGTCTTATGATTTTCTACCCAACTATGTAATTAGTTTTTTTATCTATATTTAATACTTCGTACATATGTCAAATATTTGATGAGCCGGTATATTGGTATGAACACTGCTCACTAGCTGACAGGGAAGCCTGCAACGGTAGAAATCAGCAGGTACTCGTCGTTTTTTTCAAACCCTGGACCTGGCACTTGTCACATTAACAAATTTATTTATTGACCCATCGACTTTTGCTTCTTATAAAGAAGAACGCCGAGGGAGACTGGAAAGCTGGAACAACTCCCGCCCTGCTGACAGCAATAATCAATAATTCAGGCCCCGTTCACTTTCATGCAAATCTAAAATATTTCCTCTTTCACTCATCACATCAAATATTTAGACACATACATGAAGTATTAAATATAGGTAAAAAATAACTAATTGCTAAGTTTGTCTGGTTTTTGCGAGACGAATCTTTTGAGCCTAATTACTTCATGGTTGGATAATATTTGTCAAATAAAAATAAAAGGTGCTACAGTAACTTTTCACCCACTTTTCGCCAACTAAACACACCCTCAACTGTTATGTGGGGCGGGTGCCAGATGAGCCTGAATCAGGCTGAAAAGATCATGTCCAGTTTCTTAGCCGGCCACTAAAGAATAGTAGCAATTGTGTCGGCCAAATATGTTAAGGGCATGTTTAGTTCATAATTTTTTTTTTCAAAAAACTACTGTAACAAATCTTTGACACATACATGGAGCATTAAATATAGATAAAAAATAAAACTAATTATACAGTTTAGCTATAAATCACAAGACGAATCTTTTAAGCCTGGTTAGTTTAAGATTGGACACTAATTACCAAATAACAACGAAAATACTATAGTGATTTTTTGAAAAAAAATTTGGGAACTAAACAGGCAAGTTATTGCCCATTCTCCTAGTCTGGTGTCTTAAGAAACAATCCTTTGTATTCTAAAGGAGTCAAGAAATCAATTAGTCTTCTCCTACCTCCTGTCTCTACCTCCACCGTAGGGCGAAGAGGTAACAATTAACAAACCTTGAGGGCTCGGTCCATATCTGATCAGTCTTCCAAAGGAGAAGCAGCAATTGGTTCTGCTGACTGTACTAGACTAGGAAAATCATCTAGGTTTAATTCAACATTGAGATCAAGTGAGGAGATTAGTCTCCAGATTTTTATCCAAAAATTCTAATCTACCATCTAAATCTTTACTCTTAATATATTTCATATTACTATCCACCATTGCATCATTGTAACCTAAAGAAATATCCACACATCTTGACTTAGCAATAAAAGACTCATTGCTTTCAGAAGCAATAATGAGAGATGGTTTGGTACCTTTGCACAGATTTTTATACTCCTTAAGCTCTACAGCCCTCTGCATCATAGTCTTCCCATCTTCAGGGTGCCTTCTTGGTCTTGCTATCCTCTGGACAGGCCCCCACTGGATCTGTTTTTTCTGTTTCTTCCCTCCAAGATTCTCTTCAATTTGAGTAGCTTCCTTTTCAATCTCCTCTTTGCTGATAATATCTGCCATGATCTCATCACCGTCATCCTCTGAATCTTCTAATTCCATTCTCCTTAGCAGCTGTGAGCATTCCTCGTTTGCAGTTTCAATTCTAGCCATTTGACTGAATTCTTCCCATTTTGAGTATTGAGATTCATCAGTGAACAAGCTCTTCATTTTGTTACCAACTATGTTATAGTTAGACTTCGAAGATAGTATGCAATATGGGGTAACCCAGTCTTCACCTTCATCACATCTTTCCATAGAAGTCACCACACAATTATCAGTAACTATGTTGCCTTTTTTATTAGCAATATGGGATTGGAGCTCAAGCTTCTGGACTTTGTAAACCTCCATGGGAGTTAAAACTCCATATTCCTTTCAAGGATGGTAGTTTTAGTTTAGAAAACTCTTGGGCTGATATAGGATCTTAAACCCTCAACTTCAAAATCTAGTGAAGATGATAGATGCAACATGGAATGTTAGAGGCCTCAATAAAAGAGGCAAAATTCAATGCATCATGGATTTTATAAATGATAACAAACTTGATTTTGTTGGCTTCCAAGAGACCAAAAAGATGAATTTTCTGATGCATTTTTAAACCAAGTTCATAAGGACTTTAGTTGGCATTTCCTTCCTACTGATGGCATTGCAGGGGGGAATCCTAGTTGGTTTGAGCTGATAGCTTGTAGAAAAACTAATTCATGTGTGTCTATGATACTTAGAAACTCTATTGACAAATTTGTTTGGAGATTTATTTCTGTCTATGGGTCTGCTTATGAATAAGGAAAAGATGACTTTATACAAGAGTTACATGAAGTCATGAACAATTGGGATGGCCCAACTTTACTTGGGGGAGATTTTAATCTGGTGGCAAATTTGAAAGAAAAAAGTAACGGGATAGTGAATCAAAAATGGGTAGATCTTTTTAATGACTGAGTGAATAACCATGGTTTAATAGAGCTGAAATGTTCTTCGAGGTCTTTCACTTAGTCAAATAATCAAGAACAAACTATGATGGCCGCCATTGATAAATTTCTTTGCAATAGTAGTTTTGAACAGAAATATCCTTTAGCTTTTGTGATTGCCAAATCCAGGGCTGGTAGTGACCATGTCCCTTTGGTGCTTAACTTTGGGGTGGATAAAGCTAAAAACCCTTATCTGTTCAGATTTGAAAAATGGTGGCTAACCCACCCAGATTTTAAAGACTTTGTCACAAAATTTTGGCAGACAGATTGTATATTCACTGAGCCAATTCAGATCTAGCAATTTAAAATTATGTTGCTTAGGAAAAAGCTCAAGGGTTGGGCTAGAAATGTAAATGCTGAGATTAGAAAGCTTAAAAATGATCTCCTTAAGGTGTATGATTCTTTAGACATTAAGTATGAACAAGGGTGCCTGCTACCAGGTCAGAAAGATAGAATGAAAACTATTATTTCAGAGTTAGAAGGCATTTGGAATATGGAGTAGATTAAAGCAGGACAGAAGTCTAGAGACAGGAATATTACACAAGGAGATAGAAACAATGCCTATTTTCAAGCAGTAGCTAATAAAGAAATAGGAAAAAAGAATCTCCTTTCTTGAGATACCTGAGGGGGTTATAGAAGATAATGACTTGATGCTAAACCATGCGGTTGAATTTTATAAAACTCTTTCTAGCGCTGAATCAGATAGGGGTATTAGATTAGGTGGAGAGTCCTGGGATGAGGAAGATAAAGTGACCTCATAAGAGAATGAGCTGCTGGAAGCACCTTTTTCTGAGGAAGAAATTAAAAACTGCTATTTTTAATCTTATGTTGATGGTGCTTCAGGCCCTGATGGTTTTTCTTTTACGTTTACCAACATTTTTGGGAAGTGATTAAGAGTGATTTTATGAAAGTAGTGAATGACTTTGAAACTGGTCGTTTAAATTTGGATAGAATCAATTATGCATTAATTACCTTAATTCCAAAAGAACCTGAAGCTAAGAAGTTTAGGCCCGTTAGTTTACTGAATTGCATTTTCAAGATCTTTGGTAAAGCACTGAACAATAGACTGATTAAGATTGCTGATAGGCTCATTGCCAAAAATCAAGATGCTTTTATACAAGAAAGATTCATTCTTGAGAGTGGTTGTTGCTCATGAAATTATTCATGATATTCATAAAAATAAGGAGAGGGGGGGTTATTCTGAAATTGGATTACGAGAAGGCTTATGATAGGATTAGCTGGTCCTTTGGTTTTGGTGAAAAGTGGATTAGCTGGATTACGAAGGTAAAATGTGGTTCTTTGTGTGTAAGAATTAATGATGAAAATAGTGCCTTTTAAAGTAGGAAAAGGACTTAGACAGGGGATCCTTTATCACCCTTGCTGTTTAACTTAGTTGTTGATATTTTCACTAGAATTCTTATGAAAGCTGCTTCACACAATTTAATTTTTGGTTTGCTGCCTCATGTGATTGAGGGAGGGGTGGTCAGTATGCAATATGCAGACGATACCCTTCTTTTTCTGGAAGATCTTGAAAAGGCTAACAACTTAAAATGTTACTTCTATGCTATGAGCAAATGACTGGGATGAGGATAAATTTTGATAAGAGTGATTTACTAACAATAAGTATTGATGAGAATAAAGTTAATGAGTACTCCAAAATTTTTTGTTGCAAAAAGAGTGAGTTCCCCATCAAATACCTTAGAGTGCCTTTACATTTTACTAATATAAGAAAAAGAGGATATACAACCTATTATCGACAAAATCATTAAACGTATTGCAGGTTGGAAATGGAGATTACTCTCCTGTGCTGGTAGGCTTATTTTGTTGAAAGCTTGTTTGGCTAGTGTGCCGATTTATCTCATGTCTATTATTAAACTTCCAAAATAGGTCATTATCATGATTAATTCACAAATGTCTCATTTCCTGTGGAATAACAATGAGGATTGTCATATACCATTTGGCTAACTGACAGTTAGTTGCCCAAAAAAAAAGAAGTGGGAGGATTTGGTATACCAGACATGAAAAGCTTGAATATGTCTTTCCTTAGTCCATGGATCTTTAGATATGGTCTACAATCTAAATCCATTTGGGTTAAGATTGTTGATCATAAATATAATAATAACATTCCTAACATCATTTGTAGTGATAGGACGGTTGTTTCACCTTTTTGGAAAGGAGTCATGTGGGCTTTGCAAGCTGCAAGGATGGGGTTTAAGTGTAGGTAATGGTAGAAAAGTTAGGTTCTAGGAAGATCATTGGTTCGGCAATTCAAGCCTAGCAATTCAGTTCTGGCCCCTATATGTCATTAATGATTAACAGGGTAAAACCATCAGCCAAGTGTGGGATGGATAGGTTGTTAGACTATCCTTTAGACGTGCGGTCTCAGAAAATCTGATGAATATGTGGTTTGATCTGTTAAGTGTAACACCCCAGGTGTTAGCGTAGGCTAAGCAATGAGATTAGGCTTAAACAAGTTTTGTCAAGCGGTGACAAGATGAGAAGTTAACTCTTCTAACGTGAGCTTTAGCCTAAACTTTGTTAGCATGTTAACATTTTCAAAGTATGTATGAGTAGTTTAAATCATGTCTTTTCATGTGCATCACCTAATCATGAACATATCTTAGGCATATGAAAAGTTACATGAAATGATAGTTTCAACTTTCCTTAAAAGCCCTTTTGTTAATAGAGTGAAATATGTGGTGTTACCTAAACCTTGCAATCATGTTCATACAACTCTAGTTTAAACTTTTTTTTCATGATACTATGTTGACCAAAGTGTAATTATAGTTTTCATGCCCTTTTTAAGGTTTGGCTTTAAATAAAAGTTGGAGTATTGATTGTGTACTACAAACTTGGTTTAAGGACCCAGGGCTAAACCAATTTTTTTAACATGTCCTAACTGTAGCTCCAAATTTGAATGTGATGCTATGTTAGGCTTTAAAAAAATAATTCTAAGTCTGAAATTTTCAGTTAGTAAATCCAATGTTTGAGTAATTATATAATCAATTTTCATAAATAAAATTTGTGCAACAATAGAACTATTTCATAGTATAAAGTTTGCATGTTGATACTGTACCTTTGTTTATGATTTTAGCACAGTGATTAACTCCTAGTTAATTACCCAGGTTAGCTAATAAAATCTGTTGTAACATTCTTTAACTGAATGTGATTTTCAGTTTCAACGTAGGGGTTTTCAAAACTCTTGATCTCACTAACCTTTGAGTTTTAGTCTTGGACCCTTAAAGCAATGTTGGAGACCTTACTTAGCTTTACAACTTTTGTTTTTGGATCTTGAGCTATGGGTAAATGGATTGAGAGTTAGAGAGGTGAGAAAATGGGGTTTCAGTCAGGGAACAGTGCCGGCCAACAGCAGCCAGCTCGGCTGTTTCACTGTCGCCGTCGACATCCTTCTCGTTCTCGGTGCTTCGGCATTTGAGCCACGCAGCCACATTGCACAGAACCGAGCCTTGCTGGTGAACTTGGAGAAGTGTCGCGCGCGCCAAATCAATGCACCGAAGCCGGCCAACTTCGACTTCTCTTTCTCTGCTCGCCGTCGTCCTTCTCCTCTGTGCCGACCATATTCACCCCTACCACCTCATTCCAGTGCAATTCATCGCGTCCGTAGCTTCGCTGCACGCTGATCCTTCACCCCGACCTAGCCACGCCGTGCTTTGTCGCGAGGTGAGGCTCCTGGGCCATTACGGCCGCCGCCGCGCTCGCCATGGCCGCCGTGCCCGCTCACACGTGGCCGGCGCGTCTCAGCTACCCTCCACGCTCCCTATCTTCCGTTGCAGCATCGCCGTGAGTCACTGAATCTCAATCAGGAGCCCGCTCAACCGCTACCGCGCTGCCTTCACCGGAACAGGCTCCGCGGCCTTCGTGCTCCGGCCGCCGCCCGCCATGCGCGCGGCCGTCCTTTGCTGCAACTCCACCAGGCGCCAATCCGAACCCTAAGCCTCCGCCTGAGCTCCCTGGAGCTCCTGCGCACGTGCGCAGGTCATCTCCTCGCCGGTGACGGCGAGTCCACCTCGTCGACCGCACAACTGCGCCGCTGCCGCCGTGCAGCCGCTCGCCGCAGCCGTTGTGTGCGTGGCCAGGCCATCATCGGCTGCGCCTAGCAGAGCTGCCACCTCTATCGCCTTTCTCTGGCCATGCCGCCCCTCCTGCACTTCCCCTGGGCCCTCACCGACCGTCGCCCCTCGCCGTGGCCGCCGGCGTACGTGGTCCGAGCGCTACCGGCCACCTGCGGCTGTGGTGCGGCCACCGGAGGGTGCGCCTGGCAGTGAGCAAGCCGCGGCGCTGCCTCCTTGCCGCCTTCGGTGACCTCACGGCCGGATTCGGGCCGCCCGAGCGCATCCTCAGCCCCTGCGCGCCCTCCTCTGCTTTGCCCCGTTCAGAGAAGAAGAAGGTTGAGGAAATTAGAATAGAAACTTTTCCAGGGTTTTAAATGCAAACTCAATGACTCATATGAATAGTGCTGAATATTGTTTTTACTGCGAGTTAGTTTATGTTAATCATAGGGGTTTATTTGCAAAACCCGCCAGGCCACACCAGGCCAGGCCGCGCTGGGCCGGCCTGCCCGCGTGCAGGGCCGCGTGCCCGCATGCTGGGCCGCGACTACTCGCGCGGCTGGACCAGTCAGGCCACTTTGAGCCCAAGCGGTCATTTCTCAATTTTCAGTATTTTGATAAAGTGCTGATCTTTGTTATTTCATAACCAAATAGTGGCGCAAGATAAAAACGTGAAATTTGTGTGTGGCCTTGTTATGTTGTGCTCTACATAGGAAAAATAGGAAACATGTAAAATTTATAGTTTTAGCATGTTTTAAAATTACCTCTCTTAATTAAGAAATGCAACTTCTATGATTTTTGTAGGCCAATATAAATATCCAAAAATTGTGAAATTTAGTTGGCCACTGTTTTATGTTAATACCAACCTCCACAAAAAGTTTAGGACCAATTGGGTAATGTTTTATTATATCTTTAGTTATATGCTTTAATTATTAGTTTATAATTATCTAAGGGACTAACCTAAATCATAACATGACTTAGGCGTGTTTTGGGTTGATTGGTGACCATGAGGCATATCCACCTCTGCTGTTTCATGGTAAAGTGACTACCTTCCTAATAGGCTCATAATCAACTGTGATATTAAGGATTTACAAATACTTTTTCGTTAAATAAGCCTTTCATTAGTGGATGCAAGTATGTGATCTTGATTACCTTTTGGATGCAACCTCTTGGGTAAAAAGATTAGGTTATGTATGTTTCCTCTGGTCAAGATCTTGATCCTCTATGCTAACCTAGTCTTTTGTGATAACAACTTTTAATTTGATGTTAAGTAATAAAGGTGGTTTAAACCAATGTTTGAGTGATGCTTTTTGTGAGTGGATACATGTAGTTAAGCCATGACTTTTTCTTGCTTTCATGCTTGAGATATGTAGATGTTCCATGGAATCTTGTAATGACCTAGAGTAGGGTCTCATGTTGACTTAATAATTGATAAGCATGAAATGATAATGATTTGTATGCTTAGGTGACTTACAAACTTTGTCTTCTCTACCAGAGAAGAGATTTGCACCTACTCAGTAAACTAAGTTAAATCTTAATTAGGAGTGTGTGTTGTGTATTGCACCATATCATACATGACATCCATCTATTACATCCCCTGTGTATTCCTTGTATTTATGCATCGTATAGTGCTCTTCTATGCATTCATATCTTGTATTGTTGCATATCATCTAGGTACGTTAGATGCACGACGAGAAGGGGAGTACGTGGTGTTGGAACCGTCCGAAAGATGGTGTAACGGTGACCAAGTCCAGGAGATAAAAGATGATGGTGGATCGTTCGCTAAAGATGGAATCTACTAACTTATTGTGATTTAAGTTACCCAGGCAAGTCCCGGAGCATTACAAGCCTCCTATCTCTCTTTTAAAAATTCACTTGAGTTTATATCTTGTGTTATGCATTAAGTATAGGAGTTGAACTGAAACCGTTGCTGCACGACCTACCTTGTCTATAATATATATACCTGCAACCTTACTAGTACGTCTAAGCCGCTATATGCTTAGCTATGCTTAGACCGGTAAAAGTCGGGTGATTCCGTCATCCGCGAGACATAGGTGGCTACTCTATCACGGTTGGCTATATTTGCTATCGTGGAAAAGAACCATGTGATAATGGATAACTGGAGACCGGGCGGGATCCGGTGTTATTATATTGTTGTTGATGCCGGCTAGACCTGCATTCTTTGATCCCGTCTGTGTCATTTAAGGACCGTTCCGTTGTCGGACCTTAGTTGAGATTGAAGGTACCAAACACATAACAGAGGCCTGAGTTACAGTTGACCGTGAAGCCGATCCTCGTTCGGGCTGAGAATTGGACCGTTAGCATTACTGGGAGGAGAGTTTGAAGGAAGGGGACTGGTCCAAGACCCTGCTTGCTACGGGCTACGAGCTGACGGACATGTCTTGTGAGGATGCAGGACCATGAGTTTTGCGAAGCAGTCCAGACTCACCGCCGAATAGAGTGAACGGTGATCCACACGAGCTAACGTGCGCTTGTATGGGTGTGTGTTTGGGGTTTGTCCAGCTGGATATAATCGATTCGAATCGCCGTCTCTCCCGGATAGTAAGAAACTCGTACCTTGCTCTGGCATACGTAGTAACTGATGAAACGTGATGGTTCTATGGATTATGATAATTGAATATGGTTACTATTGTGATGCTTAGTAATTGAATGATTGCTATAGAATAGATGCAAACTTACTTCTAAATAGCCCTACTTAAATCAATGCTAAAATATTGATAAAATACTGAAAGCAAGGTTTTATGTTAGTAATGCTCATTTGCAAAGTTATGCTATCCAATCCGCTCCATTAAATAAACCTTGCATATCCTTGGAGTCATTTTATATTTCCTCCAGTCGGGTAAGTCTTGCTGAGTACAATTGAGTACTCAGGGTTTTATCCCACCCTGTTGCAGGTGAAGTGCTATATCTGCTGAAGGTGGTGACTAAGTGCCGGTGGGCTCGGCTACTCCGTATATACTTCTCACCCATGCTTTTGTTCGGGGTTGTCATCTAAGCTAGCAATATGATTCAAACTTATGATTTGGTAATCATTTCAAAGTTATGTTGTTTTAACTTATTGAATGAGAAGCTAAACTTGTATTAAATACTTGTGACACTATTGTAACATTATTTCTGCTGCCAAACTCTGTGTATATGATGTGTATTTGCTTAATCAAGTACGATCTTGGTTGTGAAGTTGATTTATTGAGACCCTTTGTGGTGCTCAACGGACTACCGGATTCATATGAGTGATGGTACACACATGTCAATGTGTTTAACGGGAACTGTCATACTTAATCTTATATGAATTGGGCGGTTCTATCACATTAAGCATAGTAGAAAGTGTTCGCTTGCAGGACGGTAATGATCAGATCATTTGGTGCTTTAACTCCAATGGCAAATACTCTGTACAATCTCTGTATGCTGTTATAAGTAACAGAGGTGTGGTACCTGTCTTTGTTTCTTCAGTCTGGAAGTTAAAAGTTCCTCCAAGGATTCAAATCTTTCTGTGGTTAGTTACTAAGAATAAAATTCGACTAGAGATAACTTAGCCAAATGGAGAGAGGTTACAGATAAAACCTGCTTATTTTGCAATGAGCTGGAATATGTTAATCATCTGTTATTTGATTGTTGTGTTGCGAGAGGGGTATGGCTTGTGATAGCAGAGGTCTTGAACCTAAGCGGTATTTGGAACTTTGAATTTATAGCTACTTTTTGGCTGGCTCATAAGAAGCATCTCAACACTAACATAGTTACTTCAGCTGTGCTCTGGTGTTTGTGGAATTTTCGTAACAAACTGTGTTTTCAGGGACTTACTTGGACAAGGGAGAAAGCGATGCTCCAGGATCCCGAGGAGATGGAGACCAATGTACAATCAAGAGCTAGGAGACTGGCTGGACTCGGTGATTTGGAAGCTGATGATCAAAGCAACCTTGCCGCCAAAAATTTGTTGGAATGGGGAAATGCAATTAGGATCGGTGATGTCAGTTTCTCAGTCCTCGGCACAGGTCTTCGATGTTGCAACTCAGAGTGATATCATATTCGATCAGGGCGTCGACATTCCAAACTGTTATTGGGGGGTGACGGTTGCTGTTTTTGTGGCCTTTAGGCTTTGTGTTTGAATCTGTGCGTGAACTGTGGCAGGTGTGCCTATACGCTGTGCGTAAACGCTGTTTGAATGCTTTATGGTAATAAAGCAGGGCAACCTTTCATCTAAAAAAAAATCTGATCAGTCTTGGTACTCTACCCATTAGCAATAACATTAGCAGGTAGGCAGATTTTTCAGGATTTAAGGTGCATACATGTGACTGTCCCCTTTGTACTGATGCACGCACTGTTGCAAATTCACTGATGACAGTTTGACTTAATTTCTAGAAAATTTGTTGTAATAAAACCCCACAAGTAAATTATTCTCTTTCGTACCGCACAGACTTCCAGACTGGAGGTCCCAAGTACAGGCCTTCAGCTAAGATTCTACAAAACAAAAATGCAAGTGTATTTCAATGGACACATTAATATCCTGAGTGATTAGTGACAGATGTTGTACAGAAGAAGCAGCCAGCAGTTCCTTGAACGCAACCTTCCTAAACAGAATCAACATCAGGGCAGGTCACAAGTTACCATATTAAAGAGAGTGTTTTCCAAAATGGCAATCATGGCAACTACTTCGGAGAAACATCAAATGTTCCCTTTTGATTGACGATAGCAACAATGCAACATCATTGGCAATGGCAAATTTGATGATGAGCCAAAAATAGGCACACATCCTGACAACCAGTTGTCTACCATCATAAGAAAAAAGCGGTGAAGAAAATGACATGGGAATTCACATCTAACTTTTCGCACAAGTAAGTTCTAAACGCATATGGAATTATGCAAAGCGAGTAGGCTGGTGTAACTAACAGGAAATTGAGGCATGAGGCATAGTGACGCACTGACTAAACGATGCAACCACTACTGGGCAGAGGAATCTCGTGGAGTGAAGTAGTTTTAATGTAAGTTACAGGTAGGAGTAACTTACAACTTGTTCTCTTGACTAAAAATAAGCGGCTAAAAGTATTATTGGCTGATTTATGTGAAAGAAAAATATCGTTAGTTGGCTGAAAATAAGCGGCTGAAAACTCAAACGAACTCCTAGGATACATAACAACTAACCCCTTCATAATCATCCCTATGCAGGCTATGTTCCAACACACGAGTTTCTCCAAAATTTTTCACTTTGGTATTATATTAACATTAACTGTACAGCGGCTACTTCGTCTTTCCCACAACACTTCCTGTTCATGGTTCACGTGTGCCTTCCGGAGGCTGATGTGAATTGCAATCCAAATTTTCCCTGCCCTTTAAAATTTTGGCACCACTTGAGATCAATCGGTCTTTGGAGAACTATACATCGAGCTATGCCATTGCCATATGGACGAATAATAAGCATTTCCAATAAACACACGGGGAAAGGAAAATCGCCGCAACCCCTTTGCCTTTCGAGAGGTTTGGGAATCCACCTGAGACTGCCCCATTATTACATGGGCCAGGCAATGATAGCAGTATAGGGCTGAGCTATTACGTGGACTATGCAACCTGTTGGGCCAGATTTGTAGTTCTACTAGCAGCCTAGGGCCTGTTTAGTTGCAAAAATTTTTGCAAAACAACTCTGTAGCAAATTTCGTCTAAACTGTGTAATTACTTTTATTTTTTATCTATATTTAATGCTTCATGCATGTGTCTAAAGATTCTATATGACGGAGAATTTGAAAAATTTTGCAAAATTTTTTGGGAACTAAACAGGGCCCTAATAAAAAACCAAATGCTTTGGGGTTGGGGGGGGGGGGGGGGGTCTGGCGCGGACGGTGTGTCGTGGGACTTGCTGAGCAAGAGGAGGTGTTGTCCATCGTGTGGGCTATGCCGCTGAAGCAGCACGCGTCAAGGCCGTGGTGCAGGCGCGCAGCGGTGGCGGACGAAGCCGTAGACCGACGGTGACGAAGAGGATGGAGGCGGAACGTAGTAGCGAGTCGGAGGTGCACTCCTCGGTGTCAGGCTCCAACGGAGAGGCTAACGACGGCAATGACGATAATCTAGCCTCTGTTCGCTTGAACTTATCAGTCATAATACTATATTTTTCTCTCATGACAAAACAACATGTTTTTCTCTTATGACAAAACAACGTCAACCGACTTATCAACTGCAAAAACCATTATCAGTCACAGCGGAGGAACAAGTTTGAAAAACATTAGTGGACCCTACTCTTAATATAAAATAAACACTAGGAGGGTCTTGAGGTGTTCAAAAACACCCCCATAACCTCCCGGTACAGCGGCGGTACTCGATGAAAATATCTGTTGACCATCAAGTTGCTCTCCATTGCTCCGGCGCTTTCGGGAAGTCTTGAACATAAACAGGCACTAAAATCCATGAGACAGGTAGAAAAAGCATGCCCTGAAATTTTTTTTCGCGACCATGCAAAGCATGTATATCATTAAGAAGAAGAGGAGTAGCTGATACAAGGTGAACGTAATTGGACCTAGGATGCGAGCAGCACGCTACGGCCGAACCACACTACCCCGCACCATACAACATGGCCGCAACGAACTAAGAGGGAGGAGTACAGGACGGGAACTGGACCAGGGCGGATTGCAAGGAACTACATGGTGCTAGAGTTTTGCGACGTGCGCTGCCGATCATGAATAGACCAAAGCGCGGCGAGCTGGGAGAATCCTGCCGTCGACCACCGCTCGGCCTCATCGCCGACAACATCAGCGAGCTGCACCGGCGTGCGTTGAGCGGCATGGAAGGTTCTCTGGTTGCGCTCCTTCCAAAGACACCATGCGACGAGGATGACAAGGGAGTCGAATCCCGACCGCCACATGGAGGTGAGCGACTGCCTGCACTGCAGCCACCACTCCAGGAAGTCTAGGCCTGGCTGAGGTGCGAGGCCGGCAATGCCCAGGGACGCTAGAACGCGGTACCAGACCTCCCGCGCGTAGACACATTCGCCAGCAAGATGACGGGCAGTCTCTAATTCCTGGTCGCACAGGGCACAGGCGTCCTCGTCCTGCAATCCACGGCGTTTCCTCCGCGCGCCGGTCCATAGGCGATCGTGTAGGAGAAGCCAGAAGAAGAACTTGCATTTTGCCGGTGCTCTTGTCCTCCAGAGCTCCGAGGCGCCACGCAACGACGCCATGCCAGTGAAGAACGCGCGATACGCTGATGAGGCGGAGTATGACCCATCCGCGGTCCATCTCCAAATGAACCGATCGGAGGTCAGGTCGTCGAAGACCACACCCTCCACCTTTGCCCAAACCACCACGTAGTCGCATAGAACGTGAGCAACTGGAGCCCCCTGAATGTCGCGAACCCCAACTCCTGTTGGTGATGGCGTCGAACAGACTTGTTTCGGCGACGCTTCCCAATGGCGTTGAACAGGTGGGGTGCGAAGCGGCAGATGGGCCCATCGGGAAGCCACGAGTCGGTCCCGAACTTGGCTGAGCGGCCATCTCCAATGCACACGGTAACAGAGGCCTGGAACATAGCCTGCACCACACGTTCCTGCTTGCGTGGGAGGCCGCACCAGCCAAGGTCAGGGCGCGTACGACGCAACCACTCCTAGCGCAGTCTCATGGCGAGGCCGGCAATCTTGAGGTCCCGGACGCCCAGACCCCCATAGCATGTGGGTGCGTTCACAATCCTCCATGCCACACGGCACTTGCCACCGGCGACGGTGTCTGTGCCTGCCCAGAGAAAGGCACGGCGAAGCTTGTCAATCTGTCGTAGCGCCCAACCGAAGAGACCCGAGGCGATGGAGACGTGCACCGGTATGGCCGAAAGCGTGGTTTTCGTCAAGGTGGTGCGTCCAGCGTTGTTGAGCATGCTTGCCTTCCATGTGGGGATCCGGGCCGCAATCTTGTCGATCAGTGGCTGTTCCTCCGCACGCGACGGTCTCCGGAGGGTCAATGGGATCCCCAGGTACGTGCAAGGGAATGGTACCAGGCGACCCGGGAAGGTCCCCAAGATGGTAGCGACGTCCACATCTGTGCATCGGATCGCCGAGATGGAACACTTGTCCGTGTTCGTGACCAACCCGGAGGCGTCGGCGAAGAGGCTGAGGATGGCCCTGAGACATCTGAGGTCGGCAGCCAGCGGCGATAAGAAGATGACCAAGTCATCAGCGTAGAGCGATGCTCGGTTGCGGATCATGGTGGTCGGTAGCGGCTGCAGCACGCCCCGGGTGTCGGCAGCCAAGATCATGGCATTGACGACCTCCATAACGAGCACGAATAGCATAGGCGATAGCGGATCTCCCTGGCGCAGCCCGCGTGCGTGCCAAATCTTCCTTCCTGGCCTCCCGTCCACCAGAACCCTCGTGGAGGCTGTGAAATTTCAGTAGGAACAACCAAGCCCAACCACGGCCCCGCACAGTGCATCGGTCGGTATAGCAGGACAGATCACGAGGGGGTAAGGCGTGTGATGTCACCACAGCAGCAGGTGGCGCCTACCGCGACTCGCAGGGCCATCTGCGCCACACATTTTTCCGCGGAGCAGGCCCACCGTCCTGGTTTGGTGAGCGGGCCATGCGTGGCCCATCCGGTTGCCGGGTCGTGAGATCCGGCCGGGGCACCTGACCCCGGATCGCACAAGCGATTCGGCCTATTCCCCAACGCACACGTCAAGTTGCACGCAAGGCGCAGTGCTCTCACCACTGTCACTCTCATCTCCATCATTGTTATTGTCATCAGCAGCACCAGAAGAACCAGATTCCTAAATAGATGAACTCAGTTAGCACACTAACTAATAAAAACATGTGCGAAATAAACTTATCTGAATGGTAATTTAACTAAACAAAATTGAGAACGAAATTGCCAAACTGAGAATTTATAGAACATTAGAACCCTGTCATCTTAGGCCCCGTTTGCAGTCTTCCATATAAACTGAGAATTGCAAGATCCAAGCAGGCAGAACAAAAAAGGGTGCTGATTGGCCTAAGACAATAATTGCTAATCCATTTGAACTATACTAACCTCTATGTTAATCACTTATCACTGCACTAAGCATAAAAAGGCTTGCTTAACCTGCAATTTCATGCTACTGTCATTCTCAGTCAAGTCATGGTGACACAATATTAGTTCTATCGTTGTGAAGTTATGGCATAACATTAGCACAGAACAGACACAATATTTAAGGAATTTATAGAACATCCCAATACAGTCTAGTGAAAATAGGCCACCACTTCTTACATCATTATTAGAAGATTGTAACTCCACTCTTCACTTGACTTGAGCTTTTCTCATTCAGAAGAAGAATATCCCTCGTCAGCCATCTGTAACCAAATGTATTTCATAAAAAAATTAGAATCACTTCGTATTGAAGAATTCTTCTACTCTCAACTCTATTGGATGGATGTACTAGTGATGAATGAAACACATAAAAGTGAAAAAAATAATTAGCGATTTGCTCTCATTTTGTATGCAATTGCTTAATCTAGAAGGAACTGAGCTTGCAATTGAACCATATCTAATATAAAGTACAACTTAGCCTGTTGCGGCTGATGAATTCATCTATTCCCTACTGATCAGGTTCGAGCAATGCAAAAAGATATTGAACAAAGGACTAAAACATTTATCCCTTCTACATTTCTTATTTAAGTTTCAATCTCCACGAAATTTAGATCATAGAATAGGAAAACAACAATGAGAAAATACTAATGATTCAGTGGGCAAAATACCAAAAAATAAACCAAACCTAATAATCAATTAATGTATGACAACACGATGCGTGGCTGAAGCAGCTCTCTGCCGTGGCGCCGCCCTGCAGCTCCAGTTATAGCACCGCCCACAGCAACGGAGATGTCGAGACGAGCAATGCGGGGCATAGCAAGTCCTACCGCGACGCATCCCGTTGTGGCGTCGCTCTACCGTTCAACTGCGTCGGGGCCACGGCCGGTGAACCCACAGCAGCCGCGTAGGGCAGGGGAGGGAGCTGGCAAAGAGAAGAGGAGCGGCGAGAGGAGGACGGTGGCTGTCAGCAGGCATGAATGAGGCGCGACGCCGACACGAAAGCCGAGGTCGGTCGGGGCCGAGGCCAGGGCCGATGAAAACCGTTGTGGCCGCACGAACCAGGGTTAGGGCCAAGGCGGGTGAACCCACCGGAGCAGAGGAAGAGCGAGTAGAGGAGGGCGCGGAGAGAGAAAACCTAGAAAACTAATCGTATCGACATGACCTCGAATCGAATACCCATTGATGCAATCACGACGAGACGAGAGAGAAGAGATCTTAGCAACACCTTGCGATGAACCCGGCGAACCCCTCGAAGTTGAATCCAGCGGCCGGCGAGGTTGGCCCGAGGAGGAGGGCAATGGGGAGAGAAGATGAACAACCACACTGTTCAAAATAGCCACCCGCTTCGTTTGGGCGTCGCGTGGAAGGGGAAAGGGGAGGCGCAGGGAAAATATTTCAGAATGAAATTTTCAGCGGTGTCCGCTACTGGCTCACACGCTCGTCACATGCAATAGACAGAAAAGGAAAGGGAATGGCGGAAGGGAAAGGAAGGGAAGGCTGGTCGGATCGTTCGCTCGAAACAAATACGGTGAATGACCATTGAAGTGGATTTGGGTCGTCGCGAGTCGCGACGTACGCCCAATTCACCAGTAGTATTTCCTTCAGAGAATCGCTGTAAGTTTCCTCGTGAGTGCTCTGAATTTGCACGCGTTTTCATCTACACATTCTTGGGTGGAGTTTGCCTTTCGGGGATAGAGGTCGACTACGGTGGCGTCGATCGTCCCTCGTGGCACCTGGCTAGATTCTTGTACAGCCTGGCATTCACCAGACTTTTTTGAAAGGCGGCAAGAGACTTGCCGAATTTTTATTAGATGAGAGAAAGAAAAACACATTAACAACTTACAAGAAAGCTACTAGACATTCACCAGACTTTCCATGGACTATTCCCAAGATCTGAGTGTTCTTCGGCATATTCGGCATATTCATGGGGTACGCATGAATATGCACCTCTCGTATGGATTTCAGGTGGCAGATATTTTTGCGTACGTGCAGGAAGGTAGATCGTCAAATTGCTTGAATGATTTTTTGGCCCTGCTTGGAAACCACGCCACTTGGCAGACCTGCGCTGACATGGCAGATCAGCAAATGTAGCTACTGAAACTGTTTGAGACAGAAAGAAAAGTTTGGCAGTTCTTCGGCTTCTGTGGTTCTGGAGAATGACTGAATGAGGGTTCAATCCACATAAACGCTTATGGAACATGTACATGCCAAATTGGTGTAACTTGTTTGCAGTTGCCTATCTCTTAGCATTCGTCACTCAGGTTGCCAGTACTCTTACTTCCATTTATTGTAGCACAACATATACTAGGTTCTTGTTAATCCTTTAATACTGAGGTTTGTTGTAAGTTGACCACTTCTACTCTCTCTTAATGAAATATGTGTCACAAGGACACGTTCTTGAAAAAAAAACATTCTAAGCTTGAGCAAGTTTGTAAAGAAAAATATTAACACTTACCACATCAAAAAGATAATGTATCTAATAGAGTTCATTTGATATAAACTTAATCAGACTTAGAGCAGTTTAACGTATTTTAGGATGGAGAGAATATAGTTTTGTAAAGACAAATGTAACAGAATGTTCCTGCAAATATATAGAATGTTCCTTGCACTATGGAAGTACTTTGGTGATGGCGTCTTCCAAACAACCACATGGAAATTCTTCATAGTACTAGTACAATAGTTTCTTCGAAAAGGGAGGACCGAGCTCTGCTCAGTTGGCTAGCTCCGACTGCGTTCGGGCAGCCCACCCGCGTTCGAGCGCTGGCCGGCGCAGGTGCCTCACCGGAAATAGTAAGTTCCCAATTATAATTTTCGTTGTGTCACATGTGGATACGCCATAATGGTCGGGTGACATCCTCTTAGCCACGTGGAGCCTCTTCGTATAGATGTAGATCTAGCTTGCACACTAGGACGTGTGTGTAAGTGTGTGTGCGCGTGTGTGGTGGTGTGAGTTAGCACGTGAGTTCAGATAGTACTACTCGTACTTGAAGAGCAGAGGCATAAAAAAAAGTTTATTCGAAAAAGGAAGGAAGGTTCTAGAGAATTGATGGCTCACTAGTCATCCGCGCGGCTTGATCATGAAAGGCAAACGCCCAGGCTTCTTCAGATATTGGTGTGTGAACGATGAAGACTAAGATGAGTTGTAGTGTTGCACGTTGAGTGGAGCGAGGATAGGCGGCAGATGTAACAGGTACGGTCATTTGAGCTTCAGAGATCCGGTGACGACGGGTTAACCGCGCGCGGGGATAAGAGAGGTGTGAGAGAGAAATCGCTGAGGCGAGGAGATAACTGAGGGGTGGCGTCGGATCGTCGGCAGCTGCTCATCAACGGCGTCTCTGTCGGCCATCGAGTCATCCAACTGAATACCTGATGCCATTCAGAGGATCTTTGGCACGAACAGTGTCTAATTAAAGTCGACATACTTTTAGCGCCCTACTAGTGGTGTTCTGATGAAATATATTACGGATTCAGAATCATATTAACAGAACTTGTGATGGTTTGCTCACCAAAGCTACCAATTTGGTGCGTTGGTTGGTCTTCCAAAAGCTGCAAGCAGACAGTGTTCCGACTGTACAGCGGTGGGGCCGCTGCGTGGAAAATTGCATTCGTGCAAAGACAAAAACACGATGATACCTTATTGGTTAGTGACCATTCCCTGCTCGAGAGGCCCATAACGAAAATATCTGAGCTGAGGCCCGAGGCCTGAGGCGAGGCAGCAAACGTAAACTGGTATAAGCCATTGCGACGCCGATTGACATGAAAATTCTGGTCCGGGGGCCGGGGCGATAGCCGATAGGAACGGCAGCTGCTATAAAACCGGCGCACACGTGATCAGTCTTAATTAAGCCACTGTTAGTTATGTGGTACCGCGAGTTTTGTTGGGAAGCGGGTGCAGAGCTCACGCTAGCCGGTCATGCCGCTATCACCGCGTCGCGTCGGCATGCCGGAAAAAGGAAATTTGCGAGATGAAAGGAGCTTGGGCACGCAACGCACGGCGACCGTCCACGTCGCGGGAGATACAGATACATGTAATCTCAGGATACACTGACTGATGTAGTCACCTGTTTAACTTCGATCGATCTCGATCAGTAGATGCCTCAGGCTCTGAGCTCTCATGATCCTCTAATCATTCTGGATTGCCATCGGGCCAATTGTTTATGTCCAACTTCTCTCTTTTTTTTTTTGACTAATTAGCAAGAGCACTGCTATATCATATAAGAAGGAAGCAAAACCAGTTTACAACAAATAGGTCTTACGTTACTGTGACCACTGGAACACAAAAACGTCAAGGAAAATAAAAGAGACTCACGAAGGTAATGCTCGTTTCCAGGGTGCAGCAGTCCCCGCCGAGGGCCTCTTTGGACTTGCCCCGCAATGCTCGACTAAACCTCTCCAGGTCTAGAATGCTAAGCCCATCAAGTAACTTTGGTCTGGTTGCTTTCAGCCATAGTACCTGACAATGGCCTCCATTTGCCGAAGCTGCCCCCTTCCAGAAAAATGATCTTCTAATTCTGTCAATCTTTCTTACTGCCCACTTCTTTAAGGCAAACACTGTCACCTTTTTTGAGAGAGAGGTGTTTTCAGTAGGAGAGACGGTCACGACACAACCTCTTAGAGGGAACAGCACATGTTGAATTCAATTAACTAGTGTGGAAGACTGACAGGTTCAGTGCCAAGTTGAGACAATTTGGCAATACTCCGTATTTCTCAGTAATTTCAGAATTTTGACGTAGTACCTAGACTAGATTGGGAAGTGGAGACCATTCAGATTTGCTTTGTAGTTTGGGACCATTTAGCAGAACCAATTTGATTCTGAACATGTGGATGTCGTTGGAGATATCATTGGTATCTACCGAGTTGATGCTGTTTCACTGTCTGGACTTGCTGCCAAAAACAGCAGGAAATGTAGGCATATCAAAATCTTTACACCCACAGATGTTGAGATCTAAACGCTGAATTGGAAGAAAAAGTTAGTGGTTGACCACACAATGTTGGAACAGCCATCTTTACTACCAGCCGTTTGCCTGTAAACTCTCCAAAACGGTTGCTGGCTTGAACAGTAGCTGCCCAAAAGTCTGTACATAAGAGAACATCGACGCATCTAGACGCAAATGCAACTCTGTACTTACACATAGTTCCAGACACAGCGTTACAGTTCAGAGTTCAGACATTTTAACAGTATACTCGATTATTAGTTGGTAGATTCAAGGTTTCCTTAGCCCAAACAAATGATTCGGGCAGGGCAGGCACAGAACGACTTGGATGTTTCTCCCCTGTTGTCCGGCATTATTCTGAACCGTCCATCGTTTTTTATCTTTCGACATAGAGTTAACACTGTGACCTGTCATCGAGGTAAAAACTAAAAAGACATACATTTTTCTAACGCGTACCCTGTGCTGTGAAGTTGCCATCTAAGGTCATTTTCAGTAACTTTCCACACTAGGCACTAGCTGGAGCACAATCCTACAGGGTACTGTCATCACACCAACGCCTCAAAAATTGAAACCAAGAAATACTTCGTACAGAATCATAGGAGAAAGAACCAAACAAGCATCGACGTCAACAAGTGGAGAGAGCAAATCTAAGCGGCACACCGCGCCGCCCTGTAGCGCGCCAGTGATGGCGATGCAACTTGCACTCCCTAGCTTTGGCAGCTTGCCCTGGCCTGGCCGGGCCCCCGGCAGACACTTCACCCGTCTGCTGGCGGCCCGGGGTGGCCCAGGCGCCACCGGGTGCACTATCGATCATTGCCGTAGCCACGCAGCCTCTTTCCCCAGCCTAGAGCCCGTTTCGACCGTCGAATTCGCAGCGGAAAGCTAGCAGCTGATTCGTCCCCGGAGATCTTCGGCAGGGCCGAACCGGACGCCGGCGATGGGGACGTGGTGCCCATTGGGGTCGGGCCCGCTCGCCGCCCTTGCGTCGCGGCCGTCCGTTGCGGGATATTTCCTGTCGGACACGGTGGCGCGGGCCGAACGGGACGCCGACGCGAAAAAACGTTGCTTGCAGCGATGCCTTCCGCGGAAGGAAATTCTTGAGGAATGTAGGCTGTCGTTGCAGGGTTGTGCCTTTAAGCCTCAAGGAAAATCAGCGGCCAGTCTCTCAGGCATGGACTACACACGATATTTCTCGCGTATCGTGGTCTCTTCAGTTGGTCGGTTTGGTTGGTCACCAGTAACAAAATGCTATCTGAAGAGTGAAGACGAGTGCTACATTCTGGCAATCTATAGCTCTTACGAAGCAAATCTTCGCTGCCTATTTCTCTTGACATGCAAGACGTTCACCTTAGCAGTCCACTGTCATCTCCATTACCTATTTTTTTTGACAAGACGTCCACCTCAGAAGTCCACTATCATTTGTCAGTAGCAGTTTCTCTTGACATGTAAGGTGTCCACCTTATTAGTCCACTATCATTTGCAATTAAAGTTCACTAGCATAAGAATTATGATATCCACTTCAACGAAACACATCATCCACTATGGATACAATCTCCACGGTTATGCTAATAAATCTATACATATATTATATCATATTCCTGCATTACCAACACTATATATATATACATCTTTTAATTCTTATCAGTTAACATTCTAACCTATTTATATTTCTCCTTCGTACCCGTGGCAACGCACGGAAAATCCTCCTAGTTTATAGAGATCCGCAATTTATTAGGGTTGCCCAGCTGCCCCGCCTCTCTGTCGCACGGCAGTCGGCAGTTCCATCTGCTGCTGCTAACCGCTCTCCTAATGATGACCAAGGGATGCAGAGTTTTAAGTCAGTGTGCTCATTCTCTCTCTCCTTTAAAACTAGCTATGAAAAAACTCTCTATTTTCATGCATTTATAAAACCAAAAACCATAAGCCATAATCATAGTTTAAAGGTGCTATGAAAACGGTACTACGCAATACCTGCGCCTTCCGAAAGAGCGGCTTCAATTTCTTTTGTCGCCGTTCAACTTCTGAAACAGAAGCACTTTTTAGAAGCTGAGTGACGAGCCCGACACGTTGGTGTGGAGATGGTCCTCCGACGAGAAGTTCACGGTGCAATCAGCGTATGCAGCTTTGCACCAAGCGTCCCACCCTATCCCTGGTTGCGTCTTCATCTGGGAGACGTAGGCACCCCTCCGCGTCAAGCTATTTCTATGGCTAGCGCTCAGACGGAGACATTGGACGGCCGATCAGAGGCATCGACATGGATTACAGGCAAACGAACGGTGCTTCCTCTGCGACCAAGAGCCAGAATCCATCGACCACATCGTCATGTCATGCTCATTCTCTCGGGAGATTTGGTGGCACACATATACATGTCGCCCTCAGGGGATCGCAAGTGCTCCGAGATCAGCGGCCCATCCTCAACTGGTGAGAAACATGGCGAACACAATGGACAGGAAGCTGCAGGCAAGGCGTGGACTCAATGTTTGCCTTGGTCGCTTGGGAGCTCTAGAAGGAGCGAAACACAAGGTGCTTTCGCGGCACAATCGGGCATGTGCCGAATTTGCTCAGTTCGAAGCCCGCGCCAAGAATTTGGGTGGTCTTCTACAACGAGTAGTACCCTAGCTTGTTCCGTGTCCATCTAGGGAGGCCCAATGCCCAAATGTAAATCCAATCGTCCCCCCTAGAACGCCTCTGCAGTGTGCTGTAATCAACTTTTTTCTTCATTAATGTAAGAAGCTGAACTAACACAACCTTATTTTAAAAGAAATTTGATATATATGTATGGAAGGTGTAATAATTTTTCTAAAAAAACGAGAAGGTGTAAGAAAATTAAAATAGATCCCTTCCTTAGTGACAATTATATTTGTTAATTTGGACCACATTATTAATCTGATTCGTGCTCCGTCCAACCGGCGCCTTCCACCTACCTTGGCCACCGACGCACCACCACCTTTGCTGCCTCGCTCCACCGCTAAACTACCGCCGGGGATCCATGGTTGAAAGGAAAACACATTTCCTAACCCTCCGGCAAAGGATGGCACATGACACCGGCGTGATCGTAGATTGATTGTAATTTATCTTGCATCTTACTTGGTTCCCTAAGATATGAACAATATATTATACTCCCTCCGTCTCAAAAAATATCATTCTAAATTTCTGAGAAGTTAAACGTTTACAATTTTGACCAAATATACATAAGAAAAGATTAATATTTATAGTGCATAATTTTATCATTAGATGGCTGAATATATTTTTATAGTAAATTTATTTGAATATATAAATGTTGCTAATATTTGTTATAAATTTAGTTAAACTTTAAAAAACTTGATCAGTTCGAACTGCCAATAGTATAAAAGTAGTATCGCTGGCAGAAACTTAACGCCCTAATATAAATACGGAAAACCAGTGAATGGAACAAACAACACGTGATTCATTCCGTGCCTGTCAACTGGGCGCACCGCGCACGTAAGCACTGAACCCGGAGTCAAGCCCATGGGGACAGCCGGACAGGTCCCATGGAGGCTCGGTGACTTGTGTGGCACTGTCTGATCGCCGGTTGCCACCTCGGTGCATAATGGCGGACGCGTGTGAGACGGAGGCGGATCGGAGGGAACTTCAGCGAAGGAAGGCCTCGAGGCTTCGCATTTGCAGGCTTGCAGCACCATTGCCGCTGGTGATGGCACGTTGAACAGAGGTTGACACGTCGAGACTACCATCTCGTCTCGTCCTAGTTGCCCTCTTGTCACTCGGCCTTGTTGCCTCTTGTTCCTCGTTGAAACACAATATTTTTTTTCTTATTTTATGTGTTTTTCCAAACAATTAGACTTATATTCCTGTCAAATCACATTACAGTTTTTATAAAATTCCTGCATTTTTATTGGAACTCCTAAAGCTTAACCCATGCAATAAAAATAAAAATATAGTTACTCAATCTGTCTTAAATTTCTATTCATTTTAACTTTATTCTAAAAATGGCAGTTCTCTAATTTAACCAGGTTTACATATATCTTACAATGTCTCAGTTTCAAACATCCTACAATGCCGAGTTAATTTTATTAATTAATTTCTCCATTAAAATGTACTCCATTTATTTAAAATTATGACATTTTGACCTTTCTAGATACATTATTTTTACTATGCATTTACACCCAATGTATATCTATATACATAATACATAACTATGTATCTATAAAAGAGCTAAAATGTAACAGAACCGCCCAATTATACGAGATTAAGTAAGAAAATCATCCAACGGACGGACAATTTAACAAACTTAAGCCCGTATAACCCGGTAGTCCGTGAAATCTCGACGGATTTCAAACCATTTCACATCACAGCCAAGATCGTACTAAGTTTAGTGATTACCGTCATAAGTTACATAGAAGTTCGCGGCACAAAATACATCGGAGTTTAAACATAGTTATTACAAACCAGTTTCAAATAAAAGTAGCGGAAGCATTAGTTCAACGCGCGCACACACACACGTCTTTCCAAAATAAAGTGCCAGCTCGCGATCATCTCCCACAAAAGCATCAGGCGAGGAGTAGTGAGTGACCATTGCCCATGGTCCTAAGCTTCGCCCATCACAGGGTAGAGACAGTTGATACAATAACCATAGTACATCTGTCCATCTGCAACAAGTGGGAACAAAGCCCTGAGTACGAGAAGGTACTCAGCTAGACTTACCCGACAGAACCAAAATAAAATGACACCAAGGATCATGATAGGCTTTTTGGTGGGGTAGCTGACTCATTTGCAAGAAAAGCATTTTTAGCTTCGCAGTTCTTTTACAAAAGCATGTAATATTTTAATTCTTTATTCCCTTGTCAACTATGTTTGCACTTATGCTAAAGTAACCATATGATTAACAAGCAAGGGTTACCATTGATCATTTACAATAATTACCATGTCATTTCCCACATAACTATTCAAATGTTTCATCAATGTTACTACGATGAAGTAACTCAAGTCAAGTGTTCACTATCCAGTGAACGATGGCGATTCGAATCGATTATTGACCAGCTGGTAATTTATTCCTCACACAAACCTCACTCACCCGCTAAAGTGAGGTATTGGTCACCGAGTCAACCATTCAGGTAAAGTCGCGAGCTTGCCAGGAACCACATGTACCCGGGGGCCGCCCGACTGCTCTTTGGCCTTATCATCGCGCCCCCGTTTCCTGCCACTACTGCTCCGGTACAGTGCGTTGCGGGCAATCCACTCGGCCCGAATAATCTCCCGGCTTCGCGGTCGAAAGGTACTTTATTCGGCCAGCTAAATGTGAGGCATGCGTTCAACATGACCCGAGGCCCGACATCGGACGGTCCTTAATCGACACAGACGGAAGACACTACAGTCCAGAACCCTGCAAGCTTCCACCCGGTCTCAGATTCATTTCGACACTTAGTTATTCTCACATGACATTCTTTCACATAAATCCAGGTAATCCCCTATAGCTCGCGGATGACAGGCAATCACCCGACTTCTACCGGTCTAAGCAAGCTAAGCAGGTATTGACCGTGGACACCAGGGTAACAAGGATCGGGTAAAGCAAGGTGAAACAAGGTGTAATGCAGCAACGTTTGCAAACAACTCCTAAACTTAATGCATCAGATTAAGTAAAGTTAATAAATAAATCATTTGCAAACTGGGGGAGAAATGCTCCGGGGCTTGCCTCGCTCAAAGGAGCTGGGACGGTGATCGGGGCACTCCGGAAGCTCTTCACCGGCCTCCTCTTCTGCTTCTGTTGGCTCCGGCTCAGGCACCTCGGGCTGCTCCTCTGCGTCCTCGGGAACTACTGCCGGGGTCACTTCCTGCGATCCTGTATGATGCAGAAGTATGAGTGCCTCATGCATGGTTGCATTGCATAGGTGACATGAGATGATGATGATGATGGATGCATGCGATGTAATGAACATGTTACGTTATGGGATTACGTGGAACTTATGACTCTTCTACAAGGTAGTCTACGTCATCCAAGAACATGTACTCGAAAACTACCACCACTATTCTCTACCATGCAAGAGTACTTGAACACTCAAGATGCTTCAAAGATACACCAAAGTATATTTTACTAACTAGTTTTGCATTAAAGAATTAATGAAAACCCTAATTAGCCCTATGCTTGAACAGCAACACATATTTTAGTAGCTCAGAAAAATCTTAGAAAATTACAGTGGATTACTAATATCAAAACTAGCATGACACAAGATTTTTACTGCATTTGGATTAATAGAACTGACTATACAAAAATAACAAACTAAGGCCTAAAATGGATATTTAAAATACTTTACATTATGAAAAGTATCAAACAACAGATTTAGAAATTTTCCTACTTTCTACACACTAACCAAACACTATAGAAAAAATTATCACTTACATGTTCTATTCAAATTTATTTAAATAACAAAAATAACAAATATTAGTGATAGAAAGCATTTGAACTACAACTATACATTTTTCTACAGAACAACCATGATATAAAATTTTCCTATCAAGTACATGGTACAAAAGGATTAATAAACTTGAAACCATATTTTTCTGATTTTTCTAGAATTTATTAAGCATTTAACAAGAAAACAGCCATTTCACTAGTTAATTAAAAACTCTACAGAAAAGTGTCTCAAATTTGACATGCAATAATTTTATATCATAGATCTGGTTCCATTGCACCTAGAGAATTTTATTTCACAATTTTTGGAGCTGAAATGACTGCTAAAATATTTTCCAAAGCATTTTTATCAAGAATAATAAAAAGAAAATGGAAATGGATTTATTTAAATGGCGCTGGGCCGGCCCGAGAAAAACAATCGGCCCACGGCTGCCGCGGCCCAGCTTGCGCGCGCGCGGGAGAAGACCGAGCCGGCCTGCTCGGGGCTCGGCCCGTAGGCGCGGTCCAGCCCACCGAGAGGGGAGGGGGACCCGAGCGCGTCGCGTCGCCGGCGTTCCCGGCTTCGACGTCGCGGTGGCGGTCACGGCCAATCGGCCGGCTCCGGCCAGCCCGTGACCCACCAAGACGCGCAACACGGTCGCCAAGGAGTGGCCAACACGTGAAGGCGGTGCGGGAGGGCAGAGAGATGGCGGGTGAGGCGGTGGAGAAGCTCGGCTCGTCGGCACCGTCGCGGTGACACGGCGAGGCGAGAAGAAATTGGGCCCTACCGTGGCCAGCGAGGGGACGGCGATGCTTGTTCGGAGGAGGGGAGGATGGGGCGGAGCTCGGTGCAAGATGGATTCGACGGTGGTGGACTGCCGACGTCGGAACGGGGGAGCGAAGTCGGAGCTCGCGGCGGCGAGCCGTTCGCCCGCTCGGTTGGGAGAGAAGGAGCGGCTGGCGAGCGAGGGTGGGAGTGAGGGAGCGAGGAGGGCTCGGGCAGGCGGTCTTGAGTGCGCTCGCGCTGGCGGGAGGGCAGAGCGAAGGCGACGCGCGGCGAGCGGCGGCAGCGCATGGCCGACACGCGGCGAACGCGCCCTGTCGCGGCGGCCAGCGAGGCGCGCGGCGCGCGGGAGGAGGAAGAGGCCGAGCGGCTGCGGGCCGGGCCGCCTGCGTCGCGCGGGCGCGCGCGCGGCTGGCTGGGCCGGGCGGCTTCGCGAGCTGGCTGAGAAGTGAGGCCGCGGCCTGCTAAGGCGAAAATTCGTTTTTCCAATTTCCAAAAATTCAAATCCAAAGAATTTCAAACTTCAGACTACATTTTGAACAAGAGGAAGACATTTTCTGGAATTGACCTAAAAATAAAAGTTGCTCAGAATTAACTTCTCTACAACTTTGATTAAGGGGCCAACTGAAAATTCTTGATAGATTTTGAATGGCAGAATAAAAGCTAAAATAGGAGATATTTTTGAATATTTTTCATGAATATTTTTGAACAAATTTTGACAAAATTTGAGTCACCTAGTTGCTCCAAAAATTGAACTAGGGTTCCAAGTGATGTAAGATTTATAGTTGCAAGGCTTTTGGTGTAATGTGATTATCATATTAATATAATTCATCACATATATCATTTTCAAGCTTTTATTTTAATCCAATTATACCATTATCACACATGAGTATAATGATATGAATGCTATGCAATATGATTGCCATGCAAAAATGCATTGCGTAACACCAGAGTGTTACAGCCCTCCCCCCTTATAAAAATCTCGTCCCGAGATTTAGGTTACGAACCATTTATTATAAAAATCTTCGTATGCCTTTTTTAAGTATTCACCCGTTTCCCAAGATGCATCCCCTTCATCATGATGACTCCATTGTATCTTATATATTTTCACCACACTGTTTCGAGTAGCCCTTTCCTTGGAATCCAATACTCGAACTGGCTGCTCACGATACACCAGATCTGACTTGAGTTTTATGCCTCGATGTTCAATTCTTTCCTCTGGAACGCGCAAACACTTCTTGAGATGTGATACATGAAAAACTGGAAATATAGCACCCATTGACTCTGGTAATTCTAATTTGTAAGCCACGGGACCCTTCCTTTCCAAGATTTTGTAAGGTCCTACAAATCTGGCGGCAAGCTTTCTGCGTACACCAAACCGTTTCTTTTTCATTGGCGTGACTTTTAGATAAACATAGTCACCAACTTCGAACACAAGCGGTCTCCTTCTCTTATCCGCATAACTTTTCTGACGTGACTGAGATGCTCTCATATTCTGCTGGATGATATGAACTTTCTTTTCGGCTTCCTCCACGAAGTCAATACCATAATACCTTCTTTCTCCTGGCTCAATCCAGTTTAACGGTGTTCTACACTTTCGGCCGTACAGAGCCTCAAAAGGTGCCATCTTGATACTTTCTTGATAGCTGTTATTGTATGCGAACTCTGCTAACGGTAACCATGACTCCCATGAACCTCTGGAAGACAACACACAAGCTCTTAACATATCCTCTAGAACAGCATTAACTCTTTCAGTCTGACCATCTGTTTGAGGGTGATAGGCAGTGCTACGAATCAGACTAGTCCCCAAACCTTTGTGCAAATGCTCCCAAAAGTGAGCAGTGAACTGTGACCCTCTGTCAGACACTATAGTCTTTGGTATGCCATGCAATCTCACAATCTCTGCAATATACTTCTCGGCATATTGAGGTGGTCTATATTCCGTTTTGACAGGCAAAAAGTGGGCTGTCTTAGTAAGACGATCCACAATTACCCAAATAGAATCGTGACCTTTTTGAGTAGTGGGTAGACCCGTGATAAAATCCATACTTATATCATCCCACTTCCAACTCGGTACTGACAAAGGTTGTAGCATTCCGGCAGGTTTCATGTGAATTGCTTTCACTCGACAACATGTGTCGCATCTGGCTACATAAGCTGTAATTTCCTTCTTCATCTTGGTCCACCAATAACGAGGTCTTAGCTCTTGATACATTTTACTGCTGCCAGGATGAATGGACAACTTAGAGAGATGAGCTTCGTCCATAATTTTATTCTTAAGCTCTCTATCCTTTGGAACAACAAGACGGTTGTCGAACCACAACACATCTTGCTCATCCACCCTGAAGTGTTTCGAGGGTTCTTCTTTAATCTTCTTTTTGATGTGGAATACCCCTTTGTCTGCTTTCTGACCCTCTATTATCTTACTTTCCAAGGAGCAACTGATCTGAATACTATGTAACACGGCAGGATGCATTAGATTAAAACCATCTTCAAGCAAGGGTTGCATATTCAGACAATGTGACTTTCTGCTTAAAGCATCAGCTACCACATTGGCTTTCCCAGGGTGATACTGTACATTTAAGTTATAGTCTTTGATTAGTTCTAACCATCTCCGCTGTCTCATGTTCAATTCTGGTTGGGTGAAAATGTACTTGAGACTCTTATGATCAGTAAAAATATTGCACACATTACCAAGTAAATAGTGTCTCCAAATCTTCAAGGCATGCACTACAGCGGCAAGCTCAAGATCATGTGTCGGATAATTGATTTCATGTTTTCTCAACTGCCGGGAGGCATAAGCAATGACTCTTCCTTCTTGCATCAGAACACATCCTAATCCTGTTTTTGATGCGTCACAGAACACATCAAAAGGTTTCTCGATGTCGGGCTGTGCAAGAACTGGAGCAGTGGTCAACAGTTTCCGCAAGGTATGAAAAGCTGTCTCACACTCCTCTGTCCACATAAACTTGTGATCTTTCTGTAACAGACTTGTCATCGGCTTGGCAATCTTCGAGAAGTCTGGGATAAAGCGGCGATAGTAACTAGCTAACCCTAGGAAACTCCTGACTTCTGACACTGTGGTTGGAGTCTTCCAATCCATAACCTCTTGCACTTTACTCGGATCTACAGAAACTCCATTCTTAGATAGAATATGACCGAGGAAGGGAACTTTCTTCAACCAAAATTCACATTTGCTGAACTTAGCATATAACTTATGATCTCTCAGCCTGGTCAGGACAATTCTCAGATGCTCTTCATGATCTTTCTCATTCTCAGAGTATACTAGAATGTCATCAATGAAGACAACTACAAACTTGTCCAACTCTGGCATGAAAACCGTATTCATCAGATACATAAAATATGCAGGAGCATTTGTTAGGCCAAATGACATAACAAGATACTCGTACAACCCGTATCTGGTAGAAAAGGCGGTTTTCGGAACATCTTGTGGTCTAATCTTTATCTGATGATACCCTGATCTTAGGTCTATCTTGGAGAACACTCTAGCCTTAGCCAACTGATCAAACAGAACGTCGATATGAGGCAAGGGATATTTATTCTTGATGGTTACAGCATTAAGAGGTCGATAGTCTACACACATCCTGAGAGTACCCTCTTTCTTTTTCTTTACGAACAGTGCAGGACATCCCCATTCAGACTTACTTGGGCGGATAAACCCCTTCTTTAATAATTCTTCTAGTTGTTTTTTCAACTCAGCTAACTCATCCGGAGGCATCCGATAGGGTCTCCTTGAAATAGGAGCTGTCCCGGGGATCAACTCGATTCCAAACTCAACATCCCTATCTGGAGGAAGGCTAGGTAACTCATCTGGAAACACATCCGAGAACTCACACACTACCGGGATCTGGTGGATGGGATCAACTTCCATGGCACAGGTCACACTCACAAGGTCTGTTCTTTTAGGCAATGGTACCCGGAAAGTACCCTCTGCCTGGGGATCCTTAAGGGTAAGCATCCGACTGCTTGTATCTATGACTGCTCCCCAGTCTTTCATCCAGTTCATTCCTATTATTACATCCAAAACTAGTCCAGGCATAACTACCAGGTTCACTCGGAACTTCCGACTACCTAACTCAAGGGTTGCCCCTCTAACCATCTTATTGGTTAACACATCAGCTCCTGCTGAACTTATGCGATAACCATAACTCAATTCTGTGCATAGTTGTTCATGCTTCCGTGCAAATGCTTGACTCATAAAAGAATGCGAGGATCCAGAATCAAAAAGAACAACTGCAGGGTGATGGTTCACAAGAAACTTACCGGCAGTTACAGGCTCTCCCTCAGGAACTTCATCAATGGTGGTGTGGTGCACACGAGCATTGTAAGTCTGTTGCTTCTTTTTAGGCGGATAAGGGCAGAACTTTGAAAAGTGGCCTGGCTGACCACAATTGTAACAGGGCCCTTTTACTGTACCAGCAGACCCTATAGCTCCCTTGGAGTTGCTCTGTTCTGCAGCTGCGTTGGTCTTTGTTGGCGGCACTGCCATCTTGTACGGCTTCTGTGGTCCCTTGTAGTTCTGAGTTTTATGCTGTGGCGGCCTGAACCTTGCACCAGGTGCGGACGGACGATAAGATGAACGATTTGCAGTGACAACTCTGGACTGGGATGGTCCTGACTCAAACACCCTCTTGCGATTCTTGGACGCGGTGTAGGCGTTATTGTTCTTTTCTTGCTTCAAACAATCACTGATAAAGTCGTTGAATCTGGTGCGGGTATTGGTACCCACATGCTTCATCATCTTCGGACTTAACCCTCTCTTGAAACTAGCAATCCTCTTTGCATCTGTGTCAACCATGTCTGGAGCATAGCGGCACAAGTTGTTAAAGGCATGCAGATACTGTGTCACAGTCTTGGTACCCTGATTCAAGGCTAAGAACTCTTCAAGCTTCATCTCAACCAACCCTGGGGGAATATAAACTCCCTTAAAAGCTTCAGTGAAATCTCTCTAAGTAATCTGGGCATTGGGAGGAAAAGTGGTGCGGTGATGCTTCCACCACATTCCTGCCGGTCCTTGTAATTGATGTGCAGCATACTCTGTCTTCAGAACTTCTGTCAGCCTCAACACACGGAACTTATCTTCCATAGTGTTGATCCATTCTTCGGCATCGAGTGGCTCTGCTGCTTCCTTGAAAATAGGTGGCCTAGTATCCATGAAATCCTTGAAACTGCTGTACTGGTTCACCCCATGGCCACCACCTTATTATTACCTCTCTGAATATTTTCAGCGATGGTACGTAGAAAATCTTCCATATTCCTCTGTGACTGTTCGGCATTGCGTTGACTTCCAAGGAACTGCGTGAAAAACATCTCTGCAGTGAGCGGCGGAGGAGGGGGCAAATGTGGCTCTGGCCGTGGTTCCTGGTGGTTGACGTTGTTTGCACCACTTCCACCAGCTCCTGCACCGTTGCCACCAGTTTCAGCGGCTTCATACGTGGCACGGCGAGTGTTTGCCATCTGCATATTTCAGCAACAAGCAACAATTGAGCGAAGTTGTAGAAATTGTATTTGAATGAACAATCATGCCATACTGAATTCATTGGAGAGAACAAGTCATACAAGAAAACAGAGGCACAATAATCACATTCCAATTAAAACAACAGCACCAATTAAGTTACTTCAAATGCAACATCGCGTTCCATACAACCACGCTGCCAGCATACATACACTGGACTTTTATGCGTTCGGGTATCGCATACACAACCAAGATCCACAAGGTCGTCAGTCTCAAGATCGAACAGGATACAACAGGATACATGAAAACCAAAAGAAGGCCATCGCGACAAGCCTAGCTACTAACGTAGGACACTATCCTACTCCTCGGGGCCGTCGTCGAGGTCGGAGGCATCGCCATCGCTACCTTCAGCAGCAGCGTCGTCGTCGATGTCCATCTGAGCGGCGTCCGGAGGAGCATACGGGCCCATCCCGTTGTAGAGGGCGTGGAACTCTTCATGCAAGTTGGCATTGTACTCTTCTAGCTCCTCGACCCTCTGCCTCAGAAGGTTCCTCTCGTTCCAGGCTTCATTCCTTTCTTGTACTAGCTGTTCCATCATGCGGTCTGTATTTCTGTTGGCCTGAGTCAGCCTCTGTACCTGCTGCATGGAACTCTCGCCTCTCTCGAGAGCTCGGTCCCGCTGCAAGCTCATGTCAGCCAACTGCTCCTGCAAGCTAGCTATGGCACGTGCTTGTTTTTTCTTCTGCTTTCTTGCTTCAAGCCGATCATCACCACGTAGGCCAGTCAAGGTCCAATAGGTATTCTCCAGACCTTGGTATGCTCTGATGGCTGCATACATGGCACTCATGGCGTGGCTGTCGCTAGCCCGTCCCTCACTGGGGCCTCTAACCAGGGCACTTCCCTGCGGCTGTACCCAAATGGCGTCGCGAGGATCATCTCTCGGGAAAGTACCGGCCAAAGCTGCTGCCAGCTCATTGGGGAACCTGCTTATGATGTCTCGGATGACGCGAAAGGCTGCGCCCTCTGCACCCTCGGATGGAGTGCGTCCTTCAAACTCCAGATGCCAACCATCCCATTCTGGCGCATCACCAAGAGCAGGGACGGTGATTTCCACAACAGCAAGTCCATCCTCAGCTAACTGGCTCTCGCTCCAAGAGTATACCGGCTCTTGACCCTCCGGGTACCCCACATCATGGAGCACTCTCCAAAGCAAGGTGGGCATGCCAAACTCGCTTAGAAAAGTGTCCGTGTTGCGGTGCTCCCACGGGGCCAGCTGACGACGGGGTGCTCTTCCGCCAGTGGACTTACGGGCAGTCTGCTTCGTGCGGACCATCTGTAGCACAAGTTTTAATTACCCGGTGAGAACATATTTTAGTTGAGGTTACTTTTATCAAAATGGGATAATTCTTTTATAAGGGGAGGAATGCATGCCATGAATGGAATGCACAGACAATATGATGCATGCACGAGTCTTACGTTCTCACAAACTTAGGAAATAAAGACATCTAACGGTGAATTCGGTGGCATACAACGATCTCTCATATACGTAACTAATTCGGTCTACACGATAACGCTGTTATGTACCTGCAGAAAATTCATTTCAGCCCATTCCCCATGAATGCATGAAAGCAGTAAATCTACCTACACGCTTTACACGAATCCCCAGATGCGTGTACAACGGTAGTAACTACCCAAACACATCGTCCTAATGACGGCATCGCCTCAACGGACGGAACACCCACACATGCGATACTTTCATAAAAACATGTGTAGAACATGTAATTATCCTAGTATCATATAAGCACTCTCCCTAGATCGGCGGTGTATCCGATCATGCTCTCACAGCTCACACTTACCGAAGCGTAGAGGTAACTGATCCATACATTACCACTCAATTAAGTGGCACTCATACAATAGCACGCCGTATGAGCAACGAAAAAGAAATATGGTGCAAGAACCCCAAGTTAGTACTTAAATAGCCACCTAGAGTCCTTAACTGGGCATACAGGATATGACCACTGGCACACTTTTAGTTTGAAAATCACACTTTTTAAACAAAATTTTGTTTTAAATACACTTATGAACAGTAATTACGCTAAACCATGCTCCGATGCCAGCTGTAACAGAACCGCCCAATTATACGAGATTAAGTAAGAAAATCATCCAACGGACGGACAATTTAACAAACTTAAGCCCGTATAACCCGGTAGTCCGTGAAATCTCGACTGATTTCAAACCATTTCACATCACAGCCAAGATCGTACTAAGTTTAGTGATTACCGTCATAAGTTACATAGAAGTTCGTGGCACAAAATACATCGGAGTTTAAACATAGTTATTACAAACCAGTTTCAAATAAAAGTAGCGGAAGCATTAGTTCAACGCGCACACACACACACGTCTTTCCAAAATAAAGTGCCAGCTCGCGATCATCTCCCACAAAAGCATCAGGCGAGGAGTAGTGAGTGACCATTGCCCATGGTCCTAAGCTTCGCCCATCGCAGGGTAGAGACAGTTGATACAATAACCATAGTACATCTGTCCATCTGCAACAAGTGGGAACAAAGCCCTGAGTACGAGAAGGTACTCAGCTAGACTTACCCGACAGAACCAAAATAAAATGACACCAAGGATCATGATAGGCTTTTTGGTGGGGTAGCTGACTCATTTGCAAGAAAAGCATTTTTAGCTTCGCAGTTCTTTTACAAAAGCATGTAATATTTTAATTCTTTATTCCCTTGTCAACTATGTTTGCACTTATGCTAAAGTAACCATATGATTAACAAGCAAGGGTTACCATTGATCATTTACAATAATTACCATGTCATTTCCCACATAACTATTCAAATGTTTCATCAATGTTACTACGATGAAGTAACTCAAGTCAAGTGTTCACTATCCAGTGAACGATGGCGATTCGAATCGATTATTGACCAGCTGGTAATTTATTCCTCACACAAACCTCACTCACCCGCTAAAGTGAGGTATTGGTCACCGAGTCAACCATTCAGGTAAAGTCGCAAGCTTGCCAGGAACCACATGTACCCGAGGCATGCGTTCAACATGACCCGAGGCCCGACATCGGACGGTCCTTAATCGACACAGACGGAAGACACTACAGTCCAGAACCCTGCAAGCTTCCGCCCGGTCTCAGATTCATTTCGACACTTAGTTATTCTCACATGACATTCTTTCACATAAATCCAGGTAATCCCCTATAGCTCGCGGATGACAGGCAATCACCCGACTTCTACCGGTCTAAACAAGCTAAGCAAGTATTGACCGTGGACACCAAGGTAACAAGGATCGGGTAAAGCAAGGTGAAACAAGGTGTAATGCAGCAACGTTTGCAAACAACTCCTAAACTTAATGCATCAGATTAAGTAAAGTTAATAAATAAATCATTTGCAAACCGGGGGAGAAATGCTCCGGGGCTTGCCTCGCTCAAAGGAGCTGGGACGGTGATCGGGGCACTCCGGAAGCTCTTCACCGGCCTCCTCTTCTGCTTCTGTTGGCTCCGGCTCAGGCACCTCGGGCTGCTCCTCTGCGTCCTCGGGAACTACTGCCAGGGTCACTTCCTGCGATCCTGTATGATGCAGAAGTATGAGTGCCTCATGCATGGTTGCATTGCATAGGTGACATGAGATGATGATGATGATGGATGCATGCGATGTAATGAACACGTTACGTTATGGGATTACGTGGAACTTATGACTCTTCTACAAGGTAGTCTACGTCATCCAAGAACATGTACTCGAAAACTACCACCACTATTCTCTACCATGCAAGAGTACTTGAACACTCAAGATGCTTCAAAGATACACCAAAGTATATTTTACTAACTAGTTTTGCATTAAAGAATTAATGAAAACCCTAATTAGCCCTATGCTTGAACAGCAACACATATTTTAGTAGCTCAGAAAAATCTTAGAAAATTACAGTGGATTACTAATATCAAAACTAGCATGACACAAGATTTTTACTGCATTTGGATTAATAGAACTGACTATACAAAAATAACAAACTAAGGCCTAAAATGGATATTTAAAATACTTTACATTATGAAAAGTATCAAACAACAGATTTAGAAATTTTCCTACTTTCTACACACTAACCAAACACTATAGAAAAAATTATCACTTGCATGTTCTATTCAAATTTATTTAAATAACAAAAATAACAAATATTAGTGATAGAAAGCATTTGAACTACAACTATACATTTTTCTACAGAACAACCATGATATAAAATTTCCCTATCAAGTACATGGTACAAAAGGATTAATAAACTTGAAACCATATTTTTCTGATTTTTCTAGAATTTATTAAGCATTTAACAAGAAAACAGCCATTTCACTAGTTAATTAAAAACTCTACAGAAAAGTGTCTCAAATTTGACATGCAATAATTTTATATCATAGATCTGGTTCCATTGCACCTAGAGAATTTTATTTCACAATTTTTGGAGCTGAAATGACTGCTAAAATATTTTCCAAAGCATTTTTATCAAGAATAATAAAAAGAAAATGGAAATGGATTTATTTAAATGGCGCTGGGCCGGCCCGAGAAAAACAATCGGCCCACGGCTGCCGCGGCCCAGCTTGCGCGCGCGGGGGAGAAGACCGAGCCGGCCTGCTCGGGGCTCGGCCCGCAGGCGCGGTCCAGCCCACCGAGAGGGGGGGGACCCGAGCGCGTCGCGTCGCCGGCGTTCCCGGCTTCGACGTCGCGGCGGCGGTCACGGCCAATCGGCCGGCTCCGGCCAGCCCGTGACCCACCAAGACGCGCAACACGGTCGTCAAGGAGTGGCCAACACGTGAAGGCGGTGCGGGAGGGCAGAGAGATGGCGGGTGAGGCGGTGGAGAAGCTCGGCTCGTCGGCACCGTCGCGGTGACACGGCGAGGCGAGAAGAAATTGGGCCCTACCGTGGCCAGCGAGGGGACGGCGATGCTTGTTCGGAGGAGGGGAGGACGGGGCGGAGCTCGGTGCAAGATGGATTCGACAGTGGTGGACTGCCAACGTCGGAACGGGGGAGCGAAGTCGGAGCTCGCGGCGGCGAGCCGTTCGCCCGCTCGGTTGGGAGAGAAGGAGCGGCTGGCGAGCGAGGGTGGGAGTGAGGGAGCGAGGAGGGCTCGGGCAGGCGGTCTTGAGTGCGCTCGCGCTGGCGGGAGGGCAGAGCGAAGGCGACGCGCGGCGAGCGGCGGCAGCGCATGGCCGACACGCGGCGAACGCGCCCTGTCGCGGCGGCCAGCGAGGCGCGCGGCGCGCGGGAGGAGGAAGAGGCCGAGCGGCTGCGGGCCGGGCCGCCTGCGTCGCGCGGGCGCGCGCGCGGCCGGCTGGGCCGGGCAGCTTCGCGAGCGGGCTGAGAAGTGAGGCCGCGGCCTGCTAAGGCGAAAATTCGTTTTTCCAATTTCCAAAAATTCAAATCCAAAGAATTTCAAACTTCAGACTACATTTTGAACAAGAGGATGACATTTTCTGGAATTGACCCAAAAATAAAAGTTGCTCAGAATTAACTTCTCTACAACTTTGATTAAGGGGCCAACTGAAAATTCTTGATAGATTTTGAATGGCAGAATAAAAGCTAAAATAGGAGATATTTTTGAATATTTTTCATGAATATTTTTGAACAAATTTTGACAAAATTTGAGTCACCTAGTTGCTCCAAAAATTGAACTAGGGTTCCAAGTGATGTAAGATTTATAGTTGCAAGGCTTTTGGTGTAATGTGATTATCATATTAATATAATTCATCACATATATCATTTTCAAGCTTTTATTTTAATCCAATTATACCATTATCACACATGAGTATAATGATATGAATGCTATGCAATATGATTGCCATGCAAAAATGCATTGCGTAACACCGGAGTGTTACATAAAACGTCTTATAGCTTATAATGGAGGGAGTATTACTTATGTATTTATAACTTGAAATGGAAGGAGTATTACTCATATATTTATTTTAAGTTGTGTGTGTAGAGAATTTTGCCTTATGCATGATAAACTAAACTTGAACTATAAATGGGAAAGCGGTACAAATAGCACCAACCATGTAGAGCACTTTATCAGGTGTAAACATATTCGAAGATGCACTTTTATGTATCCTTGGGATCAAATTGGGCGTAGGAAGTAAGATTTTTTTACTACTTTGTGAAAGTTATAAGCTCTGATTCTTCTTTCTCTAATAACTACTCTGGTTCCGAATTATAAGTTGCTTTGACTTTTTTGCTACATAGATTTTGCTATATATATATATATATATATATATATATATATATATATATATATATATATATATATATATATAAACATACGTTATATCTAGATATATAGAAAAAAATTGTTCTACCAAAAAAGTCAAAATGACTTATAATTTGGAACATAGGAGTACCCAATTAAAGTCATGGTCTCTCATAACATGTTGCATGTGGTGTGAACATGGAATCCGCTTCTTTTTGTCACAAACTATACACGATCATGTTTTCTCGAAAATGTCAAATCTGAAAATAGATTTTGACAAACCATACACAATTATGTTTTCACGATAATTAGTTCTAGCCACGGCTAGATTTTGACAAACCATACACAATTATGTTGTCCAATGTTATAGATTGGCTGTGGTATAGATTGTGACCGTGGTATAGTGAAGATTTGTCGGCTTCCCAGCTTTTTCTTGTACACCATGTTTTAGGAAAAAAATAGTGTTGTGTTTGCTTGAGCTATATTTAAGCCACAACGGCTGTTTTCATAATGTATCATTGAGAAGGACTACAGTAAAAACTGTAGGCACAACATTTCCTTCAGTGCTACTGAACACATGCCTATTGTACTAAACGGCACCTATATGATGCGACATGCGAACAGCTTGCGGCCAGAAAGCTTGGCAGTGTTTAGATCACTTCAAAGTTCCAAAAATTTTACAAGATTCTCCGTCACATCGAATCTTTTGACGCATGTATAGAGCATTAAATATAGGTAAAAAAAATAACTAATTATACAGTTTATCTGTAAATGTCGAGACGAATCTTTTGAGCCTAGTTAGTCCATGATTGGATAAATTTACCAAATAATAAAGAAAAGTGCTACAGAAACTTTACACTAACTTTTACACCATCTATACACTACCTAAAACACTGACAAACAAGGAAGAATTGTTCTACCGTAGCAACCGCAGATATTTATGGCGCAAACAAGGAAGTTGGTGTGGTGTGTACACACAAAAGGAAAATAAAAAACAAATCTAGTAGACTTCTTGTAGGTGCAGACACTCCTAGTGCATTTTGTTTTTTTTTAGCGTAGGACTATGTATCCCTACAGAACCATATCAAGGAAAAGTCTACATATACTTGTGCATTTTTTTTTTTGCGTAGGACTATGTATGCCTACAGAAATACAATAAGGTTCGTTCAGAAGAAAATAAGGAAAACTATCGACATTCATGATGGCCACACCATGATGGTAGGAGTGGGAGCCCGCCCGTGCGGAACAGGGAGGCAGGCAGGCAGCGGTCTACTTCTTCGAGCACACATCCCGCCATCCCGGGAGGAGATAAATAGGCTCGGCCTCTGCCTTCTGGCGAGCCTGGCCACTTCGTGCTAGACGAAACACGCTACGGCGTCTTCTCCAACCACTATTTTCCTTTGATTTTTCATCCAGTACAGTTTCCATTTGTAGCCACCTGACAATACAAATTAGAAATTACTACTAAATTTGGCCTGGCCTATTGTTTTACGGTAAAGATACAGGTAGGACGTCCGAACGCGTCGGATGCACCCAACCCGACCGAGCGCGCCTCGTGACGCCCCGTCCACCAGCTCCCACGCGCGCCGCTCACTCCTGCTCGCCTTTTCTTCTTCTTTCCCCACTCCGCCTCGCTCTCTCCGCGTGCAGCGCGCTCGCTCTCTCCGCACCGCGCCTCGCTCTCTTCGTCGCTCCGCCAGACCTCGCCAGCAAGCCGCGCCTCCTCCATCTCCGTCCCTCCCTCCCCTCCCCTGCCCTTCCTTCCTCCTTGCTCCCGCGTCCTCCATGCGACCGAGAGAGGGCGGCAGCGAAGGATGTGAGCCGCGCGCTCCCCTCTTCTCCTGCCTCCCTCCCTCGCTCTGACGACCTCCGGCACCGGAGAAAGCTCAACGGTGGTTGTTTTCCGACGTCACTCTCTCCCTCTCCTTCCTTTTTCTGCGAGCTCCCCGTGCCCACACCCGCGCTTTTACCGGGCTCCCCGCCATGGTGGATGCGGCGGCGGCGTGGATCACCACCGGATCTGGTGACGGCAGCCGTGGATCCATCGCATCTGGCGGGGACGGTGGTGGATCCGACCGGATCAGGTATGTCTCCTCTTTTTTTCCTCTCCTCTCTCCTTCCCTCTGGATTTGAGGCCTCCCTACCTTCCTCCTCCTCTGGATCTGACTCCTCCCCCTCCTCCTTCCTCCTCCTCCTGCCTCATCGTCGTTGTTGGAATGTGATGTTTTCTATTGGTTGTTGCAGTGGTTTTTTGTTGTTGTTGCAACAGGCATTTTCCTCTTGTTGCAGTAGTAGTTCTTGAGTTGTTGCAGGAATTGCAACATCATTTTCTCGTTGTTTGTTTTCATGTTGCAATTCATATTTTTCTTTTGTTTCATTAGAGCTTTTTTCGATGTTGAAATAGCCTTGTTTCGTTGTTGCAGTGGGTTGTTTTTAATGTTGCAATAGATGATTTTTTCGGTTGTTGCAATGGTTTTATTGGTTTGTTGCAACAAGCATTTTCTTGATGTCGCAGCAACAGATCTTGAGATGTTGCAGTAGTTGCAACATCATTTTTTCGTTGTTTGTCTTCATGTTGCAATTCATATTTTTCGTTTGTTTCATTAGAGCTTTTTTCGATGTTGAAATAGCCTTGTTTCGTTATTTGCAGGGGCGGTTCTATGGGGTGCGAGCTGGCGGTGGTCGGAGGTGCTGGGGTCTAGCGAGATTGAGAGTTGGACGGATCCACGTGCGTGGGGTGCTAGGGGGCGGGTTCCTTGCTCGGGAAGCGGTTGGTTTTTCTACTCCCTCCTCGTGCGGTGGCGGGTGGAGCCGTGCGGACGAAGCGGTTGATTTTGCGGCGGGCTGGTGCAGCGTCCGACGCTAGCGCCCGGATCCGGACGTCCGGGCGCTAGCAATGCTGATTGTTTTAGGGACTCAACAAATATCATTCAGGGCTTGTTTAGTTGGTGAAAAAGTTTGGGTTCGGCTACTGTAGCACTTTTCGTTTTATTTGACAATTTGTGTCCAATCATGGACTAATTAGGCTCAAAAGATTTGTCTCGTGATTTACAACTAAACTGTGTAATTAGTTTTTTCTTTCGTCTACATTTAGTACTCCATGTATGTGCCACAAGATTTGATATGACAGGTACTGTAGCATTTTTTGGTTGAACTAAACAGGCTCTCATTTCTGCCTTTTGGGTGTCTATAAAGGTGGTGTCGCCATTGCAGCACTAGCACTGGTACCAGCTACTCTCACGAGCTGCGCTGCGTGGTGAGGTTGACCAGGACTCCTTCCGGATCCTGAAATAAGGCCACCGCTCGTTTCCTCTCAGCCCCCTTGCATTTAGCCTCCCGCGGTTCTGGAGCCGCGGGCCATTCCCAACCATCGTTGCGGTGGTGGCCGGTATTGGCCGAGACCAGTGGCCGGTAGCGGCGGTCGTGACCCCGCCGCCGTGCTCTTCCCCCTCCTCCTCCTCTCCGGCGTCGCCTTCGTCCTCCGCCATTGCCACGTCGCCGTGGCATGCCGTTCTGGGCGTCAGGCTGGCGAGGAGCCAGTCGTCGCTGGCTGCCTGGAACGCCGGTCTTGGGCCGCGGCGCGGCGGGCAGCACGCGATCAGGCGCGCTCTCAGCGCGAGCATCGACAGCGTCGGGAGCGACGGCGGGGACGACGAGGAGTTCCTGAGGAGGATCCAGGAGCTCGCGGCGGGGCAGCACCCGGGCGCGGGCGGCGGCTGCGGGTGGCCGGCGAGCGTGGAGCGGAGCGCGAGCAGCGTCGGGCTGCCGCTGTCCCTGCGGATGCTCAAGCGGAGGAAGCAGCAGCAGCAGCAGCAGCTGGAGCAGGGGCGGTGGGACGAGCGGCTGATCGACTGCGCCGGCGAGTCCGCGCGCGCCGCGGTGGGGCGCGCCTTCTCCTCGATGGTGCTCATCATCCGGGAGCTCCAGAGCTTCACGCTGCAGATGCGGGGGGCGCTCTTCTACGAGGACCTGCAGGGCGTCCTGGCGCGCGTCCACGCCGAGATGCACGCCTCCTTCGTCTGGCTCTTCCAGCACATCTTCTCCGGCACCCCGGCACTTATGGTCTCCCTCATGCTGCTCCTCGCCAACTTCACCGTCTACTCCATGGGCGACACCGTCGCGGCCGCTGCCACTCTCCCCCCTCCCCACGCCGCCGTGGCGGCTGTGGAGATGGTGGACACCCAGCAGCTGGAGGAATCGTCCCATTTCCAGCAGCGGTTCGACACCCCCGCGCTCAAGACTTTCTCCACCGGCCGCACGGCCTCGGTGGGCGGAAACGGCGACGGGGGCGGCAAGGTGCGGCCCGTTGCCGGCGCCACCGGCGACGGCCAGTCGGACGAGTCGTCGTACCGACAAAGCGGAGCGGTGCTGCCGCAGGACGTGTCGCAGTCGCAGGCGACGCCACTGGGCGCGGGCGCCGGCTCGGAGGCGTCCGTGTCCGACTCAATGCCCGTGGAGGAGGCACAAGAGACTGTACAGGACGAGCTGGTCATCTGGAAACGGATCTCCGATGAAGCCACCAGGATGCAGGCGAGCGTGCGTGCCGAGGAGCTGATGGACCCGGAAATTCTAGAGCAGCTCGTCGCGCCGGTGGAGGCGCCGAAGACAGACGTGGCCACGGCGCAGAGATACGAGCAGGCTGTGTCGGAGGAGCCCAACAGCTCGCTGCTCCTGGCTAACTTTGCGCAGTTCCTGTACCAGGTGCAGGGCGACCTCGACAGGTGAGTCGATCGGCGCCGACTGCCGCGCCGCGCGCGATGGTTTCTTTTGGTTACAATACAATAACGCTCTATGGTGCATGGAGTCAGTCGCTGACGGATCGGAGCCGTGTTGTTTTTGCGCGCGTTCACTTCAGGGCGGAGCACTTCTTCAAGAGGGCGGTGCGCGCGGAGCCGGCGGACGCGGAGGCGCTGGGGCGGTACGCGGCGTTCCTGTGGCAGGCGCGCAACGACCTCGCGGCCGCAGAGGAGACGTACCAGGAGGCCATCGCCGCCGACCCCGGCAACGCGCACCACGCGGCAGCCTACGCGCATTTCCTGTGGAACACGGGCGGTGAGGACACATGCTACCCGCTCGACTGATGCGTGCACCGCCGCTACCGTCCAGCACAGATCAACGGTGCCTCTGCCTCCCATAAAAACTTGTGAAACAAAAAAAGAAAGAGAAAAAGATCACTCCGCCGCTCCACTCACACTCCCTCGGCAAGTCCACGCTCTTCTCACGGCATGTTACTGGAACCGGTCGTTTGCTTTAGCCTCTAGGCATCTTCTCTTCCTGCGGTTGCTCGTTTTGGGGTAAGTAGCTAGTGTGGAGCAATGGCCAACGGGAATCCGCGGCTCGCTGCTGCTTCCCGATCTGGAAACCCGGCGATTGCGAGTTGAGAGGCCGGGAACGGCGGCAACGCCCGGTTGTCGGTGGGTCCGTCCACTTGGCGTCGCGTGGATGTTTGTATACTGGCACTTTTGCACGGTGTCGTCGAGATTTGCGAGATGCCGCTTTGTTCAGTGGAGCAGGGAAGTATATATACTTATATACTAGCAACAATTTGCTTCTTGTAACTGTGCAGATCAATAAACTGTATAAGAAGCCCTCCATTTTTTTTCACTCGTGGCAGTATACTACTAGGATCAAATGTCCACTTTCTTTCGTGAAAATGATGAACAGTGAGGCACCGATAACAAGTGAGTACATTTACATGTTTCTTTCATTCTGGAACTTGGGAGTCGTATCTGGACGTGAACCTGTGCTGTGTAGACTGGAGAGATCTTTATCTTTAGGAACCGGGGGTTGCGGCAGTTGACCATTAGTGGGCCGTGTTGCGCATGCAAAACTAAAGGACAATTTGCCCTGCCCTCATGCTTTTTATAAGACTACTACGGTCACCGAACCCATATCCCTGATCAAACTCCGAATATAAATTACAATATACAGAGTAGTTTTGAAGTTATGTTTGCGACTTTCGGCTGCACTCAACAAACTCAAACAAATAAAAATTACAAATTTACAGTACTGAGTCAACGACTGTGAGACCAAATGTCTGAAGAAACCGAGCACAGATTTTCTAGAATGTGCAACGCACGGCTTCAATAAGGAGAGAAATTCAACACGCAATTAAGAAGCCAAATAAGAAACCCACCCACAAGTCTTCTATTCAGCTAGGTCAGTCTCAGTGGGGATTTCATATCACTGTTTCCGACACATCCAAATTTTAGAAACTCTCTCTCTACTCCTATGAAACTCTTATCATCTCTCTCTTTATTAATATGGTGTCATATCGGCATAATTAATATCCATAAAACTCCATTAAAACTGGTCTTAGTCCTCAATTAACTCTTTTAACCTAGGAAATTTGGAACTCTGAAGTTGAATGCTAAACCTGCAAATATGTTATATGTGCATGATGAGGGGTGTGTGCATGCACATCACCATGTAGTCGAGGGGTAAAAAAGGACTTTTAAATCATTGAGCAAAAAAATGGAAAGTGATATCATTTCGTGAGAATTTGCATATCCGGTGAGTACATCTGTGATTGATTAATTGGCCGCTGATGGAAACATTCATGTTCCTTAGCACCTAGGCTACGTAGTAATGCGGTACCGAATAACAATTTTCAACATTAAAAAAAGAAAAGTAAAGAATATGTCTACTCCGTACATAATAAATATATAAAGGTGAGAGGAAAGGACACACCTTTCCATATGGCGCTGATTTTATCATTTCGTGTATATAAACTATTTTTTGTAAGCACAAGAGGGAAAGAAAGAGACCAGCCGGAATTCCTCTCCTTTCATTTCCGTGTATACAGAGTAGTTTTATAAAGTAACATAACAATGTACCGGAGATAGAGGGCAGATTGATTCAATCAGAGCTTAGGATCGACATCAGAAATGGAGAACCTGGGAAAATTCATTGATTTCAAACTTCCAGATACACCATGCTGTAACTTCCGGAGGTCAAGTAGGAAGGTCTGCATCAGATCAGACTGGCATTATAGGCAGGCCTTTTATTTGAAAACACAGATGGAATCAGGCTTGCCGACATAGCAGCACTTCTTCCCAAAGTCGTTTGCACTTTCATCAGAATATATGCCCAGTTACCTTCGTAGCAATAATTCATTCTCGCTTGCGCTGTATCCATGCAATGATGTAGTGGCATTGTAGTTCTTGATCAACCCCGTACGAACGAACTTAATTTTGCGAAGTTCTTGGCCCTGTTCGGCAGGCTGTTTTTTGGCTTATAAGCCGGCTGTGGCTGATTTGCTGTGAGAGAAAAACACTGTTCCACGGCTGATAAGCCGTGCTGATAAGCTCAGCCAAATAGGGGGCTTGAGTACGAAACATTCATCAGTAATCAGTAGCCATGGTTCAATCATGATCCATGAAAGAAGCAAATACATATTTCCAAGGGAGCAGCATTGTAGGTATCACCATCGCCAGCAACAGCTTCACGAGTCGCCTTGTTCGGCTGGCTGGTGGCTGGTGGCTGGCGCTGATTTGTTGGAAGAGAAAAATACTGCTGGCTGGCTGGTGGTTGTTGGCTGATGCTGAATTGGTGTGAGAGAAAAGCACTGCTGGCTGGCTAGCCAGCCGAACAAGGCGTCACTGCCTGACGAGCCGGTATGCTATCCCGTCTGCCAGTGTCAGAGTACAACAGAATCTTCAGTGGTAACGTCGTTTTCTACGGAGACATACTCCTCGGCGTCCTTCTGATGCGTGATGGTCTTCCTCACTTCCTGCCTGTCCAACGCCATGCTGGACAGAACCAACTGACTAATCCGCCAAAGACGAGCAGCCAAAGCCTGCAGGGCCATGCCCAGTTCGGACGACAACTACAAGTCCTTGAGTCGAACTCATGTCGCCTCATCAGAAATAGTGCTGAGAATTGATACGGTTCCCGGTTCCGATCAAGATGTGCCTGTGATGGATGCGACCAACGGGGGCCAGTCACTCACCCAGTCGTCGTTGCGCACTGCGTTGCAAGCGACGGGGCATGATCGAGCTTTGCATTGTGCCACATGCCCGGCCGGCTTCGCCACTTGTGATATGTAAGGTTGTGCCTGAACTTATTCTGAACTAACTGTTCTGGATCGCGTAGAGATCAAGCTGTGATGCTATCCTGTCTCTGTGGATTGTTCTGTTGTGTTCCTGACCGAACTAGGATCCGGAGTTCGCAGTCGTTTCCAAGAGGAAAAATCCACGATCAAGTTTGGTTCACAACTTCAGGTTGATGTTCGCTAATATAAGTTGTTATCCATAGTCTGTCTCAGGCTTGCTTTTTCGAGATTGGACATTGGAGGTAGCATGCACCCTAATAGCTCAGGCTATTCTGATACCTTCTTTTTTTTTCTTATTTTTTGCGAAACACAACACACAGATGTATAGTGCCATTAAATCTTGCAACAAATCTAGAAAAATACGAATATCTGCATCAAGTCGAGGGCTTTAAACCTGAATGGACATGTTACACCATAAGATTTTTCTAACCAACAAAGCTATGGTCGGTTGTCAATTCGCATTCTCACCTTTTTCTGATGGTGATCTGCAACAATATCTTTTTACGCATACTCATCACTTGCACTGCCTGCATGTCCTCCAACAAAACTTGCAATTACGATCACTGATCCCAGAATCTGAACGGTACTATCTTTTTTAAGTAAGAACTAGCGCTGAGAATTTGCTGCGCTGAAATAGTGGTTGTTTTAGCTGAGCATGGATTGAAATTTTGCTGATCTAGCTTCCCTCGAGTCCCAACTGCCATGTCTACGTTCAACGAATCCTGTGAGGTACTAGCAGCTAGCAGCATGTACTCCACTGAGGAATGGCGTGTCCTTGCTCCTTGGCTCCTTGCCAAATGAATCAATGCTTATCGGATTATTGAAGTCGATATATAGAGGCATGTGCTGCCGGCGTGCGGCATCTGCCGTTGCCACCACCAACCAGAAAGGATATGATCTTTTCCTTCAGGAGAGACCACTCTGGGTCTCCACTCTCCAGTACAGGGTGCACGGTTTGAGAAGATAACAGACTGGGTGTCTTGTAATAAGATACACGCTCAGATAGCTAGGGTTCTTACTTCTTACTGTGGAAGAAACTGCAATGGATTGTAAAGACTGCACTCAAACACTGAGATTTTTCTTGAGAGGAAAAAAACACAACTAGATCCAAACACTTTTCAGAGAACAAATTGAGTATGATTCGAAAAAAATACCGAATAGGCGACAAGTCCAATGGTTTTTTTTTAGTTTGGGCCATACCTGGAGACACAGCCCAATACAAAAGTCCAGCCTAGTGGGCGTGATACTTAAGCCTGGCCTGCCTTTAAGCAAAGCACGTACGGTGTGGGCTGGGCTGGCGAGGCCAGCTCATGTGCATGCATTTATCGGAAAAAGTCTATTTTTCCTCTCCCAACTTTCATAAAAGTCCGTTTTTCCTCCCTCAACTCCAAAACCTGGCAAATCACCTCCCTTAACTTTTCAAACCGTGCATTTTACCTCCCTGGAGCGGCTTCGAAGGCGGTTTTGCTACAGTAAACGGTGGTTTTGCTACAGTGAGGCGGTTTTGTCTTTTTCTTTTTTTATTTATTTCGGCTAAATCTTTGAAAAAATCATAGTAAATCACAGAAAAATCCTAAAATGAAAAATCTAATTTTGTTGCACTCCACATGAGTAGATCTACACAGTGAACATATAATATGGTATGCTTTAGTACAAAGTTTTTGCTATGAAGGTTTTGCCTTTTTCTTTTTTATTTATTTCGTCTAAATCTTTGAAAAATCATAGTAAATTAAAGAAAAATCATAAAATGGAAAATCTAATTTTGTTGGACTCCACATGAGTATATCTACACAGTGAATATATAATATGATATGCTTTAGTACAAAATTTTTATTGTAGCTTTAGATCTATGCTTTTCTGTAATTAATTGAAATAATTCATAGCTGCAGCTTCTATAATTATTTTGTTGGACTAAAGCATACTGTATTATATATTCACTGTGTAGATCTACTCATGTGGAGTCCAAAAAAATTAGACTTTCTATTTTATGATTTTTCTGTGATTTACTATGATTTTTCAAAGATTCAGCCAAATAAATAAAAAAGAAAAAGACAAAACCTTGGTAGCAAAAACTTTGTACTAAAGCATATCATATTATATATTCACTGTGTAGATCTACTTATGTGGAGTCCAACAAAATTAGATTTTCCATTTTATAATTTTTCTGTAATTTACTATGATTTTTCAAAGATTCAGCCGAAATAAATTTAAAAAGAAAAAGACAAAACCGCCTTACTGTAGCAAAACCACCGTTTATTGTAGCAAAACCACCTTCGAAACCGCTCTAAGGAGGTAAAATGCACGGTTTGAAAAGTTGAGGGAGGTGGTTTGCCCGGTTTTAGAGTTGAGGGAGGAAAAGCGGACTTTCGTGAAAGTTGGGGGAGGAAAAGTAGACTTTTTCCTTTATCGGTCTATCACATCCTTGTATTGTGTATGGGCTCAAATGAACCGACACAGGTCCTGAATAATTTTCACAAGAGTGAAGTTAAGAAAAAAGCTCCAATTTTGATGCTCATTGTTTAGCTAGGAGCTATGTTAATTTTTCGATAAGAAGATATATTTGATTTAGTTCGCCTTTTGATAGTCTGTAAAAAATTTCGTCTGGTATATGATAAAGGATGATTCTTTTGCTAAAAAAAAGAAAGTTGACCCTTCCAAGAGCGAATTGGAATCCCAGTTCGCTTTCTCCCGCTAGAGTCACGAGATGTTGCTGCGGTTGCTTCCTTTCTGAGAGGCGTCAAAGCCTCCGGCTTGCGGTTCACGGCACAAAACATCCGTGCAGAAGAAGACGATAACCATTGACAAACGTGCTATAATCAACAGCGAAACATCTCATAGCCACAAGTTCGTCGCCATTTTTGCTTTTGAGAGCGAAGCCTGTCCGCCTTCTGGCCTCATATAAATATGACCACGCCCATCCATATAGTATCATATAATAATGCCAATGGAGAAGAACATCATATACAGCACTTCCCACAGCTAGCTAGAACTGGTCGGTCCTAAGTTTCAGCTCATCGCACGCTCCACCATCGCCGCCGCTTCACCACACAGGAACCATGGAGAGATTCTACTACGTCGCCGTGGTCACCTCCGTGCTCCTCGTCTTGCTCCACCACTTCTTGATGAGGCGCAAGAAGCAGCAACGGCTGCCACCTGGCCCCCGGTTCGCGCTCCCCATCCTCGGCCACCTCCCCTTGCTCAAGAAGCCGCTCCAGACCTCGCTCGCGGACCTCGTGTCGCGCCACGGCCCGGTTGTCCACCTGCGCCTCGGCGGCCGCCACGCCGTCGTCATCGGCTCGGCGGCGCTGGCCAAGGAGTGCTTCTCCGGAGAGCTCGACGTCGCGATCGCCAACCGCCCGCACTTCCCGTCCGCGCGTGAGGTCTCCTTCGACTACTCGGTGCTCACCGTCGTCAACTACGGCGCGCTCTGGCGCACCATGCGCCGCGTCTCCACCGTGCACCTCCTCTCGGCGCACCGCGTCAACATCATGTCCGACACCATAATCGCCCGCGAGCTGCGCGCCATGGTGCGCCGCCTTGCCCGCGCCTCCGCCTCCGCGCCGGGCGCCGCCGCCAGGGTCGAGCTGAAGCGGAGGCTGTTTGACCTCTCCCACAGCGTCCTCATGGAGATCATGGCGCAGACCAGGAACACCTACTCCGACGACGCGGACGAGGAAATGTCCAAGGAGGCGCGGGAGATGAAGGATATCATCGAGGAGATCATCCCGCTTGTTGGTGTGGCCAACCTGTGGGACTACATGCCCCTGCTGCGGTGGCTCGATGTGTACGGCGCCAAGAGGAAGCTCGCGGACGTGGTTAAGCGAAGGAACCTGTTCTTCGACAAGATGATCGATGCAGAGAGGCAGAAGCTGAAGCAGCTGGAACGCAAGAAAGGCGAGGCCGATGCCAGTGACTCGGACGAGAAGATGGGCATGATCGGTGTCATGCTGTCACTGCAGAAAACAGAGCCTGATGTCTACACGGACACCTTTATCAACGCGCTTGTGCCAGTGAGTATCTGGATTAATAATTCTACTTCTGCGCAGCTAATTATCATCCTTTCTTTCGCTAATACCTTTTCCTCGTTTCTGTATTGAAGAATTTGCTCGGTGCCGGCACGGAGACGACCTCAACGACTATGGAATGGACAATGTCGCTCCTGCTTAACCACCCAGATGTGCTGAAAAGGGCGCAGGAAGAAATCGACTCCAACGTCGGAGGGGGTCGTCTTCTCGACAAGAACGACCTTCCCCGTCTGCCGTACCTCCACTGCATCATTAGCGAGACGCTTCGCCTCTACCCGGCCGCGCCGATGCTACTGCCGCACGAGGCGTCCACCGACTGCAAGATCCACGGGTACGACGTCCCGGCAGGGTCGATGATCCTTGTCAATGCGTACGCCATCCACAGGGATCCGGCGACATGGGAGGACCCGGAGGAGTTCAGGCCGGAGAGGTTCGAGAACGGTAGAGCAGAGGGCAAGTTTATGATGCCATTTGGGATGGGGAGGCGCAGGTGTCCCGGTGAGAATCTCGCGATGCGAACCATGGGGCTGGTCCTGGGGGTGCTGCTCCAATGCTTCGATTGGACCAGGGTTGGGGATGGAGAAGTTGACATGGCAACAGCCACTGGCACCATCATGTCTAAGGCTGTCCCACTGGAAGCTCTGTGCAAGCCACGAGCGAACATGTCTGCTGTTCTTCAGAAAATCTAGAGTGGAATTGTGAATTTATAGGTACAAATAAACGAAACATAACTACATACTGCTTAGATACTGTGTATTGTAGTTTCTTCATTTTAAAGTTGTACCACCTTACTTGAACAGGATCTGTTCTATAGGCTCGTACCGCTGCATCTTTTACCAAAAAAAAAAGTTGTACCACTGCACATGTGTGCATATATATTACATTATAGTTCTTTTGGGGTTTATCCATCGAATTGAGAGGAACTAGCCATCGACTCGTGTTCTCTCGCGATCTAGAATCTTATACCCCATCCGTCTTAAAAAAGATTTGTAAGTTGTTTGGCTGATGGTTTTTTCGGCTGATAAGCCTCTGATGCTGTTTTGTTGTGAGAGAAAGATACTGTAAGATGGTTGATAAGCCGGGTTGATAAGTTGAAGTTTTGTCCTAAATCAAACTATTTAAAGTTTAACCAAATTTATAAACTAAAATACTAATGTCTTCTATTATCAAATAAGTATCATTAGATTTATCATGCAATATATTTTAATAATATATTTATTTGGTGTCATAAAAGTTAGCAAGTTTCTCTATGGATTTAGTCAAACTTATTTTACTTAGGATAAAACTAAAACATAATTTTTTGGAACAAAGGGAATATTACATTAGAATTTAGCGAACAAATTTAGTAAATATGACTACTAAAAATAAGGACGGACGGGGGCCTAAAGCCTCTAGGGCATGGCCCTAGTTGTAGCTTAGTAACACTCACTACCTAAATGTAGTATTGGCCCATGAACATCATGCCCAAAAACAAAATTACTAAGGTCCACCTTCCATTGGTGCCCTCCGTGGCTCCGTGGCCACCTACCCGGTGAGCGCCTCGTCCTGTTATTCACCACTAGATTGGGACGAGAGTAGGAGAATGAGAGAGGAAATAAAAAAATAATAAGAGTAATTTGACTCATAAGTAGGTCTTAGAAAAATAGAGGTCCTAATTTCTGGACTGCCGCAGGAGTTGAGCATAGCAAACAAAGTACTTAAAAGCAGGAGGTCCTTAAATTCTAAGTAGGAGCTCTATTTTAGGGGCCATTTTTAGAGTTGATTAACCATATTATACTAATGAATTGTTCCCTCAAAAAAAGTATTATACTAATGAATTATGTGCCAAAACAAAAGTAAGGCCCTAGTATTTGGCAACCTCTAGCCTATATATATAGTATGGTTGTTAGGATATAATCTAATAGCCGATGTCAAGACAATTCATTTCAATTATATATACCAGCATTACAACATATGTACAATTTGTTGCGCAATGTCTGTGTTAATGATAATAAGCTAGCAAATTTTTGTTGTATTTAATTAAGCTTGGCTTAATTTTGAATCAGATAATTTTTAAAGTCTATGATAAATGCTAGTGCAATAAATGATTAGTCTCATATGAGAAATTAAGATTAACTCAACTTAAATAAATGGCTATCGTGTTCATTCATTCTAAGTTTAAGAAAGGTGGAAGGCGAGCCATACACCCATGCGTGCCGCCATGCAAACGGGTTTCGATGGCTAGGTGAAGAGATGAGCGGTGCGCACCAAAACGTTTTGCAGCTCTAAACTCAAAATGAGAGGTGAGAGTGATGGTTGACGAACTGAGAGAGGATTGAGAGAGTGCAAAGAGAGGGAGACATGGAAGAAAAATTACAGTATAGATATAGACAGTATCTCCAAGAGTACCTAATAATCATTCCCAATCCATGATTTTTCAGAAGAATGGAAACAATCAATCTCCAGTAACTCCAAAACTCACCTCACAATCTTTTGCCACTTGGGAAAAAAAACCCATTTGCTCGTAAAGATGCACGGACTCCAGGTCGCACGTATCTTCTCCCGCAACTATCCAAATGCCCCGTATACTTCGGGCAATATAAAGGTGGGAGGGCGGGGAAAGAATAAAGAATAAAAAAAGTGGTTAGGATAATTTAACAAGATTCATGATGTAAAATTGTCTTCTATATTTTATGAGTGAATTATTAGAAACCGTTGGAAATGATCTTATTTATTCCTCTCAATACTTTTTGACGAGTTCGAAAACTCTATAATTTTGAAAAAGAAATTTTTAGGAACTCTTGAGACGCTTACCTCCGTAATATATTTTTACTTGGTTATCGGGCGTCAGTGGCTGCCTCTGCCAAGCGACTTTCCGTGGTTGGGAATTATTATATGCTCAAGCTCAACTTTCAATCCGGTAAGAAGAAGAACCAAGTTGCTCGGGCATTATATATGGATAACTTTCAATCCGCCACAGGCAACGATGGAAAGATTTTACTATGTCACCGGGGTCACCATGGGACTACTCGTCTTTCTGCATTACTGTCTCTTGATACGGCACAAGAAGCGGGAGCGTCTGCCACCGGAGCCACGGTTCACGGTTCCTTTCCTCGGCGGTCACATCCCCATGCTCAAGGAGCCACTTCGGACCTCGCTCGCCAACCTCGCCGCACGCCACGGCCCCATCGTCCACCTGCGCCTCGCCAGCCGTGGTGCCGTCGCTATTAGCTCCGCCGAGCTGGCGAAGGAGTGCTTCTCCGGCGAGCGCGACGTCGTGCTCGCCAACCGCCCGCACCCCACGTCCCTGCGGGAGCTCTCCTTCGACTACACCGTGCTCACCGGCGCCAACTACGGCGCGCACTGGAGCACCATGCGCCGCGTCGCCACCGTGCACCTCCTCTCGGCGCACCGCGTCAACCTCATGTCCGACAACGATGATGGAGAGCTTGGGATAAGGCAAGAAACAATTGACGCTTGTAAAGTTTTCACTGAAATGCCATGTCAAGAGGACACACAACTAGTTGAGCAGGTCATGTCTGGGGTGGCTGCGGTATCCAAAGGGCTTGCACAAGTATTTGTTCGATGAAATATCGCCCAATGAAATGGCCACAACCACAACGCATCTAGAGCAGGTTGCCTTCATGGTATCAGGGGTGTCTAAGGGTGATGTCGTTGAGGTGTTGGTTCAAATTTTTGGACAGGTTGTGTGGGATGAAATGTGCCCTGCTATCGGCGCGCACCACGGTTTACTACAACACTTAACTCGCAGTGGAGATTACTTTGGCGAGGAGAAGAAAGTCGAGTCTGTGGATCCTGTGACATCACAGGGAGCTTCATATGTGATATTTCTTACAATGCCTTTTATGGATGTGATTTGGGATGATGACCTGTGTAACACCCTAGGTTTTAAGCATGCATTAGCATTTCAAATCATAAGCATTAGCATCAATTGCATTCATCATCGCATGAAATGTAAGTGAAAAGTTGAATTGAAACACTTGAAACATCATTTTGAAACATGCATGTTGCATATGCTTGTTAATTGTACTTTTGACCTAACTTTGCTTGCTAGGTTAGTAAAACTAGTTTGGCTATAATTTTAAATAGCCTAGAATTAATTAGCATGATTTTTGGAGCAACTTTTGTATTCAAAATTTCCTCAAAATTTGCTTTTAAAAGTATTCTTGAAAATGGGTTTTTAATTGAAAAATGGACTTTGAATCCTTAATTCTAAATCTGTTTAGAATTTCAACATGTGCCCTAAAGCAAAGTTGTAGAGAATTAAATTTTGAACAACTTTTGTTTTGGGGTCAACTTTTGAAAATGTATTTTTCATCTTCAAAAATTCAAATTTGAAATGATTTAGAAAATCTGGAATTTGATTTATAAAAGAAAAACGAGTTCTCAGCTTTACCGGGTCGCCGCCCCACTTCCGGCCCAACGGCCGAAGCCGGCCCGGTCTGCCCCGCGTCCCACCAGCGCTCCTCACGCACGCGCCTCGCCTCTCCCTCGGCCCAGCCCAAGCCGCGCACCTCCTCCTTCGCTCGCGCGCGCGATGCCGCTCCGACCGCGCTCAGGCGGTCATCGCCGCGTGGCGGCCGCATGCCGGCGACGTCCAGCGCGTGGCCGCTGTGGCCCCCACCGCCCCGCGCTTACCCCGCCCAGAGCCGCCTACTCCCACTCCCTCGCCTCATTCCCTCTCGCTCGGCCACGCTCGCCTCGCCAGCGCCCTGCAGCGCAGCAGAGCAGCCGCCCGGCCAAAGCGTCATCGCCGCGGCAGCCGGACCTCGCCACCGCGGTTCCTCCATCCAATCCCACCCGCACTAGCCTTCCTCACCCTCTAACTGACCTCACTGAGCCATTTGAGGCTCACCTCGGCAAGGTAAGCGACCGATTTGGTCATCTCCCTCCCCGCCGGTGAGCTCGCCATCGCGGCTCCCGTCGGTAATCCCTTCCCACCATCGCATTCTTCTCCTCCCCTTGCGCACCACGACCGCCTCCGCTCACTGGAACTCATACGCCTCTCTGTGGCCCTTGCCACGGCCTGCACCGGCCTGGCACCGACGAGCCGCGCCACCGCCTCCACCATGGCCGCCTTCGTGCTTGCTCCGCTCCGCCTCTTGCCCCGCTAACTACCTCCTTGAGCTCGCGCGGTTGTGGGGAGTCGATTGGTGCTAACCTCGTCGCCGGCGACCTCGCCGACGGCGAGATTCCACCGGTCAAACGCTCCCCTGCTCGGGTTCGGCTGATCGGTGGGGTCAGTTGACCCGTGGGCCCCAGCTGTCTGTCTCTCTGTGTGATTTGGGGGTGATCCCGTGGGGTGCACTTAGCATTTTCAGCGATGAATTTTGAAAATGAGTTTAAGAAATGTTTTTCAGAAATTACTTAAGAGCTTTAGAAATTCATAACTTGCTCATTTTAGCTCCAAAAATTGTGAAACAAATTTTGTAGTGTTTCTTATGAGTAGATCTATGGCTTAAAAATATTGCATGTTAGTTTTGCGGTACTTTTCTGTGTAGATTTATTTAATTCTTATTATTGTTGTTATCTTAGAAAATATCTAATAAATAGAATATTGATCAGAAAAATATGGTTCCAGTTTCATTAGTCTTCTTTAGTGATGTACTTTCTAGAAAAAATATATATGATGCATGTTCTGTGAAAAGATTTTGATGAGTAGTTCAAGTGCCTTTAATTGATAATTTTTGTATAGTGATGGTGTGTTGTGTAGAACATATAAAAATGCTAAATATGTTGTTTGATACTTTTCATTGTACAGAGTATTTTCATGCTCATTTTTAGGTTAGAGCTTATCATTTTTGTGTAGGTTGTAGTACTCATCCAAATCTCATGAAATTTTTATGGTGTGCTATTTGGAGTAAAACTTTACTACTGTAATTTTTGTAGATTTTTCTAGGCACCATAAATGCTTGTCACTGTTGTAACCCTAGTTTAAATAGGAAATAAAATGTCATTTTTATGAATATTAGGAGTATTAAGGAGTGTTTGGTGTATCTTTGAGGCACCCAATCACCTTGGTGGTGCCACTTGAAAAGTTAGTATAGTGGTGTTGGTAAAGTGTAATAGCACTCTTGTTAAGGTTATATAATAGCTATAGTATCAAAAAAAATGACATATTTTGTAGTACATGTTCTTGGATGATGTTGACTACCTTATAGAAAGATTTTTATTTCTAATCTATACTATAGGTTTCAATGTGTTCATCTACATATCATGACACCATGAACATGGCATTCCACTGCATCTGATGCACCGTTTGCATGTTTACTTATGCAATTGCATCATACAGGATCGCAGGAGGAGTCGCCAGTAGCAGCGCCGAAAGATCAGACAGGGACAGATCTGCAAGATCCCCAGGCACAGGAGGTGCCTGAGGACGAGGAGCAAGGAGAGGACTTGCCCGAGTGCGTAGATCACCAGCCTAGTTCGTTTGAAAGAGGCAAGCCCCGGAGCATTCTAAATTCCCTATTTTATTTAAGCAATTCTTTATATATGAGTTACATATTGATGCATTAAGTTATAGAAGTTGAGTGAAATCGTTGTTGCATTTATTACTATCCTTGTCCACCTGGTTATCTGTTACCCTGTTAGGTCAGGATCGAATAATTGCTTAGCCTTACTTAGATCGATAGCGATCGGTGATTTCCGGTCACTGTTGATATTTGGTAACGCAATTAGGAAATGATCCGCAAGCGCACGGATATCGGTGAGCACTTCACCCGGGATGTTATCCAGAGTATCGTATTTATTTTTTTTACCACTAGGAGAAAGCGTGCATCTGACTAACCAAATCTATTACTACTAACCTTTAGGCTACAACCACTGTGATTTGATGTGAGCGATGTATAGAGAAGACTGCAACTGCACTCTCGTTCTAACCTTGGTAAGGATGATCTACTGCTCTATTGGGGAGGCTCACGAAATCTAGACACCTCAAAGGATGTTCGACCCGCACCTATAAACCCTATCGATCCTGCTAACGGGATATGGAATACAAAGGTAGCTACGGAAATGTCACGTTCCTCGCTACTACCACGGTCCGGCTAGACAGGGGATATCTATGAGTATCCTAGCCCAAACACCACGTTTACGCTAGAGATGATTACTCTAAACTCTACGCGAAGAGATTAAAGTAAACTCATAAACCAAAGAACAATAAAATAAAGAACTTACTAGAATTTAGAAGTCGAAATACTGAAGAATCCTAGGAGCAAGCCTCGGGTTAGGAGAACTTGATCCTGCAGGTACAACCTCGAAGTAGTCACCGACAGGCCGGGCTTCCTTCGATCTATACCTCCACTCTATCTCTCTCAATCTAGAAGAACTAAGTCTAATCTCACATTGGATGCTAAGCCCTAATGAGGTGGGAACCCTAAGGGAACCTCTCTCTCTGAATCCTCTCTGAAAAATATGAAAATAATGGACTTGGATTCTCCTCTCCAGGGGCCAGGGGTCCTGCTTATATAGTCCCTTCAAGTGAACCTGGGCCATCGGATCAAACCGACATTAATCGCACGGTTTTCCTTGATCCTTTAGGTCGGTGGGGCATAATCCGCGAGACTCATCCTGATTGGTTGCAGACCTAGGGCGGGTGCCCCAGGGTCCAGGGCGGGCGCCCTGGTCCCGGGCCCGTTCGGCCTCCCGTTCGATCCCGTGCCTTCTGGAGTCTTCTAGATGATAGAAAATCGGTGAACACGTTAATATCTCTATGTAATTCCGACGTGTGGGCCTTTCCTTTTTATTTCCTGATAACCCCCTGCAGAAACAGATAAACAACAAAACTCGTGGAATTCTGTCAGATCAAACCCTAATTCTAGGTGTTGCTTGCATATAGGTCATTTTCCTTATTTATTGGATAATTAAAATTGATACTTAAGAACCGTCAACAAACACCCCCATACTTAGGCTTTTACTCGTCCTCGAGAAAAAGATGGTTCAGAAAAAATAACTAGGGTTGAAACATTGTAAAGCATTCTTTTTATACCTGCAGGGTGTTGTGAATGTCCACTGTACACTGTAGTCAGGGAAATATATGGTTGAAGTAGAGATCCTTTCTTCTTCTCAACCCTGTCACTTGGAGTTTTTATATATTTTTGAATAGAAAACTTAGCATACCTTTATCCTCATAGGGGCTCTCAGATCACTCATTTATCTTTTGTATATCTCACTGAGGCTGTTTTAATTTGTAGAAATTCTCAAGCATACTTACTTTGCATATATTGCCTGGGTCAAAACGGGATCCGAGGAGAGGAATGCCATACTCTTAGATCAAAGACTTTGAAAATTAAAACTTGTCAACTCTTACTGGCATATTGCTTATTAGAGGGACCATGGGCTATCATTTTCTTTTTACCATATATATTTTTATCATCTCATTTTTTTTCAGGTGGATACTGAGGTACCCCTAATTCTATTTTCGGACACTTGTCCATTTTTCTGCGAGGTTGTCGAGCACTTGCTCCTTTTTATTTCCTCGAAATATATTTTTGCATAGCCCATGCCTCTAATGCAATAATACTTCGGAAGAGTGAATTTTTCTGAATAAAAATGTCTTGATCTTGGGAGCATGATAAAGCTCTCAACAAGGGTCTAACTCGTTTTGCACAAACTCAATACAAAGCAAATTAATATTTTTAGGTTTATCAGGCATATAAAATATTGAGGATGGTAGCTATATTTTTGAAGTTTTTGAAAAGAAAATCTCCAAGCGACAAAGATTTCAAGAATAAGATACTCATATTCTACCATCTCACATTCCACAATGACTTGAGTAACACATGGTTTTTAAAATGATTTTCAATAAATGCAGGTTTTCAGAAATATCACAGAGTGAGATTGATCATGATTAAAAATATTTTTGTCTTTTTAAATTATCATGTTAGGAACAATATTATACACAGCCCAATATGTATTTGTATATATGTAAATAAAGCGTGCAGAGTATGTACCTGAATCGTGGAGTGGTGCAATCGAAGTGCATTTACCATGTCGGGGGGATTCCCCCATACTTGTTTCCTGCTTTCTTGCATAAAAATAAAGTGGAGATACACGAGGCATAATAATAATAATCTTTATTTGTCTTGAGGCATTTATTACACTGACTAATGAAGCGAACTAATCTAAACTGAATTGAATCTAATTGAATCTAATGATGAAGACTAAGACACACTGCCTCAAGGTCTAATCTAGATAGCTCAGTGTTGCTCTAAATCCCTGATCCTAGCAAGGGCATCAGAAAGGTCACGTTTAAGCGTGAGCACAGTAGTGTTCAGGTTGGAGACCTGCCTACTAAGGGAGCTAACTGTGGACTGAAGTTCCATAATATGTCTATTTGCTGTCCTGATGTCCTCATCCACATTTGCTATGGTCCTGCGGCGCTTCGGTGGTGTCTCAAACGAATTGAGAGCGTGCTTAGGAGCTTCCTTTGGTGGGATGAAGCGAACTTTTGCTGTCCTAACTCCTTCGAAGCGGGGCCTCTCCTTCTCCGTAGTGTAGTGGACGCTGCTGATCTCGCCGCTCCGGTTGGTCTTGACGCCTACAACCCGCTCAGTGGGTTTAGGTGGCAGGATTTTCGTGCCGGCTGGTACCTTGACGATGGCTTCTTGCTTGGACGACGGTCCCTTGAGAAGAAAGGGCTGCAGTGTTGCAGTAAGAACTGGTTGGGCGTAGTAGGATGAGATTGAGCTGCGCTGGTTTGATGGTGGGGCTGCTAGCTGTCGCTCTGTGTTGGCCGGAACGTAGGCGTCGGGGTCATCCTTGGGCTTGCGGTTGAGGTCGTAAGGGACGATCTCCCAGTTGCGGTGGGTCTTGTCGGCCATTGGAGAAGCAAGGAACTAGACAAGCTCTAATTGAGGAGGAGAGAAGGATTGAATGAATTGGTGTTGAAAGCTGACGTCAGGGGTCTGTTTATATAGGGGTCAAAAAGTGCCTCTAGGGTTTCCATAGATCCATCCCGCTGCCGGGCGTGCGTAACAACCCATTCACGGAATTTTCTGGATAACCATAGATGAGGAAAGCACGTTGGAAGAGGCCGGGGCCGAGGGGACACCAGGGCAGGGTGCCCGTCCTCATCCTCAGGGCGCCCGCCCTGGGCCTGCCTCCTCTGCGGGCCCGCTTGCTCGAGCGTGTTTCTAGAAGTATTTTTATCCCGAAAAATATATACGTGGCCCAAAAACGTCAGATTAAAAAGGTCGGGCTTTAATTCTCCATCGGAAGGTAAAAATGGATCACGTCTAATTCTTTATTGGGTGCTAAAAATAATTTAAGACGTTGACCATTTACCTTGAATAACGTACCTTCGTCGTTTTGAAGTGTAATAGCTCCGTGGGATGATGAATTGACTACCTTGTATGGTCCTTCCCATTTACTCCGGAGTTTTCCATGCCCGAAAAGCTTCACCCTGAAATTAAAAAGTAATACCTTATCTCCGGGTGAGAACTCCCTCTTCTTGATCCTCTTGTCATGCCATCTTTTGACTCTTTCTTTGTAGATCTTCAAATTGTGATATGCTTTCTCTCGCCATTCTTCCAATTCTGATAGTTGCATTCTTCTATGATCTCCAGCAACATCTAGGTCCATATTCCATCTTCTTATGGCCCAGTGTGCTTTGAACTCTAGTTCAACAGGCAAGTGGCAAGTCTTCCCGTACACCAATTGGTATGGGGTCATTCCAATTGGGGTCTTGTATGCTGTCCGGTATGCCCAGAGTGCATCGGGTAACTTTTCCTTCCATGCTGTTCCCATCTCATTTACTGTTTTCTGAAGAATGTTCTTGATTTGCTTGTTGGAAGTCTCTGCTTGGCCACTTGTCTGAGGATGATATGGGGTAGCAACGTTGTGACGGATTCCATGTTTTGCTAGATAATGCTCAAAGCGTTTGTCGATGAAGTGTGATCCCCCATCACTTATCACCACCCTAGGGACTCCAAATCTTGGAAATATAATCTCTTCAAACATCCTCTTTGAATTAATATTGTCGGCACGCTTGCAAGGTAGTGCTTCTACCCACTTGGAGACGTAGTCAACTGCCACCAAGATGAATTCACACTTCTTTGATGGAGGAAATGGACCCATGTAGTCTATTCCCCAAACATCAAAGAGCTCAATCTGAAGGTTGTTGGTGAGTGGCATAGCATCTCTTGTATTTATGTTTCCGTGCCTTTGACATGGCCCACATCTTCTGATATATTGCCTTGTGTCTTCATACATTGTAGGCCAATAGAATCCACATTGCCAGATCTTTGAATGTGTACGGAATGCTCCATAATGACCTCCGTATGGTGATGAATGGCATCTGTCGATGATCTTTCACCCTTCCTCAGTGGTCACACACCTTCTAAGTAAGCCATCAGCGCATACTCGGAAAAGGTATGGCTCATCCCATATGTGTGAACGACTTTCTTGAATAAGCTTCTTCTTGTTCGCTCCTGGTGGTACATACCCTGAAACCATAAAATTAACAATATCTGCATACCAGGGGTCAGACCTGTTGATTCCATAGAGCATGTCGTCCCGGAGTGAATCATTAATGGGTGTTTCCTGTGGATCCTTAAAGTGCATTCTAGACAAGTGATCAGCAACAGAATTTTCTACTCCCTTTTTATCTTTTATTTCTAAGTCAAATTCTTGGAGTAACAAGATCCATCTAATTAGGCGAGGTTTAGCATCTTTTTTAGTGAGCAAATATTTTAGTGCAGCATGATCAGTGTAAACAATTATTTTAGCTCCTACTAAGTAAGATCTAAATTTATCAATGGCAAAGACAACAGCCAGAAGCTCTTTTTCAGTGGTTGCATAATTAAGTTGAGCTCCTGTCAAAGTTTTACTGGCGTAAGCAATTGCATGATGCTTCTTGTCTTTTGTTTGCCCCAAAACTGCCCCCACAGCATAATCACTAGCATCACACATAATTTCAAAAGGCAACGACCAATCAGGGGGTTGAATGATTGGTGCAGAGATGAGTGCATTCTTTAATAATTCAAAAGCTTTTAAACATGCATCATCAAATTCGAAAGGAGCATCCTTGGCTAGCAAAAGAGTGAGTGGTCTAGCAATAAATGAAAAATCTTTTATGAATCTGCGATAAAAACCAGCATGGCCAAGAAAGCTTCGAATTCCTTTTATATTCACAGGTGGAGGTAGTTGTTCTATTACTTCAATTTTAGCTTTATCTACCTCAATACCTCTTTCAGACACTAGGTGTCCTAGCACTATTCCTTCCCTAACCATAAAATGACATTTTTCCCAGTTAAGGACTAAGTGCTTTTCTTTGCATCTTTGCAAAACCTTGTCTAAGTTTTCAAGACAATTATAAAGTTTTTCCATAAACAGAAAAATCATCCATGAAAACTTTCATAATCTCTTCAATCATATCAGAAAATATAGACATCATGCATCTTTGAAAAGAAGCTGGTGCATTACATAGCCCAAAAGACATTCTACGATAAGCATAAGTTCCGTATGGACAGGTAAAAGTGGTTTTGCTTTGATCATCAGGATGGATCGGAATCTGGTGGTACCCTGAATATCCATCTAAGAAACAGAAGAACGAATGGTTCGCTAACCGCTCTAACATCTCATCTATAAAAGGTAAAGGAAAGTGATCCTTTTTCGTGGCTTTATTCAGTTTTCTATAGTCAATGCACATCCGCCACCCTGTGACGGTGCGTTGCGGAATTAGCTCGTTCTTCTCATTTGTAACAACAGTCATGCCTCCCTTTTTAGGCACAACTTGAACAGGGCTCACCCACTCACTATGCGGTACAGGATATATAATTCCTGCATGCAGCAACTTTATAACTTCCTTTTTAACTACTTCTCTCATCGCGTTGTTGAGTCTACGTTGGGGTTCCCGAGAAGGTGAAACAGAAGGATCTGTCGGAATGCGATGGGTGCAAATCATAGGACTGATTCCTGTAAGATCTTGGAGTGAGTAGCCAAAGACTGAGTGATGTTTTTCTAAAACGGTCATTAATCGCAGAGTTTGTTCCTGAGTGAGTTTATTACTAATGATCACAGGAAACTCTGGATTATTGTTTAGGAAAGCATAGATAAGACCGGGTGGTAAAGTTTTAAGCTCTATAGGAGGTCTGGGTGTTTCTGCAAACTCATCTAAAGGTTCAGGTTCAGAAGGTTCAGCTTCCTCTTCTATGAAGAAAGGGGCTTCTTCTTCTAAGTCTGATTCATTTAAAAGCTCTAGAGACGCAGCTTTTACCTCTTCCATAGGATCAGGCAAAAGAGATGACTCGATCTTATTATTCAAGGAGTGAGAAATTGTCATAGGGAATTTAAAATCCTTTCCAAAAGAAATGTGTAGCTTTCCAGTTTGACCTTCATAAAGGAGTCTTCTAAATGGTTGTCCTATCAACAGGTCGAAGTCCCATGTATCAAAGATATAAAAGTTCAAATGAATCATGGAGCCTTCTACCATAAAGGGTAGGACATTCACAATTCCAAGACTGGGGACCAATCGTCCCGAAGATTCCTTCATGAACTTTGTTGTGGGGGTTAAAATTAATTTTCCAAATAATTTAAGTGCAAAAGCTTCAGACATGATATTGATCCCCACAACAGGATTATAGAGAGCATCAAATTGATCAGAATCATAAGCACAGCGTATAGTGATAGGAGGTGTATCCAAACGGATCACTTCAGAGGAAAGCTCTGACTCCTCCAACCATTCGCTACTCATGACTGAGATAAGCTCTCTCAATTGATATTCACTTGGTAAACAAATGCTATAATGGCCGCTTTGGGGTTTGTCTATAGAATGGTAGTTTGAAATGTTTCCAAAATCGGCAAAAAGATCGGATTCTATATCCAGCATGAAATCAGGTGGTGGAATTTCTTCCTTTTGTGGCTCAAAACTTGGGATAGCTGAAGTAGGTGAAGAATTCGGCAGAGTGTCTACTTCGGCTTCGTAGGTTTCATCATGGAGGGTATTATCCATCTCAGCTTCTAGGATTCTATCTAGGATCGCTCTAGCTTCATCAGTAGGGATACGAAAGAAAGAACCTCTAGACATTGTATGTAGCATTTGTTTATGATCTTTCTGAAGACCTCGAAAGAAATGAAAAAGGAGAATAGGGTCTTCAATATTGAGTTTTGGACCAGATTCTAAAAGATCAGAAAAACGTTTCCAGGATTTTCCCAAAGTTTCATTTTCTTTTTGTTTAAAAGATAGAACTTCGAGTCTAAGGTCGGCGATACAATCGAGGGAATAAAAATCTAAACAGAAGTTGGCTCGTAAGACTCCCCATTCACCTCGTTGTTGACTTACCTTCTGACTATACCATCGTCTAGCTTCTCCTCTTAAGGAAAAAGGAAAAAGCTTCCAACGTAAAGTCTTATCAGAAATGCCTTCAATGCGAAGACAATCGCATGTTTGCTCAAAATCTCTAATATGAAGGTAAGGATTTTCGTCTTCCTTTTCCGAAAAGGATAGGTTCTCAATCATGGCAATTTACCTCGAACTTAACCTATACTGGGATGTTTGGATAGGCTGTGATGACTCCCATGGTAAAAGGTCAGTTTCCAAAGGTGTTGCAAATTGATAGATTGATTTAGAATCTTGGTTCTCCATAAGGTAAGAATAAAGAATATAAAAAGATAAGGAATAAAAAGATAAAGAAAGATAAAAGTATAGGTACAAGCTAGTAGTAAGATTCAATGTTATCTCAGCAAACCGTCTTTCTCCCCGGCAACGGCGCCAGAAATGCTTGTTGATATTTGGTAACGCAATTAGGAAATGATCCGCAAGCGCACGGATATCGGTGAGCACTTTCACCCGGGATGTTATCCAGAGTATCGTATTTATTTTTTTACCACTAGGAGAAAGCGTGCATCTGACTAACCAAATCTATTACTACTAACCTTTAGGCTACAACCACTGTGATTTGATGTGAGCGATGTATAGAGAAGACTGCAACTGCACTCTCGTTCTAACCTTGGTAAGGATGATCTACTGCTCTATTGGGGAGGCTCACGGAATCTAGACACCTCAAAGGATGTTCGACCCGCACCTATAAACCCTATCGATCCTGCTAACGGGATATGGAATACAAAGGTAGCTACGGAAATGTCACGTTCCTCGCTACTACCACGGTCCGGCTAGACAGGGGATATCTATGAGTATCCTAGCCCAAACACCACGTTTACGCTAGAGATGATTACTCTAAACTCTACGCGAAGAGATTAAAGTAAACTCATAAACCAAAGAACAATAAAACAAAGAACTTACTAGAATTTAGAAGTCGAAATACTGAAGAATCCTAGGAGCAAGCCTCGGGTTAGGAGAACTTGATCCTGCAGGTACAACCTCGAAGTAGTCACCGACAGGCCGGGCTTCCTTCGATCTATACCTCCACTCTATCTCTCTCAATCTAGAAGAACTAAGTATAATCTCACATTGGATGCTAAGCCCTAATGAGGTGGGAACCCTAAGGGAACCTCTCTCTCTGAATCCTCTCTGGAAAATATGAAAATAATGGACTTGGATTCTCCTCTCCAGGGGCCAGGGGTCCTGCTTATATAGTCCCTTCAAGTGAACCTGGGCCGTCGGATCAAACCGACATTAATCGCACGGTTTTCCTTGATCCTTTAGGTCGGTGGGGCATAATCCACGAGACTCATCCTGATTGGTTGCAGACCTAGGGCGGGCGCCCTGGTCCTGGGCCCGTTCGGCCTCCCGTTCGATCCCGTGGCTTCTGGAGTCTTCTAGATGATAGAAAATCGGTGAACACGTTAATATCTCTATGTAATTCCGACGTGTGGGCCTTTCCTTTGTATTTCCTGATAACCCCCTGCAGAAACAGATAAACAACAAAACTCGTGGAATTCTGTCAGATCAAACCCTAATTCTAGGTGTTGCTTGCATATAGGTCCTTTTCCTTATTTATTGGATAATTAAAATTGATACTTAAGAACCGTCAACAGTCACCTACATTGATAGGTGGTTACTGAAAGAATTTAGCCATGGAAAGAATGATATCCTAGAATTAACCATGTGTTGATAGATAATTGAAGACCGAATAGAAAAGTTAGAGGCAATCAGACAGGGTTATGGGGTGCTGTTAGTTTTCCGTCTGTGTCGATTAAGGACCGATCGTTGCTCGTCCCTCTTGTCATATTGAACGTATGCCTCACATTTAGCTGGCCGAATAAAGTACCTTTCGACCACAAAGCTAGTGACACTATTCAAGCTAGGATAAACTCGGATTGGCAGACCGGTGCTGAAGGGGGTATGACGGGGACGCGAAGAGTGAGCCCAAGGTGCGTCCTGGCAGTCGGTCGGTCCCTGGGTAGTGCGGTCCATGACTGTTATCCCGCGGCTGCTTGGAAAGTGTCTTTGGTGACCTGTAGCTCACTTCACGAGTGAGTGTGGTTTGTGTGAGGAATAAATCACCAGCTGGTTAGGAATCGATTTGAATCGCCATCGCTCCTGGATAGTGAGTACTTGACTCGAGTTACAACATCATAGTGATTATGATGGAACATTAATGGTTATTGGATGGAATTAGAGATGCTAAATCTAAAAGGGTAACTGGATGTTATTGGTTAATCAAGTGATTGCTATAGTATAGGCGCTTACCTAGTTGGATAGGTTATAATAAAGATGATGCAAAGTACTTAAAATGGTTTCTTCATAGTAGTTTATGTTTTTCATAAATGAGTCAGCTAGCCCACTAAAGAAAGCCTTGCATGCTCCTTGGTGTCACTTATTTTTTGTTTAAGACGAGTAAGTCTAGCTGAGTACCTTCTCGTACTCAGGGCGTTGTTCCCATTGTTGTTGCAGATGGTCAAATGTACTACGGCTACTACATTAACTGCCTGTATCTAGCGATGGACGACAACTAAAACCAAGGGCAATGGTCACTCCGTATCTCTCCTCTGATGCTTTTGTGGGAGATGACTACTTACTGGCACTGTATTTGAACTAAGTGTGTGTGTTTTAAAACTACTTACTTCTGCTATGTCATTTTGAACTTGTGTTGTAATAACTTTATGTTCTAAACTCCGATGTATTCAACTGTCGTTGTGAACTTTATGTAACATGTGACGGTGGCTGCTAAACCAGTACGATCTTGGTTGGAATGTTGGTTGGTTTGAAATCCTTCGTGATTTCACGGAATCTCGGATTGTACGGGCTTAAGTTTGGTAAATTATATGCCTCGGTGGAAGATTTTTTTACTTAATCTTGTATAATCATGTTGATCCGTTACAACCTGCTGGGTGGCCATGAATATCAGGAGCAAGCGGAGTCTAAAACTGTAGCCATGAGCAGAATATGTGCCAATCTGGACAAGCAGAAAATAGGCGGATTGAACAAGTTGCAAGTGCAAGAATTGCAGGTTTATCTTGACAATAGTGAGTTGTTTGCTGAACTGCATAACAGAGTTGCGTGGGATTCCAAGATACAATCTGGCATGGACAAATATGAAGGTATGTTACAACAACTAGCCTTGGGTGTGGATATCAAGAAGGGACTTGAATGATTCTGGATGAGTGATTTCAGCTCGAGAGAAAGAGCTAGGCAACATAATACGTGCTTGCTGACTATTTTGAAACTAGAAGAAAATCTGAAAAGTGCAGGTCTTGTTCAGATTCAAAATTATGTGTTGCATCCTTCATTGTGCCTAAGGAAGTGTTCTGGAGTTCAGAACTCAATGATTCAGTCATTTGCTTCTTTTGGCCATACATACTTATTCAGTCTTCAGACCCATTGTTGTGATTTGCACCATGGATAAATGCAAAAGCTTATTGCTGAGGATTTTTTGGAAGGTGTGCTCACTGATTTTAGCAGCTCCCTTCTTTGCATTGGTTCAGGCAAGCCACAATTAGTCTGTGGTAAAACATATGTTGATGGTGAGAAGAACAAGCAAACTGTGTGGCTAGGTGATGATAAGGTGCTTACTCTTGCTGGTGATTCATCACGATATCCAAAGGTTGGTATGGTTGATGCAAATCATGGGCTCTATGTGGTGGATTATGGGTCAGAATCAAATAACTTGTTCAATGAGGATGGTAATCACCTGGTTATCTTTGATGAAGAGCAAGAAATATGTGGTGCTCAGTATGTGATTGATGGAAGGCCCCCATGGAGGCGAAGTGCATTTAGCCTAGGAAATGATGATAGGACTGCTGCTTCCTCAGTGTTTCATCAAATACCTTCATGGAATCCAAATGATTTCAGTCCCTGGAGTTCAGCTGGGTTTTCGATTGTTGACCTTCAAAAATTTCAATATGGTGACCATTCTATTCACCGAACTACTGTTGTGAGCAAGTATGACATCGAGAGGATGCTCTGTTCCAGATGTTTGAATGCGCCATGGGATCCAGGTGGCAATCATGACTGCTTCATTCTAGCCATTGCTTGGGGACAAGCAATATTTTGTGGGGACGTTAATGTCATACCCGGTATTATAGGATATATGGGCCGGAATATCATATGCTTTGGGCCTCATGGTGGGCTGGCAGGCTACATATCAGTACTGAGTACATAAAGGGAAGAGGCAGAAGATGGAGAAAGACAGACAATATTTCAGAAACACGAACCGAGGTCTGAAAGGTGACCTTCCTCCTGGTTACTGAGATCCCCCTCCTCCAATTTGCCTCCTGTGATAGCTCATGTCGTCGGCTTGATCTCACCAGCGGCCACGGGTTGTGACAACATTTCGTCATGGAAAATGGCGTCATTTCTTCTCTTCCAAAGCTGCCAACAGCATAATGCAACAAACATGCTATGCTGCTGCTGGGGAACTGCACTGATTTTGATTGTAGAGGGAATGTCGTATGCGGCCAAACCATTCTGAGGGATGGAATGCCCAGAACTGCCCAAAATTATGTAAGCTTCGTGCATTAGAACAACAAATGTTCTGTCGTTTCTTCCAATGAGCCATAGATCATGCATGATGGGCTGTCCACAATGTGCTTCCTAAAAAGATTGGAACGACACTGAATTCTTCCTTTGACGGCAAGCCACATGAACAGATGCACCCTCGTTGGCGAAGCGTTCCTCCAAATAAACTCTGATGCCGGGTCAGAGTTCTGCCCTCTAGCTTTCAGAAGCTTATAGATTGCTGAAGTATCAAGTTTGCCCTGGTCATAGATGAATGGAGACTGCCTCGTGTCCTCAATAGCTTCATCGGGCATTGTTTTGTTGGATGAGTAGGTGTACCTGGCCAAGTTCAGCAGCAGCTTACATCATCATTCTGTTAACAAAGACGTTCTGAAGCTTGGAGTTTACTGCAAAACTGACTGAAGCATCTTTTTGAGTGCAGTAAGAAAATAAAGTCGAATCACCGTTATGGCGTTATGGCCCTTTCTTTTTCCATTTTCCTGCTGGAGATTCTTCTACACCTACATTGCGATAAGGTTCTCTCTTATCTTGAGACTTCACCTCGTTCTCATTCTATTTTTTGCAGGCATGACTCGCGTAACCGGTCGATAACCACCATTGTGTTACTTGAACAACTGCAATGAACCTGATGAGTAACCACCTGCTGAATTCGCTCATCTCGAGTCGAAAGACAGATTGCTTGCCATGTGATGCAAATGAGAGCAGCATGTGTGCATTGCCGCGGTCTCGAGGAAAGGCATGTTGGTCCGTGCAGCATAAGTTTTTATACACGAATGGGCGCGGATGGCGCAGTTCTCAAACATGTAAAGCTTAGCTCTTAAACAAAGAGGTAGTGTTTTTCTAGAAAGACCTAGTTTGATGTGATGTTTCTTATTATAACTGGCAGGTAAACATGCTTTCTTCATTGTAGAAAAGATTGTAAGGGCATTCCCAATATGGAAATCACACAACAGTTTCTACTCCGTCCACCATAGAATATAAATATCCAAATAATTTTAGGAGATATTATTTGTGGTAAGACAAATGACCCATATGACCACAAGTGGGCAGGCTAGCACCCAGACATTTGGATAGACGCGTGCATATGGACGCCCACGCATGCAGCTACGCTGGCCGCCCGCCCGTGCCTGTTGTGTTGTATCGCCTGTTGCTGCCTGCTCTATTGCTACGCCATATCGCCTGCTGCACATGACTACTGCTGCCTGCTCTGCTCCTGCACTTGCCCTATCACGGGGACCGCCTGCGCCTGCTCACGAAACACTTGCAACATGAAAACACTTCCTACAACATACGTCTGAAGCAGTTGAAATATTTGAACCATATGCTTACAACATATGCAACATCCAGATAAAAACACTTGCAACATACGTCTGAAGTAGACGAAACATTTTGTATATACACTTGCAACATACATATATAGCTATTGCAACAAAATACAACATACCTCTAGAACATTTGAAACATTTGACACATATATTTTGCAACATACGCTTTCGATGCAACATGGGCGAGCGACGCAGTGGAGGCGGCCCTACGAGATGACTGCAGCAAGCGAGGTGCATGCCGCCGGGGCAAATGGTGAGCAATGGCATGGGCGGGAGGGGAGCGTGGAGCGAGCGGCGCGAGTGGGGGTGAGCAACAATGCGGGTGGGAGCAAGCAATGGCGCGGGCGGGTGAGGTGCACGAAGCAAGCGGCGCGGGCAGGGCGTGCGGAACGGTCCTTCCGTTCAAACGGACAATTGCTTCGTAGCATTGCCGAACCACAAGACACCATGTCACGGAACTATTGTCCCTTATGCCACATTCCTATAAGTGGGTCTAGATAAAAATCTATCCAGTCTTCTCCCACCTCACACGAATCACAGGCAAGCGGGGGTGATGGGTCGATGACTCGACATGAGGTCGTTAGCAAGCAACTTAAGCACCGACGGCTAGCGGCTCGGGGAGCAGGATGGCGGCGTTGGCCACTATGTGCGGGCGGTGGCGCATGCGGTCTACGCACCGTTGGCGCATGGCGGCGGTGACTGAATGACGATGCGGGGACACTACTATGCAAGCATCCAGCTCGACGTGCAATGTGTCCGACCTGCGACCACCGACATTAGGCAAGAACGAGTGGGGTGCCAGACGAAGCAGAACGGCAGCACGGGTGCGCTCCTACATGAGGAGGTGTCATGCGCCTTGAGATGGCAGTGCTCGTAAGACTGTCTCCAACAGGTGACCCATAAGGGCACCTAAACCCAAAATGGATCTCTGATAGTAGTGTACCAGCTTCCAACAGAGTAGCTATACAAGAGACTCATTTTGGGTGATAGGAGAGACACAACCTAAATCTAAGTATCCTCTCTCGTGGAGACCCATTTGCAGAAATGGTTCTCTTTTGGGTCTTATTGTTGGAGAAGACCAAAAAAAATAGTAATTGAACTCTTTGCCTATAGCGCTACCCAAATATGGAATGTGTCTTGTATTTTGAGTACCATTGTTGGAGATAGTCAGTAGAGCTAGGCCTTTGGACGACATTGACGAAGTCAGTCCATGGCCGGCAACAGGAGGCCTCTCCTCCTCTTTCGATGCCAACTCTAGCCAGAAGAATCCGGACGGAGACAACAGTAACCAAGCTGGCCTATCAAGGTGGCTTTGGATGATTTCTTCTCACCTCGATATACAGGAACACTTGGTTTCTTCCTTAAAAACAGTTTCTTTGTTTTCCCCCTATATCTTTGATAAATCTTATGCTATATCAACAAATTGCTTATGTGGCATGATAATTAATGCACTTAGAAATTATGGCAGTTCATGCATTGAGAGTGCTATAAGGAGAAATTAGTCAGAAGGGATAAGTCATATATATACCCCTACTAATGTCACATGTGTGATCCAAGAGGGTATACTGGCACAAATCGCTTATGTAGCATGATAAATAATGCACTTAGAAAATGGTAGTTTATACATTGAGAGTGCTATAAGGAGAAATTAGTCAAGGGGTATGTCATGTATGCCTCTACTAATGTCACACGTGAAAGTCACACCTGTGATCCAAGAGGGTATATCTATATGTAACGTTGGCCCTGGAATTAGATGTTTTTCTGAAACCAACATTAAAGCATATATGGTAGTTTAAGTTTTGGCACGTTGGTTCGACTCTTAATCTGGCCACTTAGCCACATTTGTTTCTGCTTATAATCAGATCCTAGTTGAAAAAAAACAAAAAAACTCACCAAACGGTTTGATTATTTTTGCTTTTTCTTGGCCTATTTGAAAACTTTAAAATAGTATGATCGAGACGGAGTCTGTTCGTTTGAACTTATCAGCCCGACTTATCAATCATGGTATAGTGTTTTTCTCTCACAACAAAACAGCATCAGCAGAACAGCCCGATGATTATAGCGAAAACAAACAAGATCCTTATCAACTTTCTCTCTAACAAAAAAGAGCACTTGCTCAGGCTATTTGGCTCAAAGTCCAATCGAACTCAGTAACATTGCCGAAACGCCTAAACGAGGCCATATCGATTTGCATGGCAACATATTAGGACCCTGTTTGCCCGATTTTTTTTCTATTCCCACGTTTTTTCACTGAAATTGACTAATTTCTGTAGAGTTTCTATGAGATCTTCGTTGAATGGGTTCTTAGGTTTTGATTTCTGGCTTCTGCGCTACAGTGTAGGCATGATTCATGGCTCCTCAATTTACTCCAGTAGAGCATTTACTCCAGTCTTCATATTGGATCGATCAACAAAATTCAGTCAGTTCAATACATGAAACTATCTACACGTATTTACAAAAATTCCATATATACACCGTGCCCAATTGAAAATTGAAATGCTTACAAATGGCATCTAACTGAATCAATCTCTCTACGTATAGAACAGAACACAACGCAGTGCTACATGTACTACACTAGTACATGATCGATATATAGGAAATGAATCACCTATCACCACAAGGCCACAACGACGCATCCATAATAGTAGTATCTTCAGGCCTGCAACTGCAAAACTGCGCGATTCGGTCGCTATCCAGCCGCGCCATTTCGCCGTTTCAGCTAGCTTTGTCTTGACGGAGCAGAGGCCCCCGCCATCTGCTGAACCCAGTAATCCGCCAAAAACGTCTTGGCGGCGTCCAGGCTGGGGTAGTAGGGCGGCTCGAGGAACATCTGGGCGAGCGGATCCATCCCGTCCGCCGGCACGAACAGCGCCCGGTTGCCCGACGCCTCCGCCGTGCCCATCACCGCCGCCACCAGCTGCCGGTACGCGAAGAAGAATCCTCTCACGGCCACCTCCACTGCTTGGAAGGCCTGGAGCAGCTCCACCTTGCCTGCCTCCTCGCCCTCACCGCGCCTACGGCTGTGGTACAGCTTCATGGCCGCCTCCTGCACCCGTGGGCCGCCGTTGGGGTCCGCCTCGACACCGAGCACCCAGGGCACACGCATCTTGAGGTCCCTAGTGGTGTTAGCGACGTGCAGGAGCGCCCTGGACCGGAAACAGAAGGACGCGTCAGGCCCCGGAGCCGCCCGTACAGCGAGCTGGCTCTTGAGCCGCAGGAAGTCGTCCGGGTCCATCAGCAGGTGGAGGTCCTCGACGTCGGCGAGCAGCTTCCACACGCGCTCCAGGATCCAGCAGTCGCTGGCCGCCGCCTCCCAGTTCTTGGTTTCGATCCGTTCGTTGAGGCGAGTGAGGAGCTGCGACGCGGCGCGCAGCCATGACTCGAGTATCTGGTACATGGTGAACAGCGTCTCGAGCTCCCGGTTGCGGTAGCCAGACTTGGGCTCGGGCGCCGGCTTGGGCTTGAGCGCGTGCAGCTCGTGCGGGCGCACGACGCGGTCGTACTCGAGCACGGGCTTGCCGGCGAGGTTGGGCTCGCCGAGGCCGAGCGTGAAGGCGCAGCCCTGCATCTGGCTCTCGATGGCGTACATGATCTTGGCCGCGAGCGTCTCGGACTTGTCCCACGCGGCGAGGCGCGGGAGAAGGCTGGCCTCGCTGACCTGGCACACGACCGCGGCGGCGCTCCCGGGCAGCTGCCACACCTCGGACGCGCTGCGCTCCCGCGGGAGCACGCCCCCGGAGGCGCTCAGCTCGGCGAGCGGCGCGCTCCGGTCGCCGCCCTCGCAGAGCGCGGACACCAGCTCCACCTCCCGCGCCGCGAGGGACTCGAGCCGGCGCGCGAGCTCGCGGTGGCTGGCGTACCCGCGCGGGTCGGACAGCGCGAGGGACGCGAAGCGGAAGGTGACCTCGAGCGCCTGCAGCGCGGGCTTGACCAGGCCCTCGCCCGCCCACTCCGGGAAGCACCGGGCCTTCCAGAGGCTCGACAGCTCCGGCAGGCGCAGGTACTGCTCGTACGCCTCGGCCGCGGACGCGTCCTGCACCCTCAGAACGGTCGACGAGGAGGAGGAGGATGGCGCGCACGGCTTGTCGTCCTGCCGCACCGGCGAGACCGGGGACAGCTTGGGCGTTGCCATTCCAGCTCCAGTAGTTGAACTCTCAAATTCCTCTTGTTTTGAGTTTGGCCTCGACAACGAGGAGGGGAAGGCATGCTTTATAGCGAGTGCTCCGCTGGCTGCTGGGGTTCGATGGCGGGGCCGAGTTGAGGGGGGAGGACAGGAGGAGCGTGGCCTGGCGTGTGGACCCGAGCCGCGGCACGAGTTTGAAACGGCGGAGTCCGGTCCGGGAAACCGCGGGGTGGGCGCGCATGCCAGCGTGGGCTGGAGTGGGATAGTACGCTGGAAGGCAATAAATTAGGGCGGAAAGGACCATTGAAGAAAGGGTTTTCGAGCTTATCCGCAGGAGCAGCAGCTGATGATGCGCCTCTGCCGTCCGGGTCGCGATGTTTTCTCGTGTTCGGCCCGCGCACGCCGCTGTATTTTACGGAAGAACGCGGCAGTCCCCATCCGGCGTCCATGCTAGGAGCCTAGGACGGCTGCACAAGGTTCCCCGAACACTCCAGTATTATCCTTTTTCTAAGCTTTTTTTAATCCACGAACGGTATCGACAATCGAGTATAAACTTCCTTTACTCATCTTCAACTGTAGGCAATTTCTGTATCTATTGGAAAGGCAGTATCAGTTTCTTCTGAATGACGTGATGCAGGGTAGAGTATATGTAACTTTGGGGGTAGAGCAGTGGCGGATGCAGGATGAAAATTAAGGGGGGGCTAAAACCATGGAGATGTTGATTTACACGAAGATTTAACGGTGATTTGAGATTTTTGCTACAGTGTTTTTAATGCTAAATCCAGTCATTAGGGGGGGCTGGAGCCCATCCAGCCCCCCCTGTAGATCCGCCGCTGGGGTAGAGTATATGTAACTTTGGTCGGCAATGCCGTGAAGGCGTAAATTTGATTTGGCGATCGGGACTAGAATTAGCTGCACAGATGTAACTTTCACTTTTTTAGAGGTAACTCTCATAAAGAGGCAAGCACTGATTTGACTTTGTGTTTCGGTCTTGGTTCTTTAAAACTACCTGCTAGACGTTCTAGTCAACCTAGTTAGAAGTGTTTGACGTTGCTTAAGTGGTTTTCTTCTTATACTCCCTCTATTTATAATGGTATTCATTTTGGATTTGTTCTAACTAGTGAGTTACCCCTCTCCGATTTTGACCAAATTTATATAAAAAAGGTCGTACTAACATTTTACAAGGTCAAATTAATTTTATTAAGTCTACCATGAAAATGTATTAATAGCGTGATTGTTAGATAGGTAGATGTTCATATATTTTCTATAAACTCGGTCATTATGATCAGATAAGTTTAAGTTAGGACAAAATGAAAACACCTCTAATTTGAAGCGGAGTGGACACATATTACTATATTAGAATCCTAGTATAAGATTGGCAATAGGAGTTGCTGATACTTTTTTATAAGAAAGTTGCCAATCTTCTAAACAAATGCTTGAAGTTACTTGAGGAGCATGAAAAATAAAATGCTCAAAATTAGTACTACTAGGTACTAGCTATTATTCACAAATAAAAGGGGCGATTGCTGGTTGTAATAACTACGGGAATGGAGATGGGAATGTGCCAATATTCTCAATTAATTCCATGCTGTTACGGCATGTACCATGCAGGAGCAGCCGGACAGCCGAAGTTCAGAGGGGTGTGCAATCTATGCTCTGATACGGCATGCACCAAGCCACCAAACCATATTCGGGCATTTCGTTGGCTACATTTCCAGCTGCTGTGTCGAATTGCACTGTTCCAAACTTGCAATCGGCTCTGCTTCCCACCTGACTCGGAATGTTCTCACTTGTCACCGAGTCAGCGGTCGCCAGGAAATCTCTTCTACCCAACAGGGATTTGCTCGAAATCTTGGACCGGCGAAAGCTCCAATACTGGGCACCCCCGCGAGAACGTCTGCGCTGCCGAACTTTGACGGCGGCCGGCCGCGGCAGGAGAGTCTGCGCCCGACCTCGTTGTGGTCTGCGGAAGCAGCCCGGAAGGCTGTCGATGTTCAGGAGGAAAGCTGCAGTTACGCAGGCATTCACGGTGCTTATCTCTTGATCAGTCAATTCTGAACGTAATTCGCTTGGTTCGTCAGCTCTCCTCTTTGACCCAGTATATTCCAGGAGAACAGACTTGTGCTAGCAGCTTGCTGCTTCAGGCAAACGCTGGGAAAAGCTCGGGTCGTTGCGATGACTGTGAGGTGCATGAATTGATTTGTTAATCTGACCTGCAACTGGCATGCTTGTATATCCAGTTTTTTTTAATAGAAGAACAAGAGATGATAATAACATACTCCTACAGTGTCGGTCCTCGTGCATATCCATGAAGAGGCGGCACAGAGGGAAACAGTTAGGTGAAAATGACGTCGTTAAGGCGGCAGGCGAGGTGATGTAAGCGGATGCAGCGCAGGTCGGCAGATAACCTGTTTGATTAAGCATTTAAGCTACCCCGGACGCCACAGCCACAGGATATATATATACTTGCACCGACGAACCGACCGAACAGTTGATCAGCACGGCAGCGGAGCGCTCAACGCCGACGAGCTGGAATGGTTACCTTTACCTCCCGATCGCTCGTACATATCCCTGTTTCGGATTAGCGAAAGCAGCCCAGAATTCAGAAGGATATGTTTGCTTCTGACTCTCCCTGAATCGATTCATCTGAGAACACAAGGCATGCAAGTCACGGAATCAAGGGCTACCACTAGTCGTGTGAAGCTGCGGACGCGTATGCATGTGATGTGACACAGTTTGCTTGGAGTCTAGCATCCGATCCCTCTCTCGGTTCCCTACTCATATGCCAGCGCTTAACACGCCATCAGCAGCTCGCCAGCTCTAGTTAAAGACAGAGACACCCCGCACCGCTCCCGCCGAATTAGCACGGTCAAGCACGTGCATCAGCCTGGCATCGTCACCCGGTACGAAAATTCCGGCACTCGGTGGTGCTGCATCCGGCAATCACGTCGCGAGCATTTCGGTAAGGGCCCATGATCTGTGCATCAGTGGGCCGTGGGCGCGCGCCGATATGAGGCGTGCGTGACGTCCCGGAGACGCGCGTGCGGACGGGTCCACGTCGATGGATACGAAGCCAAGATTATGGCCATCGGCCATCTCATCTCATCATCCGAAGTTTCGGATAAGAGCCAGCACGCTAGGCAAGCTGCTGACCATCCGACTCCGACTCCCTCATCCTCGTGCCGAGACCGGTATACCGTCGACCGTATCCGAACAACCCTCGCCGGGTCGCCGGGATTTGTTCTAGAGGGAACGAGGCCTCCAGGCAACGCCGGCACGTCGCCGTCGCTGCAAAAGGCGAAGAAACGGATCGGACTGGTTCAATCTCCGACGAAGCTGAACTCTGTGCCCAGTCTCGAACGAAAAGGAGACATCAGACATCCGCATATGGTGCTCCGCCCGGCACAGTCGCGGAGACGGCGGCAACGCTGTGGCCGGACGCATCGACTTTACTTATCGGTTATCCGTTCGCCCACCCGGTGCATGTGCGAGTCGGGCGGCACGGCAGCGCGTGGCCGGGCCGACGACGGCAGCTGGGTTTAGTTGGACGTCCGCTGCCGTGCCCCCTCCTCCGTTCCATTCCCCACCGGACGCGCCTTCACGTGCGCCGGGGACGCGGGGGTCGGCTGATCACCACCGGGCAGGATGCCAAGGCGCCCCACACGACCCAAGTGGACTGCGCTGTGCGGAACGCGGAGGCTCCGACGGCCCGTCGGTCACATGAGCGCCACGCGGGCCGGCTCGCCAGGGGACCGTACGCGGCCAAGCCTGTGAGCACCCCAGGTGAAGTGACGCCGTTCCCCTAAAAAAAAAGTGACGCCGTGACATACTGACAGCGCCTCGTGTTCATCACCTGACTCCTTATGACTCGGTCAATGATCACGTAGAAGGTCGTCCGCCTTCCACTGCATCTATGTTTCCTGCCTTGGTGTTAGTAACCGGATAGCTGTGGTAGAGAAAGGACAGAGAATCAGGGATCAGCATGCGACATTCTCGTCGACAGCGAGGCATCTGTGATGCATAGTCTTTTGGAGGTGTTTATAGGGGTAGGATTTTTATACGTGTGTTTATAGGGGTGAGTGTGCGTGCGTGTTGAGCGTCTGCGCCGATACTTGTGTAATTCAAAAAAAAAGTAAAGGAAGTATAGGGTTCTAGAGGAAGAAGAACAACAGTAAATAGAGGGGGAATTCTGGAGAAGGAAGATAACCTTTAGTTTCTGAGTATTCGATATCGTTTCCCCTCTGGCTGTTGTTGCTTTTATAGTGCTCCATAGTGTTTTCCTTGGGCCTAGGTTGCGAGGCACATGCTGACCGGCCTATAAACCTATGGCTATATCCTAACATTCCTCTCCCCTTGAGATTCGGCTCGCCTCCAAACCGATGAAGAAGTATGGAACCACCAGGATCCCAAATGATTCTTGACTTATCAAGGAAAAATGGTAATAAGCTAGCTCTAGTGTTTTCCTTTGCCGCCATACTGATCAATATTGTAGTAGCGATAAGTTCATGAGACAAGGAATATGTCAAGCTGAAGCCATTAGCACTATACTGCGCTTCCTTGCTAGTAATCAAGAAGCCCATATCAAGCATCAACAATTCCCCGCAAAATTCCAAAGTCACAGACTGTGTAACCAGTAAAGGTCCCAACAGCACTGAGCATGCTATCATGCGAGCTGAACTGCATGCCCAAACCTCTGGTGACCAAGGACACCTATCAACTGCAGAAACATATCAGAGGTATATCTGGTGAACCATGGCCAAAACTTCCATGGAAGAACTAAAATAATTTGAGCAGCAATCAAACACACAGGTGCATGCACGTGTAAATTTCTCTGAGCTTTTGCACTGTTAAGTTGCCTTAGTAATGCACATGGATCACACCTAGAGCCATCATCTGTAACCGAAAGAGGAGCTGCACGTGAAGTGTAAGTTCCAGAAGTATTTGTCCCCAATATAAAACTCCAGACAAGAGAGCTATCCGCAATTTGTACGCACCCAAAAGACATCTGAGGCGGAACAACTAACGCTGATGTGTTCAAGAGTACCAGAACTGCATAGCTACAGAAAAATGGCTAGAGTTGGACTCCATCACATTTGATCTCAAACAACAACTGCAATGACCATGGTGGCATGAACTGCAGGGATAACCAACCCACACAAAATATGAACCATAAACTGCAGCAAAGCTTAATGGTGTCCCCAAGCAAAGTATTGCAGTCCTGCCTAGGAGGTGGCCAAGGCTGCAACTCAATTGAGCCATTCATGGATAGTCCAGCCTTGCATAAACAAGAAGCTACCAAAAGCTTGTCCAACACAGGTACTGTTGTCAGGATGCAATCCAAAAAAGCCTTCATACCAATTTGTGTCATTGCAACCACTCTACGCTCAGGCAGCAGCAAACCCTTAGCAATCCATCGTGCAGTGGCAACAGTCAATAGGGGAAGAACTTCGGCACTTCCATTTAGCTGTGACTGAATGCTCCACTTTATATTCAATACTTCTGTACAGCTAGGACCAGAAGACAAAAAATGCTGCAACAAATCTTGTTTAGCCTACCAGTGATCCCTGGCCTTTTCTCCTACAACTCAAGATTGTTGTCAGTTGACGGTCACTAACACCAATTATAAACCGTCAACAAAACCTGCATATATACTTAATTTCATCACCAAACATAGGAATAGGGGTTTAAACTAATAAATTCCACGAGCTTTGGTGAATATTTGTATGCAGGAGGATTTATCTATAAAACAGCCCTGAGACCACTGTAATACACTCCAAACAAGCAAATCGACAACAACAAGTGATTCTATTCGCGAAAACTATGAAAGACAACTCTAGAAGGCTCCAGAAGACACCACGACGAAGTGTGGGCCGAGACTCCACCGTAGTGGGCCGGCCGACCCATGGGGGAGGCCGCCCAGCCCAGCCCGGAGCCCGCTCGCCCTCCGCCGCCTTGTATTCCTTCTTACGATTTACTTCGTTGATTTTAAGGCGGTTTTAGGTCAATTTATCCAACGGTGGTCGAGGGAGGTGACGCGGATCGATGACGTGGCAATTTTTTTGACGCTTCTCCATCTCCCCCTATATAAGGACGCCCAGACCCCCTCTAGGAGGTCATCTCTCATTCAGATCAAGCCACAACACCAGGAGAATTAGGGCTAGACTCTCCAATATAGTAGATTAGTTCTAGTTGAGAGTTAGGGAGAGTCGAGCTATGCTCAACTTCTGGAGAATTCTTCGGAGGTCCGGTATATCTTTGTATCTTACCTTTGCAAGACTTATGCTTTAATATATTTCTCTTCTCTATTTACTTTTATGTCTTCCATGTATATGGTTAATATAATTATCATATCTTTGCATGGGATCTCCACTTGTATCGAGTGCTTTAGTTATCATATTTGACTACAGTAGTAATTCGTAGTATAGACATGGTGTCTAGACTATAGGTTACCTAAGATTGCACCCAACCTCACGAATAGTTGTGGTAGCCCCAAGTGGTGACAGCCCTGACAACCGACGTAGTCCACCACGTTCGGGTTGGTGTTTGTAGGAGTGTAGTCAGAGCTTCCTAGCCCCATTCTCATCCCTTTTTATGGCTAGTGTTCTGATGTCCCAAAGTGTTATTGTGTATGATCGCTTTATCTATCCATGCTTCAGTTACCATCTAGTCTAGACTAGAACAGAATCAGAGTAATAGAGAAGTATCTAGGAATCTTGAACTCACCCGTCGTCCTCTCAATCTAGCTATGCTACTCATTTATCATGGAATTCTCCTATTTATGTATCATTATTCATAACTCCTATCATTTATCACTTACCTCTAATTTAGTCTAGTTAATATATTAAGTTAGTAGATGCATGATGGTGAATTATCGGTTTCTTTAACTATTGTTTCCCTGTGGATAAATACGATACTTTGGAATACTCCCAGATAAAAGCTATAACGGTATTCGTGCGCTTGAGAAATTTTCTGTGTGCGTTATAAAATACCAACAAGCTTTTTGGCACAATTGATGTAAAGATTTTAATAATGATCTTGATGTCTGCTAATGTAGTGTACTACTAGCCGCTAGCCTTAGTAGGATTATCCCTGTTCTGTTGAATTATGGAATAGACATGACAAAAGTCGCCGTTTCGACCTTTCGGCAAACTTTCACAAGAGAAGATGAGAGAAACGTTGAAGAACTCTGGGTGCCTGAACATTTATGATCCATCAACTCTGGAACCCTGCCATCTCACAGGTTTGTGCATACATATATATATTGTTCTAATCATGTGTAGATTGGAGAAAAGATCATCATCACAAGAATTCAAATCACATCTCGAGTGATGAATATAGAAGCTGCGCTACTCACAAATCCCAAATTGTGAGTCATGTCAAGTAGGATCAAGAAAGGTGAGAGTTTTTACTCATGGACTTTAAACTTTTTGAATAGTTATCTTTTTAATTTTTGCATTCCACTTCATGTTTACTTTAAATAAATCTATGCATCCTCTCTGTTTAGTTTTTCTCATATTAAATCCACTGCATGTTTAGTTCCTTGCATACACCCTTGTTGTTTGCATCTAAATCTAAATAATAATAATAATAAAATCCTCACCATGATCATGCTCTTTCATCTCCATTTAAGTAAATCTCTATAAGGCTTTCATGCTACCATTGTCTGCTATTGTATGCTCAGGTTTGGAGTTTCTTCATACATCTCTTAAATGAAGCATGATGCTTAGTTTAGGAGTGGTGATCTTACTTTCAAAGGCTTTTTAAATTAAGTATGATGTTTAAGTTAAAATGCTTTCCTAAATCAAATTAGACGTGGTGTCTAGGTTGATTTTGAGCCGATGGTATGCTTTAGTAGTTACTGGTTATTTTTGTTGGACTAACCTCTGCGAAAAATTCTCAAATTCAAATTGGAAAAGTCCCAAGATGAACTCACATCAGAGATGGGGTAAGGCACTAGGCACATAATGAACTCTAATAACTTTGCACAGAGGAGACATGGCTCATTCTTCATGGAAGGAAGAACTGTAAGTATCTAAAATCATTCACTTTACCTTTTGCTGCAAGTTACCTTTGCCTTGAACCATGCTTAAATGCAGCAGATAAACAAATTTTGTTATGAAACATGATAAATTAAATCTATGTTAAAGTAGTCCTAAAAAACCATCCCTTCATTTGCATAGATGAAATTCATATAAATTGTGGACAACAACCCATATTTTAAAATTGTTGCAAACCTTTGGGTATATGTCCACTAACATTCTGCAGGATGAAAGAATATAAGCTTTGCCTATTGGTGGTTTGGTATGAACCTGCAAACACAAACCTAACCACCACTTCAACTGTGAAACAAAGAGAAAGAAGACGAATGCTATAAAACGAATCTATAACAAAAGCACTCACTCAAAGAAAGCGGATGAATAAAGCGACAGGCCATGAGTAATGTTGAAGACATCCTAGCATTGAGTTTTCCCAAAACTCAAGCTAGAATGACGATGAGAAGCAGGATGCAACTCATCAGCCAATCTGAGACCTGCTTTTATCATTTTTGAAGACATCATATTGCATGTTGACAGTAAGGACATGGATGAGAAGATGCCATTACATCATAGCATTCATCCTTGTGTCAACAAACATCAACTATTGGTGGACTGTTGACTATTTCTTGTGAGACCATGAATAACCACGGTTGCAAGATGACATCCCTAAGCTATCTGATATGAAGCTTTCACCAATGAGGTTCCTTCCTTGACCATCAAGACGGATGGCATATCACTGACAAACAATTTATCATAGTGGAACCAGGAACACCATGGACAACTGTTACGGAAAAAACTTTGAATATCATGGAATGTTATATATAGAATTGAATGTGAAGTAAACTCCTCCATCAATAACCATGTAGGATCTTGAATCACATCATGATCATTAGTAGAATTAAGAGTCACATATAGAAGCATACACTACTAGTCCATGACAAGTTCATGCTAACTGGAAAAGTACATGCTTATAGTAAAATGATGGCATAACCAGCTAATGTCAAGCGATTAGAATTTCATTACATAAAGTTGGAATGCTTGCCCCAACACAACAATAAATGAGCCATTAGCTATCTAGTCAACAAACTCACGACAAAAGGTTGACAAGAACAGGTAAAGGCTTCCTAAAAATCTTCCTCTTATTCAATTCGTTGGACTATTCGTAGACATTGCTGATTGCAAATGGAGTGCCTTCTACCCCCCAGTCATCACAAAGGGCTAGCATTTAGGACCATAATTGCATTTTCACTTAATACTTCATAGCTATGGCATGGAAAACGTGTGCACGAGAAAAAAATGATTAAGGAATTATGTCATTGTTGCATTAGTAGTTGACACTTTTTTTAGCCTTCGTGTTCTTATTTCTCTTGCTCTTGGACTTAGGCAATGAAGTAGGAGGGGCATACATATCATAAATAAGTTTGTTACCTGTCTTCTGCAAAACGACTATAACCTCTGCATGTCTTTAAAATTTTCTATTTTCTTCTCTTCCTCTTCCTCACCAATACCGATAGATTTCTTTGCCCTTGATCTTCTAACTGCCCTATTAGAAAAAATGCTCTGCTAGGATCTCTTAGCATTATCTATGTGTTTAATCAAGTCTATTTGCTAGCAATTGCAAACAAAATTTCGGTGAAACTTAGCAGGCTTCACAAAACATTATGGCCAATGTTATGGACTTATGGTACCTATATGTATCTGTCAATGACTAACTTCGCTACCAATTATAGCTACAAATTGCGGTGAATATATTGCTGGTAAAAATGTGGTGTGTCATGTATTGACATAAGAAGTTTATGTGTAAAGTTTGATATAAAATTGGTAGGAGTTAGTTTTCTTTGTCATTTTTACAAGAGGATTAGAGGATGGAATTAGTTTTCATCTTCTCCCTTGACCCCTCCACATTTCTCTGCTTCATAAGTAAAAAAATCTATTTTGTCTATTGGATCATCTATTTTTGTCGGTGTTCGGTCCCGAGGGGGTCCTAAACCGATGAGTAAATGCTGCGTGTCCCTTTCCTGGATGGGGATGCAAGGAGAACACACGGGGGTTTATCCTGGTTCGGGCAAAAGAAGGCCCTACGTCCAGCGGGGGGGAGAGAGTTTTGTATTTCCTCGCACCGAGGTGCTTGTGTAGGGGTTACAAGCCTGTGAGAGAGAGCGGTGAGCCCAAGTCTCAAAGAGGAAAAAAGAGTACAAGGATGATTGCTTGAGATGTTGATCTCTATCTTGTGTCCGGCTTGTTGTCCGTTGTTTTCTGTCTCCGTTGTAGAGCCCTGGCCTGCCCTTTTATAGGGTGAGAGGAGGCCAAGACGACGGAGAGCCTTGAGATGATGTTTTGTCGATCCCTGTTAAGGTGACTGTTACGACGTGCCCTAGGAATGGAAGACCATCCCTGGACACCGTGGTGACGTAGAGGACGAGACACTGAAATGACCCGGAGCGCCGTGCCATACCGTCCTTCCTTCCCTGTTGAGCCGTGCCTGGCGTCGAGGCCGGGTCGAGGCCGGGTCGAGACCGAACGGATAAGTCCGAATCCCCGGGATTGCGGTATACGGGCTTTGTCGTGTCCTCCCTCGAGGGTAACTAGTGACGTACAGTGCACGGTAAGGTGGGCACAGTGACGGTTTTCACCTCTCATCACGGGATGGTCGGTAAAACAGTGAGGACTGACACTGGCACTGTTCCCACATCGACCCTGATCGCAGCCATGCCGGTAGGTGGTAGTAGGTAATCGCATTAAATGCTATGGCTTTTGTCCTGGGGTAGGTAAAGAGAAGGGGTCGAGATGCTCGACCCGGGCTCACGTGAGTCGGAGTTTTTCTCAGGGGGCGGATGAGCCTCGCGCGGGTCGGAGCGCGGGCGAGGTACTTCGCTGTACGGGGCGGGGCGCGGTCGAGGCGCCTCCGTCGAGGGTGCCTCGTACGAGTCGGAGCCAGAGCGCAGTCGAGGTACTCCGCTGTACGGGGCGGGGCGCGGTCGAGGCGCCTCCGTCGAGGGTGCCTCGTACGAGTCGGAGCCGGAGCGCAGTCGAGGTACTCCGTCGAGCTACCCTCGTACGAGGCGGACCCGGTGTTCGGCCGAGCTTGGGCGCGGCTTAGTCGTTTTGATTTTTATTATCGTTAAATGTGGGTACCCCTATACTATTGGTACCGACAGTAGCCCCCGAGCCTTTTGGTGAGTGTGCGATCACTCTCCTAGAGGCTTTTTTGCTGATGAACTGGAGTCGTAGCGCCGTTGACTTCTCCGGTGGGGGCGCGCGAGCGCACCCGCCGGGTGTAGCCCCCGAGGCCTCGGTGGAGTGTTGAAGACTCCTTCGAGGTCTTTTACGTGTTTTTATCGGGGAGTAGTTTGATGCGGTCGAGCCCCCGAGCCTCGTGCGCACGAGGTCGATCGGAGTACCGGCCGTCTTCTGTTGTGCGACCCTCACGCTCCTCCTGCAGAGAGGAGGAGGAGGGGTGGGGAACGCTGTACTACCCTATTTGGGCGAGTTCCGACGATCTCCGGTGAGCTGCTAGCGGGGGAATTCGAGTGCGAGCCCATGCTCCAGTCGTTAGGAGTCGGCTAGTGGCCCGGGGGCGCTCTCAAGAATTGCCAAGGAGTGGTCGTGCGGATGTCAGTTCCCTTCGACGGGATCCGAGGGCTCGATGCCTCCCTCGATGGGATTCCTACGTCGACCTCCTCCTTTGGCCTCGAATACGTCTTGGGGTGCCTCGAGAGCGTGGCTCGAGCCCTGGCCATGCACGGGCGCATCCTTAGTCATCCCTAACTCTGTTGCTCGAGGGTGGCTGTCGAACCCGGGTCGAGGGCCAGCTCCCGTTCCCTCGAGACTTATGACGGGTTCGGGGCCCGTTTACAAGGCATCTAGGAATATCCGTCCGTGGATCTCGCCCCGCCCGTTAGCCAGGCGCGCCTTTTTAGGGCGAAACCAGCGCGGTAGTGGGCGACGTGGCGTTCGGTTGCGGCGTGGGGGACGACCACGTGCCCGGCTCCTGCGAGACGTGGGGGGAACGGTTAGGTGAGCGCATTTAATGCGGAAAACTGTTCCTACCTTTTCGCGCGGCCGTTGGGCTTTCGCCGGGCATATAAAAGCAAAACCTAGGGGTCTGTGTTCCCCACCGGTTCCTTGTGCTCTTGCCATCTTTAGCCCCAGACAGCCCTTGCCTTCTTGTGCTCTCCGCCCACCTCGCCGCCGCCGCCGCATCCTCTTCGCCCACCCCCCCTCCCGACAACACTGATGGCAGGAAAGAGCCAAATCCTCCCGGCCGACGACTGGGCCGCCTCTTCGGTGACGGAGAGGAGGTTGGAGGAGTTGGTCGAGGACGGGCTGCTGTGGCCGAGGATGAGTCGGTCGCAGCCGGAGTGGATCGCGCCGCCTCCTGCCCACCGGGAGCCGGCGCCCCCGGAGGGGTACGTGGTGAGCTTCGTCTGCTTCCATGAGCGGGGGTTTGGCGTTCCTGCGTCCACCTTCATGCGCGCGCTCCTCCACTACTACCGGGTGGAGCTTCACCACCTCGCCCCCAACGCCGTCGCGCAGGCCGCCATCTTCGCGGCGGTCTGCGAGGGCTACCTTGGGGTGGAGCCGCAGTGGAACCTGTGGCTTCACCTCTTCAAGGCTGAACTCTTCGCCAAAAGAGCAGGGGAGAAGGGGGTCCTGTGCGCGGCTCGAGTGGGCAGCTGCGTCCTGCAGGTGAGGTCGAGCCGGGCGAATCTGTATATCCCGGCTCGCCTCATCTCCTCGAATAGCGGGTGGCACGAGGGTTGGTTCTACCTCCGCAACGATGAAAATCAGTTGCCGAGGTACACCGGCCGCGTGCTGACCGCTCGAGAGGATCGCTGGACGTACGGAGTGCCAGAAGCCGAGAAGCCGCGCCTGGACCCGCTGCTGGCGGCGCTGCAGCAGCTTCGCCTTCGGGGCTTGACGGCAGCGGCGGTGGCTACGGCCTTCCACCGCCGCAGAGTGATGCCGCTGTGCCGGTGTCGTCTCCGCCTCGACCAGATGACTCCGGAGGCATCTCTGGAGGGGACCCGGATGTCCCACGAATCCCTTACCCTTGAGGAGGTCCTCCGGCGAGCGCGTCGGATGGTCGGGAACTTCAAGGTGGAGGAGGTCAACCGGGTCCCCATGAGGCCTACCAAAGGGTTCGAGCCCGTGGTGAGTATCTTTGGGCTGGTATGTTTGCTAGTTTTGTTTATTTTTGGATTCCGCTAATTTGGTCGAGGCCGACGCGTAGGATTTGTCGGCGCTGCGGGAGACGCGTCCGCCAGTCCCAAAGGACCGGCCCGCCCGGGAGGCTCGACGCCAGCATGCCTCCAAGAAGAAGAAAACCAAGGAGACGGCCAAGAAGCGGGCAATCCGCAAGGCCAAAGAGGCGGAGGCGTTGAAGAAGCTCCGGCGCCAGCATACCATCGACGGGGTCCCCCTGGCGCCGTCGCCCTCTGAGACGATCTCGGGGGAGGACGACGACAGCAGCGGCGAAGACGACGACACCCTGTCGCGGTATGAGGCCGCGACCGGACTGGGGGACCTCCCCGATATTTGCCCCCTGCTAGAGCCCATCGGGGGGTCGTCCTCCTCGGTCGTCGTGGTCGAGGAGACCGAGGAGGAGGAGGAGGAAAAGGAGAAGGAGAAGAAGAAGGAGGAGAAAGAGGCGGGCCCCTCGACGGGAGGGGCCGCTTTGCCCCGGACCCAGCAAGAGGGGTCGATGGGGATGCCTGCACCAGCCCAGGCCCCGCAAGCTCGGGCGGGGGCTGGGGCGATGGTACCGGCGTCGTCATCGGCGGCGCCACCGGCAGGCGTGAGAACCTGAGGTCAGCTGGCCTCGGAGGCACAGAAGGCGTAGGGCGGCGCGCCGGCCAGGGCCCCAAGGAGTGCCCGGCTTGCTGGTGGGGCCGCTGCGAGGCCATCGTCGGCCGCCCCGGGAGGCTCAGATCGCGCGGGGTCGAGGCCCTTGGTGCCGATTTCTGGGTAAGTGTTCGTGCTTGGTTGTTTTGCCTTTCTCTGGATCTGTTGGTTGACGTTCTTTCTCACTTCGCAGGTTAAAGCGGAAGGCGGAGCCGATGGGGCCTACCCCCGTGAAGTCGCTGCGGGCCAGCGCCGTTGTCCTTAACCGGACGGCGGAGCAGGATGCGGCCTGGGTTCGCCAGGTCGAGGCCGCGATGGGGCGTCTGCGACAACATCAGGGGGCGGCAGGTGCCCCGGTGGTCGCAGGCCCCGATCCCGCCGTGGAGGGGTCCGGACCAGCGGAGGCGGTGGCGCCCAGTGTGGTCGAGGCGGAGCCCAGGCCGTCGCCGACGGCCGAGGCTGCCGTCGAGGCCGTGACGGGCGGAGCATCCGTCCGCGGCGTGGAGCGGGCGGGTGCTGACGTGATCATGGAGGAGGTCGCGTCGGCACCGGGACAGGAGGCGGCACTGGCGAGGGGGCCGCGGCCGCAGCAAGACTCGCCGGCGGAGCCGACGGGTACGGTGGAGGGCGGGGCCGTCGAGCCCCCGACCAGAGCTCCAGAAGAAGAGGCGCTGGAGGTTGAGGCGCCGGCTCTGGGGGCGCCGACGGTCGAGGCGCCGGCTCTGGAGGCGCCGACGGTCGAGGCGCCGGCGATCGAGGGGCCGGCTCCGGAGGCGCCGGTGGTCGAGGGGCCGGCCCCCTCAGAAGGGCGGGCACCCGTGACCGTGGACCTTACCCTCGACGACACCCCCTGGACAAAGGAAAACAAGTGATGGGGGTCGAGGGAGGTGAGGCCGCGGATCAGGCCGGTGCCTCGACGGCCGTTGGAGAGGTGGGAACTGCGGGCGAGGCCGGTCCTTCCGCGAGACCGGGAGACGCCCCGGCCGGGTCGTCGTCGTCATGGCCCGACATCGCCGCACTGGCCATAGCACGGGTGGAGGCGGAGATACCGAGGTGGGGGGCCGTCCCTCCAGTTTAGGGACGCCGCGAACCCCGACGCCGAGTCCATCTTCACCCTGAATGACAGGGATGAGGTGCACCGCTGGGAGTACCTCGAAGGCGTCCGCCGGCACCTCGATCGGTTGCTCCATGTGGCGTCCGAGGCCGTGTCGTGGAGTATACGGGATGCCACCGAGGTATGATCGTCCCATCGGCTTTCTTCGTGGTTTTCTTGGTGTCTTTTTCCCTCGGCTTTTTAATCTTTTTGGTTTTTTCGAATTGTGATCAGGAGCTGAAGGAGTACTCCGCCGCAAGTCACTCTTCATCCGGGATGAGAGTGGCATGTGGGCCACGCTGTCTCAGCAACGGGTCCTGGTCGAGGAGGCCCAGAAACGGCTTTCCGATCGGAATGCCGAAATGACTGAGCTGCGCGTCGCATACGCGGCGGTGAAGGAGGAGGCGATGCAGGCTTGGGCGGCTGAAGCCGTGATGCGCACTGATATGGACAAGGCTCGGGAGGAGGCTGCCCAGGCCCGCAGGGACCTCGAGCCCCTGTCGGCACGGGTGAAGGAGCTCGAGGAGGATGTCTCCCAGGTCAGCCGTCAGCGCGACGCCCTCAACGTCCAAATCGGGTAGGTCTCAGCTCGCTTCACCGCGCTGAAGGACGAGATCACGGTGCTGAACGGAGCCGTCCAGGAGAAGGACGCGGCACTCCAGACCGCCCGCCAGGAGATCGAGGCGCTGAAGGCGACCATCAGTGACAAGGACAGCGCCCTCCTAGGGCTCGAGCGGTCGTGCGGGGGGCTACGCAACGAGGTCGTGGGTTTGCAGACCCATATCGAGGGTAAGTATGACTCTTACGGCCACGGCGTCGAGGCCTTGTGTTAGGTATTAATTTGGTTTATCATGTTTCAGAGCTGGAGAGGGAGAATCGAGAGGCCCAATCATCTGCCAACTCCTTCCAGAACCTCCTCGAGGCCGAGACCCGCAGGACCCAGTTGCTGCAGGGTGCGATCACCACCGTCTGCGACGTCCTGGGGGTCGAGCCCGACGCCGACACTGGGGAAGATGTTCTGGGGAACTCCTTCATCCGTCGGATGGCGGCGCTGGGCCGCCTTGCCCGGGAGAAGATACGGGACAACCTCCATCACGGCGTAAAGAGGGCGCTGGCCGTCGTCCGTTCTGGGTTTGTGTTCGACATGGAGCTCGTTGCTGACGGCTTCATCACAGACCCAGATCGGACGGACGACGAGAACGAGAACGCCTGCCTGGAGCTGATTGAAGCCGCGGAAGAGCCTGGGAGCCGTCTGGCCTCGCTTTTTGAAGCTGAGGTGGTTCCGCCTGCTGACGACGAGGGCCTGTGAGCCAAATCTGGGCGCAAAGGCCCATGTAATAAGTTAGTACTTTGAATTTTGGTCGTGGTGGCCTCGGAGGCCCTAAGAACTCGAAACATAAACCGGTTCATGGTTAATTTAGTTTTATTCGAGCTTTTCTTCCCTTTATCGCTTGGATTGTGTTCTCGTGTGATTTACTTAGCACGCAGTTGCTTCCTTTGGCGTAAGGGAGCGAGTAGAGGTACCGTAGCCTCGGAGGCGTAAGTAATCTCACGGCTCAACTGCCCTCGAGCTTCAGGGTGATGTTGCGGCCTTGTAGATCGTGTGAGAGCCTGATCTGAGCGACAGGGGGTGTGTTCTTTTTCAAAGTTAGGAACCGTTGTTTAGATCTTTCTAGCGTGAAGTCGCGCCTCTAGAAGGCGTGAGGGGTGAGCGGAGGTACCGTAGCCTTGGAGGCGTAGGTAGTATTCCTGGCTCGAGAGCCTTTAGAGCGCTTTTGCGGCGCCGTTGATCTAAGAAGCGGTTCTTAAATTTAAAAAAGAGTGCAAGTTTTTTCGGGGACTGGGGGTTCCCCCCTTTGTGGCCCTCGAGGGAGGGTCGATTCTGGGAGTGCAGAGTCGATCCTTCCTCATTGTGAAACGAAAGTTTAGAACATCGCTGTATTCTTTATTGATGAAAAAAGAAATTACAGAGCCTCGAGGCTTTCTAAGGAAAAAAGCGACGTAGCTGTTCAATGTTCCAAGCGTTGGTGAAGATTTCACCCTTCTCATTGGATAGCTTGTAGGTGCCCGGCTTTAGTACTTCTGCGATGATGTATGGTCCTTCCCATGGTGGCGTGAGCTTATGCCGTCCCTTGGTGTTTTGGTTCCGTCGTAGTACCAGGTCGCCGACGTTGAGGTCGCGCTTGCGGATGTGTCTGTCGTGGTAGCGTCGGAGACCCTGCTGGTACCTGGTAGAATGTAATAGGGCCACATCTCGGGCTTCCTCGAGTTGGTCGAGGGCGTCCTCTCTTGCGGCGTCGTTATTTCTTTCGCTGTAGGCCTTCAACCTTGGGGATCCGTATTCTATATCTGTTGGGAGCATTGCCTCAGACCCGTAGACTAAGAAGAATGGAGTGAACCCCGTGGCTCGACTCGGTGTTGTTCTTAGGCTCCACAGGACCGAGGGCAGCTCGGCAGCCCATCTTTTGCCATGCCTGTTTAGCTTGCCAAAGATTCTGGGTTTCAGGCCTTGTAGGACCATGCCATTGGCACGTTCCACCTGACCGTTTGTTTTTGGATGGGCCACGGCTGACCAGAGCACACTGATGTGGTGGTTGTCGCAGAAATCCAAAAACTTTTTGCCAGCGAACTGGGTGCCATTGTCCGTGATGATACAGTTGGGGACCCCAAAGCGATGAATAATTTCGGTGAAGAAGAGCACAGCTTGCTCGGACCTGATGCTGGTGAAAGGGCGGGCCTCGATCCACTTGGAGAATTTGTCAACTGCAACGAGCAAGTGGGTGAAGCCACCAGTTGTCCTTCTCAAGGGTCTGACAAGGTCGAGCCCCCAAACGGCAAACGGCCATGTGATGGGGATAGTTTGCAGGGCATGTGCCGGAAGATGGGTTTGTCTCACATAGTATTGACAACCCTTGCAGGAGCGTACTAGCTTGACAGCATCGGAGACCGCGGTCGGCCAATAGAATCCTTGCCGAAAGGCATTTCTGACGAGGGTTCGAGGTGCTGCGTGGTGACCGCAAGCCCCCAAGTGCAGATCGCTGAGCAGGTCCCTGCCTCGCTCATTTGTGATGCAGCGTTGGAGGATGCCAGTAGGGCTATGGCGATACAGCTCCCTACTGTCGCCAATGATCACAAAGGTTTTGGCCCGGCGGGCGATCCGTCGAGCCTCGGTCTTATCCGAGGGGAGGTCCCCTCGGATAAGGTAGTCGAGGTACGGGATGCGCCAGTCGGGCTCGAGGTCAGGCGGTGGGGTCAAGTCTTCCACCTGCATGGCTTCAGCCCCGGTCGAGGGGGCTTTTGCCTCAGGTGGGGGGTCGAGTGACGTCCCGTCGACCCCTCCGTCCGGCCCGAGGTCGATGGATGGCTGCTGGATGTCTTTTGTGAAAACGTCTGGTGGAACCGTAGTTCGACTGGACGCGATTTTTGCCAGTTCATCGGCGGCCTCATTATACCTGCGTGCGATGTGGTTGAGCTCGAGGCCGTGAAACTTGTCCTCGAGGTGCCGTACTTCTTGGCAGTAGGCTTCCATCTTGGGGTCACGGCAGCTCGAGCTCTTCATGACCTGATCGATTACGAGCTGGGAGTCGCCTCGAACGTCAAGGTGTCGGACCCCGAGCTTGATGGCAATTCTCAATCCCGTGACGAGCGCCTCGTATTCGGCGACGTTGTTAGACGTAGGAAAATGAAGCCAGATGACGTAGCGCATGTGAACCCCGAGGGGCGAGATGAAGAGCAAGCCCGCGCCTGCTCCTGTTTTCATCAATGACCCATCGAAGTACATGGTCCACAGCTCTGCCTAGAGCTGTGCAGGAGGGAGTTGGGTGTCGGTCCACTCAGCCAGAAAGTCTACTAACACCTGTGACTTGATAGCTTTGCGCGGCGCATAGGACAAGGTCTCGCCCATGAGCTCGACTGCCCATTTGGCAATCCTACCCGAGGCTTCCCGATTCTGGGCTATCTCTCCCAATGGGAAAGAAGAAACCACAGTAATCGGGTGGCCTTCGAAGTAGTGTCGGAGCTTGCGCCGTGTCAGGACGACGGCGTATAGCAGTTTCTGGATTTGTGGGTATCGGATCTTGGTTTCTGAGAGCACTTCGCTAATAAAATAGACCGGCCTCTGGACGAGCAAGGTATGTGCCTCCTCGGCCCGTTCGACAACCAGCACCACACTGACTACTTGTGATGTTGCGGCGACATAAAGTAGGAGCAGTTCCCCTGTGGTTGGAGGGACGAGGATTGGTGAGTTAGAGAGTGTGGCCTTGAGTTTTGTGAGAGCTTCCTCAGCCTCGAGGGTCCAGGAAAAATGCTCCGATTTCTTCAAGAGACGGTACAGAGGGAGTGCTTTTTCGCCGAGGCGCGAAATGAAACGGCTGAGTGCCGCCAAGCAGCCTGTGACCCTCTGTACGCCCTTCAGATCTCGGATGGGGCCCATCTTGGTTATCGCAGAGATTTTTTCAGGGTTGGCCTCGATGCCGCATTTAGAGACGATGAACCCTAAAAGCATACCTCGAGGAACGCCAAAGACGCATTTCTCAGGATTGAGTTTGATGTTTTTTGCCCGGAGGCATTTGAACGCAACGTCGAGGTCGTTTACCAGATTGTCGGCTTGTTTTGTTTTGACAACGATGTCGTCGACATAAGCCTCGACGGTCGACCCGATATGTTTCCTGAAAACGTGCTGCATGCATCGCTGGTACGTAGCCCCTGCGTTCCGGAGACCGAAGGGCATCGTAACGTAGCAATACATGCCGAATGGGGTAATGAATGAAGTCGCGAGCTGGTCGGACTCCTTCATTTTGATCTGGTGGTAGCCGGAATACGCATCTAAGAACGAGAGAGTTTCACATCCCGCAGTGGAATCAACGATTTGATCAATGCGTGGCAAAGGAAAGGGAACTTTTGGACACGCTTTATTTAAACTAGTATAGTCTACACACATCCTCCACTTCCCACTCTTTTTCTTAACTAATACAGGATTAGCTAGCCAGTCAGGATGATGAACTTCCTTGATGAATCCGGCCTCCGGCAGCTTGTGTATCTCCTCGCCGATGACCCTGCGCTTCTCCTCGTCGAAGCGGCGCAGGCGTTGTTTCACCGGCTTGGACCCGGCCCGGATTTCCAAGGCGTGCTCGGCGACTTCCCTGGGTATGCCCGGCATATCCGAGGGACTCCACGCAAAGATGTCGGCGTTTGCGCGGAGAAAGTCGACGAGCACTACTTCCTATTTAGGACCGAGGGTGGCGCTGACACTCAGCGCCTTTCCCGCGGGATCGGCCGGGTCGAGGGGCACAACCTTGATGTCTTCCGCGGGCTCGAAGCTGCCGGCATGACGCTTTGGGTCGGGAATCTCATTGGCGAGACCATCGAGGTCCGCAGCCAAGGCCACTGACTCCAAAACAGCCTCGCCGTGCTCGACACACTCGACGTCGCACTCGTAGGCATGTTCGTATGAGGGCCCCACAGTGATGACGCCATTTGGGCCTGGCATCTTGAGCTTGAGGTAGGTGTAGTTCGGGACTGCCATGAACTTGGCGTAGCATGGGCGCCTAAGGATAGCGTGGTACGTTCCACGGAATCCAACTACTTCGAAAGTGAGCGTTTCCTTTCTGAAGTTGGCCGGTGTGCCAAAACAAACAGGCAAATCGACCCGTCCGAGGGGTTCCGCCCGTTTCCCTGGCACGACTCCGTGGAAGCCCCCGACGCTAGGTTGGAGGCGCACCCTCTCGACCCCCAGAAGGTCGAGGGTCTGGGAGTAGATAATGTTGAGGCTGCTTCCGTCGTCCATGAGCACCTTGGTGAGGCGTGTGTTGGCGATGACGGGGTCAACAACGAGCGGGTAGACTCCTGGATTGGGGACATAGTCTGGGTGATCATCACGGTCGAAAGCGATGGCCACCGCAGACCAATCAAGGAAGCGGGGGACTGCCGTTTGTACGGAGAAAACCTCACGCCGCTCTTGCTTGCGCTGGCGCGCCGAGAGGTGGGTCGAGGGTCCTCCGTAGATCATGAAGCAGTCGTGGATCTCGGGGAAACCCCCATCCTTGTCGTCACTCTTTGGGTCCTCCTTCTTGTCGTCCTTCTTGACGTCGACACCCTCAAAGTACCTGCGGAGCATGTGACAGTCTTCGAGGTTATGGTTAGTGGGTCCCTTGTGGTAGGGACACGGCTCTTTGAGCATTTTGTCGAAGATGCCCCCGCCGGGGGGGGGCTCGAGGCTTCTTGCGCTCGGTAGCAGCGACGAGCTCGTCGGCCGGGGCCTCGAGCTTGCCTTGCTGGCCTTTCTTCTTCTTCCGGTTGTTTCTCTTGGAGCCCCGGGTGGAGCTCGCGGGATCGTCGACCTTCTGCTTCCCCTTGTCTTGGTCACCACCAAAGATTGCACCAACCGCCTCCTCGCCGGCGGCAAAGTTGGTGACGATGTCCATCAACCAGTTGGCAGTGAGTGGAGTGTTACGGCCCAACTCTCGGACCAACTCCTTGCAGGTGGTGCCGGAGAGGAAGGCCATAATCACGTCGGAGTCGGTGACGTTGGGGAGCTCGGTACGCTGCCGGGAGAAGCGCCGGATGTAATCCCGGAGGGATTCACCTGGTTTCTGCTTGCAACTCCGGAGGTCCCATGAGTTGTCGGGGCGCATGTAGGTCCCCTTGAAATTTCCCTCGAACACCCTCACGAGATCGTCCCAGTCGTGGATCTGTCGAGGTGGGAGATCCTCGAGCCAGGCTCGGGCGGTGTCGGAGAGGAACAAGGGGAGTTGTCGAATGATGACCCGGTCGTCGGTGGCCCCGCCCAGCTGACACGCCAAGCAGAAATCGGCGAGCCAGAGTTCGGGTTTGGTTTCGCCGTTGTACTTGGTGAGAGTCGTGGGAGGGCGAAACCGAGCCGGGAGCACCATCTCACGGATAGCCTTGCTGAAGACCCGAGGACCCGGAGGCTCGGGTGAAGGACTACGATCTTCCGAGCTGTCGTAGCGTCCGCCCCTGTGCACGTGGTAGCCTCGAGCCACGCCGTCACCGTGCTTGCGCGTGCGGCGCTCGACGATGTTGCCACGGGTGTCTCGAGGTTCGCGGTCATTGGTGGTGGGCTCAGGGGCTGGAGCTACCCGGTTTCGCCGGGCAGGCTCGGGATGAACCGAGGCTTCTCTCTCCTGTTGGGAAGGCTCGATGATCCGTTCCGAGGCTGGCTCGCGTCGCCTCGAGGCAGAGCTCTCGGCCTGCTGCATGGCGGCGGTCTCGAGAAGTTCTCGGATTTCATCTCGAGCCCGACGGGCGTCAGGGTTTGACGGCTCGGGCATGTTGCGAAGGAGCATGGCGGCGGCGACGACGTTCTGGCTGGCTCGAGCGAAAACCGGGGGGTCGACCACCCGGTCCTCGTCGATGCGACGGATGACGTCGCGAGCTCTCTCGCGAGCTCTCCCGCCAAGTGCGCGTTCCGCACGCTCATGCTCGAGGGTTTGTTGGAGTAGATGCAAGTTTTCTCGTTCCTCGTCAAGCCTGTCCTGCAACTCATGAATCTGCTCGAGCTGCAATCCTTGATTCGCAAGGAACTGAGGGTCGTCTTGCTCGGTAGGAAGCTCGACATGAGGTGGCGTGTGCCTTCCTTCGACTGGCTCTTCGTCCTCTGATTCTGACGTGCTTTCAACATCGATGTTGAAGCATTCGCGGGTCGGATCATAGGTGTCATCAGCCGAGTCGGAGTCAGGAACCCCAAAGTAGTAGTATGACGGGGGGATGTGAGGCTGTCGCAAGTCGATCCCGTGATTGCGACGCCGGGAAGCGGTCTCATGGGGCCCTGTTTCCGGAGTCTCCGTAGAGTCCAGATAATCAGAGGCCGGCGTGGATGCAACGAGGTCCAGAGTGGAGCGCAGATGGTGCCCGGAGAGCTCCTCGTAGGCACTCATGCTGGTGCTTACGGAGGAAGCATAGGTCCGGGCAGCCGAGTCTAGCCCGAACGGGAATGGCGATGGAGATGTCGCTGTCCACGCTGGAACGGATGCTCCGGGCAGTGGTGTCTCACCGGGCGGGGGAGCGGCGGGATTCTCCGTCGGCATGTTACCCTCAGTCAAGCTCATCCTACCCAGACTTTCCACGAGGAAATCTGGGCCGGCGCCTGGCTGGGGGGTGCCGGACCGGGGAATCCCATCACCCTCCGCGAGGTGAAGACGATGGTTGCGCCGGGCTCATCGTCGTCGGGCGGCTCGCGCCTGCCTGGAGCGACGGTACCGGTGGATTGCTCCCCCAGGCTGGGAGAGCTCATAATCCTCGTCGGTTGGGTGCCTGGGCGGGAGTAGGACCATATCGTAGCTATAGCCAAGCGACATGAACTCCAAACTCCCGAACCAGATCACCGTGGCCAACGGGATAGGGCGTTCGGGGTCAGCCATCCAGGAAAAAAGGCGGGAAAGCGACGTTGGCACGCAGCGATCCCCTACCTGGCGCGCCAACTGTCGGTGTTCGGTCCCGAGGGGGTCCTAAACCGACGAGTAAATGCTGCGTGTCCCTTTCCTGGATGGTGATGTAAGGAGAACACACGGGGGTTTATCCTGGTTCGGGCAAAAGAAGGCCCTACGTCCAGCGGGGGGAGAGAGTTTTGTATTTCCTTGCACCGAGGTGCTTGTGTAGGGGTTACAAGCCTGTGAGAGAGAGCGGTGAGCCCAAGTCTCAAAGAGGAAAAAAGAGTACAAGGATGATTGCTTGAGATGTTGATCTCTATCTTGTGTCCGGCTTGTTGTCTGTTGTTTTCTGTCTCCGTTGTAGAGCCCTGGCCTGCCCTTTTATAGGGCGAGAGGAGGCCAAGACGACGGAGAGCCTTGAGATGATGTTTTGTCGATCCCTGTTAAGGTGACTGTTACGACATGCCCTAGGAATGGAAGACCATCCCTGGACACCGTGGTGACGTAGAGGACGAGACACTGAAATGACCCGGAGCGCCGTGCCATACCGTCCTTCCTTCCCTGTTGAGCCGTACCTGGCGTCGAGGCCGGGTCGAGGCCGGGTCGAGACCGAAAGGATAAGTCCGAATCCCCGGGATTGCGGTATACGGGCTTTGTCGTGTCCTCCCTCGAGGGTAACTAGTGACGTACAGTGCACGGTAAGGTGGGCACAGTGACGGTTTTCACCTCTCATCACGGGATGGTCGGTAAAACAGTGAGGACTGACACTGGCACTGTTCCCACGTCGACCCTGATCGCAGCCATGCCGGTAGGTGGTAGTAGGTAATCGCATTAAATGCTATGGCTTTTGTCCTGGGGTAGGTAAAGAGAAGGGGTCGAGACGCTCGACCCGGGCTCACGCGAGTCGGAGTTTTTCTCAGGGGGCGGATGAGCCTCGCGCGGGTCGGAGCGCGGGCGAGGTACTTCGCTGTACGGGGCGGGGCGCGGTCGAGGCGCCTCCGTCGAGGGTGCCTCGTACGAGTCGGAGCCGGAGCGCAGTCGAGGTACTCCGCTGTACGGGGCGGGGCGCGGTCGAGGCGCCTCCGTCGAGGGTGCCTCGTACGAGTCGGAGCCGGAGCGCAGTCGAGGTACTCCGTCGAGCTACCCTCGTACGAGGCGACCCGGTGTTCGGCCGAGCTTGGGCGCGGCTTAGTCGTTTTGATTTTTATTATCGTTAAATGTGGGTACCCCTATACTATTGGTACCGACAATTTTGTTTGCATGATGAAACAAGCACTCCAACGATTTCTTTTCGAAACTCCCAATCTATCCACGCTTGAAAAAAACAAAGGCATTAAGTAATCCATGCGCGTGGACGACCAATACTCCCTATTGGTGTTGGCGCCATTTTTTTTTCTCTCGCCCCATGTCTCCCTCGAGTGAGCCGCATGGAGGTTTGTCTAAAATTAGATCTTCGAACAATGTTTTCACACATGAGAACAGTGGGAAGTACAACAAACATGGAGACCCCATTTTGGAGATTTTGGGTGTGAGTTACGGTGATGGGATGGTTAGCTAAGATCTGATCGCCATCATCACCGCCTTTGGAGATTTGTTGGAATTGGTCCTCGCCGCTATTTTCAGATCTGAGAGTACTAAAGGTAAACATGCAATCAATATTCCGTTTTGAAGATAACAGCTATGAGCTAAGGTGTCAAGGATGGCTTGCCACATGTCGAGTTGTTTAGTTTATCATCATTCATCAACGGCTTAGCATGTAGGGAAAAAGAGTGAAAGACGCCATATATATTTCTTAGGAACAATAACACATGCATATGAGGCGACAAAAGTCCACAACGTGTATGTTTTTGGGGTGTATTTCTTTTTTACCTAGTAGTTTTTGGAAAGGTTTCAAATCCGGGTTTTTGAGACTTAATTTTTTGAAGTTGGGGTTTTCTGATTTATGAAACGGGCACGCGGCGCTGACGCATACAGTGCACCGGCTCATATCACATGACATGCACGCGCGTGCGCATACAATTTTTGAGAGCCACCTACCCTAGACCGCCAGAGCACGTTCGTGCTCTCGCGTTCCCGCGCGAAGCCGAAAACCCTTTCGCGGTCTGCGCGCGATCGCGCTCGCGCCCCTCCCGCCCCCGCCCCCGCCCTTTTCTTCCCCACCCGTCTCCCTCTCCCCGCCATCCTCATCCAACATTCCTCCCCCCAAATTCTCTCCCATCCCCAAAGTAGGACCGCCAATTTCCCTCCCCGCGAGCCACAATGCCGACTCTCCGCAGCGCGACGGCGAACGGGTCCCCCGTGGGCACCCCATCCCCCGCAGCGGCGAGCAACCCGCGCAGCGTCAAGCGCCGGCTGACGCCAGGCCGCACCGGCGAGTCGCCCGACGCGTCGCGGCACACCTCCCCTCACCGATTTCCGCACGCCGGCACCGGAACCGTAAGATCCACTGCTTACTGGACTGTGATGCAGATCTGGTTGGCTGTTGCTTCGTTTCGTCTGTCTCCCCTTTGCAATGCATACCAACTGCTCGATCTCACAGGTGTGCATGCCGAAGCTGCTCTCCGCGTCGCCTAAGTCCTCCAGGAAGCGTCTCTACGGCGACCTTGTCGCAGCCGAGAAGCCCAAGTGGAATCCCCGAGGTAAGTCCCTCAATTTCCATTTTTAGCCGGCCGATTTGTTTGCTTTGTTGACTTGTTTGGGGCCTCATGAGAATTGGTCGTGCCACGCAGATGCCTCGCAGATGAGGGCTGTCAAGGAGGCGCTGCACGTCGCAACAGTGCCGTCGTCTGAATTGGTTTGCCGGGACAACGAGCTCAGGCGCGTCCTTGAGTTGTGCAAGGCGTGTGTCGAGCAGGAGAAGGCTGGTAGCCTCTATGTATGCGGGTGCCCTGGCACAGGGAAAACATTGTCTATTAACAAGATAAAGGATAGCTTGGTGTGTTGGGCAGATGAGGTATGCTACAATAATTCCTCATGTTTCACTGCATTTTCTGCTTTTGGAGTGTTTTTATGTGGATTTGTTGTTAATTATGTGTGAATGCAGATGGGAGTGCAGACACCTGATTCCTTAGCAATCAATTGTACAAACCTAGCAAACACCTCTGAGATATTTGGCAAGGTAATAACTGCTACTCAGTTATAGGGTCGATCTATTGATGATTATCCAACACGACAGAAAAACCGTATATACTGATCCATTTTATAATGCAGATACTAGGAAAATTTCAGAACCGAAAGAAGGGAAGCAGCAAATTGTCACCACTTCAGCAACTTCAGAACATGTTTTCCAACAAGGATTCAGCTCCAAGAAGAATGATGTAATAACTGCTTGTATCCACTATGATTATTGGGATTTTCTTGCTGTTTTGATCATGTTATCTGACTTGCGTGGTGCTGTTGTAGGCTGGTCATTGTGGATGAGATGGACTACTTAATAACAAGAGATCGTGCTGTGCTACATGATCTTTTCATGCTTACGACTTGTCCATTCTCTAGATGCATACTAATAGGTGAAGCTTTGAAGAATACATACACCTACACTTAGCTATTTATGTCAATGAACAAATCTACCATTTGTTGACTGACAGCACCGTTTTTCAGGAATTGCAAATGCCATAGACTTAGCAGATCGGTTTCTTCCAAAGCTTGAATCCCTAAACTGTAAGCACTCTTTGAAGTGTTAATTCTAAATTTGCTAATCAAATAACTTGACATGCCTTTGACTCTGCTATACTAATTGATAGGCAAGCCTCTTGTTGTGACTTTTCGAGCATATTCCAAGGATCAAATATCTGACATAGTTAAGCATAGGCTAAAGGTAACTATTGGTCTATTGCATTGTGTTGTCAATTCAGGTTTCTCTGCATTTATCTCCAGTTACTATGTATTCATCTTGTTCATAATTTCTTGCTATGACACTTGTACAGGATCTTGAGTATGATGTTTTTGAACCACTAGCTCTGGAGTTTTGTGCTAGAGTAAGTGTACTCATCCTGAAAGGACTCAATAGTTTCATTTACAAAAACCATAATATTATACTCGTTATTTCATCTGTGTTTATTTACCTTGTAATGTTTTGGTGAATGTTCTTTTATCAGAAAATTGCAGCAGCCTCTGGTGACATGAGAAAAGCTCTAGGCGTTTGCAGGTACGGCACAGTCATTCTCTGTGATTAGGCTCCACTGTCAGCTGAAAAATGTACCGAACAACATTTTTCTGGAACCTAAGGAAATGTGAATTGATCTGATGCACATGCAAACACAACTACAAATATTGTTATATATGTTAGGTTGTATTGATGTTGGTTGTTCAAGAATCGAGATTTTAATTTGCATGCTTCAGCAAAGTCAGCCATTACAATACATCCTTATTTTGTGAATTCCAGGAGTGCTGTGGAGGTTCTTGAAGCAAAGCTACAAGATTCCCCTGATCAAGAATTAGGAATAGTAAGTTTTGGTTCTCACCTGACTTGTTTTAGCAAGTTTAAACGGAGGAATGCTAATGGTTTCTAGGTGGAATACCACACAAAAGTACAAAACTAAACTGAATTCCTAAGTGTATCAATCTAATTTGAGGTGTCAGCTTTTTTCATAACTTGTAATTAACTAACTGTTTGATCAATAGGATTAGATAAATCTGGTTGCGTATTTTGATTGAAAGCAAATTGAATTACAGGCACCTTTATGCTTGTGTTGCTAATGACCTCTTTATCTTCTGCTAAATAAACCTGTACACTTTCTTCCCACAATGAATTTTACTTTTTAACTGATCATATCCAAATTCTTTCAAATGATTTGTGATGGACTCTTTTTATTTAGCGACTGAATCATCTTGAATTGGATTCTAATATTATATCTATAGGTGACATTTGATCATATGGATATAGCTTTGTCAAAAGCATTCAAGTCAGCAGTCGTAGATAGCATACTGTGTCTTCCCCAGCATCAACAGGTAAAATGTCGTACACTTCAGAATGTAGAGTGTCCAGAGCTTTGTTACTCTTTCTCTTCTGACCCCTTGTTCCATTAATTCTAGTATTCTGTCTGCTACATTTCTTTCAGTCTCATTCTTATATATGAATTGTTGGCAGATGGTGCTGTGTGCGCTGGCAAATACTTTTCAGCATTGCAAGAAAAAGGCTACTACTCTAGGCGAGGTAGTGCTTATTCCATGCCATGTTGAAAATAAGCACTTGATCAGATAACCTCACCTTGTGTAATTCTAAACTCATCTATACATGCCCTGTTTTCAGCTCAACAAATCATACATTGAGATTTGTAGATCAACCCAAGTTCCAGCAGTTGGAATGCTTGAATTCTCTAACATGTGTATGGTTTTGAGCGATCAGGTATGCAAATATGTTCTTTTATTTTAAAGTGCACTGGAATGAAAAGAAAGGCAACCAAAGTGTTTAGTGTTTGATGGTGTTTGCATTGTAGGGGTTCATGAAGCTAGGGCAATCCAAGGAAGATAAGCTTAGGAGAGTAACGCTTCAGATTGACAGATCAGATATCACTTTTGCCTTTAAGGTGAGGACTGGTTCTTAATCCTATACTATTGGGAGTACAGGCAATTGTTTTGTTTCCAGGTTTATTTATTAGTTCAATCCATGTTGCAGGGAAATCGTTTCTTTCAAAAATGCCTGGAGCAACAGTAGATGAATACATGTAGCCTGTTGTTATACACTACAGTATTAGTTTATTGGCATTATCAAGTACCAGCAGTTTCAACCCTGGATGTGCTGTTGAGGTGATTCACTAATACAACAATCCCTTTATGTTATCTCAGTTCTTATTTTTGATCAAGTATGCAAGTGGGAATAAAGCAGGCTGCATCGTCTGTGTTTGACCATGCATTCAGCAAACTGCACTTTACTGCATTCTCATGCTGGATTTCTTACAAAAGGTTTTCCTCATTCAGGTGCTTTCATTCAACATGATCAAACCTTGGTTACATCATGAAGCTCTTTCTTGGAGTGCAGAGATAAGTGTACATGTGATGAGTTATGGTAGTATTATGTGACACAATTCTTCCAAAGATAGCTGAGTGTAGTTATGATTTCTCAATTTTCGGTTCTTCCAGAACTGATTGATCACGTAGCTAACCATTTAGCATACAAGAACATTTATTGGCACATTTCTTGCCAAAAGTTGAGATCGGTAATGAGAAACTGCAATGATTAAAGATAAAAACAACTGAGCTTACAGAGAAAATACATCTGAATGAACTGATCGCTATATTTTGCAAATAACTACTTTCTGTTGTACACTGATTTACAATTGTTCTCTGCCTTTCATTCTCCATACCAAAACGCAATACTCGTTCCATCCTTTGAACTTACGGATCGAGTCAGGTTAGTGCAGTTACGTACGGGTTTTGCTGAGGAATCAAAGCTTCTTTTCTCTCTCTACCTTTTTTTTGTTTACTCTACACACGCTTAGAAAAAGATTGGGCCTCCCCCGAGCTTCTGCTACTGGGTTGACTGGGCTATGAATTGGGCCTATGGCCATCACATCCGAAGCCCACTTTAGGGCGTAGGGCAGCACATCTGAATTCTGAGCGATGAAATGTCGGATTCCCTCCACCTATTTTTAATTCGCCTTTTGCAAAATAATTGTCACAAAACGGAATGTTTTTATAAATATAATCATTGTCAATTAAAATGGCGACATCTAATCTTGCTAATTCAGTTGGCGGAAAATTTCCCTTACTGTCAGTTGAATGGGTAGAAGTTCCTTTGCTCATCTATATGTACTAGCAAATGTGTACGGAACGTATAATTTGTTTCACGATGCTTGTGCCACTAATAATAAGGTAGCTATTTTTGGTGAATTAAGTTATGTTTGGTCTAACCTTAAATTTAATAAATTCTAAGGTCTATATAAAAGCACAAGATTTTTTTTGAAACGGAACCGGCAGGAGAGCTGCCTGTTGTATTAAAAAGAAAGGAAACCTAGAAAGGCACTGTACAAGATTGACTAACTTAAATACGTGACTATTATGCGTATACGTTGTGGAAAGGTGGAAGGAGAACCACAAGTTGCGATGCGTACCGGCTTGGAAAACCAAGCCATGAAATTAGTAATGTCTTGTTCACACAAAAATTTTGCAGCTTTAAAGTCAAAGTGCAAAGAGTGAAAGTAAATGATAGACGAGAGAGTGTGGGAAGTAATGGAGAGTGAGAAACTAAAGAAAGATTTTTTGTTTTTTAATATTAGTTAGACATTTTAAAAAACAAATATATATGTTTAGCTACTTAACTATTAGTAGTTCTAAAGTATTGAAACCTGCCTAAATAACTTTTGGGGCAGTTTTGAAGGCAATTTTGTTGGTGTGACACTACGTGCTGTGTTGATATGATGGTGAGTCATTAAACATTAGAAAAATGTCTACATAACACCTTAACATAGGGTCGATTGCATAATCCTATCTTGGCGCTTCACGACAACATTGAGCTTACACATCGTGCCTATGCTCACATCATCCAATTCCTCCCACATCCACCGTACGGCTGCTTCCTCCGCGCCAAGATACACGAGATGAATTGCTCTTTCCATTTTTTCGAGGGATGGAGAGATGATTTTTATTAATTAAGAAATAGAATTCTCAATCTGATAAAGAAGAATAGGAAAGACCATCCATCGTGCTATGAGAACAGTGTGTTAGGCGTGGACGGGAGGGAATAGATGCTGCGCTGCTGGCCCGCGTCAGGACGCAGCATCGCAAGTTCCAACGAGGCCCACCGCCACCACCTCGCCGGGTTGGAATTGGATTGGCCGAGACCATCATCAGCATCGCCATCGCCGTCATGATCACTCTTCACAGCTCAGATCCCTCTCCCAGTCCCCCTCCGTGGCTCCCTTCAGGCTATTCGCACTCATGGACCTCTATATTCATCCTCTATACGTCCTAGTCAGTAAGATTCTTTCCTCTATACTTAATTCTTCCGCACCCATCCATCCTCTATATCATCCTCTATCCACTCTATTCACTGTGGGACCCACTTGTCATTTTATCTAAATATATCCATGTGTGATCTAGTTTTGAAGGATTTATTGAGACGAATTTAATGGTGCAATCGAAATTTAATTTGGATTTTTGGTTTGTGAGTTATAGCATTTTTTTCCTTTATTTAGCTAGTGGGGCCCGTCACTGCACACTATAGAGTAAGCACTGTGCTACTCTAAATATAGAGTGAGAGAAAAAATAGAATATCATTTTAGAGTACCCAGCGCAACAGTTTTTACTCTATATTCAAACTCTAAAACTTTACAGTATGGTTTACAGCATGCCACTGCGGCTAGTCTCATTCGATGCCGCCTAGTCGGGCTCAACGTGGTACGGCGCCTTCAATTGGAAATGACGGCCACTGTTATCCTGATCATGTCCAGGTAGAGCTAGCTAGTACCCCTTCCACTGTGACACCAGCAGCCCCACTCATCACTCCATGTCTCAAGAGTCAAGTCTCCTCAAAGAAATAGAGTAGATTACTGTACTACAGCAACAAAGCCCTAACACACACCGAGGAAAGGAGCTGAAGGAATTGCGGCATGCAATCGAAAACTTCAACAAAGCAGATTCATGGCGCTTTCCCAAAAGGACAAGCCTGTGCTTTTGAACCCCCACTTTTCCAGGTTTCCAAAACCTTGACGCTACTGCTTTGCCAAAAGATGATGATGATATCCTTCTCTCTTTTCCAACCGAAAGCACGGTGAAAACTCAATGAATCAAAAGCACCAAAAAAAATCCGAATTTTGTTTTCGCCTCAACCCCACCCAACTAGAAGATCGAGAGATCGGGTTGCAAGCAACCGATCCAGAATGGGATGGCTCAGCGGCAGAATCCACGGCCATCATGGCCAAACTCGATCCCCTTAATTATCAGCGCCACATGATTGCGGATCCCTTGGCTCACCTCGCCTGCGTGCTGCTCGTACGCTCGATTTCGCGAGCAACAGTGGTATGGATCCCGGGTTCAGGTTCCCCGTCGATGCAAAGCAAACTGGTAGTAGCAGTAGGCTGCTACAGTAGTCGGCAGGGTGGCACCGCACGCGCCGTGGCGTCGCAGGCAGGGGCCGGGGCGACACGGGATCACCGGCTCTCACCGCACGGAGACGGAGAGGGAGCCCATGCAGGATGCGGTGGCCACTGGCCAGGCAGCGTCTCGGTTTCGCCGATCGGGGACCAGCGCGGCGGGCCGCGAGGCCGTCCATCCATCCACCTCACGGATCGGGCACCAAATCCGCGCGCGATAGCATTTCCGGAGTTGTGACGGGGAACCGGCCGATGATGGATGGGCTCGCGCTCGCTCGGGCAGATCGGGCGGCGCGACCATGTTGCCCAATCATGGCGCGCCGGCCAGCCCGTGGCTGCTGCATGCGCTTGCGCGGCGACGACGAATGGGCGTCCGCACGTGAACGGCGCGACGGGTCGGCGTCCGCGCCACACGAATGTTTGTCCAGACGCGCTTCGGCGCTTGGCCCCTGTCGAGAACCCTGTACCCTGAAAACAGACACATCCTAAAATCCAGCTCGTCCTTTAAGGACGCGCTCATTTGATTTCCTGCGCAATTCACAATTCGTAGTGCTCGGTTTTTGTGAACGCATTGCATGCCATGCATCCACCGGAAGATCAAAACTGGATCTCGGTTGGTCGCGCCAAACGACGCATGTGGACGCTTGGTTCATCGAAGTCGGGCGCTGAGCCGCCATCGCCCTGCAAATCCCGAGCTCCTTTCATCATCGTCCGTGCTTCTCGCGTCGTGGAGTCGTGGGCATCACGCATGCATGGACAGATGGACTCATGGGCAGATCCGTTGCCCTGCACCTCCTGCGCCGTCTCCAGTTTTTCCACCGGCACAATTATTGGGTACCTGGAAAAAGGGCGCTGAAACCCTGGAGCCCAAGCTCCAAACACCCAGAACCGTAAAAAATTCTTGCTTGGCGCTTGCTCTTGGCCCAGTTTAGTTGTGAAAATTTTTTAGAAAAAATTGTTGTAGCACTTTTCGTTGTTATTTGATAAAATTTGTCTAACCATAGACTAACTAGGCTCAAAAGATTCGTCTCGATATTTACAGATAAACTGTACAATTAGTTATTTTTTTACTTGCATTTAACGCTCCATGTGTCAAAGATTCGACGTGACATTTACTATAAAAAAAAACTTTATCTTTTTTAGGCATCTAAACATGGCCTTGATGGTACTACTGGTCTCCTATTCCTACTCCATACTGTACGCTAGGTCTCTGTTGAGCTGCGAAACTGTTTGAGCCTCTGCAAGTGCAAACTCGTGCCGTGCGCACTCGGCTGGTCCAGTCAGTCAGTGTAGTCCACAGATGCGTCTGAGATAGCGTTCAAACCTGATTAGTACTGCCAGTACTATATTACCTGAATAATTAGCCAGAAGATTCCAGGGTGTGATTAACTATTAGTTGCTCTAATTAAACAAAGGATAACTGACGCTAGACGCCAAAGCAGCAGGTTGTTTACACTGGTGGTAGGGCAATCTAGCCTAATTCTTTGGGTTCAGAACATCCTTCCTTACCAAACTTTGACTGGAGCTGGCTGTATAAGTTTGTTTCATCACTCGTCTTTTTCTTGACAACACACGGCTACACCAACATTTCTTGAGGAACAGTCGGTAGCATCCAATGTATCTGGTGCCTGGTGGCGACATCGTGTGTATTTCTCAAACGGTCATCATGACCCCAGATGACTAGACAGACAGTGTGCTGTGTGCACTTTGAAGCTGGAGATTCGGACTCCCCAACAGGGAAAACTCGACACATCTTCAGCGCCAGAATCTTCCCCCACCGAAACAAACAGCACTGCGTTTCTCTCTTCTTGGTAGACGATTAGACGGGGCACTGAAGCCGATGTCTGAAGTGAAACGAATCAAACGGAACAAGCCATATGTGGTCACGCATGTGAATCATGTTACTGCACGCATGAGCATGATCCGCACGGTGACGTGTTGGAACTGTCCCTCGAGCATTGCCCAATTATTTCCCAACAACACGAGAAATGGGCCACATTGTGAGTGAGATTGGACGGCCCAGTCCAACTTGTCACCAGCTCACAAGAGGCGCTCCACCACGCAAATAATTCTCTTTTGCATCAAAAGCTCGAAACATTCTCCACTAGTGGCTGAAATGACAGGAGCTGCCTTGCCTCCATCCAAAAAAATATAATTCTTACTTTCTCCTTAATCAAGCTATCTAAGTTTAACTAAATTTATAAAATATAAATATTCAAAACAAAAATTAAATAGATTATTAAATCATATTATGAAAATCTAATGATCTTTATTTTATATATCATAAATCTACCTCTGACCCTTAAAGTTGTATACCGCCCCTCCCCTCACATAACACTGTACATTAACAGTACCGGATCCCCATGAACAGAACGAAACCCTCCTCCTCACATAACACTGTGCACTAACAGTATCGGATCCAATGAACAATACGAACCCTTTATGCACAGTTCAAACCCAGTATTGTAAACATCATTAGACCGTTATGAACAGTAAATACCCGGTATGAACAGTTCAGACCCGGTATTGTGAACAGTACACAGTGAAGTCGCTTAGGTTGTCTCCAACGAGAGACACATCAGGAGATCCAAATCCAAAATGGATTTCTAACTGAATAACTATAGCCTCCAACAAAATGTCTATATGGAAGACCCATTTTTGGTGTTAGGAGAGGTATAACCTAAATCTAAGTATCCTCTCTCCTGAGGACCCATTTGTAAAAGGGGTTCTCTTTTGGGTCATGTCGCTGGAGAAGGCTAAAATAGGATTGAACCCTTTACCTGTAGCGCTACTCAAACGTGGAATGTGTCTTATATTTTGGGCAACGGTTATCGGAGACGGTCACTCCCCTCTGTCCCACAAAGAAATATTTTATAGCATTTAAATTTTGTTCCATAAAAAAAGACATTATAACATTGTCGGCTGTTTATCATGATCAACTAATATTTCCGAGCGATATTCAAGTCACTGTAACACTTTTCTTCGTGGGATGGAGAGTACGCATCCGACATTCGGGCCTAGTTTAGTTCATAAAATTTTTTATATCGAATATTTGACACATACATGAGTACTAAGCGTAGACAAAAAAAAAACTAATTGCACAGTTCTCAAGGAAATTACGAGACGAATCTTTTAGGCCTAATTAGTCCATGAAAAGCCTTAAGTGTTACAGTAACCAACATGTGCTAATGACGGATTAATTAGTATCATTAGATTTGTCTCGCGGTTTTCTGATGAGTTCTGTAATTTGTTTTTTTATTAGTATCTAAAAACCACTCTTAATATTCTTCCGACACATTCAATGTAATACCTATAAATTTTGTTTTCGCGAACTAAACAGTTGTTGTCACAGCCAAATCCAAAAAACACGTCACCCCGTCACTGTCACTTCACCCCTGGCGATGGCTGATGGCGTTAGCGCTTGCTTCCCGGGGGTTGGTTTCCACGCTCACATCGCCTCAGTCAAATCCTGTTACCGCTTGGTTGCGCAGATGCCATCGCGTGCGCTCAGGCCCTTTTTGACATCCGCGTAGACCACACACACACAGGTGATGCAACCGCGGTCGTTTCAGTTTAGGCTACTGTACGCCTTTGTTTGTTTGTTTCAAACTTTCGAGTGGGCATACAGGAGCTGTTGGTTGCCGGCCGACGTGCGCCTCGCCGCACATGTGTCTGCCACCGAGAGCTAGACTGCTGTTGGGTTCTGCCGACGTGAGCCACGCCACCGACTGTGGCTGCCACCGATTCTGTGGCTTTTTCTTGGATCCTGTGAAAGCTATGGCTGCCATTGCTACTCCCTGCATTAAACCACGCTGCAGCTGTGGGCTGAAATTCATCGTCTAAGGTTTGACGTTGCCGTCGTAGCGGAGTGGCGAGCCACGGCCTGAGAAGAACACATGGAGTGGCAGGCTACGGCGGCCAACCAAACATTGCTCACCATCAGCAGCAGCTATCTTAAGCCCTCCCCTCCGGCATCAGATACCTTGGAGGATTCGGGACGTTATATGATATAAGCACTATTGTTAGCGCGGCGTGGCTCAAGGCTAACAGACGTCCACAAGCTTTTTGCACAGTTTTTATTTCGTAAACGAACAGTATACTAGCTTTTTCTCAGGGGACCGCCATGTTCTTCCACATCAAGCCAGTCATCATAATCTATCGGAGAAAATTCCGTTTCCGAATATATGGAGATTTTTCACGATGATGACATACAAATATTCGGCACGTCGTTAGTCCAAACAAATTCTTCTTAGAAATTACTGCTTCATTCACAAAAAAATGAAACTACAACTTTATTGTTAATCAAAATTTTTAAAATTTAACTAAATTTATAGAAAAAGTATCAATACTCATAACACAAAATAGATATACTATAAAAATACATTTCATAAATTTTATGATACCTATTTGGTATATTTTTATTAATATTTTTAGGCAATTAACTTGTAACATTTTTATTAGTACTATGCTAGAGTTGTATTCTTCCAAATAAATAAGGCTTTCCGAATTCCGATGCACCACTTGGTGGCAGCATTTGATCATGCAGTAGCCACCGTAATCTCCCGCGGGGTCGTTCTCGTTCCTCGGCGTTAAAAAAGAAGAGCCGACACGCACCGGCTGCGTGCCCCAGGCGTTGATGATGGCCGCCGGATTCTCGCCGGCGCAACGAGCAAACACCGAATCACGCACTATGCTGGCATGGCCTATCCTCCCCGTTTTGCTGCGCCAGTGCGCCCTGGTGTTGGTGCAGCCACCGGACTGATGCAACCTGGCTGGCCCGTCAACACCCCAACCCCCAGCACTGTGGAGCCGCGAGAAGGAGCCCGTGTGTTTGTGTAGGAGTATACTACAACCACGCACGTACCCATCCGTGGCCGCGTCGCTTTTTTGGCCTTTGGCGAAGCGGTGAACCCTACCAGGCCGCGCGCACTACGCCACAGAGAACCAGACGGATGGATGGATAGTGCAGCGCAGCGGGCAGAGGTGGCCAGGCCAGTGGAGGTGACATGTTCTTGTCCGGTGAAGCTAGTGCAGGCAATGATCCAGGCAATGATCCGTGGTCTAAACCATGGAAGCATTGGGATCCCCCAGGGGCAGACAAGAGGGGGACACACAGGCGACGGTAGTGGAGCGCGGCGGGTGGCGTATTGTGCGCTGTCCCTGTGCCTTGTGGACTGCCGTCGGCATTGGCATTGGCATTGCCGCCGGGAGCTCGCAAGTGGAGTAGCGTCTCACTCAGTCGTAGCTAACTGCACCTGCACCCGCACCCTGTTGTGCTCTGCAGATCATGAGGCGCCTCCCTTGTTTGAAGAATCGAGCACGGGCACGGGCGGACAAGCATGGCCATATATCGCCGTTGTTAAATGCGGTGGTGTCTTGTCAGTGCGCGCCACCCACTGGTGCACCGTGCACCGTGCTCCCGTGAAGTGTGCGCTGGATTTGGCCCAGGTGTGGCGGAAATCTAGACGGCTCTCCTCTCCAGAAGTCTCTCTCTCTCTCTTTTTTTCTTTGGGAGCGCATAGCGGAAAAGGGAGGGAGAAAAACAGAGCAAATCTCGTGCAGGATTCATAGGAGAGATTGGAGATAGGAACCCTGGAGCAAAGTGATATTTGGTTGGCTATGGACACCTGATCATGCAATAAAATGGTTAGCCACCTCTCCGTTGCTAGATGGCTATGGCTTAGCTTAGTATTACACCGCAATAATGCTTCGATTCATTCGTCGCGATCGATCGATGTTTCACTTTTTTTCCCCCTCGTCATTGTTTGCCTGTCAGATCGCGCAAACACGCCGCGGTTTCGAAAGGAACCCCAAATGGTTTGGTCTGATGTTGCATAAACTTCAAGTCCAATCGGCCTCCAAAGGTTGGTGCACCGTCCCTATGGGAAAAAGGTAGAAACCCGCAGAGAAAATTTTCCAAGCAACCCCTTGTTTAGTTCACCTCAAAATTTCAAGTTTTTTCACTCTCTCTCCATCACATCAATTTTTAACCGCTTGCATGGAGTATTAAATGTAGGTAAAAAAAATAACTAATTACACAGTTTAGTTGAAAATCACGAGATGAATCTTTTGAGCCTAGTTGGTACATGATTGGACAATATTTGTCAAATAAGACGAAAATGGTACTATTCATCAGGTTGAAATTTTCTCCGATCTAAACAAGGGCCAAGTCCACATCTTGAAACACACATTCTCCTCTGATTCGTGGGAGGTTGTTGGTAGGACCTAGCCGTAGCAGCCTGGTCTGGTTGCCTAGTAAAGGCAAAGCTAGTTCTGCGATACTGCTGCCCTACCCAACCTGTGGGGCTTTTGTTTAGCTACAGTCTACAGAAGTGGCGAGAGCAATTGGCTAGCGTTTTCAGACCTCGATGGCAATCATGCAGGCACCACATATAGCCCGTGCAGCAAACAAAGGCTAGGGCATATTCTACTCCTAGTCGGGATGGGATCATTGACTTTTGGAGCATGTAAGTATATTTTATCTACGAATATTGCACCTAGTCCTACGTTTACTACGGAGTCTTCTCCAGTATCCACTGTCTTTTTATAGGAAATACGTATAGGAGTATCAAGTACTACTCCGTATGAGGTTCACATTCGACCGCGAACACAAAGTCTAATCCAACGGTTAAGAAAGCTTTACTCGAAAAAAGCTGTACACTTGACGTCTCGTGTCGGCGCGCGACATCCTATACCGGAGCAATAACCCGACGCTCCGGCCGATGGGCAGGCAACGGCATGACATGGTGACGTGCGTGTCGCGTTCGGGTCGGTCGGTTGCCGTAGCCCGCATGCCCCGTCCGTGAAGGCGAAGACTTCCCCGGGCACGACGAGCCGAAGCCGACGACGCCCCGTCCAAGGACGGGAAGGTCGCGGCCAGGCCGCCACGGCCCTCGTCACGTGCCGTCGCTTCGACTGCGGGGTTCCGAGAAGATAGCCCCCCGCCCCGCGCGGACACTGGGCCATCCATCGATACGCCATACGCCACGGCCGTGGAGGCGGAGCCAGCCATCTTCCCTAGCTAACCAAGGCATAGGGGGTGGCGCCGCCGGACGCCGGACAGGGAGGTTGTTTGCTCCGTTCCGCGTCGATCGGAAACCCATGCAGAGTCGCCGGTTTACCACGAGGAATCCAGATTGGTTTGCGTGCGTCATTGTATTTTTAACCACCGCCTCGTTGTCTCGATTGCTATTTGCTCGTCCTTCCGTACTTCGTTCGCTATTGTCGTGCACGAAACCGCAGGTCACGTACGTGTGACGCCCATTTGGTAGGGCTAGAGTTTTCTCATTAAACGGCTCGAAATCTAAGCAAGGTTGTACGGTTCTCTCTCCATCCTAAATTATAAGTCAATTGCTATGTTCTTGATAGTGAAAACATTTCAAGTTTGACCAAGTTTATACTATAAAATAATAGCATTTATGATATCAAATAAATATTATTAGATTTTTATTAATTATATTTTTATAGTATATTTATTTGATCTTATAAATTTTTATAATTTTTCTTTATAATTTTGGTCAAACTTGTGATGATTTAGGGGGTGTTTGGTTCCCCGCCTCCATCAGCCATGCCACAGTTGCATGGCTGCCACAACAGCGCTGGCTACCGTTTGATTGAGGAGTAGTATTTGGCAGCCACAAGCCTCTCTTCTCTGTATTCTCGCCACAGGCTGTGGCGATGATTTTGTCCGCCACAAGTGTGGAGGTAAGGCTGACATCGAAAAAGCCCCTTAATTCTTCAAGAAAGTTAGAATGACTTATAATTTTTATAATTTTTAAAAAGAAGGAGTACTGTAGTAGAAAGTAATGATGTTCTCTTTTCTTCCTCTCTCCAAAAAAATAAAAAATAAAAAATTGAAACCTTCACCGGCTCCTTCAGTTACCATGTACTAGCAGGAAGCTAGAGCGGTGAAACCCTAACAAACAAGTCTAGCAGTACAGGTCTAAAGTTGTCTGGGAAACCTCAGGTGCATCTTGCATGCATGCACGTACATGCCACACATGTACTGTACCAGTTCCCTGATTAAAATGCGCGTTAAGGAGCGGAAAAGAATGTAAGAAAAGTATTTAATTTGATTCCCTGGAACATCTCGGACGTCGCTTGATTCATTATGATTGATGCAATATATTGGATAGTAGTAGTACTCCGTAGTCAACACCTGTTGTGCAACGGCTAGTAGAACGCAAGCTCGTGGATATGTCAACTCCTTGCTCAGTTGCTACATGCTCTGTAGTCTGTACGAAGTCCAAGAGCTAGCTCCTTTGCAACGGAATAGTGATACTTACTGTGGTCAAGAGATACAATCACGGATGAGTCAGCCAACGCAGGATAATGGTCGATCTACTCAGGTACTGATGGATCTTCTCCTTGATTATATATTTCGAAAGAAACATAGGCGCTGTCACACTATGAAAATACTAGTGCGTCAGTGCTGATCATTCCATTAATGCATCTGCATCGCGAGAAGTTATTTAAATCGGAGGGCTAACGTCCGGTGCCCGGTGGTAATTCTTCAGTTGACTCTTGATTAAAATTAAATTCAAGTTGTTCGTATTGCTTCTACTCCAAAGTTCATAAGCTCCTACGGTAACGGCTGATCTTTGCTTCTCCTGAGTTCTAGCCCTTTTATTTTTGACAAAGGTTTTGGAAATTTCAGAAATTCATAACCACTTTTAAGAGAAAAAAAATCAGAGCAAGGATTCACAGTACTCCTTCCGTCCTGGTATATAAGACGTAACCGTCTTTGGTATAAAGAAAGCACGTATAAAGAGAGTATGCCTTATATTCTGGGACATAAATAATAAGTGATTACGCCTTTTATATTAAAACGGAGTGAGTAGTACTTATATCTCGGTCAAATGGAATGAGGAACAAGGCCACGTGCATCCTGGAATACAAGCAAATGAAACTTTCTTTTCCATTTTTTTTTGTCAATTGTCTTAGCCGGTCGTTACTTGAGCTACACTACCTCAAATGTTTCTTCCTCTGCATCATCCGCAAACAAATTGAGTATAGGAAACTGAACACTTCAAGTCACCCATACCACAAGTCAATAATACACATAGAAGGAGTCGGCTTTAAAGCAGACTACGAAGACGTATCTTTTGCTGTCTTCCGTAGTGCGTAGACGAGATCCATCAAAATCGTGAAGCAAGTGCACGTGTGGTGTACATTATGTTATCTGAAGGTCTGATTAATAAAATTTGTCTCCCGCCACCTAGTGCGTGCAGTGCAACACCCTGAATCCAGGGAAACCGACCGCCCCAAATACACTAGTTTATGCATACCGCATAATCTCTTCTCATCATGTAAACGTCCCTTGTTGCATAAACGAAATCTTCACCTAACATCCTAACCAACTAAACACTTTTCAAGTGAAAGGCCGTTCGCATTTGCTTGTTCAATGCCTCGGGCAAGTGGCCTTAGTTTATTCTTCTTTCTTTCAAGATAGCTGCGGGGCACTGTGCAATGCAGACCCCATCGTACACGAGCTATTTCAATCACGGAAACTCATGAATTACAGCTTTTTTCAAACGGTCCCACTACTGTTGAATCACGAAAACGTTGTTTACCACAAAAATAATTCGTGAAAAATACGGTCGAGTCAAAGACTCAAAACTGATAGGCAATGCATATACTGTATGTTATAGTAGAATTTTGCTTTAAGAGGTGTGTGGTGGCCCAGTATAAAACGAGCTAGACACGGTCATTAGAGCGAGAGGTTCCTGTTAATCACGCGGTTAGTTACGTTGGACCTTGGAAGCAGAGTCACCGCCAGCACCGTACCCACGCCTTCCAAATCGGAGCAGGCTTGGGGAGTCACGTACAAAGCAATCTTCCGGATGCGTGGTTCGAAATCGGATTCGGCGCACCACATTTTATCGGATCTCGCGCTGGGGTTCCCGGGGTCGCAAGGAAATCGGTGCCCATCCCTGCCCGTGCCCAGGCAGGTGATCGAGGGAGCCACCACTCTCGTCGGCGTCGTCGCCGTCCGCCCAAGCATCCATGCTGATCGGCGCTGGCACATGGAGCACAGTGTCCTGTACCGTGTGTGCAGGTCAGCAGGGCGCGAGAAAGTCTTCTGCTAGGGGCCGGCGCCGAATCTCATCTGCGAGGCTACGCTGCGTTGTATGTCCATGACTAGACAGTTGTACGGCGGCTCAGAACAGTGTCTCTCGCTCAATAATTTCCGTTTCCTGCAGATCGATCGACTTGCGGCCACCGGCCATGCATGCATTCGATTTCGTACTCCGGTAAACAGTGCTAGTATTTATTACTAGTATATCCGTTTGTTTAACCATCTGCAAACGGGAGCCCCATGTATTTCTTGGATATTTTCCTCGTTTCTTATTTTCAGATTGAGAGGTTTCTTGCGGACTGGCCCGGCGCGGTTGTGATTCTCCATCTGGGTGGCGGCAACTGTTGCGCGATGGATGGACATGGATCCGCCTGCCGGAGCCGGGAGCCGGACTGCCAAACAGAAAAGGACAGCGCAGGCCACCCGTGTGCACATGACACGATGATTGAGCGGAGCCGGGCCCGGGCGGGCTTAGCATCGATCAGTTGCTTAATCATGCAGGTTAAGGCCCCTCCTTTCGGAGCCAAAAGTCCACCACGTAATCATTCGACGCCGGATTAGGGCTGCCGGCGGAAGGAAGCTGGTGGTGGTGCATGGTGGCTCACGCTCGCATTGGCCGATCGATATCGATCCGGGGAGACGCGACGCCAGTACGTATCTAGTTAACTCGCCGCAGATCCAGCCCACTAGCCCAAAGCGACTACTTTTTCTCCGTAGTTGGATTGGATCGATTTTTAGCTCGCTAGTGTACTTCATATCCCGTCTTTCCACTACGCGCAGCGGCCAGGCTAGCTAGAATTTGACACTCGATAGTCGATAGGTTATAGGTTGGTTGGTTGGTTCATATATATATTTTTTATCTCCACTTATATATGTTTATTAGGTCAGTCTCAATGGAGTTTCATCAGAGTTTTATGGGCATTAATTATGCTGATGTGGCGCCATATTAATGAAGAGAGAGGTGATAAGAGTTTCACGGGAGTAGAGAGAGTTTCATGGGGATGAAACTCTTCTGCACTGTTTCTAAAATCTAAATGTATTGAAAACAGTGACATGAAATCCACACTGAGACTGCCCTTAGAGCGGATTTAGTTGCTAGTAAATTGCATGCGCATGTGCTTAGATAGGTAAACACATGTATTTGACTCAGTATTTAAGGACTAACTAATGTTTGATTGTAATTTTGTACCCCGCGTTTAAGGTACAAATTGGTCGCGGTTCAACTCACTAATCATGCCTACTAAGGTGGGAGTCCGTTGACAGAAGTACCATAGCATCTTCAGGACATATGCTGGTACAATGGTACTAAGCAGGATTGCAGGAACATTTGACCAAAGTTCAAAAAGATTTCAGGATTTTGCACGATCTTTTTTAATTATATAAATTAAAAAACGGGCGCATATATACTTATATAGCAGAAAAATACAGGGAGGGATACAGCTGGTAAGCGCCTACACACGGGGGGGCCTAAAAGAAGACGCACCCAAGCGACAAATCCCGTATGGGCGGGGGTGGCGTTGCGGCCTCGCGGGGCATGGCTTCACGTATCGGGGGCGTCCGCAGTCAGCTCGCCGGCCGGTCTCCCATGCCGCGACGGAGTAAGCAACCCCTCGAAAAGCAGCAACGCCCCCTCCTAAAATTCCATTTGTTTCCGTGAGGTGTTTTTTTGGACGTGGTTTTGTCCTGATTCCTACCAAATACCAATCGTGCTCCGGATTAGGCTTCTTCAACCAAATTGTGCTTATCTGTCCCTCATGCCCTCCTAATAAAGCCAGTCTTGCTAATCAACAGCACATCCTCTCCCCGGGAATATAATATATACTCCCTCCATGTTGGCAAAAGAAGTCGTTTTAGATAATGACACGGTCTCCAAAGCATAACTTTGACTTCATTTTTCTATAAAAATATTTATTCAAAAGTGATATATGTATACTTTTATGAAAGTATATTTCAAGACAAATCTATTCATATTGTTTTCACATTTCCAAACTCAACAACTTAAAAGTTATTCATGATTTATATTCCCAATGTTTAACCCAAACCTTGTCCAAAACGACTTCTTTTATCAACATGGAGGGAGTATATCTCGCAAGGAGAATATTGAGGCCCATGCCACACTGGTCCATCTCGTCAACTGGGAGGTAGCTGCATGCATCCATGGCCAATTACAGTGTGATGAACTCATGCACGTCGTTTTCCTAAGGTGGGTGGTGACCGGTGAGGAGCACAACGTACGATAGATCTAGCTAGGAACCAGTTCCATGGAAAGGCTGGCAGAAGTAGCATGGAACTAGGAAGGATCTGATCATCCCTGCGAACCATATCTCGAATCCACAAAGCAGCAAGAAAAGCCCAGCTTGGTTCTTCAATTCGTTCGCTTGATCAGAGCCCTGCCCTGTGCCTTTCAGCATTATTATATTTTGAGTCTATGTTTAAATTTCATATTAATATTCATATATATAGGTGTGCAAAACAATGGGTGTGGAGTCAATAATAGCACTATATGATATGAAGTCACATGCAAATTCTCCAGAATAGGGAATGTTGGGAATATTGCTTCACTTTGATCAGTTCGCGTATCATTGGAAAAAAATCTTTGATTTGATACAGAAGGTTGATAGGGCGTGAAAGGTCAATTTAGGGTCTACAGGCTCCACCTATATATTGGACAGGTATTGCGTGTGATGCTTCTTTAAGACAAAAAAAAGAGGAGTGGCATTAATTTGGATAATGCATATTGAAAACCGGTGGGCGATGAGGCTTGCATGATAGAGGAATTTCGTGTGCCAATACATTAAGGAATTTTAATGTAGGCATGGCAAAAGGAAGCAATAGAAAGAACACATATTTGACAACGGGAGAGACTTTAAGAAACTGATGTCCTGAGCATTTAAATTTGTAAGAAACAACTTCCATGTTGTTTTCCTCTAGATCCATATTTTCTATGTTTATAGATGCATCGTCATAAATAATGCTAATATTTTGTTTAGATCTAAAAATTTTAGAAAAAAATATACATCATATTTAAGCATGTAAAAAAAACTTTTGGTGAATTTTCGGCTGAATTTCACGAATTTCAATGATTTTGGGCGTGGTCAAAAAATTTCTAATACCAAAATTGAAAACCCTGAAGATAACACAACAAACAAGAGTATTCTATAATACAAAACTCCCCTAAACTAATAACGTGTAACGATAATGCTACTTACCTTACGTCCAGACACATCCAACGCGGGACCACATCCCACTAAATAGCCCACCGTTTATCTACCATCATGAAGTCTCCATTTTCTCGCGTCCTGTTCTATGGCACTCCTGGCCTTCGTCTCCTTCTCCGTTCCTCTGTTCATCACGAGCAGCTAATCCCGCGCCGTGGCCCCATCCCCGCCGCCCCACCTGCTTAATGATTGGGTCACACACCTCCTCCACCTCCCTGAGCTTCTCCTCGTAGTCTTCCTCCTCTGTCGTTCGTCTCGCGGCGCCGCCGTCCTGCTCCTCTAACCACTCTAGTGCATCCGCCATGGCGGCCTCCATCCGCCCTTGTCCTCCTCGTCGATCTTCCCTGCCATGTCGCCATCGTCCTGCACCGTGGTGCGAATGCGGTACATAGGCCCGCGATGGAGGTGTACAGTAGGGCCGCAATTCTCGACGCCCCACCTCACCCGAGCTTACTGCACACCATAGTTCTCCCCCAGATAGGTCGTGGCCGCCAGCGATGTTGTGTTTCAAGTGTTTCAGATGTATGTTTCAAGTGTTTCATCTTGGTGTTGCATATGTTGCAATAGTTATATACGCATATTGCAAGCATATGTTTTATGTTGCAAGCGTAAGTTTTAAGTGTTTTAGTTGCTTCAAACGTATTTTTAAGTGTTTCATCTGGATATAGCAAAAGTAGATCTTGATGTTGCCTATGCATACATGTTGCAAGCGTATGTTTTAAGTGTTTCAGGTGTGAAAGTCCTATGTTTGGTGTTGGTAATTAGTGACAATGCCTAAGTTCTAATCCTATGCCTAAGTTGTATGTAGCATATGAGGATTAGTACATTCCAAGGTTGGTGGCAAGATGGACATGGTGATCATGATGGCCACACTTGGATTTGGAAGCAACCCTACGTGATCAAGGCAAAGGTATATACTTAAGGGTTGTGTTTTAGTAACCAAGACACCTAGTGGGTGTGGTTACATTATAGGATAGATAGCCGTACTATAAAGAGGGGAATGACGCGGCTATTGAACTCCTAAGTGCCTCTAGGTGTGCATTTCATAATCACATGCATTTGGATAGAACTAATAACGCCTCGAAAAATGATTGTGAAAATGCTAACACACTCGCACATGACATGATCACTTGGTGGTGTTAGCACGTTTGCGACGGCGTTGGAGTTTGAGCGGTAGAGAGGGTTTGGGGGTCCTCTCTCCCTCCCGCCGAGCGTGCGAGCGCGGGATTCAGGCGATTTCGGGGAAATGAAATGCCTATTTTCTACTACGCCGGAAGTCGAAAATCAAACGAAAAAGAAACGGAAGCGAACGGAGGTCACAGTGGTGACCGGACGCTGGACCGGACGCGGTCACTGTTTGACCGGACGCGTCCGGTCAGTGTCCAGTGTCTGCGCGTTTTTCAGTTGTCTGATCGGACGCGAGGCGCGTCCGGTCACAGGCGACCGGACGCGTCCGGTCGTCCAGGGAGCTTACTGGACTCCGACCGGACGCGGGCACTGTGGCGTCCGGTCAGTTCTTCAGCGCGTCCGGTCGCTGGTTCGTTTTGCGCGACTCAGGGTTGACCAGCGCGTCCGGTCAGTCACGGGACCGGCGCGTCCGGTCGTGACCAGCGCGTCCGGTCGTTGTGACCGGCGTGTCCGGTCGGCGTTTCGAAAAAGAGCCGTTGCGTGACCGGCGCGTCCGGTCAGTTGGACCAGCGCGTCCGGTCAGCGCGACTGCTGCTGAATCAAGTTTCTAACGGCTATATTCGAAGGGGTACGTCTATAAATACTAGTTGGCCGGCTCAAGGCTCCCACTCTTGGACATTTGACATACTTGTGAGCACTTTGAGCTTAGCAACTCCCCTCCCACTCATCTCTCTTGCTTCTTTGCATATTTGAAGTGAGATTGAGTGATCCAAGTGCATTTGCATTGTGAGATAGCATCTAGTTGGCACTTGGTGGTTGATTTGCTGCGGGATTCTTGTTTCTCTTGGTGGTTGCCGCCACCTAGACGGCTTGGAGCAGCTTGGAGGCGTTGGCAAGAGTTGGTGATTGTTCTTGGCCACCTCCGGTGATTGTGAGGGGTTTGTGCCTACCTCGGCGAAGCGCCAAAGGCAACATTAGTGGATTGCTCGTGTCAATTGCAACCTTTTGCCATTTGGTAGGTTCTTGTGGCGCCTTTTGAGAGGTTCGGTGTGAGACCGATTAGCCACCGAACCACGTGGTGAAAAGGGACACAACGGGGACTAGCGTGCCGGCAAGCACGTGAACCTCGGGATAAATCTTCGTGTCATCACTTTCATATTGTGATTGATTGATCCCGGTGTTCGGTTGTTTTGGTATTCATTGTTGATCATATTGGTTGGCTCAATACTTCGCCCCTCGGTGAAACCCTCCTAACTCAACTCCGCATTACTTTCTTAGTTATCTTTGCTAGCTAGTTGCTTTGCTAGAGTAGCTCTTTTGTGTAGCTTGCTAGTTGTAGTTGTAGTTACCTTCTCGGTTTGACTTGTGCGGTTGAGTGCCAACATACTAGAATTGTGAATTGGATAGGTGGCTTGCAAACACCCCGTAGGCTAAGCAAAACTCGCATCTCGCTATTTGTTGTATTGATAAACTTGTTTAGCTTGTCTTTGTAGAATTTTTTAAAAGGCTATTCACCCCCCTCTAGCCATCAAGACCTTTCATGGTGTTTCGTACGTATGTTGCAAGTGTTTCATCTCGACGTTGCATTAGTAGATCTAGATGTTGCGTATATTTGCAATAGCTACACATGTGTTCAAGTGTTTTTAGGTGTTTGCAAGTGCTTCAACTATTTTAGACGTATATTGCAAGTGTTTTATTTCTGTTTAATGGGGAGAATGAGGGTCCTACCCTTGAGTTGGACGACTCATTTGACGATACCAACAGACGCTATGTGAGGAGAATTCAGGAAGCAAAGATCGGAGAGGCTTTAAAGAGGATGAAGGGAGGTAAAGTAATGGGCCCTGATGGTATCCCCATTGAGGTGTGGAGATACCTAGGCGCCAGAGCGATAGTATGGTTAACTAAGCTTTTTAACCTTATTTTTCGGTCTAACAAGATGCCTGAAGAATGGAGGAGAAGTATATTAGTACCTATCTTCAAGAACAAGGGAGATGTTCAAAGTTGTACTAACTACCGTGGGATTAAGTTGATGAGCCATACGATGAAGCTCTGGGAGAGGGTTATCGAGCATCGCCTAAAGAGAGTGACACATGTGACCCAAAATCAGTTTGGGTTCATGCCTGGTAGGTCGACCATGGAGGCGATTTTCTTATTACGACAATTGATGGAGAGATATAGGGAGCAAAAGAAGGACTTGCACATGGTCTTTATTGACCTCGAGAAGGCATATGACAAAGTACCGAGAAATGTCATGTTGTGGACCTTGGAAAAGCACAAAATCCCAACTAAGTACGTTACCCTCATCAAGGATATGTACAGGGATGTGGTGACGTTTGTCCGAACATGTGATGGCGACACCAGTGACTTTTCAATTAAAATAGGACTCCATGAGGGGTCAGCTTTGAGCCCTTATTTATTTGCTTTGGTGATGGATGAGGTCACAAGGGACATACAAGGTGATATCCCTTGGTGTATGCTCTTTGCTGATGATGTGGTGCTAGTTGACGACAGTAGGGCAGGGGTTAATAGGAAGTTAGAACTATGGAGGCACACGTTAGGGTCGAAAGGGTTCAGACTTAGTAGGACTAAGACCTAGTACATGAGGTGCAATTTTAGCGTGACTAGGCATGAGGAGGGAGACGTTAGCCTCGATGGGAAAGTGGTGGCCAAGAAGAATACTTTTCGGTATTTAGGGTCGATGTTACAAAAGGATGGAGACATTGATGAAGATGTTAGGCATAGAATTTCAGCCGACTGGTTGAAATGGCGTCAAGCTTCTGGCGTCCTCCGTGACAAAAGGGTGCCTCAGAAGCTGAAAGGTAAGTTCTATAGGACGACGATTCGTCCGGCGATGTTACACGGTGCTGAGTGTTGGCCTACAAAAAGGCGACATGTTCAGCAATTGAGTGTAGCAGAGATGCGTATGTTGCGTTGGTGTTGTGGGCACACAAGGAGGGATAGAGTCCGGAACGACGATATTCGGGATAGGGTTGGGGTGGCATCAATTGAGGAGAAATTGATTCAACATCGGTTGAGATGGTTTGGACATGTCCAACGGAGGCCTCCTGAGACGCCGGTGCGTAGTGGAGTTCTAAAGCGGGCCGATAATGTAAAGAGCGGTAGAGGTCGACCTAAACTAATTTGGGACGAGTCCGTTAAGAGAGATCTTAAGGAGTGGAATATCTCTAAGGATTTAGTTATGGACAGGAGCGCTTGGAGATTGGCAATCAACGTGCCTGAACCGTGACCTCTTTTTGTCTTGTGCCCTTTATGTCCCTTTATGTGTCTCCCTGTTTCTTGTCTCTTTTGGGTTTCATCTCTAGCCTACCCCAACTTGCTTGGGATAAAAGACTATGTTGTTGTTGTTGTATTGCAAGTGTTTTATTTAGATCTTGCAAATGTAGATCACACGTTGTAATGGGACCCGCCTACCGTAGCCGCCTGCGGCAGTTGCTACGGCGCCACCATGGGTCACCGTGCATGCGCTTGAGGCTGGCATACGCATCCACGGCACGCATCTACAGGAGTAGGTAAATAGGACCCACGTGGTTTCCCGTGTGTGGGCATGGTGTTCAGGGCGGGAAGCAACGTGGGCAGCGAGAACAGGCCGCCGTGAGTGTCGCGCGCTCTCCGTTCTGTTACGCGGAGACAGATGTGCTCCAGTACTTCAATTGTTTTATGTTGCAGGTTCAATCGGACGGGTGAAATCAGAGAGCATTATAGACTATGGGAGCTGCGTCTAGACATGTCCTAGGGCTTGACGTCCGGACACTGGCCTCTCTCAACATGTAAGTACGTAACCATCACATTGATCACTGGTCGTCACAGAAACTGGCCCGCGGCCAGTGGGCCCTTGGCATCAGTTAAATTCTATGGCTGATCTTTTAGTTGAACCGAGCAAGTAAGGCTACCGGATTACCATTTCTCTGCTCGTGTCGGTGAACTGGTTAGGTATTTTTAAGAGCTGCGACTGTGGTGTGATTCCAGAAACGAAATTCCCTGAAGTACATACTCCACATACTCAAATGGCGTGGAGCCCAGCCAGCCGCTTAAGCACGAAAGTAAATTGCCCGAGCGATCATACCCGCCCTACTTTCTTTGAAAAAGAAAAGGATTAGCCGGCCTAAACGGACCAAGCATTTTGTTTATTCATCCGTCCCAAGAAGGCCGATCTGAGGAATATAACTTTGAGGCAGCACTCGATGATCCCTTGAACCACCCTCTTCATGATTAGCGTGCTAATGGACCCCCCAAAAGCTTTTTCCTCCCGGCCGTCTCCCTGGCTGGCCATGGCCGCGCGCACGGCGGCCATTAAACAAGGACGGAGCTTTCACTCCACCGATCAAATCATGATTAGTGCAATGCTCGCGCCGGTATCCGTCTAATCTGACTGCCCGGCCGTATCCCGTACCGTATGTATCTGAACCATCTTTTGGGAATTCGAATGAGGCCCCGTTTAGTTGTAAAAATTTTTGGAGAAAAATTCGTATAACACTTTTCGTTGTTATTTAGCAAAATTTATACAACTATGGACTAATTAGGCTCAAAAGATTTGTTTCGACATTTACAGACAAACTGTACAATTAGTTATTTTTTATCTACATTTAATGCTCCATACATACGTCTAAAGATTCGATGTGACAGTTACTATGCAAATTTTTTTTCCTTTTTTAACATCTAAACACGGCCTGAATCGCCCGCCCACCCGCCCGATTGATCGCCTTAACACGGCACCACCAACCTCGCTCGCTTCGCTGTAGCACGGCTCGGGCTCTTTTTTTTAAGATTTCTCGTTACATCGAATGTTTGAACACATGGATGAAGTATTAAATGTAGATGAAAAAAAACTAATTACATAGTTTAGTAGAAAACCATGAGACGAATTTTTTGAGTCTAATTAATTCGTGATTGAACACTAATTGACAAATACAAACGATATGCTACAGTAACCAAAACAAAAAAAATTGAGCTAAACACACCCTTGCAGTTTGCGCTCGGCAGCTGCGGTCCACGCTTGCATCATAGCAGGCAGCGCAGCAGTACAAACGAAAAGAAAGCGGGTGCAAAATTTAAGTGCGGCGGGACACGCTTTCTGCTACGGAATGGGCGGAGTAGCAGGCTAGCAGCTGGTTGATTGCAGCGAGCTGCGCGCCGTACTGTACTTCGGCCACATTCTGATAATTGTATTATTGCTTTCATTAAAAATATGAATTTGAGGTCATATGTTGCACTCTTAATTATTACTATAGCACATTTATCATTTATGCCTGCACCACGAACATCTAAGATCGAAGATAGAGCTTGAAGGCAGATTTATATCATGGACCAACAATACTAACCTCAAGGGGCTATTAATATGTAAAACTACTAATAGTCACTGTTTACTCAAAAAGAATCTTCATAGGACATGGAAATCATAGACTCATAGTCCCCTTAATTTAGCTTGCACTAGTGTCCTTCGTTACCCTAGACATTAAACTTTTTTTTGTATGTCCAGTAGTTTTTTTTTCTATAAAAAACAGAATGCATATAATTATACTAAGAATATAGATATATCTTTCGATAAATAATTCATATAAAGTTAAAATTATTTGTATTAACATAATTTGAACAATTTACTAGTGCCATTTATATATGAATTGTTAATTGAATATTTTTGTGATTATACTAAAACATAAAAGTGTAGCCATCCAAAAATAAGACAGATTTACTTAACGTCTCACTTGAAAACTATAATCCCTAACGTTAGTAGTTTTAAGGACGTTAAATCAACCACTTTTTACCATCTCACTTTTATTTGTTAACTTAACGTCTCACTTGAAAATTATAAGACGTTAATTTTTAGGACAAAATAAGACATGTGAAATACCGAACCTATTAATTAGGGATTATAGTTTTCAAGTGAGATGGTAAAAAGTGGTTGATTTAATGAACATGGGAAACATGGGCTGTCTAGCTAGAACCACATGTTTTTTAGGCAAAATTTGAATTCTAGAATGCCAAGTTTTTAGGACAAGGGTAGCAGTATATTATGAAACTATGTTCCATAATAAATCTGACTATATTATGTTTATATAATTAATCCAAATATTTTTTTTCTCAAACAGTTAGTTAAATTAGTAAAATTTGACCGCGGTGAGTGCATAATTTTAAATGTTTATTAAGGGAGGAAATACTACTAGTACTTTCCCGCATAGTAAGACTAAATGCGTGAATCGATAAATCGAAAGAAAAGGTACCACCTACCAGCTTTATGATCTCCCAAAATAAGTGTTTCTATGATATTTGTGCTGGTCAAGCTTTCTTAAGTTTAACTATGTTTATAGAAAATATTAGCAATATTTGTATGTCCAAATAGCACAGTAGTTTGTTCGAGGATGCTATTGAAATTGATTTCTTTGTTTTTTAGTAGATTTGATTTCTTCGTTTGACCAGTATTTGAACGCGTAGGTTTCAAGTATTTATAATCACAAATAAACAGTATAGTAAGCGGACCCATGGTCTATTCATAACGTCCAAGAGTTTAAAGGGTGAAAGCTCTCCAACCACCCCCCATGCAACATTTGTGAGCAACCATATATGGTACCTAATATAGTAGTAGTATTACTAATCTAGCATATCACTTTACTCCTTTTGTACGCTGTTTTCTTCTTCAGTTGGCAACTGCTCAAAATACTAAAATTTGCTTCTTTTCAATAGACGTGGGTGTATTTGCAGACCTGATACGATTTGCTGAATATATGCTGACGACACCATCTGTTTTCGAACCAGCTGATTTGCATTTTTTTTTCTATATGTTTTCCTCCCCTGAAAACCCCTCCACGGAATTTATGCACGATTCTTTATGGACAGGATGTACAAAATCAAAGATTTGCATGCTGAAAACAATTTTTGTGGATACGGGTTTTTTTTTTCTTTCGAGCAGGCAGGAAGCTCTGCATTTATACAGAATGATGAGATGACCACTGTTGAACAGTTATAAGCATGATTGATGTACAGCTAGACCTTGCGAATAAATGTCAATAATTCTTAGCAGTGGCGCGTGTAGTTCTGCACAAAGATACGGAGTACACCAGAGATTAAATAATTGGTTTGACTATTTTATTCCAGAACTATTATACCAAGAATTGTGGAAGAAAACGCGCCTGCTCTTTTTTTTCACAAATCTTAATCGAAAAGGTGCCAAGTGAAAAATAAATGGAAGAACTAATCCCAACTGTACTTGTGCCGTGAACGCAAAACACAGAAAAAACAAGAATGGGGAGTCACAAAAGTGTTGCATTCCCATGTATTTCAGTACATACAGACAACTCTGGTTCTAGAAGGTCGGAAACGCAAAAGGTTATTGTACATGTCATCCACGAGCCTTGGCCCTTGGCCGTTACATGGAACAGACCAAGAGGGAAAAAGAAGAAAAGGGCAAGGTGTGTGTCATCATGTTGGCATTTTGGCAATGCAAACTGTAAAACGAGAAACACTTGCATGGGTCGCCAAGCATGCAGCTGCAGCATGTGTTGCAACAACCGGCAGGACGACGCACCGTGAACCAGACTGTAAAATGCAAACGAGAATCATAAAATTCGCTCACGGTCACAATGTCTGGTGGTTTCGTTGCTTGGAAGGGGCTACCGTTTGGCTGTGCCTTCCAAGCTCCGATCGAACGGACTGGGACGCAATGGCAGAAGAGCAGATGATCCCTCTGCCGGTGCGGTGGCTGGGGCCCAGGTTTCAGTCCCCTCACCGACTCAGGGGTGTTTAGTTCCCTTCAAAATTTCAAATTTTTACACACTCTCTCCCACATCAATCTTTAGACGTATGCATAGAGCACTTAATGTAGGTAAAAGAAATACTAATTACACAGTTTGATTGTAAATCACGAGACGAATCTTTTGAGCCTAATTAGTCTATGATTAGACACTAATTACCAAATACAAACGAAAGTGCTACAGTATCAAAATTCCAAATATTTTGGATCTAAACACCCCCCTCAAAGAAAAAACAGCATCGTTCAGTGTGGCATCAGCCATCGGTACTGAGCACACACGTTTTTTCAGTCACATCTTCAACTGTGCCAAGCAACCTCCCGTTGGATGGATTGGAAGGGATAAACAAAAGGCAAAATTGGCTGGTGGACACTCTTTATGGCTTTTGCCATAGATCACTAAGAAAAACTGGCTTTGCCAGAGGACATTACAAATGTGTTCCAATTTGCCACAAAACACTACAGCCCTTATAATAATATTTCACACCCAAACAGGTCACTAACACATAATACTGGACAAGTATGCCCCTGCCATTCAATTCACAAATACAATCACAAGTTTCGGCTACAGACTTCACCATTCACGCCATGGTTCAGCTATAAAACAAAAGGTCCAGAAACAGGTTTCAGCTATAGTTGGCTATCAAGTGTGCTACTCACACATTACAAGTTCATAATTTCTTCTGGTCTTGACAACCTTCAACTTCTTCACCTTCCCCTTCTCATGAACAACAACTGGAGATAGAGCTGCGCATGTAACGGGCTCTGCATCATGAAAAAATAAATATAGTTTATGATCAGAATCAATTTCTTATGGATACTGATTATCTGCATCAAATGGAAAAAAAAGTAAAGTTTCTGATCAGAATCAAACACAATCGGGAACACAATTGGGATCCATCCTACAGCAATATTGGCCCAAACACAATCTGAATGAACACACCCTATAATTTACTTTGTAAAATTGATGCTACAGTTACCACTAACCTAACCAATGGCAGGAATTAGTTACCAGTCGGGAACCCATGAAAGATCGGTGTGCTCCTCGGGGAAAATCTCGCTCAAGAAGTCAAGAATCATGGTGGATCCATCTGCATCGCCATGGGACTGGGCGCCGTTACTGTTCCACTCGCTTCAAGATCGAGTGGCACGCGACCTGCTGCTTCGCGCTCCGCCGTAGGAAGCGGGCACGGCTGCCATTGCTCAGCCGCCGTCAGGGACCGCCACCGACGCAGAAGGACGACGCTGCCGACAACTGCAGGTGCAGCCGATGGTGGAGAGGATTCGCCGCGCCGCCGCGGCCTCCCATCTTTTCTCCGAGCGAACGAACGAATGCGTCGGGCTGCACAAGCTCTGTACGGGAACGGAAAGGGTAAGGCAAAGGGGCGAGGGCATATTCGTCATTTCACGTGCCTGCCTATTAAAAACAAATATAATAATAGAGTGAGTGTCTTACAGCATAATAACAAGAATTTATGATGTCTTCCAGCAAAGACTAATTTTTTTTTGATGGTTTAAGGCAAAAGCCACGTTCTAAGGATGTCTCCCAGCAAATTTTGCCTAAACAAAAAGGTGCCAACGGGCGCTGTGATCCGCGTCTTGTGAGGAGCAAGCGGGGACTTGTGAGGATCCAGGTTAATACAGTATACTACTCCCTCTGACATCCGGGCGTTGCTTCCGTCAGTCATTTTTGCAGTCCAATCAACCCATGGCCGTAAAGGGTTTCTCCGAGTTTACCGCTCTCAGAAACGTTATACGGAGTACTCCGTAGTACGTACGAGTACAGTACGCCCGTCAGTCATTTTGCTGTCTAATCAACCTAAATAAAAGCAGGTACTGTACGTACGTACTACTCCCCTCTTTGTGGTTTTCGCTGCCCGAATATTAATATTCATGATATATAATTAAATACTCTCTTTGTCTAAAAAAATATAACTACTACTATTTATGATACTACTCTCTCTATCTAGAAAAAGATGCAACTACGGGTTACGTGTCATAAAAATGGTTCATGTTTGACCAAATTTCTAGTGAATACTATTCATATTTATGGCTCCAAAATAATTTATTATGAAAATACATTTCGTAATTAATCTAATGATAAATATTTGATATCATAAATATTGATACTTTTTTATCTATAATTAATTGAACTTAAGATACTAAACCATAACAGTGTGCTAGAATTGCATTCTTTAGTGGACGGAGAGATAAATATTTGAATCTAGTTTTTTAATAAATTTATTTAGAGATAGAAATGTTGCATGTATTTTCTATAAATCGAGTTAAAGTTATCGGCACGCAAATCGTGGCGACAAACATTTAGGAACAGAGGAAGTACTCCTCCGGTACGTCAAAAATAATTGCAACTATGACACAAGTTAGACTAAATTTATAATACTTTTAACATCTATGACTTCAAACAAATTTGTTATAAAAGTATATTCTATAACTAATTTAATGATGCTTATTTGTATCTATGGGTAGGCCATAAGTAACAAACAAATATTTTCTCCCTCTTTGTGCCATCTCTCACGATCTCACCCACCTTCTAAGTCTAGGACGCTAGAGAAACAATGCGCCCGCTTGAACGACTCCGCTCGCAACGGTGGCCAAGAGCTCCCCAGCGCCCATCCTTCCTAGCTTCTTTTGAGCGCACAACCGTACGTCTAAATCTGCACTATCCCTGTTGCAGCGGTGGCGACGTTGATGCTACCGCCGACAACTACGATGGCGGGTGTCGGGCTAAGACACCTCTTCCCGTCCCCTTCCCTCTCCTCGGAGGTCCTTGCCGCTCGAGGATCTCGATCTATTTGGGGAGAAATAAAATTCAAGTGCTTAAAGGTTGATTTGGCGAGAAAAGAAGTCGATCCGACTATCCTTGAGACTCGATTTGGGTGGAGCCGTGGAAGGAGAGATGTACAAGTATAGGGGAGACGAGGTTGACAGCGCTGTACATACGGTTGACGAGAGACGTGGGGAATGAGAGGAGAATGGCTATGTTATTTTTACTTCTAGTTGGCCCACTTATAAAGTCCATCTAGACCATAGCATAGCATTGTGTGGGTCCGGAAATAATTAAGAACTAATGCGTAATATAGGGATTGCTTCGTATGTATACATTGTCGATGCCATAAGGTCATACTACTGGTACTTTCGTGGTTGACCCCTATTTTTGTACATTCCTTGTTAGGTGGATGTTAACTTCCTTAGTTACCGAGTGGCACACAAGAAATTATCTAAAAATAAATAATACGTGTACGAAATCTTGTATTGAATATTATTAGATTCATTATAAATACAAAATATTAATAATTATGATATCAAATAAGCTTCGTTAGATTCGTCATGAAGTATATATTGTCATATATCTATTTAAAATCATAACCATTCATATTGTTTTAATATTAGATTCATTATAAATACAAAATATTAATAATTATGATATCAAATAAGCTTCGTTAGATTCGTCATGAAGTATATATTGTCATATATCTATTTAAAATCATAACCATTCATATTGTTTTAAAAAATGAGTAAAACCTAAAATAGTTTAACTTATACCAGATCTAGAGTAATATAAAAAAAAATGCTCACAACATAATGTTGATCACATGGTACTTTGATAATATAAATACGTCGTATTTGCATGCGAAGGTCCATCTATATATTTGTTGTAAGTTTTTTTTTGAAAGATCTAGTTATTCTAGTTACCCAGCTTTTTGTATTATAATAAGGAAAAGATAGCAATAGTCACTACAAGCACGAGTAGCGCAACTCCCCGCAGCCTAAGCTACGAGGAGTTGAAATGAAAAATAAGGGTCTTATTACATACTATTTATTTGGGCAACAAAAAGGGGCTTCTGTTGTAAGTTTATCATTGCTAAAATCTGCCACTTTTTTTTTGTAATAATTGGGTTTCACATCCAACCGCTTGGATTCATCCACCATGTATTATTGCTATGGAAGAAAAATAGGTCAACAATAAATAAAATTTATATTAACCTCTGGAATGTTTCTTTTTTCGCGAACAGAGCATTTAACTTCTCTATCAGAACAACTGTTTTCATACAATGGAATATTGTAAATCTTACAGGATTTTAACAAAAAGATCAGTCCACAAATAAAGAGCAAGCATTTATCTGATAACTTATTTATATCCATAACAAGGAAGTATTAGAGAGGAGAGAGAAACTAATAAATAAATAAATAAATAAATAAATAAATAAAAACAAACAAAACGGAAGAGAAGAAGGCTCGTCTCGCCGGTCTGCAAGCCGCTTGTTATAAAGCCGCAAGTGGTATCGTTTCTCCCTCACCCTCTCGCTCGCTCGCTCGTCTCCCCGAATCAGACACACACAGGCGGGCAGGGGCTCCGTCTCTCTTCCCCATCGCCTCACCTACGAGTGATAGGCGCCCCCCCCCCCCCCCCCCCCCCCTCTCTCTCACTAGCCCCTCGCCATTACTCCCTCATAAAGGAAGAACAGAGCAAAGGGAGAGGAAGAAGCTGGGCCGGGGAAAGAGAACGGAGGCCCCCGTCCGTAGTCTCACAGCTCTGCTCTGCAACTCCGGCCGGCTCGCCGCCTGCCTGCCTGCCTGCCAACCGCGCGGCGCGGCCACCACGCTAGCCCCTCGTAGGCGAACAGAGCCTGCAGTCGATAGCACAGTAAATTCCGCGGCATTCCATTCCCCTTCCCTTTCGAAACGCACCCTGCATTTACTGCACGTCGCTCGCCTCGCCCTCCGGCCACCCGCGATCTTCAAATCTTTCCCCTGTCAAAAGGTTCGTCTTGGCGTTGGTGGTGGTGTTCTTGTTTGTTACTTTTTCCTTCGTTCGCGTTCGCGCCTCGGCTGGTTCCTTCCTCTGTGTTCTGTTTCTGTACGGGCTGTGTATTTTTTTTTATTGTTGTTTGGATCTTGATCTGGTCGGCTGAATACGTGCTTCTCCCGCAGCGGCCGGAGACGGGAAGGCCGGGCTCTTCGGGATGGCGCGCGAGCAGCTGGAGGAGTCCATCGTGGCCGACGGCAACGGCAAGGAGGAAGAGGTCGGGGTCATGGGCATCGGCGCCGCGGACGGCGCCGACGACCAGCACGGCGGCGGCGGCAAGCCCAGCATGAAGAGCCTGCTGTGGCACGGCGGCTCCGTCTGGGACGCATGGTTCAGCTGCGCCTCCAACCAGGTCGGCCTGGCCTCACCTTCACCTCACCCATGGCGGAGCGCCTCGTCCTCGACTCATGCGGCAGAGAGCGCCGACTGACACTGAATTTCTTCTCTCTGCGTCTCGGCCGTGGTTCTGCAGGTGGCGCAGGTGCTCCTGACTCTGCCGTACTCCTTCTCCCAGCTGGGGATGCTGTCCGGCATCCTGCTGCAGATCTTCTACGGCTTCTTGGGCAGCTGGACCGCCTACCTCATCAGTGTCCTCTACGTCGAGTACCGCTCCCGCAAGGAGAAGGAAGGCGTCAGCTTCAAGAACCACGTCATCCAGGTATGGCTCCTCCTCCTTGCTTCGTCGTCGTCTCCGCTCCACTTTCTCCTCCTCGCCATAACATGTGTAACTGACTACAGTTTCGTCCCTTTCCATCCGGGCTCCGGCCGGCTTTTTTGCCAGAGAAAAAAAAATTGCCTTTTTTGGGGTTCCGTTTGGTCGTTGTCGATCCGCCGTGGCTGCAAAAATGCCGCCTTTTGTGTAAACGGGTGACTGAGGGTATTGATCCTCCGGCCCCTCCTCACGCGCCGATGATATACATGCTTCTGTTGTGCTGCGTGCATCCCATTTTGCCAAACGAAAAGCGAGCCATTCCATGATCCTTATCTCCGGCGAAATCGGAAGAAGCTCAGTTTGCGCAAATAACAGACTGGGATTTAAGTGCCATGGTTTAATTAAGCAGTCGTTTATATTTATATATAGAAAGAAGATAAGAACTTGTTGGTAGTAAGGGTGTATTTAGTTGGTGAAAAATGGGTGAAAAGTTACTGTAGCATCTTTTGTTGTTAGGTGGCAAAATTTATCTAACCATAGACTAACTAGGTTTAAAAGATTCGTCTCGACATTTACAGACAAACTATGCAATTAGTTATTTTTTTACCTACATTTAATACTTCATACATGCGTTCAAAGATTCGATGTGATGGGTGGAAGAGGAAATATTTTGGGTTTGCATGTGAAGTAAACACAGCCTAAGTAGTAGCGTCCCTGATGGAGTAATGTAATAATCTTGTGAATGTGATGTTGACCAGTGGTTCGAAGTGCTGGACGGGCTGCTGGGCCCCTACTGGAAGGCAGCCGGTTTGGCCTTCAACTGCACGTTCCTGCTCTTCGGCTCCGTCATCCAGCTGATCGCCTGCGCGAGGTGGGTCGGCCGATGCTCGTTGTCTCTCTTCCATCGCGCTCTCGTTCTGCTTGCTACTGCGCATCCATCCATAGCGTGACGACAGGGGAGCTGAACCGTGGTGAGACTGAACATCTCTGTGTGTGTCGTCGTGCAGCAACATCTACTACATCAACGATCGGCTGGACAAGCGGACATGGACGTACATCTTCGGCGCCTGCTGCGCCACCACGGTGTTCATCCCGTCCTTCCACAACTACCGGATCTGGTCCTTCCTGGGGCTCGGCATGACCACCTACACCGCGTGGTACCTCGCCATCGCCGCGCTCATCAACGGCCAGGTGAGCCCCCAGCCACCGCCACCGCCACCGATCCAGGAGAGCGCCATCCCACCACACGCACACGCACACGCACACGCACGCTGTCCGATTCCTATCCGTCTCTCTTGGCAAGCAGCAGGCTATGCTATCTATCATCTACCAATGATTGACCGTCGCCGTCGTCCGTGCCGACGAACGCATGCAGGTCGAAGGCGTGGCGCACACCGGCCCGACCAAGCTCGTGCTCTACTTCACCGGCGCCACCAACATCCTCTACACCTTCGGCGGCCACGCCGTCACAGTGTAAGTTTTTTCTTTTCTTTCCCAAACGAACTCAAATTACTAACTGTTAAGTACGTGCTACACTTCTACTGCAGCTTTAGCAGAATGTTAGTTAACTAATACTCCTACTAAGTTCGTTGTTTAGTTATTAAAAAATACTATGAATTAGCGCTGCTGTTAAGTTACTCCCCTGAAGCAGAGAGAGCTGCAGAGGTGAAGTGAGCTTTTCACCAGCTGCAGCTTTTGCCTGGCGCCGGGGAGGACATCTCCGGATCGGAAACCTGCCTGCCTCTGGCCTGGTTTCCATTCCAATGGTCCCCCTCCCTCCCCTCTCCATCCATGGTGGGCGAGTAGCAGACCAGCAGCAGTACCACACTGCAATAGTGTAGTTAATCCTAACTACATGCATGATTGTGGCTTTGCAGCTAGCTTAGCTTAGCTTAGCTTGCTCCACGACGTGCAGATCCCCATGAACAGTGAGGGCCACTTATATATACATACACATAAAAGAAGAACTTGTAGGCAGGCTGTTCTTGCGCAGTTGTGCGTGGTGGGGACCAGCTGCGGCCTGCGGGTTAGCCTGCAGGCATCCGGCGATGAAAAATGCAGTGATGCAGCCGGTAAAGCTCGGTGCGCTCATGTGCATCTATGTGTGGAGTGATGCATCCAAAAGGGTCCCCCTACCCGTCAAGATATAGCCTATGAGGGGTGGAGAGAAAAGAGATGCAGGGTTAGCCACTTTGCATTAGAATAGGCGGCTTGAGGATGATCCCTTTATTCCCATTAGTCGTTCTCGTTCCTTGCTTGCCCGAGCTTCATCTATTCTATTTCTGCCTGGATTATTGTCATGGATCGATGGCTGCGGCATGATTAGAGGCCATGCGAGGAATAATTAGCAGCAGCGGCACTGCTCTAGTGCGGTGTTCAAACGCACTCCTGGTCTTCAGTGGGCGCCGTTGAGTCGGGAGATCTGGGAATTTTCTATCCCCAGCTCCGGCATGTGGGTGCTTGGTTCACTGCTTGTTCTAGTGCAGCAGGGGAAATGGGAATGGAAAACCACGCGGAGTTCACATCATGCCCTGCAGGCGCAATTCATTCCTTGTTGCCCTCATGCAAGGGGCGAAATGATGATGATAAGCTTGCAACCATCCATGGATTGGGACATTTGGTATGTAGGGCTGTAGGCTAGACAGGGAAAGCCTTGCTTGGTGGAGCAGAGGCGACATATGGCCACTTTGAGTAATGCATCTCATAAGAAAAGAAGGTGGTGAGTGTCTCTGTCCATCTTGACTCACAGTGCGTTTCACCCTTGCTGGATTCAAGCAATTGCTTCAGACTACTAGCTTAACATGCATCACGAGGGCTTCCTAAGCTGGAGCTGAGTGTGTTGGCAGCTGCAGGTGATTAGTTTACTGGTAACGGCCTTATTTGGCCGCATTTGACGGGTACTCCATCATTTGACTAGAGGCACTTGCATGTGTTGGCGAGAGCTTGCAAGATTCCTCCTGCCGCCGAGATCTTTGCAAGTAGTATCCTCCTGTGTGCCGGTGCGTGACTGGGAGAAGCACTAGCCGCGCTGGATTTCCTTTTGCCGTCGTCGCGTATCATTTCATCAACTACTAAAGTCTCAGCATCATTGACTCGCATGTGCAAGGCCGTTTTGTCAGTTAATTTCTCCTAGTATTATTTTGTTTCTCTATACATATATATATATATACATTGATGATGAACAACTACTTTTAGAAGGGAAATGATTTGTGGAGCCAACATCCAAGAAGAAAGAACTATATTGATTGAATGCAGGATTGCAGCAGATAGCGGAAGTTTTGTCTGACGAATGAACGAAAACAACAAGCTAATATACTGCTTGTTGGTTTCATTGTTTGGCAGCGAGATCATGCACGCGATGTGGAAGCCGGCCAAGTTCAAGTACATCTACCTGCTGGCGACGCTGTACGTGTTCACGCTGACGCTGCCGTCGGCGGCGGCCATGTACTGGGCGTTCGGCGACGAGCTGCTGAGCCACTCGAACGCCTTCTCGCTGCTGCCCAAGACCGGGTGGCGCGACGCGGCGGTGATCCTGATGCTGATCCACCAGTTCATCACGTTCGGGTTCGCGTGCACGCCGCTCTACTTCGTGTGGGAGAAGGTGATCGGGATGCACGACACCAAGAGCATCTTCAAGCGCGCGCTGGCGCGGCTGCCCATCGTGGTGCCCATCTGGTTCCTGGCCATCATCTTCCCCTTCTTCGGGCCCATCAACTCCGCCGTCGGCGCGCTGCTCGTCAGCTTCACCGTCTACATCATCCCGGCATTGGCGCACATCCTCACCTACCGCACGGCGTCCGCGCGCATGGTAGGTGCTCTTGACCCCCGACCCATTCATTCGTTCATTTCGTACGTGCATACATACCGGCATTTGCATCCGTCGTTTCGCTTCTTTAAAATGATCCATCCGTGATCGATCAAACGAGAAATGGCTGTTTGATGGCAGCAACAACAACGGCGTCGTGTGGCTTGGCCGCCGTGCGATGCATTGCTGAGTGCCGACTGGTACGAATACGAGTAGTGACCCGATCCGTTCATCCCAATGTCTACTAGTGCAGTACTCCTAGTCCCAGCAGCCGTGCACCTGTCACGAACAGTGGCAGGATTGGAACACACACACACACGCAGCACAGGCCACAGAATAGACAGTGGAGATCCCTGCACAGGCAGCAGCAGCCAGTTCATTCATGTTAAGGCCGATTCCAGAATTCACCCCCAAATTCCACTATGCAAAAAGAAGATTCTCCATCATATTAAAATATCGGCACATATATGGAGTACTAAATATAGATGAAATCAAAAACTAATTGCACAGTTTTGTTGTACTTTGCGAGACGAATATTTTGAGCTTAATTAATCAAGATTTGGACAATTATTATCACAACAAAACAAAATGCTACAGTGCTCGGGGGTGGCACTGTGCCGAATCGGCCACCCCGAGTTGGGTAAGTAAACAAGGGCCTTGTTTAGACTGAAAAAAATTTCAATCTGATGAATAGTACCACTTTCGTCTTATTTGACAAATATTGTCTAATCGTGAACCAACTAAGCTAAAAAGATTCATCTCGTGATTTCCAACTAAATTGTGTAATTAGTTATTTTTTTTTACCTACACTTAATACTTAATACTCCATGTAAGCGGCTAAAAATTGATGTGATAAGAGAGAGCGAAAAAAAAGGCCTAAAATGCACATAAGCACCGCGCGCCCGCCTTGGGCCCCGCCGCCTACATGGGCAAGGGCAAATCCCCGATCATTGAATCCAGCCAACAGCCACATTAATTCGAAGCCGGCCCCGCCCCCGCGGCGCCCGACAACGATATGGAGCGCTGGATCGGGGTGATCGGATCGCCCCCCGTCGCTTCGGCAAATGCCCGTGGCCATGGCTGATCGATCTGCCGGCCTTTTTGTGAGTACGGCACGGCGGCGATGGCTACGCTCGCGTCCGCCGGCGTGGGTCAGTGGAAAGCAACCGTTGGCATATCGCTGACGTAGCGCCGATGCGGTGCTGATGTCCGGTGTGGTGCTGTCACGGAAGGAAAGACCCTCCTTGCCAGGCGCGACGGTGGTCGACGTCGCGGCACTGGCGCGCGCCTGGACGCACTCGGCCGCTCGCGCTCGCAGGGATAGGGAGATGCCGCGGCCGGGCGCGCGCCAGGCCATCGTGTGGGGGATGGCTGGAGCGCGAGAGATGGGCTCCTCTGTCTCCGTAGGAGGGAAACGGGATGGCGATTGAGATCTCTGTGTGCGCTGGAGGGTTCCTTTCCTCGCGCTCCTTTTTCCCCCAGCAGGAAATCGAGCAGTGGCCTTGAAAATGCCCTCGAAAAAGATTGTACTAGGAACAACTCAAGGCGGGCACGCGCGATGCTTATCTTATTCCTGTCCTGCACTTGCACAGCCGTGTACTGTACGTATGTACATTCTGCCTCATCATATTAGTGCTTCTGATGATCGAATTCTGACTATGTTTCAATGAAAAATAAATGCAACAGAATGCCGCGGAGAAGCCACCGTTCTTCCTGCCGAGCTGGACGGGGATGTTCGTCCTCAACATGTTCATCGTAGTGTGGGTGCTAGTGGTGGGCTTCGGGCTCGGCGGCTGGGCCAGCATGGTCAACTTCATCAGGCAGATCGACACGTTCGGGCTGTTCGCCAAGTGCTACCAGTGCCCCAAGCCGCCCGTCCCGGTGGCCGCGCAGTCACCGGTGCCGTTGCCGCACCACTAGAGCGCGCACCGTGACGGCAGCGCCGCGCCGGCTGGAGGCATGGCAAGGAGCACCACCCCCGCTCTCCCGCGGCCGGCGGCGCGTCGCTTGCTTGCATGCAGCCAGTGTTAATTGCTAGGTTTTGGTCGCCTTGTAATATACAAGCCTCCTCTTCTCCCCCCAACTAGGGTAGTAGAACTCGATCAGCCAAGTCACGCAAGAAGGCGGCTCGTGCCCCGTCGTCCCTGCCATAAGAAGATCTCTCTCGCGCGGGGGGCCGTGCCGATGCCGCGTTGCTTTCCCACCCCACCGTCGCCATTGGTGTCGTTTTGTTTTTGTTTGGCTTGCCACCAGTATTAAGTGTGAGTGATGGTCATGGCATATAAGGCTCGCTAGCTCGCTCGCGCTCTCTGCTCATGTGATGTGAGAGCGAGCCGGAGAGTGACGATTCCATAATCCATATGATATGACATACATATCCTATAGGGTTCATTAGTTATTTTTCCCCCCCTCTTCTTCCTCCTCCCTTTGATTCATGGAGGTCGGTCCATGTTGTGTAGCGTGTGGGTAATTGTAATGGACTGGACGATTCCTCATGCTAGCTAAAGGCAAAACACAGTGGCCTTTGTTTGTTGCGCTCACCTCGCTTTGGACCTCCTCTCCATCCTCTTGGGTTGGGGCTGTAAAATGTTGCGATCCTTAGCAAGCTGCGTGCGACGCGCCCTTTTGCTTGGGTCTGTGCCGCTTTTGCCGGGCTTCTTTGAAAGGACCACAAAGCGATCATCCATCCAAGGGAGAGGAAGAAAAAAAAAGAAAGCGAGCAGCAAAGAGAGAGGCGCTACTGGCTCGCCGCTGGTGATGAATGGTGGCGACGGATGTTGTGGCCGCGGCTTGGGTCGGCGCGGACCATAATTACACGCACTCTTGTGGCCTTTCTGGATCGTAAAAGGCCTTGGCTTTGTGCGTAGTGACACCGTGTCAATGGTCACTCAGATGGCTCTGATTAGCAGCAGCAGCAGCAGGTCTAATCATACCATACTCGTACAAGCCCGGTGGGTAAGCCTCACTTTCAAGGATTGGACTCCACTGCCACCACTAGCGTGCTGCGTACAATACATCGTACTGCTGCATTATTGGCTTCCGGGTCAGGGTCACAGCAGCATCTATACTGCTACCTATACGGACCTTGGTTACCAAGATTGCGCTTTTAATTCGCCCATGTGACTGATTGCAGCTGGGGAGGCGGAGAATGGGAGATGAGATGGATTCCCTGATCTTCTTCCCTCGGGCATCAGCCTCACATGGAGCCGGCATGTGCCTCCTTGACCGGTTTCTCTCCAGATTTCCTTTTGCTCCTTGCATGCGTCTCTGTATCTGTGTTCCAAGTCCTCTCGGGCGAGCCACTGGCGGTGGTGGCGGCACAGAGCGGCCATGTGCCGTCGACTACTTCACAGGTGGTTTAATCTAGCACCAAGTAGCCATTGATGACGGTTTTTGTTTTGATTTGATTCCGAGTTCGGAGGGTTTTCCGCACATGGTTTGGTTTAATAACGCTCCTCCCGCTCGAACCTCACAGTTCACATGCAGCTCACACTTGCCGTTGAAAGGAATCAATCCCATGATGAGTTAATGTGCTGTGCTTAGTGCTTGCCGTTTGCAACGGATTTGCATTTGCTGATGAAGCTAGAAAGATACTGCCAGAAACACACTGTTTTGCCTAATTTGCCGGTCACGAAGCTAGCTTCTCATTTCAGGTGAAGGGAGACGATCAGCCAGCTTTCTATCAAGGAGGAAGGAGCTTATCCTGATTGTACAGAGCCGATCAAAACCACGCTAAGGAATGTTAGCGAGCTTGACAAGCTTAAAATGGAAAACAAAAGCATATTGTCACATCGCTTTTTGCACAGAATGGGTGAAAGTGAGTTGAGATAGCAATATAGCATCTTCTTTACAGAAGGTTAGCGTGCTTTCGGGCAAGTATCGTTGCGTAATAATGCAAAAGAGCTTGGAGTTTGATGGGCCCTATTAGAAGCGGAACAGACCTAGACAGCCCATTAGTCCACATTTTATTGGATCGCCTCTTGGCTCTTATGGAAATGGAATGGGATAAGAAGCGACTGGAATCATAACTACAGTCGACTGAACTGCTTCATCTCAACATGTAAAAGAGGGATGTTAAAAAAAAACATGTAAAAGAGGGCGTCGGTTAGTTCTGCAGGTTTATGCCCCCATATTGCACGCATAAAATTAACTAGGCTATACATCTCTAACAGCGCCTACGAAAATCATACCCGTTTCTAGTTTTTTTAATAACTATATATACCCGTCTCTAGTTGACCCTGCTTCACAAATAGCATCTCACGATACATACAGGAAAGAAAGAGGGCCAGGAAAAAAAGGTCAGAGCCGGAGCGCGGGGTCAGGTACTCGGGTGGCCTGAGGAACACGTTTTGGCCGCCTCGACACCTTGCCCAGGGGCAGAGAGCTCGTTTTGGTCGTCTCCTGTTTCAATTTGATACACTTCCCAGGCTAAATTTGAGCTCGATATAGCCGTGGATGACCTGGATGATACACTTCCCAGGCTAAATTTGATACACTTTCCAGGTTGAGCTTGCTGCTTGCCAACGATCCCGACAAAACGAGCGGGCGCTGAGCTTGCCAACGATCCCGGCAAAACGCGGAAGCAATGGGAATGTTTCCCTTTCCTCCTAGAAGATCCTGCTGATGGGATCACTATTGCATACGACATACCGCCCAAATTGGGCATAAACTGATGGGTAAGTATATTTTTCAACCTCCACCTCAAAGCATAGTTCGATTTCACTATGAAATTGGGTATAATACACCCTCCAACTCTTGAAACCGGACAAATTTGATTCCTTGTCTGACTTCAAAAGTGGTTTTCTATTTTCTAATCTAAAAATAAAAAAGATTCTAAAAATTCATAATTAATTAATTTAAATCAAAAAAATATGAAACTAGTTTTAGTTTTCTTCAAAAAATACCACCTATCTATTAATGCTATATTTAGAACTATTCGGGTCTTACTTGTTTTAAACAAATAATAAGCACAACTACGAGCAGTATAGCAGTAGGAACAGGAATAAACCAATTCCAAATACCTATATAGATCATAAACAAGTATAGAACATTATTAGGAAAAAAAATAATTGGTATTACTCCCATACTTTTCTGATTTAAAATAAATTATTTATGAATGTTTAGATAGTAAATCAGATTTTTACTGTTTTTACAAAATAGAAAACCACCTTTGAAAGCAGCACCGTTATCAGGTTTCTTAGTTTAAGGTTGAAAATCAGACTAAGTGTAAGTTGAGGTTGAAAAATGTACTTTACCCCAAATTGACTCGTTGAAGGTCCGAAGTAACTGTTAGATCCATTAGCCCTAATAGTCAGCATTCAGCAACAAGAGAAAAGCCAACTAAATAGCTTTTTTACTAGCGAGGCTATTATAGCTAACATACAAGTACGGACAAGGACGGAACGGAATGGTCCCAAATTGCATGGTGTTTGGATGAGAAAGGGAAGTAGGGTCATCCCCTGGAGGCCTAGAGTATACGGGATATTATGTCCCCGAAATCGTCTCTTTCCTCCTTTCATCTTCCCTCTCTGACGTGAGCGGTGTGGAGCAAGCAATGCCAGCATGGTGGATGACGGAGCGATGGCAGAGCGAGATGGAATAGGGTGAGGGAGGAGATTGTGGAGCAAGGTAGGGGACACCGGGTGGAGCGAGCAATGGCAGCGGGGTGGACAACAGGCAGGGTGAGCGACGTCGGCGAGCCATGACAGTCAATGCAGAGAAGAGGCAGGGCGACGATGGGCAGCAAGTGCAGAAAAGAGAGATGTACTCGAGAGTCTGACCAATGGGGCCACTACAAGTGGGGCCCATTACAGCTGTAGCTGACAATGTTAAAACGCCATCTATCCCATTTGACTCGGATCACCCCAACAAAAAAATCCATCCCTCCCAAGTCCCAATTGAACAATGACTAGGACGATAATGTCCAAATGTCCAAAAAAAAAAACAAGAATGGGACTATCTCAGCTCACTTCGTCCCCAAATCAAGCATACGTTGAGTCACATTTAGGCCATATTTGGAGATATAGCTTTCCAAAACCACCTGTACAATGCTCAGGTGAGCGAGCTTCTGCTTTTAGAGCTTTTGTCCAAACACTGTTTAGGAGAGCGTTTGGGGAGGCAACAGCTCCCATAAGCTCCCCAAACATGGCTTTAGATCCATTGGTGCTTACTGCTTAGTTGAGTCACATTTAAATCCATTAGTGCTAATAGTTTTTTTTACAACACATTAGTTCTAATAGCTAGTAGCTTTCAATGCAAAGCTAGCTAATAGCTTCTTATTAGTAGGGCCATTTGCCTAGCTATTAGAGCAACTCCAAGAGCCTTTATATTCCTAATTAATTGATAGGAATGGAGATTTTGGTGAGAAATACCCTCCTCCAATAGCTTCTTTAATTCTAGGTCTCCAAATATAGCCATCATTTATTCCAAATTTCTCAGCCAAAGATGGTGAGTGAGGCTAACCCAGTAAAGTGCTCATTAGATATAGAGAAGTTGAAGGATGCAAAGATATAGAGTGCGTGTTTTATTCAAATGGTTCTCCAAATAATGAATGAGATTGAGTTTACGGGAGACTCGAGATGCTCTTAGTTGAGTTCCATTTGAATCATGTCTAACAGTTAGTAGTACTAACTTTTAATTAGCTATTGACTACTAGATATAGGGCATCACTAGTGCTAATTTTAATTGCTAAAACAATTAGCACTAATAGATCCAAACATGCCGTAATCCTGCTAGCGAATCACGTCCAAGGTTAAACAAACAGAAGTTAGCACTATCAGTTCACGTCCGACGGTAACAAACAGAAGCTACACTGAAAATGACTAACCAATGACATTGAATGGTATCAATCCAGAGTGAACCAGTTAGAGCTACATGGCACCAAAATACTTGAACAGTAGAAAATAACGCGAAACCTTGGCTGGTGGAGCAGCAGAGTAACCAAGCAAAGAAGCCTCGATCAGAGCAGCAAGCAAATGCCGCGAATTAATCAGCTTAACCAAAACCTGGGAATCCCAGAGTCACGTTCAGCTGAAGCGCTGTTGTTGGGCAGCCTCTGTATTCTGCCAGAGAACTCGTTAACCTTGGAAAAAAAACATATATCAATAATGGTTTCATGGCAGCAGATCAGACAATTAATTCCACTGAATAACCACTACTTCTGCTGTTCCAAAATAAATGTGCATGAAATCATGAATACATCTAACATCATGCAAAGAAAAAGATGAAATAGATCAAGTTACTCTGGTTTTGATCAAAGGCAAGGATGATATATAGATGAAGTTACTCTGGTTTTGTCATAGGTAATCATTTGTGAAAAGGCAGGATTGAACAGAACAGTGTATAAAAGTATCGTTGGTAGCACAGAATAAGAGAATAGCATGCCACTTCCTGCCAATATCATTGCTAACATTTATATACACTTGAAAAACTAACAATTTGTAAGAATGGCACAGGAATAAAATGGATAATAAGACAACGAAATAACTGTGCAGAAAGCACCACCTTCCAGACTCATCAGGAAACACGCTAGAATATTTTAGGCCATAATTTAACAAGCATTTGTTAAACAATTTGTTTTTACAGAACACGTGTCAGGTTTGAACATGCCGAACTGAAAGAAACAAGACTAAAAGTAACTACAAGCAGTTAAATATCCTGACCTTCTCATCAATCCACATCAAGGAACGCAGTTGATTATCCAGTATCCGGACAGCAACAACAAATGGTGTCATACTATCAGCGGACTCGAGCTCACCACCCTGAATTAGACAAGGGGAGTAAGAGATTGCTCGTGACTAAATAGCAAGTCCATTAGTACATGACTGGTACCTGAGTAGCATTCATAGTCTGAATGATGGATTTTACTTGTTCTGTCATATGTTGCAGTTCATGCTCCACAACTTCTGCTTGTTCATACCTTATTAGCATTGAAAAACAAATTTAGTTGGAGACATAATCACACAAAACAAACTATGCATGAATGATGGCATAGTTTTTACAGCGTCGCCTAGGCGACGACTAGGCGTTGCCTAGTTGTCCGAGCAGGATTCCAAACAGGGCGTCGCGGTCGCCGCGCCCTCATCGCGTATGGCGTCGCCTAGGCATCGATTTCGCTGAGGCGGACGCCGCGGGACGGAAAAGCGCGCGGGAAAGAGCGGTGCCGCGCGCTCGCACGGGAAAAGAGCGGAGTGATGCACGCGCGCGTGAAGAGAAGCAGCTGCGCGCCTACACCTCCCGCCAACCCAATCCCCATCGCGTCAGTTGAGGGATAGGGAGAGGGAAAGGAAGGAGAGAGGAGGGCGGCAGCACACCTGGAATCCGGCGCCGGCACCGGCGCAAGCGACTGCCCCGCGCGAGTCCGGCCTGTCTCGACCCCCCTGCGTGAGCGCGGCTCCGCTTGATCGCGCGAGCGCGACTCCGTCCCGTCCGCGACTCCAGCCCTGTCCGCGACTGACTCCTGCTCCGTCCGCCGCGACCCGCGAGCAGCCCCGCGACCGACTCCGGACCCGTCCCCATACGCGACTCTGCTCTGCGACCGCGTGATTGGCAGGTACGTCCTCCCCTCCTCTTTCCTCTGCTGCTCTGCGGCTCTCCTCTTCCTCCCCCTTCTTCCTCTGCTCTTCCTCCCCCTCGTTCCCATGCTCTGCTCCTTCCTGTACTCCTCTGCTCTACTTTGCTTTCTCTGCTCTGCTCTACTTTGCTTTCTCTGCTCTGCTCGTTTCTCCTATGTATAAGTGTATGTTTGTGCTGTCCTATGGAAGGTTAGTGTATGTGTATGGCGTCGCCTCGCCGCGCGCCTAATTCGCCTAGGCGTCTGGAAGGGGGTGGAGCGCCGCACCTCGCCTTACCGCCTTAAAAACTATGAATGATGGTAATCTTGGCATTTTCTATCACAAAATTAACAGTGCAGGCTAATTTAACGGAATAGGACAAGTTCTGTAAACTTTTGTAGTTACTCCCTCTGTCCCAAAATCTGGACAATTATTTGTCCAAGTTCATAGCTAAAGTGTCAACTATTTTTGGGACAGAAGGAGTATATAACAAGTATAAACAGGTTGTCTGCTATCGGTCTGCTATTTATATATGTAATATTCAACTCAGTTCCCTCAAAAATAATATGGACTATGGAGGTCATTTTGAGAGACCAAACTACTGATTTTCTTTCCAAAATGAGTTGAACTGTGTTTTTTTATACTACATTAATCTAGATTGAAGTAAAACTAAAAAAAACTCAGACAGAATCAAGATAAGTTTATCGAACTAACATAGTATCTCTTGCTGAAGCAGCCCCATCTTCACGAAGTAACACTCGTTCATCCTGGAATATGCGTTCAGCTTCCTCCTCCATACTCTGTAGAGCCTTGTCTACCTGCAATTATAAAACAAGTTCTTTGCAAATTAGAAGCTGGATGATTAAACCTCTCCAGAGTACATAGCTTTTGGCTAAGCAAGCACATCAAATGGTCAATTAGTACTAGTACAGAGTACAGACTGCTGAGATAATATGGACATATCCAGTTCAATTGGTAGATTACAACAGTATTTTGATTCACGCTTAATGGGTCAAGGACTCAAGGTCAAACTGGATCAAGAAAGCAGCAATCATACAGTCAACTAGAACTAGTTAGTACAGACTGCAGAAATTGTATTGCCAGATGTGGTTCAATTTGTAGATTAAAACTGTATTTCGATTTGTGGGTCAAGGACTCATGGCAAAAAAATCCAAAATGGATCACGAAAACAGCTAAATTGTGTATCCGTATCATTGCTCATTTCGTCGTGATAGTAGGAACTATTCTCGACATAAAAAATTGCAAGGGCACTGATTCGAATATTTTGAATAAAACACGATCACTAAGCAAGGCACAATGCCAATGGTATTGCAGGCCTTGAATTCATCTCAAAGCAACCTCTAGTCTTAAGCAAAAACAGAATCAGTACAAGGTTCACAGCAAACCAAAAAAAAAAGAAGAACTTCCATCCGAGCGTTTGAGTTCAAGGACTTTATTAACTCATTCAAAGTTGCACCATTAGTTTCGGCAGGGAGATGTCAAACAGACACCTCATGGCTATAAGCTATACTAGCCAAGTAAGGTGTAGGCCTATCAAATAACCAGCATCGCGTTATATGGATTTCTTTTTAATTGTATGCACAATTCAAATTTCCAATGCAATTTCCTTTTAACCATTAATTATCCTGACTTCTAATTTAAGTTCAGCATAAGTCAAACTAGAACAAATATCGTATTACTGTTAATTAGTACATATGCCAAGAAACCTTGCATTTGGAAGTTTTGTTCAAGACTGTTAAATTAGCTGTTCACAACATTGAATAGCAGTGAAGCAAATCTGAACTTCTCATCGGCAAATGATTGGTCAACCACAACTAAGACAACAATAACAAAAAAAACGAATTCATGGTAGGTAAGTCAAACTACTTATGTGCAGGTAACAATGGGGGGCATAGTTCAAAGAGGCGAGGTCTTTGGCATAGTGTATGAATACTGTACTGGTATGGAATAATGTAATGTCAATACAGAAATAAGGAAATAAACAAAAGCATAGAACGAAAGATAAAGCTACGGTCAATCAGAGCAAAGGAAACGTATAAAAACTTAGCAGAAACACAAACCTCTCGCTGATGAGTTTCTATCAACTCAAGTTGACGCTCCAAGCCTGTTTGTGTTTCAACAACTTTAGCCACCTCAGCCTGCAAAAAAAATGTACAAACTCAGTAGTACAAAATATCATCACAACAAAATCGTGCATAAGCATCTGCAGAAGGTAAAAACTAATCTGAATCAAATGATTTCACTGAGACAATTAGAATTCCTTGAGAAACCATTGATTTTCCTATTGTTTGGATTCCTTAAGTAATGTTAAGTGTGAATACGTCTTGAGCTTTTCAGGACTTCAGTGTTCAGACTAATCACTTGTTAATCAATTGATGACCTAAACTCCATATCACTTGCCAATAACTTCAGTGAAAGGAAATAGCAGATCTTCCTCCACTTTCAAACTCCATATCCCACAATTTTTGTCCCATCAAAATCGACGACCTAAACTATGATTTTATAAGCTAATAAATCTGACGTTATCAAGGAAAATATCAATCGAAATAAAGAATGGTGAATTTTAAATGGATTTTTCTGTGCCAATTCTGTATTACTACTCCAAAACTAAGTCACACCAGCAAAACTTTGCCCAGTAAAATCTCTACGAGGAGATCACATAAAGCTCTTCTCATCACATCAATCTAACAAGTTACAACAATACACAATCCAGAACTGAGCAAACTGCAATTCAGGTCTTCGTATTACCAATATCTGTGGAACTAGATTGAACTTACCCTTCTTGGCCCACTATCATCTACTCGTAACAAAGCATACACTATCATTTATTTTAAACATTATTTTACAAAACGGTACTCAACCATAATAAGCACAAGCATACATATTGCCTTGTTAATCTCCTAACTGCAAGAGCTCGAATTTGAAAAATTAACAAATAGTTTGAAACCCCTGGTAATAATAAATGTGGCAGGCTGCTCGAAAAAGTGTTAATAAATGAAAACACAAACCTCAAGCCTAATAAGAACATTTCTGTTTTGCAGAATTCTCTTATCCCATTCAGCTATTGCGGTGGCATGTTTCCTGAATTTCGCAGTACGGTCTTGAAGCTCATTGTTCCAGTCCCTAATAATCTACAACGCAGACAATTGCATGAGGTATATCTCAAAAAGTGAAATAGTATCAAACTGGTTAATTACAGAAATGAAGTATTCAGGAAGCACATTATGTCGCCTCCAGCACATTGCCGCTAGAAAAAAAAGTAATTGCCAAAGTGAAAATCAGCTAGCTGTAATTCAAATAGATAAGTGCAGTACCTCCTCAACACTTTTGCCAACAATTTCTGATGGTAGCTTAGGTGCCTGGGACGCTGCTGGAGTGATAGATGTAGTAGTAGTCGGACTGCACAAAGAAAATGAAAAATATCAGTTCAGAATCAAGAATTAGTAGTAGAAATAGACCAGGGGGACTTGTACAACCCTGTGCTGCTAGCTTGAACAGCTGAGGAAGTTGCCTGAGTTGTAGTGCTGGTGGCTGATGTGCTAGCAGCAGTAGTAGAAACACCTATATAGTATAAGAAAAACATATAAGCATAATGGTCAGTATAGTGCAGGTACAATAATGATGTTGGGATCTGAAACAACGATGTAGATTCATTTGAGATGTTATTATGCTCTACAAACTGGATTGTGTAACTTTGTGTGTGTGATGCTGTAACAACGATGATATTGGGACCAAATCCAGAAGCATACTAATTGGTTCCAACCAGACACGTAGGCATGGTAACAACTAACAATACCGCTGAAGAACAATTGCAGATGATGAATAACCATGTAAGCTCACCAAATGCCAGTGTGGGAGATGAGGTTGAAGCTGGTGTAGTTGTTTGAAGATTAAAGGTTGGAAACCCCGTTGTTCCAGTCAAAGGAGCCGTGGTTGTCATGCCTGCAGATGTAGATGCACTTGTGACAGTGGTGGTAGTGGCAGTAGCTGCCGCTGCTGACGACGATGATGGTGCAACTGCAAAAGTGAAACTACTGGTAGAAGCAGCTGGGAACAATGACCCAGATTTTGCAGAAGCTGCAGCAGCTGATGGCACAGTGGAGGCACCAGTTGCAGACACGGAAGCTAAAGTTGGTGTCGAAGCTGCTGAAGATGAACCAAAGGAGAATCCAGGCGTAGTGGCAGACGAGCTACCTGTTGCACTGGTATTAGAGAACAATGAGGGAGCAGGTGCAGCCTGCGAAGTGGCCAAGGAGAAGCCAGTGGAGGGCGAGGACGCTGGTGTGGTTACTGTGGTGGTGGATGTGCTCTTGGCGAAAGCGAAGGCAGGGCTCGAGGAAGCAGATGAGAACAAGGAAGGAGCCGTGTTCGCCGTAGTCGAGCTTCCTGCTGGCGGTGTAAAGCCAAACGATGGGGCGGAAGCGGTTGTTGCTGGCGAGGAAGAGAACCCAAAGGATGGCGCGGTCGACGCAGCAGGCGCTGGAGAAGAGACGGTGGTGCTGCTGAAGAGGGGCGCAGAGGTGGTGGATGCGAACAGCGACGAGCCAGTGGCGCCGCCAAACCCTAAAGCCGGTGTTGATGTCGCTGTGGAGGCAGCGCTTGACGCGGCCGCCCCCGAGTTGAACGAGAAGCCGAATGATGGTGCCGAGGCGGCGGCCGTGGTAGTGGTGGAACCGGACGCCGAAGAGCCAAAGCTAAAGCCCGTGGCGGCTCCAGAGAAGGGGCTTGGGGTGGACGCAGCAGAAGAGGCGGCGCCGAACAGACTAGCTGTCGCCGCCGCGGAGGAGGTGGCCCCGAATGGGCTCGGGGTGGTCGCTGCGGAGGAAGCCCCGCCGAATAGGCCCGGGGCGGTCGCCGCGGAGGCGGTACCACCGAACAAACCCGAGGAGGTCGCTGCAGAGCCGGTGGCGGACGCACCGAAGAGGCCGGGGCTGCTTGCCGCAGCGGAGGCGGCGCCGAAAAGGCCAGGGCTGCTTGCGGCGGAGGTACCAGCGCCGAATAAGCTAGGGGTTGTTCCAGCGGAGGATGCGGGCGTTGAGCCGAAGAGGGATGGCGCGGACGCGGCCGATGAGGTGGCCGCCGTGGACTGACCGAACGAGAAGGGGGTGGATCCGAAGCCGAAAGCGGGGGAGGAGGCGGGCGCGGCGGCGGACGAGGCCCCGAACAGGGAGGACCCGAAAGTGGGGGCAGAGGAAGCGGCGGCGGAGGATGAGGAAAAGAGGGAGGAGCCGAAGGTGGGGGCAGGGGAGGAGGCAGCCGCCGGCTGGGAGAAGGAGAAGGCGGATGGGGTGGAGGAGAAGGAGAAGGGGGAGGAGGCCGTGGAGCCCGCGGCCGCGGAGCCGCCGAAACCGAAGGAGGTCGCCATGGCTGGGGCGGGGGGTGATTTGGGCGAGATTTTAGCGTGGTTTTGCCGCAGCTGGCTCCACGGCCGAGCGGCTTGCAGGGCTTGGCCGCTTGGGTCGTCTTGCGGTTGCAGGGCAGGCGTCGGGCTTCGGCCTGCCTTTGGTTTGCCTTTTTGTGGCGCCTTTTGAAATCCTTTGAAATTAGGGTTTTTTTTATCCAAGCCATTATAATTCTCAGAAACTGGAGAAGTGTCATTATAATTTGGGTATTCTGAAACATGCCATTACAATTTTCGATCTCCCTGCTGCTTGCCATTTTCTACGTATCCCAGCAGCTTGGACCCATTGTCAGGCTTAGATACGTATACGTGTCGTATAGACGCGCTGCCCCTGCTTGCGTGTTTCAACCGGCCGCTGGCCTTATCTTCCCGTCCGACTCCGTTAGCAAGCCGTTGCCTTCTCTGTTTCCTTCCCCTGCTCGAAGCCCTCGCCCCCTGCCGGAGCGGCCGCCCTCGACTGAGCCCCCGCCCCCAGCCAGAGCTCCCGCCCTCCGCCGGAGCCCTCACCCCCTACTGGAGCAGCCGCCCCCGACTGAGCCCCCGTCCCTAGCCGTGGCCCCTGCCCCCTGCCGGAGCGGACGCCGTGGACGGAGCCCCCGGCCCCAGCCGTCACCCCCGCCCCCAGCCAGAGCGCCCGCCGCTGCTGTCACCCCCGCCCCCAGCTAGAGCGCCTGCCCCTGCCGTAGCCCCCGCCGGGCCACACCTTCTGCGGCGGCTGCTGCTCTGGAGGCTCAGTTCGTTGGCCGCCGCCACTGTGGAGCCATGGCCGCAGGTGGTCTGGAAGCTCGATGACGGTAGGTTCTGCTGGGTCGAGCGCGACGGCCAGCGGCAGGAGTGAGTGCCCGTATTGCCATGTTCCTTTGGTTCGGATTTAGAGCAAGCAGTCGGCGACCATCTACGGACCAAGGATCAGTGGTTCCTCAAGTGCCCGTGTGTAGGTGTACTTAGCCCTCAATATATTATAGTATGGGGACTAATTTGTAAATGTACAAAAATATAAATAGAGGCAGAGAAGGATCGAGAAAGCATCGATCCAGACTTTTCCCCATTTGCTCTGTTCATGGCGTACTCTCTTCAAATCCCTCTCAAATCCACCAAATAATCCACAATATGGTATCAAGAGCAGGTCAATCCTGTGGATCCTAATCCGTTTGATTGGTTGATTACTGAGATTCGCGCCGTTGCCGCGGATTTGATTCCTGTACTGTGGTCGTCGTTGTGCTTCTGCAGCTTGTGCTCACTGCCAAGCGGTGTGTTGCTTTGTGGCAGCAGTGATTAAAGGCCTGGCCGCGGGATTAAGGGGCTGCTACTGCTACTTTGTTGGTACGTGACCCTTCTACTTGACTGGCACTCAGGTGGCCGGGCTGCTGTTGTTCCGTCTGGAATCTGGAGTAACTTTCTGGAGGCTGTAGCTATTTTCTTTCTATTTCTCCATTGTCATTGCCGTATCCCTTTGAAGTATGGGGAGCAGTGGAGAAAAGGAGGTTGATTCTAGCATTGGAGAACTGTGTAAGATTCTTAGTAAAATGATGGAGCAGCATAAAGTGATTCCAGAGACTTATAAGTATGCTTTTGAGTCTAATCCGATTAAACTGATGGGACCAGAAAACTACATGAGCTGGGCTCGTCATGCTCGTTTAATACTGAGCTCTCATGGCTACGAGAATCTGTTGGTTAAAAATGAAGGTGACAGTAAGGTGGAGATGGATGCTCAGACTAAACAGATTAATGACAGAGTGCTTGTGTGGATGTTGAGTAGTATGGAACCAATAGTCCGAGAACAAGTTGAGACAATGGCCACAGTTGCTGAAGTATGGGGTGCTCTAGAGAGTCAATTTGCAGGCAAATCAAACAAGATGCAAGCTGTTCGTATTATGCATGAGTTGTTGCACTTGAAGCAAGGCACAAAGTCTGTAACAGAGTATGCTGGTGAGATGAAGAGGCTTTACAGGGATTTACACTACTACCATCCATTTGTGCCTATTGATCAAAAGGACATGGTGGTTCATCATACATGGTTCCAGTCATTTGTAAGTAAACTCTTTCTTGATGGGTTGAATCAAGAATTTGATCTTCGTCGTCAGCTTATTTTCTCCAAATCTGAATGGCCCAGCCTTGATGATATAATTTCTAGCATAATAGAAGAAGAAACTAGACTAGCTCATCCCAAAGTGGATGATTATAAAGGATCTGATATCCGTGCTGCTCTATCAACGAAGGATAAGGAAACAATCATATGTGACCATTGTGGCCGTGAGGGACATAAAATAGAAAAGTGTTTTAAGTTGCATGGTTTTCCACCTGGATGGAAAAAGGGGAAATCACAACCAGGGGGAGTTAGAGGTGGTGGTAATTGGAACAGAGCTAATCACACTGCATCTGAAAGGAAGCTTCCAGTGGTAGATGCTCAAGCTCTTGAGAAATACAACTCCAAACTCAAAATCTCTGAAGATTCAACTTCCACCCAATGTTCCTCTACTAATTCTAGTTACCATGCCACTTTCCAAGGTATGAGACCTTTTCAGTCCTACACACCTAAACCTTGGATTATTGATACTGGAGCCACTAACCATATGACAGGAGCATCTAATTCTTTCACTTCTTACACCCCTTGTTCAGGTAAGGATAAGGTGCGTGTAGCTGATGGATCCATGGTTCCTATAACAGGACGTGGATCTGTTCGATGCACGAAAACCTTGTCCCTATCACCAGTCTTGCATGTTCCCGATTTCCCTGTTAACTTGTTGTCTGTTAGCTCTGTCACAAAATCCCTCAACTGTAGAGGTTGGTTTGATCCTTCTCATTGTGCTTTTCAGGAGCTGGGGACAGGGAGAATTCTTGGGACTGGGACCATGCATAATGGACTCTATTATCTTGATGAAGGGAGTGATGAAGTTGCTTTTGCATCCAAGATGTCTCCATGTCAAGAATTATTATTGCTTCATCGTAGGCTTGGACACCCTTCTTTTGCTGCTATGTCTCACAGTTATTCATCTCTTTTTAATGCATGCTCTAGGGAATCTCTCATATGTGATGCATGTGAGTTTGCTAAACATACAAGGGTTCCCTATCTGAGTTTGGGTTTAAGAAGCAACAAACCTTTTGATATTATTCACTCTGATGTTTGGGGACCATGTGAAGTGCATTCCATTTCTGGACACAGATGGTTTGTGACTTTCATTGATGGTTTCAGTCGGTACACTTGGCTTTATTTGTTGAAGCATAAAAGTGATGTTTTTATTGTTTTTAAAGACTTGTGTGCCTTCATTAAAAATAAGTTTGGCAATACTATTAAAGTCCTTCGTTCGGACAATGGTACAGAGTATGTTAACCAGGAATTTGAACAATTCCTCGCCATGAATGGTATTGAACATCAAACAACCTGTGTTAACACTCCAGAACAAAATGGTGTTGCTGAACGAAAAAATAGGCATTTACTTGAGGTTGCTCGTTCACTTATGTTTACAATGAATGTTCCGAAGTTTCTATGGGGGGAAGCTGTAAAGACAGCAACATATTTGATTAATCGTATGTCTCTTCGAGTTCTTGATAATAAATCCCCAGCTGAATTACTTTTGAAATCAAATGACTTTGTTGTTCCCCCGAAGGTATTTGGATGTGTGTGCTTCGTTCATGATTATAGAAATAATGTTGGAAAACTTGATCCTCGTGCTGTCAAATGTGTGTTTGTTGGTTATTCTCCTACTCAAAAAGGTTATAGATGTTGGTGTCCGTCTGAGCGTCGCTTCTTTGTGAGTATGGATGTCACTTTTCGTGAACATGAGCCATATTATTCCTCAACCAATGATATCAAAATTACTCTATCCCCACCAATAGTGCAAGACAAAGAGGGGGAGAGTAATAGAGACATTATTATGGGGTCTATTCGTGTTCCTACTTCTATTGTGTTATCTTCTCATAATAGTCAGAATTCAACTCAGGGGGAGTTAACTGACATTCATATTGACAGTGCTGACAATGATAATTTTTGTCATGGGGACATGCAAGATAATCTGACTTCTCAGAATATAGAGTCTGTTATGCATGACAACCCAGATAATAGTACTCAATCTCCTTGTTCGTTGGTTCCAGTAAGCACTTTAGAGCAAGGTGAGAATCAACCACCTACTCAATCTTCTTCTCATAATGACTTACCTATTGCTTTGAGAAAGCCACATAGATCCTCAAACATCCCTACACACCTCAAAGATTATGTTGGGTATAAACATGACATTGCGAACTTCATGTCCTACAAAAATTGTAGTTCTTCTTTCCAAAGTTTTATTGCCTCTCTAGATTCTGTATCTGTTCCCACCAATTGGAAGTTAGCCAAAGAAGATCCTAGGTGGAAGGAAGCAATGCTAGAAGAGATGAGAGCTTTGGAGAAAAATAAAACTTGGGAGCTTGTGGATCTACCTCCAGGTAAGCTACCTGTAGGGTGTAAGTGGGTATTTACTATTAAGCATACACCAGAAGGCAAGGTGGATAGGTACAAAGCTCGTCTTGTTGCAAAAGGGTACACTCAGACTTATGGTATTGATTATGATGAGACTTTTGCTCCTGTGGCCAAGATGAATTCGGTAAGGACACTTATATCCTGTGCTGTTAACTTTGATTGGGATATATATCAAATGGATGTGAAAAATGCATTTCTTCATGGCGATCTGAATGAAGAGGTATATATGCACATTCCACCTGGTTTTGAAACAAATCAGACAAATGGGAAGGTACTTCGTTTGCATCGGTCTTTATACGGACTGAAGCAATCACCAAGGGCTTGGTTTGATCGTTTTAGGCAATCAATGCTCAAAAGAGGTTATTTGCAAAGCAATGCTGACCATACACTATTTTATAAGCATGCTACAGGGAAGGTGGCAATTCTTATAGTGTATGTGGATGATATTGTGATTACCGGGGATGATTTTATTGAGATTTCCCATTTGAAGAAATATCTTGCACAAGAATTTGAAGTAAAAGACTTAGGACGATTAAGATATTTCCTCGGAATCGAAATATCTCGAGGTCCAAAGGGAATGTTTCTTTCACAAAGGAAATATATTCTAGATCTACTAAAGGAAACTGGTATGCTTGGATGTCGTCCTGCAACCACACCTATTGATCAAAATCATCGCTTAAGCAAAGATGCAGGGACTCCAGTGGACCGAGAGTGCTACCAAAGACTTGTTGGAAGACTTATTTATCTTTCCCACACTCGACCTGATATTGCCTTTGCGGTAAGTGTAGTGAGTCAGTTTATGCATGATCCACGGTCCTCTCATATGGAAGCTGTTTATCGCATCTTGCGGTATCTCAAGAGCTGCCCAGGGAAGGGCCTTTTATACACTCGACAAGGAAATTTACATGTTGAGTGCTACACGGATGCCGATTGGGCTGGCTCTTTGGATGATAGACGATCAACTTCTGGATATTGTGTATTTGTTGGAGGTAATCTTGTTGCTTGGCGAAGTAAGAAGCAGAGTGTTGTGGCACGCTCTACCGCTGAGGCTGAGTTTCGTGCCATGGCTCATGGCGTGTGCGAGTTGTTATGGGTACAAATTCTCCTAACTGAGTTACAACTATTTAAGAGCAAGCCCTTAATGCTATATTGTGATAACAAAGCGGCTATTGATATAGCCAACAATCCGATTCATCATGACAGAACTAAACATATTGAGATCGATCGTCACTTTATCAAGGAGAAATTAGATAAAGGAATAATTTGTTTACCTTATGTAAAATCAGCTAGTCAGGTAGCAGATGTCCTTACCAAAGGTTTGCCAGAAAAGATGTTTTCTGCATTTTGTACCAAGATGGGTCTATATGATGTATTTGCCCCATCTTGAGGGGGAGTGTAGGTGTACTTAGCCCTCAATATATTATAGTATGGGGACTAATTTGTAAATGTACAAAAATATAAATAGAGGCAGAGAAGGATCGAGAAAGCATCGATCCAGACTTTTCCCCATTTGCTCTGTTCATGGCGTACTCTCTTCAAATCCCTCTCAAATCCACCAAATAATCCACAATACCGTGCAACATCAAGGTGGAGCTGCTGCATTTTTGGGTGATTTTTTGACATTGTTGTGTTCACTGTGTGATGATGCTTCTCTGATTGATGCCATATGTGTTGATTGCAGGACGATGATACTAGCTGTGAAACACAGGCACGTCGGAAGCTGGCTGTGAAGGATGCAGGTGTTGCTTGTTGCGCTGATTTGAAGGAAGAATTGCAACTGCTGAAGATTGACTGTGTCGAGAAGAGGAACATGCACATTGTGATTGATTCATCTATTCTAGTGCCTGTCTTTGTAGGATTTTTAGGTGTTTTGATTGGTGTGGTTGTAGCTGGAATGTGGAAGTGAACACATTAGTGTGTGTGGCTGTATGTTTTAAGAAAATTGAAATGAAATGAATGAATGTTTGTGGCTTCAGAGTGGCTGTCTTTTCGGTGGGTAATGGAAAACTTTGTCGCTTCTGGGAAGATTGTTGGGTGCAGGGGGCTCCCTTAAAAATGATTCATCAGGATCTTTATAAGCTAGCGAGGAATCCTTCCTGTCGAGTGGTGGACTGCTAGGAAGATGGCTTTTGGGGAGTTAATTTCAGAAGGTGTTTGACTATACAGCAGCATGGTAGTTGGTTGGATTTACTGTCTAATAGGGGCTTTGGCAACAGAGTAGCGGGCTTTGTTTGGAGAAGCAAGGTTCCGCTTAAGATCAAAGTTTTCCTCTGGCAAATTCTTAACAACAAACTGCAGGTGGCCATCAATTTGGTGAAAAGGGACCGGAAAGGCAGCTCTCGTTGTTGTCTGTGTTACTATGATGAGAACATAGATCATATTTTTTTCAAGTGTCGCTTAGCTGTTTCCTAAGGCTCCTACTGATGTATACACTGCTCTTTCCTTGGTACAGAAATGGAGTCCCAGGCTTAAGGAGAAAGATCAGGAGCATATTCGCGAGATGAAGGATGCTATTTTCAGGTGGCTCAAGACGTTTGCTCCTAATCCAGTTGGCCTGACGAACATAGTGGAGATCTAGTCTTTTGTAGGCGCTGGTTTTTTTTGTTTGCTTTGTTTGAGACTTTATGTTGAACTGGTATCCCCAGTCTTGTATCTGTTACGGTGGCTTTCCGAAAAGCCGAGGTTATCCTCCTTATAAAAAAAAATGTTTGTGGCTTCATGTGTATGTTTCCAGAAAATTGAAATGAAATGTATGTCTGAAAAACATATATATGTCATCTGAAAAACAACATAGCCATATATATGTCATTTAGGCCATCACAAGTACCATATATATGCCATTTAGGCCATCACAAGTACCATATATATGCCATTTAGGCCATCACAAGTTAAGATAAAAAAAATAAGACCAAATGTGCAACTTCATTGAAACAACCAAGCTGACAAACTGCAAGTTCAAATGCCATTTAGGCCATTACATATCAGGTTCAGGTTCAAAGGCCATATAGGCCATTCACAAATCCAAGTTGTCATTTAGGCGATTACAAAAGAGTTTCAGGTTCCCAGGCCATGTAGGCCATTTACACAACCAAGTGCACAAACAGCTCCTGATGCCATATAGGCCATTTACTACATGCTGGTAAGTCACAAAATATATCCTAATTCACAAAATAAGCTGCAAGTGGAGCCATTACACACAAAATAAGTTGTAGCTTGATTACTGCCCATCATTTAGCATATCAAGCAGGCTTCTAACACCCCGCCCGTCGTCTTCACAGATTCTGCATCTCCTCCGAAGGATGCGCCGGCCACAGACGCGACACCACCAGCTGCTGCCACCACCGTCGCACCTCCGTAGCTGTCTGTCGCAGCTCCGCAGGTAGCTCTCGCAGCTCTGCAAGTCTCCTCCGGCGGCTACAGTCTAGGGTTAGGGCTCGAAGGGAATAGAGGAAGAGGAAGACGGAGACGAGCACGGTGGAAACGGAATGAACGGGAGAGAGGGCAGCTACGACTTCTTGTAACAAGCAAGCAGGGGCATCGGTTTCCATACAAAAGTCACGTATGTGTTCCTCAACCTGACAATGGGCCCAGGTTGCTCGTATACGTAGAAAATGGCCAGAATCATCGAGCACAAGAATTCCAATGGCAGATCTCAGAATAGCCAAATTGTAATGACATATCTCCAACTTCATAGAATTGTAATGGCTTCGATCCAAAAAAACCCTTGAAATTAGTAGTACTCGTATATATTATATAATATATAGATCTTCAACGATAAATTGGATAGGTGCTCTACTCGCACCTCACTCAATCCGCTTCCATCCCTACGATGTGGTGAATAAGTGTTGGTTCGTGCTGAATTATGGGGCCAAGGCGTAAACTACGTGTCTTGGCGCACTGTCTTGTTTCCCTGTAGGCTGACTAACCAACTCAGCTTTCAAATTGAAAGAGCCGCTACTGGGTCGTTCGGACAACTCATAAGGACTATCCGCCAGTCCAAAAAAATTCCAACTTCAGCGATGCACGTATGAGTTTTATGATGCAATTGCTCATGATAATCATACTCAACAAATAGGTGCACACGAGTTATCACACATTGCATGTGAAAGGGATATAACCAGAGGCGAAGCCAATAAAAAGCTTCACTGAGGTCTCCAACTTTGCAGTCTAGTATTTTCCATGTTATAAGAGCATCTCCAAGTGTTTGCCAAATCAACTTGGCATCCATTTATTTTTGGTAAAATAGGAAAAATTGTGCTCCAACAGTTTGGCATCCAACTTGGCAAATTTTAGTAACTTGGCAAATCCCCCCCTCCACGCACATATTTGCACGCTGAGCGCGAGCGACGCTCACGTATATGGCTTCACGTGCATATTTAAGCGGGGCTCTTCATTCGCTTAGCGGGCTTCTTCTTATTTTACCAAGTCCAAATGGCAAACTCTTAGAGAGAGTCTATTTTTTCACTTATCATATATCTTAGCAAGTTGCCAGATCACGATATTTGAATTTTGGCAAACTCTTGGAGATGCTCTAAACAGTGTAACAATGATTTCTAGCTGATTTTCCTAAAAACTACTAGCTTCATCCCAAATTATAAGACGTTTGACTTTTTTAACATTAAGTTAGATCACTCGTCTTATTCAAAGATTTGTGCAAAATATCACTTCTTTTGTCATGGCTTGCTTTATTAATAAAAGTTCTTCGAGAATGACTTAAATTTGACTATGTTTGCACAAATTTTTTTTGAATAAGACGAGTGATCAAACTTAAAGTCAAAAAAGTCAAAACGTCTTATAATTTGGGATGGATAGAGTATATGAGTCAGCTGACCCAATAAAGAGACGTAGCTCCTGCCCCTTGGCATAACAATGAGATAACAATAGGTTCTTAGGTGAACAAAAGGTGGTTGCGTTTGTGGGATGCAGATCTAAATAATCCATACCCGAGCAACGTGAGCACGTTTGTAAAACCAGTATGAAACGAGCATTTGGATTGAGTTTGAAATAAGATATATAGACTATTCAAATACCTAATGATGAAAGATTATGCTATCAGGTGCATGGGGCCTGTAACACCCCTGGTGTTACGAGCCCGCTTAGCACCTTGGTTAAGGTCTAAAAGAAATTAACTAAACAGGTTCCTCGGAGTTTAAATTTCAAACTCACATGGAATGAGAAAACAAATATTATGTGACTCACGTCTATGGTTGAAAAATAAATAAATAAATAAATAGCTAAGTCAATTTACACAACGCGTGCAGCGCGAATGAAAAATTCTAACAAAAGGATAAACTCAGTTGCATTAATCGTTGGCACGGAAACAATTTAATAAACAAATATATATATATAGAAATAACACCCCGGTGTTACATTGTAATGTTTTGCTAAAACATCGCAGGAGCATCATGTATTTGTACATATGTGGGTAATTTGGAGTATAAATCTATATACGACATTTGAAACGTTATCCGAAACGGGAAATAAATGTTAAGTTTCATGTCGCTTTATATTGTCTAGTTTTCTAAACGAATTGTTATGAAATAAAAATGATGTAGAGCATGTATGTGAACTTTATTAAAAATTTGTAGTACGTACTCAGTAGGCGACAATGGAACAAGTAAGTCGGAATTGGAATTCAACACGAAACCGTTCGAAGTTTAAGTCTTTTCGCGTAAGTTGTAAATGGGTCGACCGCGCGGACAGTCGCCTGGGCACGTCTCACAGTCTTCCGTCGTCATGTGCACGCGTACCTTGTATTAATGATCGTGGTTGTGCCAACGCCTCTGTCTCCGCTGAACCCATGGCCAGAGGTACCTCTTGCTTTCAATTCGACGTGACCGTAGAGCGTTAATGAAATTCGTCGCATCCTTGGCTCCGCAAGACAGCCAGCAGCTTGATTGGCACCACCTTGCCTATTGTAGCACCTCACTGTGCTTCAATTTTGGAAGCACAGCTCCGCCTGCTCCTTATAACGAGGTGAACTGCGCCGTCGTCCATCCATTGAACCAGAGCATACTATTTCAATCCACCGCACTGCTAGCTTCTCCTTCAGCTGTGCATCGCTCTGCCCACTCATTCGAAGCTCCACCGCCCAGTAGCATCCTCTCCGTGGTCGGCGGAACCACGTCCCGAGCAGAGCAGAGCAAGCAGAGCAGCGACGCTCGAGCGGTCATCCATGGCGGACGTGCCTCGCGAGCACGAAGTTCAGCTTCACGTACGTCTCTTTCAAAAGTTCGTGTTTATTTACCTGCACAGTTATCTTGCGAATTTTATATCTCCATCATATCAACTCGGATTCCATGAATTCTTCTTCCTAAATTCATCTAAAATCAAACTCTATCTTCCATATTAATTTCATGATTTTTAGAGCTCATTTGAAATTATGTGATTAGTTAATTATGTCATTAGCTTCTTATCTTTTCTTAAATGTATTGAACCTTTAGAAATTCATAGAAAATCATAGAAAATTCGTAAAATAGAAAATCAAGATGTTTTGGAACCCTTGCGTTTATCTCTATGCATTAGATATATAATATTGCATGTTTTAATAGAAAAATATTGCACTATATTTTTCCTATGATTAATTATAGAGAAATTCATACCGGTAGATGCTATGCTTCAAATGAGATGAAAATTTTATGGCATGTTATTCATGTGATGCTTAATTTAGGATAAAAATTTGAGATCCAGATCTTGTATAATTACTGAGTTATTAATTTATCTTTGTTACATGCTTTTATCGATATGAAATCTTTGTTAATTGCTAGTAAATAATATGCTTATCTGAAAATTATAAAACTTGTACAACATTTATAATTAGTCAAGATGTACCTTCCATAAAAGTTTCATGTACAACGGAGATGTTTGGACTGTCACCTTTTATTCCACGCTTACCAGTAATAATACCTTTATATACAGTAATTAGTGACCCTATATCTCAAATATGTTGTCCGTGTTGCTTGCTTCACATGTAGGTTAAACAGAATGTTATGCATCTCTGATGGTGATAGGTCTATGCTTAGTATGTTGCTTTACCTTACATGAATTTTATTAAATTGCAATGCGGTTGTATTGTTAATTTGTGTTTTCTTAATAATAACCAACTCACGAATAAATCTCTTTTAGAAAGGATGAGAGTCGGAGTGAGAGTGACGATGTGTTGTTTGTCTTTCAATGAGTATATCTATGCTATGCTTGTTCCGCTTAAGCAGGCATTGCATTTTTGTATATCATAATAGGAACGATGATGGTTGATGGGTCGATGGATCAACCAGATGACTTGGTGTTTAATCAAAGATGGTGCCATGGCGAACAGGTCCCGGAGATGGAATACTAACTTTTGGTTATCTTTTACCCAGGCAAGCCCCGGTGCATAACCTCTATTATTCTGCACTTTATTTTATGCTTGTGCATTAAGTTTAAAGGATTTGAATGAAACCCACTTGCATATAAATATCTTGATCCCATGAGTCTTACTAGCATGTCAGGATCGTGTAGATTGCTATGCTACAGGAATTCGGTAGAAGTCGAGTGATTTTCTGTCACTCGCGAGAGATAGGAATATCTTATTGTTACTATCATCATGTTGCTATCTCATGGTATATAAATGTATATGGATAATTGGAGACCGGGCGGAATGGGTTGGATGGACTTGAACCTGGTTGGGCAGCAGAGCAGGGCTCTGGTTGCATTTGTTCCGCCTGTGTCAATTAAGGACCGTTCGTTGCATGGACCCTGGTCAAGTCACAGATTTATTGTCCCGAGCATATACTTGCTTATGGGAGCGGGAAAACTTGTTTCTCTCCTGTCATGGGTTCCGGCTCTTTCCGGACCGGCTTTTTAGGGTGGTTATATATATTGGGTTGAGGAGGTCTAAGCACCATACTGAGGCCGGGCCTGCAGTGTTGGGGGCTTAGAGTCCGAGCTTGGACGGGGACCTGGACCCCTTGACGGGAGTGGAACGGGTTGGTCTTACTTGTGCCCGGGGTACAAGCGAGGCGTGTGTTTTCGGGGCACCCAGCTGGGCACATTGATTCGCGAATCGCCGTCGCTTAGACGGTACGGCTTGACTATGACATGGCATCGTAGTAAGAAGTGGAACAAGAAAGTTGTTGGAAGAGAAGATAAAATGGTTCTGATTGCTTACCACTTGCTTGAAAGTAGAACAGGTGCTTACCTAGAATGGATAGCTAATGAACTAATGACGACTGCTAATAAAAATAAATATAAGGATGCACAGGTAGTAATGCTTCCTGCAATGCAATAAACCAGCAAGCCGATAAGCCTTGCATATCCTTGGAGTCTTTTATTTTCTCCTGTCGGGTAAGTCTTGCTGAGTACAATTGAGTACTCAGGGTTTTATTCCCCCTGTTGCAGGTGACAGGTGGATGCTGATGAGCTGACAATTGTGTGTGGAAACCTCCTGGTGGGCTCAGCGAGGATTTTCTTTGCGATGCGGAGTAGAGTTATTTATTAAAACTCTCACTAAAAGTTTTACAAGGAAAATACTATTAATCTGTTATCATTTCATGCATTTAAACGTTCTTCATGTTAATGTTTAAAATGGTTTCATTTCCGCTGAACTCTGATAATGTTTTAGATTCCGCTGTTATAATTACATAATGAATTACTCTGATGTTGTACTAAAAGTGATGTAAGAAATGGTTAAGGACTTTATAAGCTTTACTCCCTCATTCACGATCCTGATGTTAAATGTGGATTTTTGAGTTCTCCCGTTGGGTGTGCTCAACGGAACTGCTCAGTTTAGCGCTCTTTCGAAGTACTTAGTGCCTAATGGAAGACAAGTACTCCGGAAGGGTGTTAAATTAGGCGGTTCTGCCACAGGTGGTATCGGAGCGTAAATGAGGAAATAAAGCTTCTAAACCCCTTCTAAATTAAAAATTTGACAACAAAATCTTTTCAAAAAAAAGTTAGGACGTTTGCATGCGAAGTTATATAAATAGCCCTATTACTATGGTTATGTATCTAGGATAGATGGCACTCTGCTGGCTTGGATAGACATAATCCAGTTTTCTGCAGGTACACTAACCCGAGCATAGTTCGATAGCATCGACTGGCTACAGAGAGAGCGATGTGCCAAAAATCTGTGTGCGGTTGCCCTATATGTCGGCAATAACGTGAGGGCGAATAGGACGTGCATTCATGCATACCCTGTTCGTGCATTTGTGGTGTAGGTCGATCAGTCTGTCCAAGAGTTACTACAATATTGTGGCTTCGTGTATCGCGTTCACCGTGTTTCGCGCCTGTCGTGGCTCACCCTTTCGTACCCCTCTCTGCGCTCTTGTCGGTCATCTACCCTGCAGTCGTGCTAGTCTTTTATGACCTCGGTCCTTCGTGTTCACCTCTGCATCCGTGCTAGACATCCCCGCGTGGCCTCGGTCATTCGCGTGTCCATCGTCGCGTGAATTCGGCAATCCTCTGTTGTTGTTCTGTGCAAGCTTGACGGTAGACTGCGCCAGGATCGCTGACCGTTTTGCCTTTATAAAAGGCCTAGCCAGCCACTCGATACCGCCACTCCGAGTATCCTAGTTACCTAGCTTCCTTGGTGCAAAGCTTCTTGCAAATCCTTCCTTGCACCACCACTAGAGATGGCAGGAGTCTGGGTTAGCAGCTACTGCCTGAACACTGAGGGTTTTCCCAAAGTTCTCCATGCCACCCTGCAAAGGCTCGGAGTCAAGGATCGTCCTGAGTATGAGGGCCGTGAGTACATGAAGCATGGCACTGAGCGGTGTAAGGTCACCGTCTATATTGGGAAGAGTGAGGAGTTCCCTGACCTCGCTGAAGGCTGGAGTGTGACTGCAACTGGGTTTCGCTTTGTCGACACCTACCAAGTTGTGGCCCGCAAAGCCTTGCGGCACCTTTGTCAGATCTATGAGGAGCCCATTGCTCGTACCCCCATGCGGTTCTTTCCACCTTTGGACAAGAATCGGCAGGTATGGAGGGCTCGTTTGGAGGCTTTGTATGGACAGGGGCAACAGGAAGACAACCCCACTGTGGTTCATATGACCACGTACATGCTGGCTCTGGATGAGCAGTATGATCGCCAGGCTGCGGAGCTGAGGGAGTGCCTCCACCGAGCCGAGGAAGCCGAGATCTTCTCCCGGATGCTTGAAGTGCAGCTTGCTGAAGCACACGCCAGCGTGGCAAATGCAGAAAGTCGAGAGGCTGCCTTGGCGGAAGCCCATCAGGTGGATAGAGATCGACATGCCCAGGAGTTGGAGGACGCCTATCTCGTCACAAGCGCCAAGCGTAGGACGCTGGCCAGGGAAAGTTTGGAACCCTTGATCTTGGAGGGAATCCCTGTCCACCCGCCTGAAAGGAGAAGAACCAATGTAGTAGCACCACCAGCACCGCCACCCTCAGAGGTTTCAGAAGTGGAGCCCTTACTTCCCCTCACTCAACCACCACCAGGAGAAGACGGAGATCCGCAACCCAGTGCAGCAGAAGTACCACCAGAGCAGGAATGAAGCCGTTCGGCCCGATGAAGTAGAGTAGTTGCCCTAGAGGAGATGTATCTGTAGTTAGTAGTGTTTCTCCTCGTTGTTCTCTAGTGTTGCAATCCTTTTGTTGTGTGTTGTTTGTTGCGGTTGAGAACGTTTAGCCGTAGGAGGCAAGCAATGTGTCGAGAGCAAGTGCCCGTATGTTGTACCATGTAAGGACGTTGGAAACGTGCTTGCTTAATCATCATGTTTGTTACTCATAAATCTCACATTATATTGTTTAGGGTTCTCGAAGTAGCATCAAGAGAAAAGTGGATCAACGATGTGGATTAGCGGAGTATACTATATCAGTTAATTGTGGATGTCCCAACAGAACACTTGAATCCGTTGTGGGATTCGCATTCCTCGTTCCTTGTTGAGGAAGAGACCTTGTTGCTTGAACCTTCCCTTGCAATACTCATTTGATTCTATGACCCCACTGCCTTCTTTGCGTGTAAATTGGTAACAGTCGCCTGGTTAATGGCTTATGGTGCCGCGACGGAACCGAGGGCCTCCTGTGGATCGCGACCACATGGTTGTGCTGCTGGGTGCGCGCTGGTATCGAGGTTATTGATCAAGTGCCTTTACCAAGTTACACTATCGTACTGTCCCTGCTAAAATAATATAAAAAAAATCCTTGTGTTCCAACGGGAAATCCACAACATATTGATGAAGTTATCTCTTCTAACTCGTATGCTGCAAGGAAAAGAAGAAAGAGAAAAGCTACAAGAAAATATAGTACTCGGGTATTCTGGAGTAACGGAATGCCTGATTTGACGTCGTCCCTGTGCCTAGTTTGACTGCGATGAGCGTGCTGAGTTTTTGTAGCTACGTATCCGGTGTAGGGCGTTAGTGCTGGGGCCCGCTAGCACCCTGCTCCCGCGTGGCCGCGGCGTGGTGCCGCACTCGCCTGGTCCTCTCGTGTAGTGCGCCCCCTCCTCTTTTTCCCTGCGCCGGTGTCGGCTCTCGAGCCTCGCCCTTGCTCCCGTACCGGACCCCCCTCCCTTCTCGTTTTCTTTTGGACGCCGTCGCCCGCACGCCTCCTCGTCGAGCGAACCCCATCCTCTCCTTTCTCCTTTGCCCCACTCAAGCTCGCACAGGGAGCGCACCATGGCCGACGCTCTCCCCACCTTGTGACCCCCCAGTGATTCCCATCTCCTCCGCTTCCGGTGCACTGCATCACCACCTCCGTCCACCAAGCTTTTATAATGCCACCTTGTTTGCTTCTCCTCCATTCAACCCCCAGATCCAGAGTAGAGCTCATAGTATCGACTTCCTCCGTCTGTGCTCTGGTGGGAGAAGCTCGAGAAGCAGTCGGGAAGAAGTGGTTGGAGGCTGAGCTACGAGATCCAGCCGTTGCTCGCAGATCTAGGGTTGCTAGTCTGAGGCGATGGTGTAACTTGAAGAAGGGATCTGGTTTCTGTTGGAGAAATTCAAGTTCATCCCTGGTTAGTTTAGGTTTTAGAGTTCGCTATGATCTTTGTACCAGTCTTCAATTTCTGGCTTTGTTGGGCATACGCCATGTTCTGGATAATCGTTTTTCTATTGCTTTTCCACTGTCCCCGTCTTCGTCGATTTCTAGAGAGGTTGTGAGTTGTATCAGTTTATTCTTAGCCGTGATGCCTCTAGATCCCCGAGTGTTGTAGTCTTCGAAGCCGTGTAATCTCCTATTGTAATCTCTGCTAAGAAGTGAAATCGTGTTTTCCCCTTGTCTGATTCTTGTTCCGAATCTCGGGACGAGATTCTTTTTAAGGGGGTTGGTTGTAACACCCCTGGTGTTACGAGCCCGCTTAGCACCTTGGTTAAGGTCTAAAAGAAATTAACTAAACAGGTTCCTCGGAGTTTAAATTTCAAACTCACATGGAATGAGAAAACAAATATTATGCGACTCACGTCTATGGTTGAAAAATAAATAAATAAATAAATAGCTAAGTCAATTTACACAACGCGTGCAGCGCGAATGAAAAATTCTAACAAAAGGATAAACTCAGTTGCATTAATCGTTGGCACGGAAACAATTTAATAAACAAATATATATATATAGAAATAACACCCCGGTGTTACATTGTAATGTTTTGCTAAAACATCGCAGGAGCATCATGTATTTGTACATATGTGGGTAATTTGGAGTATAAATCTATATACGACATTTGAAACGTTATCCGAAACGGGAAATAAATGTTAAGTTTCATGTCGCTTTATATTGTCTAGTTTTCTAAACGAATTGTTATGAAATAAAAATGATGTAGAGCGTGTATGTGAACTTTATTAAAAATTTGTAGTACGTACTCAGTAGGCGACAATGGAACAAGTAAGTCGGAATTGGAATTCAACGCGAAACCGTTCGAAGTTTAAGTCTTTTCGCGTAAGTTGTAAATGGGTCGACCGCGCGGACAGTCGCCTGGGCACGTCTCACAGTCTTCCGTCGTCATGTGCACGCGTACCTTGTATTAATGATCGTGGTTGTGCCAACGCCTCTGTCTCCGCTGAACCCATGGTCAGAGGTACCTCTTGCTTTCAATTCGACGTGACCGTAGAGCGTTAATGAAATTCGTCGCATCCTTGGCTCCGTAAGACAGCCAGCAGCTTGATTGGCACCACCTTGCCTATTGTAGCACCTCACTGTGCTTCAATTTTGGAAGCACAGCTCCGCCTGCTCCTTATAACGAGGTGAACTGCGCCGTCGTCCATCCATTGAACCAGAGCATACTATTTCAATCCACCGCACTGCTAGCTTCTCCTTCAGCTGTGCATCGCTCTGCCCACTCATTCGAAGCTCCACCGCCCAGTAGCATCCTCTCCGTGGTCGGCGGAACCACGTCCCGAGCAGAGCAGAGCAAGCAGAGCAGCGACGCTCGAGCGGTCATCCATGGCGGACGTGCCTCGCGAGCACGAAGCTCAGCTTCACGTACGTCTCTTTCAAAAGTTCGTGTTTATTTACCTGCACAGTTATCTTGCGAATTTTATATCTCCATCATATCAACTCGGATTCCATGAATTCTTCTTCCTAAATTCATCTAAAATCAAACTCTATCTTCCATATTAATTTCATGATTTTTAGAGCTCATTTGAAATTATGTGATTAGTTAATTATGTCATTAGCTTCTTATCTTTTCTTAAATGTATTGAACCTTTAGAAATTCATAGAAAATCATAGAAAATTCGTAAAATAGAAAATCAAGATGTTTTGGAACCCTTGCGTTTATCTCTATGCATTAGATATATAATATTGCATGTTTTAATAGAAAAATATTGCACTATATTTTTCCTATGATTAATTATAGAGAAATTCATACCGGTAGATGCTATGCTTCAAATGAGATGAAAATTTTATGGCATGTTATTCATGTGATGCTTAATTTAGGATAAAAATTTGAGATCCAGGTCTTGTATAATTACTGAGTTATTAATTTATCTTTGTTACATGCTTTTATCGATATGAAATCTTTGTTAATTGCTAGTAAATAATATGCTTATCTGAAAATTATAAAACTTGTACAACATTTATAATTAGTCAAGATGTACCTTCCATAAAAGTTTCATGTACAACGGAGATGTTTGGACTGTCACCTTTTATTCCACGCTTACCAGTAATAATACCTTTATATACAGTAATTAGTGACCCTATATCTCAAATATGTTGTCCGTGTTGCTTGCTTCACATGTAGGTTAAACAGAATGTTATGCATCTCTGATGGTGATAGGTCTATGCTTAGTATGTTGCTTTACCTTACATGAATTTTATTAAATTGCAATGCGGTTGTATTGTTAATTTGTGTTTTCTTAATAATAACCAACTCACGAATAAATCTCTTTTAGAAAGGATGAGAGTCGGAGTGAGAGTGACGATGTGTTGTTTGTCTTTCAATGAGTATATCTATGCTATGCTTGTTCCGCTTAAGCAGGCATTGCATTTTTGTATATCATAATAGGAACGATGATGGTTGATGGGTCGATGGATCAACCAGATGACTTGGTGTTTAATCAAAGATGGTGCCATGGCGAACAGGTCCCGGAGATGGAATACTAACTTTTGGTTATCTTTTACCCAGGCAAGCCCCGGTGCATAACCTCTATTATTCTGCACTTTATTTTATGCTTGTGCATTAAGTTTAAAGGATTTGAATGAAACCCACTTGCATATAAATATCTTGATCCCATGAGTCTTACTAGCATGTCAGGATCGTGTAGATTGCTATGCTACAGGAATTCGGTAGAAGTCGAGTGATTTTCTGTCACTCGCGAGAGATAGGAATATCTTATTGTTACTATCATCATGTTGCTATCTCATGGTATATAAATGTATATGGATAATTGGAGACCGGGCGGAATGGGTTGGATGGACTTGAACCTGGTTGGGCAGCAGAGCAGGGCTCTGGTTGCATTTGTTCCGCCTGTGTCAATTAAGGACCGTTCGTTGCATGGACCCTGGTCAAGTCACAGATTTATTGTCCCGAGCATATACTTGCTTATGGGAGCGGGAAAACTTGTTTCTCTCCTGTCATGGGTTCCGGCTCTTTCCGGACCGGCTTTTTAGGGTGGTTATATATATTGGGTTGAGGAGGTCTAAGCACCATACTGAGGCCGGGCCTGCAGTGTTGGGGGCTTAGAGTCCGAGCTTGGACGGGGACCTGGACCCCTTGACGGGAGTGGAACGGGTTGGTCTTGCTTGTGCCCGGGGTACAAGCGAGGCGTGTGTTTTCGGGGCACCCAGCTGGGCACATTGATTCGCGAATCACCGTCGCTTAGACGGTACGGCTTGACTATGACATGGCATCGTAGTAAGAAGTGGAACAAGAAAGTTGTTAGAAGAGAAGATAAAATGGTTCTGATTGCTTACCACTTGCTTGAAAGTAGAACAGGTGCTTACCTAGAATGGATATCTAATGAACTAATGACGACTGCTAATAAAAATAAATATAAGGATGCACAGGTAGTAATGCTTCCTGCAATGCAATAAACCAGCAAGCCGATAAGCCTTGCATATCCTTGGAGTCTTTTATTTTCTCCTGTCGGGTAAGTCTTGCTGAGTACAATTGAGTACTCAGGGTTTTATTCCCCCTGTTGCAGGTGACAGGTGGATGCTGATGAGCTGACAATTGTGTGTGGAAACCTCCTGGTGGGCTCAGCGAGGATTTTCTTTGCGATGCGGAGTAGAGTTATTTATTAAAACTCTCACTAAAAGTTTTACAAGGAAAATACTATTAATCTGTTATCATTTCATGCATTTAAACGTTCTTCATGTTAATGTTTAAAATGGTTTCATTTCCGCTGAACTCTGATAATGTTTTAGATTCCGCTGTTATAATTACATAATGAATTACTCTGATGTTGTACTAAAAGTGATGTAAGAAATGGTTAAGGACTTTATAAGCTTTACTCCCTCATTCACGATCCTGATGTTAAATGTGGATTTTTGAGTTCTCCCGTTGGGTGTGCTCAACGGAACTGCTCAGTTTAGCGCTCTTTCGAAGTACTTAGTGCCTAATGGAAGACAAGTACTCCGGAAGGGTGTTAAATTAGGCGGTTCTGCCACAATGATGATCTCAGAGCAATTATCTGCTTAGTCAGGAAAGACCTCTAAGATTCTGTTGTCTTCTGCGCAAGCATATGAAATGCACTGGGCATTGGCTTCCTATACTGAAGGTCTAGACTTCAGTGTTACTTGTGAGCTCATATCCTCGATTTGTGTTTTGAAAGCCATGTTGATGAAAACAGATTAAACTGTTGTGGTTAGCTGTTCATCAAAACAGCTAGAAACGCCGATCTTATAGTTTATTTGCAGATGATTTGGTAAGTCAGCAGATTGTCTGCCTCATCTTTAGGGTGTATAATATGCTAATGACCTCAGCCTTATTATGTCAAAGGCGGATGCTATCATGTTATAACCCAGTGATCAACAACCCACGCTAATTTGCATGGTTGTGTTTAATTCACATTTAACTTATGCATCAAATATGTTCGCAATGAATCTTGCAATTCTTGTTCTTAGTGAGTTAGTGTATCAGTTATTATTATCTCTGTTTATTTTGTTCTGAAATGCTGTTATATTCTTATGTATGTCTCAAGGATACCTTTTGCATTGCATGTCTGTAAGACTATTGTCTTACCTGTGACTGTAACATTGAATTCAAAGTATCGAATATTAAGACACATTCATCCTCATATTTGCAACAGTTTAGAATGGGGACCAAAGATGATAATAGATACTCTCTCCAGGCCTCTAGTCTGAGTAAAAAATACTTGTCATTTTGGGCATAGCATATAACCTTTGACCATTTTTTCTACTCGGATATATTTACAATCTAATTAATATATGAAATTATATAAGTAAATATCAAGGAAAACCTGCATGTAGGACTTATATTTCGAAGCTAAATATTTTAAAAGGTTGTTGATAGTCAAAGTTTCACATATTTGACTGGATCTTGTCCAAAAGGCCAAGTATTTGTGACTGAAAAGGAGCATTATTGATATTGAAGCATGTAAAGAAAGTTGTCAGCAAACAAAATGCATCCAGTTGGAGAATGCAAAGACAAGTATAATAGCTATGTCATTATCTAATTGCAAACTTCTGCTGAGTTACACTAGTTAGACCGCTGAAGTTTGGTGGCAATGACACTCAGGTTCGAAGTCTGGCACAATCTTCTTAAGAACAAAATTGGGACGATGTCTCTCCTGGTCAAGTTTTTAAGGCTATTATCTAATTTTTATGCTTGTATCATGTGAACCTATTAACATAGGTTTATAACTCTTATCCAAACATACTTGTGGTTGCCCCTTTTGTGAATTCTGTCAAATATAAGTTTTTTCATTCCTTGCGGAGATTTGTGTCCTCCTGTATACCCAGGGTTTCTTCATACAATTTAAAATCCTGCGTTGCTTCTGTTGTATACCATGTTACGAGTTAGCTGCCACATGTATCCAGCAATACATTTGCCTCCAGAATCTCAAGGTTTTTGGGCTGGCACTTAAGTTTTAGTTAGCTGTTGCTATGCTGCCGCATGTCTTGCTTTATAATATTTGTCCCGAATCATACTGTCCTTATTGGAATTTAAGTCGTGAAACTTGTGAGAAACATTTGGAAAACTGCTGTTGATGCTATCTTAATTCCTCAGAGCTGGTCGTTTTCCGTTTCAGATCCCTCCAAATTCCAAGTGAACTTCTGCCAGTAAGCACAAGGCCAACATCATGTCTTATCTTCCTTGGACTTGATCAGATAGTCTACCTCTTCTTCATTGTTTCGTCATGCATTGTCCTAATATAAGTCATGGTTCGTCAGACTGGAGCCGCTCATGGATACAGTTTGCTCTGGTTTCTTGTCCTCTGTTTCCATCCTTCCTGTATTGAATTGCAAGCATGCCTAAGTACCTTGTGTCTGCGCGCAGCGCGTGTGCTTGCGGAGCACAAGCGCTATCGCACGCACGGATGACATTTTGGATGGCTAAAACCACGTACGCCCATCGTTAAGCCCTAATGCGTACCTAACATACACGGATCATACATGATTCAGTAAAGGCTTAAAGTCATAATGCGTAGGTAACGTACAAAGGTCATATAGAATTTAGAACGCCTCACCCTAGCTCTTTGCTCCTGGAGTAAAAATAAGCGTAATTATGAAACAAAACTTCAAGGAGTAGGTACGATGCTAGTATAAAAGTTATTCCAAATAGGGTTTTAAAGTGACTACCATGTTGCTTTGAGTGATTGAAAAGTGGAACTGGTCTGATACCAAGTCATCACTGTCCCTGTATAAAGCAGTCTTAGAGTTTTTATATCTTTTTTAAAAGAAAACATAGCTTGTACTTCTCCTCAAATGGTACTGTGTCACTCAGTGGTGTTTGAATTCTCACCAAGGGATTGATGCTTTACCTTTCCTTCCTACTTCTAATAGATTTATGTAATGCTTTAGGTAGGATAAGAGTAAGACATACTTATATTGCATATATTGCTAAGTCAAACAGTGGATCTATGGAGAAACATGTCATACCCTAGATCAAGATGTGCATATGTATGGTATATATGATAAGAACTTTGGTGGTACTCTTTGTCATGTATGATCTCTCTATGTTTATTATACCTAAGACATGACTATCTTTTCTTTTTCTTCTAATGGACTAATGCATGGGCCCCCATGTGCTCAGATATCTTCCTTTTTTCTATGTATAGACTTTCATGTACCCATTATTTTTCCAATACTTTTGCATAGCTCATGTCTCTTTTATAAAACTATTGGACAGAGAGAGATGATACTTTGAACTTGAGTATTTATATATGGGAATGAAAGGCATGCTTTTGTGTACTTTCATTGTAGAAGCAGCAAGTGTATGCGGCATGTAAGCGATCTTGATCATGGGGTTATGAAAAATTTCTCCAGAGCTCAATGCAAAAACAATTTCAACTCGCTTTTGCAAGCTAGACTAAGATGCCCTATGGGCCATGTAATTACCCAAAAGCCTAGGAATATTTTGGGGATACGAGCTAGGTGCAAATTGTAATTGGGGAGGTAACCCCTCAACTCCCTTTATTTGAATACAAACAACACCGTAACTAATGGAATAACTGAGAGTAAAACCCTAATTTCTTTCTTTCCTTGTACATTGGCTTCTCTTAGCTACTATGTTGCAAGCAAATTTCTCTAGCTCTCTTGCATTGAAGAGAGTCTCGTGAGCAAAGTCCTCTAGCTCTCTTACATTGAAGAGGGTTTGCGGGCTTCGTGATCCTAATCAGTGCTATATCAGTCTCTTTTGGAATGTTCTATTACACATGTATGCAACATATCATGTAGGCCATGTATGTTTCTATGTTTCTTTGTTCACACACTGAGAGTTTAATGAATAATCGCATCAATTTCAGGGCATTTGTAGCTTGATGATTTGTTTTTTTGGTTGGGATGGTTTGTACGGTTAAAAAGTAAATCAATATATTATTTATTTTAATTATGTGTTCCAAGAATATGAGGATGATGCAATCTTGGAATTTTGATTTGACTTTGGCCGTGCATCACACCATGATTAAAGGGTTAATAGGCATATGGCTCATAGATTATCATGGTATGCATATTTCATTGCAAGGAAAAATATTGTATACATCCATTACATATATATTTTTTTTATAAACATGTTCATGTTGCACGTGCATATGAGATAAATGCACTATTAAAAATATTTTTTAACTAACCTAATTAATCTAATTTATTGATGTGGATGTTTATGTATTTTTTTAATAAACTTTGTCAAAACTAGATTCTAGGATGACTTGTAGCTTAAAATGGAGGGAATATATTTGTAGTGCGTATCAAATGAATATAATCATGATTGATTTTTGACTGTTTAGTGTCGATGATTCCTTCATCAGATTTTTACTATGCTTATGGATTTATGGATTTTCGATGCTTTCCTTTTCATTCTTGTAATCCTCATGCATTACCTTTAAATTACATCATAGTATGTTGCCTTCTATATTGACTTAGCACCTTTAAAGAAAGCAATTAGGCGATAACATACTAGCAACTTCTATAGACACGTGCGAACGTGCATGTCTACTACTAGAAATATAAAAATTAATAGCATTCATGGTACAGAACAAGTACAATTAACTGATTGTAAAATATATTTTTTAGCAAACATAATTTAAAGTATAAATTTTAATACTATTTAGTATAGATTGATCGAAGTTAAGCTAATTTGACTTCTATTAGTTTTATGATAATTATATTCTTTTATGAATGGAGGGATCCATTCTAATTTGCATATTGTTTTGATATTTCTAGATACACAATTTTATTATGTATTTAGACATATGGTATGTCTATGTACAAATGTATCTAGAAAAAAACTAAAACAACATATATAATTTAAAGGTAATGACTTCAAAACGGCAGGCCATTTTGAATCCCGTTTGCACGGCCACCGCATGCTCACCTCCCACATCTCCCTCCCTAGCGTGCCGCACGTGGCAGCGTAGCACTGTTCATCTTCCCCACCGCAACACACGCTCTCTCTCCTCAGCTACTGCGTCGTCATCTTCCCTAACTCCGACGGCCATGTGCTTGCGCCCGCCCCACTCTCTTCTTCCCCAGCTTCGGCGGGCTTAGAAGAGAAGGGATTCAGGGGAGGCATGCCAGCCATGTGGGAGGGACGACGACAGAGTGCTTTAGGACCTATCTGGTTCCTTGTATATACTTTGGTCTGGCTCTCGGGATGCAGTTTCCTAGTGTTTGGAAGCCTGGACGAGCCACCCGGAGCCTGGCTCCCGAAAAACGGATTTCAAATCCGTTTTTGCCGAGCTTGGCTGGCACAGGCGCAGCACGCGCACGCGCGTAAGAGGGCGCATGCACGAAGCAGGAAGGAAGCGGGCCAACCAATTGCTATCTGTGTATAGCCTAGCCGGATGAAATAGATTAACCAATCACGCTCGCATACATGTGTCGGGCCTGGCCGACCGTGGCCTGGCTTCCTTCGTGCGAGCCAGCTTGGCTGGGAAACGAACCATTAGGGTCTCGGTGGTGGAGGCGCCGGACCAGATCAGTGCGGGGGCATGGCCATGGCGGCGGTGACGAGGGATGGGAAGGTGAAGAAAAAGAGACCGCCACAGACGCGCTAGGATTTTGCCAAGGAGGAGGAAGGGCGCCGGAGAAGAAGACGTTGGCGCAATGAAGAAGACGACCGTGCCATGCATTAGTAGTAACCTAATTTAAAATACAATACAAACAACTAATCAATCCATGTTTTAGTAATATCCTAATTCATAATACAATGCAAGCAACTAATCAACCTATCTCGAAGCAGGGTTAAAAAAACCGGTCGGTTTACCGCGGTAACCGCCCTAACCGGGCCGGTCCGGTTCCGGTCCGGTCCGGTTAGGTATTCCCCAAATTCAAATTTAAAATTTGAAAAAAAATGCTGAAAAAATTCCTAAAAATAGTTCATGATTTATAGAAGCCAATGGTGTAAAAATTTTTTCAAATTTGAGTTCGTTTAGTATTTATTTATACGAATAGAAGTTTGAAAAAAAAGAAAAAAAACCGGTCCCGGCCCGTTAAGGCCCATGAGGCCCATTAGGCCGCCACGGGCACAAAACGAGCCGGGAGCTCGCGGGGGGGGGGGGGGGGTGGTCAACGCGCCGAGGCTCCTTTCCTCTCCCGTCCGCCCCCCGTCCGACCCTCACCCGCGCCGACCGGCCGCCGCCGCCGGCTTACCGCCCCCACGCCTCGGTTTACCGACCGGTCAGCGCGGCTTACCGAGCCCGCAACGCTCGGTCGGTTAACCGGACGGATCTAGCGGTTAACCGGTCGGTTAGCCCGGTAAACCGACCGGATCCGCGGCTAACCGCGCAGGTAAGTTTTTTTTTTGTTTTTTTTATTTAGAGTAGTTTTAGGATTTAGGTAGAATTTGTGTTAGGATTTAGGATAGTTTTTTGGTTAGGTTTTAGGTAGGATTTATTTTAGGATGTTTTTTAAGGATTTAGGATTAGAGGTAGGATTTGTGGTAGGATGTATATTTTAGGTATATATTGTGTGACTTTGTGTATATATTGTGACTTTGTGTATGTGAGGTATAGATTTTAGGTATATTTTAGGTATATATTGTGGAGGATTTGTGGTAGGATTTAGGATACATTTTATTTAGGTGTGACTTCGGCTGCGACTAGCGGATGTGAACCCACGAAGGTATGATGAAGAAGATTTTATCGACCGGTTCGCCGAAGTCTCATTCTATGACCGGAGCAATCCGGTTAGGGAATGGATGGAGTACGGTAGATCTAACCTGCCTCCTGTTCTTGATGAGGATTCTGACGAAGTGGACGTCCCTCTGCCATCACATCTTGTTAGGTACATTATATTTATATATATACAAATGTGTGTGTATGTCTCACCCTGTATTATGTGATTCATTTGTTTGTGTTGGCAGTGACCAAATAGACTCCGAGGATCTACGTCAGGCTACGGGGCATGATTGCATCAGTGATTGGGCCCGTAGAAATGTGGGTGCAACTCACCTCGGGAAGAGGAAGATGCAGATGGTGCCTCCGAAGGGTTACGGCAAGCGTCACCGAGGAAAAGGAAAAGCAGTGACCAGCGACACAGAGACTGAGGATGAGCAATACCAGTCCCAGGATAGTGGTGACGATGACAGTAGTGACGATGACAGTGACAATGATGGTGCTGGTGGGACTGTGGGAGTGACGGTGGCGGTGCTGGTGGGACAGACGGTGGTGGTGGTGGGAGTGGGGATGGTACTATTGGTGCTGGTGGTAGTAGTTATGTAGGTCTTCATTTCACAGGTATCCATTGCACCTACATACACACAATTATTTCTGTCTATGCCTACTAATTATGGTTGATTGCAGGCGAGACCCAATTCACACATGCTACTCAAGACCGTGACCATGGACAACCGACATCGCAGAGGAGAGCATATGCACCGACGGACTACGACACTCCACAGTACTCTTCTTCCTCCTACAGCGATACCTCACAGCCTACTTATAGCTATCCCATTCCTGACATGACCATGCAGACTCAGACTAGATGGGTGTATGAATGGGAAGACCTCAGTTTTTACAATATGTTAGTTCAAAAATGGGAGACAACAGCAGCATAGACAGGTCAAACTTGGCAAGATTACAAGGCTGACCTGCTTAGACAGCAAGGTATCTCTCTTATGTCCACCGCCGAATATGAAATGTCGTGCCAACAAGGGGTCTTCCTATACATCCTACGTAGTTGACCATGCGAGCGGAAACTATATCTTTGTTTGTGTAAGCGACTATATATTGTATTTGTATGCGACTATATATTGTTATTTTAGTGACTATATATTTAAGCGAATATGTATTTGTATGCGACTATATATTGTTGCTTTAGTGACTTATGTTATTTTTTACCACATTGTGTGGTCTTTTTACATTAATTTGTGCAAAGGAAGTACCAAAATTTCTTTTTATTCATGAAAGAAAAAAAACGGTTTGGAGCGGTAAACCGGTCAAACCGGCCGGTTACCGCTCCAAACCGGCTGGTTTACCGGACTCGAACCGAACCGAAGCGGGGTTTGAATTTGATTTTGAATTCGGCCAGTTACCGACCGGTTACCGGTAAATCAGGCCGGTTTACCGCTACCGGAGGCCCGCGGTTACCGGAAACCGGTCGGTAAAAAAAACCCTGTCTCGAAGTCCTTTCCTTCTCACCAGTCACCCGAGGCCCCGAGCAGTAAACGGCGGACTCCAGCTGGACTTCAAAACCACGTTGGATAGCCTCCGAAACCGCGGCTTGGCTTGACTTGGGGGCTTGGGGCCTTGCTGTAACGTTGTTTGGTGAAGCGGCCACGCGCAATCCCTCTTTCTCCCGCCCCCATCTCACCGTACCCCAACCCCAAACCCTAGGACGCAGCGCCGCCGCCGCAGCACCACCACCCGCAGCAGGATGAGGCCGCGCGGAAGGGGCGACGACGTCGAAGACGACGATGACGAGGACGAGTACGAGGACATCACGCCGCCTCGAAGAACGCCAGGGCCCGAGGCCGACCCCGCCCCCGCCCCCTCGCCCTCACCCTCGCCCCCGCACTCGCCCGCCCCCACCCCCGCCCCCGCCGCGCCGCAGCCCGCGCGTGCCCCGCTAAGCAGCCTCGTCGTTAGACCGCCGCCGCCGCAGGAGAACGGCGGCGGATCCTCCCCGCACTCACCCTCCGCCCGCTCGCCCTCTCCCAGCGCCGGCGGACACCGAGGCCGCGGGGCCTCGCCCCCGCGGCGACGGCGGGACTTCTCACCGCCGCCTCCCCGCGGTTGGGAGAGGCGCCGGTCGCCGCCGCCGCCGCTGCCGGAGAGGCGGCGTCCTGGGAGCCCGCCGCCGCAGCGGCGACGCTTCACCCCACCGCCCCGGTTCCAGCCACCGCGGCATCCGCGCTTCTACGATGAGCAGCAAGGTTTGTTGGAAACCCTCCAATCTTTCTATTTTCTGTATAGTGTCTCTCTATAAATTATGGGAAGTTCGAACCAATTTAGTCGATTCGTACTTTTCCTTTTGTACTATATTGCTGGATTTGCACCCCAGTATTACTTTACTTTACTTTATTTTTATTTGATTCTGATTAATATGCATTCCGTGCGATGCTGATGATTCCTTACCTTGAAGGATATATACATCTCCTTTTTTTTTTCCCCATTTTTGAAGGATGGATCTTCTTTATTACAACATGTGGTTGTTTTCCTTGCCGTGATATTGATCGGAAGTTATGTGATTAGACATGCTGACATAGTTGTGTGGCAATATATGTGGAGGAAGTGTTACTTGTTTTAGGCTATGCAACAAGCATATTTAAATTGCTATCTACTTATTCCATGGCTGTTCAATAGCAGCACCTTTTTATTCTTTTAGTCGCATCTTTTCATCGAGTGAAAGTTGTGCAATAGTGGTGTAGAGGATTAAAGTTATGTAGTTGCTCACATATATGTTTTTGTCCAGAGATGATTTTGGTTCCAGTACTTCAACTGTCATTTTGATTGCAAAGTTTACAAACAACACTTACTGTTACTTGTTCTTGCTATTACATATTGGAAACCTAATGACATGAAAAGTGTTTGTCTGTCGGAATGTACTAATATTGTATGGGACGAATATAAATACTTTTGTGTGGCAAAGTTTCGCTGAGCAATTTTTATATGTTTGAGGTTGTTATTGCAAGCACTTCTGTTGCTTCTAATGGGTTGAAGCAACTAGCAAATGCTATCTGAGTAATCTTTTATATTGGTCTAAAACTCGGAACGATATTTGTGGTTCATGTTGCTTGCTAGATTTAATATGAAATTACCATGACTCTTAGATGTGTTTTCCCCTTTCTGGATTATTGCATGCTTCATTTGCAAGAAGCCATAGAAGGCGTGTATCATGTAGCTGGCTTCAAATTTCATATTAATGATATCAAGCTTGTTTCAGCAAGATTTGCATGATATGTTGTTGTCCTTGTATTATGCATGATTCCTCATATCTTATGTGCTAATGTGTTGTGCAATTTGCATCACTCAAGCAGTGAAGCCACGAGTGAATTGTTTTACCTGTTTCTCTCTTCTGTTTGATTTTATTTTATTGTAAATGTAGAACTCTACTTTTTTTTTCGTTTGAACTGTTCACTAAACAGACTGCACATCATCTTTGAAGTATAGTATGTATGAATAGACTGCTCATTATCTTGGAAGTACATACGCAAGATCTAGTATTTGAGGAACTGTGATGGAGTACAGTTAAGACCTTTTTAATCTAATAGTATATTAGTATTGTGTCATCATCATGATAATTTCATGGATAGTTTACAACTATATTATATTACTAATTACTAGTTCAGTTCATCCTTAACTTTTCAGCTTCCTTCATTTACTAAATATAAGATGCCTTGTACCATGATTTCATCATGTTACACATTTGTCTCTCGAGTTCTAGCAGTATCCTGCCAGCTATATAACTGCTAAATGGTTTATTTAATATAAGCTAATATATTATTGTTAAAGAACCATGATTCTAGGAAAACGTTTCACACAGCGTGAATATCTGAAATCACCTGATATGCTTGAAAAATTGTAAATATCTTCTAATACTTTGCTGGCTTGGATGTCCAGTGTAATGGCCAAGCACTGCAAGCTCCAGTAAAATATCAAATGAAGTATGGAGTTTGCTGTTCTACTGAAACACTTTCCAACTTGAGTTGCTTGGATGCCATTCCTTTTCAAGATGGACATTATTGTTGATGCTTTGGTATTGTGCTACCTGATGATTTGATTAAATTTGCCAGCATAGCGATGTGGAAGTATTCTGCCTTGCTGACACAAGTTTTGTGAAAAGGTAGACACATTTGCATGTGCAGTATGTTGTGCTCTGAAAGATTTGAAGTTTTGAGAATTGAGATAACATGGAATGAAGGAACGAGAAGTCATAGTATTAACACAACTTTGGTGTGTTAGTGTTTAGGCAATGCCCAACAACATAATGAGTGGAATTAGCTGTGAGCATGGATATGTAGAAACTTGAGGAGAACATCATCAGTTGGTCCTTACTGTCATCAATATTTCAACTGTTGAGTTTTGGAGATCAGGGCAGAATTCAGGAAGCCGTGGTTCAAGTGCTTATCTAAATTATAAATCGTGAGTTTGATGACCTTAATATGGAACTTGGATAATAGACGTTTATATAATATGAATTCAAAAATGAACCCACCCTTTTGAGTTCTTTTTGGCAATTTGTGTTTTCTGCACAATGAGCCAAGTCATCAGGTATATTTTAGACATAGGATTATGCCATTTTGTTTGCTGGTCTTTTGAACAACTTGTTAGAGGTTTCAGAGACTGGGACAATGATGTTGGGAGAAGAAAGTAACTGGCTGCTGTAGAGGCTTGCTTGCAAGTGAATTGCTGGCCACATTCACATCTTCATGTTTGAAGCCTCAAGGGATGTTCATATAGCATCAATATTGGAGCTGTCTCCTGTGCAGTGTGGGACATTCCAACAACTGTTTGGTATGCTTGTAAGCTGAAGTTGCTTTTACGGTTGAGAAACAGAACCAAGGTGATTGGTATGGAACACCACTTTGTAGCATTCAGTGACATAGCATGCCTGGTGCTTGAGCTTTTCCCTGTTCAAGTTGGAATTCTTCGAGTAGGTCCCAGTGGGGATTAGCTTCGTGATACATGATTCTTTCTTAATCTTGTGCAATCATGTGGAGGGAGAAGTATTTGGTCATTGTAGCGACCTGCTTGATTCTAGGTTGAGAAACAGAACCAAGGTGATTGGTATGGAACACCACTTTGTAGCATTCACAGTGACATAGCATAGCATGCCTGGTGCTTGAGCTTTTCCCTGTTCAAGTTGGAATTCTTCGAGTAGGTCCCAGTGGGGATTAGCTTCGTGATACTTGATGCTTGCTTAATCTTGTGCAATCATGTGGAGAGAGAAGTATTTGGTCATTGGAGCAACCTGCTTGATTCTAATATTTGAGATGCCATCAAGAAACTGTTACAATGGTCTATATGTCACATAGGTATTGATCTGTCAAATATTTGTTTGAGTTAACTTGCAAATGGAAACGGGATCCTATATTGGCCAAAGGAACTAAGATTTTCTTAGCAACATCAACTCCACTCTCTGGACACGTAGCTACTAACTACATTGTGAACCACCAGAAGGCTGCTAGTTTCATTCAGTTGAGCTGCAGTGACAATGGTATTTCCTTCTCAGAAATGTGGCCCTTCACAATTATAACTTCGTTCAGCATATGAGGAGTAGCAATTTTGAAAGTAGTTCTCATGAAGTGGTTGCCTGTTTCAGTTCCATGTGGTTGGTGTAAGCATTTCTTGCTAAACGTTAGTTGGCTTTATCTTTTAGTGCTTATTTGGAATTTTTTTTGTACTTGCTTTTCAGGGTATGGAATGCATGCAGGCCCTTCGCCACCACGCCCACGCAGAGCAGAAGCCAGCAAATTTGATGATGATGTTGGTCCACGTTACACCCATGGATATCAAGGGGGTGGTAGAGGAGGTGCAAGGTTCCGAGAGGGTTCTCCACCATATGGAAGAGGAGGCAGATCATATGGGAGAGGCTATGGCGCTCCACATGGAAAGGATTTCATTAATATTGATGGACAATATGTTCACCGAAATGACCCAAATCTTTCGCCAAGAGAAGGTGACTGGATATGCCAGAACCCTAAGTAAGTTGCTTTTTAGCCTGTCAAGTATGCTTTATTAGTCACTTAAATCTTGGTTTTCTGATTTTTCTTTTTGCATTCTGCGTCAGTTGTGGAAATCTCAATTTTGCTCGGCGCACTCACTGTAACAACTGCAACAAATTCCGCTATTCAGCGCGCGACGCATATGAGCCTAGGTGCAGCCCCCCCTTCAGGAGTTACCCCAGCTCTCCACGAGGACCGCAAAGGATGGTTGGACCACCTGGTGATCGTGCCCCTGCAAGAGAGATGACCAGGTACAGATCACCACCTCATGGTTGGGGAGCAAGTGATCGTAGGGCATATGCAGCTCGATCCCCTCCAGAACGTGCAGGACGGTTTACAGATCCATCGCCTAAGGAAAGAATGGGCTTCCGTGGTGAGCGTGACCCAAGGGACCGTGTGAAATTTGAGTGGTCTGCCACTGATGACTACATTCAGAGGGAGCGCCCACATGATGGTTATCTTGACAGGAGTCGGCGTCACTCAGGATCTCCTTGTGGCAACTGGGGAAATGATCTGCGTGACAGAAGCCGCTCTCCTCCAAGGAACAGGCCTATGAAGAGTTCCTTCAACGGCAGAGGTCGACCTGACGACTATGCTGCTGATCTATATGCCAGCCGAGGGAGACCCAATGGTATGGAGGCTGGCCGTGGGCGTGGGCATGTTTACAGACCAGGCAGTGGCCCGTACCCTGGTGAGGGTCGAGGTGACCGACGTGCTGCTCCATGTGCTAGGAACGAAGATGGCTATTAGATCATCTTCAAGAAGCTGTTGAGTGATGTCATTTTGTCTTAGTTGGTCAGGAAAGGAAAACCCTAGTCAAGCTGGAGCTTGAGAATATCTGCAGCTTGTAATATTAAAGATCGTGCACTGTGTCCTAAACCATGGTAACTGTGTTGCTGCATGTTGTGAAGTTATGATTTGGCTTCTGCCATCCTCAGTGGCGGATTAGTAAAGGGACATCGGTGTACACATGTACACCCAGTAATTTCTGCAAAACGTTAGAAATTAGTGAGTGTTCAAAATCATGCCGCAAAATCAATTTCCACTGATGGCGGCCGCACAATCAACACCACCTTATACCTTGCAAGTATTTTTATAACGCAGGCACTAACCATGTTCTTCTTGCTGATAATGTAAGCTTGTCGCTAATAATGTAAGCAGCTGGTTCAGTTTAATGAGTGTTCAAAATCATGCCGCAAAACAGCAAAAGCATGCAAGCTACCTCGACATCTGGTTGGACACGGGGGCCGCAAAACAGCAAAAGCATGCAACGTATCGCTTTCGTTTCGTCTGGGACAGGAAGCCAGGACCGCCCGTAGCTGGTGGGCACCGCCGTGTTGCGGAGCGAATGAATCGTAGTCGTCAGACGCAACGAACGGCGGGAGCAGACGGGCACGAAACGAAAACCCCGCGCGCGCGGATCCTGACGCGCGTGACCAGGAGCAGGAGGGCAGGGCCCCGGCGAGCTAACTGCCACAGTCACCACGACCACACAGCTACACAGCCTGAGTGCCTGACAGACACACCTCGCGATCGGCGTGCCCAAAGCGCAGTGGCCGCCCGCAGCCCGCTTGCGGAGGCGCACTGGCACTGCGCAGCTGACGACGACCCGGCACGGCACGCCGCCTCTTTCCGTGTAGGCTGGGGGCTGGCCGCCACCACCACCGTGCACCCGCCGAGCTCGAAACCGATGGAAGTCGCGGCCGTGGCGTGCCGCGCCGGGCTGCTCGCGCGGGCCCGTCCAGGCAGCAGGGCGCGCAGGCGGGCGTGGGAACACGGCGTTGCCGTCGGCCCCGCCCCGTCCGCCGCTCGAAGAAGGCTGCTCGTCGCGTCGCTCGGGGTCGGGGAGCCACTCCCGGCGCAATCCCTGGACGAGGAGGAGGCCGTGGCGCTGGAGGTAATCCGATGTCGTCGTCTTGCCGTTACCACAAGCTTCGATCGCGAATTCGCGATCACACATTCACACAACTGTATGAAGTCCATTGATTTTGGTGTAGGTGGGTGAGGATGATGATCTGGACTCCCTTGTTTCTGCCGAAAACCTCCTGCCTCCCGCTGCTGCTGCTGACGGTATGAGCTCTACTCCCAATGGTCATGCGAATAGCCGTCTAAGAATCTAAGAACAAGAGATTCATGATAGTGGTGTGGTTTGTACGGACGACAAAAAAAACACTAAACTAACGTTGGCACGTCTCGTGAATCTGACCGTGCCAGTTCCTGAGGCCAGGACAGTGCGCGTCAAGTTCGCGCTGAGGAAGCAGTGCGCCTTTGGCCAGCAGTTCCTCGTCGTCGGCGACGCGGCGGCGCTCGGACTTTGGGATCCAGCTAAGGCGACCGCCTTGGATTGGTCAGATGGCCACGTTTGGACGGCGACAACGGTGAGCTCCCAGGTCATGTGCGTTCCTTCAGCGACCCTGACCATGTGAGTCTGAGTCGACCGTTTATGTCTGACCAGGATTTGCCGGCGAACAGGTCGATCGAGTTCAAGTTCCTGCTGCGAGATGCCTCGGGGCACGTCCGTTGGCAGCATGGCCCTAACAGAACTCTGCAAATTACTGAAACCCCAAACACCATGGTTGTCCGCGAAGACTGGGATCACGGCAACAAACAGAAAGTATCAGAGGAGGAAGAGCTCTCCATCGGGGAAGAACATGTGATGTTTTCAGAGGACCTTGCAGGAACAAATGGCGCAATGCCGGCAGATACGGCAGATAATCCCCAAAAGCATCAGAATCTGGAGACCGACAGGTCGGCTGCGGTGGTTGCAGATGCTCCTCTGCAGGGGGAAATGGTAGCAGCAAATGGAACGGACCAACCACAGGTAACCACAACCACGGCATCACATCTTGCTCCGTATAGAAGCATATATACGTGACAATTCTTCTCTTTACTGAATCAGCTGATGGTGGACAAACACCAGACGATTCTTGAGGAGGTCCCCGGAGAACAAAACGGCACCCCTTCTGCCGATGATTATGCTGGCAATGGCAACGACGACGACGACACTACCTTGTATCAGGGAGGTGATCTGCTGCCGAATAGGCCGACAAGTATATTTGAGAACGACTTGGCCTGGGCTGGGAAAGCCATGCAGCAGCTGCTCCGGATCCTTGGTTTCCAGATCGGCACAACAAGAACATGATATTCGGCTTCAGCTACCGTTGTGTATATGTTGCAACTTGCAAACCTGCTGTTTTGAAGGATCACCAATGCCTTCCAACCCACTTTTCTACGCTGAAAGAAACGTCAGCGCTGAGGATTGTTACTGAAACTCCAGCAACAGCAGCAAACATCAGCCGTCTTCCCCTGCACTGTGTTGCATATAGCAATTACTAGGAGATAAGTAACTAGTACTGCAAGTATGTTCAGTTTAGAAATAGTGACTAATAAGGTGAGAATCATCCACTTATGGCAGACTCCATCTGTACAATATGGCAAATCTCAGTTCCATGAGAACTCAAATCTGTGGTGGTAACTCCAAAAGAGGAATAGATGAGAGTGTATAACTCAACAAATATTAGCACTCGAATGTATTCATGGTTGAAATAAGTTTGTAAAGGATTCAGCACCATTTATAATAGACATGTAAACATGACAACAGGTACAAGCATTCCATTTTTAACGATCCATAACTGTTAATGAGTCACCACACCCTTCAGAACAGTTTAGAATTTTAGATCCACATCTACTCTCCTACTTGTTTACAGTCAACTATGCACTATCCTAAACAAGGCAGGACATCTATACTTATATGGGAACAAGTTGTACATGGGAAGATTCTTTGATGAAGATGGTCAAAAGAATCCATGAAGCACCATGTCCGCTCTCTATGTTACCACCTTCAAAGCCAGGCTTTCCAGAACAAGACATGTGCTTACAGTTTGACACACATCATGTGCTCGAGGTGAGATGCCAACCATACTCACAGAAAGGGTGATGCACTTCTGCGAAATCAATGACATCTGTAACGGTGAAATGAGCTGTTGCCCTCACATTCCATCCTTCTTGAATATTAAGCTCATTTGGTTGTGGAGCTCAGAGTGTGGAAGGAAATCAGCCAGTGCATCTGAAATAGACAGGACAAAAGGAAACCGTAAGACTGACCACATGACAAACATTTAATATTCCACCCAAAATGTCCAAAGATGACGATTTTCTACGAAGGAAACAAAATACGCCACAATAATAAACAAATTCAAGCTATTCTTGTACTCTACAGAAGTTACAAACTAAACTGAAGAGCGAAAACATCCTAAAAGCAAAAAATTGGAACAGTCAAATTATTACCTTACAGGTCTCAGATACTTCTTAATTTGTGGGTCAGTGGTTGATTTTATGGTCTTCAGTGCCTCTTCTGCAGCCTGCACCCAAAAGAGGTGGGACAAGAATAACTGAGTACAAAAGTAAAATATAGTGCTTCATAAAATATAGTGCTTCATACACGTCAGCCTTCCGCAACAAATGACATATCACCATGTAATTATGCTAACAATTATTTGTGTATTTGAGGGCAATTACATTTGTCACGATCCTAGCTACATAGTAAATTAACGAATACTATATTTTTCAGAGGAAAGAAACACATATAGCATGCATCATCGTTTGAAGGCAGGTGTCCCGCAAGACTATACATTCCACTATGGGTCAAGTAGCCAATTTGACTGGTAACTGGCATGGCATAAACCCTGAACAAACTGCTCAAATGAGATTTCTTTATTTTGATTAAATTTTCAGTTGAAACGATTACTGTTTAAACCATGCTGCAGTAATTTGTTTCCAAAGATACAAGCGCGGATGAAAGTAATCTTTCCATTGCTGCTCTGCAGGTATAGTTTGTTTCTCTGTAGATCATATGCATAATTTGTTCACATTTTCCACATTTGAAGTTTTGGTTTGGGCACCCAAGAAATGACCTAGTGCAGAGAAATTTTCAAGGCTAATTGTTTTGACATGTAAAGAGACAACCATCTCCCGATAGAAACATGAAAGTAAGTGTGAGAACTTGTCATGACTCTATATCAAATTTGAGATCTCGAGTCCTATAAAACTGTACCATGCTGAGTTTTTGCCAGAACAAAATAGCACATTCTTTTGAATAATGAATGCAGCACGTTAGACAGTCCACTCAATTTATTTTTGCTTTTCCAGTTCGTAATGATTTGGGTAATGAATTACCTGCAGAAGTGCATGTAGAATATGGAAACAATTTGAAATTCATTACTACTTAGGGTGTGTTTAGTTCCCCATTTCACCCAAAAATTTGGGTTTTGGCCCATCATTTTGCAGAATGGAACTAAACACCATGCAAAATTTTTGGCAAAAAGGTATCCATTCTCCATTTTGGATTTTGGCCTCAAGAGGCCAAAAAAAGCCAAAAAGCCAAAAAGCCATCACCCACCCCATGAAAAATTTGGCATTTTGGATGGAACTAAACACACCCATGAAAATTTTGGCATTTTGCATTTCATCATTCAAAGTAGTTGGCATTTTGCATTTTGCATTCCATGAGGAACTAAACACACCCTTAGGTGAAAATGAATTTCAATTCTAAAAAAAAGGTACATAATATGTTCACAATTCTATCTAACTTTGTTTCCCCATTTTGATAACGGTTTACATACAGTAACAGAAGACTACTTTCACCTAAACCTGTGTACTAATCTCCTCTAGACCGGATAGTTGTTGGTTGGTTACCAATGCAATTCTGAACTGTGATCCCATCTGCATAAAATTTAGTGCACTTCCAGATGCAAAAAAACAATTTAATGTGGAAATGAATGCAGATATACAAGATTTTAAAAAGGGAAGCACTAGAAAACACAGTACCAGAAGCTTCGCAGCTTCTCTGTCCGAACCAATGCCCCTCCCGAGAATCAATCCTGCTAGTTCAACCTTCAAAAAGAGAATATAGCGGCTGATTAACAAGCCAGCAAAAGGTGCTGGGGCCAAGCCATCCAAATCATATCAGTTTCTTAAAAACTGCCGGCAAGTTAAATTTGAATGCAAATATTAAATTCTGAACAGCCGTCAATAGTCAAGAAAACAGGTGGTAGCCAGCCAGTTCCCAATAAAGGTTAGGTTGTTTCATTTTTTAAAGAAAAACAAAAGGCTGTTTTCAATTAGCAAAATCTGGCTGCTCTTATATTTGTTCATACACTTATAAGCAGTAGAGACAAAAGCCTGTAACAGTCACAGGTGCAACTCAAATCTGTGTTTTCAAGTTTAGAACTACAACACCTTAATGCATTACAATATAAGGTGGCCACAAGGCCCAGAACTATCAGGTTTAAGAAAAAAGCAAGCATGAACAGTGACTAACCTGGAAATGATATTCTTCATTTCTGGCTGGGCTAGAATTCTGGACTTGATCTCGAAATACTACATGTTGGTCCTCCAAGCACTACAATATTAGATGCAAATTAGCATTTAGTGAAGGAAACAAAATTTGGAAAAAAAAAAGGTACAGCGCATCAAAATAGTTTTATATGGACAAAAATAATGGCAAGTGCAACATAGTCTCTTACATGTTCTCTAATAAGACTCATAATAGACGACAACTTATCCATATTATTTGAATCATCCAGTTTCAATGTACTTCCAGAAGGTTCTCGCATAGAGATATCATTGTCTGAACAAGGAGCGTCCTCCAGAAAGCCATTACCACTCCCCGGGGACTTCCTTGAATCTTGCTTAGGAACTCCGGCAACTGGAGCAACAGATGACAAATAACTGCCTGCAATCCAATCCATTAAGTTATTAGTGCACATAAAACTAGCCGCCAAGTGCTCTCAAACAAGAAAAATTTGGAAAGGAGTTCACAAAGGTAAGTAAGCTTATTATTATTTATAAACTTGTACACAGATAGTAAGGCAAAGCTGAAAACTCCCAAACATGCCCAGTAAAGAATGATCAATTGTTCTTTCGATGTAAAAGAGTTATCCTCTATTTCTAAGAAACCAGTGTTTTCCTAAACGGTAAATGGTAACAGTCGGCCACCTACTGTTTAGTCATTATTCAGGCTAAACGATCAATGAACAGGCAAAACGGCTATTTAAACAGGATAACAGTCAATTAAACAGAAATGGTGGACAGCCGTATAGCATTTAAACAGGTTTAAATAGGCTAAACAACCGTTTAGGCGAACAGTGAAGAAAACCTACCCACAAGTTACTTTACTTTTCAAATAAAATTTCTTAAGAGGATATTGAATGAAGTGCTGTTTCCAGATTCCTAGGAGTAACATCTATTACTGGAACGTCCACCAGAGTGGTATTGAGAAGTATGCAAATTAGTGAATGAGTTATTTCAAATATACTGCATTATTAAGCACTCCCGGTCAGCTGCTATTCTTATTGATGCTAATTGCCACCAGAAATTTCACATTGCAATGGGGACCCAGCTGTAATATTTGGTTTGCATTTCCATGGACAAGGTGATCCGTATGCCCATTAATCAGACATGACATAACCAGCTTATGTTATGTGCCTACAGCTAGTCTGACAAACAGTACCAGTTGACAAAATCTAAAAACCCAATAGATAAGCCAAGATGAAAACTGATCCATTGCATGAAAATCATAGGCTGCCAAAAACATAAAACACAATGATAGTAAAGCATTTACAGATCATCTTCAGATAGTTTACCGACACTTGAAAGGATGTTTTCTATAAAACTACATGAAAGCATTTTAGTGCTTCCAGGATGCTCGGTTGCTCAGGTGTATCTATTACAAGTAACTTTTTAAGTACATAGCAAAGCCTGGTGTACACAAGATGTAGAGGATATATACTCACTCTCCAAATTTTGGAGAGCTTTTTCAGCAGCTTGAACTTGAGCTTCATCTCTTGTTTTTCCGATTCCTATTCCAATTTTTTCATTACTAAACAGAACCTGGAACACAAAATAGATAAGGTGAATGTGAAATGATTAAGCAAGAATTTGGTAGTATCACTATATAAATCTAAGATTAAAATGCACCTGAAAACCTTAAACTTGTCCTGGATTCTCACCTAGGCCCATAAGCTCTCAAAATGAGGATTTAGGTCGTTAAGCCTTTTAGGTGGTTCACTCCAAGCGAAAACCAGGTGCATATCGAGCACACTCAAAAAGTTGAAGGACCTATAATCCTCTCTTTGAGAGTTTATGTACCTATGTGCAAATCCGGGCAAAGTTAAGGACCTTGAGCGCATTTTACTCTAAACCTAAAAATGCATAACTAAGCTACCACATAAATTTAACCTATAGCAGCTTTACTGCTTTCAAGCCTTGTTACATCTAGAGCAGCTGTAGATGTTGGAATGAATGGACTAGATTGATTAGGCTAACCCTAGAAGGGTAGCTATATAGTGTAGCATACATGGGCCTCATGGGCCTAGCCACATGGGCCACAGACATATACTCCAACACTCCCCCGCAGTCTGAACTACCGACGCAGCGGATTCAGACTGTACACCAGGAAAAGAAAATACACACGAGCCCCCCCCACAAACTCAACTAGCCACTGGTGATGTTGAGGCTGGAGCGAAAGGCGGTGAAGGTCGTCGATGGGAGGCCCTTGGTGAAGATGTCGGCGAACTGGGACGTCGTAGGTACATGTAGGACTCGCACCTCGCCGATGGCCACCCGATCACGGACGAAGTGAAGATCAATCTCCACATGCTTGGTCCGCTGGTGCTGCACGGGGTTGGTGGAGAGGTAGACTACATTGACGTTGTCGCAGTAGACAAGCGTGCTCCGGAGAAGAGGGTTATGGAGCTCGGCCAGGAGCTGTCGGAGCCAAGAAGCCTCGGCCACGCCATTGGCCACGACGCGGTACTCCGCCTCGGCACTGGAGCGGGAGGCCACCTGCTGACGCTTGGACGACCAGGACACCAGGTTGCCGCCCAAGAAGACAGCGTAGCTGGAGGTGGAGCGCCGAGTGTCCGGACATCCGGCCCAGTCAGCGTCAGTGTAGACAACCATCTCAGTGGAGGAGGACCGCCGGTGAAGGAGCAGGCCATAGTCCACAGTGCCGCGTAGGTAGCGGAGGAGACGCTTGAGGGCAGTGAGGTGGGGCTCCCGCGGATCATGCATATGAAGGCACAGCTGCTGAACCGCATAAGTGATGTCCGGGCGAGTGAAGGTGAGGTACTGGAGAGCACCAGCAAGACTCCGGTACGCGGTGGGATCAGACACCGGGGTCCCCTCAGCCTCAGACATCTTGCCCTGTGTGTCAACTGGAGTGGAGCAGGGGTTGCAGTCAGTCATCCCGGCTCGCTCAAGGATGTCAAGAGTGTACTACCGCTGGTGAAGAAGAAGTCCAGCAGGGTAAGGCGCAACAGTGACCCCAAGGAAATGATGTAGCACACCCAAATCCTTCATAGCAAATTCCTGCTGGAGAGAGGTGATAATCCGGCGAAGGAGTAACTCACTGGAGGCGGTGAGGACAATGTCATCAACATAGAGCAGTAGATACGCAGTCTCAGCTCCATGGTGAAAGATGAACAGTGACGTATCGGACTTGGCCTCCACAAACCCCAGTGAGCGCAGAAAGGCAGCAAAGCGATGGTTCCATGCCCTGGGAGCCTGCTTGAGGCCGTAGAGAGATCTGTTGAGCCTGCAGACCATGTCAGGACACGAGGAGTCAACAAACCCGGCCGGCTGACTGCAGTAAACTGTCTCAGTGAGAAGACCATGCAAGAAGGCATTCTTGACATCCAGCTGATGCACGGGCCACGAGCGAGTGAGGGCGAGGGAGAGCACCGTGCGGACTGTAGCCGGCTTCACCACTGGACTGAAAGTCTCATCATAGTCAACACCAGGCCGCTGAGTGAAACCCCTGAGAACCCAACGAGCCTTGTACCGCTCGAGAGTGCCGTCAGCCCGGCGCTTGTGTGTCCAGATCCACTTGCCGGTGACGACATTGGAGCCGGGTGGACGGGGCACCAGATCCCAGGTCCGGTTGGCGAGGAGAGCCGCATACTCCTCTTCCATCGTGTGGCGCCAGTGAGGGTCCAACAAGGCCTCGCGGACGGAAGAGGGTACTGGAGAGACCTGCGAGTCCACGGGCATCGCCGCAAGAGTCGGGGGCGGCAGGGTCCCGACCGCGTGTCGTGTCACCATAGGGTGAACATGACGCGGGTGGCGATGAAGGAGCGGCGGGTGATACACCGGGGGCTCAACGCGAGCAGTGTGGGGCGGCGGTGACGGCCCCGGTGTACCCGGCGGAGAGGAGGACAGCTCCGGTGGGGACGCCGGCGAAGGAGGGACCACCGGCGGCGGCGGCGAAAGTGCCGCAGCAGGTCGTGCCCGGCGCTGGTACACGCGGATCGGCCGGGCGAAGCGCGCAGTCGGAACCGGTGAGGACGGCCGGGGACCCCCGTCAGGCGGAAGGACAGGGGCCGGCCCGGAAGGGTCCCCATCCATGCTCGAGCGAGGAGCAGGGTCGAGGGAAGCACCGGCCGACGGCGAGCTGGGGCACGAGGCCGTAGAACCTGTAGGAAACAACGGCAAAGGTGGCTCGACCACCGCATCAGTGGGAAATAAGGAGAGGTCAAGGGGGGAGGTGGAAGGGGTGGTGGTGGTGGAAAAGGGGAAGACAGACTCATCAAACACCACATGGCGTGAGATGAGGACCCGACGAGAGGTGAGGTCGTAGCAGCGGTACCCCTTATGGTCCGGGGAGTATCCAAGGAAGACACAGAGAGTGGATCGGGGAGCCAGCTTGTGTGGAGCAGTGGCTGTGGTGTTAGGGTAACACGCACACCCGAAGACTCGAAGGTGGTCATACCTCGGAGGGGTATCGAAAAGAGCGTGGTGCGGCGTAGGAGCCGGGCAAGCAGCGGAAGGAAGGCGGTTGAGAAGATAGGTGGAGGTGTGCAGGCTCTCGGCCCAGAAGCGAGCGGGGAGAGGCCTGAAGAAGAAGGGTACGCACGACGTCATTGGTAGTGCGAATCATGCGCTCCGCCTTGCCGTTCTGAGAGGAGGTGTATGGGCAAGACATGCGCAACTGGACACCGCGAGAGAGAAAGAAAGCCCGAGAGGTGGAGTTATCGAACTCACAACCATTGTCACACTGGACGGCCTTGATGGTGAGGCCGAACTGAGTGGAAACCCAGGCGAAAAAATGGTGAAGCACAGGGAATGTCTCAGACTTGGCACGTAAGGGAAAAGTCCACGAATAGTGAGAAAAATCATCAACCACCACCAGATAGTACTTATAGCCAGAAATGCTGAGTACAGGAGACGTCCATAGGTCGCAATGTACAAGATCAAAAATGCGAGCCGCATGTGAAGAAGAACTAGAAAAAGGAAGACGAACATGACGGCCCATTTGGCACGCATGACATAATTGCTCATCATGAGCTCGAGTACAACGAATGTCTGAGCTATGACTAAGCTGCATCAGGGCATCACGTCCAGGGTGGCCGAGGCGCCGGTGCCAAGTGGTAGAAGAGGTGGTGGCGAAGGCAGCTGACAATAGCGAAGATGGCGAGGCAGACGCCGGAAAGCGGAGAGTGTAAAGGGGTCACATGCTGTCACATCGGAGCAGAGGACGCCGGGTAGCCAAATCCTTCACAGTAAGACCACAAGAGTCAAACTCCACAGAACACGAATTGTCAGCTGCAAAACGACGAATAGAAAGAAGGTTGTGAACCATAGAGGGAGCAACAAGAACATCGGAAAGACGAAAGGACCCATGAGCACCGGCGGTACCCACAGAGGTAACAGGAAGACAAGAACCATTTGCGACCATAATGGACGAGGGGAGAGGAGAATGGACGGAAGAAAGTATACCAGAGTTGGGGGTGGTGTGGTAGGTGGCACCCGAGTCGGCAATCCACTCAGGTCCGACCGAGGGTGTCAAACCCAAGGTGCTGAACGACCGTGCCAAGGCGGCCTGGTCCCAGCCGGCAGACCCGGGAGGGGTGCCGGGGAGAGCAGCCCACGACGGTGAAGCGGAGCCGGAGGTGGGAGGACCAGTAAACATGGCCACCGGTGGGCGAGGCTCACCCCCGGGAGCATGGTAGGGCCACATAGAAATGCGCCCTGACCACGGGTTGTGGAAAGAAGACCATGGTGCCCCCCCCGGTGGACCAGCAGGCGGGGTGACCCCACCACGGCCTCCCCCACGACCACCACCGCCCCCACCACGTCGGCGACGACCGCCACGGCCCCCCCACCTCCGCTTGGCCCGGAGGGAGGAGGACCAAGGGACGACGGTGGTGGAGCAGACGGACGAGGGGCGGCAGTCGTGCGCAGCGAAGAAGCAGCCAGGACGGTCGAGGACCCCGGAGTGGTGGTGGACCCCAGCTGGAGGCCCTGAGTGAGCTCCTCCATGACGAGGTCGTCGCGGACCTGTAGGAAGGTGGGGAAGGGCCGCTGACGGGTGATCCACGTCCGGAGGTGGGCGTAGCGGTCGCTGAGCCCGCGGAGGACGTTGAGGACGAGGATGCGATCCTCCACGGGCCAGCCCAGGTCGCCGAGGGAATCTGCCATGGTCTTCATCTTCCGGCAGAACTCGCCAACAGCAAGGTCCCCCTGGACGAAAGTCCGGAAGCTCGCGTCGAGTCGCAGAGCTCGGGCCTCAGCATTGCCCAGAAACTGGCCCTCGAGCGCCAGCCAGGCCTGTCGAGCGGAGGTGGAGGTGCGGACGAGATCGTGGAGGTCGACGGAGATCGTGCCGAGGATCCAGGAAAGCACGATGCTGTCCAGACGCAGCCACGACGGAGTCTGGACCATGGGTGTAGGCTCGTCGAGGACGTGGTCGTCGAGAGCGTAGCGGCGGAGAGTGAGGACCACCAGATCCCTCCAACGAGCGTACGAGGGCGACTCGGGGTCGAGAACGACCGGGACGAGGAGCCGGATGTTCTGGACACCGCCGGCCTGGTAGTGGAGCTGCGAGACGAGGGGGTCGGCCGGGTCGTGACGGAGAGCTGTAGAGGTGGAGGCGAGGTGTCCCCCCTGGTGGACCAGGAGGCGAGGTGACCCCACCACGGCTCCCGTCGAGCCGGAAGAGGCGCCCCCCCCCCCGTCGGCGAGAAGCTGCTCCGCCTCGGCGATCTGGCGGGCCAGAGTGTCGGCGGCCTCCCGCTCTCGTTGCCACAGAAGGGCAGCCGCACGGACGCGCTCCTGACCGGCGGCGGCCGCGGCACGGGCGGAAGCGAGGGCAGCGGCAAGGGCGGAGACGGGCGGCGGGGCGGAGAAGACGGCCGAAGATGGAGCCGCAGAGAGCCCCAGGCCGGCTGCAGCAGCGGCGGCGGCGGCGTCTGCGGGAAGGTCGGTCCCGGCGGCGTCGACGACATCGGTCGGGACGACCGGGAGGGCCGCAGAGGCGGGGGCTACATCGGACGCAAGGGCGAGTGCCATGTGCTGTCCAGGTGCCGGCCATGCCGCTGAAGGAGGAGCGGCCGGCAGAGGCATCCCGCCAGATACCGGGGTAGGAGCAGCGGTCAGCAGGGGCGCTGCGGGTCCCACGGCCGCGCCAGGAGGGGTCCAGGTGGGGCCGCACCCTGGCCCGGTGGTCCACCGGCGACCGGCGGCGCCCGGGGGCTGGGCACAGCCGCGCCAAGGCGGGCGGCGCTGGAAGGGGCGGCGGCGGCTGGATGCTGGGCGGCGGCGGCTAGATGCTGCAGGGCGGCGCCTGGAGGGGAGGAACCGGCCACCTGGGCCCAGGATGTGGGGTGGGAGAGGGGGGGAAATGGTGGAAGAAGGAGGAAGGAGGGGGATCAGCCATGGCCGGCCGGAGAGCCAGAGGGCGGCGGCGCCCTGGGGGCCTGCCAGGCGGCTGGGAGGAGGGAGGGAGGGAGAAGGGAAAGTTAGGCTCTTGATACCATGTTGGAATGAATGGACTAGATTGATTAGGCTAACCCTAGAAGGGTAGCTATATAGTGTAGCATACATGGGCCTCATGGGCCTAGCCACATGGGCCACAGACATATACTCCAACAGTAGACACTGAGGCTACATGCTTTTTGTCAAGTGTGAAATATTTTACCAATCACCACAAAACAAAACTTCTAGAATGAAGATGTTGTTGATGTGCACTCAGGCGGTATGGTAACATCTTTCAATTCAAAATGGATACAATTGTTGACAAGAGAATATATACTATAAATACTGATAAGTCACAAATTCAAAATACTAACCTCTACAGAAAATAGCATACTTTTGCCATTGCTTACAGTAGATCTGAATTCCACCTGTACGAGAAAGGGTTTAGGATTACTTCAAGGCCAAATAGGAAAACAAATATAAGCTAAAACAATAAGATGCTAGAATACCTTGGAGTCACATAGCCGCCCGATTTCTTGCAACACTGTGACATATACCGAGGGGGTTATTGCAAGTGATCCCCCATTTGGCTGGATAGTCCTAACTCCTCCAGTACCTCGGATAGGCATTCCCTCGTCATCTAGACCGAAGATTCCAGTTAGTTAAACCACCAGGTGTTGATTCTTATATATACAGCATATGCAAGGTTGTCAGGAATAAGAATCCTAGGCAGGAATGCATTCAGGATGGCATTATTAAGATCATATGATAACTGGCTTCAAATGAGAAAGGCCATATGGACCACCAAGTCAGGACTGGAGAATCTGGTATCTCGTAATTACATATCTATCCCTAATATTAAAGAGCAAAAGGTTTCTTCATCATTCATCGCTCACAGCTGTCTGATGGGGAACAGATCGACTAAACCGTGCATGTACAAGTTAGAGTAGTGTGTCCAAGCAGGGTATGGGGTCCAATTCTGAAACGAATTGGAATACGAAATGTTTCCATGGTCGGCTACTCTCTCCCATACCCGTACGAGTTAAGTGTTTGGGAATGATGCAAAGTCCAATGCCAAAACAAATTGGAACTTGGAACGCATGACACGGCATTGATAAATCTCTAAACATCTTGTACCCATACGAGTTAGATCAACATGGGTCCAGGCATAGTACGGAGTTCGATTCCCATACGAATTGAAATGCATGACGTGATTTAGCTAAATAAATCTCCAAGCCGCAAGTCATCTAGGTAACCACGCAACAAGCTGAACATCCCGTTGCAAAGTATGGGTATGTTTGCTAGTGAGATAATAAAAATAGGATCCGAGATCCAGCCAACCTTGGATAAAAGTCTTAGTACTGATTTAAAAAATGAATAACAAATCATGGGGTAATGGGGGTAAATGAAAGAGCAGCACAATTCCTTCATATGTTCAAAGCATTGCCAAGTGACAAAAGAGAACAGACCATTAATAATATTAAGTAAATACGAACCAAGTGCAATGTTCTATCAAGCATCAGACAAGAAAATTTCTTCTCATGCCAAATGGCTCAAGATAAAGTTCACCATGATAACACAGTAACATTACTTTGATAAAGGAAAATGGGAAAAAAAAAAGGCCAGATCCTCTTAGCAAATAAACACAAGAATCCAATCAATGGAATTTTTTTTAGCTAATAGACAAAATAAATATATCTGGAGATGCCTAATATACTCTAACATAAAAGGTAACAGCAATTGCCAGAAAGAGAAACCAAAAGATAGCTAACCAAATTTATGAAATTGAGAGGTACCTGGTGAACGGGTTGAGGATGACATTTGCTGTCCTTCCCTTTGCTCCCACCGATATGACTGATAAGGAAAATAATTGAAAACTCATCCTCTTGAGTTTATTTCGAACATTAAGAGATTAATAACAACAATTAGTCAAGTGAACGGACTAGAGTGCTTGGGGCCCTAAACTTTGTAGAGGTGCAGATCCATTCTCAAGAAGAGCAATGTAGTAATAAAAAGGCATATAGTTATAAATGGCTAAAAGCAGACTGCATGAACCATATGTTGCCATTTAAACAGTGCTTGCTAATATATTCCAAAGGAAATAGGGCACTATTAGTCTGCATCCTCTAGTTTGATCCAAGTAACACGACAATATAAAAATTCACCTGCCCATTTAATCTCTTCTCTACTTCAGTTCCCCTCATGCCCTCAGGTATAGGAGCCTGATCTTTGTTGGCTGGTACAAAATTGGTATCCTGTACAGAAATTGGAAGGTAGCATAAAGTTTCAGAAAAAATAAACTGGAGGGAGAACATATCCAGAATATTAATACCTCGCAGACTAAATAGTCACCAACATCTGGAGCATATGGAAGATCCAGTAACCCATTTTCATAGTATAGTTCAAATACTTTCCTCAGTAGATTCTCATCAAACTCTCTGCACGAAGAAGAAAAACAGGCCCAGTATTGAAGAAGTAAGAAATATATAACTACAATACAGAAATTTCATAACACACATTTACCAACCTGAAAAACCCACCACGAACATTGCAAGCAACATTCCTTGCAACACATAGAACTGGAACAGCATTGGCCATCTAAAATTTATAGAAAACACACATATCATTCCACAATGGGTATATGTTCAACACAAAATACACAGAGTAATTAAATAATAAGTACCTCTGCCTGTGGAGCATAGTATGGAGTATATGCAGGGACAACATGAACTCTGTGTTGATCTTTATCATCCCAAACATTAAGTCGGTCATCAATTACCATGGCCATCTTTGGATGGCATCCTCTGTCTCGGAAAACATTCTGCAGGGACTTTCTGGAACCTGCCATGCAATAAAGAGAAAGGATGCAATAGATGGTTAACCCAGAAAAATTCTGGAGGAAGATCAAACCAGAGTGATAGGAAGGTTCCAAATGCACTGTTCCATCCAACTACACTGTGCGCTATTTCATTTACTCCTATATATTACTACATATATTACAGCAGTTCCACTGGGAACAAGTTATTTAGGAATACAAAGGATGCTGTATAGATAAATTGGAGCTAAATACCTTACTCATAAGTGTATGCATAATGACAAGATGTTCCAATAAAGGAGGGCATCGTAATATTAGGAAAGAAAAGCAAAAACAAAAAGAACATTTGGAATATAAAGTTTATGGCAAAAAGGTGTTGCTGGTGAGTTTGTCAGGATAAACGAAACAAAACAGATACAGGAAATCATTGCACAATAATTGAAACAAGTTCACTTGCCTGACTTTACACAATTTACGCGTTCTGAGAGCTGTTGTGGACTTATTAAGTTGCCTTCTGGATCAAGAAGTCTCCACATTTCAAGAGCATAATCTCTCTCAGCCATTGTACATACATAAACCTCAAATCTTTTTCGTCCTTTTGCAGTTAGGTAACTCCTCAATTCTTCCCAAGCAGGCCTTAGCTTTACGAAAACACTGGTATCACGAATCTGAAAAGAATATGTAAATGGGTAAAGATGATACTAAGCATGAAAAAGGTACAGTAATCACAGAACAGCAAGTTAAATGAAAGAATTAAATCTCTAGATATCCAAAATTCTGTCACCTTCCAAATATAAAAGAATTTATGCTGAGTGCCTCAGTCCAATAATTTTGTATTAAATCTCGAAAACTTAGTAGTGTCAATAAATCATGTCCCCAAAGTAGACAAGGCTCTATTGCAGCCCACGAAAAGCCAACAACAATATCATGGAATTCATTCTACTAATTGAAACATACCTCTGGATTGATGCGAGTCAAAATTGCATTCCTGTCAGGCAGTCTGATAACTGGACGAAGAACACGCTCCTGACCACCAGACATAGGTTGAACCTCCTCTTTCTGGGTTCCAACTATTTTGCCATTGTCCGTAACTGTATCGGTGTCAATGAATTCTTTGAGGAGCTCTTTGTCCTCAATATACCGTTTGATTTCTGCAGACATCCCTGCTATTCTGATAGGATCATCTTCGACATCCATTCTGCGGGAAAGCATCTCAATCCGATCCTCGAAGGACTTCATTGTGTTAGCAACGATAAGGGTCTCATCAAGATCAAACACAATGGCAAGACAGCGCAAGTTGAGCATGCCAACAGACGCTGCATAGAGCCCAGAGCGTGCTGAGCAGCACCAAAAGCATGGCACCTTCCCTGATTTGGTCGGCATTGCCACCAGGTGCAGCTCCTCATCCCCAACTACTACCACAGCACTCTACACAGACAAATGGGAGAACGTGTTATACAAATCTTAATGTTCTGTGTAAAGTTCTATCAACAGAAAGTCCCTGAATCTAACTACATGGAACTTACAACCCATGAAAGACCCAAAATGAAATGTGCAAAATGCTTCAGTCTATGAAACTTGTTTCACGAAGTACGAGTACCACCTCAGTAAGTTACGCTTTCCGCTTCAATTTCAAATGAATATGGCAATGATACACTCACATCAAGCCAAAACACCTATGATAGACCCAGAATGAAATGTGCAAAATGCTTCAACTCCTGATACTTGTTCGACGAATTACAAATGCAGTGAATAGAAATTTCTAAGAGGTCACGCTCACATTAAAATATGTATATTCCTTCGATTTCAAATGAGCATAGAAACTACAGTCACATGAGACAAAACCACATATTCGCGGTTGTTCAAAAAAAAAATTGGGGACAAACCTTGAATTCGTTGAAACAAGTGAGATACAAGCGCTGGAGGCTCGGGTTGGGAGGCGTCAGCTTGGTCTGCAGCTTACATCGCACGGAGAAGGGCGCGATGGTCTGCAGGATGGCGAGGGGCGGGCACCTCTCGCTCGCCGGCGAGAGGTGGCTGACGCGGATCTCGTTGCTCGGGAACGGGAGGCCTCCCTCGCCCCCCTGCTTCATCGGGAACACCTCCATCTCGCCGAGGTACACCTCGCCGTGGAACATCCGCATGCTGACTCCGGCGGGCGCACCGGCGGCGGGGGCGGCGCCACCACTGCCACCGACCCCGCCTCCCAGGGCCCCCGGCGGCGGGGGTCGAGGCGCGGCCATCGCGAGTGGGGAATCGGAGTGAGAAAAGAGAGGGAGGGGGAGTGTAATTTCACGCAGCGGGAGCAGGTGCTTGCCCCCGCCCGCCTCCCGCTTCGGCGGAGCCGCGGGTTTTGGTGTTTGTGTTTGGGGAATGAGGGGGCGGAGAGAAGAGGGCTTGCAGGAGGTGGCCTCGGCTGCGTTTATATAGAACTTTGGGACCGGGCGGCGGGGGTGGATGGTTCCGATAGTTCGGTCCGGTCACCGGTCTGGCTGCGGACGCGCGGACCAGCCGACCAAGTCGAGTCCCGAACCGGGGCTGGGGCCGGCGCGTCAGTGACCGTGACTATCTTTCCGTGTCGCGCCTGGCTCGGTGCGCCGCGTGTGGGAGCACCGGGAGTCCGGGATGATTCCGTTTCCTGCTGATTTGGCACGTCTTCCAATCTGGGGCATGGCTGTGTGTGCGTGTCGCGTGTGATTCGTGAGTGAAAGTGGATTCAACCGTTCAAATATAGTCATTTCGGACAAGGTTTTTGTACTCACGACAACACAAACAGCAGCAATGCGGCGCGGCCCCGAATTATCCTGCGGGCTACGGGGTCAGGTACTCTGGTTTGTGATGCTAAAAAGACATAGCCATCAGGGTGAAGAGGACATCAATGAAAGATTTAAGATTGCGAAGGGCCATAACGTCCATGACGAGATATGTTATCCTATCATAGCCGCAAGGCGCTAAAGTCAACGGTGGACTCTATCCCCATCCCTCGTGTTCTTCTGTCCACCGGCCCAATGGCCACGCCCACTACCCCATATGATTAGCTGGTTTTCATTTCGTTTGAATTCGCTTAGCTAACATTAGCTACGTTAGTAGGAAGAAATCAGCCAATACTTATTTTTTAGTTGGGTGGCAAGTAAAATACGAGTTGATCTATCCATTAGCCGAGGGTCCAAATAGAGTCTATGCTAATTTTTAGCAATTAACTATAGTTGTATGGGAACCAAACAAGTTTTAGTAAATCGTGGCTAGAATTAACGATATAGACACCCTGTTTGGCAGGCTGTTTCTGTGGCTTATAAGCCGGCTGTGGCTGTTTTGTTGTGAGAGAAAAACACTGTTTCACGGCTGATAAACCGTGCTGATAAGAGCAGCCGAACAGGGTGAGAGTTTTTTTTTTGTAAAACAAAAATTTGATGATACAGTAAGCACATTATCAGCCACATTAAACTACTTTGTAGAACTTATGGGTCCGTTGCGTTCAGCTGTCATTAACAGCCTCTGCTGGTGGTTGTAGCTAGTACTGTTCGTCTGTTCTACACAAACTCGTGTCGTGAGTGAGAACGCAACCTGCAGCAATGGCAGCGGCAAGTATATGTAGCTACGTACATATACCTACGTATATTGCCAATCTTTCGTGACAGGATACGTAGCTGTCATTGCCTGACAGCCCGTACAGAGGACATTTCAGCAAAAACCATACACCGCGGGCTGTCAGGTTATCTCAGCCCCTGGCTCACCATGGTTGCATGAATCAAATATATTTGCTGCTCCTCCAGCAGCTGTCTGACTGAATCATATATCTATTCAATCAAGAAGAAAGATGCAGCTTGAGCTCTAGTACCATTTTTGAGTTTATTTCCTACTCACAAGAATTAATTGACTGCATACCACCACTAATAAACGGTTATCTACGCATCTTAGCCCTTCGCTTCGCTGAGAAGTCATGGCTGAAAGTATTCACCCTGTTCGGCTGAGCTTATAAGCCGCAGAAACAGCCTGCCGAACAGGATGATTGTTCGCTGATTCGTTGAGAGAGAAAAACACTATTCCAGATCCAAGAACAAGCTGAAAAGTACAAATTAAGACAAGTGAAAAGGGGGTCTCCAGGAACAAGGGGTCTGCAGGAGTCCCCAGCACCATTTGTGAGTTGTAACAAACACTGCCGCGTCATGCTAATACCATGGGCCCCAAACCTATCATCATCCACTGACCAACGCTTACCTGCTACTGACAGTTCCAGCACGCCTTCCACATGGCGCTGCCTACCTCTTTCTGCGCTACAGTTTCCTTACCCCGAACCGCCTGTCTCTGCTCTGGAAGGAGACCAGTGCCTCGAGGTAGTCAGCCTCTCCGAAGTCGGGCCACAGCGTGTCCGTGAAGAAGAGCTCCGCGTACGCCGACTGCCAAAGCAGGAAGTTGCTCAGCCGCAGCTCGCCGCTGGTTCTGATGAGCAGGTCAGGGTAATGGTCCTGTTCTGCTGGTCATATTTCGGTTTATTTCAGCTTGTTTCAGCTTATTCTCTCTCACGTAATACTATTAAACCAGCCAAAATCTGCCGACTTTCCTACCTGTCGAACCAGCCCAATGAGGGAGCTCGTTGGCATGGCTCGTCTCGAGCTCATCGGCGAACAGCGATTCGTCGATGTCCTCCGGCTTGAGCAGCTTGTCGTGCACCTTCTGTGCAAGGTTCCGGCACGCTTGCACTATGTCCCTCCGCCCGCTGTAGCCGATTGCCAGTGTCAGGTCGAGCTGGGAGTTATTCCGTGTGGCCTCCTCGGCTTCTCTCGCGGTCTTCTGAAGAGAAACCGGCAGTCTTGAGGAGTCGCCGATTACACGTAGCCGAATTCCTTCCCTGTAAAATGTGAAGACCAAAACCTAATGATATACATCACGGGCTAGCAATTCAGAATACATCGAGGACAACAAAAATTCCGTCGTATCTACTACAGTAGCAACTCTAGTTGTGAGGTTTACTGCCAGCTCCATAGAGTGTTCAAATGCATCTGCATCTTATCAGGAATGCCAGTACAGATCAAATGTGAGGCTATTAACTGACGGCGCAAATGCATACCTCAAAAATTCAGCTACGCTTTCGCGGATCGCTCGCTCAAACTGCCCCATCAATAATTCCACCTCCACCTGCGAATTGGAAAAAGGAGCCGTGAAGCTCGTCCGAGGCAAAGAAGGCGACGGCGCGCGGAGGAGGAGGGAAGCATACCTTGGGCCGGCTCCAGTTCTCGTGGGAGAAGGCGAAGGCGGTGAGCGCGCGGACGCCCCAGGCGCGGGAGAGCCGCACCACCTCCTCCAGCGCGCGGCGCCCGGCCTCGTGCCCGGCCGCGGACGGCAGCCCGCGCGCGCGTGCCCACCGCGAGTTCCCGTCCATCACCACAGCCACGTGCCGCGGCAGCGACTCCGCTCGCAGCCCGCCCGGTAGGAGCGCAGCCTCGGCCGCCGGTACCGCTGCCGGGGTCGCGCCGGCTCGCGGGCATGGCAATGGCAATAGGAGCGTGCGGCGGGAAGGGGCGAGTAGCTGACTTGTATCAGCCGGGGAGTGGTGGGAGAACGGCATGGGAGCTCTCGTTTTGGGCCTCCTGGTGGTGTCGGGTTGGGTCTTCTTGGCTCAAACTTCTCCAGCACCACAGCTCAAAAATCAACCGCGGAAGCGCTGCTATGCCGAACGCGCCCAACGCGCCGAACGACTTGGAGACTTCAGAATACGAGAATACAATAAGCATAGATTAAGAACCTACAAAAACAATCAGCGCTCTACCTGGAAAGAGAGCTGCGTTCAAGAAGCCGATGCGTCAACACCTATTTTTTAAAGACCTCCATGCCGCCTTTCAACGAAAAGAAGACATCCATGCCAGTACTCCACAGCCAAAAAATCAGCCTGATCTGAACAGCTTGCTCCAGCAGCACTGCCACTGCTGTAGCAGCAAGCCTCAGCCCGTTCGTCAGCCGGCATAGCCATTTGAAAAGGGCAGCCGAGCAGGAAGACAGACAAAATGCCACGTATTCACTGTTCAAAGATATTTAGCGCAACGCAGCAAGAAGACACAGACAAAATAGTCTCTCGCTCACGCGCATAACAGCAAACACAGGATTTGGTATATATTTAGTTGAATTCGAGATTAATTGACTCCTCATCAAATGCATTTCTTTTGGTACACAAAGGGAGTACTTCTCTATCACGTGTGCACTGTTGAACGAGGTGGGGAAGAAAGAAGAGCTACCTGGCTACCTCATGTCAATTTGCAAATTGCAGTCCAACCTATGGCATACATTCGTTGTGTCCTTTTCTCATTCCCCCCTTTCCTTTCCCTAAAACTGTACTTTGCCGAGATAAAAAAGGATACCAATCACACATATCACGCCTGAAAAATCATATGCATTTAACAGTTCACATCTAACACTAAAATTGACATGGTCCTTGAAATTCCTGGAGCCTTGAATGTGCAAATTTTACAAAGGAAAAGGCACCGCAAAACGTCATCTATTGGCTGGCACTAGGGAATGACAAAATATATCACATCCATGCCACAAGGAAATGAAAGGATGACAGACATCCCAGAGGATTTTTTATGAAATATATTTAAATTTCCGACAGGAGCAAGTCGAGCAGATGACGTGGATATACGTTCTTTCATGTGAGCTTACAGCCTGTTCGTTTCGCTGGTTTGTTATGGCTGAAAGTACTGTTCGCTGGTTTGTTGTGAGAGAAAAAACACTGCTGGATGGCTGCTGATTCTGCTGATATGCTCAAACGAACAAGGGTGTTAGTGTCCTTTAATTTGAGATTCGTGTCCTTTGTCACCACTCACCAGGTCGCCAGCATGCCACAATCACTGATGTCAGTCTCCCAGTGCATTTCCACTCCTCCAACAGTCCCTGCAATAAATCTGCAGCTGTTAATGTGCCGTGAAAGCTTATTATCAGATTATGAGGGAAATTTTGGTTTCATGAGCGTACCACGGAGATTACAAGAAGAGGCCTCCACTAAAAGTCAACTGTTCCACGTATCTGTTTGGAAGTCAATGGCGAACCTGCTGACTAAATTCCATACACAGTTCACAACTCCATCTGACATAATGGAAAATGCATTTTTTGCAGCCCTTTGACGTGCTCCCAGAGTGCTAGCATCACCAAGCAGTTCTTTTAGTGTTTGCAGAAGTTCGAATTCTCCTGACACCTGGATGAAAAAAGAACACTCTGTGAAAGAATTTTCAGGCCCAATTCCCTCTGTTAAACATGAATTTTATCATGCCCAACTAATTTCAGTAAGCAGTAGGAAAAGAGGCAAGTCTAGAACCAAAAAAAAATATCACTCATCATACGACCGACCTTGATTGATTACTTTTATGGAGGAGCTACTGAGCTAGTGATCAGATTTACTATGCAATGGTGTGCTAGTCACAGAATGGTGTTTTGTTTAGGTAGCAAAATAGGAGAAAAATAATTTTGTGACTTTGTCACCTGCTTGACAGCTAAAGGATTTATTTGCCACATTTCAACCAGCATATGGTAGAAGTGTCCAACATGGGGTCCTGCATGCCAGAGTTCACTTTGTGAACAACAAATATTGCGACCTTTTCACAAAGAAATGTCAAACATAAGTATGTCAACTCACCAGTCATAACAGCACAACCAGCTGCAGCAGCCTCAGAAATATTATGGCCCGCTAAGCCAGATAGAAATGAACCGCCAATAACTGCAACTGGGGTGACCCTATAGAGCATTCTTAATTCCCCTGTTTTTCATGGTATTTTATGCCATTAGCTAATACTCCCTCCGTCTTGGAATGATTAGCGTATTTTATACAAGGAAAGGCCAATTTTACAAATTTTGACCAACAATTATTCAAAATATATGCAACTTTAGGACATAAGATTTCCATTGCATCAATAGATTTGTATTCAAAGTGCCTTTTGAGATGATGGTGATTCTTTCACAAATGACAACATGTTGCAATAAGAGAAATAAAGCAAAATCTATTTTGCATACTTTTCCTTGACCAAAATATGCTTATTATATCGGAATGGAGGGAGGAGTTGCAATATGGCATGCACAATTTGTGCAGCAATATATCAACTTTCAGAAGGAGATGATCACAAACCTAAAGTATCGACCATGTATACCCTAGTGCTTGAAGCCACCACTTCCCTAGTTGACCTCAGCACAAAACTGACATTTTGTTTCTTTAGTGCCTGCAACAACATACACAAAGATGTGTTCAGATATATTATCCTATCATAACGAATAGCATCTCATACCAGAACAAAGTTGGAATCCTAAATTAAAATGATAATCTCTTCACGCTGAAGAAATTCAAATTTTAAACAGTGAAGTCGGTCACCAGCAACTTACCTTTGTGTGTTTAATTATTTTGACTTGAGTATCCAACAAGATATGATACTATAAAATACTGGTAACAAACAAGTAATCAAATGGCTTAAAGGGGTAAGAAAGGCACCATTATCGTACCAACGAAATATTCTTGCAGTCCTCAGGATGTCTTGGCACAAGAATTAGTAGTAGAGCGGGATACATCTTGACTAACTCATCATGAACACGGAGGATGACTGAAAAAATAAAGCAAGAAAATCAAGATTGCTTGTGGAAAACTGAAAACCATTTCCTTCATGTTGAGACCGTGAGAATAATAAGTCAGGAATGTAATTCCTCCATGTCACTCCACATTGAAAAATGTAAAAATGATGAATAAATAACTGAGATATAATTTCACTAAAGCGACTGCATTTTTCCTGATCAGAGTACGAACAGAAATACAAAAAATGAGGCAGAACAATGATATGACAGAAGACCATCCATAAGAAACTACATGAATATTGTTCAGGGAAAAAAATAAAACTACATGAATGAAACTATGGCAGAGGTGATTCTCTAAAACAAAGACAATTTTAGTATTAAGGTTGAGGATATAGAAGCATCCACTGACACAGTACTCCTGTATATCTTGAACAAATAGTCCATAAGTATGACAATTTACAAGTATATGGCATTTAACTACCTTAAGTAAATGTAAGTCAAACTTTCAATCCTGATCAGTATGTAACAACATTATATATCTGTCATTGAAAGTATTTTTCTTGGTATAAGATTCTAACAGCATTTTCTGCAATTAATTGTTGCTGGAGGTGGTAATCAAAGTTGTTCTAGGAGAACTCGAAGAAGTCAACAAAGGTTAGGGATAGCAGGAGTAACCATTATCATGAAAATGTGAAATGCTAGCAGTTTTTTGTACAGCTTACTGGAAGTGAAGTGATATAATGCATTTTATTAGTCCAGGAATCAGCAAAAGGTTCAGCTCCTGAGTTCTTACCTTCTTCTTCACCTCTGTGAATAGAAGCAGCCATCCAGAGGGGCCTATTGCCAAACTGTTGTTGTTGCAGATCTTTTATTTCATTGACCTGATTCTCCCCGGCATTAACATCTCCGACAGCTATGTGAATTACATGAATCCTCTAATAAATCATTTGACTTGTAAACCTGGTTATCTTTCAAGCTCCCAAGACAACCTTTGAAACTAAATCACTTATAGGATCACTTATAATCTATTCTCAGGAAGGACTAGACAAAACTTGAGTATACCATATTTCAAATCTCCAGCAAAATGTATGATCCCTGGTGGTGTATGTAGCAACTGAAAACGAACAGCCTGAATAGTACTCTGCAACAATAAGAAATGAATGATGGCAGCAGTAATAGATGTACATAAAAATAAGGTCATCATTACCATGGGTACTTACCAATGGGACAACAAGTGATAGTTTAGAGAGCATCAGAGCAATTAATGGGGACCCTACAGGCATCGACCAGTGGTTGAAAGATTTCAATGATATGCGAGCATTTAAAAGAGCCACTGCAATCTGCAGATAAGTAGGCAATTCATAACAAATAAGTAACTACAGCCTACAGCATGAATGTGTGATGCAGAAACTATGAATAGTCCAGATAAAAGTTCTGCTCTCGCAGTATGAAAAAATTAAGAGAAGGATGAACACTAGGAACTAGAAAATAGGCATGATCATGAACAGTGATCTGGTCATGCTCCAGAATTATGAGAAAACCACTTACCCCTTTTGCTGCTGCAGACATAATGAGGTTTGGCCAGAGTTCACTTTCCAGAAGAAGTACCAAACTTGGCTTCCAGTATCCAATAAAACTGTCTATTGCATTAGGACAGTCAAGAGGAGCAAACTACAAGCATAAAAAAATGAGGTTGGAAGGGAGAAATAAACATAGCATGCAAAAATTGTACATGAAGCTGCTTCCAATGGAGATTTCCGAAATACTCAAGGCAGCCAGTCCCAGCATCTGAACAAACTACACTTTCCCTCCCAATTTCACTCAAAGTTTACTACTACAACCTAATAGCTGCAGTTCTGTAAATACCCTGTAACCTTTTTAGGGCAGTAATCCTGTGAAATTTAAGTGATAGTACAACTGTACTGTATCAATGTATGGTTATCTCATTAAACAGCAGTAATCGGGCATAGAGAAGCATCAACAGATGACCAAACCCAGACCAATTCGAATTATCAAACAGTAGTTACGAAGAAAACACAGTGTCCATCCTCACTAAACTAAATCCAGCACAGCCACAAGGGTCTGAAGCTACGCGAGAAATCTGCAAACGCACTTGATATATGACACCATCAGGGAGTAGATCCTTGATAACTTCGCTGCATACAAGCCAAATAGCGATATTTAGGGGACGACAACGCAATATGAATTTTGAAAATGGCACTCGCCGTTGAGAACGGGAGCTTACAACGAGGAGAGAGTGGTGGTGGTGACTAGCACGGGGAGGCCGGGATGGAGGCGGACGCAGTGGCGGACAACGGGGAGCGCGGCCATTCCCTCCCCGAGGGATACGGCATGAAACCACACGAGCGGAGAGCCCGGCCGAGGCCGCGCCGCAGACGGCCGGCCTAGCCGCTCCGGCCACCGCGTCGGGTGCTCCAGCCCTTGCAGTCGCCGCCACAATAGCACCGCCGGCGCCGCCGCGCGGCTCGCTGCCCTGTACAGCTCGTATAACGCCCATCCCCCGCGCGACGCCGGCGACGCCGCGCGGGCCGGCCGCATCGAGAGTTCGAGACTGATCGAAAAAGCGTTGTTTTGGCGGCGGAGATGACGGAGGCCACTTCCGAGCAGACGACCGAAGAAGGGAAGGCGTAAAGAGAACAATACGCGTACTCAAGGACGGGAGACTACAGTAGTAAAATACTGGTACTCATCCACTATTGGGCCCGAGCGGCCAGTGGATGTACGGTGGGTGCTTAAAAGCAACCTCCTGTTGTGGTCTGATTGGTTGTTCACACTGAAATTGCATTGCATTAGAAGTTATGTAGCATATCCTTAGCCTAAACAAGGCTATGCATTTATTGGTATTTGGTTTGACTATACAGAATGGTATATACTGTTATACATGTGTTTGGTTGTCTATGTTAACTCCGGCAGCGTTGAGAACATTTTTATACGTTTGGTTGTCTAGATAGAACCGATATGCTCACCTCTTCTTCTGAATAGGTAACCTTACCCCATACTATTTTCACGTTCCTGTGAAAGGGCTGACGCCGAGCCCATCTCCTTTCTCACCGTCACCTTTCACCCCATCTCTCTCACTAATCTTCCCCTTCATCCTCTTACTCCTTAAATGAGCGGCGAGGAGAGTTGCTGACATTGCGAGCGATATGGAGTGGTTGGCAAGGAGGTGGCTGAACTCGGCCTCGAGGACATCGAGGACGGCATCCAAGAGCCCATTGTCGAGGTCGTGGCAAGTCCCACGACGTGGTCGGTTGAAAGCCCAAGTTTAGTTTTGGTAATTAATGACACCAAGTCGCTTATGTCATCGTATCAAGTGAATTGAGTTAGGCGTAGCAACACATGTGATGAAGGAGCAAGGAGCATGGTGGTGATGACCATAAGATCACAAGCGCATGGAGATAAAGATAATGGTGAACATGCACATAGGTGATGGACAATGAATGAGATGATCAAGGCAAAAGTATAATCATAGCTCTTTTGCCGGTCTAAAGATGAGTAGAGAAGTGATTGACCGGGTTTAGGATTGATAACTAACTATCAAGTGGGGCAATCACGGTCATCTTATGAATCAAGTGCTATTATGTCCATATTCTTGAGCATATGCATTTAGAATTTAGTGAGTTGCTAACTCCTTTGAAGAAAATGATTGTGAAAATGTTAACACGCATGCACATGGTGATGTACACTTGGTGGTGTTAGCACATTTACAAAGGCGGTAGAGTTTGAGCGGTAGAGAGGCGTTTTCGAGTAAATGAAATGTCTATTTTCCACTACGTCGGTGGCGAAGATTTTCTCTAAGTCATCATGGATAGAAACGGAGGTGAACGGAGGTCACTGGTAGTGATCGGACGCGGTCTCGGTTTGACCGAACGCGTCCAGTCAGTGGCAGAGCAGCGCGCGGCGCGGGTGCGCGTCCGGTCCCTCGAGGAACCGGAGCGTCCGGTCACGCACCCAGAGAACAGCACGAGTTTCAGAGCTGATCGGACGTGGTGGCGCGTCCGATCACGTGCGATCGGACGCATCCGGCCGACAAAATTGCTCTCTGGACCCTTACTGAACTCTAACCGGACGCCGGGTGTAACACGTCCGGTCAACTCTAGCGTCGCGTCCGGTCATGCTTTCGGTGTCGCGCAGGTGCGACCGGACGCTGTGGCCGCGTCCGGTCAGCGCGCGCAGAGCAGTTTCTTTGTTCCTAACGGCTCTATTCTTTGGAGTGGTTTATATATACTCGTTTGGCCAACCTTGGGAGCCACTCTTTGACTCTTTGAACACTTGAGACATACTTTGAGCTAAAGAACATTCCTTCCACTCATTTTCTTGCTTGGTTGCATACTCTAGTGAGACTGAGTGAGATTCAAATGCATTGCTTAGTGATTTGCATCTAGTGGCACTTAATCCATTGAGTTGGCTACGGATTTCTTGTTACTCTTGGGTGTTTCCCGACATCATAGACGGCTTGGAGCAGCGGTGGTGTTGAGCTCTTGATTGGAGATTGTTTTGAGCCTCACCAAGTGATTGTGAGGGGTTCTTGAGCCTTCCCCGTGGGAGTTCGTGAATTGGCTACTCTAGTGGAGTTCGTGGCTTGGAGGATCCCCATCTTGTGAGTGGATGTGTGGCACCCGTTGAGGGTTTGACTCTTGATAGTCAATTTGCTCACAATCTATCAAGTGAGGGCATCGCCACAACGAGGACTAGCTTGCCGGGAAGTAAGTGAACATCGCTAAAAAATCTTGTGTCATCTCTTTACCGAGGATTTCATCTTGTGTTTGTGATTGCTTTGATTGATTGGTTCATTAGAAATATTTCTACTCATCAACGTCGGTATAATAATATTTGCTCACTCTTTTACTTACCTATCTACCTTGCTAGTTGCTTAGCTTGTTATCTCTCGTAGATTCTAGCTCCTAGTTTGTGTAGTGTATTTCTTTCATCTAGGAGTAGAGTAAGTAGTGTTTTAGCCTTGCTGGTGTGGATTAGAAATTATAGCCTTCATATCTACTAGAATTATTTAGGTGGCTTGCATAGTATAGTTGAGCTAGTGTTAGAATTAGTTTCGCCATCTTTTGTACTAACTTTGTTGTTAAGTAAAGTTTGTAGAATTTTGAAAAGGCTATTTATTCCCCCTCTAGCCATTTAGGACCTTACATCGATATGGGGCCCAGCGGCGGCATGCTCGGCTCACTACGTGCGGATCGGGAGCGCCGCCTAGATCTCCTCAAGATGGGACTCCATGTGGGCCAGCACATGGCCCAGCGAGCAGGACTTGTCCACGCGGGCACGGATCGTGTACCGCATTGCCGCGAGCACTACCGTGATCCATGCCGCCGCTCACTAGGGACTTCCTCCTCGTCGCCACCAAACACGGACACGATGGGAGCAAAAACTGCAGAGATGAGAAGGAGAGCAAATGGGAAAGAGGGACGTGAGCACATAGTGACCCCTCAAGCCCCGCCTGCATCGGGTGTTACAAAGCGGATGCAGGACATGCCGCGGACTGCACAACGCGTGCACTGCTGGTTTGCATATCTAGATACGCCAATTTCTAGCAAATAGGGGGATGCAACTTCTGGGTCCTTTTTGAGGATAGTGCTGTGTTGCTCGTCAGCGACAACGTGTGTGACAAGTGATATGACTATATGAGAGACACCTATTCCTCGATCATCCTGTTCTTCAACACTACTTTAGCAGTACTTTTCAGCGAATGAATTATGTTTTCCTCTCACAGCAAATCAACATAAGCATCAGCATAAGCCAAATTTCAGCGAAACGAACAGGACTCGGTGGGTGATTTGAGCCTCAGAATCATAATTCTCGGTGTTGGTAGAGCCAAATGGGCTGATCCTAGAATCTAACTTCAATTCCATCTAATTGAATTGAAGGGATGTAAACAGATCAATGTTGTCCTCGTTGCTTGTACTCCATCCGTCTCAAATCATATCACTGTAGGATACGTGATGGTCAAACTTTCATAGGTTTGATTAATTTTGTAGAAACGATAATGATATGGTGAGGGCGTTCGTCCGCCTGAACGCGCTTGAAGCCTGCGGGACCAACCCGGCCTGCTCCTCCTCACAGTCCATTAAAAAATAAATAACGGACGTATTTCTCTTCCTCCATTTCTCATTGTGCAGTTTCTTCTCGTCTCCGCAGCCATAATGCCCGCACCGACAGCCGAGTCGGCACTCCCAGCGTCCTTCCTCTACGTTTCATCCCCGCTCCTCTCCACGCTGCTCCCCGGCGCCGCACTCTCCGCCTACACCGCGTCCTCCTCCATCCTCCATCTCCAACGCATCTGAGCACCGATGGGCGCTAGGGATGAAAACAAAAAAAATAATTTCTATTTTTTTGGAAATTGTTTCTGAGTTTTTTTTCGATTTTCAGGCCTAAAGAAAACGGTAGTGGTAACCAAAAAACAAAAATAATTACGATAAAAATAACCGGAAACAAAAACAAAAACAATTTTGCCTTATTTCGATCGTTTTCGAAGATTGTCGTATTTAGACAGTAATTTACCGTAAGTAGTCACCGATTTAAAGGCCTCGAATCCTACAGAGTATATAATGCATATACTTTAGGTCCAGTTGACCTACATCTAAACATCACATCTGCACATACTAGCACACATAAGACAAATTATTTTTTTAGAAATGAACTATACGACAACCATTTCATGCGTATAAGAATAAGAAGGCAATCAACTAATCACATACCGCATCCGTTACTCTTGCAGTGAGCACGAACACAAACGGACTATGGGTTTAGCTTGTTTGAGATCGGAGATGGTGTGAACCGTGGTTTTAGCTTGTGGTCTTGTCAATTGTGACTTTATTTATTATTGTCATGTGAAATAGGTCGAGTTATATGACTCTTCTCATGTTCTACGGTTTGACGTGTTTATTATTTTCGAGAATATCGTTCTCATGGATTCCGATCGTTATCGATGTATTTTCTGATCGACTAACATCGTTTTCAAAATTACCAGAATATCGGTGCCGTATTCGTTTCCGACAATATCGTATCGATTTTGGTTTCGAGAAAAAATTGTGAAAATGAAAGTGATTTGGCTTCTTATCGATCGTCGTCGTCCCTAACGGCCGCCTTCCTTCCTCTCCACTGTGCTCACCGACCGCCGCACAAGAGAGGGGGCCGTCGTTGGCCGGGCCCAAGCTAGGCGCAGGTGCAGCTGGCTGTTGCTAGATCGCGCCACCGTCCTCAGCCGTTGGCTGGCTAGAACCGACTGTTCCCTGCTCTGCTCTGCATCGTCCGGAAGAAGAATGGTGAAAAACACGTGTTTCAAGTGTTTCATGAATATATTGCAAGTATTTCTTACGGATGTTGTAAAATAGATTGTGATGTTTCATATGTTGCAATGATTGTACACCTATGTTGCAAGCTTCTATTTTTAATGTTATCTATTTTTCAGACGCATGTTGCAAGTGTGGTTATCTGGATATTGCATATGTTTTCACACATATGTTGCAAGTGTTTTATCTGGATGTTGCATATTTTTTCAATGGTTTTTAAGTGTTTTTATGTGTTTTTGCAAATGTTTCAGATATATGTTTCAAGTGTTTTATCTGTTTTTAGACGTTTCAAACGCTGCATATGGATGTTTCAAAAGTATATCGGTGTTGCACATGTTGCAATTGGATCCACTATCCCTAGCCACCAGTTGCAGCTACTAGGGCGTCGCCGAGCAGGTGCAGATGGCGAAGGGAGCTCGAGCGGTCCCACACGCGAGCGATGTCCGGGCGGCGCGGGCCCCGCGTGGGCTTGTAAAACGCAGGCGCGTCGGGGCGTGTTGCCGCGGGTACGGAGTGCGGGCGCGTGCAGGAAACAAAGTGAAGTTGCGGGCATCCGAACGCACGCGTCTGTCTAGACGTCCGGGCTCTAGCACTGCCGTTGCAAAAAAATATTAGTAACATTTAGAGCCCGTTTGCTTCGCTGAAAAGTCACGGCTGAAAGTACTGTTCACTGATTTATTGTGAGAGAAAAATATTGTTCCGGCTAAAAAATAAGCTGAAAAGTACAGATTATAAGACAAGCGAACAGGTGTATTATGAAAATATATTCAACGGAGTGAGAAAGACACTTGTTCTAGACGAAGTGAGAAAATATATTTCTCTAATAAAAATAATTATGTATTATAAATATTAATATTTTTATATATGTTTGGTTAGAGTTAAGAATGACACTTGTTTTGAGAGGAGTGCGTATGACCTGTACTCATCGATAATTGACCATACCAGACTAAATTCTTGGCTTCCTTGCGAGCTTCCTTAGGAAAACACATTTTTTGCGTTTTTTTTTGGTAGCATTTTTTTGCGTGTTTATACCATCGTAGATACACCACTACAAAACGCTCACGACAAAACATCTGGGGCGTTTATAGCTGCGTCAGTTTGGGGTCTCCTCACACGTTGGCGAAAAGCTTGTAAGTTTTGGCGTCCAAGGCAATCTGCCGCACCGCCGCGACGGACGCGATGACGGCGAGCCCCGAGAAGACGACGGCGATCGTCGTGTTGAGCCAGAACACGACCCCCTTCTTGGACGGCTTGAAGGTGACGTTGTAGAACAGCGCCGGCACGGCGAAGTCGAGCGGCAGGAAGCCGAAGGCGCCGATGAGCGAGTTCATGTCCCCGAAGAAGGGCAGCATGGCCGCGACGGTGGTGGCCAGCGCGACGGCCACCGTGCGCGACACGAGCCGCGGCACCACGTTCCGCGGCGCGTACTGCCCCAGCTTGGCGTCCGAGAAGAGGCCCTCCAGGACCTCGTTGGTGGGCTGCAGGTACACCACGCCCACCGCCGAGAGCTGCAGCAGCGTGAAGAGATGGGTGACGAGGAGGAGCCCCTCGGGGATCACGGCCGCGCCGTCCACCATGAAGTTGCTCAGCAGGGTGCCCTGCGCCTGGTTGCCGACCGCCCAGTACCCCGAGATGGCCACGCTGAAGAAGGTCGTCACCACCACCGCGTAGCACAGGCACAGACCCCGGAACATCTTCCCCGTCACCGGCGCCGCCACCGTTGCCTGAGGTCACACATTACAATTTTTACATGGCAAAGTCGATCGTTACAGGAAGCTGTTACGACTGCGACCATATATCATTGTCCATGGCTAATGATTACTAGTAGCAGATTATTTGATTCAGAGCTAGCTTAGGATGATTAGGGCACCTGTATCTCAGGGATGATGCCGTTCCCATACGTGGTGGCGATGATGGCGATTGCGTTGAAGACGCCGAACACACGGTTCTGGGCGTCACCCGAGATGGAGTAGTCCTTCGGCGGCGCCTTATCGGAGTTTCCTGTCATGTTGCATCGTCGTACTGATATGTTACTACCGGTCACTGGAATTTTCCCTTTGAGCTGCTGAACTGCTGGTCCAGGAACTATCAGTACCTAGGTATATGGAGCCGGAGACGGCGCAGAAGCTGTAGGCGAGGCAGAGCAGCAGGGAGACGAGGTTGACGTGCCGGAGCGAGTGGAAGGACGGCAGCTGCGCCAGGATCATCATGAAGACGCCGAAGATGGCCACGAACACGTACAGCTTGATCGTGCCGCCGGGGCTGGCCAGCAGGTAGATTGCCTGAAAGTGAAGTAGGAACACGCCTACCTGCTCAGGCATGTTCATGAAAAAAAAGTAGGAACGCATGTGATGAATCATGCTCGATCCATCTCTCTGCCATAACTTGCTGTGGGTAGCAGCGGTACCTTCAGGCTCTGTCCGGCCAGGAGAGTGCACCCGATGACTGCTCCGAAACACACCAGGAACTGGATCGGCCCAATGTAGTATTTTCCCCATCCAGGACCTTTAGCATAACAAAGTTTATCACATATCAGTGAACGGGTTAGACGAAAATCTTACATGTCTGATTTTTTTGGCAACTGATGATATTTTTTTCCAACACGTGTATTCGACGCTGACTAGTCGTCCTATCTTAGCATCTGGTTGCACGTGATGTCATAGGTGCTTCCAGGTTTGAGAAACTTGCATGCCAGTGAATAGTGATGGGAAGTCTCAGTCAAGTCAGTGCTGGACTGCTGGTTTTCGTTGCAAATCTCCGACTTCAGGCCTTGTTTAGATACTCAAATTCATCCCCAAATTCCACTATGCAAAAAGAAGATTCCCCATCACATCAAAATGTCGGCACATATATGGAGTACTAAATGTAGATGAAATCAAAAACTAATTGCACAGTTTTGTTGTACTTTGCGAGACGAATATTTTAAGTCTAATTAATCAATATTTAGACAATTATTACCAAATAAAAACAAAATTGCTACAGTGTGACGGGACATTTACTATGTAGAATTTGGTTCCTAAATTTGGGATCTAAACGAGGCCTCAGATCTGAACTCTGAAGTGGTATGTTCCATATGACCCCGGACAAAACTGTCAGCGTTGGGCCTTGGCCTATTACTGTTTTCAGAGGAACCGCGCTGGGCCTGCGCACATAAGAGCACCTTCAGCGTCGTATTCGAACCGTGGCAGGCAAAGTTCGATTGACCCTTTTACCGCTCGGTGAACATCGATTTTTGTTCTGACATTGAATAAAGAATCATTTTGAGCTAGTGCTTTTTAGGTGTGAGGTCCACCATATGTCTGCTGAGATCTCACCCAATATTTTACGCCGCAGCAACCGAACCATGTTTAGAGTTCGCTTTTAAATCTGACACCCGGTTCGCATGCTCCAATCTGCATGGTTTGGTTTCAGCTGCCCTCGGTTCGCTTCTGGCCCAACACTGGAGCTGCCCTAACGTGCCCTGTCTTGTGGAAACAGTCGAGTTTTCTCTGATGGCCACGTCCTGGCGTTTGTCTACTCCTCCCTCCATTCCAAATTATAAGGCATTTTAAAAATCTTAGAAAGTCAAAGCATCTTAAGTTTGATCAAAATTATAGAGAAAATTACAAAAATTTATAACGTCAAATAAGTATACTATAAAAATATAATTAATGAAGAATCTAATGATACTTAATTAGTATCATAAATATTATTATCTTATCATATAAATTTAGTCAAACTTGAGATTCTTTGACTCTTCAAGATTTTTAGAATGCCTTGTAATTTGGGATGGAGGAAGTACTGGTACTCGTACTAATCGACATGACCCATGAGCACTAGTAACTCGCAGATGGCCTTCTATTCTGGCTTGGCCGCATCGAGGTAACGAGGTTCATCAATTATTGGAAGCCGCTGTGCCGACAGGAGACTGCCGCCTCTACCTTGACCGATCTGCTGTCCTAGCTGTTGACCACGTGCTTTGAAGTTTCAAGTCTGAAAACCCCACCAAAACAACGGCTAACAACAACGTATGGCTGAACAAACTGGCATCACGGGGGGGGGGGGGGGGGGTGGCGATCTGCTGTCCTAGTTGTTGACCACGTGCTCTGAAGTTTCAAGTCTGAAAACGCCACCAAAACAACGGCTAACAACAACGTATGGCTGGACAAACTGGCATCACGCGGGGGGGGGGGGGGGGGGGGGGGGGGGGCATAAAGTTCAAAGCAGGACGATTGGTTAAGAAACTGACTTAGAGGTGCATTACGCGTATTGATGCTGCCAAAGTGCCTAGTATAAGAAAGTACCTTAGATTATGTCTCTGCATGCATGATTGCAATGGGCTATGGGCAACATTGCCTTAGATTATTAGGATATACACACAGGGGCAGATAAGCAGATAAGCTCTTGATTCAGCGGACGCGCCAATTGGGGTTTTCAAATTGCTCAGCTGTGCAATTTTGCTATGCACCCTTGTTAGCACAACTATCTATGCTAAGTGCATCTATCAACGACCAATGTTGTCTGATGACCCTCTAATTAATTCAGGCTGCCAATGGACGCGACGAGAATGATAGTGTATGGTTAGTCCAATGCATCGTCATCATACATTATTTGTCCAAAGCTGCGGTTACCATTCAAGACTCGCGAGGAGCAGGAGCCGGTAAAGCGAAAAGAACTTACTTTTGGTAGAGTTAACTGACCTAGTATGTCCGTGGCCATGTCCCTGAAGCGGAGCTGTCGGCGGCCCTGCGCCGCGTGGTGCTCCAGGACGAGGGAGATGAGGTTGTAGGAGTAGAAGGTGACGACCGCGCCGATTACGAGGCAGATGATCCCCGCCGCCCACCCCAGCGCCGCGAACGCGAACGGCAGGCTCAGCAGCGCCGGGGCCACGATCGACGTCGTCAGGTGGTACCCGCAGTGCAGCCACGAACCTGCATGCGGCATGTATAAAGCTCAATATTTACCACCCCAAACCTTCAAATTGAACATCATCCAAATTCAAACGTCTTCATTGATGAAACAAGTACGCATTGAGAGTTTGGATGTGCTTCCGTCATCAAGTACGGGTGTGCTATACTGCTATCCACGCGTATACACGTGCACCATACATAAATCATATAAATATACATCATCTTTGAACCGATACATTCGCCAAATTTTCAAATGGGCACGTCACGGCTTATCAGGTCCCTTCAAGATTCAGAAAAGCAGAAGATACCGAAGCGGCGATGTGCCTAGTCCAGGGGTCAAAAGATGCGCCTTTGGGAGAAAGAGAAACTTGCTTCGTCAAGCGTATACCTCATCGTCGGCAAGCAACTCAACCTGTACATATCTGCACTTGATTCCTTCTTAATTCTCTTCTGTGAAGTGCAGCGAACATGATTAACCCGAGCCTGACGCATATTGCCAAGCACTTGGCCAACCTCCCGGCCTATTTCTGCCACAATTATTGCTCCTCGAGTGTGTATGCAACAATCAACATGGGCGCATGATGCATGCAAGTCAACGAGGTGATGATGGCCCGAACTAGCACAAGGACCAAGGCCTTGTTTAGTTCCCCTCAAAATTCCGAGTTTTTTCACTCTCTTCATCACATCAATTTTTAGCTGCTTGCATGGAGTATTAAATGTAGGTAAAAAAATAACTAATTACACAGTTTAGTTGGAAATCACGAGACGAATCTTTTGAGCCTAGTTGGTCCACGATTGGACAATATTTGCCAAATAAGACGAAAATGGTATTATTCATCGGGTTGAAATTTTTTTCAATCTAAACAAGGCCCAAGTTTCCAAATAAAATACTAAGCCCTTGTTTAGTTCCCAAAATATTTTACAAAATATTTCAGATTTTCGTCACATCGAATCTTTGAACATATGCATGAAGCATTAAATATAGATAAAAAATAAAACTAATTACATAGTTTAGTTGTAAATCACGAGACGAATCTTTTAAGTCTAATTAGGCCATGATCGGACAATAATTACCAAATAACAACGAAAGTGCTACAGTAGCGCTACAGTTACATTTTGTAAAATATTTTGGGAACTAAACAAGGCTAAGATCAAATGATCGGATCCGTCAAAGAAGACACACATATTTGACTAAATCAACTGGATTTGGTTAGAGATGTTTTCTTAAATGGATGAGCGCTGTTGTGTGTGTTAGTTGGTCCTGTTTCAACTACAATGACTAAATACAAATATGCGCTATTCCATGGAGCATCAAATATCGTCACTTGTTGTTGTTTAGCCAGGCTAGTTTGGGGGACAGATAGTATGGCACGAACATGCTGGAGCCTGGAGGCTTGGAGCATTCATCGCTCATCGGCGGCAGGGATCGGAGAGACACCGCAAGTACACCTTGTTTTGTCTCTTCTTTCTCGGTTGCAAAACGGCAGGCGATACGTGCCGCCATGAGCCCATGACCATGAGGGGGGTGGACAGAGACGAAAAGTGAGGGAAGTGATAAAAGCCGGGAGACGAACGCATCCCGGCCCGGCCACTACCGTAAAGTGAAACTGTGAAAGGAAAAAACTTGGACGGCCAAGGTAGATTGGCGAGAGCATTGAAACATGCATTCACTCTCCGAGAACTTTTGATCAGGAGGTGGTCTGTGGTCAGAGGAGGAACAGTAGCGTCAGCTGGCCAGGTCATTTGCCAAGCACCATTCAATCAATGAAGTTTCCTCTGCTTCTCCTTTTTTAAAAGGAAAAAAAGGTTGAGTCATCGTCTTCTCCATCTTTCTTCTGCCAGCGGCACGTATGATAGCTGGGGTATGCAACCGGGCCGCGAGTTCACTACTGGCTAGTTCTTACTAGTAATTAGGACTGCAATCATCTCCAGAGTCCAGACGGATCAAGCAGAACAGCAGCAGAACCGCTAAGGTCGTGTTTAGTACTGTATAGCAATAAGCACCAGTTATTCTGCTTGTTACTTACTTACAGCAAGGGGGGAAAAAACAACCCCAACGTCTCACCGTGAAGCTTGGTGGTGCTCAAGAAACACAAAGATGCATGGTTGCAGGTTGGTAAGCAGCACACATGCGCTTGCGCGTGCAACCCGGAAAATATGGCGAGAACGAAAGAGACGCCGAGGTAATTAATTAATCAATCAATCAATCAATCACCTTTGGACTGGAGCACGAAGAGCGCGCCGGCGTCGAGCTTCTGGCCGACGGTGTCGTCGCCGGCCTCCATCTTCTTCGCCTCCTCATCCTCTCGGGTAGTCGCAGCCACAGCTCCCATCCCCATGCCGTCGTCGCCCCCTACCGCTGGAGCCTGGAACGAAGGGTGTCTAGCTAGCGTAGCTAGCTAGTTTTTGCCGAGCTGCACGTTGGAGCTGGGATGGCTGAGTGCTGAGACGACCCTCGGGCGGCGGCCGTGTGTGCTGTATCGGCAAGCTGGGTTTGCGCATCGCAGAGCTCGCGAGAGCTAGGCGGCAGCTATATGGACGGAGCTGGGGGCTGTTGCGAACTGTAACGAGCGCGGACGAAAGGGGCAGGCAGCTCCGTGCCGCAATTTTTCAGCCTGCTTGCTTGTTCGCAGTCAGCCATGGAACTAACGTTTTTCTCTCACACCAAATGTTAGCTAGAAAATGAACTAGCCGGAAAACGAACCAGCGAACAGATTCTTTGTTTTGGGGTACGGTGTGACCGGCTAAACGGCAGCGACGATAAACAAATGGTGACAACAACTATAAGGACAACAATATGGTGATTCGAACTGATGCCATCGACTACGAGCCTTTGACAAACGGTGTCCATTTGTTTTTTTTAGTGAACCAAAAACGGTGTTCATGTCGGTATGGTACAAAAACTAAGCCTACTGCACAACGTCTTTGCTCTGTTTGGTTCAAGTACTTTTCCATTTAATTTAATGGACGCTTGCGTTGCTCGCATCAACGTTGATGGACATGGACCAACGGAGGCCAAACAGACTCATATGGCGCATCTTGTGGCTCCGGGCTCCCCTGGTGTATTGCACCATACCAAGGGCTTGTTTGGCTCAAAGCCTGGGCTCCAAATGCCTGGATGTACAGCTGCCTGGACATTGCCTGTGTACCGTTTGGTTGCAGCCCTGTAACTTTGCCTGGGCCAGGCAAGAGATGCTGGCAGCCAGGCGGACGAATTCCAGCGCCTGGGAGGAAAACACATTTGCCTGGGCTAATGAAAATACTTATGGCCGGCTGATCACATTGGTTTTATCTTATCTTTCTCTTTTTCTTTAATTAACTATACATGGTCATGCGGACAAGCAGAAAACTTGCCAAAAATAACTATTTCATTTAATTTCTCATGCTCCAATCTAATTAAATATAGCAAAAAATAATTATTTTAAAAATCTCATGAAGTTAGAAAACTGCTAATATAAATAATTTATCTCAATATACAGACTATAATAATGTACTTTTGCTTGGTTAGAGTTTTCAGGCACCGGCATCTAACCAAACATATGTTTTCCAAACTTGCCTGACCAGGCAAAAATCATCAACTTTACAGGCAACTCTTAAGCATCGATTTTTGGCAGGCAACTCACCTAGGACTCCAACCAAACAGGCCCATAGTCTATGGGTGTAGTGTACACGTGTGTATGTCCACTTGTGACCAATGACCACTCCAGAATAACTGGAGATACCAATGCTCATTGCTACCTGAAAAGTGAACATGATCAAATCTCTGCACCACTCCTTACATTTTTTTCTAGAACACGACTTCACGTGTATTTCATTAAGAAGAAAGTCTGAAGAACCGAACAACAACGCCCTTGGCGAGCTGCCAGGATCAACAAGCAGCGGCAGTTCCCGGACCGGGCAACAAACAGAAAACGTTACATGACGAAACGGTTGCGCGACTAAGGAAGATGGCAGACTAAGCTGCTGCAGGAAGCACCAAGAACTCGGCGACCGTGGTGAAGCCCGCTGAAATCCACTCGTCCATGACCTGCATCACCTTCCCAACCAGCTGCAACACCGTGGAGGACCTGCCATCGAAGACTGTAGCATTCCGTTCTTTCCAAATACACCACGACATGAGGAGAAGAGTGGAATCGAATCCTCTCCTCAGCTGCGACGGCGTGACATCCCGGGCGCGCATCCACCAGGCTGATAGAGGAGAGTGAGCGTCGGGCGCGAGTTGCCCCCAGCCGCTGGGTTGCAGCAACGTATCCCAAAGCTCTCTGGTGGCAACGCAGCTGGCAAGCAGGTGATCCACAGTTTCATCTTCCTGATCACAGAGGTTGCACGCAGCGGAGTCCTGCAGTCCGTGCCGTGCCCAGCGTCTGCCGTCGAAATCCGTCGATGCAAAGCCAACCAGAAGAACTTGACTTTCGGTGGCGCCGATGATGTCCATAATTCTTTGCCCCCAACAACGAAGACATGCCAATGAAGTAGGAGCGATAGGCCAATGAGGCAGAGTAGGTGCCGTCAGCAGACCAACGCCAACTGGTCAGAAACCAAGGGCCGCAACTGCACGTCTTCGAGTTTCACCCAGAGGTCGACATACTCGTATAGCACGGCGGGTGCGGGCGCCGGAGATGTGGCGTACCCATCTGTGCTGGAACAGGGAATCCTTGACTGTGGCCTTGCGGAATCTCCTTACATCTTCTCGTTTCTATTTTTTTTTCTCTCTTCTCATTTTTCAACTCTGTACCGTTTTTTTTAATGTGAGTCTGTTTGAACATATAAGCTGATGAGGGACTTCACCAAAGAAACTTCAGGAGCCTAACGAGGCAGAAATGAAGGCTTCATCTCTGCAGTTTAAAGCTTCGCTCGAGAGCCATTTCTCGCACTAGTGTTTATTGGTAGACCTTTTCTTAGGACCATAGAGGAGCCGGAGCTGCTCAAAAAGCTCCGCCAAATAGGACTGAAAGACCAGAATCAATCAACGGAATCAAGTAGAATCAACCAAATAGGGCTGAAAGACCAGAATCAATCAACGGAATCAATCCCTACTTCAGTCAGCCCATTCGCACTCTATCTTCAAATAAATACACAGCGACCTATTACTATATCTTTTATTTAAAAAAAAGGTTAGCTGGTACGTATTTTCGTCGGTGATTATTTTCTGCGAAGATACTGAAGGAGGCGTGACAGTTCTCGGAGCTCAGAGCTGGATATATCAATCGTGACGGGATTGGGTAAGTAGCGTTCGCTATCAAGTAGCAGCCTGAGTCAATATCCAATGCTCCTCCCAGCCTCCCACCCCTTCACAACTACTACAGTATATTCTTACAAAATTTCGGTCTAGACAAAATTTGTGTAACAAGAACAAAAAAGGGGATGCAAACCTGACCCAATGCGATGCTAATTTCCCTTTTGTTTCTTCTCGTGCATTTTTTTCTTCTTCTAAACTTAGATTTACATGAACATAGATGATTTATATGCCCTATTCATGCATGCAGTTGCAGAATTCGATAGCAGTCTTTTTGACGCTTGGCAACTGAAGCCAGCTGCCAAAATTCCTGACTGTTTCAACCGACTGGAAACTGGATCACGTGCTTCGTTTTAAACAAATATTTCTGTGGCTGCTAGAACAGAGTAAATTTGTTTGCGTGTAATGAGTATAGCCACATCGAGATTGGAGGACATATTAATATAATGGGATATACACATACATTTGCATCATTGGTGCCTGCAGGTACACGCAGCTCGCCACTAAAAAAAAGGTGTTACTTGACAAGTGTACATCACGGCATCACTCAGGTCTCAAGCGAAGTGACAGCGCAACTGAAAATATAAATATAAAGGTGTTCATGATGCATAACGGAGTATATATTATATAAGTAAAAGGATCAGAAGAAATTCACCTAAAATTCGCCATCTTCAGATGATCTTCATTACTGGTACTCAGCTTTTGACTTGCCTAGACCGTAGGAATTTTGGCAGTTGAAAGGCCGAAACCATTGGTCTTTCCAGATGAATGGCAAAGCGCGCATTTTCAATGTAAGAGGAAGAGCAGATAACGTTGTTTTCTAAAGTTTGTAATCTAGATGCAAGAAACTGCAGCGAAAGCTTAGATTTTCAGTGAAAAAGTGCATCCACTAATTGTCATTAGTGAGCTTTGGTAAAACAGTGACAAAGCTTGGGCATACACGTTACTGATCAAACTAGTATAGATGACCAAAAGGACAAGTCAAACAGATGATATGGGACATGACCCGCTATGGCATAGCTCATAGGTAATCGCGCCCGTGCCGACAATGGTATGATAGCTATTGTTGGCCTTGAATCTGACTTTCGCATATATATAGTTCCTGTCCAAACATAGCTGGACTAAGGATAGGCCGCTAAGAGCCGGCATGGCAAAGACCCTTCATGGCCACAATATAAATACTTCCTCCTAACTCCAAAACCCTAGACAACCCACATCTAGTGCACCTTGCCACCATAACTCCTCAACAGTCATCTCCTTCCTCTCGCCCACATAGTGCATCGTAGTAGCTCCCCTTCTCTTTATCGCTTGCTCTATTCGACGGCTAACGCTCGGTCCCCCCCTCGTTGCTAGGCTACGACATTTTTGTAACTGTTTTTTTAGAAAAAAAAAATCACATTTATACCATTGGTCGACCTTTTTTCGATAGACCCTACGGGTCGGTGCCAGGAGAACCAGGTGGTGTGGCGCCTTTAGTGGAGCTGACGTGGCGGGGGCCTCGGCGCCATAGGCCACGGCGCCGACCCTTGGCGCTACAAATCTAAGCGCCAAACCTCGGCACCACAAATCTTAGCGCTGAGATTGGAATCTAAGGTTGCACACACAGCCGCCGCCGATGTCGCCAGCACTTCTTCCCTCATCTCCCATCCCTTGTCCTCTCTCTTTCTCCAATCCTCCCTACCCTCTCTAATCTCCATTTTCGACCATTAAAACGCCGATTCTCTTCGTGGATCTACAAGAGCAAGGTATCCTCTCTCCCCTCTATAATTTCTATGCATTAATTTGGTGTATATACTGTCTATTTTAGCAAACCCTAGTTTGGAGATCGTGCTTCATTATGTGATGATTAGTGGATGAAAGGTTGATTCGTTTGTATGTTGTAAGAGCATAGGTGTCCAGGATTGATTTCCATTGCAACGTAGGTCTAGATTCATTGAGTAGAAAGTTGTACAACCTGCGAAAGTGAAGTCAAAATTTCCGATGGCACATGAGGTAGTGCTTATCACATTTTAGTAGAGGAAGAAATTTACTTAGAAAACATGCCCCCTTTAAAAAATCAAAATAATAGACTTTACGTCACTCACGAAAGATCGTTGCTTACACACTCCAGGGCCCAAAAGTTTATGGCCTAGGTATTGTAGCCTATCAACAATGGGATACGATTCATAATTAAATATAAACTATTTTTATTTATAATTTCTTTTTCTTTTTTTTCAATCTCTATAAGGCTAGTCTTAGTGGGAGTTTCATGGCCCAGTTTCCAACACACTCATATTTTAGAAACAGTGCAGAAGAGTTTCATCCCCATGAAACTATTTCTACTCCCGTGAAACTTTCATCTTCTCTCTTTTAATCAATGCAGTGTCATGTCAGCGTATTTAATGCCCATGAAACTCTATAAAACCCCCATTGAGATTGGTCTAACTAATCATGTTTACTAGATTATGAGGGAGTAACAATAGTCTTAGTTTGGCATAGTTTCATCTCTGGGATCTATATAAAATTTGGAGTTTGCTGGATTAAAACACATGTTTTTAATTCAAATAAATCACAAAATTGTTCAAGCAAATGCATTTAATGTAACCTAGCTCTAAGAATGTCTAAAGTTAAAGGCCTGTTTGGTAGAGCTCCTCCTCAAATGCTCCTCTAGAGGAGCTGGAGAACTGGAGGAGGAGCCACTTTTTGTGGCTCCGTCTCCTAGTCTAAAAACTGTTTCGTCTCCTCTACTCTTCACCAGAAAACGGTTCCTCCTCCTAAAGTGTGTGGTAGGGCTCCTCCGGCTCCTCCGCAGAAGCTGCTATTGGAGCCAGAGCGTGCCAAACAACCCTTGATCAATCAACTCTATAAATTCATCAAGTTGGAGCTGTGCTAAATAGACCATTAACCTCAAAACCGGAACGTGTGTAGGCTTAAGTCCTTAAGAAGACATATTAGGAATATGAAGGAAAAGCAAAATCAGGATTTTTGGATTCCATGCATTTTGCCTTTCTTTAAACACCTCTAGTGCAGGAAAATAAGCACGGCCCTTTTTGAGATCAGCCATCAACTAGTTTAGTTGCTAATGAAATATTAATATGTCCTCCTCTTCTTGCATTCTACATCATAGTGGCCCGGCCCTCTCTGTTCATGGTCAAGCTCTGCCACTGATCACTGCACCGGCCTGATGACTGGAACAGTGGAATCAATCCTACCATGACCCGTGAGCCATTGAGCATAGCCCAACAACTCAATTTTCTCTTTAAGCCTTAGCCCAAGGCCCCAAACAATGCATGACGAAAGCATGCCATATGCTACGTTTTAGCTTTGCATGTAAATACGAGAGATCTTTTCTCTCAAGACTATATATGAAGGTTTCTTAATACGTGCCTTGAATTATGCGAACTTAATCAGCATATTAGCATTCAAACATAATATGTACCGTAACACTCAATTAGCAGTTATGCTTAGCTTGTAAATTCATACCCCCTGTTCGGCTGAGCTTATCAGCACGGCTTATCAGCCGTGGAACAGTGTTTTTCTCTCACAGCAAATCAGCCACAGCCGGCTTATAAGCCAAAAAACAGCCTGCCGAACAGGGCCTAGATTGTTCAGTGCGTATTACTAATACTATTTGGACATGTACAAAATACTAGGTTCAACACCTTGTCTTTTTTAGTACAATACAAAAGTAAATGTTTGTTACATGCAATGCTTATTCATTGTTATGAATATATGAGCATCTTTAAGAGACCGGAGCCATTAGATGTTGGCGTCAACAAAATCACAGCAGTTGCCTTAGCAGTTAGCAGTTAGCACTTTTATGTGATGCCCATGACCAGAGGGAGGGAGCGGCTGAGGTGGTCTGGGCGCCGGGCACCACCAACATGCTGATGCCCCCACAATGCTCCCTCCTCGATTAATAGCTAGTTAATGATTCAATTAGCAAGGTAATTAAGCCAATTAGTGTTTTTATTGCTTGTTCTTCTGCATCTATATTATTTAGGAATTTCTTTCTCATCTCTTTTGTTTCTATTATTATTGTGATATTTTTTTTGTCTAAGAATTATATTAATCGAGTGGAATTTGTTTCCTTTTTCTTAATATTTATTTTTAGCTTTTATGTGTATCATAAAATAAACTTTTATCTAGATATTATCTATGCTGTTGTCGTATATGTATTTTATCATTTATGATTGGTGTTGGCTTAAATAGCCTCTTATGTTCAAATCCTTGGCTCCGCCCACCGCCCTTGGCCATAACACTAACACAATGACACTTGCAATAAAAAAAAACACACAATGACACTTGAAATATGGTAAAGTCGACCTACATGTACCAAAAAAACGTGCTCATATTTGAAAAAAAAATTAAAACCAGTAAAATATGTGCTAAACTGCTAAGGCTAATTCGTATCGTTGATGATACAGAATAAATAAGGATCCCCAAAGGTTTTGCTTTACAAAGAACGACAAAAAGACTGTTCATCATGCACACCGGAAGTTTATTGAGAACTCAAGTTCATTAGGGACTTGTTGTAGCATGTCTGGAGGGTATCCATTTGGTGATGAGATGGCCGTATATTCCAATGATTTTGAAATCTGATTGCAACCGATGGTCGCCAAGTTTCACGCCAAGAGCCATGACTAGTTTGCGCTGTGGCAAATTTTGGAGGAGATGCACGGCGCTAGCATCTGTAAGCTGGAGGTGGTGAAAATTAGTAGAACTAGAATAATGTGGTGCCTAAGTTGGCGCGTTTTGCAATTAGGTCTAGGATGTGTGTGTGTTTTTGCTTGTTTCCAGAGTGAGTTGTGCCCCTCTCTTGTAAAGATGTTACTTAATTTTTAATAAAGTTTTTCTGTTTGAAAAAAAGGACTTGTCAAAAAAAAAATTCATTAGGGACCAGGGAAGGGGTATTTTTTATCATCGTAACCACGTAAAGTGCGTGGAGGTGACGCCGAACCCACCCTTGAAGTAGAACCCTATCGTGCATTCGTGCGTCGCGCCCGTGCCTAGCGGTGAAGCAACAAGAGCAGCCAAGTGGCAAACAGCGACCGAGTACGACCTCGCAGTCACGCACGCACCACTCGCCACTTGACCCGCGCCTGACCCGGAAAACCACACCCGTCACACCTGACCTGACCCTATCCGGCTATCCGATTTCAAACGCACGCCGCACAAAGCCCGCAACGTCCTGGCGTCCGCAGAATGTCCGCATCAGCCTCCGCACGCACGGATTTTGTACGCGTCCAGGAGGAGTCCAGCTCACAGGCGCCCGCCCCTCGCCCCCTCCACACCCACACTTCCCCTAAAACCCTCGCCACCGCCACTCCCCGCTCCCTAGCACCATTCCCCAAGCGCCGCCGCTCGCTGGCGGCGGTACCCCGCCCCCGCGATGTCGTCGACCTCCGGCGCTCTGCCGCAGCCTCGCCGCGGGCGTCCCGGCCCCTGGCCCCCGGCGCCGCCCCCGCAGCCGCAGGCTCAGCCCCTCTCCTGGGCTAAGCGCACGGGCTTCCAGTCCCGCGTCTCCGGCGAGTCACTGCCTTCGGCTTCCGCCCCCAACTCCGGTCAGGTCCCCCTCCCTCGACCCGCTGAGCGCCCTTCCGATCTAGAGTCGGGCCCGCCAGCCCGGCCCAGCTCCACCCTCCCTGTCCCTCCTGCCGCCGCGGGAAATGGCGAGCGGCAGCATCCCCCGCCGCGGCCTCCACAGGCGAGGACGAGGAGGAGGGACTCCGATGGCGGAAGGCCGAACGGGCAGGCGGCCGCGCCTTCGCTTCCGCAGCTACAGGAGGAGGGGGAGGAGGAGGCGCCGGAGCGGCCGGCTCATGTGAAGTACGAGCTCCGTGACACTCCTGGATTGCGTAAGTACCCGACGGAGGAAGAGAAATGTGCACGGGTGATGTGTGGTATGGGGTAATGATGTGCGGTGCATTAATTTGATCGGTTTTAAGATGCATTGCAGTTCCTATGGTGGTATACGGATTCCAGCATTACATTTCCATGGTCGGTTCAATCATCCTGATCCCACTCGTGATGGTCCCTGCTATGGGCGGCTCGGCGGTGAGTTCTGGAATTGAATTTGTTGTATCTCGTGCACTATCACTGATTTATTGGGTTTGTTACTTAAGAGGTTATATTTGGTCCTGTTTGGGTCAGGATGACATGGCGGCAGTGGTGTCCACAGTATTGCTCGTCACCGGGATGACTACATTGCTGCACATGTTTGTTGGAACGAGACTGCCACTTGTGCAGGGTCCATCCTTTGTATACCTGGCTCCTGCGCTCGCGATCATCAACTCCCCAGAATTCTTTGGGCTCAATGATAATGTATGCATAAATTTTGGTGTGTCTTATGTTGTTGCATGCCTAGAACATGGCAAATGTTGCAGTCGTGCAATGCTTGCTTGCTTGTTCTCTACTAGCAGTCCTGACTGAGCTTAACAACTTGCATTTCATTGCAGAATTTTAAACACATAATGAAGCACCTGCAGGGAGCTATAATAATTGGAGGTGCATTCCAAGTAGTCTTGGGATACACAGGACTCATGTCACTATTTCTTAGGTATACCTCTTTTTCTGTTGATACAATATAAACCTGTTTTCTTGTCCTTTTAGGTGTGCAATGATTACTTAATGCAAAAACATGATTGGCCTTAGTAGTGAATGAATAAAAAAATAGTTTTGGTGGCATACACTCTTAGGAAATTTAAGATTTGATCTGAAGTTTTGTTCTGATTTCTGAATGCCAAATATCTAAAGTATATAACAACTTTTGCATGGGCTTGGAATCATCTTTCACATGGTCATACAGTATGAACAATGCACAGTCATATTTCTTGAATGTCGATGATTTAAAAGCTACAGGGATCATTGTTGTTATGAGTTGGCCACTTTGTGTTGGTTTCTAAGTGTAAACTTTCTGTTTCCAGCCATAAACATCCTTTCATGTTTCTGTAACTGATGAATACAATTACTCACGCACCTCGTCTTTTTGTTGTACAATTCATCATATGTTGTGACAAGTAGTAATACTCAGGTGATATATACCTTATTTGTGTGTTTTGTCTTCATATGCTTATTTCAGGTTGATAAATCCAGTTGTCGTCTCACCAACAGTTGCAGCTGTTGGGCTTTCATTTTTCAGTTATGGTTTTGCTAAAATAGGGACATGTATAGAGATGGGAATTTTGCAGTTGTTGATGGTGGTTATTTTTGCACTTGTGAGTATGCAGGAAATCACTTTTTAGACACAATGTGATATAATGCGAATAATTTTTATCCTTTTCTGATCAGTTATCTATTTAACTTGTCGCAGTATCTCCGGAAAATAAAGTTATTTGGGTACAGAGTGTTTCTTATTTATGCGGTAAGATTTTCACTTATGATGTTGATTGAATGTGTGGATCTGTGCTGCATGCTATTTGGTATGAGAGGCTAATTTCTGAATTACTGATGCTGCCTCTTTAGGTTCCTCTTGGATTAGGAATCACATGGGCTGTTGCTTTCGTTCTCACAGCAACTGGAGTTTATAGCTACAAAGGTTGTAATGCAAATATTCCTGCCTCAAACAATGTATCGTCCTTTTGTCGGAAGCATGTATTAAGGATGAAATCTTGCCGTGTCGACACTTCGCATGCCTTAAGATCTTCACCCTGGTTCAGATTTCCATATCCACTGCAATGGGGCACTCCAGTTTTTAGTTGGAAAATGGGCCTTGTGATGTGTGTTGTATCAATTATTGCTTCTGTTGATTCAGTAAGTTGATGATTCCTCTGAAGTTTGATTCTAACTATGATGCTTTCCATGGTGTCTTTACCTTTCATAATGAATTTGGGAGTGCATTATTTGGATTAGATCTACCCCGGTAGCACAATACCTACATTTGTAAACTCCTTGATAATGATAAACTTGACATTGGCTTTCATCTTGCTGCTAATGGCGCCTCGAAATTAGCTCACTTAGTAAAGACAGTGTCTTCTTATTATATTATTAAAAATCCAGAAGCAACTGTGTGACTCCAGTATACTTATGATTCAAGTTTGTCTATCCCCTAACAATATGTTTGCCCCTTTTCAACGTAAGGTCGGCTCCTACCATGCATCATCTTTGTTTGTGGCTACCCGGCCACCAACATCTGGAGTTGTTAGCAGGGGTATTGGTGTTGAGGGTGTCTCTACAGTCTTGGCTGGCCTTTGGGGTACAGGAGTTGGTTCTGCAACAATAACAGAGAACGTACACACAATTGCTGTGACTAAAATGGGTAGCCGAAGAGCAGTTGGATTTGGTGCTATTTTACTCGTACTGCTTTCTATTATTGGTAAGAAACTTATTTTACATTTTCATTTCAGTGAAAAGTTTCTCATGCTGTGAGCAAAGATAACCAAACCATAACAGGCATACTTCTTGCTTATCACTGTTATTATGACTCCTTTGTAGGAAAAGTTGGTGCCTTCATTGCTTCTATTCCTGATGTTATGGTTGCTGCTCTCCTTTGCTTCATGTGGGCTATGCTCTGTGCTCTTGGCTTATCCAATCTCCGTTACAGTGCTACCGGAAGCTCCAGGAACAGTATTATAGTTGGACTGGCTTTATTCTTGTCCCTATCAGTTCCTTCATACTTCCAGCAGTATGGTGTACATCCTAGCGCAAACTCATCAGTGCCAACTTACTTTCAACCATACATTGTTGCATCTCATGGACCTGTTCACACTGAATCTGGTGGGGTATGTACTCAAACTTCCAATTTTTTTTTCACATGAATACTTTATCCTATCCTGCTTTTTTTATTTGTGCATTATATAGTTTAAAAATGTGGGTAGGCGGGAGCCAAAGGGCTCTGTAGCTTATGGCCATGACTGGTTGTTGGTCTTTGGTTGTTATTTAGTTTGTTTTCTGTGATTTTATGCTTTACTGGTCATGCCCTTTTAAGAGGTTGTATGAGTCGCCCAGACTCCTTCATATAATGCTGTCCTGTGTGCTTGAGAAAAAAAATACTATTGCTAAAATCCAGGCAAACAAAAAACTGTAACCTTAACTGGGACCTAGGACCCTCTGATTTTTTGCCTGCCACAGGCTTCCACCCTATTGTTTCTCGTGCAGTAACTGCATGTGCAGTTGCGCCACCCCTCTGTGCCCCTTGCCTTAAAACACAACCCAGTCTCTCCCTCTCCCCTCTTCCCCTTCCCCTTCCCCTTTCTGGTGCTAATTTCCCCTGCAACCAGCCAGCCTCTGTGGCCAGCTTGCCTTCGACTGCACAACTCGCCACTGGCTTACTAGGAAGGAAAACCGCCTAAGCTTGTTCCTATGCCGAATCTGTTGACCAGCACTCAGACGGCATCGATAAGAATGAAATATCATAGATAATAAATAGTTTGTTGGAAGGGTCGGACTGCATGATGTTCAGCTATAGACAACCGAATTGAAGGCTATAAAATAGTAGAGCAGCTCATAAACAAAATTGAACTTTGGGGGCTTTATTGCTGCACAAATGGAATAGTTTGGGGTTCTATTGTTCAACTTAAAAAATGGACGATGAAAAAAAAGATAGCATATGAAGACACTAATTGATGGAATTATATGCTTGGCAATTCAAGCTATGTGCTTCAACTGAAAATTAGTCAAGTATGAGTAGTTATAGTAGGTAAAACATCTGATGCTTGATGTACCCAAGTACATGTTTGGTTGTTTAAGCTTGAAGGATGGCGAATTTTGTTATTGCCCATGTGGAGCATGAATCTTCATGCTCCTTGGGTCAAGTGGTTTCAACGACATTCTTCCTTTTCCTTTTCCTTTTCCTTTTCCTTTTAGTACCGATTCCTGACAATGTTGCGCTAGAGAAGCAAAAAGAAATATAACATCTACTTGATTTTTATGATTATTCCTTGATATCCGAATGCCTAAATTATTGATTTGTACTTTCAATCCAACCTAATAGAGGGCCTAGGACACTATTATACATTACTTTTTCATAAGGAAAGAGTTACAATCCTACAGAGAGCATGTAACATCCTGTCATCCTGTAACTTTGACAACCTTGGTTATATCCAAGCATTTCATTGCAATTCCGTTATCTACTTGTGTTTCAGGTGAACTATGTCCTCAACACGTTATTTTCACTCAACATGGTCATTGCATTTCTGGTTGCTCTGATACTTGACAACACAGTCCCTGGTGGTCGTCAAGAGCGGGGGTTGTATGTATGGTCGGAAGCAGAGGCGGCGAAGAGAGAATCGGCTTTCATCAAAGACTATGAACTTCCTTTCAAGATTGGACGCCCTTTCAGGTGGGTGAAGTGTGTTGGCCTATAGCACAATTTTGGGTAGTTTGTAGCTATGGCGAAGTATGAACATCTCAAGCTTTCATGAATCATGACTGACCGTTTCTTGACAAGCTGGTGTATATCCTATGTTACTCCTTAGGTTAGTTAGCATGTCCTGATCCTGATGTATCTAATTTTCAGATACTTTGAGACTGCTGTATATCATCGCTGACGGTCCTGTTATTTAGCTGGTTTTAGGGATATCCATTTGTTGTACAGGCCCAGTTAAAAAAAAAATCTGAGCTATACCTAAACTCCTATCTGGTTTTGTGTTAACTTAGGTACACATGAATTTATTTAGTTGGTTTGTAGTCAATAGTCATTCCAGAACCGCACTTTCGTGAAGTACAGCCTACTGGAATTCGTATTGCCGTGTTGAATTTGCATCTCAGATGTACTTCCTTGTTTAGCTGGCCAAATTTTTTTTTGCCCTTTTGCGGTACATGGAGTATCAAATGTGAACAAAATAAAAAACTAATTACACAGCTCGTCTGGAAATCGCGAGACGAATCTTTTAAGACTATTAAGTCGTCATTAGCACATGTGGGTACTGTAGCACTTAAGGCTAATCAGAGTAATTAGGCTTAAAAGATTCGTCTTGTGATTTCGAATCAAACTGTACAATTAGTTTTTTATTTCGTCCACATTTGATACTCTGTACCATAAAAGGGGGAAAAAAATTTTGGCCAAAAATTTTCATTGTCACCTTTGAGGCTGTGACCTGTCAGTAGGGCGACCGCTGTGGCTACAGTCCCCCAGCCTAATCTTGACTCTAGCGTGCGTCCTTTTGCGAATGCCAGCGGAGCGCAGGCAGTCAAAAACAGGCATGGAAGCTGGCGAGCGGCACCCTGTCCGGCAGCCGCACGCGCCACGCACGGATCGGACTGTGTGTGACAAGCGGATGATGACTTTGAGGAAGGGCGGTGGTCGCGTTGATGACGGCTGGGGGTGGCCGGCCTTGGTGTCGGCAGGGCAGCACGCTTGCCGGTTGCCGCTCCCAACATCGTCATGTGTGTATGGGCTGGACAAAAAGGTTAGACTACCCGCAGTGGGTACTCTAAAACGATACTCTGAAGCTTTAGAGTATGAATATAGAGTAAAAACTGCTGCACTGGGTACTCTAAAACAATACTCTATCCTTTCTCTCACTCTATATTTAGAGTAGTACCGTGTTTACTCTATACTCTATAGTGGCGGGCCCCACTGGCTAAACAAAGGAAAAAATGCTATAACTCACAAACCAAAAATCCAAATTAAATTTCGATTTCACCATTAAATTCGTCTCAATAAATCCTTCAAAACTAGATCACACATGAATATATTTAGATAAAGTGACAAGTGGGTCCCACAATGGATAGAGTAGATAGAGGATGATATAGAGGATGGATGGGTGCGGGAGAATTGAGTATAGAGAAGAGAATCTTGCTGACTAGAACGTATAGAGGATAAATATAGAGGTGCATGAGTGCGGGTAGTCTTAGGCCTAGTATAGATGGCCAAAAAGAGCCAAAAATTTTTGCATATTTGTTACATTGAATCTTTGGACGTATGTATAGAGCATTAAATGTAGGTAAAAAAAACTAATTACACAGTTTGTCTGTAAATGTCGAGATGAATCTTTTGAGTCTAGTTAGTCCATGATTAGACAAATTTTACCAAATAACAACGAAAAGTGCTATAGGAATTTTCCCTCAAAAATTTTCAGAATTAAACGGGGCCTTAGTGAGGCTGCTCCAGGACGCAAGCAGACGCAAGCAGCGTACTCGCATCATGAGCGACACTGGAGTGCAGCAAAACCGTAGTCAGTAGGGGCAAATTTATCAATGCTCATCTTAAATTGCCTTTCCACAACCTTTGCAGACATACCACCAGTACCACAGTCACACTCATGGTGCTGTCCTGTCTGTAAACAAAGGCCCTGTTCGGCAGGCTGTTTTTTGGCTTATAAGCCGGCTGTGACTGATTTGCTGTGAGAGAAAAACACTGTTCCACGGCTGATAAGCCGTGCTGATAAGCTCAGCCGAACAGGGGAAAAGTTATAGCTGCTGCTTAACTAGTGCTCAACATACTTCTATGCTATACATACTCCTATACCAAACTACAGGCAAAGAAATCAACAGAAGACGTATGGCGTACTTGGAAAACTTACAACATCCACTTATTAGAGATGGTGCAATCGATACCCCGCTGCATGAACAGATCTGCATCTCCAAGAGGCATTCCTCTGTTCAGATCCTGAAGTCCTCGAATTCCAGAAAGGAAAGGAGTACTTCCAGTCCCTCCTACAAAATCTGGTGGACCATCACCGGAAATCGACGGAACTGAAGTCGCGGCACCACAAGAAGCAGCGGGGTTGCTGAAAATGCTCGTGGCATGGCGAGCCGCTGCTCCCAGACTAAATCCTGAACCACAGGCAGTACCTGAGAACATCTTCTCATCCACTGGAAACGAGTCTATGGGCAACCGGAATAGACCGGGAGTGCCGACGGGGATCTTCATGTAATCCTCGATCTCCTTGCGGTAATCGTCTCCTGGCGCGGGGAGCGCCAGAATCTCCTCACGAGGAGGGCTCGAGCTGCTTGCTTTCTCTACATGCGAAACGGCAGCGTCGTCCAGCGGCGAACCATCTTCCCTTTCATGGTAATCCTCTGGTGCAGGGAGCGCCAGCATCTCCAGAAGGGCTGGACTTGAGCCGCTGAGCTTTTCACCATACGAGCCGTCGTCGTCGTCATCGTTGGCCGGCAGGTCGTCGTACTCTCTGTGCTCATCTCCGGGCGCCGGGAGCGCCAAGGTCACCTGGCTGGGAGGAACAGGCTTGCTCAGCTTGGCGCTCAGGGATATCCTGGCGCGTTGAAGCGCCTGGAGGACACTCTCTATGTCCGCGATGCTGCATGACGCCGGTGGATACGACGACTGCGTGTCAAGCTGGCTGTCTGTGCAGTCATGGAACTGTGACGAGCTCCAGTCGGAGACCTTGCTGTTGAGGGTCTCACTGGATGGGCTCCCACCTGATGGTGCTCTGATGATGGCGTCGTCGCGCTTAGGAGACCGAGCATTGGTACTGTAGCCTGAATCGCCGTCAGATATGTGGTCTCCGCGGTCTTGATCTTGCCTTGTGACCGTGCTGTCGTTGGAGCTTTCTGGTGCTGAAATGGAAGACGTTTGCGCACGACCATGATCGGGCTCTTCGTTTGCTTCACGCCGCTGGGCACCGTTTTGGAGCGATTCTGAAAGGTAACCCCCCTTCCGCAGACGTTCAGCAGACGGATTGTTGGTGATGGGGAGTTTTGTCACATTTGATTTAGCCTCTGCATCTTTCTGATATGACTTATTCTTTAGCTTGACACCACCCTGAAATTTGTAAAACAAAAGTACATGGGTAAAGTGAACAAGACTGTAAGCTTTTTACCTAATCAAATGCCCAATTCTAAACAATTCCACCACAGGTTACACTCATGATACTAGACTCGGCAGTATTAATCAGAAATGAAAGAATCAGTGCCTTCGCACAATGTGCACGTTTTACAACGATGCACATATATAGTGTACTGTAGTAGCAAGCAAGAGCAAAAGAACATCATAATTCACCAGTACAAAATTAAATTTTCAGTTGCTTACCTTGTTTGCATTCCTGTTCTCGTTGTACTGTTTCTCCCACTCCCTTTGAGCTTTCTCCTCTTCCTCGTACTGCCCTATCAGCTCGGCCTGCCTCTCCAGCACCCTCTCCATCTCCCCATCCTCCTCGTACCTGATCACGTACTGGCCGCCGCCACCACTGGCTCCTGAACTCCGCTCATCACCACCCACGTCGCCGTCCATGTCAGCCTGTCCCTCGTCCGTGAAATCCGACCCGTCTTGCCGACCTTTCTGATTCCCGCCGCCCCCACCGTCATTTTCCGTTGCCACCGACCTGCTGGCATTGCTGAGCACAGGAATGAACGTTGTAAGAAGACACAACAAAGACGTGTGGAATTTGAACATTGGCTCCGGTGTATGGCCGCACCTCAGCTCAACCCGCCTCTTGTTTTTGCGGCATGACTGCCCCATGCGGTACTTGGGCGAGGAATCGGAGGAGGGGGAGAGCAAGTAGAAGAAGCTCCTCCTGTGCCTCTGCTTGAGCTGTCTGGCCTTGCGCGGGCTCACGCTTCGTCCTTTCCACGAAAGGCCGCCGGGCTGGGCCGTCCCGGACAGCGCGTCCTCCGCCTCGCCCTCGGCTGCCGATGGCTCCCTCTCCCCTTCTTCCCCGGTGTCGCCGCGCCTCTTGCCGTCGCCCTCCTCGCCGCTGTCCTGACCAGAGTCGTCGGCCACGTCCGAGAGGTGGCCGCCAAAGCCCTGGGACTCAAGGATGGCGAGCACCTCGGCGGCCGCCCGCTCCGCCTGCCGCCTCTGCGCCGTCACCGCCCGGACCTGCTCCTCCAGCTCCGCGACCTGAAAGCGACGCATACAACACAATCAGTGGCCGTCGACGTCAGAGGCGGTCCGCGCACGAGCGACGGGCGTGGCGACACGGCGCGCCGGTACGACACGTACCCTCTTGGCGAGCTCGTCCGCGCGCTCCTTGGCGGCGCGGGACATGGACCGCTCGGAGAGCAGCCGCGCGCGGAGGAAGTCGACGGTCATGGCCGTGGAGTCCGCCATCTGCCCGCGTGCGGCCGGCGGCCGCTAGCCCGCTACCGCACTGTTGCCGGGCCAGGCCACACGCCCACACTACACAAGTGAAGCAACTGAACTAGTCCCCACAGGGGACGCGGGGCTCACTCGCATCACATGCCGGCGCTTGTGCGGCGGCAGCGCCCCGGTCTGCCCATTTGCATTAAAAAAGGAGGAACCGCTCGGTTTCCTGGGAGGAGCACGCGACGCAACAGGCCACCGACGCGCGGTAGTTACACTCGCCCCTGGTTGACGCATGCACGCACGAGGACCATCGGCAACCGACTGACTGAGACGGAAGACGTCCCCCGCAACGGTACGTCCCGCTGCGCCGTCGGTTTCCAAGCGCGATGCCTCACCTACTCGACGCGGGGCCGGTGGCTGGCATCTTACGGGCTGTACGCCTGTACCCCAGCGGTTGTTGTTTACGTACGTGTTGAATCTGTCCAGACACCAACGTGAGATCCTCCCGCTCTGCTCCTCCACCGTGGGCTCTAGTTGGACGGACGGGCACGCGTGGTACAGCTCGCCGTGTTTGCGCAACACGACGCGAGGCCAGCCGAAGCCAACGCCAACGGCAGGGGAATGATCAGCGAGTCGGACGGCACATGAGCGGCTGGCTGGCCATCCAACTCCGATTGGAATCTTTTGTTTGACTGCCTCTGCCTTCCATTCAGTGCCTCGCTTACTTCTAGTTCTAGACTAGAGATTACCGTGTCAGTACTTCGGTAAACATCGCGGCTTCCAAAAGACTTCGATAGGTTTATTCAAATGAAGGACAGCTCGTCGAACATAGAACCGGAGGTGGGTTCATAAGGATTCGAGCAATGTACTAGCCTGGCTACCTGGGCAATTGATGATAAAAAAAGGCAATTAACAGACTCATATAGAATGCAAAAGCGCTACTAATTTAACGCAAGGATTTGTGGCACGAGAAATCATCATAGTACATAACAGTTGGAAACATCCAAACGTCAGGAAAGTCTTCCCCACTAGTTACCACAATACATTCATGCTAATCACCGCTGCCGATCCATGCTCACAGGACATGCCATGTGGTTAGGTTGTGATGATGAGTCGTGAGCCCAACAGCATGATGACAAGATTAGTCACCGCTGGCACAACCCCTGCAGCCGCAGTGGACACATTCTATCACCTGCTCCTCCCTCAGATGCTTGGGGACCCGGCAGACACAAGTCGTTGCAAAGTTGTGGTCACGTGTCTGTATGCACCGAAGGCAGCAAAGGCGCTCGTAACCTGGCTGCAAGAGGGCGAAATGTAGTAGTAAGAAATCAGGATGCTAGATTAAGCACAGATGAAAATATAATATTTCGCAGCAGGCGTTGCACAGGCACACAGTTGAGGACCATAACCTAGAGGAAAACGTTGAAACAGAACAAAGAAGCATCAAGGGACTATCCCCAACCTTTTTTTTTACATAGAATCTTCAAGTGACAAAATGGATCTGTTGTAATTCCTTTTAGTCTACCAAGTTAACAATACAATATTTGCCTCAATCACATATAATTCGCTCCAAATGCACTTAGCATATAAATTCATCTTGAACATATGAGAAAGGCCAGATCATTGACAAGGTTGAGATGCAACATAAAACTTTTGAAGTGACTTTTCATGATCTTCAAGGTGCAAATTTGACAACTATTTTTCTATGAGTATAATATCTAACAAATGTATGAGATAATGCAGGTGCTTCTCATACAAATTTATACATGATTTTGATGTTCCCAACTAATTTTTGAAAGCTGGTGGTGTTTCAAAAGTTTTACTGGATTTTTGTCAAAGCAAAGTATTTGGGACCGGAGGGATTATTTATCTTCAGTTAAACATTTCAAGACACCACTATCCAAATTAAGGGGAACCAAAAGAACATATTGGATGCCTGATAAATTCAGTTTCAGTCAACTAAATATACCAGATCCAGCTACTGGTAACATCAGAAATCTCCTATTCAGAACATAAACAAAAACCAATGGACTGGACTGCAGCATGCATGACAGTCAATGGGGTGGACAGTAATGGTTCCAGGCTTCGGTTAGTGGCTCATTCTGGTGCACAGAAAAGCTATACTATGCATCAGTAGCTACTGAAATCTACCATGTAAGCTATATAAATCTCACAAATTTAGAAAAACGAAGTGTAATAGTAAGTATCTGTAATGCAATTTGCACATACAATGTCTACACAATATTTCCACTAAACAAATCTACCAACTTATAGCAAAACATATGGAATATTAACATGCCTCCCTCCCTCCCACCCTCACCACAAAAAGAACAGGATGTTGTGGAGAAAAAAAAAATCAAACAAACTGAGCAGTAGAACATGTACAACAAATATGGAACCAAGGATACTTACCTTTTTCCACTTTGCAATCAGGTTACGGTCTGCATAACCCTGGTCCAGGCAAAACTCATAAAGCTCCTGTGATATCTCCTTCCTTCTGTAGTAAAGATCATATATGTAGCGGCTCCTTTGATGAGAAATGCGGAAAATAGGCCAGAGAGCTTCACACTTTCTCTTCCCATCATGTGGATCATTTTCAGCTGCATGAGGACATAGCATTAGTAACAACCCTGAGCTAGCAAATAACAACTGACATCAGTAGTGAGTGCCTCAAATGAATAACCATCTGTGAATACCTTCTCTCATTTTGGCATCCAACTCACGGATTGTTGGTTCAATAAGCTCCCATCCTTCAGGATACTTGACACGGCTTGTTTTTATCTTAGGCATGCTGCCTCAATGAATGTCCTGGGGACATGTAAATGGAGTAAGGAAAAGGGTGAACATAATACTTATGTAAACATAAGACTCAATAAATCTAATGTACTTGCAATGCATTAATAAAAGCAGCAGAGCATGGATTCACTCATTCACATCATAAACGGAGCTTAGAAGTTCTGGTGTTCATTACAGTCAAATGCCATTGCACTGATGACAGTGTGATATTGCTACCCACTACCTCTCAAGTAAGTATAAGTATATGAAACTGAGGGGCTTTACATAAGGAAACAGTACTATATGCTACATAAGACAAGGAAACATTCATAATGACACCGCACTAGGGATCGATGCACCACCACGGCGTAATGCCAACTACACATGCTCAGCTCTAATTCACAAACAACAATCACAACCTGAAGGTTGAGGCTCCAAATCGTAAGAGTCGCTGACGTCACAATCTAGGATAGTACCAAAACCCTAAGGGCGTACTCGATGCGGGGCATGGGGTTTCAACCACGAAAATTTATGGAATGGAAACCAAACAAATCGTGGATGTGCTGCATCCATCCCAGCAAAAGAAAGATTTCGCAGAACAGAAACGCAATCAGAGACATGCATCGAAGGGGTAGGGTTTCTTACCAACGGAAGGGGAACTCAGCCCAAGTTCGGGCAGATCTCCAATCTACACCAGACCATAATATGCGAGGAGGTGGGTGACGACGAGGAGGGACGAGGGAGAGGCAGGGCACGCGCCGAGTTTTTTTTTTTTTCCTCGCTTCTGCGGAACGGAGGCGGAAGAAGACGGTGTCTGACTGTCCGTAATCGGCCTAGATGACGGCCAGGGAAAGGAGAAGAAGGGAGAGAAGGGGAAAAGGCGGTGTTGTGTAGATAAAGTTTGGGCCGCCCGTGGTGTAAAGAAGCCGACTCTGATGACTTCTGGACCTGCTCTGGGCCTTTCTAGTCCCATTGACAATACGCCGCCGGCCCGTAAAAATTTAGGACTCCGCTTTCGGCGAGCGATGACGTCTTTGTACCCAAAGGCTTCTTCCACTCGACGAATCATTGTGGGGGCGTGACCTTGCTCTTGCGCGAGTTGCCAAACAAATCCATCGGAATCAGGATCCGGATATAACCGCCGATTTCACTGGAAGCTTCCTACCGTAACAGCTGATTCCTTGCAAACCGGTCAGCGCAGTAACCAAACATCCGGACGCGCGCCGCTGGGTTTGCCGCCGCGCGGGCGACGCCGCAGAGGCAGAAGGCACTCCGGGAGCGCAGGGGGCGCCGCAGACGCAGAAGGCTCGATGTGGTTGGAGGAGGTGAGGGGGAGGGAGCGCGGGGAGCTGCGCGCCCCGCGGTTCGAGGCCAGCGCCAGGGCGCGCCGCGCGGCCTCGCTCGCGCTCTCCAACCGCAAGGAGTTCGCCACCCCGCACCACGGCGCCGTCAACTCGCTCCAGGTCCCTCTTCTTCTTCTTCCTCTTCTCCCCTTGCCGCAATTAGGTTCTTTGCCTCAAAGGAAACTGATTTATTTGCTATTCTCATCGAGAAGCAGATCAATTTACGTTAACGATCGAATCACGGCGTCCTTGTTATGCAACGTGTGAGTCGCGTTCGCTGGTGTTTATAATCTGACCGTATGGTCAGGTTGATTTGACAGAGGGAAGGTACCTGCTCTCCGGGGCATCGGATGGGTCGGCCGCTGTGTTCGATGTGTGGAACGCGACCGAATACGAAGCCGGGTTCATAGCGAAGCACAGGAACATACTTCTTGTGGACAAGCAGCACCAAAATGGCCACAGGTTCGCTGTCTCGGCGGCCGTTTGGTATCCTGTGGATACCGGGCTGTTTGTCACAGCATCCTTTGACCAGTATGTCAAAGTTTGGGATACCAATTCGACTCAAGTATGTGCCTGCATTCTCAGTTACCAGTCTTTCTCTGTTTCCTTGCCCTGTTTCATGATCCTGGATGTTCTGATTTTTTGTGTGCACTGTTTTGTTTTCTCAGGTCGTCATGGAATTTAAGATGCCTGGAAAAGTGTACACTGCAGCCATGTCTCCAATCGCAACAACGCACATGCTCATTGCCACTGGGAGCGCAGATGTTCAGGTCCGTCTGTGTGACATTGCTTCTGGAGCCTTTACCCACACGTTGTCAGGTCATCGTGGTTAGTTTCTTTGTGCTAATGCAGTGATGAAAATATGCTTGTTTTTCTTGTATGGTACCTTCTTATCTCCGCCCATCATCTTAGATGGTATCATGTCTTTGGAGTGGTCTGCCTCAAGTGAGTGGATTTTGATGAGCGGTGGCTGTGACGGGGCAATACGTTTTTGGGACATTAGACGAGCTGGATGCTTTCGGGTTCTGGATCAATCACGGTCTCAACTTGGAAAGAGGCCTCCTCTTGTTAAAAGTGCTGTAGAGAATGTATGTTCACTCTCCCTATTATTACCATTTGTTTTTGTATTTGTAATTATGTCTCGAGAGTATTTGGTTAGAGAATCCCTCCATTCCAAATTGTAGGTTGTTCTAGCTTTTCTAGAGGGGTCCTCTCGGACGGATCTCAACTATGTTCGTCGCTCTTGATCTCAAGCTTCGGAACACAGGTGACTCGGAGTATAGCGGAAATATGATAGTTCTTTATTCAAGCAAACTTGCTCAAATGATCATGTGGTGAACTACCGATGATCGTAAGAGCTTACAGACTCTGCCTTATATAGGCGGAGGGCACACACACACATGGGCCGAGCTCTCGATGCTTTGCGTAGATGCTAAGCAAAGGGCAACATGGCCGACAAACTAAAGTGGCACAGGCGCCGAAAGCAAAGAAAAGTTACAAAGGTACAATTAGTGGATGCTCCACTAATATGGGTCCAGTATGCTCCGTTGCGTCATCCCTGACGTCACTAGGCTTCAATCGTCATTGCTTACGTCTTGGAGGTCTAGCACATCTTCTGCGGCAACGGGGCTTGGCGGCTGCTGTGTGGCTTCTTCCTCGAGCTTGATCATCTCTTCAAAATCCTTCAGGAATTGGTCTCCGGGTGTGTTTCTGGCGAAACTTCGAGGCATTGGTGGTGGCTCTGTCACCCTTAGTCTTGGTGGCAGATTGGCAATTGCTTCGTCAATCCTGTCTTGGACGTATTCTTCAATAAGGTCCTTCCAATACCAACAATGGCACTGGTTTCTTGCACACTTAAAGAACTTTCTCCTGGGGTTCTGAGAAGTTCCTGATGTCAGCATGATTGCTGGTTTCCTGCATGCACAAAGTAATACTGGTTCATCTGTTAGCATGTAGGCTCTTTCTGTTCTTTCGAACATATCTTTCTTGAAGGTTGGGAATGGGTCAAGTATCTGTTTTCCCCATTCAAGAAGTTGATTCATCATTGGATGCTCAGGATAATAGGCAATCTCCTTGAGTGCTTGAGCGAGAAGAATGTGTTCTTCTGTATGCTGGGCACTTGCAATTTTCACCTTGAGTCTAGATAATAAATCCGCTAGACCATTATGCTTGCCTTGAATGTGTTCAATCACAATTTTGGGTCCTGCACCCGTGATGTAATCCATGAATCTTAGCCAACGAATTTCAGATGGCTTATGTTCAGCGCTCTTGTTGTAGAATCTTTCAATGGCGCTGCTGTCAGTTCTGACTGTAATTTCCCTTTTGTCAAGATAAAATAGTCTGAGTTTTTCTAACCCATTCATAACTCCATAGATTTCTGCATCACAAGTTCCTTTGGGCTTGTCAAACTTTCCACTTGCATATCTGCATATCTGCTCAGTTGTTCTAGGATCAGACTTATTTTTCTTCCATTTGCATACGGCTCCCCATCCTGTTGCACATGCATCTGTTTCAATAATTATGTATGCATCTTCTGGTGGTATGCTGAGCTTTGGTAAATTCTTGACTAATACTTTGATCTTGTAGATTAACTTCCAATCTTCAGCATTAAGTCTTCTTTCTCCTTTCTCAGAGGTCTTAGGATATAATGGTCCTAGGAGCTTACCCATATCCTTGATGTGATTCCTGGCATAATTCAGAGTTGCTAACCAGGATTTTAATCCTTCCTTAGTCTTGAGCTTCTCATCACTAAAATCTGCAATTTTTGTGATAATATGTTCTTGGACTTGAAGCTTGTTGTCTCCTATTGTACTTCCAAGGAAGTCCACCTTCTTTACTCCAATCTTGTATTTTGATGGGCTTAAGATAAGTCCATTTTCTTTGCAAATCTGAAGCATTTTCCAGAGGTGTTCTACATGTTCTTCTTCTGATTCAGAGAATACCAGTATATCATTAATGTATACTGCAATGAATTTTTCTGTTCCTCTGAAACACTGATCCATTTTTCTCTGAAATATTGCTGGTGCATTCTTCAAACCAAAAGGCATAACAAGCCATTCATATAACTCATTATATGCAGAGAATGCTGTCCAAGGTATACTCTCTGGATCCATTGTAACCTGGTGAAAACCACTCTTGAGGTCAAATTTTGAGAATATTTTGGCTCTCCCAACATTCTTCAATAGGGCGTTAATCCCTGGTAGTGAATACTGATCTGGCCAAGTATTATCATTTAGTCTCTTGTAATTGAATACCAGTCTTGGTTTTCCTCTTATTTCCTTTTTTGTAATTGGATCCACTGAGGTTCCAGATTCCACTATAAATGCATTGGTTCTGTGTGGACTGTTGGAGGGTCTGATAACCTTTCTTGCTAGCAATGCATCAATATGCTTCCTCATTGCTTCCTTTGTCTGGATCGTCAGGTTTGTCTGAGGCTTGTCCTTGATTATCAGATCTGGGTTAATCACCTCAATCTTGCATTTCACTTGATTCTTGTCCCAATGAGCTAGAGTATCTTCCCCCATGAACCCCTGTTGCTTCATTTCTTCAAGTAGGTTCTTGTTTTTACTCATGATACTCTTATTGATAAATTCCTGTTCTGATGTGGCTATCAGAACTTCTTCAGCCTCAGCCTGCATGAATTCTTGTGCTTTGATACTGGTAATATATTTGTAGAACGTGACCGTTCTTCCTTCCAGTCTTACTCCTCCAGCAAGTGATTGCATGAAATTGCAACCAATTAGCATTTGAGTTTTGTCACCCAAATTCATATCTCCAACATATGTTAAAGGCAGTTTGAACCAGCTGTTTCCTGCCCATAACTTTGCTCCATCTTTTACTTGCTTATTGAGATAAGTGACTGAGTTAACACCTGCGATCTTGACTCTGAACTTAGTGTCTTGAAGCATTTTTTCTTCGATAAAGGCCTGATTATGTTTGGAAAGTTTGACAAGCCCAAAGGAACTTGTGATGCAGAAATCTATGGAGTTATGAATGGGTTAGAAAAACTCAGACTATTTTATCTTGACAAAAGGGAAATTACAGTCAGAACTGACAGCAGCGCCATTGAAAGATTCTACAATAAGAGCGCTGAACATAAGCCATCTGAAATTCGTTGGCTAAGATTCATGGATTACATCACGGGTGCAGGACCCAAAATTATGATTGAACACATTCAAGGCAAGCATAGTGGTCTAGCGGATTTATTATCTAGACTCAAGGTGAAAATTGCAAGTGCCCAGCATACAGAAGAACACATTCTTCTCGCTCAAGCACTCAAGGAGATTGCCTATTATCCTGAGCATCCAATGATGAATCAACTTCTTGAATGGGGAAAACAGATACTTGACCCATTCCCAACCTTCAAGAAAGATATGTTCGAAAGAACAGAAAGAGCCTACATGCTAACAGATGAACCAGTATTACTTTGTGCATGCAGGAAACCAGCAATCATGCTGACATCAGGAACTTCTCAGAACCCCAGGAGAAAGTTCTTTAAGTGTGCAAGAAACCAGTGCCATTGTTGGTATTGGAAGGACCTTATTGAAGAATACGTCCAAGACAGGATTGACAAAGCAATTGCCAATCTGCCACCAAGACTAAGGGTGACAGAGCCACCACCAATGCCTCGAAGTTTCGCCAGAAACACACCCGGAGACCAATTCCTGAAGGATTTTGAAGAGATGATCAAGCTCGAGGAAGAAGCTGACAGGAATAAGTCCGTGTGTGGCTGGTCTTTGTGGGACTGCAACACATGGTCCTTGTGTCCTTGTAATAGCATCCTTGACTGCTTTTAGGACAGCAGTTAGCATCTTTAGGACAGCATCTTAGGACAAGCATCTTAGGACAGCATCGGCATCTTAGGACAGCATCTTGACTAGCATCTAGGACAGCATCTTAGACTAGCATCTTAGCAGCATCTTAGCATATGCTTGGCTGGCTAGCAGCCCTATAAATATGTATCCCCAACCCCTCAGGTTGGCATGGCATTGTATGAGTTTGTGTGAGAAATAAACCAGAAAATTGCCCCAACTCCTAGTGTCATCCTCTCTCGATGAGAGTAAGGATTCAGCTACTACCAAGAGTGCGAATCCAGCGACTAACAAGTGATATCCGAGCCGTACTATCCTGTAGCCTGAGCATCTCCTGCTCTTCTCCCTCCCCGGCCTCGCAGCAGCCCCAACCGCAGCCGGTAGCAGCAGCAGCTCCGGCTGCCCCTGCTCTCCACACAGCAGCCCCCTCGATAGCGCGTCATGTCCGCAGGCCAGTCTCAGGGCTCGGTCGCTTCGAGCACGCGGCGTCGGCAGGAGGCCGACCTCGCCGCGGCAGAGAAGCGCGAGCGAGCGGCAGCAGACGCCGCTGCAGCAGCGGCAAGGGCATCGAGGCTGGCAGCAGCGGAGCTAGCAGCAGCTAGAGCGGAGGTGGAAGCAGCGGCGGCGGCGGATGCAGCGCGTGCAGCAGCAGCGGAGGTCGAGGTTCTACGCGGCAGCAACAGCAGCTCCATCGCTGCTGATGACAGCGCCGACGCGGACCTCGAGCTGCTAGAGAGGGAGGCATCGCGAGGGCGAGCGGCGCAGTGGGCAGCCGTGCACGCCCACGAGCGCGGCGGCAGCCCAGACAGGCGCAGACACGCTGGCGGCGCTCCTGAAGGAGGCGCGCACGGCGGCGGCGCTCCTGGAGGAGGCGCGCATGGCGGCGGCGGACGGGTCGACGGAGAGCGCGACCTTCACAGGCAGCGCGGCTCTCTCTCCCCGGTTCGGTACCGTGGTCACCACGAGTACCAGGCTGTCGCCAGGGACGTCGGCCCCGGCGGCGGACGAGTCGACGGAGAGCGCGGCCTTCACAGGCAGCGCGGCTCTCTCTCCCCGGTTCGGTACCGTGGTCACCACGAGTACCAGGCTGTCGTCAGGGACGTCGGCCCCGGCGGCGGGTGGCCTACCCTCACCAAGACCAACTACGTTGAGTGGGCTGCGGTGATGAGGGTGAAGCTCCAGGTGCGGCATATGTGGGATGCAGTCCGGTACGGCGACGTCGACTACGACCAAGATCGACGGGCGCTGGATGCTCTCATTGCTGCAGTCCCGCCCGAGATGCAGTTTTCGCTTACCAGCAAGCGGACTGCCAAGGAGGCTTGGGACGCCATCGCTGCAGCACGCATCGGCAGCGACCGCGCCCGCAAGTCCACACTGCAGGCACTTCGCAAGGAGTGGGAGAACCTGGCCTTCAAGCCAGGTGAGGACGTTGATGACTTTGCTCTCCGTCTCAACACTCTGTTGCAGAAGTTGGTGCAGTTCGGCGACGACACCTACGGCGAGGAGAGAGCTGTTGAGAAGCTCTTCCGCTGCGTCCCCGAGAAGTACAAGCAGATGGCTCGCTCAATCGAGTCTCTGCTGGACCTCTCCACGATGACGATCGAGGAGGCGTTGGGCCGCCTCAAGGTCGTTGACGGCGATGAGCCACAGCGCCTCTCGGGACCCGTCACCATTGGCGGGAAGCTCCTCCTCACTCGGGAGCAGTGGGCTGCCGGCCAAGGTGACAGGAAGAAGGGGGAGTCTTCTTCCACGACAGGCGGCCGCAAGCGTGGCAAGCGTGGCAAGCCGCGCAAAGACGCCCAGGCAGGGGCGCGAGGACGTGCCGAGGGTGATGATCGTGGAGGCGCCCAGGGCGGCGCCGCTGGCAAGCAAAAGCCAGCACGAGGCGACCCTTGCTACAACTGCGGCAAGCTTGGTCATTGGGCCAAGGATTGTCGACAGCCACGACGCGGCCAGGCCCACGTCGCGCAGGCGGAAGAAGAGGAGCAGCCGGCTCTGTTCATTGCTCATGCGAGCATTGAACTACCTCCAGCGGCACCGGCCGCAACGGCTCTCCTCCACCTTGACGAGCCAAAAGCACACGCCCTCCTCGACGACAGCTCCGGCAACGACAAGACCGACGGGTGGTGCCTTGACACCGGCGCCACCCACCACATGACCGGGCGGCGGGAGTTCTTCACCGAGCTCGACCCAAGCGTTCGAGGCACCGTCAAGTTCGGCGACGCCTCCGCTGTGGAGATCAAGGGCGTCGGCTCTGTCGTCTTCGTCGCCAAGACTGGCGAGCACAGGCTGCTCACCGGTGTCTACTACATCCCCGCGTTGAGGAACTCCATCATCAGCTTGGGACAGCTGGATGAGAGCGGATCGCGCGTGGAGATCGAGCACGGGGTGCTGCGCATCTGGGATCATCGACACCGGCTCCTCGTCAAGGTCAACAGGAGCAACCGCCTCTACGTCCTTCACGCACAGGTGGCGCAACCTCTTTGTCTTGCAGCCCGCCGCGACGACGACGCTTGGAGGTGGCACGAGCGCTTTGGGCACCTCAACTTTGAGGCCCTAAGGCAGCTCGGCAGCAAGAAGATGGTGCGGGGCATGCCGCACGTCGACCACGTGGAGCAATTCTGCGACACCTGCGTCCTCACCAAGCTGCGGCGGCTCCCTTTCCCCCGCCAGGCGAGCTTCCGCGCCAAGGAGAAGCTGGAGCTCGTACACGGTGACCTCTGTGGCCCCGTGACACCGGCTACACCTGGAGGCCGGCGCTACTTCCTCCTCCTCGTCGACGACGTGTCCCGCTACATGTGGGCTGTCCTGCTCGACGCCAAGGCAGCCGCAGCGGACGCCATCAAGCACCTTCAAGCTGCTGCGGAGGCGGAGTGCGGCCGCAAGCTTCGGGTCCTACGCACGGACAACGGCGGCGAGTTCACGGCGGCCGAGTTCGCGGCGTACTGCGCCGATGAGGGGATCCACCGCCACTTCTCCGCGCCGTACACTCCGCAGCAGAACGGCGTCGTCGAGCGCCGCAACCAGACGGTGGTGGCCACCGCCCGTGCCCTCCTCAAGCAGAGAGGGATGCCGGCGATCTACTGGGGTGAGGCGGTGATGACTGCCGTCCACTTGCTCAACCGCTCCCCCACCAAGGCCCTCGACGGCAAGACGCCATACGAGGCCTGGCACGGGCGCAAGCCCGCGGTGAGCCACCTTCGCGTCTTCGGCTGCCTGGTCTTCGTCAAGGAGCTCAACCACGTCGGCAAGCTCGACGACCGGAGCACGCCAGGGGTCTTCATCGGCTACGCGGAGGGCGCCAAGGCCTACCGCGTCCTCGACCCTGCGACACGACGCGTGCGCATCACGCGTGACGTCGCGTTCGACGAGGGGCGAAGCTGGACGTGGGGCAAGATGGTGGATGACGACTCGACTCCGACGACCAGCGATTTCGTCGTCGACTACGTCCACTTCAAAGAGGCGGGGGGAGCTAGCAGCTCGTCCTCACCGAGCTCGCCTACCCCACCACCTCGTTCGCCACCACCTCCGGCGAGTCCTTCACCACCGCCACCACCAGCTCCGGCAAGTCCACAGGCTCCGGCGAGTCCACCACCAGCACCGCCGGCCACGCCTCGTTCTCCTACACCGGACCCTACCTCTTCAGGCTCGGCACCGGCAGCTTCGGCCCACGACGAGCAGCGCACAGTGGAGTTCGCCACTCCGCTGTCCAACGACGAGGATCGCATCGACGCCTACCACGGCGGCGAGCCTCTGCGCTACCGTACCGTGGACAACCTCCTCGGCGAGCAGCCGGTCCCTGGACTGGCACAGCATGACTTTGAGGCGGAGCTGCACCTCGCACAGGACGATGGCGAGCCTCGTTCCTTCGCCGAGGCGGAGAGGGACGCGGCATGGCGTGCCGCGATGCAGATGGAGATGGACGCCGTCGAGCGGAACAAGACGTGGGAGCTGGCCGATCTTCCAGCCGGCCACCACGCCATCTCTCTCAAGTGGGTCTTCAAGCTCAAGAAGGATGAGACCGGAGAGGTGATCAAGCACAAGGCGCGTCTGGTGGCGCGCGGCTTCGTCCAGCAAGAAGGAATCGACTTCGACGACGCCTTCGCGCCCGTTGCACGGATGGAGTCCGTGCGACTCCTCCTTGCGCTAGCTGCCCAGGAGGGCTGGCGTGTCCATCACATGGATGTCAAGTCGGCGTTCCTTAACGGCGACTTGAAGGAGGAGGTCTACGTGCATCAGCCGCCGGGATTTGCGATTCCCGGCAAGGAGGGCAAGGTGCTTCGCCTGCGCAAGGCCCTCTATGGCTTGCGGCAGGCACCGAGGGCGTGGAATGCCAAGCTGGATTCCACGCTGAAGGGGATGGGCTTCGAGCAAAGCCCGCACGAGGCGGCCATCTACCGGCGGGGCAACGGAGGAAAGGCCCTGCTGGTAGGTGTCTACGTCGACGACTTGGTGATCACCGGCACCAAGGAGGCGGAGGTGGCGGCTTTCAAGGAAGAGATGAAGGCCACCTTCCAGATGAGTGATCTGGGGTCTCTCTCCTTCTACCTGGGAATCGAGGTGCACCAGGATGACTCCGGGATCACGCTTCGACAGACCGCCTACGCCAAGCGCATCGTTGAGCTAGCTGGGCTCACCGATTGCAACCCAGCCCTCACTCCGATGGAGGAGAGGCTGAAGCTGAGCCGCGACAGCACGACGGAGGAGGTGGACGCTACCCAGTACCGGCGTCTTGTGGGGAGCCTTCGCTACCTCGCCCACACACGGCCGGACTTGGCATTCTCCGTCGGCTACGTTAGTCGGTTCATGCAACGACCGACAACGGAGCACCAGCAGGCTGTGAAGAGGATCATCCGCTACGTTGCGGGGACTCTCGACCACGGTCTCTACTACCCGAGGTGTCCTGGCGCGACACACTTCGTCGGGTACAGCGACAGTGACCATGCGGGCGACATCGACACCAGCAAGAGCACAAGCGGGGTCCTCTTCTTCCTCGGCAAGTGCCTCGTTAGCTGGCAGTCGGTCAAGCAGCAGGTGGTGGCCCTGTCCAGCTGCGAGGCCGAGTACATAGCGGCTTCCACCGCTTCGACTCAGGCCCTCTGGCTCGCTCGACTGCTTGGTGATCTCCTCGGCAGAGACACTGAAGCGGTGGAGCTCAGGGTGGACAGCAAGTCCGCCTTGGCCTTAGCAAAGAACCCCGTCTTCCATGAGCGCAGCAAGCACATCCGCATCAAGTACCACTTCATTCGGAGCTGCTTGGACGAGGGGAGCATCAAGGCCGGCTACATCAACACCCAGGATCAGCTGGCAGACCTTCTCACCAAGTCCCTTGGGCGAGTGAAGTTCCAGGAGCTTTGCACCAGGATTGGGATGGTCCGAGTTCCCTAGACGGCGCCACACAAGACTTAGGGGGAGAATGACAGGAATAAGTCCGTGTGTGGCTGGTCTTTGTGGGACTGCAACACATGGTCCTTGTGTCCTTGTAATAGCATCCTTGACTGCTTTTAGGACAGCAGTTAGCATCTTTAGGACAGCATCTTAGGACAAGCATCTTAGGACAGCATCGGCATCTTAGGACAGCATCTTGACTAGCATCTAGGACAGCATCTTAGACTAGCATCTTAGCAGCATCTTAGCATATGCTTGGCTGGCTAGCAGCCCTATAAATATGTATCCCCAACCCCTCAGGTTGGCATGGCATTGTATGAGTTTGTGTGAGAAATAAACCAGAAAATTGCCCCAACTCCTAGTGTCATCCTCTCTCGATGAGAGTAAGGATTCAGCTACTACCAAGAGTGCGAATCCAGCGACTAACAGAAGCCACACAGCAGCCGCCAAGCCCAGTTGCCGCAGAAGATGTGCTAGACCTCCAAGACGTAAGCAATGACGATTGAAGCCTAGTGACGTCAGGGATGACGCAGCGGAGCATACTGGACCCATATTAGTGGAGCATGCACTAATTGTACCTTTGTAACTTTTCTTTGCTTTCGGCGCCTGTGCCACTTTAGTTTGTTGGCCATGTTGCCCTTTGCTTAGCATCTACGCAAAGCATCGAGAGCTCGGCCCATGTGTGTGTGTGCCCTCCGCCTATATAAGGCAGAGTCTGTAAGCTCTTACGATCATCGGTAGTTCACCACATGATCATTTGAGCAAGTTTGCTTGAATAAAGAACTATCATATTTCCGCTATACTCTGAGTCACCTGTGTTCCGAAGCTTGAGATCAAGAGCGACGAACATAGTTGAGATCCGTCCGAGGGGACCCCTACATAACTTTTACTATGCATCCAAACATAATCTGTATCTAGGTTCATAGCAAAAGTTATGTACCTAGAAAAGCCAGAACAACTTACAATTTGGAACGAAGGGAGTACTAAAGAGCTGCTTACCATCTTCTGGCGACAATTCTAGAGCTATTAACCTTCAAGTAGTTTACAGATCTCTCTGTTATATTGGGGTTCGATAGCATTGAAGTTTCAGGATATGTAGATAGCCTTAGTGCTCTAATATTGCAATATTCTGGAGTGCACCTGAGATAAATTGAATAATTGATATTCCCTCCTTCCCAAAAAGAATGCAACTCTCACTTTTCGAGCTGTCAAACAGCTTTAAGTTTGAACAAATCTGTACAAAAATTATTGACATTTTTGGTGCCTAATAAGTATCATTAGATTAAACATGGAATATATTTTCATAGTATTACCTATTTGAAGTCATAAATTTAATTAATATTTTCTATAAACATAGTTAAACTTAAGGAAGTTTGGCTCAATCCAAACCCAGAACTGCATCCTTTTTGGACCGAGGTAGGAAATCATATACTTTTTTTTACTAAAGCAGGATCACACAAATTCCTTAGGACCTTCACCTTCCACAAGGAGCTCAGCTCAGAAAAGGGCAGGCATTTCTAAGAAGAGCTCACCGGCTTTGCGCAAAATTAAAAACCTAACACATGGACAGATGCAACAGAGATTGCATCCCGGTTTGTCATCCAGTCAAAACCGTGCTACAGCTCATTATGGTGCTGTTACTGGATTACGAACAACTACAGATGGGATGTACCTTCTTAGCTCAGGTAAGTGAATTTGAGTTATACTATTTTGAACACATTACTGCTTGTTGCATGCCAGCTATTGACATATTGTCCTATAAGCATGACTATGTGATAATATTTTCAGTTGTAAAGCTGTTACTAAGACAGGTATTATCCCTTCTCTGTAGGATCTGATTCTCGTTTAAGACTGTGGGATACCGATTCAGGCTGCAATACTCTGGTCAATTTTGAAGCTATGAGATTGCAGACAGGCAAGCCATTACAATTAGCTGTCACTGAGGATCCTTCACTTGTATTTGTTCCATGTATGGCAAGCATCAAGGTGCGTTCCTGACTTCCTGTTTTCTAGTTTGCCAGTTTGCTGAAGCATTCTTGAGGTTCACATTTCACCGTTGTTATATATGCTTAGGCATACAATTTATGGTCTGGTACAACATTTCGAACATTCCGAGGGCACTATGAACTTGTGAATTGCTGCTACTATAGTGAACAGGACCAAGTAAGTTTGCGTGTTTACTGTCAATGTGTTGAGGGTTTCAATAGGACTCCATTTGTAAGTGTTCAGGAATGCAGGAACTTTATACTGGCGGCAACGACAGGCAAATTCTTGTGTGGTCTCCATCAACTCCAGCTTTTACTGAAATGGTATATCATGTATCCGTTATTTCCCTGCAAGCCCTTTTTGTTTGGTTGCCTGGCTAACTCTATTGTCTCACAGTTGTGAGCGAGAATATGGCATAGGTTTTAGACAAATTCATTGAATCTTGACACTAGTAAAACTCTTACAGGAAGATGATGACAAGACCCTTTCAGGAGCTGATGAGGATAACTGGAGCGACTAAGAAACATGTACCTTCTTCCCTGGAACCGGGAGGACTACTTGTATATACTGACATTGATGTTAGTGATGTTAACAAATAACATGTCGAGGTTGTCAGCTCTTGTTAGCAGCCCCTAAATGCTGATATTGACTTGGTATGTTTTCAAAAATATTGTACATTACCATGTGAAATTTTGACAGATCATTAAATAATTTGTAGATTTACCTCATGATGAGGATAGAGGGATGGCAATAATTTGTAGATTTACCTCATGATGAGGATAGAGGGATGGCGAACGTACGCTAGACCGGCTGGTTTAGTGCTCTCAGTAGCACCCTTGCGGGCGCGGGTTCGAGCCCCAGGTGTGGCGCACCCGCGCGTTGTTTTTGGGGATTTTCCCTGAGCGAGGTAAAAAAAAACTCCCTCGTCTGCCCCACGTCCAAAGCACATGTCTATGGCCAACTCATCTCACAGAGCTACGGTGCTGCTGTGCATGGGTGGGGCAGGTGTGCATGGGTGGGGCAGGGGTTCGGGGGTTTTTTAATCTGCGTGAGAAGATCTTCTGCTTAAACCGAAATACCGGGGGCTGTCTAGCCACCGCATATCGAGTTTTGATGAGGATAGAGGGATGTTGGAGCCTCACTAAAATGTTATTTGGCCCTGGAGCCTTGTTTTCTTCCGTTCGTAGATGGTTGTGTGTATTAATGCTTTACCCAAAAGTAAGGAAATTCCTTTGAGCAAATAGACAGAAGTGTAGCCTTAGGCTATGTTTTATTCAGCTTTTGAAAAGTGATTCTGCTGCCAAAAAGTAGAAAGTCAACTAAACGGTCTTTTCCAGAAGCAGTTGTTTTCAAGTAGAACAAACTTTCATAACATTTTAGACCTTGCTTTTGGCTTTTAGCTTTTGTCTTTTTCAAATGCATGGAAATAGAGAAGCGTTTTACAACTGTTTTAAGGGAGATAAAGAGATGGGTGTTTTTTTTATAGTTAGTTTAGGGTGAGTTTTATAGTTAGTTTAACCAAATAGACTATATAACAATTTTTCCATAGCTTATAGCTTGCAACAGATTTTTCATACTCTTAGAATATCATAAACTTAGCCTTATATTGGTAATAATCTGACAAAGGGGGATTATTTAGAGTAGGCTCCGTGGACAATGGGGATGGAATAGCCGTTGGATGGTTAAGACATCACGTCTTTAGACATAAAGGACATGAGTTTTTTGTACGCCGTATGTCTACTTTTTTTTTCTTTTTGAAACATTTTAGATAGTTTTGGTAGACGAAAAGGGGATTGTGAGAGCAGACATTCCTTAAGAAGGGTGGAATCCAAATATAGTGTTGAACAAGTAGGCATAACGGCTGTAGCATATATGCTCAGATCAAGTAGCTTGCAAAGCAAAACAGGGTCTATTTGAGAGTAAACGCTAAGCTCAGAGGACTCAATTGTCCTCCTGATGCGATATAATTCAATTAACTTTGTTCCGAAATGAAGCCGAGTATAGAATAGTGTGTCAGCGCCCATGAATCACATGATCACATCACGAAACTCTAGAATCAGCGTCCATGAACCACATCAGGAAATCAGAATCTCGAGCACTATGGCATTTATTAATTCCTCCCGAATGCATCGGGAAATCATGTTCTGTTCACATCCTCACGGGAACAGTTACACAGAAGATGGAACGCCAACGGGCTTATTCCAAGGCTCAGGTTCGCATGCACTGGTACTACCGCAACTATCAGAACCAGACTTTCATACCCAATGTATTCAGAACCTGAGGGCTTCAATTCTAGGCTCAGGTTCGCATGCACTGGTACTACCACAACTATCAGAACCAGACTTTCATACCCAATGTATTCAGAATCTGAGGGCTTCAATTCTAGAATGCAAAGGTCTATTGCATCGGCTCTCTTCTATAGTTATGCACAGCTAAGCCAAGCACCCTCAGTGACCCGGTCAAAAGTAGCATAAAAGAATACAGTAGAACCTACCACAGTACCACTATCTGTGTTACAGGCCTCTGTTTCTCGAGGAGCGTTCCAGATTGCGCTCTTCTTCAGATCCTCTGGCATCGTATGATGCCTGCAGCACCTCCATAGCACAGCCATCTCTCGCTACCCTTGTTCATGTTCCATCGCACTTGATGCAAAGCGACAGAATTCGGAGGGACGACTTTAAGGTCTTTAGGGGATTCACCACCCTTGCTGTTCCATGTTCCATCATTCTCTTCCTTTGTAGGACTGGCTAAAATTATTGCACCGGCTCCTTGTTCTTCACTGTGTCCATCGTCTTGATCATCGCCAAATTCTGTGTTTACCATGCCTGCTGCATGTTCTTCACTGTGTCCATCATCTCGATCACCGTCAAGTTCTTGATTTACAGCACCTGCTCCTTGCTCTTCGCTTCGTCCATCATCTTGATCATCAAGAACTTCTGGATTTACAGCGTCACCGTTTCCTGTGGGGGAGTTGAGCTGACATGTCAGCAGGCCAGTGACATCGCTTGTAGCGAGCGCCTGAACTATATTTTGGCATGGTTTTGAACCCTTTTTGGTCACCACAGGAACATTTGGTAATGGAGATGTTTGCAGCCTGCTGCCAATCTTAATATTTTCTCCCTCCTCTGACAATGATCCAGAGAGGAAATAAGGAACACGGTTACGCCCAGGTTCTTTATCCCAGAATCTCGAATTAAGCTACAGCAAGTTAAATATTTGCTTAGAACACTGCAACTCAGAACGACAAGAAATGTTCATGATATCAACTAGAAAGTTCACCTGGAAGTACACAGCAGTACCATCTGCCCCGCAGTAAGCCGCACAACCTGGACATCAGCAAACAAATATTATGAAATTAAGGACCACTACAAGCATTTGACACCTTGAGGCAAAGCAGAAGTTACTGCATAATCAGAAAACGATCTAGGACTGATACTAAAAGAAGATAAGTTGCCACTGTTTTGGAAAGCGTCTGGAGGCACTGTATATTAATAAACTGGTAGGGGTCGATCAGGAAAATCTCAAAGCTGCATCCACCTTTATGTCTGGTAGTGATGTCAGTTAAGATAGATACTTTCTGGTGTGATGATTTTTCTCGTGTAAGCTACTGATCCCAGCTCTCTCTTTTTTTCCTGTTTCCAACAACTTTCAGACTTGTAAAAAATTTTCTCTGCTGTCATAGTGATCCAAGTTACAGGGTGGATCATCCATTAAATTTTCTAAAAAATCTACAGACAGTTGACTCAACTATCATCCATTGAACTATGTATCAACTATCAAATTGCAAACTAATAATTTCATGAGAAACAAAACCAGTAATTACTACTAGCAAAGTTCTGCTGGAAGATCTGCTTAAATTTCTATTAGCAACAAGTCCATCTTTGAAATTTAGGTCAAACACATGTGATATCGATATTTTAAGTCATTGTTTATTTTACATGGTAATCTCTCCCTCATTGGATTTTAGACTCCAAAGTGACTGCTGTTACATAGGAACTTTGCTACCCGGTAGTCAGTACCATTGGGCAGGATATGGACAGCGGCTATGAGAATGATACTGAAACACACCTGTAGGTTCTGAGGCATGGACACTCCAAATCAAATATTCTGACAACTGATAAGTTACAACACCCTGAGTTTTTGTTCCGGCAAATGGTCTTCCAGTGGCTGGAACATCATTTGCAATCCGAGGCAAGCTTAGAAACTTCAATGTACCATCTTCCAGTGAGATAACAATCCCCCTGAAAACAATCAGTCATAAATATAACATTAGCTTGACAATTCTAGTAATAACGACAGGGTAAAAAATCAGTAGCCTGTACATATAAACAGAAATGTGACAAGATGTGGGTAAACAACTTTTAATATGCCATTCTTTAATGATGCTTCCGAATTCTGAGTTCTGACCAAATGCCATATGCCTCATATGGACTCCCTATGTCTAATAAAGTGTTTCTCCAGATGAAAAGTGCTTGCTGGCCAATTCAAATCCACAACGAATAAGATAAACCAAGAAGAGTAGGCTAAGTACCTTCTATTGTTTTTCAAGACTATAATATCAATACCTAAGTAAGAAATACAAATGAGGATGCTTGCATGAGATAGAAGATCCACATAGGAATAAAAGTTAGGTGATGATTCACCTAGATTCCAGAATACACACGAAGGGAAAAAATACAAACAATGAACTTTATGTTATCACATTATATTTTGTCTATGGACAACAATTAGTGATCTTGTGGTCTGTGAGTTAGGTCAACAGCCTTGGAAGAATTTTAAGTTCCTGTCCAACAAAGGGAGCAAGTATTGGATGATGCGTAATATAAGGTGCATGGGCGTGCAAAAGGATGTTTAAAAACATGTAAACAATGCAAACTCAAAAGGTTATAATACGTTGAGAAGCGTCAAGAAAAACTAGTTATCTAGACCGAGAGGCTTTAGCAAACTAACAGGAAGAGCATGGCCCATATATTGCAAACATCATGACACAAATAAATCCATTTTACAATCTATTTCAACTGCATTTTAGTTTTCAACAATGACCTGCATTTAACTAAGCAGAAAAACAACCTAAATGCGATCAGTGCCTACAGAGAACAAAGACAAATAAAACTGTCTATACAAGAAGCAAAGCAAATTTTGTACCAAATTGTTTTATTTACTGATGTACTCTGTATTGGAACTAAGTATTACCTTCCATCCTTTAGCCAATGAAGACTTAACACAGCCTTTGGAGCAGTAGTTAGCTCCCAAAGAGGACGGTATGGATCTCTGCAAAAGTGATTCATGTCATGAAAAATTAGTAATCAAATATCACAGTACAGTGAAATAAGAAAGGACATTCACAAATTCGTGCCTAAGCACACAAATGTCAGAGCAAGAGAGATCAAAACTGAAACGAAGGTACTGAACCAAACACTTAAATTATTGTGAAAAGATGACGAAAAAACTAGATGGGTGGCAAGGAAGTGCCTTAACCATGGGGGGTAGACCAATTTTGCTCAACTCCAGTTTGAGAAGTATGCCAACTTATCCTATTTCCATGCATTTATTACTTCCTAAAAGACTACAACCATCATTTAAAGAATGGATAAAACAAGAAAAATATTTGGTGAAAAATGGTTTAGAAATCACTTGTTAAAGGGGCCAAGATAATCAGACCTAAAAAGAAAGGTGGTCTGGGTGTGCATGATCTGAGGAGAATGAATATCAGCTTGTTGTGTAAATGGTGGTGGAAGTAAGAAACTAAAGGTGGAATTTGGCAAGAAATTGTCAAACAGAAATATATAAAAACAAATAGTTTGTCACGTTTGAAATATAGCCCCCATAATTTCCCCTTGTGGAATGATCTGCTGAAAGTGAATGATTGTTTACTTAAAAGGTAGAAATAGCGTGCTAGGAAATGGAAAATCCACTGATTTCTGGTCAGATGTGTGGTGTGGAAATGTTTCCCTGAAGGACAAGTTCCCAAGAATTTGTAATGATCAAATTTGTTCAGTACATTAAGTATATGGAAAGAACTGGCATCTATCATTTAGAAGATGGCTAAGAGCATCTCCAGCAGTCTCCCTTTTCTATCCCCAATGAGAAAATTTTGTTGTTTCAGAGACTTGAGGTGGTCCAGCAGTTTCCCAACATAGCCTTTTGTCCCAAGCAAGTTGGGGTAGGCTAGAGATGAAACCCAAAAGAGACGAGAAACAGGGAGACACATAAAGGGATATAAAGGGCACAAGACAAAAAGAGGTCACGGTTCAGGCACGTTGATTGCCAATCTCCAAGCACTCCTATCCATAGCTAAATCCTTGGAGATATTACACTCCTTAAGATATCTCTTAACGGACTCGTCCCAAGTTAGTTTAGGTCGACCTCTACCGCTCTTTACATTATCGGTCCGCTTTAGAACTCCACTACGCACCGGCGCCTCAGGAGGCCTCCGTTGGACATGTCCAAACCATCTCAACCGATGTTGAATCAATTTCTCCTCAATTGGTGCCACCCCAACCCTATCCCGAATATTGTCGTTCCGGACTCTATCCCTCCTTGTGTGCCCACAACACCAACGCAACATACGCATCTCTGCTACACTCAATTGCTGGACATGTCGTCTTTTTGTAGGCCAACACTCAGCACCGTATAACATCGCCGGACGAATCGCCGTCCTATAGAACTTACCTTTCAGCTTCTGAGACACCCTTTTGTCACAGAGGACGCCAGAAGCTTGACGCCATTTCAACCAGCCGGCTGAAATTCTATGCCTAACATCTTCATCAATGTCTCCGTCCTTTTATAGCATCGACCCTAAATACCGAAAAGTATCCTTCTTGGCCACCACTTGCCCATCGAGGCTAACGTCTCCCTCATGCCTAGTCGCGCTGAAATCGCACCTCATGTACTCGGTCTTAGTCCTACTAAGTCTGAAACCGTTCGACTCTAACGTGTACCTCCATAGTTCTAACTTCCTATTAACCCCTGCCCTACTGTCGTCAACTAGCACCACATCATCAGCAAAGAGCATACACCAAGGGATACCACCTTGTATGTCCCTTGTGACCTCATCCATCACCAAAGCAAATAAATAAGGGCTCAAAGCTAACTCCTGATGCAGTCCTATTTTAATTGGAAAGTCACTGGTGTCGCCATCACATGTTCGGACAAACGTCACCACATCCCTGTACATATCCTTGATGAGGGTAACGTACTTAGTTGGGACTTTGTGCTTTTCCAAGGCCCACCACATGATATTTCTCGGTACTTTGTCAATGAGAAAATTTTTTTCTCAGCCCCTCAAAAATCATCTCCTGACCCCTCAAAGAAAGGGGAGAGCACCCTGCCCCCAATACCCCCATTCTTTTGGCGCGAGTGGCGTGAGCACGCGTGTCCCACCGCGGGCACCGATCTCCCGCGCTTCGGTTCCCTCTGCTGCCTCGGTCCCCGGCGGCCGCGTCGAGCTCCTCCTCTCCAGCCGCCGCCCTGAGGTCCCCATCGGCCTCCGCTGCCTCCCACTTGACGTCCCCAACAACGACCGTCGCAGCCACCCCCAAATCCAATGGCTCGCCCGATGGATTCCGCCGCCACCGGCCCTCGTCCCAACGCTGCCACCGACCCTCGTCCCTACGCCGCCACACTGGCCCCTCAAGCGCCGCAGAGGCCCCCTCCTCCACCCTCGCAGCAGGAGATGCGGCGGCATTGGCAAGGCCAGCACGCAGTCCCAGGTGTGGCGCAGAAGGTTGGAAACTGCAAGCGGAAGGTGTCTGCCTCCCCAGCAGACAAGAATGCTCCACCTCTGTATGACCTGCCGCCAGCAACCACCGTCTTCAACAACGGTGTGGATGTGTCCATGGATGAGGTCGGCGTGGACCTGTTTGCTGCAAGGTAAAGCTTTAACCTTTCTCCCCCTTTAATTTTGTTAACGAAATTGAAATAATTTGGTCGCTATCTTGTTCTTGTTCATATATGGAGCAATCGGTTTGCTTGTGCGGGCCTATCTGCAATTCGTAGTCATGTTGGCCTATCTGAAAGTTGGTGTTTTTCATTAGCTTATGGCATGTTGGCCTCAACGTGCTCTTAGTTCTGACCTTACTATATTAACTTAATATGTTTAAGTATTAACCACACACAAGCAGTGATAAAAATGGGTGCTCTCAGGATCAAGATAAAATATGACAACCTTTTACCAGGATAGACAACTCAAATTCATCACAATCTATTATGCTGTTATTTGCATCAAACTAGGAGTTAGAAACCTTAACACAAGAGTCAAACTTCAATTTTAAATTTCTAGTGATAAAATGCAGAAACAGAAACAAACTGTAGTAACCACAGCATTTCTAAATGTCTCAAAACTTACTTTTTGCTAGAGACAATGATTCTATTGATTAGGGCTAACCCTAGAAGGGTAGCTATATAGGTTCCATACATGGGCCACATGGGCCTTAGCCTCATGGGCCTAAACACATACTCCAACACCCCCCGCAGTCTGAACTACCGGCGCAGCGGAGTTCGAGGCTGAACAAGAAAGAACACACACAACCCCCCTCAGACGCAACTAGCCACCGGTGATGTTGAGGCTGGAGCGAAACTCGGCGAAGGTCGAGGACGGGAGGCCTTTGGTGAAGATGTCCGCGAACTAGGAGGTCGTCGGAACATGAAGGACCCGCACCTCGCCCATGGCCACCCGATCACGGACAAAGTGGAGGTCGATCTCCACATGCTTCGTCCGCTGGTGCTGGATGGGGTTGGTGGAGAGGTAGACCGCACTGACATTGTCGCAGTAGATCAGTGTGCTCCGGGAGGGCGGAGTGTGCAGCTCAGCAAGAAGCTGCCGAAGCCAGGAGGCCTCCGCCACGCCGTTAGCGACAGCGCGGTACTCCGCCTCGGCACTGGACCGGGAGACCACCGACTGGCGCTTGGACGACTAGGACACCAGGTTGCCGCCGAGGAAGACGGCGTAGCCGAAGGTGGAGCGGCGAGTGTCCGGACACCCCACCCAGTCAGCGTCGGTGTAGACGACGAGGTCGGTGGAGGAGGCCCGATGAAGGAGAAGGCCGTAGTCGAGCGTGCCCCGGAGGTAGCGGAGGAGGCGCTTGAGAGCCATGAGGTGAGGCTCCCGGGGGTCATGCATATGAAGACAGACCTGCTGAACCGCATAGGTGATGTCCGGCCGGGTGAAGGTGAGGTACTGAAGGGCCCTGGCGAGACTCCTGTACTAAGTGGGGTCGGCCACCGGTGGTCCCTCAACCTCAGACAGCTTGCCCTGAGTGTCGACCGGAGTGGAGCAGGGGTTGCAGTCAGTCATCCCAGCCCGCTCCAGGATATCCCGAGTGTACTGCCTCTGGTGAAGAAGGAGCCCGGCAGGACGGTGCTCAACAGTGACACCGAGGAAGTGGTGGAGCACACCCAGATCCTTCATCGCGAACTCCTGCTGGAGAGCGGCAATGATCCGGCGGAGAAGTGGCTCGCTGGAGGCAGTGAGGACAATGTCATCAACATAGGGCAGCAAGTATGCAGTGTCAGTCCCATGGTGGTAGACGGACAGGGACGTATCAGACTTGGCCTCCATGAACCCCAGGGTCAGTAAGAAGGCAGCAAACCGGTGGTTCCACGCCCGAGGTGCCTGCTTGAGGCTGTAGAGGGACCTGTTGAGCCGGCAGACCATGTCAGGACGGGTGGAATCGACGAACCCCGCCGGCTGACTGCAGTACACCGTCTCGGTAAGAAGGCCGTGGAGGAAGGCGTTCTTGACGTCCAGCTGGTGGACGGGCCAAGACCGAGCAAGCGCCAGCGAGAGCACGGTACGGACGGTGGCCGGCTTGACCACCGGGCTGAAGGTCTCATCGTAGTCGACTCCCGGGCGCTGAGTGAAACCCCGGAGGACCCATCGAACCTTGTAGCGCTCGAGAGAACCATCGGCCCGGCGCTTGTGGGTCCAGATCCACTTGCCGGTGACGACGTTGGAGCCTGGTGGCCGAGGCACCAACTCCCACGTCTGGTTGGCGAGTACCGCGGCGTACTCCTCTTCCATCGCACGGCGCCAGTGAGGGTCCAACAGGGCGTCGCGGACGGAAGAGGGTACCGGGGAGACCACCGCGTCGCCGGTCGAAGCCTCGAGGGCACGAGGCGGCAGTGTGCCAGCCGCGTGCCATGTCACCATCGGGTGAACATGCCGCGGGTGTCGGTGAAGCAGCGGCGGGTGGTAGACCGGCGGGGCACCACGAGCCGGCGGGGGCTGCGGCGGTGGTGTCGGTGTCCCCGGCGGAGAAGGGACCGCGAGCGGCGGCGGCCGAGGCCTGCGCTGGTACACCCGTACCGGCGTGGCAAACCTCGACGGAGGTGCCGGGGCAGGTGCCGGGGCGGGATCCGGCGTCAGCGACCGGCACGACCCCCCCGGGGCAGAAGCGGGGGACGAAGGCCCCGGGTCTGCACCAATCAGAGAGGACAGGGCCGCGCCTGAGGACGACGGGCCCGGACCCGCTGGGGATCCGGGACAGGTGGCCGGCACGGAGCGCGGCGAAGCGGTACCTGCAGGAGACCACGAAAAAGGCGGCTGGACCACCGGGTCAGTGGGAAACAGGGAGGGAGGGTCAGGGACCGGAGGGGTGGTAGTGCTGGAAAAGGAAAAGACGGACTCATCGAACACCACATGGCGAGAGATGAGAACCCGTCGGGAGGTAAGGTCAAAGCACCGGTACCCCTTGTGATCCGAGGAGTACCCGAGGAAGACACAGAGCGTGGAGCGAGGGTCCAGCTTGTGAGAAGAAGTGGCAGCGGTGTTGGGGTAACACGCACACCCAAACACGCGGAGGTGATCGTACCGAGGCGGGGTACCGAAGAGGGCGTGGTGAGGTGTGGGAGCGGGACAGGCAGCGGAAGGAAGGCGGTTAAGAAGGTAGGTGGAGGTGTGCAGGCCCTCAGCCCAGAAGCGAGCAGGAAGAGAGGCCTGAAAGAGAAGGGTACGCACGGTGTCGTTGGTGGTGCGAATCATCCGCTCAGCCTTGCCATTCTGCGAAGAGGTGTATGGACAAGACATGCGCAACTGAACACCGTGAGAGAGGAAGAAAGCTCGGGAGGTGGAGTTATCAAACTCGCGACTATTGTCACACTGGACGGCCTTGATGGTGAGGCCGAACTGTGTAGACACCCAAGTAAAGAAGTGAAGGAGCGTGGTAAACGTATCTGACTTCGCACGGAGAGGAAATGTCCACGAATAATGCGAAAAATCATCAACAACCACAAGATAGTACTTATAACCAGAAATACTCAGGAGACGTCCATAGGTCGCAATGTACAAGATCAAAAATGCAGGCCGCATGGAAAGAACTAGAAAAAGGAAGACGAACATGTCGGCCCAATTGGCACGCATGACACAGTTGCTCATCATGAGCTCGAGTACATGGAAGACCAGAGCTACGACTGAGCTGTATCAGGGCATCACGTCCAGGATGGCCGAGGCGCCGGTGCCAGGTAGTAGAGGAAGTAGAAGCGGCGAAGGCAGCTGACAAAACGGACGGCGAAGAAGACGAAGGAGCCGCGGGGAAGCGAATGGTGTAAAGGGGCCCGGTGCTGTCACATCGGAGCAGAGGACGCCGGGAAGCCAAATCCTTTACAGTAAGACCAGAAGAGTCAAATTCCACAGAACAAGAATTGTCAGCTGTAAAACGACGAATAGAAAGAAGGTTATGAACCATAAAAGGAGCAACAAGAACATCAGGAAGACGAAAGGAGCCATGAGCACCGGCGGTACCCACAGACGTGACTGGAAGACACGAACCATTTGCGACCATAATGGACGAAGGAAGAGAGGAAGAGGGAGAGTGAAGCGACGACAGTATACCGGGGTCAGGAGTGGTGTGGTAGGTGGCTCCTGAATCAGCGATCCACTCGGGTCCGACCGGAGATGTCAGGCCCATGGTGCTGAACGAGCGAGCCAGGGCCGCCTGGTCCCATCCAGCGACCCCCGGAAGCCACGCCGGAGTAGGGAAGGCGCCGGGTGGAGGACCAGCAGGAGGAGCTCCGGTGAGCATGGCCACCGGTGGACGCGAGTCGGTCCCGGGGGCGTGGTAGGGCCACATGGAGATGCGCCCGGACCACGGGTTCTGGAAGGAGGGCCATGGTGCCCCCCCTGCGGCCCACCAGGTGCCGGAGCCTGGGTATGTCCACCCCGGACGCCCCCGCGACCCCCTCCGCGGCGACGACGACCACCACGACCCCCCCACCCCCACTCGGCCCGGAGGGAGGAGGGCCCAGGAGAGACAGTGGCGGTGGAGCGGTCGACCGCGGTGGAGCAGGTGGACGCGGCGAAGTAGCAGCCAGGGCCGTCGAGGAGGACGAGGACCCCGTGGAAGTGGTGGATCCCGGCTGGAGGCCCTGCGTGAGCTCCTCCATGACGAGATCGTCACGGACCTCCAAGAAGGTGGGGAAGGGCCTCTGGCGGGTGATCCACGTCCGGAGATGGGCGTAGCGGTCGCTGAGCCCCCGGAGGACGTTGAGGACCAAGATGCGATCCTCCACGGGCCACCCAAGGTCTCCCAGGGAGTCCGCCATGCCCTTCATCCGACGGCAGAACTCGTCGACGGAGAGGTCAACCTGTACGAAGGTCCGGAAGCTCGCGTCGAGGCGCAGAGCCCGGGCCTCAGCGTTGCCCAGGAATTGGCCCTCCAGGGCGAGCCATGCCCGGCGCGCGTCAGGGGAGGTGCGGACGAGGTCGTGGAGGTCCAGAGAGATCGTCCCCAGGATCCAGGAGAGGACGATGCTGTCCAGACGAAGCCACGACGGGGTCTGGACGGCGACCGAAGCGTCAACGAGGACGTGGTCGTCGAGGGCGTAGCGGCGAAGAGTGAGAAGCACGAGGTCCCGCCAGCGGGCGTAGGAGGACGACTCCGGCTCGAGAACGACCGGCACGAGGAGGCGGATGTTCTGGACCCCCCCGGCCTGGTAGTGAAGCTGAGCCACAAGCGGGTCAGTCGGGTCGTGCCAGAGGACAGCGGTGTGAGACACACGGCGACCCGGCGAGGCAGAGGAGGTGGCCCCAGCGACCGGAGAGGCGGAAGAGAGGAGCCGCTCCGCCTCGGCGATCTGGCGAGCCAGGGCGTCAGCCGCGTCGCGCTCGTGCTCCCACACGAGGGCGGCCGCCCGCACCCGGGCCTGCCCCTCCGCGGCGGCAGCACGTGCGGCGACGAGGGCAGCGGCGAGAGGCGAGGCGTCACGGCCGGCGTAGAGTTGGGTAAGCAGTGGTGGTGTCGGGGCCGGGAATGCCTGAGCACTGGCAGGAAGGAGTCTGCCGGCGTCTAGCCCGGCGCCGGGAAGATGGACGGCGTCGGCGGGGCGCTCTGTCAGGGCAGCAGCGGCAGCAACCCCCCCATCCTCAGCGCCTCCTGCAGCAGCGGCTGCATCAGAGGCCCCCCCGCTCCCCCTACCGCAGCAGCGGTAACAGAGGAGGTGCCCCCTGCGGCACCCTCGGCAGCAGCGGCTGCTGTGAGGGCAGCGGCAGGGGTGAGGAGAGGAGATGGGATGCGCCCAGGCCAGGAGAAAGGGCAGGGGAAGGGCGGGCCCCCAGAGCAGAGCCGACGGCGGGAAGAGGAAGGTGGGGGAGTGCGGCGCCAGGGAGAAATGGCTGGGCGGCAGCGGCGGGTTGGGCGGCAGTGGCGGCGGGTTGGGCGGCAGCGGCTGCAATCTGGGCCCAAGAGGAGGATGGGAGAGAGGGGAAGGAGTGGAAATAGGAAGGAGGAGGAGGGGGGAGCGGCGGCCGGCCATGGTGGAGCCAGGCCACAGCGCCGGCCAAGATGGCGGCGGCGGCGGCTCCAACCAGGAAGGAGGCGGCGGCTGCTAGGGAGAAGATAACCAGGCTGCTGATACCATGCTAGAGACAATGATTCTATTGATTAGGGCTAACCCTAGAAGGGTAGCTATATAGGTTCCATACATGGGCCACATGGGCCTTAGCCTCATGGGCCTAAACACATACTCCAACACTTTTATTCAATGGCTGCATAAGGCAGATGTGCTACTATTCTTTGAGTTATTCAGACAATACAAGATTGTTGCACTGAAATTTATTTTATGCTTCTGTGCCTTATGCAGTGATCAGTCCTTCGTTGATATAGATGACATGTCTGTCCCAATGTCATTTGAAAGTGCAAACGAAGATCCCATTGACATCTCTGTCCCAATGTCATTTGAAAGTTTAAATGAAGATCCCATTGAGATTAATCCCCTTAAAAAGAAAAAATGGGCAAGATCAGCAAACTACTCCCCACAGGAGGATGAGGCCTTAGTTATGGCATGGGAGAGTGTGAGCCTTGATCCAATCATTGGGACTGATCAAAGTAGCAACACATATTGGAATCATTGGGGCTGTGGCTGAATGTTGCGGTTGGCTCCTAGTTGTTCTCTGAACCCTTTTAGATGGTTAATCCCGGTTGGTAGTGGTGCATTAGATCCCTGGGTAATCAAGTGTCTGACGTTTCTCAGTTTTATCTGCGCTGGTCTATGGACCTGAACTGTGACTCTGTAATTTCGTTGCCTGCCTTGGTAATGAAATTCGGTTTTACCGGTGTGGAAAAATGATCACTTTCACCGCAATGTCAAGACCCCCTCCAGCCGCTCCCACGGTTCACCTGCGCACCATTGGAGTGCAATCCAAGAGTGTTGCAACCGATGGGCAGGTTGTGTTGAGGAGATTGATCATGCCCCGCCAAGTGGAGCGACAATTCAGGATCAGGTAAGTAAATTATCACCAAATTTGCTGGAATAATTCTCTTGGGCTGCTGTGATTTCCTTTGGATATATCAGAGTACACATAGTTGATCAAGTACGTGAGAATTTTCTGCTGGTTTATTTTAGTGCTGCTAGCCATCAAATAAATAAGAGTAACTACAATCACTGATCTGAATATTGAGTTGGGATATTTAATTTGCTTGTGATTGGATTGGCATATTTAATTTTTTGAGCACACCGCTATTTTCTTATGCATAAGTGAATTTGTTGGACTAATGACCCAATCTGATTGTCATTCATCACTGTATAATTTGACAGATCAAGTATTGCCAGGAGTTGTACAAGCAGAGGGATCCAAAACACAAGACCTTTGTGATGGCACATTGTTGGTCATTGCTCCAAAACAATGAGAAGTGGGTGAAAAGGAACAATAACTGCCATCCACTTAAGAAGAAGTCAAGCACATGCTCTCTAGGCTCTGTCCAAGGAAATGAGGAAGACGAGGAGGAGACAGCAAGTCTGACTCTAACGTCTGCGATGCCCGCCAACAAGAGGCCTCCGGGGAGGAAGCAAGAGAAGGAGTGGGTGAAGAAGGGAGGAGATCATACTGTGTTTCAAACTGCAGTGCATGAGATGATTACATCAAGGAAGGAGTTGGAGGCTGGGAAGAAGCAAGACAAGGAATCAAGATGGATGGAGATCAAGACCTTGGAGGAGCGCAAAGTAAAGATTGAAGAGGATAAACTGGAAACAAAGAAGATGAAGCAGGATTGCAAGATAATGTTCATGGACATTAGTGGGTTTGATGAAACACAAAAGGCCTTTGTTAAAACAATGCGTGCTCAAATTCTAGTGTCTAGGATGGGAGTGAATAGGAGTGGGGGTGAAAATAGCAGTGCTTGATGATCTATCTGCATGCATTTGGACCATATGCAGTGGATCATAAGTTATGTCTGAATTTGAATTTGAGGTGTATGTTCAAGTGAACACTGCTACTGCCTTACAGTGTTTTTTTTGCAAGTCGGTTGGTTAATGCACTGCTACTGCCATACAGTCATTTGGTTAATACACTGCTACTGCCATACCTTTTGAGTTTCAGTTTGAAATTTGTTGATTTGAACTGTGATGAATTTGGGATGACACTATGATTTGAACACTGGTACTGCCATACAGTTTCAGTTTGAATTATTTGAAATGTGATGAATTATTGGGATGACACTGATTTGAACACTGCTACTGCCATACAGTTTCAGTTTAAATTATCTGAACTGTGATGAATTATTGAGAAATAAAAAGAGAGCTTATCGGGATGAATTATTGGGGGACTGCTGAAGCACTCCTCCCCATAAACCTGAAATTGATTATGGGGGATCTCCAACAACAACAACAACAACAACAACAACAACATAGCCTTTTGTCCCAAGCAAGTTGGGGTAGGCTAGAGATGAAATCCAAAAGAGACGAGAAACAGAGAGACACATAAAGGGACATAAAGGGCACAAGACAAAAAGAGGTCACGGTTCAGGCACGTTGATTGCCACTCTCCAAGCGCTCCTATCCATAGCTAAATCCTTGGAGATATCATTTTATTGGAGGTGGAATATAGGGGAACTGCTGGAGATGCTCTAATGAAAGAGCTCCAAACCCAACTTAGAAGATTACATGACATCTTATTCAGATGTGCTTTCAATAATGAAAGATCAAGCCAAGTGGACTTGGGGAAAAGGGCAGGTTTTCTGTGAAATATGTGTATAGACACCTGTGCAGATCTGAGTATGGTACAAGCTACAAAGCCATTTGGAAAGCCAAGATACCTCTCAAGATCAAAAATTTTATGTTATTAGCTATGCAGGATGCCATCTTAACAAAAGATAACCGGTTATTGTGTCATTAGCAAGGACACGAAACTTGTGCCTTCTGCACTGAAAAAAAAACATAAATCATCTCTTCTTTGGTTGTGCCTTGGCACATTTTGTTTGGAGCCTAAGTCACCCACGTCTTGGGATTTTCTTGTAGGCCTGTCTGCCGAGCAGTAAACATTTTCATGTGGTTAGCCTTACGGCTGTATGTTGGGCACAGCGGTGAAGCTGGAGCAAACTAGAGGGGGGTGCACCTGTCTTGTAGATGCGTAGACATGAGCTGCAACCATGGTGAAAATTTGATCCTACTCACTGGTATTCCATTTTTTTTTCTTGGGTGCATCCGCACCCACAGCAATGCATATAGCTTCGCCACTGGTTGGGCACTATGGAAAAAAGAAAGAAACAATGTATGCTTTGAAGGAAAAGGTGTCGATCACCTACTGAGATGGTTCGCATGGTCTGTTCTTCCTTATCTTATTGGACAGGTTTACAGAAACCAGGGCATGCTGCTTAGTTGGAGCAAGGGGCGGAAGCTTTGAAGGTGGCTGCTCTTCACTACCATCAGCAAGAACACGTGGAAAGAAGACTGGAGATTCAGGAGGGCATGGTGAACTGAAGTGAAGCGGGAGATGTGAATCTTAGTTGGATCTGGTACAGCCTGTGTGTGGAAGCTGTATCCATTTGGGCATGTAACTAGTAGTCGCTCAGTGATGCTTAAAGTTTGCATTATTTGTCATCGTTTGGTTCTGGCGAAGATCATTCTCTCATGTGTCATTAGTGCTACGCATGCTGGGCCCTGAGTGGTCAGATGTGTTGGTGTGTTTTTGAAAGGTTTCCGTTTCATGGTCAAAACTCTGAATGCTTTTGTAATTTCGTTGCTGTGAGGTAATGAAATTCCGGCTTCCCATTGTAGAAAAAAAACCCGTTAAATTATTGATCAAAGTCCATTTTTGGCCACTGGAATGTTGTCGATGTCTGGTATTGGCACTCGAACTCAGAAAACAAAAAATTTGACCACCAAACTGCCAAAATGACTTACTTCTGACTGCTTGTACCATTTCAAGGTGTTCAAATGTGGTTTTTATCTGACATGGCACCGTTTGTCATTGGTTTTGACATGTCACTTTTGGCACATGGTGGGGTCGGGTTTAAGGAGAGGGAGGGAGGGATGGAGAAGAAGAGAGAAGAGGGCATGGCATGCCAAGGCAGAGCAATTGAAAAATTATACAGATTTCAGCATGCTGGTCACCGGTACCCATCCTCAACTCAAGCAGGCTGCCATGCTGGCTGAAAAAGGAGACGGGGGGGGGGGGGGGGGGGGGGGGGGGGGGGGGGATCATGCTGGCATTGAGCTGCATGCTATTTATAGTTCCGGAGTAGTAGTTGTTTGGTTTCTGAGTTCGAGGACTTTCTACTTTCTATTTCCTATAAAGGTTATGCTAACAAGAATAAGTCCATTCATAGCGTGGCCAAACTCATGAGGTTGTTTATCAAGCATAAATTCAATCTAACGCATAACATCAGTAGGTTATACATTATACCTGGAAAAAAATGGTATCACATTGTTGAAGGAAGGATTGAGAAATGTCAAGGTTATTCAGTAAGTTTTTCTTCCTAAAGGTTGTCCCCCATTACTTCCAACACAGGCAAACAGTAACAGGACTGTACAGCTTCACCTATGCATATACTGCTTTTGTAGAAGCTTTGGTTGACACACAAGTAAACTTTATCTGTATCAACTACACCAAATTCTTATAAACAGCATACTTCTTTTGAGAATAGCATATTATATAGATTGGATGTATTTTTACTTGTTCACCTCAACACCTCAAAAAGGACGAATGAAGATGAACATGGGTCTTAAATATGTACAGAAATGTTTTTATTCATAGAATCAGAGGCATTAGTATGACAATGATGAAATTTAGTAGATATCTAGTCCATGAAATTTTAACAAAAAGATGAGTTGAGACAAGCCTCCGAGGATATGTTACACATACCTTAAATCCCAGAACTTTAGACCATCCTCTCCAGCAGTGACAAAGGTATTTGTGCTTTCTTCACTGTTAAATGGATTCAAGTTTAGGGCTGCCATCACTTTTAAGTGGTGGAGAAGAACAATACTGCACAGTACCTTATATATGGTGCCCAAGAGAGAGCTCTAATGGGAACAGAATCAGCAGTGACACACATAAAAGGTTTTGAATCTGGACATTCAGTGGGAAAAATGGTTAATTTTAATCAAAATAAAATGATAAATATGCAGTACATGAATTCAATAGCTTTACAATAAAAAAGGAAAAGTGACTAATCATGTTTTCCAAATATCAGTCATAGAGAGGCTTTGAAAGGGAAGGTATCTATTACCTTGTGTTGGCAAATGTATCGAGAAGTTCCATAAAGCAACCTGAAACATCAAATATAACATTAAAGCAACCTGAAACATCAAATACAACATTATAGCAACCAGAAACATCAAATGCAACATTAAACTTTTAGACTAGCAACTTAAAATAAAAGTTGAAAGGCATGGGGTTTGAGTTAAGGAAATTATTCTCTTTCAAGAGGAAAATATACCGTTCCATCATGACAACCCGCCAATATCATATCATGAGGAGGAGAAGGTGACCAATCAACTGTCAAGGGAATGCTGTTTACCATTATAAAGAGGTCATGACTTCAAAAAGAATATTCATGCTGAGGAATATAGCACAAAGTAAAAAAAAACCTAAATCTAGCTCTATAAGCAAAAGTATCAATCACATGCTAAAACTTTTTAGTCACAGTACCTTTGCCTGTTCCTGCACTTCACTTTGACACACCTAAATACAGGTTGTAGCTTTAGAAAACGAGGGTCAGAACCCTCCACCTTAGAGGGGGAATATATTTTCTGGATCATGCATGGTGATGGAACTTCCCACCTGTGTACAAACAATGAAGTATGTGAGTGATGATTTATTAAAAAGAAGTTCTAGCATAGCAATGGGTTGCCCAACTTACACTTCAAGAGTGCCATTCCCCAACAATACTGCAAGGAAACCCAGTCGTGATTTCTGTTCAGGTTGACTTAGTAAAGGAGGCTTCCATTTGATGTCCCAAGCGACTCTACCGTTGTGAGCTAAACACAAGACAACTCTTGGTTGAGCAATGTCCCTTGTAATTGAAGATGAGTTTGAGTTTACACAACTAAACATATTGTCATCTTCCCTTGATTCCTTGAGTGGCACAAGTTCCGCAGCTTCCGTTTCATCAATGACCCTATCACTGTTCTTGAACCTAGGTGCAACTTGATTTTCTCGTGCATTTTCATTACAATGAGAAGTATAATTGGCAGTGTTGCTTTCATTAACTTCCATGCCATCGCAACCAACAATTGCATTCTTAGACTGATTCAAACCAGCCCCATGAGCCATGTGATCACTTTTAGATGGCCCTTTAGTCATTGATGTGGATAATCCCTCCATTTTATGCGTTTCACCACCAACAGATGTGCCACTACTCTCATTTGAAGCAGGTATCCTTTGAAGTTGCCCCCTAGCCTTTCTGGGGCCTGGTCCTTCCATACAGTTTTCAACCAAGACCACGGGATCGCCTGACTTCGGAATTGTCTGCAGTTTTTGTTCTTTGACATTAAAATCAGTAAAATGACTGTGCTCAGTTGAAACAGGCTTCTTTCTAGGTCCCTCTTTTCCTATTTTGGTATTTGATTCTTCCTTACAATTTGCATCGTATAAGCCATGTGCTGGTGATGCATCATCAGACAACAAAACACCTGAATGAACACTGCATTTCTCAATATCACACCCACATGAACCAAGGCTACTTGCTATAAATTTGTCACCACTCTTGTTCAAAGATGTGGGATTGTTTGGACTAGTCAGTACAGAGGTTGTCATTGGGAGGCTGGCACCAGAAGCCACAAAACGACCAGTTCCAGCAGAAAGTGGTATTGTTTTAGGCCTTCCTCTTCCCCTCCTGCCACTTGACTCTCTTTTATTACTTGATTTAGGTGAAATGTGGATAGGCAGTACAGAACCATCTGAAAGAGCACCTTTACGAGCATTACCCTCAACTGCAACAATGCTAAAACTAGAGTCAGACTCTGTGCAAGCAGTGTGATCCATGCTGCACCCAAATAAAACAGGCTGACCAGTTGTATCTTTCCCCAGTTCAATCGTAGTGTCCGAATACTTTTGAGGCCTCACCCGTGTTCTCTTTGGTTGCTTACGGGTTGCAGTTGCTGGAGATGGTTCGGTACACACGCTTTCTTTTACTGGCAATGCTGCATCAACTGGAACAATACTTAAATTAGCATTAAACTCTGTGCAAACAGTGTGGTCCAAACTGCCTAATGAAACAGGCTGACAACTTGTCTCTTGCCCTAATTCAGCATCAGCGCATGAAACAGATCCACCATTGATTGGAACTGGATACTTTCGAGGTCTCCCTCGCGATTTCTTAGGTTTTGTACAGATTGCAGTTGTTGGAACAGATCCACCATTGATTGGAACTGGATACTTTCGAGGTCTCCCCCGTGGCTTCTTAGGTTTTGTACAGATTGCAGTTGTTGGAGATGGGGTTGTACACACATCTCCTGATACAGTGCCAGATGAGGTAAGTTTGTCAATAAGCGGCAATGCTGCATCAACTGCAACAATACTTAAATTAGCATTAAACTCTGTGCAAGCAGTGTCGTCCAAACTGCAACCAAATGAAGCAGGCTGACAAGTTGTCCCTTTCCCTAATTCAACATCAGCGCCTGAAACAGATCTATTGTTCATTGGAATTGGATATTTTCGAGGCCTCCCCCGTGGTCTCTTAGGTTTTGTACAGATTGCAGTTGTTGGAGCTGGGGCTGTACACACATCTTCCAATACAGTACCAGATGAGCCTGTCAGTTTGTCACTTGGGTTTTTCTTAGGTCGCCCTCTACCTCTTTTATTAGGAGTTGATTGCACAGACTTCACAGTTGGCATGACATAAGCCAATGGAAGGTCATCTGGAACAACACTTGAAGTAGAAAGGGGATCAAAAAGAATGATATCCTGACTTTCACCGTTTTGGGATGAATCTTCAAATTTTGCAACTGGCAACGGATTCTTTCTTGGTCTGCCCCTTGGTCTTTTTGGAACAGGTTCCAACTGATCACTGTAAGGTCTCTTTCTTGGCCTCCCCCTTGGTCCTTTTGGAACAGGTTCCAGCTTATCACTACAAGGTATTTTTCTAGGCCTTCCTCTTCGATTACTATTATTGCATACATTCATTGTCCGGCGAGAATGTGCGTCTTCAAATGGTGCTAACAGACACCAAACTTGAATGATACCTCTCCCGGTTAAGGGCATGCCAAGTTTATGGTAAGAAGAACCAGGAGGGTGCGCAGAAACAGCAAGATACTGCAAGGATAGAATATATGAGTATATGACATAGGATCATGAGCGCCAATTAACGTTTTGTGTTACTTATAAGTTCACAGTACTCTTGCAATAAGGACTAAAATGAAAACAAGCTATTAGCATAACTGCTATGGACAAAAAAATATAGGTGCAACCATATAATCATCCAGAGGACAAAGATAGAGTCAAGAAAACAGTTGCATAAGGTTTACAGATACATGCCACCCAAAAGCTTGCACTTCAGTAATTTAAAAACCCAATGAGTAGTAAAGTGCAAATTTATCACGTGCAACATAGGATTTTCTGGTGGCATGATAAGCAATTAAAGAGGAGTGAGTTGAGTATCTCATTTAAGAAATCACTTGGGTGAGAAATCCAATACTAGGAAACCATATAGACTTAAATTGTCGTGTGCCACATGAAGGATTTGTACAAAATATATACAGCAAGTAAATCATTTCAGGAACCTAGGAAATGACAATACTTTCTCCAGTCATAAATAAGTGATGTTTTGAGGTAACTGAAAACAACAACCCGAACTTTGACTACAATTAATGTGTTGAGTCTGACTGTTTGCAAGTGATACGAGTACATTTGTCTTGGACAATAGTTTAATAAAATTATACCTTTGATACATTGAAAGATATATACTACGATAAAAAGTAGTAGCGGAAGAATAGAATAGTTGATTTTAGAATAGTTGACTTCAGACAATCCCAAAATGTTCTTCTTGTAGCATGGCAGTCTTCGATATAACAATATTTTTTTGAACGCAACTGGCAGGAGCTCTGCCTTTCAGTTAAGTTAGAGAAGAGTTAGTCCAGGTTATTTGGATATAACAATATGATACTATGCATTAGGAGCAGCCTCAATGTGTCACTGACCAGTGAGCCCAGGACTTACCGGCCATGTCACTGACAGGTGGTATTTTTCTGAATGACAAACTTCAGGGCGGCATCCAACTAAATTATCCCTCAATACTGGATAATTAAATGGTGTTTTAGACAAGTTTACAATTTCATAGTACTTAATGTCTTCACAACAAAGTTCATGGTTATAAAGGCCACAACCTCACAGTTTATAGAAGAGTCAGGCTTGTCGCACAACTTAGGGCACCAGTCCAAGGCCCAGACATTCCCCCCCGCATATAGAATAAAATCAAAGCTGCAATAATTAAAGACAATTGGTCAAGGTTCAATCAAGATATTAATATAATTTTACATGGATAATCAAGTATCAGAAAAATAAATTGAAGGGGGCAGAAGACTGATTTTAACAGCATATTTATTCCCAAGTTCATCACACTCTCAAATTTATACTTAACAAAGTAAAAGGGTCCAGTGGTGCAAACCAATAAATAATTAGAACTATTGTCTTCCGGATATTTAAGAATTTGGCACTCTTGAAGAGATGAATAGTTTCATGATTCAGCTACCCACAAGTTAGAATATAGATCATAATCACATTGCAGGACTCAACAAGATTATTGTTCTGGACCAAGGGAGTCTTTGGCATGCTTTTCTAGAAAAGACTTTCAGCATGAAACAGTTATTATAACAATTTTTCTAATTGGTGATCCATGTATAACCACCTTGGATATAAATAAGAAATGTTAAGATAATATAACAGCTCGGGCTATTAAACACATGCTCCACAACAATGACTACCTTCCCCCATGCAGGGGGAGAGGAGGGATTGTGCACCTGACTGTATTATCCTTCTGGTCTTCCTGAGGTGTGACCTGTAATGATTTCCACAGTTACAAACCCAAGGGGAAAGAGTATCAGAGAGGAGTCCTATTGAGCTGAAAAATAATGCTTAACTCTCCTAAAAAAATGCAAAGACTGGGCTCAGAAACTAAAACACTATTAAGTTTACTTTCACTGACCTGGGGAACAGAAGCAGATGAAAACTGTGGTAAGGTTACACTGTGCATGTCATCTCTAGATGAAGTTGACTCAGTGCTATTAGTGAAAGTTACACTTTTTGGCTCATAAGAGAAGTGCCTCCATTCTCTGAAGACAGATCAAATGAGCAGCAAATTATATTTGCAGATAAGAAAATACAAAAACATATATCCGAAAAAGAGGCCATTTAGAAAGAAAGGAGAAATCAAATGTAACTCCTGCATCTTTTCAAATTTTGGGGAGCCTGTGGATATTCGAGGAAGGAACAGGTACCTTTAACTAAACCAATAAATCATGAATATTATCGCGATCTGATAACTAGCACTCTTGTGGACAACATATACTCCGAAGCTACTAGAGTTAAACAAATTCTCCCACATGTGTATGATACATCCATGTAATACACTCCATGAAAATCGAGCACGTCTCTATACAGGATCACGTCTACGATCACCCATTAGGCTGACTCAGAAAATTTGCCAATTCCATCGTGGTGACTGAGGGCGAGAGCAGAGGAAGCCAGGAGACAGATTTTTACCTGAGGAACGTTATTGACGAGGAGAGCCGCTCAACTTCCGCCTCAGGGAAGTCTGGTTCGGGCTCTTTGTCGACGAGCCCCGAGATGGCGCGCACAGTTCTCAAGAACCCATCTGCTGATTCATCGAACAGGCACACCTCAACGCCGTCTTTAATATCTTCTCCGGCTCCCGGCGGGGCCGCGGCCATCACCGGCGAGGGGGGCTAAGCGGGAGGCTTGGGGAGTCCTGCTGGTAGCCGCAGAGGCCGTGGCGGCACCGAATGAGCTCAGGAAGCTTAGGGTGGTTCCGATGGAGGGGCTAAGGAGGAAGAGGGCGTTGCGCCGACGAGGCGGCCACGGGCACCGCGCAGCCAACGGCCGTCCCTGGAAGGCGGGCGTGGAGATGACAGGAAGCAGATCCGGCCGTGGGTGCGGGGGTCTGAACTGTCGACGGGAAGAGCAGGCGCGCTCAGGAGAGAGAGCCACGGCGCCACAGCCACGCGCGGAGTAGGGAGCCGCGGAACCGGCAGCCACGCGCGGAGGAGGGACCGGCGGCGGCTACTATTGGAACGGAAGAACACCGCACCCCCCCACGCGGAACAAGAAACGGGAAGTGGAGTTGGGCTTTATGATATGGGCCGGATTGTAAGGAGAAATACCATCACAATCTACTCAGGAGACGGAATCGTGGATTCCATCCCTTAACCGGGCTAGTGGCGCAGCAACATGGGCGTGGGCGTGGTGGGCGCAGGCCGAGGGCTGGGCGCGTTTGGTTCACTGCCCACGGGAGCCAGGCTCGCAGCAGGGAACCAGGCTCTCTACGGCCAGGCCGAACGCATGCAAGGTCCATGCGTTTGGTTCTTGTGTCAGTTGAAACAGGCTGCAGACAAACGTTGTTTGGTTGCCTGGTCCGGTACCGAGCCGATGACTTTTTTTTTTTTGCCACGCATAGCCTCTCCGCATACACCTCGTGTACCGGGCGAGCCTAGCCATCGGGAAACGATTTCCCCGTATCTACAGAGCCTGGCTGAAGGACGTTTTTTTGCACCACGCGAAACATCGGCACAGGTAACCAAACATCCGGTTGTTGCATCCGTGAGCTTGGTTGAGCTGCATGTAGCCAACCAAACAGGCCTAGCTGTGGTGTAGAGCAGAGCAGCGGCGCAAGCACGGGCGATGGCGGCCTTTGGGATAGGGTTTCGATAGGAATGGGAGAAGTGGTCGTCTCTCGATTCTGTAAGGGAGGAGAAGGCCCACATGTAAGGTTTTTTTTTAATTCAAGAGAAAGGCCGAAGTGGGTGCATGCCGTGTGGGTTTGGCTCAAAAGGGCGCCTGATTTGCCTATTTTTTTTCCTAGGAGAAGATACTTGAATATGGTCATTGGTCATTGCCTGCATAATTTAGTCATATCTATACCTAATAATAAAGAGCAAAAAATTCCGCCATGATTTTTCCACATGTAAGATATAAAACACAACTGTCTGTGACTCTGTAAGATGTAAGTATATGTTCTTATTATTAGGTAACCTGGATAGTTAGAAATCGTAATCGAAATATATCTCTACGATCCCAAATAAGCTGAATATGAATTTGTCACGGTGCGCAAGACCTCTACAAGCCCAGAAGCCAAGAAGAGCAAGCGGGCTAGGAAGCCCAATCCAAAGTTTGTCGGCTCAAGCTGGAGCAAGTGAGGCTAGCCCATCGGCCAGCTGCGCCTGGCGAAGTGTGTTGTTGAGGAAACAGCTGTAACCGTACCGTTTAAGAGAGGGCGAGGAAGGGAGAAAACTTGTCTTGGTTGTTGCCGGAGAAATACGTTGGTGGCGAGCTTCGGCTCGAGTTGGCCGGCGGCAATCATCGCCACCGGAGTCTGTAAACTCCAGTTACCAGTTCTAAACAGATTTACGATAGTATCGTAGCAGTAGCATATCGTTGCTGTTACAGAATTCTAATCCTAATCAAGCAGTCGGTGCTCGTTACGTGCTCTCATAAAAGGAGTATACACACGTGCGCGCGTGCTAAAGGAAGAAAGCTAGCATGTAACAACAAGCCAATCAAGGTGTATGTATGTACGTATACATTCAGATTAGCAATGGCACTGGACTCCGTATAAAACTCATATTCGATTTTGCCTATTGCAATTGCATCTTTTGTACACCGGCCTCTCCTCAAATTTATTTTTATCTGTCCCTGACTTTCCCGTGCCGGAGCAGCGCAATCTGGGAAAGCTACACAAGCACCGCATACATAAGCACGACATATGGTAGAGTTCAGATAAAATATGGATATATGGAATATATGGAAGTAAAAAGGAGAAATAGGCAAGATAAAAGGCCGATAAAACCAATCGTCTTGACGTAGAAGAGCAAAAAAGCATGTATTGGAATTCCCGTGTTGACGATGACAAGATGATGTGTTGGTGCCAGACAGCCATCCTGGCGAGGGTGGTAGGACACGCTCGTGAAGCACGCTGCACCGGCCGTCACGCCGTCGTCGTCTTGTTCACCGGAGGCGGTGGGGTTTGAATCAGGCAGAGGTCGCAGACGCACAATCGTGGCTGTCGCTGCTCGTCCGGACGCTGACGGTGCAGCTGGCACATGACGTCAACGTGAGGGCTGTCAAGATGCCGTGCGCGCGGCCGTGTGGACTCGGCAGCAGGTTGAGGCCACGACGAGACTGTGCTCCCTTCACCGATCCCGTGGTAGTCGCCATCCGAGAGGCTGGACGCGTACCGACACGCGTTGCCAAGAGGCTGTCCCAAAGTGGTTTTTACCCGGATTCGTTAGCCTCGGCAAGATGCCATTCCGAAAAGCACGGCCATGTCGGAGTCCAAATCGAGATTAAGTTGGGCGAGGTGCTCTCATGCATCGGCAAGGACTGCAGTCCCAACCGTGGATTGCCGGATGTGCTGCATGCTGTGCCAGTTCAACATAGAAAAGAGGAAATTGAGAAAAGCTAAGCCACTGGAAGAATAAGGAGAGAGAAGGTAGAGATGGCGTTGGCGCGTAATGCAATACTAAATTTTGTCTTTCGTTGCAACGCACGAGCATATTTGCTAGCGTTTATAAATTCTTAATGTGCCGATCTCCATTTGCTCTAATATTTTAACGTCGCACATTTTGTAAAATGCACTGTCCTTTATCGCCTGCGTGAATAGATTTTAGTATGTTAAAGTTATTTCTTCAACCACATGTCAAGCGATGCCACTTAATTTCTTCTACGGTATTTCATTTACAAAAGCTACTACAAATGATCACATCATGTATTATATATGAATTTTATTTTATTTTCCCAATGTATTTACGGTTACACAATGTGTTGGGGGCAGGGCCAGCCTCTAAGCACCCCTGGTGGGTCCCAGATGCCGCCCTGCGTTCGAGAGCAAAGACGCGTCCGATATTTCGTTCAGGCGAAATGACGGAAAACATGAATAGAGGGGGCGACGACGGAAGTGGTTGTGCCTTATCGCAATATCGCTCGTGGTCCACAGCCGATCCGGCCTTTTCGCTTAGGCGAATGGAACGACGGCGCCGCCAAGCAGGGCAAGGCCCGTTCGCTATGGCGAAAGGGGAGGTCTGGTCCGAGTGAGCATGCCCAGCCGAGGGCATGGAACGAGCTATTCACCTTGACGAAAGGGCGTCTCAGCCCAATCGGGTGTTCCCGATCATTGAAATGGTTTGAACTATTCGCACAGGCGAATAGTCGTATGCAATCCATCTAACCGATTTTGCAGGTTACGCCCTAGACGGAGTCCGCCGCCCTCGTCGAGCCGATAGCCTCTACCCGGCAGGGATCGCCTGGTCGGTTGAGAGGAGACATGAGGCGGGGCCGGTCGTCTCCAGTAGACTGGTGGTACCCGGGATCGGTGGGGACTCCGATTGGCGAGCAGGCCCCGAGCATCGAGGAATATTCTCGAATATGTAGTAGATGAAGGGGTATTTTTGTTCCGCAAAAAGCCTACGGGCGTGTATAAATAGCCCCCCATGAGGGGAATGTAAAGAAGAGAACACGAGTTGAATGAAATCCACCGTCTTGTTCCGCTTGTGTTCATCTTTTTGTCTTCTCCCGTCTCAAGAGTTCGCTTGTGCGGCAACCCGGTGTTCGGAGGTTTGGGCCTCGAACAACACAATGCATGAGTTTTCTTTTCTTTTCTACTTGAAGCACGTTTCTTACCATACAGACCACCCTCAAAATGTATCTGTATCAAACCATGTAGATATAGTCATCTAATAAATATTGGTTTTTATACAATGTGGCCAAATTTAAGATATATTGTAAGTTTGCATTATTTCCTACCGAAGATAGTCATCTCTTTATCTTTATTTTTTTCCTACCATGTATTCATCTGATGAATATTGGTCTTATTATGACTCCAGCAAGTTTCAATTACACTGTTATACATACTTTTCAAATTTGCATTTCTAGAATAATATCTTAAAAATTCCGCAGCAATGCACGGGGTAGCACCTAGTTTATATATTTGATTTGACTAGCAAGCATATGTGTAAGGAAGAAGAATAAGGAAGATATATGATTCCCATGTGTATTGTCTATGAATTACATCATAAAAAGGCAATGTGATAAAGCATTGATCGATATAAGAAAATTCTAAAATAGAGAGAGTTTTCGAAATCGTGACTTTACTTTTAAAACAACAAATAAGGGCATGTTTGGATGGACTAGAACAAACAACCAGTTCTATTTGCTCTTATAAGTGGACTAGTGAAGTAACAACTAGTTCATGACTAGTGGACTAACAATTAGTCTGCCTGTTTGGATGTTTAGGGACTTAAAATTAGTCAACTAATTGTTAGTTCTATGAATCCAAACAGGGTCTAAAAATATAAGGCAATAAATAAACAACAGTCGGGTTAATAAAACTGAGAAAACTGAATCAGAAAGAAATTTTGTGGAAGCTCCAATGCAGGATTCAAACATAGCCATTAAGCATTGAAATTGGAGATAGATACCTTTTTTCTTTATTTATAATTGTGGCCACAGGGATTTGAAACGTGGTGTTGGAGTCACGTGCACACAACTAAACTGCCACGACAAAAGGTAAGATTTTTTTTGAGCATGACAGAAGGTAAGATTATGCAATGTTTGTGTTACTATACTATCTCAGTATCAAGGAGCAGTGCACCAAACGGATTTTTGGAACCATGGAGGATCTAATGGGCTAAACAATGGATTGGACCGCATCTTCTTTGTATATATGGTTGTCCAATGACTGGGCCTTGTAGACTAGAGCCCGGGGTGTCCAGGGCCTAAGTCTGCCAGTGTTATCAAGTTTGTACATCTACAAGTAAAAAAAAAAGAACAAGTAGTCCTATATTGGAGTTCCATATGTATAAAAGGAAACTAACGAAGGCACAACAGAACAAGCGAAGAATAGACAACAGAGATTCAGAGAATCCGTGTCATCTGTCACGGTCTCGCCTAGTACACGCCCACACCCAATCAAAGAAAAGTAAGCCCGCATCATGATTCCCAGGGAATCTTGCCATTCCACCCGCTAGATAGATTTGGTTCGCACGGGCGCGGCCGGCAGCCGGGCCGCTCCGGGTCTAATCGGTAATCGCCTTCCCCAATTAGGTTCCGCGTCCATGCGATCGCGCGCCTACCGTGAAGCAGGCCCGCAGGCCGCCGGCCGTTACCGTTCGTTGCTCGTGCTCTCTATGGGCGAACGTGCGATCGTGCAATCAGACTGCAGTTTGCACGCCCAGGGTACGACACCCACCACTCGTGGTTGGTGAAATGTGGTGCACGCGGCACGGGTACACACTACACACCCCCACTACCGCCGGACGTTTCGGGCCGGCTATGCGCGTGCAGCCAACGTGGGGAAGAGTAGAGGTCGCTATAGGCTGTTGTACCAATCGATCGGATCGCATGCATATGGCCGGAAGGACAGGACAAAGCTTCTGCGCCAAGTGACCCTCGTGGCAATTGGCTGCAGATCGTGATGAACACTTTTGCATGCGTCAAGATCATCAGCGTACCGGCGGTCAAAGGGGATGATGGTGCCCACAACTGGGACGGAACCGTACGGCTGACCAGCTGGAGTGGATGGCTCGCCTCACATGCACATGCACGCTTACGTCGTGGCGAGTCACATGCGTCCGACTGTTTTACGCATGGCCGCACGCACATACGACTGGCGCAATTTTCGGAATGGGTTCTGGATCACAGTTGATCGGTCTCGGATCTTAACGGCCCAGGGGACGGCAACGCTAGTTATGTAACCTGCAAGTTCTGCGTGCGCCGATCGCTGATTGATGGTGCTTGCTGCAGCTACTCGCGGAAAGCCCCACAATATCCTCTTGGAGAATAACTGATCTAGGAGTACTGTGCACCACACCATTTCCATCGTCACAAGATTCTTTTGTTGTTGACACTTCTTGTTGGAGGAGCGGAACACGATTCGACCGTTCTTATCCTAATAATGATTCGAGGTGTCATCAGCATACATGGAAAAGTATGTACCGTCTGGTTTCAGCTTGTAGATCACACAACCATCACACTTCACTACACCCTACAAAGGACAACATGTTAGATCGAGACTAGTTAGGTTCGTGGCAACAGGGTGGGGATACATATGTACACTAGCATATGGACCGGTTGGTTTAATCTCTTGTCTTGGAATAATGGACGTGCTACTTTGATGTGCACACCCTCGGCTCTAAATTGTGAGTTATTATAATATTTTCAGAAAACATCGTTTCACTGAAATTTAGCTTATGTATAGTGTGAGGAAAACACTGTTCGTTCTGAAGTAGTGCTATAGGACAGGGCGATAGTTTTTACAACACATTTAGATATATACTACGTCTAGATACATAGTAGAAACTATTAGCCACAACAATTTATAATTTGGAATGGACGAGTGAGTAGCTAAGAGGAAGGCCGAAGTTTTAATTTCTCATGCAAAAAAATATATTTGATACTTAATACTACAGAGAAACACGCATGATACATGTTTACCTAATTGCAGCATAGCTGCCAAAGCCTTTTATTCAACAGATGATAAGAAAGGAAATGGAGAAAACATGTGGAGTTTGGAGCATCTCCAAGAAAGAAATAAAAATTTAGAAAGCAATCTAAAAATCAGAGTCCAGTAGACTCTAAACCATTTTCCATCTCTTCCGCACTCCAAAACCACTCTTCTCACTTTTCCACTAGTGGAGAGGCTACACGTACCACTCTCTAAATTCAATATACTATACAGTAGTTTTCTTATGTTTTTTCACACAAGAAAAACTATATATGATAAGCCTTTAGGGTATATTAGAGAGGCTCTTGACATTGCTCTTATAAGAGAGGGCTCGAGGGAGTTGTTGGGTGCTCTATATCGCCGACTTTTTTTATTTTTTTGGCCTTTTTTTAAAGATTCTCTCAAATATGCCCCTATCGGAAAGATTTCAAAAAAATAGACCCTGCTCTTGACGCCATAGTCTTCGACGCCAAGATATAACGGCATGGCGCCAGGGTCATTGGCGCCAAGCCCCTGGCGTCGTGGCGCTAACGTGGCAGGGGTCTTGGCGCCAGCCTCATTGGCGCCAAGTCTTGGCGCCATAGATCTTGGCGCCAAGACCCTACTCTTAAACCCACACCACTCTTCCTCCCCAAGCCATTCTCATTTTCTTTTTCCTTCTCTTCGAGTTTTCCCTTTGTCCACTTCGGCCAACCTCTTCAATCGACATATTGGACCGTGGAAAGTTGGATTTTATCCGTCGATATTCGAGAGCCAGGTATCCTCTCATCCTTTCTCCTTTACTTCGAATCGATTTGGTAAAGTCAAGTCGTATTCTTAACCTATGAAACTTCACATGTTATTGGTTCATGCACTTTTTAAAATTCGTATGTATTATACAACCGTAGGATGCCTAGACGTGGAAAAGCTAGAAAACAAAGGTATGCGTCGATCTTTTCATCACATGTTAAATCCTAGGTTTTAGGGTTTATTGTTATTTGTTTTGTTATATTAGAACGGAATTTGTTGAATTGTAGTTATGGACGGATGACCGAAAGTCCCTACGTCCCAAAGCAGCTCCCTAGCGGTGTGCCAATCCCCATGTGCTTCTGTGGCGATCCTTGGCTCCTTGCAAGGTAGACATTTCTGAAGATGAGGCAACGTATAAGCAGAGGTATTGGATGCATTTCAATTTTGCATGGGAGCCTACAGAGCGTCAGCGCCACAGTACATTTATTGTGAGAAATTGCTATTGTTTATTAATTAATTTGTGTCATATGAAGTCTTGCATATTAATTGGTTTTGTAACAATTGTCTTTGCTGCAGACCCCTCCATCGCTCTGTGATTTTGAGCAATGGATCGACACTAAGATCAAGGAGGCTGATATGCGGCTTCTACAGGCCTAAAGGAGTGGGATGCGGAGCGTCTAGAGATATTAGAAAAGAGATGCAGAGAGGAGGCAGCAGAAAAGGAGCACAAGGAAGAGGAGGAAAGGAAGTGTGTTGCTGCGTATAGGGAGGAGAGGGAGAAGAAGCTTGAGCACGGGCGCCGAGCGAAGGCAGCAATAGAGGAGAATCCCGATGCCTAGAAAAAGGAAAAGTGGCCTCATTGCACTCAGTAGTTAGCTAGTTGTATGTTTAATCATAGACAATATGGTCGATGTAGCATGCAATGTGTTTAATGTAATGCACTTTAGGTAAATCATGTACCTAGGGCATATTCTGTGTTATTTAGTTCGTCTTCATGTACTTCATATGCACTTTAAGTTAATAGACCTTTCATAGTGTTGTCGCTTTTATTATTTGTGGTCATTATATTAGGTTTAATGTTGTTGAGGTACTAAAACTAGTTCTTGAAGTGCGGCCGCCGGCGGTGCCGACGCGGCCAGGCGGCTCGGTGGCAGGCGCGGCCGCGGCCGCGGCCGGGGGTCGAGGGCGCGGCCGCGGGCGCTGGAGCGGCCCGGCGGCGCTGGCGAGGCGCTTCCTTCAACAGCGGCGCGGTAGCAGGACAGCAAGTGGCACGGAGGAAGAAAGTGTGAGAGAGAGGAACCGCGGGGCAAAGTATTTCTTACCTTGGTGTCAAGATCTATGGCGCCAAGCTTAGCGCCAAGATCTGTGGTGCCAAGCACCCTACCACGTCAGCGCCACGACGCCAGGGGCTTGGCGCCAATGACCCTGCACCATGCCATTATATCTTGGCGCCGGCGACTATGGCGCCAAGAACAAGGTCTATTTTTTGAAATCTTTCCGTCAGGGGCATATTTGAGAGATTCTTTCAAAAAAAGGGCAAAAAACAACACCTTGGAGCCCTACTAAATTAGAAAAAATGTGATGTGGGTGTAAGGTCCTAAATGGCTAGAGGGGGGTGAATAGCCTTTTTAAAATTTTACAAACTTTACTCAACAACAAAGTTAGTATAAAAGATGGCGAAGCTAATTCTAGCACTAGCTCAACTATACTATGCAAGCCACATAAATAATTCTACTAGATATGAAGGCTATAATCTCTAATCCACACCAACAAGGCTAAGTCACTACTTACTCTACCTCTAGATGAAAGAGATACACTACACAAACTAGGAGTTAGAATCTACAAGAGATAACAAGATAAGCAACTAGCAAGGTAGACAAGTAAGTAAAGGAGTGGACATGTATTGTTATACCGACATTGAGATATTTCTAATGAACCAATCAATCAATGCAATCACAATCACAATCACAAGATGAAATCCTCGGTAAAGAGATAACACAAGATTTTTTACCGAGGTTCATTTGCTTCCCGGCAAGCTAGTCCTCGTTGTGGCAATGCACCCACTTGATGGATCGCAAGTTAATTGACTATCAAGAGTCAAACCCTCAACGGGTGCCACACATCCACTCACAAGAAGGGGATCCTCCAAGCCACGAGCTCCACTAGAGTAGCCAATTCGCGAACTCCTACCGGGAAGGCTCAAGAACCCCTCACAATCACTTGGTGAGGCTCGAAACAATCTCCAATCACGAGCTCAACATCACCACTGTTCCAAGCCGTCTAAGATGTTGGGAAACACCCAAGAGTAATAAGAAATCTATAGCCAACTCAAAGATCAAGTGCCACTAGATGCAAATCACTAAGCAATGCACTTGATTCTCACTCAATCTCACTAGAGTATGCAACCAAGCAAGAAGATGAGTGAAGGGAGTGTTCTCTAGCTCAAAGTATGCCTCAAGCATTTAGATCTGTAAGAGAGAACCCCCAAAGGCCGGCCATGCTCATATATATAAGCCCTCAAATAAATAGAGCCGTTGGACTCCTCATAGCAACCTGATCGGGGGCATCAGACGCATCTGATGCACCACGAAGCGCCACGCGTCTAGCCACTTCAAAGAACCAACGATCGATTTCGTGAACACTAGACGCGTCTGACGCTGCAAGCACGCACGTCCGACGATGCAACAGACACAGTCCAAAGAGAGTCGAAAACGCTTGAACTCGCAACAGACGCGTCTGTTGGTGTGGCAACAGACGCACTCCAGCGTCAGGTGCTCCACGCTCCTCTACCGCCTCTGCTCACAGCTGACGCCCATGCCAACAAACGCTGACGTCATTCGTCCGACGTTCCACCATCAGCGCACCTGATGCACGGCCACCAGCGCTCCGCAAGCTAGAGTTAGGCGTCAGACGCCAGGCTAGCGTCCGATGCTGCTGAACGCCGCGTCTAATGCGTGCTTTTTAGTACGAAACACTTCCGTGACTTCGCTACTTCTTTCCACTTCCAGCGTAAAAGAAAATAGTCATTTCATTTTCTCGAAAACGCCTGAATCCCGTGCTCACAAGCTCGGCGGGAGGAAGAGATGACTCGGCGGGAGGAAGAGATGACCCCAAACCCCTCTCTACTACTCAAACTTCACTTCCTTTATAAATGTGCTAACACCACCAAGTGTACATCACCATGTGCATGTGTGTTAGCATTTTCACAATCATTTTACAAGGCGTTACGTTAGCTCTCTACTAGATCCTAATGCATATGCTCAAGATGATGACCTAGTAGCACTTGATTCATGAGTTAACCGTGATTGCCCCTCTTGATAGTCGGCTATCAATCCTAGACCCGGTCAATCACTTCTCTACTCATCTTAGACCGGAAAAAGCAAACTCTATGATTATACATTTGACTTGATCACTTTGTTCCATGTCTATCTCCTCATGCTTGATCACCATGATCATCATTTCATGTGCATCTCTACCATGATCGTCATTTCATGTCCATGCACCATCTCTTTGTGATCTTGTGACCACCACTCCTTACCACATATGTTGTTATGCCTAGCTCAATTCACTTAATCACAATGGCATTAGAAACTTTTGTGTCATTAATTACCAAAACTAAACTTGGGCTTTCAGTGGGTATTTAAGGTGAAGTTGCTTGCGAAGTACATTAGGGCAGTAATAATTAAAGTAAAGTCCATCACTGGTCCCTAAACTTGTTTGGCTGTGTCATCTTGGTCTCTAAACTCAAAAATCGACCGTTTAGGTCATCAAACTTGTTCAGTTGTGTCATCTCAGTCCCTGAACTTGGAAATCACCCGTTTAGGTCCTCAAACTTGTTCGGTTGTGTCACCCCGGTCCCTAAACTTGGTTTTGAGTCTCATCTAGGTCAAAACAGGGCGATCTAAAAACTCTATATCAAAAATTAATTCATAATTTTTTTCATATGAGCTTGAATGAAGACAAACTTTTATATCAAAATTGTAGCTCTCGACGTGATCAACAACTTTGTAGTTGAATTTTTTTTGAATTAAAATTGTTTAGGATCCCAAAATATTATTGTAAGTTTATAGATTTTGAAATTTAAAATTTAAATTAAATTTTGGGACACTAAATGACTTCAAATAAAAAAACTTTTGAACTATAAAGTTGTAGATCATATTGGGAACTATAACTTTCATATAGACTATGTTAGTATCTAAGATTGTTTGATAATTTTAAATTTCAAATTTTAAAATCTATAAACTTACAACAATATTTTAGGACCCCAAATAGTATTAATTTAAAAACTTTTCAACTACAAAGTTGTAAACCGCGTCGAGGGCTACAATTTTGATATAAAGTATGTCTTCATTCAAGCTCATATAGTCATATGAAAAAGTTATGAATTAATTTTTGATCGTCCTGTTTTGACCCAGATGAGACTCAAAACTAAGTTTAGGGACCGGGATGACATAACTGAACAAGTTTGAGGACCTAAACAGGTGATTTCCTAGTTTAGGGACTAGGATGATACAACCGAACACGTTTAGGGACTGAGATGACACAAATGAACAAGTTTGAGGACCTAATCGGTCAATTTACGAGTTTAAGGACCGGGATGACATAGCGGTATAAGTTTAGGGACCGGTGATGGACTTTACTCTAATAATTAATAAGTCACCGTCTAGGAACCTTTTATGACCCAACTTAGCCCATATATCTATCTCTCTTGTCTAGGCAAATAATTTCATCTGCCACATATAGTGGTCTAGAGAGCTTCTACTCTATTTTTCTTTCTGTCACATTTTGATTTTATAAGTGATCTTCGATGCGTATTGTCGGTACCAACAGTATGGGGGGTACCCACAACCAAGGATAATAAAAAACAAAACGATTAAGCCACAGCAAAAGGCAGCCCGCCTCAACCGCGTACCGGGTCCGTCTCGTACGAGGCCAGCTCGACGGAGCACCTCGACCGCGCTCCAACTCCGACTCGTACGAGGCACCCCCGACAGGAACGCCTCGACCGCGCCCCGTCCCGTACAACGAGGCACCTCGACCGCGCTCCGACTCGCACGAGGCTCGTTCGGCCAGCGGGAAAACTCCGACTCGCATGACCCCGGGTCAGAGCGCTCGACCCACTCTGTTCACCTACCCCGAGAGAAAAGTCAGAGCATTTAATGCGATTACTTGCTACCACCTACCGACATGGCCACAACCATGATCGACGTGGGAGCAACACCGGTGTCAGTCTTCACTGTTTTCCCACCCATCCCGTGATGGGGGGTGAAACCTGTCACTATACACACCTTACCCTGCACTGTTTATCTCCAGTCATCCTCGAGAGAGGATACGACAAGGCCCGTATTCCACGATCTCGGGGATTCGGCCTTATCCGTCCGGCATCGACCCGACCTCGACCCAGCCTCGACGTCCAGCGCAATTCGACAGGGAAGAAAGACCGATGTGGCACAGTGTTCCGGGTCATTTCACCGTCTCATCCCCGACGTCACCATGGTGTCCAGGGATGGCCGACCACTCCTAGGGCATGCCGCTACAGTCACTCCTACAGGGATCAACAAAACATCACCTCAAGGCTCCCCGATGTCCTGGCCTCCTCTTACCCTATAAAAGGGCAGGTCAGGACCCAACAAGGGGACACGGACAGCAGGCAAGACACAAGCCCAAGGCCAAGTGCCAGCAATCAAAGGCTCCCGACCCAAAGATCAACATCTCAAGCAATCACCTCTGTACTCTTTTTTCTCTCTTTAAGACTTGGGCTCGCCGCCCTCTCTCACAAGTTTGTAACCCCTACGCAAGCACCTCGGTGCAAGAAAATACAAAACTCTCCCCCCTGTTGGACGTAGGGCCTTCTTCTGCCCGAACCAGGATAAACCCCCGTGTGTTCTCCTTGCATCACCATCCAGGTTAGGGACACGCAGCACTCACTCGTCAGTTTAGGACCCCCACGGGACCGAACACCGACAGTTGGCGCGCCAGGTAGGGGACGCTGCATGCCAACATCATTTTCCCACCATTCTTTCCAGGATGGCTGACCCCGAATGTCCTCTCCCGTTGGTCACGGTGATCTGGTTCGGGAGTTTGGAGTTCATGTCGCTTGGCCACGGCTACGATATGGTCCTCCTCCCGCCCAGGCACCCGACCGACGAGGATTACGAGCTCTCCTAGCCCGGGGGAGCACTGTGCCGGTATCGTCGCTCTCGACAGGCACGAGCCGCCAGACGACGACGACCCCGGCGCAACCGCCGTCTTCACCCCATGGAGGGTGGTGGGACTCCCCGATCCGGCGCCTCTCAGCCAGACACCAACCCAGATTTCCTCATTGAGGGTCTGTGTAGGATGAGCTTGGCTGAGGGTGAGATGCCGACGGAGAATTCCGCCGCTCCCCCATCCGGTGAGACACCGCCGCTACCCGGTCCAACCACTTCGACGCGAACAACGATATCTTCATCAACATTCCCGTTTGGACTAGACACGGTTGCCCGGGCGTATGCTTCCTCTGTGAGCACTAACATGAGCGCTTACGAGGAACTCCCCGGGCACCATCTACGCTCCACTCTGGACCTTGTTGCATCCACGCCGGCTTTTGAGTATCTGGACTCTACAGAGACCCCGGAAATAGAGCCTCGTGTGACTGCTTCTCAACGTTTCAACCACAGAGATGATTTGCAACGATCTCACATTCCTCCATCATACTACTACTTCGGCGCTCCTGACTCCGACTCTGCTGACGACACCTACGATCTGACTCGCGAGTGCTTCAACATCGACGAGGCAAGCACGTTGGATTCGGAGGACGAGGAGCCAGTTGAAGGAAGGCACACGCCATCTCATGTCGAGCTCCCTGCCGAGTGAAATGAGGCTCAATTCCTTGCGGATCAAGGAATGCAGCTCGAGCAAATTCACGAGTTGCAGGACAGGCTCGACGAGGAACGAGAAAACCTGTGCCTACTCCAACAAACCCTCGAGCATGAGCGCGCGGCACATGCACATGGCGGGAGAGCTCGCGAGAGAGCTCGCGACGTCAATCGTCACATCAACGAGGACCGGGCGATCAACCCCCCGGTTTTCGCTCGAGCCAGCCAGAACATCGTCACCGCCGCCATGCTCCTCCGCAACATGCCCGAGCCATCAAACCCCGACACCCGTCGGGCTTGAGACGAAATTCAAGAACTCCTCGAGACCGCTGCTATGCAGCAGGCCAAGAGCTCCGCCTCGAGGCGACGCGAGCCAGCCTCGGAGCGGCTCGTCGAGCTCTCTCGATAGGAGAGAGAGGCCTCGGTTCATCCCAAGTCTGCCCGGCGAATACGGGCGGCGCCTGTCCCTGAGCACATTGCCGATGACCATGAACCTCGAGACACCCGTGGCAACATCGTCGAGCGCCGCACGCGCAAACACGGTGACGGTGTGGCTCGAGGTTACCGTGTGCACAGAGGCGGGCGCTACGATAGCTCAGAAGATCTAAGCCCGTCGCCCGAGCCACTGGGTCCCCGGGTCTTTAGTAAGGCCATACGAGAAACGATACTCCCGGCACGGTTCCGCCCTCCCACGACTGTCACCAAGTACAACGGTGAGACCAAACCCGAACTTTGGCTTGCTGATTTCCGCTTGGCGTGTCAGCTGGGTGGGGCCACCGACGACCGATTCATCATCTGACAACTCCCCCTGTTCCTGTCCGACACCGCTCGAGCCTAGCTCGAGGATCTTCCGCCTCGACAGATCCACGACTGGGACGATCTCGTGAGGGTGTTCGAGGGAAACTTCAAAGGGGCCTACATGCGCCCCGGCAACACATGGGACCTTCGGAGTTGCAAGCAAAAGTCGGGTGAATCCCTCCGGGATTACATCCGGCGTTTCTCCAGGCAACGCACCGAGCTCCCCAACGTCACCGACTCCGACGTAATTATGGCCTTCCTCTCCGGAACCACCTGCAAAGAGTTGGTCCGAGAGTTGGGCCGTAACACCCCACTCACCGCCAACGGATTGATGGATGTCATCACCAACTTTGCCGCCGGGGAGGAGGCAGTTGGCGCGATCTTTGGCGGTGACCAGGACAAAGGGAAGCAGAAGGTTGACGATCCCGCGGGCTCCAGCCGGGGCTCTAAAAGGAACAACCGAAGAAAGAAGAAGAACCAGCAGGGCAAGCTCGAGGCCCCGGCCGATGAACTTGTCGCTGCTGTCGAGCGCAAGAAACCTCGAGGCCCCCCGACGGGGGCATCTTCGACAAAATGCTCAAAGAGCTGTGTCCCTACCACAAGGGACCCACAAACCATAACCTCGAGGATTGTCACATGCTCCGTAGGTACTTTGAGGGCATAGGCGTTAAGAAGGATGACAAGAAGGAAGATCCCAAGGGCGATGACAAGGATGGGGGGTTCCCCGAGATCCACGACTGCTTCATGATCTACGGAGGACCCTCGACCCGCCTCTCGACGTGCCAGCGCAAACGAGAGCGGCGTGAGGTTTTCTCCGTACAGCCAGCGGTACCCCACTTCCTTAGCTGGTCTGAGGTGGCCACCACTTTCAACCGTGATGACCATCCCGACTACGTCCCCAATCCAGGAGTCTACCCGCTTGTTGTAGATCCCATCATCGCCAACACGCGCCTCACCAAGGTACTCATGGACGGCGGAAGTAGCCTCAACATCATCTACGCTCAGACCCTCGACCTCTTGGGGGTCGAGAGGACGCGACTCCAACCCAGCGTCGGGGGCTTCCACGGAGTTGTGCCAGGGAAACGGGCAGAACCTGTCGGCCGGGTCGATCTGCCTGTCTGCTTTGGCACTCCTTCCAACTTCAGAAAGGAGACCCTCACTTTCAAAGTGGTCGGATTCCGTGGAACATACCATGCCATTCTTGGGCGCCCATGTTATGCTAGGTTCATGGCGGTCCCGAACTACACCTACCTCAAGCTCAAGATGTCGGGCCCAAACGGTGTCATAACCGTAGGGCCCTCGTACGAACACGCCTACGAGTGCGACATCGAGTGCGTCGAGCACGGCGAGGCTGTTTTGGAATCGGCAACCTTGGCGGCGGACCTCGACGGTCTGGCCAATGAGATTCCCGACCCCAAGCGCCATGCCGGCAGCTTCGAGCCCACGGAGGATGTCAAGCTCGTGCCCCTCGACCCTGCCGATCCCAAGGGAAAGGCGTTGAGCATCAGCGCCACCCTCGATCCCAAATAGGAAGTAGTGCTCGTCGACTTTCTCCGCGCAAACATCGACATCTTTGCGTGGAGTCCCTCGGATATGCCGGGCATACCCAGGGAAGTCACCGAGCACGCCTTGGAGATCCGTGCCGGCTCCAAACCGGTGAAGCAACGCTTGCGTCGCTTCGACGAAGAGAAGCGCAATGTCATCGGTGAGGAGATACACAAACTGCTGGAGGCCGGGTTCATCAAGGAGGTTCACCATCCCGAGTGGCTAGCTAATCCTGTATTAGTTAAGAAAAAGAGTGGAAAGTGGAGGATGTGTGTAGACTATACTAGTTTAAATAAAGCATGTCCGAAAGTTCCTTTTCCTTTACCACGTATTGATCAAATCGTCGATTCCACTGCGGGATGTGAAACTCTCTCATTCCTAGATGCATACTCCGGCTACCATCAGATCAAAATGAAAGAGTCCGACTAGCTCGCGACTAGGTTCATTACCCCGTTCGGCATGTATTGCTACGTTACTATGCCTTTCGGTCTCCGGAACGCAGGGGCTACGTACCAGCGATGCATGCAACACATTTTTGGGGAACACATCGGACCAACCGTCGAGGCTTACGTCGATGACATTGTTGTCAAGACCAAACAAGCCGATGATTTGGTAAACGACCTCGACGTTGCGTTCAAATGCCTCTGGGTGAAAAACATCAAGCTCAATCCTGAGAAATGCGTTTTTGGCGTTCCTCGAGGTATGCTTTTGGGATTCATCGTATCTAAGCGTGGCATCGAGGCCAACCCAGAAAAAATCACTGTGATAACCAAGATGGGCCCCATCCGAGATCTGAAGGGCGTACAGAGGGTCACGGGCTGCTTGGCGACGCTCAGTCGTTTCATTTCGCGCCTCGGCGAAAAAGCACTCCCTTTGTACCGCCTCCTGAAGAAATCAGAGCACTTTTCGTGGACCCTCGAGGCCGAGGAAGCTCTTGCAAAGCTCAAAGCTACACTCTCTAATTCACTGATCCTCGTCCCTCTGACCCCAGGAGAACCGCTCCTACTTTATGTCGCCGCGACAACACAAGTAGTCAGCGCGGTCTTGGTTGTCGAGAGGGCTGAGGAAGCACATACCTTGCTCGTCCAGAGGCCGGTCTATTTCATTAGCGAGGTGCTCTCGGAAACTAAGGTACGATACCCGCAAATCCAGAAGCTGCTATATGCCATCGTCTTGACACGGCGCAAACTCCGTCACTACTTCGAGGGCCACCCGGTGACTATGGTTTCTTCTTTCCTCCTAGGAGAGATAGCCCAGAACCGGGAAGCCTCGGGTAGAATCGCCAAATGGGCCGTCGAGCTCATGGGCGAGACCCACTCTTATGCGCTGTGCAAAGCTATTAAATCGCAGGTGTTAGCAGATTTCCTGGCAGAGTGGACCAACACTCAACTCCCCCCGGTATAGCTCCAGGCTGAACTGTGGACTATGTACTTCGACGGGTCGTTGATGAAAATGGGAGCAGGCGCGGGTTTGCTCTTCATCTCGCCCCTCGGAGTTCACATGCGCTACGTCATCCGGCTTCATTTCCCTGCGTCGAATAACATCGCCGAATACGAGGCGCTCGTCATGGGTCTGAGAATTGCCATTGAACTCGGGGTCCGACACCTTGACATTCGAGGCGACTCCCAGCTCATGATCGACCAGGTCATGAAGAACTCAAGATGCCACGATCCCAAGATGGAAGCCTACTGCGAAGAGGTGCGGCGCCTTGAGAACAAGTTTCACGGCCTCGAGCTCAACCACATCGCACGCAGGTATAATGAGGCCGCTGATGAACTGGCAAAAATCACGTCCAATTGAACTACGGTTTCACCAGACGTTTTCGCAAAAGATCTCCAGCAACCATCCGTCGAGCTCGGGTCGGACGGAAGGGTCGACGGGCCGTCACTCGACCCCCCACCTGTGGCAGAAGCCCCCTCGACCTGGGTTGAAGCCATGCAGGTGGAAGGCTCGACCCCACCATCTGACCCCGAGCCTGACTAGCGCGTTCCGTACCTCGACCATCTCATCCGAGGGGACCTCCCCTCAGATAGGACCGAGGCTCGACGGATCGCTCGCCGGGCCAAAATCTTTGTGATCATTGGCGACAGTAGGGAGCTGTACCACCGCAGCTCTACTGGCATCCTCCAACGCTGCATCACAAATGAGGAAGGCAGAGACCTGCTCAACGATCTACACTCGGGGGCTTGTGGTCATCAAGCAGCGCCTCGAACCCTTGTCGGAAATGCTTTCCGGCAAGGTTTCTATTGGTCGACCGCGGTCTCTGACGCAATCAAGCTAGTACACTCCTGCAAAGGTTGCCAGTACTATGCGAGACAGACCCATCTTCCAGCGCATGCCCTACAAACCATTCCCATCACATGGTCGTTTGCCGTTTGGGGGCTCGACCTTGTCGGACCCTTGAAAAGGACCACTGGCGGTTTCACCCACTTGCTCGTTGCCATTGACAAATTCTCCAAGTGGATCGAGGCCCGCCCTATCACCAGCATCAGGTCCAAGCAAGTTGTGCTCTTTTTCACCGACATCATCCACCGCTTTAGGGTTCCCAACTGTATCATCACGGACAATGGCACCCAGTTTACTGGTAAAAAGTTTCTAGATTTCTGCGACAACCACCACATCCGTGTGCTCTGGTCGGCCGTTGCTCATCTAAAAACGAACGGCCAAGTGGAACCTGCCAACGGTATGGTCCTACAAGGCATGAAACCCAGAATCTTTGACAAGCTAAACCAACATGGCAAGAGATGGGCTACCGAGCTTCCCTCGGTCCTGTGGAGCCTAAGAACAACGCCGAGTCAAGCCACGGGGTTCACTCCGTTCTTCTTAGTCTACGGGTCTGAGGCTATGCTCCCAACTGACATAGAATATGGATCCCCAAGGTTAAAGGCCTACAACGAGAGAAATAATGACACCACAAGAGAGGACGCCCTCGACCAGCTCGAGGAAGCCCGAGATGTGGCTCTGTTGCATTTTGCCAGGTACCAGCAAAGTCTCCAACGCTACCACGACAGACACGTCCACAGGCGTGACCTCAACGTCGGTGACCTGGTGCTACGTCGAAGCCAGAACACCAAGGGACGGCACAAGCTCACGCCCCCATGGGAAGGACCGTACATCGTCGCAGAAGTACTAAAACCGGGCACCTACAAGCTATCCAACGAGAAGGGCGAAATCCACACCAACGCTTGGAACATTGAACAGCTACGTCACTTTTTCCCTTAAAAAGCCTCGAGGCTCTGTAATTTCTTTTCAATCTCATTAATAAAGAATATAGCAGTGTTCAAAGTTTCGCTTTACAAACAACCAGGAAGGATCGACTCTGTTCTCCCAGAATCGACCCTCCCTCGGGGGCTACAAGAGGGAACCCCCAGTCCTTGAAAAAAAACTTGTACTCTTTTTCAAAGTTGAAGAACTGCCACTTAAGTCGACAACGCTGCGAGAGCGCCCTGAGGCTCAAAGGGGCTCTCGAGCCACGAGATCACTTACGCCTCCGAGGCTACGGTACCTCCACTCACCCCTCATGCCTAGGGGGCATGACCGCACGCTAAGTAGAACTAATGGAAGTTCATAACTTTGAAAAGGAATACATCCCCCGTCGCTTAAATCAGGTTCTTACACGATCTGCGAGACCGCAAGAGCACCCTAGAGTTCGAGGGCAGTCGAGCCGCGAGATCACTTACGCCTCCGAGGCTACGGTACCTCCACTCACTCCCTTACGCTCAAAGGCGCGACGGCGTGTTAAGTAAATCATGCGAGAACGTGATTCAAGCAATAAAGGGAAGAAAAACTCGAACAAAACTTAAACAACCAGTACATGTTTACGTTTCGAGTGTTCAAGGCCTCCGAGGCCACTACGACCAAAATTCAAAACACTAACTTATTACATGGGCCTCTACGCCCAGATTTGGCTCACAGGCCATCGTCGTCGGTGGGCAGAACCACCTCGGCTTCAAAAAGCTTAGCCAAGCGGCTTCCAGGCTCCTCAGCGGCTCCGATCAGGTCCAGGCATGCGTCCTCGTTTTCCTCGTCCGTCTGGTCCGGGTCAGTGATGAAGCCATCAGCAATAAGCTCCATGTCATACACGAACCCGGACCGAACGATGGCCAGCGCTCTCTTCACGCCGTGGTGAAGGCTGCCTCGTATCCTTTCCCAGACAAGGCGGCCCAGCGCCACCATCCGGCGGACGAAAGAGTTCCCCGGGGCGTCCTCCTCAGTATTGGCATCGGGCTCGACCCCTAGGCCGTCACACACGGAGGAGATCGCGCCCTGGACCACCTGAGTCCGCTGAGCCTCGGCCTCGAAGAGGCTCTGGAAGGAGTTGGCCGCCGCCTGAGCTACCCGTTGCTCCCTCTCCAACTCTAAAACACAATTGTCTAGTTAGCACAAATACGGGACCTCGACGCCAAGGCCGTAGCACAAATACTCACCCTCGGAGTGGGTCTGCCAGCCCACGACCTCGTCGCGAAGTCCCCCGCACGTCCTCTCGAGCGCTTGGAGAGCGCCATCCCTGTCACGAATGGCCACCCTCAATGTCTCGATCTCCTGGCGGGCGTTCGAGAGAGCCTCGTCCTTCTCCTGGACGGCTCCACTCAGCGCCGTGACCTCGTCCTTTAGGGCCCCGAAGCGAGCGGTTACCTACCCGATCTGGACGTTGAGGGTGTCACGATGCCCGCTGACCAGGGCGACATCCTCCTCGAGCTCTTTCACCCGTGCTGACAGGGGCACGAGATCCTCGCGGGCTTTGGCTGCCTCCTCCCGGGCCTTGGTCACGTCTTCACGCGCCACGGCCTCGGCCGCCCAGGCCTGCACCGCCTCCTCCTTGACCGCCGCGTAGGCGACGCGCAGCTCGGCCGTCTCGGCACTCTGATCAGAAAGTCGCTTGTTGGCCTCCTCGACCAGAGCCCGTTGCTGAGCAAGTGCCGCCCACACGCCGCTCTCATTTCGGATGAAGAGCGACTTGCGGCGGGAGCGTTCCTTAAGCTCCTAACCACGGTTTGAAAAACCAAAGAGGTTATAACCAAATAAAGGGGGCAAAAGGACAGCAAAAGGATAGCAAAAAAGAACCATTAAACCGAACTTACCTATGTGGCGTCTCGCATGCCTCGCGACACGGCCTCCGTCGCCACATGAAGCGATCGCTCTATGTGTCGCCGGATACCCTCGAGGTACTCCCAATGATGCACCTCGTCTCCGTCATTCAGGGCGAAGACGGGCTCCGCGCCGGGGTTGGAAGCATCCCTGAACTCAAGGGATGATCCCCCCAGCGCGGTATCTCCTCCTCCGCCCGCACCAGGGCCAGCGCGGCGAGGTCCGGCCACCCGGACGACAGTCCAACCGGGGCACTCTCCGGCCCTGCGGAAGGACCAGCCTGACCCGCAGCTCCGGCCCCATCGACCGCCGCCGAGGGACCGGCCTGGTCCACGGCCTCGACCTCCTCGACTCCCACCACTTGTTTCCCCTTGTCGATGGGGAGTCGTCGAGGGTCAGGTCGACCATGGCCGGGGTCGACCCTTCCGCCGGGGCTGGCCCCTCGGTCGCTGGCACCTCCTCCTCTAGGACCACGGGCGGGGGCACGACAGCCCCACCCTCCACCGCAGCCACCGGCTCCGCCGGTGGGTCCTACCGCGGCTGCAGCGCCTCCGGCTGAGCCGCCATCTGTCCCGCCTCTGGCGGGACCTCCACCATCACCTCGTCCACATCCACCCGCCCCGCGTCGCGGGCGGATGCCTCGGCCGTTGTGGCCTCGACGGTAGCCTCGGCGGTCGACGTCGACCCCGGTTTCGCCCCGCCCGTGCTGGGCGCCGCCACTTCTGACGGCCCCGACCCCTGTGCGGCAGGGCCGGAACCGACAACCGCCTGAGCGCCCGCCTCAGCCTGGGCCGTCGCCTCCTGCTGCTTCAGGCGCTCCTTCGCGGCCTGAAGCCTCTCGACCCAGGAGAAGTCGTCCGCCGCCGTCTGATTGATGACGACGGCACTCGCCCGGAGCGACTTCGCGGGGGTCGGCCCCACCAGCTCCGCCTTGCGCTTAAGCCTGTGAAGTAAGAAAAAACATAAAAAACGGGACCGTTAAGTAGCGATAAACGGGGCACGGAACCTTACCCATAAATGGGCAGTAGGGGCCTCGACCCCGGCCGATCAGAAACCCCCGACGCCGCCTGCGGCGGCCTCACCGCCGCCCCCCCTGCGGGCCGGGTGCTCCTTAGGGCCCTGGTTGGGGGGCCGCCTTGGGTCCTCTGCGCCTCCGAGGCCAGCTGGCCTCAGATCCTCACGCCCGCAGGCGGCGCCCCCGATGACGACGCCGGCGCCGCAGTCCCAACCGCCGGCTGAGCCCACGGGGCCTGGACTTGTGGGGGCGGCACCGTCGACCCCTCCTGTGGGGTCCGGGATGGGGCGGCCCCTCCCGTCGAGGGGCCCGCCTCTTCGCCCGCCTCTTCCTCCGTCTCCTCCTCCTCCTCCACGACGATCACGGGGACTAGCCCCGACGCCTGGGAGGACGAACCCCCGATAGGCTCCAGATAGGGGTGCACGTCGGGAAGGTCCGTCAGCCCGGTCACGGCATCGTACCGTGACAGGGCGTCATCGTCCCCGTCGCTGTCGTCGTCGTCGTCATCCTCCCCCGAGACCGTCTCGGAGGGGGACTCCTCGAGGGGAAGCCCCTCGAGGCTCTGCTGACGTCGACGCTTCATCAGCGCCTCCCGCTCCTTGGCCTTCTGGATTTGACACTTCTTGGCGGCGTCCTTCTTCTTCTTCTTCTTAGACGCCTGCTGGCGTCGCACCTCTCGAGCCGGCTGGTCCTCTGGGAGCAGCGGCCGCGTCTCCCTCACCGCCGACAAGTGCTGCGTATCATCCTCGACTAAATCAAAAGAATACGAAAAGGGACAAAATAAACAAATATGCTAACGAAAGCACTTACCAGAGGCTCGAACCCCTGGGTAGGCCGCATCGGCACTTTGTCGACGTCCTCCGCCTTGAAGTTCCCCACCATCCGGCGTGCACTGCGGAGGACCTCCTCGAGGGTGAGGGACTCATGCGACATCCGGCTCCCCTCCAGTGGCGCTTCCAGTGTCATCTGGTCGAGCTGAAGTCGGCGCTGAGACAATAGCATCACCCTGCGCCGGTGGAATGCCGTGGCCACCGCCGCCGCCGTCAACCCTCGCAGACGAAGCTGTTGCAGCGCCGCCAGTAGCGGGTCCAGTCGCGGCTTCTCGGCCTCCGCGACTCCGTACGACCAATTATCCTCTCGGGCGACCAGCACCCGGCCGGTATACCTCGGCAACTGACTCTCGTCGTTGCGGAGGTAGAACCAGCCGTCGTGCCAGCCGCTGTTCGAGGAGATGAGTTGGGCCGGGATGTATTGGTCAGTGCGACCGGACCTTACCTGCAAGACGCAGCTCCCCGCTCGCACCACGCGCCTCGACCCTCGCTCCCCTGCCTTCTTGGTGAAGAACTCCGCCCTGAAGAGATGGAGCCACAGATTTCACTGTGGCTCCATCCCCAGGTAGCCCTCGCAGACCGCCGCGAAGATGGCGGCCTGCACGACGGCGTTGGGGGCGAGGTGGTGCAGCTCCACCTTGTAGTAGTGGAGAAGCGCCCGCATGAAGGCAGTCGTCGGCAAGCCAAACCCCCTCTCGTGGAAGCAGATAAAGCTAACCACGTATCCTTCAGGGGGTGCCGGCTCCCGGTGGTCGGGCGGTGGCGCAATCCACTCCGGCCGCGACCGGCTTGTCTTCGGCCGCAGCAATCCGTCGTCGACCAGCTCCTCCAGCCTCCTCTCCGTCACCGAGGAGGCAGCCCAGTCGTCGGCGGGGAGAAGTTGACCCTTGCCTGCCATTGATGCCGGGAAGCTGTGTGGACAAAGGGGGGGCGACGGCGGCGGCGCTGGATGAAGGCAGAAGGGCGCAAGGGGACAAGGAGAGCGATCTAGGGCAAAGAACGCAAGAATGCAAGGGGCCTGTGGGGGGAAACGGACCCCCAGGCCTTGCTCTTATAGCCCCGATGGAAGCCCAACGGCCGCGCGAGAAGGTAGGAGCGGTTTTTTGCATTTAATGCCTTTACCTAACCGTTTCCCTAAAACTCGCAGGAATAGGGCACGTGGCCGCTACCCACGTCATAACCGTACACCACGTCGCCCACTACCGCGCCGATCTCACCTCCCCTCCTAAAAAGGCACGCCCGGCTAACGGGCAGGGGAGGGATCCGCGGGCGGATATTCCCAGATACCTGGGAAACGGACTCCGAGCCTGGTATGAGTCTCGAGGGAGCGGAAGCTGGCCCTCGACCAGGGTTCGACAGCTGCCCTCGAGCGACAGAGTTAGGGATGACCAGGGATGCGCCCGTACATGGCTAGGGCTCGAGCCACGCTCTCGAGGCACCCCAAGATGTATTCGAGGCTATAGGAGAAGGTTGACGTAGGAATCCCCTCGGAGGGAGGCACCGAGCCCTCGAATCCCATCACAGGGAATTGAGATCCACGCGACCACTCCTCGGCATTCTTGAGAGCGCCTCTGGGCCGCTAGCCGACTCCTATCGAATGGAGCACGATCTCACACTCGAATCCCCCCGCTAGTAGCTCGCCGGAGATCGTCGGAACTCGCCCAAATAGGGGTAGTACGGCGTTCCCCACCCCTCCTCCTCCGTCCTAAAGGAGGAGCGTGAGGGTCGAACGACAAAAGACGACCGGGACTCTGATCGACCTCGTGCGTACGAGGCTCGGGGGCTCGACCGCAACAAACTGAACTCTAAACAAAAGGCACGGATCACGCCACCACTAGAAACCATTCCCCAATAGAACGCATAAAAGACCTCGGAGGAGTCCCAACACTCCACCGAGGCCTCGGGGGCAACACCCGGCGGGTGCGCTCGCGCGTCCCCACCGGAAAAAACCACGACGCTGCGACTCCAGTTCATTAACTGATAAAGCCTTTGAGAAAGTGATCACACACTCACCCAAAGGCTCGGGGGCTACTGTCGGTACCAACAGTATGGGGGTACCCACAACCAAGGATAATAAAAAACAAAACGATTAAGCCATAGCAAAAGGCAGCCCGCCTCAACCGCGTACCGGGTCCGTCTCGTACGAGGCCAGCTCGACGGAGCACCTCAACCGCGCTCCAACTCCGACTCGTACGAGGCACCCCCGACGGGAATGCCTCGACCGCGCCTCGTCCCATACAACGAGGCACCTCGACCGCGCTTCGACTCGCACGAGGCTCGTTCGGCCAGCGGGAAAACTCCGACTCGCATGACCCCGGGTCGGAGCGCTCGACCCACTCTGTTCACCTACCCCGAGAGAAAAGTCAGAGCATTTAATGCGATTACCTGCTACCACCTACCGACATGGCCACAACCATGATCGACGTGAGAGCAACGCCGGTGTCAGTCCTCACTGTTTTACCTCCCATCCCGTGATGGGGGTGAAACCTGTCACTATACACACCTTACCCTGCACTGTTTATCGCCAGTCACCCTCGAGAGAGGATACGACAAGGCCCATATTCCGTGATCTCGGGGATTCGGCCTTATCCATCCGGCATCGACCCGACCTCGACCCAGCCTCGACGCCCAGCGCAGTTCGACAGGGAAGAAAGGCCGACGTGGCACAGTGTTCCGGGTCATTTCACCGTCTCATCCCTGACGTCACCATGGTGTCCAGGGATGGCCGGCCATTCCTGGGGCACGCCGCTACAATCACTCCTACAGGGATCGACAAAACATCACCTCAAGGCTCCCCGGTGTCCTGGCCTCCTCTTACCCTATAAAAGGGCAGGTCAGGACCCAACAAGGGGACACGGACAACAGGCAAGACACAAGCCCAAGGCCAAGTGCCAGCAATCAAAGGCTCCCGACCCAGAGATCAACATCTCAAGCAATCACCTCTGTACTCTTTTTTCTCTCTTTGAGACTTGGGCTCGCCGCCCTCTCTCATAAGCTTGTAACCCCTACGCAAGCACCTCGGTGCAAGGAAATACAAAACTCCCCCCCCCGCTGGACGTAAGGCCTTCTTTTGCCCGAACCAGGATAAACCCCTGTGTGTTCTTCTTGCATCACCATCCAGGTTAGGGACACGCAGCACTCACTCGTCGGTTTAGGACCCCCACGGGACCGAACATCGACACGTATCTTTGACCACTGATTGTTTCCCTAAAATATATTTGTCGGTGTTCGGACCCGAGGGGGTCCTAGACCAACGAGTAAATACTGCGTGTCCCTTTCCTGGATGGTGATGCAAGGAGAACATACGGGGGTTTATCCTGGTTCGGGCAAGAGAAGGCCCTACGTCCAGCTGGGGGGAGGAGATGTTGTATTTCCTTGCACCGAGGTGCTTGCGTAGGGGTTACAAGCTTGCGAGAGAGGGCGGTGAGCCCAAGTCTCAAAGGAAAAAAGAAAATACAAGAAGATTGCTTGAGATGTTGATCTTTGTCTTGTATATGGCTTGTTGTTCGTCTGTTGTCTTTTGCCCCCCTTGTAGAGCCCCGGCCTGTCTTTTTATAGAACGGGAGGAGGCCAAGACGACGGGGAGCCTTGAAATGATGTTTTGTCGATCCTGTTTGAGGTGACTGTAGCGACGTGCCTTAGGAATGGAAGACCATCCCTGGGTACCATGATGTCGTAGAAGACGAGGTGCTGAAATGACCCGGAGCGCCGCGCCATACCGTCCTTCCTTCCCTGTTGCGCTGTGTTGAGGGTCGAGGCCGGGTCGAGGCCGGGTCGAGGTCGAACGGATAAGTCCGAATCCCTGGAATCGCGGCGTACGGGCTTTGTCGTATCCTCCCTCGAGGGTCACTAGTGACGTATAGTGTGAGGTATGGTGGGCACAGTGACGTCTTTCACCTCCCATCACGGGATGGGCGGTAAAACAATGAAGACTGACACTGGTATTGTTCCCACGTCGACCCAGGCTGCGGCCATGTCGGTAGGTGGTAGTTGGTGGTTGTATTAAATGCCATGACTTTTTGTCCCGTGGTAGGTGGAGACGGAGGGGGTCGAGCGCCTCGACCCGGGCTCACGCGAGTCGGAGCGCTCCCGGGGGGCGATCGAGCCTCGTGCGGGTCGGAGCGCGGTCGAGGCCTCCCGTCGAGGGGGCCTCGTACGAGTCGGAGACGGGATGCGGTCGAAGCATCCCGTCGAGCCAGCCTCGTACGAGGCGGACCTGTCGCGCATTTTGAAGTGGGCTGTGCTTTGTCGTGGCTTAGTCATTTTAGTTTTTATTATCGTTAAGTGTGGGTACCCCTATATTATTGGTACCGACAGTAGCCCCCAAGCCTTTAGGTGAGTGTATGTTCACTCTCCTAGAGGCTTTTTGCCGATGAACTGGAGTCATAGCGCCGTCTGCTTTTCCAGTAGGGGCGTCCGAGCGCTCTCAGGACTTCTCCGGTGGGGGCGCGCGAGCGCACCTGCCGGGTGTAGCCCCCGAGGCCTCGGTGGAGTGTTGAGAAAATCTCCTCCGAGGTCTTATTCGTGGTTTATCAGGGAGCAGTTGATGCGGCCGAGCCCCCGAGCCTCGCGCGCACGAGGTCGATCGGAGTCCCTGCCGTCTTTCGTTGTTCGGCCCTCACGCTCTTCCTTCGGAGAGGAGGAGGAGGGGTGGGGAACGTCGTACTACCCCGTTTGGGCGAGTCCGACGATCTCCGGTGAGCTGCTAGCGGGGAGATTCGAGTGAGAGTCCGTGCTCCAGTCGTTAGGAGTCGGCTTGTGGCCCGGAGGCACTCTTCAAAGATGCCAAGGAGTGGTCGTGCGGATGTCGGTTCCCTGCGATAGGATCCGAGGGCTCGATGCCTCCCCCGAGGGGATTTCTGCTTCGACCTCGTCCTTTGGCCTCGAATACGTCTTGGGATGCCTCGAGAGCGTGGCTCGAGCCCTGGCCATGTACGGGCGCATCCCTGGTCGTCCCTTGCTCTGTTGCTCGAGGGCAGCTGTCGAACCCGGGTCGAGGGCCAGCTTTCGTTCCCTCGAGACTTAAAGTGGGCTCGGAGCCCGTTATAGGAATCTAGGAATATCCGTCCGTGGATCTCGCCCCGCCCGTTAGCCAGGCGCGCCTTTTTAGGGTGAGATCGGCGCGGTAGTGGGCGACGTGGCGTTCGGTTACAGCGTGGGGGACGGCCACGTGCCTGGCTCCTGTAAGACGTGGGGGACGGTTAGGTGAGCGCATTTATTGCGGGAAACTGTTCCTACCTTTTCGCGCGGCCGTTGGACTTCTTCCCGGCCTATAAAGGCGAGACCCAGGGGTCTGTGTTCCCCTCCGGTTCTTTGCGCTCTTGCCATCCTTAGCCTCAGGAAACCCTAGCCTTCTCGCGCCTTCCGCCCACACTGCTGCTGCCGCCACCGCCTTCCCCTTCGCTCATCCCCCTCCCGACAGCGCCAATGGCTGGAAAGAGCCAAATCCTCCCCGCCGAAGACTGGGCCTCTTCCTCGGTGACGGAGAGGAGGCTGGAGGAGCTGGTCGAAGACGGGCTGCTGCGGCCGAGGACGGACCGGTCGCGGCCGGAGTGGATAGCGCCGCCACCGGCCCACCGGGAGCCGACGCCCCCGGAAGGATACGTGGTGAGCTTCGTGTGCTTCCACGAGTGGGGGTTCGGCGTTCCCTCGTCGGTCTTCATGCGCGCGCTTCTCCACTACTACCGGGTGGAGCTTCATCACCTTGCCCCCAACGCCGTCGCACAGGCCGCCATCTTCGCGGCGGTCTGTGAGGGGTACCTCGGGGTGGAGCCGCAGTGGAACCTATGGCTTCACCTCTTCAAGGGCGAACTCTTCGCGAAGAGAGCGGGGGAGAAGGGAGTAATCTACGCGGCGCGGGTAGGGAGCTGCGTCCTGCAGCTGAGGTCGAGCCGGGCGGATCAGTACATCCCGGCTCGCCTCATCTCCTCGAACAGCGGGTGGCACGAGGGCTGGTTCTACCTCCGCAACGACGACAACCAGTTGCCGAGGTACACCGGCCGCGTGCTGACCGCCCGGGAGGACCGCTGGTCGTACGGAGTGCCGGATGCCGAGAAGCCGTGCCTGGATCCGTTGCTGGCGGCGCTGCAGCAACTTCGCGCTCGAGGCTTGACGGCGGCGGCGGTAGCGACGGCGTTCCATCGCCGCAGGGTGATGCCGTTGTGCCGGCGTCGCCTGCGCCTCGACCAGATGACTCCGGAGGCGCCTCTGGAGGGGAGCCGGATGTCTCACGAGGCCCTCACCCGCGAGGAGGGACTTCGTCGAGCCCGCCGGATGGTCGGGACCTTCAAGGCGGAGGAAGTCGACCGGCTCCCCATGAGGCCCACTGAGGGGTTCGAGCCTGTGGTAAGTTCTTTGAGTCGGTACGCTTGTTTTGGTTTTGTTCGTTTCTTGGATCCCCTTAACCCGGTCGATGCCGGTGTGCAGGACTTGTCGGCGCTGCGGGAGACGCGACCGCCGGTACCGGAGGACCAGCCTGCCCGGGAGGCTCGACGGCAGCACGCCTCGAAGCAGAAGGAGGTCAAGGAGTCGACCAAGAAGCGGGCGGCCCGCAAGGCCAAGGAGGCGGACGCGCGGAAGAAACTCCGGCGCCAGCAGGCCCTCGACGGGCTTCCTTTGGAGCCGTTGCCCTCCGAGACCATGTCGGGGGAGGACGATGACAGCAGCGGCGAGGATGACGACGCCTTGTCGCGGTACGAGGCCGCGACCGGGCTGGGGAGCCTCCCTGATATCCGCCCCCTGCTGGAGCCCATCGCAGGGTCATCCTCCTCGGTCGTCGTGGTCGAGGAGGTTGAGGAGGACGACGAGGAAGAGGAGAAGAAGAAGAAGGAAGAGAAGAAGGAGGCGGGCCCCTCAGCGGGAGGGGCTGCCTTGCCCCGGACCCAGCAAGTGGGGTCGACGGGGGCGCCTGCCCCAGCCCAGGCCCCGCAAGCTCGGGCGGGGACCGGGGCGGTGGCGCCGACGTCGTCGGCGGCGGCGCCACCGTCGGGCGTGAGGACCCGAGGCCAGCTGGCCTCGGAAGCGCAGAAGACGCGCAGTGGTGCGCCGGCGAGGGCCCCTCGGAGCGCCCGGTCTGCGGGTGGGGCTGCCGCGAGGCCGTCGTCTGCCGCCTTAGGCGGCTCGGACCGTGCGGGGTCGAGGCCTCTGGTGCTGATCTCCGAGTGAGTTTTCGAGCTAAGAGAATTTGCCTTTTTTCGAATTCGTCGGCCGACCTCATTTTTTACTTTACAGGCTGAAGCGGAAGGCGGAGCACATGGGGCCCACCCCCGTGAACTCCCTTCGGGCCAGCGCCGTCGTCCTCAACCGGTCGGCGGAGCAGGACGCGGCCTGGGTCCGCGAGGTCGAGGCCGCGAAGGAGCATCGTCGACAGCAGGAGGCTGCAGGCTCTTCGACGGTCGCCGGCCCCGACCCTGCCGCGGCGGGGTCAGACCCGGCGAGGGTAGTGGCGCCCGGCCCGGTCGAGGCGGAGCCCAGGGCGCTGCCCTCGGCCGAGGCCACCGTTGAAGCGGCCGTGGAAGGGGCGGGTGCCGATGCGACCGTGGAGGGGGCTGCACCGGCACCGGAGCAAGAGGTGGCACCGGCGAGGGGGCCGCAGCCACAGCAAGACCTGCCGGCGCGGCCGGTGGGCACGGCGGAGGGCGAGGTCGTCGAGCCCCCTACCGGAGCCCCGGAAGAAGTGGCGCCGGAGGTCGAGGTGCCGGTTGCGGGGGCACCGTTGGCCGGAGCGCCGGTTTCCGAGCCGCCGACGGGCGAGGTACCGGCCCCGGAGGCGTCGACGGCGGAGGCGCCAGCTCCAGAGGTACTGGTTGCCGAGGGGCCGGTCACCGCCGAGGGGCGGGTGCCCGTGGTCATTGCCCTCGACGACGCCCCCCTAGACAGAGGAAAACAGATAATGGGGGTCGACGGGGGCGAGGCCACGAGTCGAGCGGATGCCTCGACCTCCGTTGGGGCCGCGGGAGCTGCGGGCGAGGCCAACGAGGCCGGCCCTTCGAAGGGGCCGGGAGGCGCCCCGGCTGCGTCGTTATCGTCGTGGCCTGACTTCGTCGCGCTGGCGATAGCGCGGGCTGAGGAGGAGATCCCGAGGTGGGGGGGCCGCCCCTTCAGTTCAGGGACGCCGCGAACCCCGACGCCGAGCCTATCCTCATCCTGAATGACAGGGATGAGGTGCATCGCTGGCAGTACCTCGAGGGCGTCCGCCAGCATCTCGATCGGCTACTCCGCGTGGCGTCCGACGCCGTCTCATGGGGTATGCGGGATGCCACCGAGGTACGATTAATCTGTTAGCTTGTTTCGTGGCTCTCAGTGTCTTTTTTCTTTGGTTTCATTATCTTTTTTGGTCTCCTTTGAATTAGGAACTGAAGGAGACCTCCCGCCGCAAGTCACTCTTCATCCGAGGTGAGAGTGGCGTGTGGGCGTCGCTGTCCCGGCAACGGGCCTTGGTCGAGGAGACCCAGAAGAGGCTCGCCGATCGGACCGCTGAGATGGCGGAGCTGCGCACCGCCTTCTCGACGGTGAAGGAGGAAGCGATCCAGGCTTGGGCGGCTGAAGCCTCAATGCGCACCGAGGTGGACAAGGCCCGGGGAGAGGCTGCCCAGGCCCGCAGGGACCTCGAGCCCCTGTCATCGTGGGTCAAGGAGCTCGAGGAGGACGTCTCCCAGGTTGGCCATCAACGCGACCTCCTCAACGTCCAAATCGGGCAGGTAACGGCCCAGCTTGGCGCGCTGAAGGGCGAGGTCTCGGTGCTGAACGGGGCCGTCCAAGAGAAGGACGCGGCGCTCCAAACCGCCCGCCAGGAGATCGAGGCACTGAAAGCAACCATCCGTGACAAGGACAGTGCCCTCCTGGGGCTCGAGCTGACGTGCGGGGGACTCCGTGACGAGGTTACGGGCTTGAAGACCCATGTCGAGGGTAAGTATGACTTGTTGTAGTTATGCCGTCGAGGCCTCGTATTGGGTGCTAATTTTGGCTTGTCGCATTCCAGAGCTGGAGAGTGAGAACCGGGAGGCCCACTCGTCCGCCAATTCCCTGCAGAGCCTCCTCGAAGCCGAGACCCGGAGGACCCAGCTGCTCGAGGGCGCGATTACCACGGTGTGCGACGGTCTGGGGGTCGAGCCCGACGCCGACACCGGAGAAGACGCTCCAGGGAACTCCTTCATCCGTCGGATGGCGGCGCTAGGTCACCTTGCCCGGGAGAAGATACGGGACAGCCTCCACCACGGCGTGAAGAGGGCGCTGGCCGTCGTCCGCTCGGGGTTTGTATTCGACATGGAGCTTGTTGCCGACGGCTTCATCACAGACCCGGAGCGGACGGACGAGGAGAATGAAGACGCCTGCCTGGAGCTGATTGAAGCCGCGGAGGGGCCTGGGAGCCGTCTGGCCTCGCTTTTTGAGCCTGAGGTGGTCCCGCCTGCTGACGACGAAGGCCTGTGAGCCAAATCTGGGCACGGAGGCCCATGTAATAAGTTAGTTACTTTGAATTTTGGTCGTGGTGGCCTTAGGGGCCTTAAGAACTCGAAACATAAACCAGTTCGTGGTGGATCTAGTTTTATTCGAGCTTTTCTTCCCTTAATGGCTTGGATCGTGTTCTTCGTACGATTTACTTGACACGCAGTCACGCCCTTTGGCGTAGGGGAGCGAGTGGAGGTACCGTAGCCTCGGAGGCGTAAGTGATCTAGCAGCTCGACTGCCCTCGAGCTTTAGGGTGCTCTTGCAGTCTCGTGGATCGCGTGAGAACCTGATCTAAGCGGCAGGGAGTGTAATCTTTTTCAAAGTTAGGAATCGTCGTTTAGGTCTCCCTAGCGTGAAGTTGCATCTCTAGGAGGCATAAGGAGTGAGTGGAGGCACCATAGCCCCGAAGGCGTAGGTGATACTCCTGGCTCGAGGGTCCTTTCGATCCTTGGAGTGCTCTTACAACGCTGTCGATCTAGGAAGCGGTTCTTAAATTTAAAAAAGAGCGCAAGTTTTTTCGGGGACTGAGGGGTTCCCCCCTGTGTAGCCCCCGAGGGAGGGTCGATTCTGGTAGTGCAGAGTCAATCCTTCCTCATCGTAAAACGAAAGTTTTAACATTGCTGTATTCTTTATTGATGAAAAAGAAATTACAGAGCCCCGAGGCTTTCTAAGGAAAAAAGCGACGTAGCTGTTCAATGTTCCAAGCGTTGGTGAAGATTTCGCCCTTCTCGTTGGATAGCTTGTAGGTGCCCGGCTTCAGTACTTCTGCGATGATGTACGGTCCTTCCCATGGTGGCGTGAGCTTGTGGCGCCTCTTGGTGTTCTGGTTCCGTCGTAGCACCAAGTCGCCGACGTTGAGGTCGCGCTTGCGGACGTGTCTGTCGTGGTAGCGTCGGAGACCCTGCTGGTACCTGGTAGAATGCAACAGAGTCACATCGCGGGCTTCCTCGAGCTGGTCGAGGGCGTCCTGTCTTGTGGCATCGTTATTTCTTTCGTTGTAGGCCTTCAACCTTGGGGATCCGTATTCTATATCAGTTGGGAGCATAGCCTCGGACCCGTAGACTAAGAAGAACGGAGTGAACCCCGTGGCTTGACTCGGCATTGTTCTTAGGCTCCACAGGACCGAGGGTAGCTTGGAAGCCCATCTTTTGCCATGTTTGTTTAGCTTGTCAAAGATTCTGGGTTTCAGGCCTTGTAGGAGCATGCCGTTGGCACGTTCCACTTGGCCGTTTGTTTTTGGATGAGCCACAGCCGACCAGAGCACGCGAATGTGATGGTGGTCGCAGAAATCCAGAAACTTTTTACCAGTGAACTGGGTGCCGTTGTCCGTGATGATGCAGTTGGGGACCCCAAAGCGATGAATGATGTCGGTGAAGAAAAGCACAGCTTGTTCGGACCTAATACTGGTGATGGGGCGAGCCTCGATCCACTTGGAGAATTTGTCGATAGCGACGAGCAAGTGGGTGAAGCCGCCAGTTGTCCTCTTTAGAGGTCCGACAAGGTCAAGGCCCCAAACGGCAAACGGCCACGTGATGGGAATGGTTTGTAGAGCATGTGCCGGGAGATGGGTCTGTCTCGCATAGTACTGACAACCTTTACAGGAACGTACTAGCTTGACAGCGTCGGAGACCGCGGTCGGCCAGTAGAATCCTTGTCGAAAGGCGTTCCCGACGAGGGTTCGAGGCGCAGCGTGGTGACCGCAAGCCCCCGAGTGCAGGTCGCTGAGCAGGTCCCTGCCTTCCTCGTTTGTGATGCAACGTTGGAGGACGCCAGTAGGGCTGCGGCGGTACAGCTCCCTACTGTTGCCAACGATCACGAAGGTTTTGGCCCGGCGAGCGACCCATCGAGCCTCGGTCTTACTCGAGGGGAGGTCCCCTTGGATAAGGTAGTCGAGGTACGGAGCGCGCCAGTCAAGCTCGAGGTCAGATGGTGGGGTCGATCCTTCCACCTGCATGGCTTCGGCCCCGGTCAAGGGGGCTTCTGCCTCAGGTGGGGGGTCGAGTGACGTCCCGTCGACCCCTCTATCCGACCCAAGGTCGACAGATGGCTGCTAGAGATCTTTCACGAAAACGTCTGGTGGAACCGTAGTTCGACTGGACGCGATTTTCGCGAGTTCATCGGCGGCCTCATTATACCTGCGTGCGATGTGGTTGAGCTCGAGGCCGTGAAACTTGTCCTCGAGGCGCCGCACTTCTTGGCAGTAAGCTTCCATCTTGGGGTCGCGGCAGCTCGAGCTCTTCATGACCTGATCGATCACGAGCTGGGAGTCGCCTCGAACGTCAAGGTGTCGGACCCCGAGCTCGATGGCAATTCTCAGCCCCGTGACGAGTGCCTCGTATTCGGCGACGTTGTTGGACGCAGGGAAATGGAGCCGGATGACATAGCGCATGTGAGCCCCGAGGGGTGAGATGAAGAGCAAGCCCGCGCCTGCTCCTGTTTTCATCAACGACCCATCGAAGTACATGGTCCAGAGCTCGGCCTGGAGCTGTGCGGGAGGGAGTTGGGTGTTGGTCCATTCAGCCAGGAAGTTTGCCAATACCTGTGACTTTATAGCTTTGCGCGGCGCATAAGATAAGGTCTCGCCCATGAGCTCGACAGCCCACTTGGCGATCCTACCCGAGGCTTCCCGGTTCTGGGCTATCTCTCCCAGGGGGAAAGAAGAAACCACAGTAACCGGGTGGCCCTCGAAGTAGTGTCGGAGCTTGCACCGTGTCAAGATGACAGCATATAGCAGTTTCTGGATTTGGGGGTGAAAGTCCTATGTTTGGTGTTGGTAATTAGTGACAATGCCTAAGTACTAATCCTATGCCTAAGTTGTATGTAGCATATGAGGATTAGTACATTCCAAGGTTGGTGGCAAGATGGACATGGTGATCATGATGGCCACACTTGGATTTGGACGCAACCCTACGTGATCAAGGCAAAGGTATATGCTTAAGGGTTGTGTTTTAGTAACCAAGACACCTAGTGGGTGTGGTTACATTATAGGATAGATAGCCGTACTATAAAGAGGGGAATGACGTGGCTATTGAACTCCTAAGTGCCTCTAGGTGTGCATTTCATGATCATATGCATTTGGATAGAACTAATAACGCCTCGGAAAATGATTGTGAAAATGCTAACACACACACACATGACGAGAACACTTGGTGGTGTTAGCACGTTTGCGACGGCGTTGGAGTTTGAGCGGTAGAGAGGGTTTGGGGGTCCTCTCTCCCTCCCGCCGAGCGTGCGAGCGCGGGATTCAGGCGATTTCGGGGAAATGAAATGCCTATTTTCCACTACGCCGGAAGTCGGAAATCAAACGGAAAAGAAACGGAAACGAACGGAGGTCACAGTGGTGACCGGACGCTGCACCGGACGCGGTCACTGTTTGACCGGACGCGTCCGGTCAGTGTCCAGTGTCTGCGCGGTTTTCAGTTGTTTGATCGGACGCGAGGCGCGTCCGGTCACAGGCGACCGGACGCGTCCGGTCGTCCAGGGAGCTTACTGGACTCCGACCGGACGCGGGCACTGTGGCGTCCGGTCAGTTCTTCAGCGCGTCCGGTCGTTGGTTCGTTTTGCGCGACTCAGTGTTGACCGGCGCGTCCGGTCAGTCACGGGACCGGCACGTCCGGTCGTGACCAGTGCGTCCGGTCGTTGCGACCGGCGCGTCCGGTCGGTGTCGCGAAACTAGCCGTTGCGTGACCGGCGCGTCCGGTCAGTTTGACCGGCGCGTCCGGTCAGCGCGATTTCTTCTGGATCTCGTTCCTAACGGCTATATTCGAAGGGGTACGTCTATAAATACTCGTTGGCCGGCTCAAGGCTCTCTCTCTTGACATTTTGACATACTTGTGAGCACTTTGAGCTAAGCAACTCCCCTCCCACTCATCTCTCTTGCTTCTTTGCATATTCGAAGTGAGATTGAGTGATCCAAGTGCATTTGCATTGTGAGATAGCATCTAGTTGGCACTTGGTGGTTGATTTGCTGCGGGATTCTTATTTCTCTTGGTGGTTGCCACCACCTAGACGGCTTGGAGCAGCTTGGAGGCGTTGGCAAGAGTTGGTGATTGTTCTTGGCCACCTCCGGTGATTGTGAGGGGTTTGTGCCTACCTCGGCGAAGCGCCAAAGGCAACGTTAGTGGATTGCTCGTGTCATTTGCAACCTTTTGCCATTTGGTAGGTTCTTGTGGCGCCTTTTGAGAGGCTCGGTGTGAGACCGATTAGCCACCGAACCACGTGGTAAAGAGGGACACAACGGGGACTAGCGTGCCGGCAAGCACGTGAACCTCGGGATAAATCTTCGTGTCATCTCGTTCATATTGTGATTGATTGATCCCGGTGTTCGGTTGTCTTGGTATTCATTGTTGATCATATTGGTTGGCTCAATACTTCGCCCCTCGGTGATACCCTCCTAACTCTCACTTGTATTACTTTCTTAGTTATCTTTGCTAGCTAGTTAGCTTTGCTAGAGTAGCTCTTTTGTGTAGCTTGCTAGTTGTAGTGGTAGTTACCTCCTCGGTTTGACTTGTGCGGTTGAGTGCAAATATACTAGAATTGTGAATTGGATAGGTGGCTTGCAAACACCCCGTAGGCTAAGTAAAACTCGCATCTCGCTATTTGTTATATTGATAAACTTGTTTAGCTTGTCTTTGTAGAAATTTTTAAAAGGCTATTCACCCCCCCCCTCTAGCCATCAAGACCTTTCAAGTGGTATCGGAGCCGTGGTCACCGTTTGCAAGGCTTAACAACCTCGGTGCAAGATGGCTCAAGTTATGTTCAATCATGTTAATGGCAAGCCTCCATTCTTTGATGGTGTCTCTTCCTTTGATCATTGGAAAAGGAAGATGAAGCAATATCTAGGCAATATACATGAGAAGGTTTGGGATGTGACCAATGAAGGATACATTATTCTTGATGAAGAAAATCTCACTCCAAATGACCGCATCAACAAACAATGCAACACGGCGGCACTTGACACAATCTACCGTGCCATTGATGACAAAGTATTTGAGCAAATCAAAGATCTTGAAAAGGCAAATGAGCTTTGGATAAGGCTTGAAGAGACATATGAAGGCACTTCAACGGTAAAAAGTGCCAAGCTATATATGCTCAAGGACAAGTTCTCCACTTTCAAGATGAAGGATGATGAATCCATCCCGGAGATGTTCTATAGGCTCCAAGTCATTGTCAATGATCTCAAGGGGCTTGGAGAGAAGGTTGAGGACAAGGACTTCTCACACAAGTTCTTGATGTGCTTACCCAAGAAGTTTGCCACCTTGAGAAGAATGATCTTTAGAGAGGGATTGGACAAGGTCAAACCAACCAATGTGCTTGGAGATATAATGACCGATGCCCAATACAATGATGATGAAGATGAAGATGAGAAGAAGGAGATCAAGGTCAAGCAAGAGAAGCCCATTGCATTCAAGGCTTCATCTTCTAAGGGCAAGAGCAAGGTGGAGAGCGATGATGATGATCCATTCGATGATGAGACCATGGCCCTCCTAGTGCACAAGATGGGAAGGTTCATGAAGAAGAAAGGATATGGTGCAAGAAAGAGAAGAGACTTCATGAAGGCAAAGGAGATGCTTTGCTACAATTGCAATAGCCCCGATCATGTAGTGGCAAAGTGTCCCTATGAAGATAAAAGATATCATGATGGGGAGTTGAAGTTGAAGAAGAACAAGAAGGACAAGAAGGAGAAGAAAGAGAAGAAGAGCTTCACTATCAACAAGAAGAAGAAGGGCGGTGGTTATGTGGTCACTTGGGATAGTGACAACTCCGATAGTGATGATAATGAAAACTCTAGTGATGATGAGAGGACCACTCGGCGAGCCATTGCAAGCATCGCCCTCTCCAACAAGTCATCCATCTTCGACACTACATCGACATGCCTTATGGCCAAGCCTACCAAGGTAAAATATGATGATAGTGATGATGATTCTTGTGCTAGTGATGATTGTAGGAGTGATGATGAGGAGGATGAGGACTACTCCAAGGATGATCTATTGGGCATAATAGATCAAATGAGCAAGGGCTACAAGAGGACAACCAAGAAATACAAAATCTTGGAACAAGAGCTCATTGCCAAGAGCAATGAAAATGATGCCTTGATGGAGGAGCTTGTTGCTCTCAAAAAGAGTAAGGAGTGCAAAGGAATTGAACAAGAGCTCAAAGCTCTTAGGAAATCCTTTGATGAGTTAGAGGCCTCTCGTGAGTGTCTAAAGGAAGACCACGAGGACCTTGAAGTTTCTCACACTAGGCTTAAGGAAGCCCACTCCACTCTACTTGAGCTCATCAAGGAAAAGGACCTCAAGTTGGAGAAGTTCATGAAGGAAGCTAAGGAAGAGCAAGTGATTGTCACTTGTGATATTGGACTAACATGTGATATTATTGATGATTCTTTATTTGTTGGTCCTACTAATGCTTCATGTAGCTCATCATCATCCACCACAACCAACTCTACCTCTACTACTAGTGATTCATCACTTGTGGTTGAGAATGAGACTCTCAAGAGAGAGGTAGATGATCTCACCCGCGCATTGGGCAATGCCTATGGTGGGGATGCCCGCTTGCTAAAATGCTTGGGTAGCCAAAGGTTCTCTCTTAACAAAGAGGGTTTGGGCTATACTCCCAAGAAGGGCAAGGCGGCCTTTGCTACTCCAAAGTCTCGCTTTGTGAAGAGCAATGGTCGTTATTGCAATAGATGCAAGCAAGTTGGGCATCTAGAGATTAATTGTAATAAAATGAACAAGAATAACAACAAGTTTCATGCTAAAATGGATTACATTCCTTTTGATTCTTGTTATGTGCTTACCAAGGGTGAGAAAGGTGTGCATGCTAAGTTTGTTGGTACACCAATTGTGGGTCCAAAGAAGAAGGCCATTTGGGTACCAAAGAGCTTAGTTACTAACCTCCAAGGACCCAAACAAGTATGGGTACCTAAGAAATATTAATTTATTTTGTAGGTAAATTACAAGGCCGGAGGAAGGCATTGGGTGCTTGATAGTGGGTGCTCTCAACATATGACCGGTGATTCAAGAATGTTCAACTCTCTCAAATCAAATGATAGTGGCATTGATAGTATCACATTTGGTGACAATAGCAAGGGTGATGTGAAGGCTCTTGGAAGGATTGCAATCTCAAATGATCATAGCATTTCAAATGTGCTCTTAGTTGAAAAGTTGAACTTTAATCTTCTCTCGGTTACTCAATTGTGTGATCTCGGTTTCAAGTGCATATTTGGTGTTGATGATGTGGAGATAATTAGTGTTGATGGCTCTAATTTGATCTTTAAGGGTTTTAGATATGAGAATCTATACTTGGTAGATTTCAATGCTAGTGACACTCAACTTTCAACATGCTTGCTCATCAAATCAAGTATGGGTTGGTTATGGCATAGAAGACTTGGTCATGTTGGCATGAAGCAATTGAACAAGTTAGTGAAGCATGACTTAGTTAGAGGCTTGAAGGATGTCACATTTGAGAAAGATAAGCTATGTAGTGCATGTCAAGCCGGAAAGCAAGTAGGCAACACTCATCCATTGAAGAGCATTATGAGTACTTCCAAGGCATTCGAGTTGTTGCACATGGATTTATTTGGGCCAACTACATACACAAGCATTGGTGGCAACAAGTATGGCTTTGTGATTGTGGATGATTTCACTAGATACACATGGGTATTCTTTCTTGTGGACAAGAGTGATGTATTTGACATATTCAAGAAGTTCATCAAGAGGGTGCAAAATGAGTTTGAGACCACAATCAAGAAAGTGAGAAGTGACAATGGAAGTGAGTTTAGAAACACAAGAGTTGATGAGCTATGTGAGGAGCTTGGAATCAAACATCAATTCTCGGCCAAGTATACACCTCAATCTAATGGCCTAGTTGAGAGAAAGAATAGAACTTTGATTGATATGGCAAGATCAATGTTAAATGAGTATAATGTGAGTCATTCATTTTGGGCCGAAGCAATCAACACGGCTTGCTTCTATAGCAACCGCCTCTATTGCCACAAGTTTCTAGAGAAGACACCATATGAGATCTTAAATGGAAGAAAGCCCAACATTGCATACTTTCGGGTATTTGGTTGCAAATGCTACATCTTGAAGAAGGGCACTAGATTGAGCAAGTTTAAGAAGAAATGTGATGAAGGATTCTTACTTGGTTACTCCACTACTAGCAAAGCTTATAGAGTTTGGAACTTGGCCAGTGGTTCACTTGAGGAAGTTCATGATGTTGAGTTTGATGAAACAAATGGCTCTCAAGATGAGGAAAATAACTTGGATGATGTGAGAGGAACTCAATTGACCAATGCTATGAAAGAAATGGACATTGGTGATATTAGGCCAAAGCAAGTGATTGATGTGGATGACAACAAAGATCAAGTGCTCCAAAGTCCAATTACACAAGCTAGTGGGTCTCTAATGCAAAATCAAGCTAGTACATCATCTCAAGTGCAACAAGATCAACAAGTGGCTAGTTCATCATCTCCGACTCATGATCAACATCAACATCCAAGCAATCAAGTCCAAGTGCTTCAACCAACTAACATTGCAAGAGACCATCCATTAGATTCTATCATTGGTGACATACAAAGGGGAGTTCAAACTAGATCAAGATTGGCATCATTTTGTGCTCACTCTTCTTTTGTGTCAATGGAAGAACCCAAGGACATTGATAAAGCATTGAGAGATCCGGATTGGGTAAATGCAATGCATGAAGAGCTCAACAACTTTAAGAGAAATGAAGTATGGGAACTAGTTGAAAGGCCTAAGGATCACAATGTCATTGGAACAAGATGGGTCTTTCGCAACAAGCAAGATCAAGATGGGATAGTAGTAAGGAACAAAGCAAGACTAGTGGCTCAAGGTTACACACAAATAGAGGGTCTTGACTTTGGTGAAACTTATGCCCCGGTTGCAAGATTGGAAGCAATTAGGATCTTACTTGCCTATGCTTGTGCTCACAATATCAAGCTATATCAAATGGATGTAAAGAGTGCATTTCTCAATGGGTACATTCAAGAAGAGGTGTATGTGGAGCAACCTCCCAGTTTTGAAGATGACAAGAAACCCAATCATGTATACAAGTTAAGGAAAGCTTTGTATGGATTGAAACAAGCACCTAGAGCATGGTATGAAAGATTGAGGGACTTCTTGCTAACCAAAGGATTTGTCATGGGCAAAGTGGATACTACTCTCTTCACCAAGAAGATTGGGAAAGACTTGTTTGTATTGCAAATATATGTTGATGATATCATCTTTGGTTCAACCAATCAAGATTATTGTGATGAGTTTGGGAAAATGATGGCAAAGGAATTTGAAATGTCAATGATCGGTGAACTTAGTTTCTTTCTTGGACTTCAAATCAAACAAATGAAGGAAGGAACATTTGTGAGCCAAACCAAGTACATCAAAGATATGCTCAAGAAGTTTGGCATGGAAGATGCAAAGGGCATTACAACTCCAATGGGCACTAGTGGAAGCTTGGATAGTGACAAGAGTGGCAACATGGTGGATCAAAAGCTATATAGATCAATGATTGGTAGCCTACTCTATGTGACGGCATCAAGGCCCGACGTGATGTTTAGTGTATGCATGTGTGCAAGATTTCAAGCCTCACCAAGAGAAAGCCATTTAAAGGCAACAAAGAGAATATTGAGGTATTTGAAGCATACACAAGATGTTAGATTATGGTATCCCAAAGGTGCAAGCTTTGAGCTAGTTGGATATTCGGATTCCGACTATGCCGGTGACAAAGTGGAGAGAAAGAGCACTTCCGGGACTTGTCAATTGTTGGGAAGATCACTTGTCTCATGGTCATCCAAGAAGCAAAATAGTATTGCACTATCTACCGCCGAAGCCGAATACATCGCCGCGGGTAGTTGTTGTGCACAAATCTTGTGGATGAAGGCAACATTGAAGGATTTTGGAATCAATTTCAAGAATGTGCCATTGCTATGTGACAATGAAAGTGCCGTGAAGCTAACCAACAATCCGGTTCAACATCAAAGAACAAAGCATATTGATGTTCGTCATCATTTCATTAGAGATCATCAACAAAAGGGTGACATTGCTATTGAGAGTGTGGGCACCGAAGATCAATTAGCCGATCTATTCACCAAGCCACTTGATGAGAAGAGATTTCACAAGCTAAAGAATGAGTTGAACATACTTGACTTCTCCAACATGAGTTAATGCACCCCAATGTTATGACATGCCTCTCCTTCGAGCCCCAAGGTATAATTGGTTGACATGTCATACATTCTATACTAAGGACATGTTTAGTGCATCTAGTCATGATTTCTTATGTTCTAGGCTCATTCATGAAAATTAAATGAATTTGAAGTTTATATGGTGCCACTATTGTTTCCATGACTTGTATGATCTAGTGGTAGCATATAACTTGTTTAAAGTAGCTTGTGATCCTAAGTGTTTAATCTAGATCACTTGTCTAAATATTTGCTTCAACATGGTGCATGATAACCCTTCTAGTGAGGTGTGAAGAAGCTTGCCCTTGATCAAACCGAAGCATTTTATTTATGCAAGCAATCTAGGTTGAACCACAAACTTGATCCTCACCCCATATTTCAACATGATAATCTATCTAAAATTGGTCCCTTGTGGTCATTGGTGCCAAAGGGGGAGAAAAATGTTGTTCACAAAGATAGAACTCAAAACTCAAAGGGGGAGAAGCACAAAGGGGGAAATAGATTCTAAAAGGGGAGAATTGATAAAAGAAGGGGGTCAACTAAAATTTTGAGCACACAAGTAGGGGGAGCAAGCTCTTAAACATGAATGTTGCATTTTCTTGTGCACATCATATGTATGATGCATAGTTATGCATTTCTTTTTCTCTGATACTTTACTTGTGTGGTGATTTGCTAGTATAATTTGAATGGTGTATTGAAGTACTAGCATGAATAGGAAGTAGTTAGATTGTTCTTGCTTCATGTTTTTCAAAGTGGTACTAGAGCCTTGCTTATAATGTTAATCTCACGAGGTTTCTAGTTTTGTTTGTGCTTTTCAAGTGATATCTAACTACACAAGGTGCTAAGATGGTGTTTATCGCTACTCCGATGGTATCACGCTTCAAAGGTCTATAATCTAAAACACTTAGCACCTATTGATAGTCAATGCTCCTAATCTTTCCTATCTAACATGTATGCTTCCAAAATCCAAACATATAGCATACATGTAGGGGGAGCCATTGCTATCCATTTGAATTCATGATCACTTGTCCATACTTCTTACACATAGTAATATACTTGGACAATGTGACATGGGTTCAATCAAAATTTTATCATAATATCTTTGTGAAAGGGTTGTCACCAATTACCAACAAGGGGGAGATTGAAAGTCCTATGTTTGGTGTTGGTAATTAGTGACAATGCCTAAGTACTAATCCTATGCCTAAGTTGTATGTAGCATATGAGGATTAGTACATTCCAAGGTTGGTGGCAAGATGGACATGGTGATCATGATGGCCACACTTGGATTTGGACGCAACCCTACGTGATCAAGGCAAAGGTATATGCTTAAGGGTTGTGTTTTAGTAACCAAGACACCTAGTGGGTGTGGTTACATTATAGGATAGATAGCCGTACTATAAAGAGGGGAATGACGTGGCTATTGAACTCCTAAGTGCCTCTAGGTGTGCATTTCATGATCATATGCATTTGGATAGAACTAATAACGCCTCGGAAAATGATTGTGAAAATGCTAACACACACACACATGACGAGAACACTTGGTGGTGTTAGCACGTTTGCGACGGCGTTGGAGTTTGAGCGGTAGAGAGGGTTTGGGGGTCCTCTCTCCCTCCCGCCGAGCGTGCGAGCGCGGGATTCAGGCGATTTCGGGGAAATGAAATGCCTATTTTCCACTACGCCGGAAGTCGGAAATCAAACGGAAAAGAAACGGAAACGAACGGAGGTCACAGTGGTGACCGGACGCTGCACCGGACGCGGTCACTGTTTGACCGGACGCGTCCGGTCAGTGTCCAGTGTCTGCGCGGTTTTCAGTTGTTTGATCGGACGCGAGGCGCGTCCGGTCACAGGCGACCGGACGCGTCCGGTCGTCCAGGGAGCTTACTGGACTCCGACCGGACGCGGGCACTGTGGCGTCCGGTCAGTTCTTCAGCGCGTCCGGTCGTTGGTTCGTTTTGCGCGACTCAGTGTTGACCGGCGCGTCCGGTCAGTCACGGGACCGGCGCGTCCGGTCGTGACCAGCGCGTCCGGTCGTTGCGACCGGCGCGTCCGGTCGGTGTCGCGAAACTAGCCGTTGCGTGACCGGCGCGTCCGGTCAGTTTGACCGGCGCGTCCGGTCAGCGCGATTTCTTCTGGATCTCGTTCCTAACGGCTATATTCGAAGGGGTACGTCTATAAATACTCGTTGGCCGGCTCAAGGCTCCCTCTCTTGACATTTTGACATACTTGTGAGCACTTTGAGCTAAGCAACTCCCCTCCCACTCATCTCTCTTGCTTCTTTGCATATTCGAAGTGAGATTGAGTGATCCAAGTGCATTTGCATTGTGAGATAGCATCTAGTTGGCACTTGGTGGTTGATTTGCTGCGGGATTCTTATTTCTCTTGGTGGTTGCCACCACCTAGACGGCTTGGAGCAGCTTGGAGGCGTTGGCAAGAGTTGGTGATTGTTCTTGGCCACCTCCGGTGATTGTGAGGGGTTTGTGCCTACCTCGGCGAAGCGCCAAAGGCAACGTTAGTGGATTGCTCGTGTCATTTGCAACCTTTTGCCATTTGGTAGGTTCTTGTGGCGCCTTTTGAGAGGCTCGGTGTGAGACCGATTAGCCACCGAACCACGTGGTAAAGAGGGACACAACGGGGACTAGCGTGCCGGCAAGCACGTGAACCTCGGGATAAATCTTCGTGTCATCTCGTTCATATTGTGATTGATTGATCCCGGTGTTCGGTTGTCTTGGTATTCATTGTTGATCATATTGGTTGGCTCAATACTTCGCCCCTCGGTGATACCCTCCTAACTCTCACTTGTATTACTTTCTTAGTTATCTTTGCTAGCTAGTTAGCTTTGCTAGAGTAGCTCTTTTGTGTAGCTTGCTAGTTGTAGTGGTAGTTACCTCCTCGGTTTGACTTGTGCGGTTGAGTGCAAATATACTAGAATTGTGAATTGGATAGGTGGCTTGCAAACACCCCATAGGCTAAGTAAAACTCGCATCTCGCTATTTGTTATATTGATAAACTTGTTTAGCTTGTCTTTGTAGAAATTTTTAAAAGGCTATTCACCCCCCCCCCTCTAGCCATCAAGACCTTTCAGGGGTACCGGACCTTGGTTTCCGAGAGCACCTCGCTAACGAAATAGACCGGCCTTTGGACGAGCAAGGTATGAGCCTCCTCGGCCCGTTCGACAACCAGGACCGCGCTGACTACTTGTGTCGTTGCAGCGACATAAAGTAGGAGCGGTTCTCCTGGGGTCGGAGGGACGAGAATTGGTGAGTTAGAGAGCGTGACCTTGAGTTTTGTGAGGGCTTCCTCGGCCTCGAGGGTCCAGGAAAAATGCTCCGATTTCTTCAAGAGGCGGTACAGAGGGAGCGCTTTTTCGCCGAGGCGCGAAATGAAACGGCTGAGTGCCGCCAAGCAGCCTGTGACCCTCTGCGCGCCTTTTAGATCTCGGATGGGGCCCATCTTGGTTATCGCAGAGATTTTTTCTGGATTGGCCTCGATGCCACGCTTAGACATGATGAACCCTAAAAGCATACCTCGAGGGACGCCAAAAACGCATTTTTCTGGATTGAGCTTGATATTCTTTGCCCGGAGGCATCTAAATGCTACGTCGAGGTCGCTGACCAGGCTGTCGGCTTGTTTTGTCTTGACTACGATGTCATCGACGTATGCCTCGACGGTTGGTCCGATGTGTTCTCCGAAAATGTGCTGCATGCATCGCTGGTACGTTGCCCCTGCGTTCCGGAGACCGAAGGGCATCGTAACGTAGCAATACATGCCGAACGGGGTAATGAATGAAGTCGCGAGCTGGTCGGACTCCTTCATTTTTATCTGATGGTAACCGGAGTAAGCGTCTAAGAACGAAAGAGTTTCACATCCCGCAGTTGAATCAACGATTTGATCAATGCGTGGCAAAGGAAAGGGAACCTTTGGACATGCTTTATTCAAACTAGTATAGTCTACACACATCCTCCATTTCCCACTCTTTTTCTTAACTAATACAGGATTAGCTAGCCACTCGGGATGGTGAACTTCCTTGATGAACCCGGCCTCCAGTAGCTTGTGGATCTCTTCGCCGATGACCCTGCGCTTCTCCTCGTCGAAGCGGCGCAGGCGTTGCTTCACCGGTTTGGACCCGGCCCGGATCTCCAAGGCGTGCTCGGCGACTTCCCTGGGTATGCCCGGCATATCCGAGGGACTCCACGCAAAAATGTCGACATTTGCGCGGAGAAAGTCGACGAGCACGGCTTCCTATTTCGGGTCGAGGGTGGCGCTGACGTTCAGCGCCTTCCCGTTGGGATCAGCGGGGTTGAGGGGCACGAGTTTGACGTCCTCCGCGGGCTCGAAGCTGCCGGCGTGGCGTTTTGGGTCGGGAATCTCGTTGGCGAGACCGTCGAGGTCTGCGGCCAAAGTCGCCGACTCCAAAACCGCCTCGTCGTGTTCGACGCACTCGACGTCGCACTCGTAGGCATGCTCATACGAGGGCCCCACAGTGATGACGCCGTTTGGGCCGGGCATCTTGAGCTTGAGATAGGTGTAGTTCGGCACAGCCATGAACTTGGCGTAGCACGGGCGCCCGAGGATGGCGTGGTATGTCCCACGGAATCCGACCACCTCGAAGGTGAGGGTCTCCTTCCTGAAGTTGGCCGGTGTACCAAAACAAACGGGCAGATCGACCCGCCCGAGGGGTTCCGCCCGCCTCCCTGGCACAACTCCGTGGAAGCCCCCGGCGCTAGGTTGGAGGCGCGCTCTCTCGACCCCTAGGAGGTCGAGGGTCTGGGAGTAGATGATGTTGAGGCTGCTTCCGCCGTCCATGAGTACTTTGGTGAGGCGTGTGTTGGCGATGATGGGATCAACAACAAGAGGGTAGACCCCCGGATTTGGGATGTAGTCCGGATGATCATCACGGTCGAAAGTGATGGCCACCGCAGACCAGTCAAGGAAACGAGGGACCGCCGTTTGTACGGAGAAAACCTCCCGCCGCTCTCGCTTGCGCTGGCGCGCTGAGAGGCGGGTCGAGGGTCCTCCATAGATCATGAAGCAGTCGTGGATCTCGGGGAACCCCTCATCCTTGTCGTCACCCTTTGGGTCTTCCTTCTTGTCGGTGTTCTTGCTGCCTGCGCCCTCGAAGTATCTGCGGAGCATATGACAATCTTCGAGGTTATGGTTAGTGGGTCCCTTGTGGTAAGGGCACGGCTCTTTAAGCATTTTGTCGAAGATGCCCCCGCCGGGGGGGCCTCGAGGCTTCTTGCGTTCGGTAGCGGCGACAAGCTCGTCGGCCGGGGCCTCGAGCTTGCCCTGCTGGCCTTTCTTCTTCTTGCGATTGTTCCTCTTGGAGCCCCGGGTGGAGCTCGCGGGATCGTCGGTCTTCTGCTTCCCCGTGTCCTGCTCGCCGCCGAAGATGGCACCAACTGCCTCCTCGCCGGCGGCGAAGTTGGTGACGATGTCCATCAACCCATTGGCAGTAAGCGGGGTGTGACGGCCTAACTCTCGGACCAACTCCTTGCAAGTGGTGCCAGAGAGGAAGGCCATGATCACGTCGGAGTCGGTGACATTGGGGAGCTCGGTACGTTGCCTGGAGAAGCGCCGGATGTAATCCCGGAGGGATTCACCTGGTTTCTGCTTGCAACTCCGGAGGTCCCACGAGTTGCCGGGGCGCATGTAAGTTCCCTTGAAGTTTCCCTCGAACACCCTCACGAGGTCATCCCAGTCGTGGATCTGTTGAGGCGGGAGATCCTCGAGCCAGGCTCGAGCGGTGTCGGAGAGGAACAGGGGGAGCTGTCGGATGATGACCCGGTCGTTGGTGGCCCCGCCCAGTTGACATGCCAAGCGGAAATCAGCGAGCCAAAGTTCGGGTTTGGTCTCGCCGTTGTACTTGGCAAGAGTCGTGGGAGGGCGAAACCGTGCCGGGAGTATCGTTTCACGGATAGCCTTACTGAAGACCCGAGGGCCCGGAGGCTCGGGTGAAGGGCTACGATCTTCCGAGCTGTCATAACGCCCGCCCCTGTGCACGTGGTAACCTCGAGCCACGCCGTCACCGTGCTTGCACGTGCGGCGCTCGACGATGTTGCCGCGGGTGTCTCGAGGTCCATGGTCGTGAGTGACGGGCTCAGGGGTGGGAGCCATCCAGATCCGTCGGGTAGGTTCGGGATGAACCGAGGCCTCTCTCTCTTGCCGAGAGGGCTCTGCGAGCCGCTCCGAGGCGGGCTCGCGTCGCCTCGAGGCAGAGCTCTCGGCTTGCTGCAGGGCAGCGATCTCGAGGAGTTCTCGGATCTCATCTCGAGCCCGGCGGGCATCGGGGTTCGACGGCTCGGGCATGTTTCGGAGGAGCATGGCGGCGGCGACGACGTTCTGGCTGGCTCGAGCGAAAACCGGGGGGTTGGTCACCCGGTCCTCGTCGATGCGACGGTTGACGTCGCGAGCTCTCTCGCGAGCCCTCCCGCCAAGTGCGCGTTCCGCACGCTCACGCTCGAGGGTTTGCTGAAGCAGATGCAGGTTTTCTCGTTCCTCGTCGAGTCTTTTTTGTAACTCACGGATTTGCTCGAGCTGCACTCCTTGATCCGCAAGGAGTTGAGCCTCGTCCCGCTCGACAGGGAGCTCGACATGAGGGGGCGTGTGCCTTCCTCCGACCGGCTGGTCTTCCTGCGAATCCAACGTGCTTTCAACGTCGACGTTGAAACACTCACGGGTCGGATCGTAGGTGTCGTCAGCCGAGTTGGAGTCAGGGGCGCCGAAATAATAGTATGACGAGGGAATGCATGGCCGTTGCGGGTCGCCACTAGGGTTGTGGCGTGGGGAAGCGGTCACACGGGGTTCTGTTTCTGGTGCCTCAGTAGAGTCCAGATAATCAGAAGCCGGTGCGGACGCAACGAGATCCAGAGCGGAGCATAGATGGTGCCCAGGGAGTTCCTCATAAGCACTCATGCGAGTGCTCACGGAAGAAGCGTACGCCTGGGCAGCCGAATCTAGCCCAAACGGGAACGGCGAAGGCGATGTTGCTGCCCACGCCGGAAGGGATGCACGGGGCGGTGGCGTCGCACCGGGCGGAGGAGCGGCGGGATCCTTCGTCGGCATGTCATCCCTGGTCAAGCTCATCCTACCCAGACCTTCCACGAGGAAATCTGGGCCGGCGCCTGGCTGGGGGGTGCCGGAACGGGGAATCCCATCATCCTCCGCGAGGTGGAGACGATGGTTGCGCCGGGCTCGCCGCCGTCGGGCGGCTCGCGCCTGCCTGGAGCGACGGTACCGGCGGATTGCTCCCCCGGGCTGGGAGAGCTCGTAATCCTCGTCGGTAGGGTGCCTTGGCGGGAGTAGGACCATGTCGTAGCCATAGCCGAGCGACATGAACTCCAAACTTCCGAACCAGATCACCGTGGCCAACGGGATAGGGCGTTCGGGGTCAGCCATTCAGGAAAAAAGGCGGGAAAGCGACGTTGGCACGCAGCGATCCCCTACCTGGCGCGCCAACTGTCGGTGTTCGGACCCGAGGGGGTCCTAGACCAACGAGTAAATGCTGCGTGTCCCTTTCCTGGATGGTGATGCAAGGAGAACACACGGGGGTTTATCCTGGTTCGGGCAAGAGAAGGCCCTACGTCCAGCTGGGGGGAGAAGATGTTGTATTTCCTTGCACCGAGGTGCTTGCGTAGGGGTTACAAGCTTGCGAGAGAGGGCGGTGAGCCCAAGTCTCAAAGGAAAAAAGAAAATACAAGAAGATTGCTTGAGATGTTGATCTTTGTCTTGTATATGGCTTGTTGTTCGTCTGTTGTCTTCTGCCCCCCTTGTAGAGCCCCGGCCTGCCTTTTTATAGAACGGGAGGAGGCCAAGACGACGGGGAGCCTTGAAATGATGTTTTGTCGATCCTGTTTGAGGTGACTGTAGCGACGTGCCTTAGGAATGGAAGACCATCCCTGGGTACCATGATGTCGTAGAAGACGAGGTGCTGAAATGACCCGGAGCGCCGCGCCATACCGTCCTTCCTTCCCTGTTGCGCTGTGTTGAGGGTCGAGGCCGGGTCGAGGCCGGGTCGAGGTCGAACGGATAAGTCCGAATCCCTGGAATCGCGGCGTACGGGCTTTGTCGTATCCTCCCTCGAGGGTCACTAGTGACGTATAGTGTGAGGTATGGTGGGCACAGTGACGTCTTTCACCTCCCATCACGGGATGGGCGGTAAAACAATGAAGACTGACACTGGTATTGTTCCCACGTCGACCCAGGCTGCGGCCATGCCGGTAGGTGGTAGTTGGTGGTTGTATTAAATGCCATGACTTTTTGTCCCGTGGTAGGTGGAGACGGAGGGGGTCGAGCGCCTCGACCCGGGCTCACGCGAGTCGGAGCGCTCCCGGGGGGCGATCGAGCCTCGTGCGGGTCGGAGCGCGGTCGAGGCCTCCCGTCGAGGGGGCCTCGTACGAGTCGGAGACGGGATGCGGTCGAGGCATCCCGTCGAGCCGGCCTCGTACGAGGCGGACCTGTCACGCGTTTTGAAGTGGGCTGTGCTTTGTCGTGGCTTAGTCGTTTTAGTTTTTATTATCGTTAAGTGTGGGTACCCCTATATTATTGGTACCGACAATATTCTTTAAATCCTTCAAACTTGTGAAAGTTTGCAACTAGTATATCTGAATACAAATGTGTATAACAACTTACATGTTTTGAAACAAAATGAATAGTTTAAAACCCATACATGCAACCTAAATGACATGCTTTTCAGTGTCTGACCTCGAAGAAAAGCATAGCGAAGCACATCCTTTCCACACGGAGAAAACGAGTTCTCGTACAACCATAAAACTATTTGGTTTCCGCATCTAAACTTTATAAAATATTAAATATAGACTATTTACGAAGTTAAATACACAGATTGAGACTAATTTGCGAGACGAATTTTTTAAGTATAATTAGTCCATGATTTGATAATTTTGTGCTACAGTAAACATATGCTAATGATGGATTAATTAGTCTTAATAAATTCGTCTCACGATTTACTGATGGAATCTGTAATTTGTTTTTTTACTAGTATCCGAACACCCCATGTGACACCCCATATAACATCCGATGTGACACCAACTAAACTCCAATCCCTGCAACCAAACACCTCCTAAACCCGCTTCACCTTTCTTTTCTGGACCTAACATTTTCCTGCTTATTATTCCTCGTTGCGGCATCTTCCTATGCAGGCAGACAAAACGTGCGCCTTGCCTTTTCTCGTCAGCTCGTGGTACCGGTACTGGTATTGGTACTCCACAGGTTTGGATGGGCGCGGCTTGGTTGGCGAGAGGGTCCATAGGTAGGGAACAAGAACAACACCGCGTCGGGACCATGGCGTGCTGGGGAAGATAGGCTGACCGCACCGCCCCGGTCCGGAATGCGCATGGTAAAGGGCTAGGACCCACTTGGCAGAAACGATATAGGGGAGAGCAGCTGCCGCGCGGGGACCTGTACATGGCCCCCAAAAGCAACGACCGAGGCTATCTCCTCTCCTCCTCGCTCCCTCCGCCTCTGCCTCCCACTTCTCCTCGCTCCCTCCAACGGCCGGCCGGTTGGCTGCCGCGCCCTCCCCTCTCCGTGACTGGATCCGGACTTGCGGCAAGCTCGGCGTCCTTCGGCTGCAGGATCCAGGGCGGCGGGCGAGGCGGGATCCGGGGTGGCGGGCGGCGGGCGTCGTCCCTCGCCACGCGCCGCCTCCTCCGCGACCGCTTCCTCGCCTTTGTCCCCGGATCCGGCGGGGAGAGCGCGGCGGCGGGATCCGGTGGGGGTGACCTTGGAGGTGGCGGCAGGGGCCGGCAGGCCCGAGCGAGGCGGCGACCGCAGCGGGCCGGGGGCGAGCGCGGCGGCGGCCGACCGCGGCAGGTGCGGAGGCGGGGTCGTCAGGGTCCGCAGCGGCGGCCGACCGCGGCAGGGACAGAGGCGGGGTCGGTGGGTTCCGAGGCGGCGGCTGACCACGGCAGGGATGGAGGCGGGGTCCGCGAGGACGCGGGAAGAGGCTGGAGGGGTGATGCGGCGAGGATAGCGTGCGATGGGAGCACCTCCACCTTTGGTGTGGAACTGTTTAAATCGCAAGGGTACCGTCGCTTTTGCAGTTCAACGGTGCGGGCCGAGCGCCTCTACTATTGGCGTTCCGTGCCGGGTGCAGGTGCCCGGTGCGGATAGCCTAACGCTTGGGGTGGCCGCGCGCCGCCCCCACTGCACCCACGGGAACATGTGCGCTGGTTCCTTCCGTCTCCCACCCGACCACCAAGAATCGGCATCTGTTTACGCCGCCGTACATGCATGTTTGCAACTAAGGATGAAAACGGTCGGAAACGGTCGAAAACGGACTTACGATATAGAAAAACGAAAACGGTCGGTTCGGGATATTTCTACATTTAGCGATTAAAAAGTACAAAAAATGATTGAAAATGGTTGTGAAACCAATTGAAACTGACAATTTTTTATGTTAAAAAACGGTTCATAATATAGAAAACGAAAACGGTCAATTCGGAATATTTCTGTTCCGTTTTCATCCCTATTTGCAACAAACACACTGCCCCAAACCCTGCCCATCGCGTACCGCACGGCCCCGATTTCTGCACCAAACACGTGGAGCATTTCCGACTCTTTTCCCGCTCGATCTTAAAAGCATTTCCCTTGGGTGTCTGTCGGGCCACGAGGACGACCGCACTCCAACTCCAGCGCCCAAGAATCTCTCCGTCCACCGCGGCATTTCTTTTAGAAATTTCCTCCTCTCGCCATTTTTCAGAAGCGGCATCGGTTCCATGTTTCCATTTCTGCCTGTAATAATCTTCTGGTTTCCGATCTGATTGGAAAAAAAAAGAGATCGCAGGTGGAGCGTGCAAGTTTCAGCCGGCGACGTCCCCTCCTTAATCTGATCCAAATCCGATTCGCGCTAGATCAGGCGCCTGATATGACCGATTCCGTTCAATTCTAGGAATCTATTTGCCATTCTGGTATAGTAGTAGAAGCTCAAGTGGAGACGACGACTGGGTGGGGACGTGGGCTGACTGATCAATCCTCCACAGCATCGGCCGCTCCGTGCTGCCGAGTGCCGGCGCACTCACCGGCCGGGCGGAGTGGCCACGGAGTCATCGTTCCACCACCCACAATCGACGGCAACTAGATTACGGGCGCGTGATATAATCTGATCCACCACCAAGCACCAATATTCCGTTTGAATATGAAACGGGAAATGTGACAGGCAAAGGACGAATCGTGATGACACCAACAGTTTTTTATTATTCCGTTCATTAGATTGGCGGGCTGTGCCCGCTCACACGTGCTCGCCGGCGCACTCGCACCGGCAGGCCGCCCGCGAACGTAGCGGTCAGCCCCGGCGCGAACTTGGGCCGGCGGGAGCTCCGGTCGATGGCCTCGATGTCGAAGCTCCGGACCACGGCCACGATGACGGCCTTCATCTCCATGAGCGCCAGCTCCTTGCCGATGCACACGCGCGCGCCGGCCTGGAACACAGGGTACCGGTACGGGTTCTCGGGGACGAAGCGCCCGTTCTGGAGCCACCGCTCGGGCCGGAACTCGCCGCAGTCGGGGCCCCACACGGACTCCATGCGGCCCATGGCGTAGGCGTGGTAGGTGACCCGTGTGCCCTTCGCCACGGCCGTGCCGTCCGGGAGCGTGTCGTCGCCGGCCGCGAACTTGGAGTCGAACTGCACCGGCGGGAACAGCCGCATGCTCTCGGACAGCGCGGCGTGCACGTAGTGCATGCCCTTGAGCTTGTTGAAGGTGGAGGCCGTGAGCCTTTCGTCATCGCCGGCGACGCGGGTAGCCTCGTCCCGGATGGCGGCCGCGACCTCCGGGTGATCGGAGAGGACAAGGAAGAAGGCGGTCAGCGCCGAGGCGACGGTGTCGCGGCCGGCGAGCATGAAGCTGACGACGATGTCGCGGAGGTACTTGTCGTCGTTGATGGACCCCATGAAGCGCGACAGGAGGTCGCTGCCCGAGGCGGCGCCCCCGAGCTTGCGACGCTGCCGGATCACCTCCGCGGCGAGCGTGTCCACGAGGTGCACCGCGTCCCGGAGCCTCCTTTCGTCCCCGAAGTTGAGCAGGCGCTTCAGCTTCCAGATGATGTGCATGGGCACGGTGGCGCGCCTGGCAGAGAGCGTGGAGGCCATGTCGAAGGCATTCTCGAACGACGACACCGGCATCGACAGCTCCAGGCAGCCAGGGTCGAGACCGAAGGAGATCTTGCAGATGCAGTCGAAGGCGAAGCGACGGAACACGTCCTGCAGGTCGAGGACCCTGCCTTCTTGGCCCTCACGGGAGGCAGAGTGGAGCAGGGGGATGAGCCGGCTCCGCAGCTCGGAGGCCACGACGCGCACCGCGAAGGCGCGAAGCGCCGGGGACGCCAGCTCGGCTGCGGCAAGCTTGCGCTGGAACAGCCAGGCGTCCCCGTCGACGTTAAAGATCCCGCGGCCGAGGAAGTCGGCGAGGATGGCCGAGAACGGGGCGCCCTTGGGGTAGTTGTCGAAGCGTGCGCTCAGCATGTGGTCGACGGTGGCCGGGTTGGCCGTGAGCACGTTCCGGAGCACGTGCACGTGGACGGTCTGCGCCGGCGAGGTGCGCAGCAGGTGCGCGTACCAGTCGCAGAGGTTGTCGAAGTCGGCGGCCCACGACGCCGTGAGGTAGGCCTCGCACACGGGGCACGCGCACCACCACGGCGGGCGCATGCGCGCCACGGCCAGCAGGGCGGCCAGCGCCACCGTGCACGCGGCGGACACGAAGAAGACGGCGGCCACCTGCGGCTGCATCGAGGACGCCAGGGCACTCGCGGCGTCACGTAACGCCGCCGCCCCGGTCTCGGCGGCCATGACCATGAGCTGGTACGAGCGGGGGCTCCTCTCGCGCTGTGCCTGCGCGCGTGGTGCTATACTGCTACGGCGCGCGCGCTCTCATACGCGGGCGGAGGAGGCCGTTTTATAGCAGGCGCCAGGGGACGTCTCGTGTTAAGGATGGGTATAATAAACTTGATGATGGGTGGTGTGCGCGCCAGATTGCGAGGAATTTGTGTGCTTTGTGTTGCTGGTTTGACCTCCCCGTTGCTTTTACGAACCTCTTGGTCTCGGGCATGTTCGTTTTCTCAACTCCTCTGTGTTCCTCCATGTGTCGTGTTGGAGCCTTGTAGTCGGCGAGGCCACGTGGCTCATCAGCGAAAATTGCATGCCAGAATCTGAATCCCATCCCTGGCACTAGCAATGCATAAATGTGACTGGGGGCCATTTTAACCACCGCTGGCCGCTTTTATCCGACCAAGACTAAATTTGGGGCCGTCCGATCCGGCCGTGACCAATGGTGCCGTGCCGGGGTCTCTGGTCACCGGGCATCAATCAGTTTACTGGCCGGTGAGTGACTGCACTCCAGTCACAGTAGTGCGAATGTGCAAGCCAAGCGCCCTGACGCGTAGGAGGGCCGAGGTGCTGCGCGTGCGCGGTGTGCACGTGCCGGGCCACGAGGATGAAACAGCAGCACTGGGGCCGAGATGAGTTAATGCCCGGCACGACAGCGCCGTATGGCAAGCAGCAATTCATCGCGTTGGTCCAGCCGGATCCGCCATGCAAGTGCAGCTACGGCACGGGGTACTCTAGATGCGTTTACTGTTCGGCGGTGCTGGTGCAGGATCGGTGACTGCGGCGTCGATGTTTCAACGTCGATGGCGCTGCAGCTGGATGGACACCTCGCCCGCGGCATGTGTGTAGCTTCAACGTCGACGACACAGCAACGCGGCGCAAAATTAAAGGAAGATGCTGAGGACGTGGCAGGTAAGTTGACGTAGTACTGGCCTGATAAGAACTGACGTGGCCACTTAATAGTGTCTCTAATTGCACTCCCAAAACTCGTACGGACAAAGCTAGTATAGGGCTACTTCGAAGCAACACGTGGGCTATCTACTTATGAAAAGTTTCCCATATGGAGTACCGGCGCACTGCTCTATATAAAACTATCGTTCGCGTACTGCCAAGAGGAATCGAACGCAGATCCAGCTCATACCAAATGTGTCTATATATAATATATATATGTTACAACGGGTACCTCCAATTTACTATGACATGCTCGTGTATTTTTGCTGTATTTAATTAGGCTTGACTCGATCCTAAATCAAGTAGTAAATTTGGCATCGCGTGTGGATTTGAATGACTTAGCAACAGACCTTATGTGTAGTGTGAGAGTGTTCGTGTTCGTGTTCGTGTTCATGAGCATCAAGAGCTTAAGTCTATAGCAGTGATTACAAAGGGGAGAGAGTTCAAGTGTCTAAAGCATAGTGTCGAGTGTTCCTAACTCACCTTATATAGCAACTCCCTCTGGTCTGGTATATAAAGCATGGCAGGAGGAAAAATGAATACCAAGACCCACCCATAGATTGTTGCGCTCGTTATGTCGAGGAGTAAGTGCCTCTATAATTACTCCATGAAAGTGCCACCTCTGTTGGTATTTTTTTATGCTCAAGTAATAATTTCACAAGTGCAAAGAATACCGTTGTAGCGCTTCACCTAGGAGTATTTTAAAGTATAATATTTGTTTATCCACATGGGAGCTCATATAAGAATATTAATGAATATGTGACTTGACGGTATTATAATTAATGTTCAAAAGTCTATCAGGAGTAAGTCGATAAATAATCGAGGAGTAAGTGCCTCTATAATTACTCCATGAAAGTGCCACCTCTGTTGGTATTTTTTATGCTCAAGTAATAATTTCGCAAGTGCAAAGAATATCGTTGTAGCACTTCACCTAGGAGTATTTCAAAGTATCATATTTGTTTATCCATAGGGGAGCTCATATAAGAATATTAATGAATATGTGACTTGACTGTATTATAATTAATGTACAAAAGTCTATCAGGAATAAGTCGATAAATAATGAGGGTACTGATCAACAAACACAACATTGTCTCACAAGGACAAGGTATGTAGATAGCTTGGTTGGGAGGACAATGAGATAAGTGGAGCCACTAAGGTCTTCCCCAACGCTACTTTTTAGCCTGTAGTCTTCAAGCGCCATGTAGGATCGGATAAAAAAAACTAGGTGCTCTATATTTATTACAGTGGCTTGCAGAAGCTATATATGCTTTGGGAGAGAGAAGACGGTCCATGCTAAAAAAAGAAGAGGGAGAGAAAATAAAGGTGATGTATGATGAAAGCAAAAGGTTTCTGTGCAAACCACAAGTAGTGATAGTTTGCATTGTGTGAATAATAGTCTCAATATTTCTTAGTCTATGTGGATCACTTTGTTTGTACTAGAACCACTATTAGCCTTCATTGGTGGTGCTAACACTTCCTACTACTTTAGTCTAAACAATCATGCTATATAACTAAGCACACGTAGGTACTAGTAAGTGCACACCTAGGATGGGAAGACAGATCCGTCAGACAACAGACAGGGATAAGAAGGGTGTCAAACAGAACTCTGTGGTTTAATAATTTGCCCAAACGTAATGGAATACAGAGAATAGATAGAACTATCACCACCTAATATCTACCACAAATATCCGTGGAGCAAGCCGCAGACCAAAGGTATACTATAATCTCAACACCACGTGCAAAGAAATTTTTATTAGTTCAGATGTATTAAACCGTCACTCGTACTTGTGTCTTTTAAGGTTATAGCCCAGGTGAAAGCACGAGTACGTTGAACGACTATTACAAATTGGAAGTGTAGTCGCTATAAATCACCACTGTCAAGGTTTAGCTATTACGGTGTCATTGTCACTACTGCCGATAATATAGTAATAGTACTTGCGATTTTGAATTATGGTCATACTCGTGTTTTATGTCGATGTATTTTTGCAAGCTTGGTTGGCGTATATTTTAGAACGTAGGGAGAGTGTAGAAGCTTATGACTCCCCTGGATCTGCTTATAAGTTATAACAATTATATGCAACGGATCCACTGTACGTATTCTGTAACTTTTGTCCATTACCATTTAATCATCGTTTAATGTCTTTGTAAGATCAATATAGATCACATGCATAGGTGTGAGACCCAGCCCATTGAGCCAGTTGGACCGGACTGAATTCGTGGTACTGTAGCTTCAGGGATACTGCAGATACTGAAAACACTGTAGCCCAAAAGTAGGTAAGCTGAAGGAGAGGCGAACCCAGTTAAAAAGGCTGGATCTGAGAGGCTGTTAACTTCGGATCAATCATTTTGCGCGAAGCGAGGATAAAAACGTAATAGAGTTAATCAGCAGGTGTGATTTATTCAACGTGTAGAGTGGGCCTTAACCGTCTTCCCGGGTCGGGGCACTGCAAATGGAGACTAGCCCATTGGGCCAGTCGGGCCGGACCGAATTTGTTGTACTGTAGCTTCAGGGTACTGTAGCAGCGCGGAAAACACTGTTTTGGCCGAAGTCAGTGCTATACCGAAAATTGAGGAGAGATGAACCAGGTTAAAAGCCTGAACTTGGGAGGCTATTAGTTCTGGATTGATCCTTTTGTGCGAAGCAACGACAAAAGCGTAAGAGAGTTAATTAGCAGGTATGATTCATTCAACGTGTAGAGTGAACCTTAGCCATCTTTCCGAGTCAGGGCGTTACAAATGGTAATCATCTCGCGGTTTCACAGACGTATGGCTCGGGAGCTCGGACGGGTTGCACATGGCTCTACAAGAGCATGGCACTTGGTCGGGGAGCTGGGAATACGGACGTGGCTAAGAGAGTCGATCCTGAACATTTGTCCTATATGGGTAAGCTGGTTCAATAGTTCGACGAGGACGTCGAATCTTTGAGGGTGGGTGGATGTGAGACCTAGCGGACAGCTGGGCCACGATGAATTCGGGGTTACTGTAGCACTAAGTACTGTAGCTGCGGAAAACACTGCAGTGCACAATTTAGTAGAAGTTAGAGGAGAGCTGAGCCAGCTTAGAAGTCTGGACTTAGGAGGCTGTTAACTTCGAATCGATTCTTTTACGCGAAGCGAGAACGAAAACGCAAGAGAGTTAATTAACATGTGTAGTTCATTCGACGAATAGAATAGGCCTTGACCATCTTCCTACGTCGGGGCGCTACAATAGGCCTGTACGTAGGTCGCTGTCAGTTGCGACAAAGATTACTCGTACACATCATTTTTGAAATTATTGTCGCAAGGAGAAAAACATCAGCGTCAGATCTGTGTCACTGTAAGGTCGCTACTCGGTACCATCGCGCGCCTCCAAGGCCGCTATAATAAACAGAACATCCGCAAAAATAATCCATTCATTTTACCGTCGCTCGTGTCGCGTCAGCTGTTCAAAACAATGTTTTATAGTAGTACTAATTAAATAAACCGAAACATGCACACGCTGATCTAGAAACGCAACACCTGAAACAAAGCATTTAATCTACACATGATCTCTTCTCAGGTGGCAGATGGGTTATATATATGTGACCGGTCTCGTTCTCATGTGACATTTTTCACTCACCTGCCCGGCCCCGACATCTCGCGAGTGGCAGCCGGCAACAAGCACGTTCAATGATGGATTCTGGTTGGAACATGGCCATCACCTCTCGGGACCAAAAGCCAGATGCTTGGATTGGACCGGATGCAATGCAACTAACGTTTTGTTTGGAGGAGTAAAAACGTTGCTGCGTGACTTGGCCAGTTCAACATCCATGGGTTCGGAACGGATAGAGCCCATGGCTGCCTACTGCCTAGCGCCATACGCATACGTACGGTCACCCAGTCTGGCAGCCTCCAACAACACAGTGTCAGCGTGCGCCGGCAGTCCAAATTCTCACACGTATGCATCCATTATCCTTTGTGATAGTAGTATCTTAGCATGTGATCGATGTTGTGATGATAAAGGCTATGACAGCAAACGGCCCCCGCGCCACTCATCAGGCCGGTTGGGTCAATGCGGGAGATGACGCGGCGAGCCATATGCCCTGGAGTGCGGGGTACGCAAAACGCATGCAACCGATCGAGTTCGGCTGATGGCTATGGCCTACGGCGCCGGCGCCGGCGCCGCAATGTGAGCTCGCGTAGCGGCATGGCCAGTTGGTTGCGCACCACTACTTGTAGCTGGAGCGAGTAGCGACGCCAGCTGCGACGACAGGGATGGATAAGGATGTTCGCGGGCGCGGCACGCACGTCGAGAGGAGAAGGCTAAAACCTCGCCGCTCTTGGCCTCGGCGGACGGAGAAAAGCGCCGGCACGTGGTAGGAAACGAGGGATCAATGCACGTCGAGACTCCGCAGTGGCAGCACACGTGTGAAGAGCTCGATCATGCGCCGGCCGGATTATTATATATAATCAGCACGTGACAAAAAGAGACGAGGAAGCAGACACAGGCTACGATTCAGATGAGCACGTAGCTCCACAGTCTGGATGGCCCAACCACAACTGTAGCACTGTAGTAGTATGTCTGTATCCAGAGGCATCCCAACAAGTACTGTAGATTAGTCAGCGCGGTGGGCCAAAAGAATACGTACACGTTGCCCACGAACCACTTGCAGGAACCAAACGAAAAGAGGGCGGGGGCGGGCACACACAACACAAGAACAACACACGCCCATCTAGAACCCTGGACTACTCTTGTGTCGCTCGCGACATCGCTTTCTGTTGTCATCTCCACCGGCTACTAGCTGCGCCGAGGGACAGGCGGACAGGGGCCATGCGGCGGAAATTAAACGTCCTTGTCCAGATTGTGCGCGTTTAGTTTTTCTCGCACCGATCTTTCCATAAGCCCAATGATTCCGCGGCCGGCCGGCTGGGTCGCTTTCTTCGTGGTGAGGCCTACTACGCCATTACGGACCCAACAACCGGGTCTTACTGTCCTGCTGCCTGTTCCTGAGATAATGAGGGAGGGAGGAGCCCGCAGCTGCCTGTTCGTCTCATGATTACCTCTCGTTTTTATCCTTTTGTTGTTGCCTTGAACTAGCGCTTGACAGTTGCCAAGATTTCACGTATCAGCTGGTTAGGTTTCTTTCTAATCCTTTCTTGTTGTTGATCTGATGTCAGCATCAGCGTAAGCGGAATGGAGCAAAGTAATGCAAGCATCATGATCGAGCTGCCTGATGCATGATCCCAAGTCATTATTATGTGTTGTATTTCTGCCTGACGTTCAACTCTGTCTATAATCGGTTATTAGATGAGAGTGTCTAGTTATCTCTCGACAGATTAAATCTATCGGATTTTTGTATAGAAATACGACAGATTTAGTAAGAAAAAAATCTGATAAAGCAGGAGTCTTATTAGATATCCGAACGGTTGTTTGTTTCTTGCCGCTGCGCTCACGGACGGTGTGAACTGTTCTGGGGACGGCTGACTCTGTCCGTACAATGTCACGACACCTTGGCATACCTACTGTCCTGGAAGACAATACCTTTTGAAAATGACGCAACACCCTGTCACGGTATGACGGTACATATAAGAGCACACATAATTAAGGAAGCACCAAAACACCGCATGACAAATGCTGCAGTAAAGCAGGTGGAGAATCGAATACCGAAAATGAAAGCTAGCGAAAAGACCACCATGATGGGTGCGTTAGGCTATTGGAGTAAGAAAAGAGGGGTCCATGGACGATGGCGACCAATGATGGCTCAAAATCTAATCGTGCGATCGCTACGTCGTCTCGTATTTGTCCTCTACCACGCATGGCGTTCATGATATATACGTCCCTGTACGCCGGTTGGAGTGGCGGAACACGTTCTCGGGTGATGACCAGTGCACTCGAGTCTCGACCTCCATTGCTCTACATACATACCTCTGTCCATAATTATTTTTTTCTTTGAGAAGCCTCTATCCATGAACTAGTATAGCCTTCAAGAATACGTGATCGGCAGCTTCCCTCTATTTCATTTTACATTTCTACTTCGTACATGGTAACGGGCCTAAAATATGTTTTTTAATAATATTATATTAGATAGAAAACTACAAAACTAGATAATAGCAAATTTTGGGAATTAATTATAGGTGAGTTATTTTTTTTTGAACTGTCACCGGGGGATTGAATCCCCACCTGAATATATATTGATATACATCAACAGTCTCGTTTTTAGGGAAAAATAAGGCAAAACCCTTTCGTCCGGTTAATTTTGAAAAACCGAACTAAAACCAATACAACAGCCCCAGCACAGAGACGAATTTGTGGCATATCTACGAGATGAAAAAACAGCAACAACAAACGCCCCAGCGTAAGGGCGAAAGTGGCACAACCTGTGATTGTAGGTGAGTTATCGGCCTTCTAATTGCCTATAAACAGACTCCGATCCACATTAGCTAACGCTCTGGTGGAGGACTTGTCGGCTCTAACCTGTAAGTCCTCGTTTGGTGCCGCTGCTAGGGGCTCTGGCTCCCGCGCTCACATACTGTGCATCACTGTTACGTACCGCTGATTCCTGTAGCTGTGAGTAAAACGGCTCTGCTTTCTGCCAGACTTTGGCCACGTTTAGTTACAAAATTTTTTCAAGATTTCCCGTCACATCGAATATTTGGACACATGCATAGAGCATTAAATGTAGATGAAAAAAAACTAATTATACAGTTTGGTAGAAAATCACGAGACGAATCTTTTGAGCCTATTTAGTCCATGATTAAACACTAATTGATAAATACAGACGAAAATACTACAGTAGCTCAAGCCAAAAAATTTCAAGAAAAAAACACACCTACCGGAGCCCGAAGGAGCCATAATTTGGGTCCTCCACGTGGCTCCGTCACGAATGGCTCTACAATTGTACTACATATGTGGAGCCGGTGCCACGTCTTCAAACAGCCCTTTAAACTGTCAAAAGGATCCATTGGCTTCCTATAGTTGCCATTTAGATCTGTTTCCAACTTCCCAATATATCTTTTTGTCAATCCGAAATGAAAAACTTTGGAACCTCCAAAAATTATGTAATTTTTCAAGTAAATAGTAAAAATGAAGCGTGATCCATTTTGTTTCTATATGGCTCTACAGATTTTATAATTTTGAAATTAAAATTCTTCTAGAATATCATATTTGAGTTTTCAGTTAAGTTGTTTGTCCCTAAAATGGCTTCCAAGAAATTCATAAAAATCATTTGAAGTCATGGTTAAAAATATAGTATTTTTCATGTAATGTTTATCACACTTGCTTTGTTATGGAACTTTGTCATTAAATTTAGCATGCGCCAGCTAATTTTGAGCATGTGGTTTGGTAAAAAAAAACTTTGGATTTCACTTGAGTTTATATACTGAGAAACTATATGACAGTACTAATTTTCAATCCATGAGTTGAAATAATTTTCCCCTGATTTTTGGAGTCCATTTTAGGGCCAAACAACTTAACAGAAAAACTCAAATATAACATTCCGAAAAAAATACAAAACTCAAGTATCTATTTAGAAAATTATATGTTTTTTTGGATATCCTTATGCATTTGTTTTGGATCATAAGATTAAACAAAAGAACGTGAAGGTAATGCTAGAAGTCCTGTCGGCCCTTAGGCTGCTGCCGACTTGAGCTTGCTCAAGGCCAACAAGTAAATGTGTGGATGCCGAAGGAGAAACAAAAATGCACCAGGAAAGGAATCTGCCGAAGCATGATGTTGCCATCGTATACCCTATTCCTGATTATAGAAAAATAAGAAATGAAGTCGTTAGAGTTGCCCGAAGGACCAAAAAAAAAATTGCCATGTAGTATTTGGCTACCAGTACAATGGTAACGGGTCCGGAATTCCAGTGGTCACTGTGGTACTAACTCCGTGCCAGAAAGTGTGTAAATCTCGTTTTTTTTAGGAAAGATTAGTGTACGTGTGAAATTACGTATTTATCTTTCCTCTATCATTCTCTTTATAGATAGAAACTAAAAAAAATAATCATTGCATTCTAGAATATTCTTCTCATTAATAAATAAAGTAGTGGTATTTTAATAAGTGAGTCCTATTAGAAAAGTTGATCTCATATCTATAATTACATTCATTCTGAGACCAGATTTGAAATGCAGAATTATATTTTTTTACGGAGGAAGTACTAGGCTGGCTAACCAGCTGAACACTGCGACAGTTTTGTCCGGTACTGACAGGATTAGGATCTTCGGCCTCTTCGCCTGACGTTTTGCAATGGGATAATGCCTAATGAAATTGCATTGCGCCATACATGATGACAGCAACAAGTCGAGAAGAAAGAGTACGAGGCGAGGTCCGTCTGGACTGAATGACCATCTCGATACCACTTCACAAGGACTGGACAGCTACATGCATGTTGGGGTCGCCGGCCGGCCACGTGCCGGCCCCCGGCGGCAGGCAGTGTGCTCGGGGAAGTCGGGGGCTGGCCTGCTGGACGCCTGGGTTCCCCAAATTGTGTGGCTGTGTCAGTCCACATTCCATATCTAGTGATATTAATGACTCACTTAGGCCCGTTACAGTGAAAATTTTATATAAGTTTTATTTGTATTAAATAAGTTGTCACATAAGTATTTTTTATGACATGATAATGTATTTAAGAAGAGAGAGATGAAATGGGTTTCGTCTAGATGAAACTCTCTTGGCATGATTACCAACTCTCTATGAGTCTTAGAATTAAATATCCATGAAACCATGGAATGAAACTCTCTATTGAGAGTGGGTGTTTCATCCGAGTTTCATTTTATTTCAAATGATATGGCAGTCTTGGAAACAACGTAGGCTGTGTTTAGTTGGTGAAAAGTTTTTGAGAAAAATGTCTCATCGGATGTTCCGTACGATGTCGGATGAGGTTTTCGGATACTAATAAAAAAACTAATTATATAGCTTGTCTGAAAATTGCGAGACGGATTTATTAAGCCTAATTAATCCATCATTAGCACATTGTTACTGTAGCACTTTAGTGTCAAATCACGGACTAGACTCAAAACGTTCGTCTCACAATTTACATGCAAACTATGCAATTAGTTTTTTATTTCATCTATATTTAATACTCCATGGTTACCGCAGTTTTTCGTTAAAAGTCTTTTATCTTAACGAGATCGTAAGGGCAGTCCCAATGATGCATTGATGATGGTTTCTATTCTCATTAAATGACTTGCCACGTAGGCAAAATGCTAACATGACAATGTAATTAATGAAGAAAGAGAGCAAAAATCATAGAAATAGTTTCTTCATGAAGAAATCAGGTCTACTCTTGACCCAATGCACCAAGAAACCATGAAATCATCATTGGGGAGAAACCACCAGTTTCTAGGGAGCTCGTATCGCACTCCCATTGGAGGAAGAAGATAGAGTTGGAAGGAGAAAGAGAAAATAATTATTACTCATAAAAACTATGGATTGGAAAGCAGTACTTTTTTGGTGCGGTATCCTATGTTATAGAAACTGCTAGTTTCTTTCATTGGAACTGCCCTAATGAAACTCTCGACCTTATGCGCAATCAAAGCTGGCTGGACCCACCATCTGCATGCAGTGCTTTTTTCCTCACCTCTTAATGAACATGTTCATCGTGTTGCGACTGCGAGGGACATAAACAGGGAAAACCCAGTACCCGTGATCAGAAATGTGACGTCGACTCATCGAGTTGGACCTAATGTTTGGAAAAGCACCGCGAGTTGACGGGCAAATGCCCAAGTCCGCATAGAAAACTTGCATAGTACCTGACCAGTAGCAGCGAAAAAGAGTGGCAAAACCACGGCCGGGCCGGTGGATTTCCCGTGGAAAGTGAGCAAAGGCTATTGCAAATTGCATGCGATGCAGCTAACCTGGTTTTAGAATCTGAAGCGTGATTAATTAATTTGTGACTCTATCTAATACATACACAGCGCTTTGTGGCAGACTCTGAAGTAGTAGCTATCTTGGTCGTACAATTTTGCGTCACGGTCGAGGTCGATGATGCGATACGAAATCCTGCCAAGTGCCAATAACGCGTTGTTCCCTCTTCCCCGTGCGAAAACATCAGTTCACAGGAGCGTTGATCTTGATCCGTTCGTGCCGTCGTATGAGAGGAGTCTTGTTGGCAATCGATCCCCTCGCTCCTCTTTCGATTTGTGAAGGTGACACTGACACGGGCGCTGTTCTCCTGTGATTCCTTGATCGAACGATGCCGACCTCCGAGTCTCCGACACAACTCACAGCTCGCAACAACGACCGCCGAGCTACGAGTAATTACTAGTACTCTCCGTCTCCATTGATTCTGTTCTAGCCGCCGAGCCGAAAGGAGAAGCTACGCAGCAGTGCAGATCCTATGGTGTCAGTACATAGCTTCGAGACTGACCGCACTCTTCCTACTCTAAATTCATCCTCTATCCGTGTCATCAAGATTCTTTACTCTATACACTTTTCTTCCACATTCATCATGCTCTATATTCCATACTCTATACCAACTACCAACAGTGAGATCCACTTATGATTTTATCTAAATATATCCCTGTGAGATCTAGTTTTAAAGGATTTATTGAAACGAATTTAATGGTGTAACCATAATTTAATTTGGTTTTTTGGTTTGTGAGTTATAATATTGTTTCGTTTGCTTAAATAGTGTGACCCACCCTACATGCTCTCTCTCCTCACTTTTCCCCTCCTCTCTCGGTCACGTGTGAGCCCGGACTCCGCGCCTCGGTTTAGCATAGGTTCGCTACCTACGCAAAATTTGACGTTCACGCGGCCGTCCGAAAGCTTATCGTATCATTTACATGCCCGCGCTGCAGCATTTTTTCTTCTGTACGTGCTGTACTGGATCCTTTTACAGGACCCAGTGCAATCAGTCTGAGCTGCGAATCAGTTTTAAGGTAGCTTAGCCCAGGGACCAGACCAGGACCATCGAGCGGACCACGTCCGATTAACAGCTGCCGGGAGCGAGAGAAACCCAAGACCGACCAAGCGGGTACGGTCCACACGTGAAGCCGCGCAGCACTACACCACCTACCTACCGGACGATCCGGACGGACGCGAGCTCTGCCTCGTGCGCGCACTGTGGTGGCAGACTCGCGGCGCGCAGGAGAGGATGAGGACGGCAGCAGTTGCCGCGAAAGGCGCCCAGCACCGGAACGGGCCTCTCTCCCAGGCGTGGGGGCCGTGGGTTGCGCGGCCTGGCCTGTCCCGTGTTGGGTGAGAGAGAGAGAGGGTTGATGGCTCGGTGTGTGCCGCGTGCTGGCCCAGTCAGGCTCAGCAGGGCCAGGTCTGTGAGGTTCATCACGCGCATGCAATATGTTTCCACGGAACAGTCCAAGATTTTCTTGTAACTGTCGCGGAGCCGCCAGGACCCAGGAGTTGGCCTCGCGCCGAGGTTCAGCTGACGCGTCTATTGTTAGTTGCTGCTGCGGCCAAGCATACAGTTCTTTCAGAACGAAATGATTGGCAGTCTGCCATGAATAACGATGCAGATGGCTAGAGAGAGTCAGGCAGATCCTTAATTATTATTATTATTAGAGTAAGCCCCGAAGAATACAATTTCACATTTACAGTGTTGATGTTAAGTTATTATTAAGTTTTTTAAAGTCCCGCTACAATTGCCGCTATGTCTGGATATAGCTGTTTATTTGCCGCTATCTCTAGATATAGCTGTTTATAGAGGGTCAAGTTATTTGCTTCTATGTACAATTTAAAATGGAAGTAATATACAATAATAATATGGAACCATGCCTTGTATTAACAAAATAACACTCTAACCAGATACTCGTAATGACAAAAATCATCTGTACATGTACTCATTGTAACACATCTAGTACAAGTACTGCCACCACCGGTTCAACAAACAACAAACCCACAACTGTCCGAGCACCAAAGACGTGATGCGTGTGATACTGGGTTTTGCGGGGCCTGTGGACATCTTTTACGGGGAAGCTGGGGCAGGTGGTTTCGGAGTCTGATTTTTCTGGTTAGCTGCAGCTTGGGCAGCAGAGATTCTTGTGTCAGTCGCCATGGACTTCTTGATCTGACGGTCATTATAAGAAAAAAAAAAGAGCAATACATCAACTCAACATGAAAGGAAAGCAGCCGATGCAAGTAGCAGATTCAACAGTCAGAAGAATGTTCAGGCAGAGGAGTTTATTTTTGAAACAGCATTCCATATAGGTTGGAATTTTGCCAATTCAACAGTTATATTATGTTTCCAATCCCAATAACATTTTCTAGAACATCCTCCTGCGTTTTAACACATAAGAAGGGAGATGAATGGCTACATGCACAAGATCAAAGCATGAAATTAGATGGATAGTTGCTGAAAGCTTAAAAAGTGGGTACCAGAGCAAGCCTCTCCCTGTGAATATCATTTATGTGCTGCAAATCATCAAGAAGAAGATGGTTAGTACAAGATGAACAAAAGAATAATAAATACTGGGAGAAATTTGAAAACAAACAATACACGATAAATAGAAATGTACAACTATCAACTATGAACTACCTGTTTCTTGTATAGTTTGATTTCATCGCCACTGAAGCCCGGCAAGGTGATATTCCAGCTTCTCTCTGTAATGGACAACACTAAGCTACAATAAAACTATATTTTAAATAAAGGTAACCTAAAAGGGTAATATCACATATATTCTACAAGATAAAATAATATGGGAACCTGCATGGAGAAGTACATCTTTTGCTTCTAATGTGCTTGACTTCCTATGCTTTGCTAAAGAACAAGCAAATGTTGTGACCTGCTTCAAACAGTTATCAGCAAACCACAAATTAAACTTAAACTAGCTACTGGACAAGGAGTCCCAAGAGATGTGAAACAAAGTTGCATGATATCAAGACATGCAGAATTGATGATACATGATTGTAACTCAATGAATCCTTTGAAAAGTTTCATGTACCAATTATTCAATGGTGACGACCTCATAGAATAATGTAGTTTGAGGGAGAGGGGTATTGATACAGTCTAACAAAATAGAGATTAGGAGCCTTCAACCCTGTAATAAGGGAGCTAGGCATTTCAAGAAACATTACATTCAGATAGCCCAACTTGCTTATAAGACTAAAAATGCTGTGTTATTATTCTTCTTGTCGAAAAGGAAATGTATTTCCAAATTGACAAAAAAGCAGAGGGTAGAGTAACTTACAGACTCCACAAAATCTTCCGCGATGTCAATAAGAACATCTTCAACTTCAGGATCCAGCTTTTCATTAGGATCAATCTGCCAAGTATTGAATGGTGTATATCAACCCAACAAATGTATTTTTCGCTATTCACAAAAGTAAGTAACCAATACTATTTACTAACTATATCCTACTTCAGCATTGGTCCAAGTATCGCTGGAGCAAAGCTTTAGCACAGGTCATCAGAAGCACATGAACATAATGGGAATTTTGAAGATGAAATCACAGCCAGATGTGGTAAAATGAAGCATTAAGATATTGTACAATGGGGGTGCATAGAGGGGGGAAAAATCAGTGTTTTTACGTTATGTCATTTGCCCCAGATGATTATAAAGAGGATAAGATTCTTAAGTTTGCTCCTGGGGCTTAGCAAGGTAGTTAAAGCTTATTAAGGACCTATTTGCATCGGAAGAATTAATTTTTATGCAAGTGCTTAATGCTAGCATCATTCTATTTTAAACACTCATGCTTAAGCACCTTGCATTGTACATACCCTAAGTATCAATAATGAATTCCACTTAGCTCTTGTAAGTCATTAAAACACAATAGTATGCACTATGCAGTAATGAAGTATTCTTTAAGTTGCTCCTGTGACCATATGAATTTGAATTATCATTTCCACATTGCCAAAGAAACATGCCCAGTGGTTCGATTTATGAAGTTTATAGAAAGATAATTGAACTACCAAATTGCTGGTTGCCATGACTTCCACAGCCACTGTACAGACGTAGCAAAAGATGGACTTGCAAAAAGAATTGAGAGAAACCAAAGGGCCTGGACTGTTTCACACTACTTGAGAATCTTTGGTGTGAACTAATGAAATGGTTGGTATATAATACAAGGGGCCGTTTGGATCCTTTCTTTTGGAGGAATTGAAGTCTACTTAATAAACTAGGCTATTTGGCTTAGAATTTGACATTCCACCACTTTCCGAAGTTCACATATAAGCCTATCTCAAATTCATAACAGTGGGAGATGGAAATTGATTCTATAGACCATCATGCTATGTTTCTACTTTGCAACTTATAACATGCTTTTCAACTCGCTCCCCTACGATAGAAATGCAACACATAAGTATCTCTCTCGTATAGCCAACAATATATACAAATATAATCCATATACAACCATATTAGCTTAATTAATGTATGTCTAAATTATTATCCACATACAACCATATTAGCTTAATTAATATATGTCTAAATTATTATTATTATTAAAATGAATTCAATTCCAAGGATCCAAATGGGGCCTAAGAGAAAAGAAGAGGAAAAATGCTGACCATCTACCTTCTTTCAAAATACATTGAAGAAGTAGCAACATGCCTGTACTTGAGAACAAAAAATGTAGAAACATACCTGTGCAACTAATTCATGTATGCTTCTCTTGGTGATTAGTCGAGTACCAGTTTCACTGGCATTTGCATCAGTTGCAGCTGCATCCACAGATTGTAGAACAGCAACATTTGGTATAGCTGGCGAATCAGGCTTTGGTGTCATTGATATTGGAGTACGAGCAGCTGGCTGCTGAGAAAGTTGTGGCTGATTTTTTGGGGCAGTACTTTGTTGATTTTGATGTGAGGAACTCAGTTGTTGTTGCTTCTGATGCTGCTGTGTTAAAATTATGTTCTGTTGAGGTGGAGGCACAGGTGCAGATTGTTGTGGTCTTGGTTGTGAAACTTGTGGCCTCTGTTGGGGCCTAAATGTTGAAGACGAACTTTGTGGAGTTTGCTGTGAAGCTGGCGAAGGAGAAGGAGAACTCACAGTCATCGGCCTCATTAAAGACTGAGAGGGGGCTCTCTGTGGGAAAATAGTTCAATCAATCAGAGATTATGACATGAATTGGGATGAATAAAAAGACCATTCCCGTGTACATTGGATTGGATGAAGAATAGAACTTAAGCAAAAACAACTAAGGTGCTAGTACCACAGAGGCGGTACAATTAGACAAAAACAGTTATAATAAACAAGAATGGCGAAAAATTTGTAGACTAATAACTGGTAAATCCACATTTGTAGCAAAACTGTAATGGCACATCCCATGATAAATAAATTGAATATGCAATTTATGCCTATTTTAACTTGGATACTGAACAGTGTAACTTTTATGACCAGAGTTTAGATATATGATGTACCCCATAACTTAAACAGAAAGATAAGTTTCCTAAAAGTAAAATATTTGTTACTCTTATAAACAAGTTTTTCTTACTTGTGAACCTGGCATTTGGCTACCAGATGGAATGGGAGTTGTTGATGATGGAAGTCCAGGTCTGGGCTGCTGCGGACCAGATATTGCTCCTGGCCTCATCTGGGATGTGTTAATGGATCCAGCCATCCCAACATTCTGAATCCCAGGGGAAGGTTGCCTGAACTGGAGGCCATCAATAATAAGGAATCTTTAGTAAAGTTAAAAGCACAAATAAAGGATGTGATCTACTGACAGTGGAAAGGCACCAGACCAGCAGGCAGGAAACAGATATAATGATTTTACATGGCTTAACTAAGTACAAAATAATCAACCAAACCAGAGCATCGATGAACTACAAGCAGTGATAAGACACCATCTATATCTATACAGCTGAATTTGACAATTCCATGTGTTGGTGCAAGGCCATGCCATGAGTTAACACAGGGGGTGAGAGGTAATAAGCAATTGAGTGTTTTCACTCCTAACCCCACATTATGAGTTAAATTTGACAGTTTCAGGAGTGGCTGGAGTGGCAAGAAATAAGCACCCATATCTGTAGGACAAACATCACAAAAGACATGTATGCATTCCATAGTTTGGATCTTAACTCTGAGGCAACATGCTCAATAAGCTGTAAACCAGAAAATTGGGTTCCAGACTTCCAGTATTCTCTGGTAACTAGCTTGCAGCATTTAACAAACTGTATCTAATCCATACAGATCATGGGTTTAGTGAAAAGAAACCACTGCAGCTAGTACTCACTCCTAGTCACTATCCATGGTTATTCTAGAGCCAAGCTACATTTCAACCAATATTAATCAACTTGTGAATTAAGATTAGCATAACAATGAAATTGACCGGGTAGACAAACCTGTGAAGATGAAGGCGGGGGCTGGTCGGGGCCGCGATGCATCGATCCAAATTGGTGAGCAAGCGGAGGCGGCGGAACGAACCCAGTGTAACCAGCGGGCGTCTGTGCGGGGCGCGGCGCAGGCACCCCCAGAACAACCCCTCCACGTGGCATAGGAGGAGCTGCGGAGGAAGCGGCCGGGACGGATGCCGAGGAGGCTGCGGCCGTGGCAGCAGAGGAGGAGGACGACATCGTGATGGGCGCGGCCAGGTGGGTGTAAGGCGGCCTCATTCGCGGCCGTGCGGCCGCGGGGACGGGGCCTGGAGCCTCTAGGGTTTGAGTGGGGTTTGCGGCGGTGGCTGGGTTCGGGTTAGGGGTGATGATGGCGGAGTCGGAGGCGGGTGCTGCAGCGGCGGCAGAAGTGGGTGGGTTGGATGGTGGCGCCGGAGAGGGAGCAGAAGCCAAGGTCGAGGAGGGTGGCGCCGCCGCGGCGTCCGGCTGCGAGGGCGGAGGCGCGTCCATGCTGTTCGACGAATTGCTCGGCCGTTCGGTGAGGGGGAACTGTGGTGCCGTTTGGATTGTCACTGGGAATGAGATAGGGTTAGAAGTATGGAAGAGTTGAGCCAGGTCAGGACCACCCGACCGGGCAAACGTACGGGAACGGTCCGAACGGAGCTGAGGAATGCGAGAGCTGTGGTGAGCACTGCCCAGCGGCCGGATGTGGTGGTGCGGCGTCCTCACCGGCTCACCCAGGAGCTCCCGCCGCCGGATGGGAACGGGTTGAGGGATGAGGAGCCGTCGGCACTAGGCAGGTTCGATCTGCGCTCGAAAGGGAGAGTGGAGAGTCAGACGCGGGTCCTGGCCAGACCGCCAGAGCCCAGGGGCGACTCCGACGCCCGCCCGAGCCCCTCTGCAGCCGATGGGCTTTGCTGGGCAGCTGGAGCTGCTTTGCGTGCAGCCGATGGGCTTCGCTGGACAGCTACAGCCCAAACATCTGCAAATAGCAGTAGCCAGCAGGCCCAAATGCCCAATAACCTTTTGCCATGTTTGGATTTACCTTGGTGGCAGCTTGCGCGGTGAGACAAGCTACTCCTCCGGCAGCCCTCGCGGAAAACAAGAGACGACTCCGGGGATTCCACGACCTCGAAGGAGGCCAGCGGCGCTCCGGCCCAGCACGACAGCGAGCGTAACAAGTCCGGTCCCCCACGCCCACAGCGAGCGTAGCAAACTCACAGCCACCTTTTCCCTTTCAACAATCCAATTTCGTTTCCCTTTATATTACCAATAAAAAAAATATCAAAACAAGGGTTCAAATCTACCCCTTCATTTGCCTATCCCAAATCCCATCATTTCCCACTAACCAAAGGCCACCTGTATAAGCATACAAAAATATACTCCGGAGCACTTGTATTGCCTTGCCTTTTTCAAAAAGTACTCCTACGACGAATGTGTGTCTCTATAATAACCATACAAAATTATGAACAAGCACGAGGACTGTTTTGCAAAAAGTAGATTCTAGTACTCCAGTTTCCAAATAAAAGCGCTGCTGTTTGTCTCCAGAGCCCAGACACAAAATCGATGGGCAAAAGCGGAAAGAAACCGAGGGAATCGCACCGGCAGGGCCGCGGCCGCCGGGCGTCGCACTTCGGCGACGAGGACGGCGACGACTTACCTTCGTCAGCCTACGACGCGCCACAGTGCCAAAACGAGGACTCCTCTGACGACAACGACGACACCAGCGAAGCAACAGCGGAGGACGAACCAGAGAGGGACGCGGAAGCAGGCGAGCAGGACCAATGGCGAGCCGGATCAATGCCTTCCAAGTTTCACCTATACCAGCTCTCCGTGCAGGTACCTGATACCTCAGCTAGATTCATGAAAAGCTTGGATTTGTGAAAAGCCTCTGTGTTCACAACTTGTTCGACGATATGCCAATGCGTGTGATATTTTGTGTTTAGTCGCCAAAGGGGGACATCAGCTACCTGCAAAAGTTCTTCCTGATGTACGTCGGCGGGCGCGTCCCTCTCCACCTGCAGGAGGATTTCTGTGGCACGGCCCTCCTCAGGTCAAAGCACTAGCATGTAGCCTCTGCGTGAACGTCCTGTCTTCGTTTTATCGGTTACCTTGGATGCTTTGTGCTGTGTTTTACAGCCCTTTTAGCAAGAAATCATTTCCATATATTTCCATTCTGCTGCTGGTGCACATGTTTTTAGAAGGTGCCACACAAGTGTCTCAATGGTTACTATTTAGCAAAAAAAAACTTTTGTTTTGTTGAATATGTTACAGAGCGGAGACTAGAGAGATGACTTAGATTTAGACCCTGTTTGGAATTTGTATGCATTAATGCTAATAGTTAGTTGCTAGCTGAAGAAAACTAGCTAATAACTTTTTATTAGTGAAGCTATTAGCTAACCTATTAGTTGAGCTCCGTTTGTATCCTCTATCTAAGATGTTTTGGCTTCTCTACATATGCATCTAGATATAGTGTATATCTAAGTACATAGCAAAAGCTATGTATCTAGAAAAGCCAAAACGTCTTGTAATTTAGAATGGATGGAGTAGTTAGTAGTACTTAGTTTGGGAAAGCCAATTAATAACTTTTTAGCTAGGTAGTTTATTTTTTGAGCTATTAATTGGATTATTAGTTAGGTATTTTGGATCCACTAGTACTAATTTAGCTGCTAACAATTAGTACCAATGGATCCGAACATGCCCTTAGTGTGGATATATCTATTGCTCATGATTTGCGGCCTTCATCTTGGCAGCGCCGAGTGGATCCATACTGATGCAAGAAGAACAGCAATCGGCTTAGATTTGGACCTTGAGTCACTTGAGTGGTGCCTTGAAAACAACCTAAGCAAGATTGGAGCTGATGGATATTCAAGAATGTTGCTTTTCCATGGAAATGTTCTACAACCGAAGGATGCCCGTCTTGTCAAGCAAAAGTTTAGTGATCTTGTGCATGGTCTCCATGTGAACAGCAACAATGGCTCAGGAAGTAACAGCTGCGAGCAGACAGGTCTTGCTGACTCGAAGTGCTTAGCCAATTCAACCATGTCAGAGGCAACTTTTCCTGGAAGGGATATTATCTGTGCATTCAACTACAGCTGTTGTTGCCTGCATAGTCGAAAGGACTTGGTTTTGTATTTCCGGCATGTAGGCAGTGCGCTCTCGAAAAGAGGTGGTATATTTGTAATGGATGTATATGGTGGCACATCATCTGAACGTAAGTTACGTCTCCAGCGGAAATTCCCCAGCTTCACGGTGAGCGTTGTTGGGTTAATTGTTAGCATTGAATAGTAGTTACAAAATCACAAAGGAAACATGGTAGACACAACATATCCTAGGATAGGCATATATTTATATTTTGCTATGTTTCTTTTTTCGATCAAGGTTTGCAGTGTCTGTAAGAATTTAGATTTACAGCGTGCCAACAGATTATTGGTAGCGTTGTCAGTAATATGCAACATAGAATATGTTTGAGTGCAATATTTTCCTATTTGAGCAATATAATTTTCTATTGGTGTCCCAGTTCATTTTTCTGCAGCTATATGTTATGTTTGATTTAATTTGGCATGGAAATGTAGTAAGCTAATATAAGACATTTAAAGTTAGCAACTCACAAAGAGTTGCCATCTGTGGAATGAATGAGATATATTTGTTTGACCTGGTTTTATATTTCTTAAATATCTTTAGTTGTTTTGAAATTTAGGTTGGATCTTTGGTAGTGCGTAAAGATTATAATATCTCCATTACATTTTGGGTTTAGCGTCCTAGTCTTATAATTTGCGCCCTTGTACTTTTGCAAATTGATACGTCGCAGTTTGCAGTTGCTTAATCAGAGTAGAGCAGTACTAAATCTTGAATTTTTCTCCCCGTTATGTATAACCTTGCATACAGTATTTCTGGGAGCAAGATGAGTTTGATATCATCAGTCGCCAAACAAGGATCAGTCTCCACTTTCAAGCTGGAAAAAAACGAATGCTGAGGCATGCTTTCACATACCATTGGCGCCTGTAAGTAGCTTAAACATTACTTGTCAAAACTTCACTTCAGAATCATTCCTTATTATTCCCATTCACTTGGTGGAATGCTACAGAGGCTGCAAGTGTGTAACTCTTTCAGCTACTACACTAATCCATTAGCATTAGAACTCATTGAAACTCTAGTTATAGGTTTAACAAGTTTTTGATTGCAGTATTGCACCATGCATGGCATGTGGTTGGCTTGCAGCATCTATCTGAAATTTTCTTGGCTGGCGTTTGCTTTAGATGTTTCTGTGACAGTATGCTTTCTTCCAATGCCATATCTATGTAGTAGCTCTTAATAAGGAAGGATTTTTTTTTTGGAATAATCAGCAGGAGCACTGCTATATCATATAAGAGAGGAGCAAGAATCCAGTTTACAGCTTAAAGGTTATTACATAGCTAAACCACTCAAACTCAAAAGGCAGGTAGCATAAAAGAAAGGACTCATGGCAGTAACTGTAGTTTTCCCAGTGCTCTGCTGAAGAGGCCTAGCTCTTCTTGATGAGCCCCAGCACTTGAGCCGGCGTCCGCGTTGTCCCCTTGAAGGTTCTCCGGTTTCGCTCTTTCCAAATGTTCCAGGCTGAGTACATCAAGATGGCTGTTGTTGTTCTTTGTTGAGTTATTGATCTTCCCTGTAGTGACTTCTCCCACCAGATTTTCATAGAAAGAAGGATATTATCTTTGGGGCTTTCTGTAATTGTCGTCAGCCATACACTTTTAAGTACCAGTGAAGCTTCCTTCCCATTTTATCTTTATCTCTGGACATTATGCACTGCATCTGCAGGAAAAAAATGATTATTTTCTGCAAGTAGAGGAGTACCATCTTCAAATGTGTAATTCTTGCTGCTCTTGGGCAGATGGTCGATACCAGAGATCAAGGACTGCTTGGAGGAGGCTGGATTCAAGTCGGTCCACGTTTGGATCAGGGAGATGCCAAATACCCAGTCAAGTGGAAACGCCAAGGAATATAATGCCAACCGAGACGTGAAGTACGAAGAATCGCAGCGTTTCAATCAAGGAGATGCTTGGAACGCCTACGTCGTTGGAGTAGCAAATATCTAGCTGGTACGTGCTGAATTCTGCTACGAAAATGGGATGGTGCCATGGTGGTTCTCATTCTCAGTTTCCCCTGACAATTAATGTTTCCTGAACGGTGAACGCTTACGCTTTAATCACGACATTTGCATCGCGTTGCTGTGAAAGTATGCAGGGTTGTTATTACCGTGCCGCAGAGAACTTTGTACTCCAGAACACGACCTCAATTATGTTTCTATTTTCAAACTGATGGGTGTTTCGATAAATACTACTCTCTTTCATGACATCGTTGTATTAGGCCTTACTGGATATGCGATTCGAGTTTGGGCCATTGATCGTCGAATCGGCGATCGGTCATACAGCTTTCTACCAAATGGAGCTTTCCGCTATAAACCTTTCAGCCTAATTGGACCATGTCTAACTAGTGCTATCATCTTCTCCTTTTTACTGGCATTGATGCGAAAGTAGCAGCCGTTTTTCTTGTCCTGTCATTTTCATCTCATCGTCTGTAATGTAGGCGTCTCTCCGCCTCTCTTGGAGGGTCCGTCCCAGACGTGGCAGACTCGCTCTTCGCAGTCATCACTCTTGGTCCACCGTCCACGCATCTACTAAGTTTGGTTAAGACTGACGATCTGGAAAAATGGTGTACACAGACACCCTATATGTAATTATCAGGGGGGCTGGGCTACTGCTGCTTTGGACCAATTCAGCAGACCGGTAAATAAAACTGGTGCAGCAGCTTGCTTTTGAGTTTTGTCTGCAGTCGCACATAAGTTGCGGGTGCCCATCATCAAAGTGCTGACAGATTCCTATTTAAAGAAGGCCGCAGATTCTTGTTGCCTTCCATGGTGGACTCCGACGAGAAACGGGATTAGAGACGTGTGGATGGATGAGCCGACAAAGGATGATGATGTGGAAACGCACGACAAAGATCCATCACTGGTAAATAAACAAATAAACACTTGTAATTTTACTTGATAAGCGGCGACCAGCGAAAGATACAAGAAGAAGAGACCACATGGTTTAATTGTTAGGTCCCATGCTTCTCATGCGACGATGAAAGTATGAAACGATGAAAGCTGAAGCAGCAAGAGGCCACAAGGCCGAGGCCGAGGCTTGAGAGCGACGTAAACCAGATCACTCCAGTCCAACGGGCTTTCCCTATCATCATCATAATAAATTAATAATAATAATACGGCCATACGGGTTCTAGTGGAGAAGAGCAGGCAGGACCAGGACGCCTGGGGGCGGCAAGATCAGGGAGCGAGCCTTCTGAGGAAGACCAGTTGGCGCGTCGTCGGGGCAATGTCCATGACCATGAGCCCAATTCCAAGGGGTCCACATCCACGTACGTATACATACAGGAATAGCAGCAAGCGAAAAAGCATGCATCTTCACCATCCCTAAACTTTCGAACAATACACTGCTTACGCCATGTTTAGTTCCAAAAATTTTCGAGATTCGCTGGGAAGCAACCTTCCTCGGATGGATGATGGATCTGATCAAACAAGCCCATGCAATCATCAAAACGGCATGCGGCGTGGTGTGCACACTTTCTCAGACTCTCAGCAACGACAGTTTCTTGCTCCCGCCTCGCCAGACGAGTGCCGAGTGCCCAGCAAGCAACAGCTTGGTGAAGGAGGGAAAGAACGTACTGTTTGGCGGGCCCACCCGTCACATCGTGAAGGCATGTTGACGGGCCCCACCCACGCTGGCCGCCGGCCACCCACGCAAAATGATTACTCTGCCCGATGCACGAACCGGAGCAGGGCACATTGGATCCCCCGTTTGCCGAACCCCAAATCCAACCAACCATCATAGCACACTCCTATATAACACCACCTCGCACGCACGGCGACCGATAAAGAACTCGCTGCCCCCACGCGGCCCGGCTCCGCCACTCGGACAGACGGTGCTCGGCCCGGCTCGGTCGCACGGACACGGACCCCCCGCTCTCTCTCCTCCTTGGAGTGCCTGATGCGCGTGCCCCCATGCGGATGCGGCGGCTCCGACCCAGCTAGCCCCAGGCTGGGGCTGCGCCCGCGGCGGTGATGAAGCGGCCGCTGCGGCGCTCCTTCGCGGTGCTCATCTTCGTCGTGCTCGTCGGCGCGGCCTCCTTCTCCACCGCGCTCCGTCGCGCCGTGGCGCCCGCGCCCGCACGGGAGCCCCCGGCGCCGCTGCCGCTCGACCCGGCGCGCCTCAACGCCACGCTGCTCCGCCTGGCCGCCGCCGATCCCTCGGAGGCGCCGCTGCGTCGGGACGTGGACGAGCTCCTCGAGGGCCGCCTCCCGGCCTCGGCCGCGCGGGCCCGCGCGTGGCGCCGCGACCGACTCCTCCACCGCCACCACAGCTTCCAGCTCCCGCGCCGCGGCCGCTACCCGGACGACGACCACGACGTCCTGCTCCACCCGCTCCCGCGCCACGAGCAGCTCTACATCGACCCCGCTCTCCGCCGCGACCTCCGCTCCTGGCACCGCCTCCGCCGCTACGACCCTGCCGTCCTCGCCAGCCTCCCCTCCCTGCTCTCCATCCCCGGGCGCATCCCCTCCTGCGCCGTCGTCGGCAACAGCGGCATCCTCCTGCGCGCCCACCACGGCGCCCTCATCGACTCCCACGCCGCCGTGTTCCGCCTCAACAACGCCCGCATCTCAGGCTACGCCGCGCACGTCGGCAGCAAGACCAACTTCTCCTTCATCAACAGCAACATCCTTCACCTCTGCGCGCGCCGGCCCGGCTGCTTCTGCCACCCCTACGGCCACGGCGTCCCCATCCTGCTCTACATCTGCCAGGCCGCCCATTTCCTCGACGTCGCCGCCTGCAACGCCACCTCGTCCTCCCGCCACGGCTCCCCCATCTCCGTCACCGACGCCCGCCTCGACGTTCTCTGCGCGCGCATCGTCAAGTACTACTCCCTCCGCCGATTCGTCGCCGAGACCGGCCGCGCGCCCGAGGAGTGGGACCGCGCACACGACGCCGCCATGTTCCATTACTCGTCCGGGATGCAGGCCATCATGGTCGCGGTGGGAGTGTGTGACAGAGTCAGCGTGTTTGGCTTCGGCAAGTCTTCCGACGCCAAGCACCATTACCACAGCAACCAAAAGGCGGAGCTAGACCTCCACGACTACGAAGCCGAGTACGCTTTCTACCACGACCTCTCCGAGCATCCGCAGGTAGTCCCATTCCTCAAGGATTCCGGGCTCACCGTCCCTCCCGTCGTCTTCTACCATTAGGCCAGCTTCGTAGAGCGCGCGCCATGTGCTCGACGTTATGTCGAACGGGTGTTTTCCCCACTTATTTTTCGGGTTTTGATTAGTGAGTACGATGTAAAAGTTGTTGTGTCGGTGGGTTAATCCATTGTGATTAGACGAGATAGGCATATCGAGATAGTAAAATTTTCGTGTGCTGTTGGAGTTGGAAGGTGTATATTGGGGTTTAGGCTAGAGAAGGAGGATTGTTTGGGTTTTTGGCTTCAGCACGACAATAGGCAGTGTCTGGAATTGTAACTTTAGACTGATATTTCAATTTATTAAGAAACAAAATGTATATCAGGAATACATGGCATTTTATTTTCATATACTTGTTGCACACTCATTTGTATTCAATACTGTGTTCTATCCCTAATCATCACTCTGGTACTTACGAGGTATATTACTGGGTCTTTTTCCTTTACTTGCTGAACTTTGCAGCATGATGCTAATGGCAGATTGGAATGCAGATAGTGTAGAAATTTTACAGGAATCTTATAGTAATTTTTACAGAAATAGACTGTATTCTGGAAAATACTCGTTCCAAATACCTGAACGGTTGCCACTTTCTGCGTTTTTGTTTTGCCACGAAATACAAGTGACCCACCATTAATGTTCTCCATGTTTCTTTGAAATGAATGGAACATATTCAGTGGTTCTGCAAGTTCTCAATTGCTTGGTTTGTATACAAGCCTGTTCGCTTGGGCTGATTTGGCTGGCTGAAAGTACTGCTGGTTGATTTTTTGTGAGAGAAAAACACTGCTGGCTGGCTGATTTGGCTGATAATCTTAAGCGAACAGGCTGTGTTGGCATGATTAAGGGTGTGTTTAGTTCGCGAAAATTTTTGGCTTTTGCACTGTAGCACTTTCGTTTGTATTTATCAATTAGTGTCTAATCATAAATTAATTAGGCTCAAAAGATTCGTCTCGTGGTTTTCTACCAAACTGTATAATTAGTTTTTTTCATCTACATTTAATGCTACATGCATGTGTCCAAATATTCGATGTAGCGGAGAATTTTGAAAATTTTTTGGGAACTAAACGTGCCCTAAGTCATTTGCAGCCACTTCTTGGCTTTTATTTAATCCGATGTGCAATGTGCTGAAGAAGCATTCGAATGATTTGGTCCACCATGTTACATAGCACTAGTATCTTTCTGTTTAAAAAGCTATATCGTACAACACTTCCCGGTACCTTTGTTTTGTTACTTTATCTGAAGTTAAAACGACACCAGCGTTATTGCGTGACAGTGTACTATATGTTCTCTTAAACTAGTTAATTAATTTCTAACTTTGTTCCACTTCAGTCATTTCTCCTTATCTTTTTTAGTACACTGATATTTGCATATTTCTGAATTCATCGACAACTGCAACTGGAGTGGTTTACTGATATCACCTCAAAATAATCGGCGTGCACAAATTCAATTACGCAATTTCTTGCTCTCTGCTATATGGAGTACAAGGGAAGGAAGATTCCCTATACAACAAATATACTGTTACAGCTTACAATTCAGAATATCTTATAATTTGAGTCAAATTTTAAACATTTGATATGTTATATTTCAGGAGAGAGAGTACTACGCATTTCTGACCGTGCCACAGTTCTGTTTATCTATACAATTGTCGTTTGCACAAATTCCAGCCGTCTGAACATGATTGTACAGCATTTTTTTAGCCTTTCCTTCAGAAGTTCAATTTACTCCATCCTTGGCGACTGTCAATCTGTCATGTTTAAGATTCTTTTGCAACTTACATACGTGATGCCTGGTCTTGATTACATCCCAGCGAATCGGTTTTCTAGAGGAATATGCTCCTCTTCTCTCATTTGATAAATGCTATGCCGTCTGGAGTCAGTAGTAAATTAATTGGTGTTTATCTGCAGGGTTTTGCGCAGTCTCTGTGGTGATCATCGCAAAGGGCCAGCGGTGAGGACTGATACGGTTTCTCATATAAAGTACTCAATCATTAGTCTATATCTGTACCTATTAATAAAAAGACAAAATTTCAGCCTCTTTTTTATCTAGACCGGTTTTCGTCTGGTCCATTCTTCAGCCCAACTGTCCCACTCGTTTCGCGGCCCTCTCCCTTGTTTCTCTGAAAAAGCCCACTCTCCCTCGCCCGCTCCGCTCTCCCTCCGCTCTCCCTCTCCCGCACGGCGCGGCGCGGCCTGTCTCTCCCTCCCCCGCTTCGTCTCTCCAGCCATGCCCGGCGTGGGAGCCAGGATTCCGTCCCTGTGCGCCTCTCCGCTCCCTCCGAAGGTGGCAACTGCGATCCACACGCTAGTTCCTTCCTCTCGGAGGCCGGTGCGACGTGACTGGAGGTGGACGGCAGCGCGGGCGTAGGCCGGAGTAGCCTCTCCCCTCTGGGAGATGGACGGCGGCTCCGGCGCAAGCCAGAGGAACGTCTCCTCGTCCTTTGGATCCAGGACGGCCACCGCGGCCACCCAGGAGGCTAGGATGGCTCCGCCAGGGCCGCGCTGGGCAGCCACCCATCCCGGCCGCGCAGGCCCCAGGCCGACCGATGCGGCTACATCCAGCCGCCCAGCTGCCACGTTCTTACGAGTTGCTGACGCCGCCGTGTTGATCGATGGAGTCGGAGTCGTAGTCGGAATTGGATCGGAATCGAATCAAACATGACATCTATGGGATGTTACGAACTCCATGTTCTACATGAATTCCTTTTGCTTTTTTCTTCGGTTGGATCTTCTATATAAAACTAGAAGGTGCCATAGGGATTTCATCGACGAGCAGAACAATTACTTGATTTTGACGAAGCACCTGGACGAGCAGAACAAGTACCTAATCTCACCGAGCAGAGAAGCTAACAAGTACCTAATCTCGCCGAGCAGAGAAGCTCCTGATCTTGCCATACAAACCTCACATTCAAATTTCTATTCACAGCCAACACCAAGCTATGTTGCTGCTTGATTTTGGCGAGGTTGAGAGCTATATATTAGAGGACGGAGAGTCTGCTATTCATGCAAGCAATTTGGAGATGAAAAATATGGTGTTGAGGGAGATAGAGGAAGAGGAGCCCTGGCTGTGGTTTGCTGTGGTTGATGGAGAATAACAAAGAGGCATGACATGTTGAACTGACGAAAAAAAAGGAGAATTTGATGGAGTAGCCGAAGGTGGTGAGTTATGGATTCGGTTGAGGGATTACAACTATTTTGATTTTTAGAGAAGATAGGAGCAGGGAGGAAAGAGTTTGGGTTGCTGCTGCTGCTTTGGTCCTGTGTATTCGATGGAGGATGGAAGAGGTTCAGAGGATGGCTTGCTATTTTCTGAGGATGTTGAGGTGCAAAAGCAACAATTGGCTACAGCATAATGTGTATAAACAACAGTTGAGGAAAGATATAAACAATTACCAAGCTTAGTATGTACTGTTAATTACACATGGAGCAAGTAAGTTTTTATTACTGTTGCAACACACAGGCATATGTCGTATGAGATATTTATTTACAGGTTCATATGTGCTATTTGAGTGCACTTCTGCTTGGGCAATATATGATTCAAGCTCTAATTCATTGTGTTGGTTTACATACTATACATATTGGTGAAAAACACATTTTTTCCATATTAGATTGAGTAACCCTAGGGGGAGGCTTAGGCAGTCCAGCATTGCTGATCACATCGCCTCAGCTACGGGCAGCACAAAGGAATCTGGTCAGGAAGTGAGCACTTTGTTTCCTTGTTCATCGGTTCCTGGTGATCCCAGCCTCCCAGGGTGCCAATGGGTGTTGATTTTTGTTCCAAACTGGGACCACATCTCAGTTGTTGGTTCAGAACTCGACAGGGGAGTCTGACCAATTGACAGAAGTTAGTGATGTTCTGCAAAAGCATTTTGGTTTTCCTGCCTCAGCATTCCAAAAGGAAGTCTTGCATGCTTGCACTACTACATATTGACTTATCACTATCGCCACTTTCATTGCCGTAACGATAAAAGCGTCGGTGTGATACTTCCACCGTCGGTTGTACCAATAGGGGGGCCTCCTAAGGATGGAAACCGGCAGTTGAAAACCATCAATGCGGCGGTGGTAGTGGGGTTGAATTCCACCGTCGTTTGGAACGCCGAGCTGATTGGGATAGGCGTTATGGTCGCTGTCCCTACACGACCGTTTGGTGTACCGGCGGTAGTAAATTCAACGTGAGTTATTTTTTTTATTTCCCAACTACCCACAACACATGATAAAAAAAACTACCCACAACACAATTACATCACCATTACTTTCCTACGGAGTATTGCCTCGTCTACCCTGATGCTTATATTAACTGCTCCTCTCTGCTTCTCCATCTTCAAGATTGGCCTATTTAAGCCGGGGCTGGATGCGCTTCTTGGAAATCCACACACTTCTTCCTCCTTAGATACAGATAGATACAGATAAAGCTCTTGAGCCAACCATCTATATTTTCTTCATCGCCATGGCGCTCCTTCTCCAACTCCTCTGGCGGCGGCAGCGGCGTTGGGAAAAGGCCTTCAAGATTGGGTACTACCGGCATCTAGGCGCAGTGGGGGCTGCTCGATCTAGGTGCTAGTGGAAGTTTTGCGATTAAGGGGGTTCGCTTATTTGGGCAAGCCAAGGGGTAATGAATGCACTTTGGTGTATCCAAGGTTTGCCCTATGCATTTCTTGTGCCGATTAACCATCCTGGCGCCCTGGCAATCCTCCTTTCTCTGGAGCAGCAGCAACAACGGCGGCGCTTCTCTTCCACGCCCTATTCGCGAGCATGAGACGTGAGCACCACCATATCCTAATCAACAAGAAAGTTACTACACAAGAAAGGTGAATAAAAAATGGTTTCCTTTATTTTTTTCCTACTGCTAAACTTACATGTTGACAATTAGTCATCCTATGTAGGAATGCACATGCTCACGACCATGAGAGGTGGAGATGCTCCTCTTGCTCTCTCTCTCTCTCTCTCGACCGTGAGAGATGCAGCAGGGAAGGTAAAGCACCTCACTCAGATGCTCCTCTTCTTGCTCTCTCTCTCTCTCGACCGTGAGAGGTGCAGATGCTAGTGGAAGTTTTGCTGCTGCCTCGTCCTTAGCTTGCTCTGTCTGTCTCTAGACTTGACTATGGGATGTACCAGTACTCGACAGGTCTTTGTTATTGTACACCCAGTAGTCTTCGATAGGTTTTTGTTATTGTACAAACTAGAATGTAACTAGAGTTATCAATGAAATTCAAGCTCAAGTCAATCAAAGGAACACCCCAGTTGCACTGGAGAGTGATCACCTCCCACCACCCTCGCAGAAAAGTGAGGCATCTCCAAGCCATATACACCCATAAAACCATTCTATCTCAGCCATACCCAATGTCTCTCGAGGAGTACGGGGTCGATGGCTTGTTCTAGCTGAGGTGACAAATTGAAGAAGTTTCCATGGTTTCGGGAATGTCCACTAAACATGTCCTTCATGAACACAGGCAAGGGCATTATGCACATCCCTGAGGTTGAGTTCTCGTGTGGACTTATTAGCGGCACCCCATAGCTTGATGACCAAAGGGAAGCCAACATTAAAAAAAATTCCCCCCTCAGTCCAACTATAAAGCCCGACAAAGAGGAAGTTCCTTCCTATATTCCTTCAAAAGCATACGCCAAAATTATTGTATATTCGTCGGGAGCAGTGAAGCATACCATAGCGGTTCCTGTGGATCTGTGAAACCCTTCGATTCTATCACTAGGCGCCATAACAGCTAATTGGCCATGGTAGAATTGATAAATCTCATTAATTGGGAGCAGTAAAGCATACCATAGCGGTTCCTGCGGATCTGTGAAACCCTTCAACTCTATTGGCTGGCACTGTAACAGATTAAACAACCACAATAGAATTGATAAACTCCCCTTGAGAAGTAGCATGGGCTTTCGCTACAAAACAGGGAAGATTGTAGGTGATTTTATTGGCTGGCACCGTGACAGCATAACGGCCGCAATAGAACATCTACGATAACCGGAAACCATAGTATGGACTTTCGCTATGGTTACATCATACTCTCCGTATACTTGCCATTGTGATATGGACTTGCGTCACAGAGGTCGATCAAGTATATGGTGCACGGCATGGTCTTCCGCCATACAAGAGGCAATCCTTAAGGGCTTATTAATTTGAGGCAAAGACGTTGCCTCCTTTGAGGACTGCATGTGATATGGACTTGCGTCATACACGGTTATGTTTACATGGGGTATGGTCTTTTGCCTCATTGTTTCCCTCTCATTCCTACGCGGGTGATATGGTTACATCACACGTGTAGACGAGTAATAAGTTGTGAAGACGCAATGGCGTAAAAAAAGGAGGATGTTTTATTTCCCTTTCTCTTGTGGGTCAAGCGCGCAAACATGCTGTCAAAAAAAAGGGCACTGATCATTTACATTTGCAAAAAAAAAGTGCCCTGGCAAGTTATCTCAAAGTGTATCCCATGTGCTTGTTGAGGGATGCAGTATTGCACTTCTGGTTGTCTTCCAGTTCCAGGTGCTTGATAGCCTACAAGATTCAAATTGCCATAACTAGCAACAGCTCCATAGCAATCGGGCACCTGTTCTCTTTTGTGCTTGCTTACCATCAAATGTATAAGGGTTGATAGCCTAGTACAACCCTGTCTCTCCACCACTGGATGGTGATTCGTGTTCTGTGTTTTCTCCAAGTCAAGTACGGCTCCTCGCCGTGACTCGCTATGGAGGTTGTAAACTTCCCCACTTCTACTTAATGAAGCATGTGCTAATGCACATTTTCGAAAAAAAGATTTATTAATGTAAAGTGCTTTTTCGTACCTGCTATTATACGGGTGAGGCAAATAATGGTGCTACCAACAGGAGCAAATTCGTCATAGAAAAAAAAACAAAACAAGTTGCACCAAGTTGAGTCCCTACTCTTTCATCGCATGAATTCAACTTGGTGGGGTCATTTGTAAGATGAAATTTTGGCATCTTATATTACTATACATAGCCTATTTAGCATGAGTTGAATGAGGCTTACAAAATAATTTGACAATGATATGATGCCTACGAAAATATGAGCTATATAAATATTTGGGCCTCAAAGATGTACGAGTTGCCTAATAACCATCAATTAGCACAAAGGCTAACTAACGATAATATTGGGCTTGTGCACATGGCCCATATTTCAAATAATGGCACACGTGTGGCTTGCCAAGACTTTTAGGCCCATGATAAACTTTTGAATAAAATAATTAGTGTATTGCTAATTAAGCCCATTACGCGCGTGGCATATATACATGTACAAATACACAATCGTTGTGGCATAAGAAGTGTATATTATTTTGCCCGGTTTTGCGCTAGCATACAAGACCAGGTATGTGAAGATTATTCGGGCTGATTAGTACCGGCCATTAGCGGCCACTATTATAGGCCTCAAGAAGTGACTCGTGCATGGCCCATGCAAGCATGTACGTGAGCATCTGTATGTTAGCTTCTTCCTTGAAAGCTAACAAGTCTACACGTATATACATAATACATACATACTCTGAAACCAGCCTACATACGTGTGCACGTAAAGTATACCGTTATGACAACACGTGTTGTACCTAGGCTGAGGATGTTGTAGAAGGCTCCTAGGCCTCGTTCGGCTGGCTGGTGGCTGGGGCTGATTTGTTGTGAGAGAAAAATATTGCTGGCTGGCTGGTGGCTGGTGCTGAAATGATGTGAGAGAAAAGCACTGTTGGCTGGCTGGCAGCCAGCCAGCCGAGCAAGGCCCTAGTTTCTATACATGGGCGGCGATACCGTGGCATGCGGCGCCCGGCGCTCACCACACGTGCAGAAATGACGCCACCGCCTCTTAGATCATCAATCTTCTAGAAAGCTCGCACATACGCGACAGCATATATGGTTGGGGCTATTGGTCAGCTAGCAAGGTAAAAATATGAGATGTGTGTCTTCAGGTTTGCGGGTCACCGCCCCACCGCCTGGGCATGAAAGGATAAACTCTATCGAGGATAAGATCATTTCGAAATTCTAAAAAATGCCACCGCGGCTGGTGCTTGCCGCTCGGAGAAGGCCAATTCAAAATTTGAAATGGGCATCGTCCGCGCGTCCAAGCGTCTCGGCCGCTCGCCAACAGATCAAAGGCGGCACTCCCCTCTTCTCCAGCTCCCTCATCAACCCTAACTGCGGCCTATAAATACACAGGCACTGGCTCACACACAAGGGGCATCGCAACATACCGTCGCCCTGCTGCACACGCACACCATCTTCATACCAACGCCGCCAGGCTGCGCACATACACACGCAAGCATCAACACGCCGCCGCCCTTCCACCATCCACACCAGTTTGCCGGGGACGCCTCGCCGGTAGCCACCTCGGGGATTCGTCGCCGCAGTTCGTGCTTGAACACCAACGTTGCCATGGCTGCTCACTTCGAAGGTGAGGTTCTTTATATATTTCGATGATCCATGTTTAAATCTAGTCGCAGAGTTATGGCACAAGCACACAACCTCGGCGCAGGCGACGACGGCAAGTTGCTAGTGCCGGATCCTGAAGGATGAGGTCTGTGACCATCTCGGCGACGGCGGCGAAAGATGGACGCCGGCGGCCTTGTGGGGCTGCCCTCGTCTCAACAGCCTGATGCCGGCCATGCAGCGGGTCGGTGGCATGGTAGATCAGCGACGGCAGCCCGGCCAACGGTGACCGCGGCGGCCGACGGTGGCGGCGGCCTGACGAACATCTGCATCTACACGGGCAGTATCCACGACGACCACACCAGTCTAGCAGAAACGGCAGCCCGGCGAACATGCAGTTTCCGGCATCTACAGCAGTGGCGTACACGCGAATCCCTGTGATGATGATCATGGCCGTGGCGAATACTGCTCGACAAGGCTCCAGTCAACAGTGACTCCGGCAATGGCCGGAGCGGCAAACACAACCACCGCGGCTGTGGAACGGCGTGGCCCGGCAACACCTCTTTGCCTTAGCAAGCCGGGCCTTGTTGGCCTAGGAACACCAGCAGTGTACAAGCACTAGAAGCTAGAGAATTTCAAACAAGCGTATACATGTATAGAGTATACGGCAAGAAAGCAAATGAAAGGCTATAGTACCATGCAAACCTGTACGTGCAATGTACACAATGTTCGGCTCATTGATGGCCCAATATTGACTTCTCGGCCCATTCACGCAACCGGCTCAAGAAGGCCCGAACCCATCTGGGTACAACGCCCGCAAATAATCCTAAATCATGAGAAAGCGCGTGAGTTCATGCGCATATATAAATTGGCAGCTGACTAAGTGTCGTGCCAATGATCTCAGAAATTCATGCAAGAAGAAATCTCCTGAGTATCACATGAGCACAAGTCTCATCATTACCACGTCATTTTTCCGCACCGTCAAGGTAGGTGAACCATATCAAGTCATTTTCTTCCCCTGACCAATGAGGCTAAGACGTTTCTTTTCCGCGACCGACGAGGCCGGGATTATTTTGTTCATGACTGACGAGGCTGAACACTTGACTTCATTATGGGATCTGCACGATGAGGCCAGATACCTTTGCTAGAGGCCGACGAGGCTCTAGCACTTCATTATTTTCATTTATTTGTGCTTATGCATATACATGGAGAGAACTCTTATTTATTTGGAGACAACAATGACAACCATCGGCATAGCTTAATCAGAGGTGTTCTGCGGCCCAATACCGCGGATGTAATTAACCGGAGGCCTCTAAAGGCCCCAGGAACCATAAGCCACACAATTCTCTGATTGTCAGATGGAGCTCGGCGCAAAATTATATTAAAGTGGGAAATTGTACTTCGTAATTCTCCAATGAATGAATAAAGTGATATTTCCCTGAACTTTTGTCCCTTGTGTTTTATTGCACATTTACTTCAATTTGTATACGGATGTATGCTGGCACACCTGCGGTTATTAGTGATCCGCGAAACACAGAGAGATCCCCTTAGTGATTTTTCTGGTGAAACAGTAAGTTATTGAATTCAATATTTGGAGCACAAATTTAACATGTTTGACTTGGAAATACAAATAAACTTTGATTCCATATTAAAGAACACACTTTGCACTTTAAAGTTTATATTGACAAAATTTTTATTTGTTTAAGCAAATTCTCATATACAAAATCACAAAGATCCCTAATTACTAACATTGACATCATTTCATGTAATATGGGAACATATTATAAGAAACATATGAAACATCACATATGCAACATATGAAAGCTATTATTGCAACATGAAATGTATTTATGCCACAATGCTTGATGATTATGCTTGATGTTTATGCGTCATGATGGCATGATCAAGATTTTAATTAGCCTTCTAACACCTAGGGTGTTACAGCATCGGCCGCCCAACAAAGTCCTCCAACACGAACATGGCCTATTGGAGGCGCCGTGTACATATCTCGTTCTTCCACGTCACATTTGTTGCCGGGCCCGCTTCATCACCTTTGACCTTCCTCAACCACTGCCGGGCAATGTTGTCGTTGCTAGCACCGCTATTGGACTTGTGGAGCACAAGGGAGAGAACAAATGCAGCAACATCATGGCCTGCCGCGGTGGAACGCTCAAGCATGTTGAGCTACGGCATGAGCGCGGTGCGGTCTTCCACGAAGACGGCGCGCATCCTAGCGTAGAAGCAAGTCTCTGGGTTGCTGATGCTAGCAAGCCTAGCGATGAGCTTGGCGTGGTACTCATGGTCGTAGAACCGGTTCTAGGTCCCAAGGTGTATCCCATGCAATAGCACCTGCCGCAGTGGTATGTTCTGTCCCACTACGGCGTCGCCGCAAACCCTACACATCTGCGAACAAGTTGCCCGCAGGCTGCCAAGATCTTCCATGGGATCCGTTGCAGCCGCAGCGACACGGCTAGTAATCTCAATAGCCATATCCTTTGGGAGCTTCTCCATGGAACGAGGACACATGCGGCGGCTGCAAAAGACGGATCCTCGGGTTGGGGAGCGATGTCACGAGCGGAGCAAGGTGAGTTCCAAAAAACTCTCTTGGGATTTTATGATCGCTCCATTCTTGAAGGTTCCACGGCGTGGGGATGTTGAACGTCTCAGGGAAGTCAATCATCATCCTCCGTGTGAATCGAGTAAACCATGAATGAAAATTCAAAATATTTTACTATCTTACGATTACTAATTAGAGGCCCCAACGGTGTAAATCATGTGAACCGTATAAACCGTGTATGTAAACCATGTGAACCCCCTAATTTTGCATGTAAATTACCTACCTCTACCATTACAAAAGATAATTCAAAGTAGTCAATAATTAAGAATAAAATAGGCTAGCGGTTCGTCACTTTATCTCCCCTAAGATCGTGGTTAGCACTAGAGGGGCCGAGCCGCGTGGTCGAGTCAATTTTCTCCGCCCAACTTCCAACACCGTTCCATCACCATTACTTCCGCCGGGAGAAGCGTGCTCCACTAAGATCATGCAAGATGTGGCCTCGCCTTAACTCGTGCTCTCGCTCAGTGCAATCGAAGGGAACTCCAACGGGCGCCTATCTCACCCATCCTTCTATAAAAGCGAATGCTAAGGCGGGAAATCAAGTACACGATTCCTTTTCTCTCAAACTTCTGTCTTCTTCGTCCGGCGCTCCGCTTCGACACCCCATCTTTCACATCTCATCCAATGGCGGATCGGGCAATGAAGCGCCCAATGGAAGAGTCGCCGGAGGTTGTCCTTGCTCGTCCCCGCTTTCGTGCGATGCTGCGACAGGACAGGGAGGGCAGCTCGGCGGCGCCGCCATCGGAGAGCCGATCCCCACTTCTGGATATCTCCGATGACGATGACGGGGGGCAGATGATGTCCTCACATTGGTGGAGCAGCTAGACGTGGCCACCTTCGCCCTCCGTGAGGAGAGCCGGGAGGCGGACCGGCTGCGCCTCTCTGTTGCCGCCGCGAAGCGGGAAACGGCGGTGGTGGAGCTTGTTGCCGCCGAGGCCCAGGCGCGCCTCGCTGGTAAGGCATTCAGCATGATATGATCTTGCTCTTTCATTACGTGCAACATCGTGTCTTCAGCTGTAGCGTTTTCTTGTCTCCTTTTCAGCCGTCCAGGAGCAGTTTATCGCCGCGCAGGTGTTGATATTTGGTAACGCAATTAGGAAATGATCCGCAAGCGCACTGATATCGGTGAGCACTTCACCCGGGATGTTATCCAGAGTATCGTATTTATTTTTTTACCACTAGGAGAAAGCGTGCATCTGACTAACCAAATCTATTACTACTAACCTTTAGGCTACAACCACTGTGATTTGATGTGAGCGATGTATAGAGAAGACTGCAACTGCACTCTCGTTCTAACCTTGGTAAGGATGATCTACTGCTCTATTGGGGAGGCTCACGGAATCTAGACACCTCAAAGGATGTTCGACCCGCACCTATAAACCCTATCGATCCTGCTAACGGGATATGGAATACAAAGGTAGCTACGGAAATGTCACGTTCCTCGCTACTACCACGGTCCGGCTAGACAGGGGATATCTATGAGTATCCTAGCCCAAACACCTCGTTTACGCTAGAGATGATTACTCTAAACTCTACGCGAAGAGATTAAAGTAAACTCATAAACCAAAGAACAATAAAACAAAGAACTTACTAGAATTTAGAAGTCGAAATACTGAAGAATCCTAGGAGCAAGCCTCGGGTTAGGAGAACTTGATCCTGCAGGTACAACCTCGAAGTAGTCACCGACAGGCCGGGCTTTCTTCGATCTATACCTCCACTCTATCTCTCTCAATCTAGAAGAACTAAGTCTAATCTCACATTGGATGCTAAGCCCTAATGAGGTGGGAACCCTAAGGGAACCTCTCTCTCTGAATCCTCTCTGGAAAATATGAAAATAATGGACTTGGATTCTCCTCTCCAGGGGCCAGGGGTCCTGCTTATATAGTCCCTTCAAGTGAACCTGGGCCGTCGGATCAAACCGACATTAATCGCACGGTTTTCCTTGATCCTTTAGGTCGGTGGGGCATAATCCGCGAGACTCATCCTGATTGGTTGCAGACCTAGGGCGGGCGCCCTAGGGTCCAGGGCGGGCGCCCTGGTCCCGGGCCCGTTCGGCCTCCCGTTCGATCCCGTGGCTTCTGGAGTCTTCTAGATGATAGAAAATCGGTGAACACGTTAATATCTCTATGTAATTCCGACGTGTGGGCCTTTCCTTTGTATTTCCTGATAACCCCCTGCAGAAACAGATAAACAACAAAACTCGTGGAATTCTGTCAGATCAAACCCTAATTCTAGGTGTTGCTTGCATATAGGTCCTTTTCCTTATTTATTGGATAATTAAAATTGATACTTAAGAACCGTCAACAAACACCCCCATACTTAGGCTTTTACTCGTCCTCGAGAAAAGGTTGGTTAATAAAACATCTGGGGTTGAAACATTCTTTCATACCTGCAGGGTGTTGTAAAAATCCACTGTGCACTTATAGTCAGGGAAATATATGGTCAGAGTAAAGAGCCTTTCTTCTTCTTAATCCCTATCACTTGGAGTTTTTACATATTTTTGAAAAGAAAAACTTAGCATACCTTTATCCTCATAGGTGCTCTCAGAGTCACTCATTATATTTCTCTCTGAGGCTGTTTTGATTTTGCAAAAATAATTCTTTAAGCATACATACCTTGCATTTATTGTATGGTCAAAACCGGATCCGAGGAGAAGAATACCATACTCTTAGATCAAAGATTTTGAAAATTAAAAACTTGTCACTCTTACTGGCATATTGCTTATTAGAGGGACCATGGGCTATCATTTTCTTTTCATCATATTTTTATCATATCTCATTTTTTTCCTTTGGGTGGATACCGAGGTACCCCTAATTCTACTGCCGGACACTTGTCTATTTTTTCCACGAGGTTATCGAGCACTTGCTCCTTTTTATTTCCTCGATATATTCATAATTTTGCATAGCCCATGCCTCTAACGCAATAATACTTCGGAAGAGTGAATCTTTCTGAATAAAAATGTCTTGATCTTAGGAGTATGATAAATCTCTCAACAAGGGTCTAACTTGTTTTGAACAAACTCAATACAAAGCAGATAGCTTTAATTAATATTTTCATGTTTAGCAGGCATATAAAACTTGAGGATAGTAGCTATAATTTTGAGATTTTTTAAAACAAATTCTCCAAGCAATAAAGATACTAAGAATAAGGTACTCATACCCTTACCATCTCTTATTCCACAATGACTTTTAGCAACACAGGGTTTTGAAATAATTTTAATAATTGCAGGTTTCCAGGAAATATCACAGAGTGAGATTGATCATGATTATAAGCATTTTTATCCTTTTAATTTATCATGTTTAGAGAGATAAAATTCTGCACAAACTAAGGTGAGTGTGTAAGTGTGTAATAAAAGTGTGCAGAGTGTGTACCTGGTTCATGGAGTGGTGCGATCGAAGTGTGTGTGACATGTCAGGGAATCTCCCCCATACTTGTTTTCTGCTTTCTTGCACAAAAGTAAAGTAGAGACACACAAGACATACTAATAATAATCTTTATTAATCTTGAGGCATTTATTACAACCGAATAATAATAATAACCGAATATAATAGATCTAAACTGATTATAAGCGAACCTAATCGAATCTAATAATAACTAAGACATATATAGCCCCAAGATCTAATCTAGATAGCTCAGCGACGCTCACGCCTCCTAAGACTATGCTCTAACTCATCGATCCTCTTGTTGGCGTCGGCAAGGTCATCCCGTAGCTTTAATTTTTAATTGGAAGGTAAAAATTGATCACGTCTATTTCTTCTAATTCTTTATTGGGCTCTAAAAATAATTTAAGACGTTGACCATTTACCTTGAATAACGTACCTTCGTCATTTTGAAGTGTGATAGCTCCGTGGGATGATGAATGAATTACCTTGAATGGTCCTTCCCATTTGCTCCGGAGCTTTCCATGCCCGAAAAGCTTCACCCTGGAATTAAAAAGTAATACCTTATCTCCGGGTGAGAACTCCTTCTTCTTGATCCTCTTGTCATGCCATCTTTTGACTCTTTCTTTGTAGATCTTCGAATTGTGATATGCTTTCTCTCGCCATTCTTCCAATTCTGATAGTTGCATTCTTCTATGATCTCCAGCAACATCTAGGTCCATATTCCATCTTCTTATGGCCCAGTGTGCTTTGAACTCTAGTTCAACAGGCAAGTGGCAAGTCTTCCCGTACACCAATTGGTATGGGGTCATTCCAATTGGGGTCTTGTATGCTGTCCGGTATGCCCAGAGTGCATCGGGTAACTTTTCCTTCCATGCTGTTCCCATCTCATTTACTGTTTTCTGAAGAATGTTCTTGATTTGCTTGTTGGAAGTCTCTGCTTGGCCACTTGTCTGAGGATGATATGGGGTAGCAACGTTGTGACGGATTCCATGTTTTGCTAGATAATGCTCAAAGCGTTTGTCGATGAAGTGTGATCCCCCATCACTTATCACCACCCTAGGGACTCCAAATCTTGGAAATATGATTTCCTCAAACATCCTCTTCGAACTGATATTGTCGGCATGTTTGCAAGGTAGTGCCTCTACCCACTTGGAGACGTAATCAACCGCCACCAAGATGAACTCACACTTCTTAGATGGGGGAAATGGACCCATGTAGTCTATTCCCCAGACATCAAAGAGTTCAATCTGAAGGTTGTTGGTGAGTGGCATAGCATCTCTTGTATTTATGTTTCCGTGCCTTTGACATGGCCCACATCTTCTGATATATTGCCTTGTGTCTTCATACATTGTAGGCCAATAGAATCCACATTGCCAGATCTTTGAATGTGTACGGAATGCTCCATAATGACCTCCGTATGGTGATGAATGGCATCTGTCGATGATCTTCCACCCTTCCTCAGTGGTCACACACCTTCTGAGTAAGCCATCAGCGCATACTCGGAAGAGGTATGGCTCATCCCATATGTGTGAACGACTTTCTTGAATAAGCTTCTTCTTGTTCGCTCCTGGTGGTACATACCCTGAAACCATAAAATTAACAATATCTGCATACCAGGGGTCAGACCTGTTGATTCCATAGAGCATGTCGTCCTGGAGTGAATCATTAATGGGTGTTTCCTGTGGATCCTTAAAGTGCATTCTAGACAAGTGATCAGCAACAGAATTTTCTACTCCCTTTTTATCTTTTATTTCTAAGTCAAATTCTTGGAGTAATAAAATCCATCTGATTAAGCGAGGTTTAGCATCTTTCTTAGTGAGCAAATATTTTAGTGCAGCATGATCAGTGTAAACAATTATCTTAGCTCCAACTAAATAAGATCTAAATTTATCAATGGCAAAAACAACAGCCAGAAGCTCTTTTTCAGTGGTTGCATAATTAAGTTGAGCTCCTGTCAAAGTTTTACTTGCATAAGCAATTGTATGATGCTTTTTATCTTTAGTTTGTCCCAAAACTGCCCCCACAGCATAATCACTAGCATCACACATAATTTCAAAAGGCAACGACCAATCAGGGGGTTGAATGATTGGTGCAGAGATGAGTGCTTGCTTTAATAAATTGAAAGAATTTAGACATGCATCATCAAATTCGAAAGGAGCATCCTTGGCTAGCAAAAGAGTAAGTGGTCTCGCAATAAATGAAAAGTCTTTTATAAATCTGCGATAAAAACCAGCATGGCCAAGAAAACTTCGAATTCCTTTTATATTCACAGGTGGAGGTAGTTGTTCAATTACTTCAATTTTAGCTCTATCTACCTCAATACCTCTTTCAGACACTAGGTGTCCTAGCACTATTCCTTCTCTAACCATAAAATGACATTTTTCCCAATTAAGGATTAAGTGCTTTTCTTCACATCTTTGCAAAACCTTATCTAAGTTCTCAAGACAACTATCAAAAGTTTTTCCATAAACTGAGAAATCATCCATGAAAACTTCCATAATCTCTTCAATCATATCAGAAAATACAGACATCATACATCTTTGAAAAGAAGCTGGTGCATTACATAACCCAAAAGACATTCTACGATAAGCATACGTTCCATTTGGGCATGTAAAAGTGGTTTTGCTTTGATCATCAGGATGGATAGGGATCTGGTGGTACCCTGAATATCCATCTAAGAAACAGAAGAACGAATGGTTCGCTAACCGCTCTAACATCTCATCTATAAAAGGCAAAGGAAAATGATCCTTTTTCGTGGCTTTATTAAGTTTTCTATAGTCTATGCACATCCGCCACCCAGTGACGGTGCGTTGCGGAATTAGCTCATTCTTATCATTAGTAACAACAGTCATGCCTCCCTTTTTAGGCACAACTTGAACAGGGCTTACCCACTCACTATGCGGCACAGGATATATAATCCCTGCATGCAGCAACTTTATAACTTCTTTTTTAACTACCTCTCTCATCGCGTTGTTAAGTCTACGTTGAGGCTCTCGAGAGGGTGTAACAGAAGGATCTGTCGGAATACGATGGGTACAAATCATAGGACTGATTCCTGTGAGATCTTGAAGTGAGTAGCCGAAAACAGAGTGGTGTTTTTCAAGAATGGTCATTAATTGCAGAGTTTGCTCCTGAGTGAGTTTATTACTAACGATCACAGGAAACTCTGGATTATTGTTTAGGAAAGCATAGGTAAGACCGGTTGGTAAAGTTTTGAGTTCTATGGGGGGTCTAGGTGTTTCTGCAAACTCATCTAAGGGTTCAGGTTCAGAAGGTTCGGCCTCTTCTTCAGTGAAGAAGGGGGCTTCCTCTTCTAAGTCTGGATCATCTAAAAGTTCTAGAGATGCAGCCTTTACCTCCTCCATAGGATCAGGCAAAAGATATGGCTCGGTCTTGTTATTCAAGGAGTGAGTTATTGTAATTGGAAGTTTAAAATCCTTTCCCAAGGAAATGTGGAGCTTTCCAGTTTGACCTTCATAAAGGAGTCTTCTAAAAGGTTGTCCAATCAGTAGGTCGAAACCCCATATATCAAAGATATAAAAGTTCAAATGAACCATGGAGCCTTCTACCATAAAAGGTAGGACATTAATAATTCCAAGACTGGGGACTAATCGTCCCGAAGATTCCTTTATGACCTTTGTTGTGGGGGTTAAAACAAGTTTCCCAAATAAATTAAGTGCAAAAGCTTCGGACATAATATTGATCCCCACAACAGGATTATAGAGAGCGTTAAATTGATCAGAATTATAAGCACAGCGTATAGTTATAGAGGGTGTGTCCACTCGGATTACTTCAGAGGAAAGCTCTGACTCCTCTAACCATTCGCTACTCATAACCGAGATAAGCTCTCTCAATTGACGTTCACTTGGTAAACAAATGCTAAATTGGCCGTTTTGGGGTCGGTCTATAGAATGGTAGTTTGAAATGTTTCCAAAATCGGCAAAGAGATCGGATTCTATGTCTAGCATGAAATCAGATGGTAGAATTTCTTCCTTTTGTGGCTCAGAACCTGGGATAGCTAAAGTAGATGAAAAATTTGGCAGAGTGTCTACTTCGGTTTCGTAGGTTTTATCATGGAGGGCATTATCCATCTCAGCTTCTAGGATTCTATTTAAGATCCCCTTAGCTTCATCAGTAGGGATACGAAAGAAAGAACCTCTAGCCATAGTATGCAGCATTTGTTTATTATCTTTCTGAAGACCTCGAAAAAAGTGAAATAAAAGAACAGTGTCTTCAAGCAAAAGTTTTGGACCAGATTCTAAAAGATCAGAAAAACGTTTCCAGGATTTCCCCAAAGTTTCATTATCTTTTTGTTTAAAAGATAGGACTTCGAGTCTAAGGTCACCAGTACGGTCAAGGGAATAAAAATCTAGACAAAAGTTGGCTCTTAAAACTCCCCATTCACCTTGCTGTTGACTTACCTTCTGACTATACCATCGTCTAGCTTCTCCTCTTAAAGAAAAAGGAAAAAACTTCCAACGTAAAGTCTTATCAGAGATGCCATCAATGCGAAGACAATCGCATGTCTGCTCAAAATCTCTAATATGAAGGTAAGGGTTTTCGTCTTCCTTTCCCGAAAAAGATAAATTTTGAATCATCGCAATCAACCTTGAACTTAACTTATACTGGGATGTTTGGATAGGCTGTGATGACTCCCATGGTAAAAGGTCAGTTGCTGAAGGTGTTGCGGCATCAAAGATAGATATAGAACCTTGGTTTTCCATTTTTGGTAAAAAGAAAAAGAAAGAATGAAAAAGATAAGAAAATAAAAAGTATGAATACAAGCTAGTAGTAAGACTCAAGGTTATCTCAGCAAACCGTCTTTCTCCCCGGCAACGGCGCCAGAAATGCTTGTTGATATTTGGTAACGCAATTAGGAAATGATCCGCAAGCGCACGGATATCGGTGAGCACTTCACCCGGGATGTTATCCAGAGTATCGTATTTATTTTTTTACCACTAGGAGAAAGCGTGCATCTGACTAACCAAATCTATTACTACTAACCTTTAGGCTACAACCACTGTGATTTGATGTGAGCGATGTATAGAGAAGACTGCAACTGCACTCTCGTTCTAACCTTGGTAAGGATGATCTACTGCTCTATTGGGGAGGCTCACGGAATCTAGACACCTCAAAGGATGTTCGACCCGCACCTATAAACCCTATCGATCCTGCTAACGGGATATGGAATACAAAGGTAGCTACGGAAATGTCACGTTCCTCGCTACTACCACGGTCCGGCTAGACAGGGGATATCTATGAGTATCCTAGCCCAAACACCTCGTTTACGCTAGAGATGATTACTCTAAACTCTACGCGAAGAGATTAAAGTAAACTCATAAACCAAAGAACAATAAAACAAAGAACTTACTAGAATTTAGAAGTCGAAATACTGAAGAATCCTAGGAGCAAGCCTCGGGTTAGGAGAACTTGATCCTGCAGGTACAACCTCGAAGTAGTCACCGACAGGCCGGGCTTCCTTCGATCTATACCTCCACTCTATCTCTCTCAATCTAGAAGAACTAAGTCTAATCTCACATTGGATGCTAAGCCCTAATGAGGTGGGAACCCTAAGGGAACCTCTCTCTCTGAATCCTCTCTGGAAAATATGAAAATAATGGACTTGGATTCTCCTCTCCAGGGGCCAGGGGTCCTGCTTATATAGTCCCTTCAAGTGAACCTGGGCCGTCGGATCAAACCGACATTAATCGCACGGTTTTCCTTGATCCTTTAGGTCGGTGGGGCATAATCCGCGAGACTCATCCTGATTGGTTGCAGACCTAGGGCGGGCGCCCTAGGGTCCAGGGCGGGCGCCCTGGTCCCGGGCCCGTTCGGCCTCCCGTTCGATCCCGTGGCTTCTGGAGTCTTCTAGATGATAGAAAATCGGTGAACACGTTAATATCTCTATGTAATTCCGACGTGTGGGCCTTTCCTTTGTATTTCCTGATAACCCCCTGCAGAAACAGATAAACAACAAAACTCGTGGAATTCTGTCAGATCAAACCCTAATTCTAGGTGTTGCTTGCATATAGGTCCTTTTCCTTATTTATTGGATAATTAAAATTGATACTTAAGAACCGTCAACAGCAGGGCAAGGCGGCGGAGGCGATCCGCCTTTTCCAGGTATCCGAGGACAATGCCCGTGTCTCCTTCCAGATGGGGGCCAAGAGCAACAGGCGCTACCAGGACCTTCACGTGGCAGTAGGCAACGCCGTCCGTGTGCTTTCACCTCCTGCACCTGCGGGGACGACCCTGGTGGACCGCCTTCACACCGTGCCACCACGGGTCATGGAGGTGACCATGTACTGCATTCTCCTAGGGGCTGCTTTTGGCCATGGCTGCTGCCTAGCTTCGGCTGGGTGAGGACCTGACCATGGTGGAGCCGGGGTTCCCGGGAGAGACGAGCTATCGGCAGCGCCAGAACCTGATCGGCGAGTTCTCCGCCGTGGGCGATGGCGTCCTGGCCACGGTGGATGTAGAGGACATCATTCATAACACTCCCCGCGAGTAGTTCAATTGTAACATGCCTCTGCATTCTGAATAAAAATATTCATAATATTAGTAGTTATTACTTTAAGTTCATCTCTGTCTGCTGTGACTTGAACATTCCATTTGCGCGCCTTAGAATTCGCAGACTGTATGACACGTCCGCCGTTAGTAGGTGCTAACATCTCCCAATCATCACCACCGGTAGCCTTTATCGCCGTTTTCGTTAATTTCCAAGCCCACGCGTGAGTCCTACGTGTCACTCCAGCGCATATTTACAAAGTTTTTCAGAAATTTGCATTCCCGTGTCTAATATAGTTGCTTACAAAAGACGCTCCTCATCATATCTTTCTCCTCAGTGCTGCTATACCTTATCACCGCCCCTGCTCCCCAGTGCCGAACTGCGCGACCGCCCCTACTCAGCGGTGTGCAAGCCGCCAGTCACCGCCGACAAACTCCTGCTCTGCGCCGGTAGCCTCACCGGCAGGTAGATAGCATAGATCCACCGGTAACGAGGGTGGTACTCATCACCGCCATCGCCGCTCGAGCTCAATGCCGCAAGATCTAAAGGTAATGGTAATACTTTTGCACTTCCCTTATGCATTGTTCTTGGATTTTTATACCCTTCTTCACTCATCTGAGTACAAATGAAGCTTTCATCTGATTGTTAATGAGCTCACGAACAGATCTCCGCGGTCGCTCCTTCTCTGATTCAGGCGACAACGCCGCCACTTCCATCGCCATTCCCGCTCCAACAGATCCTCGTGAAGATGGAGGAAGAGGCTCCCAACAAGAGGAACGAAGTGGCCATCCTCTCAGACCATGTCTTGGTCCTCATCCTCAGCTTCCTCATTGCCCGCT